>OX940911.1:15000-1400867 GCA_954871355.1 Cabera pusaria
TAATCTCTTAGATTAAGTCCCTCTTCAAAACAAACTGCATTTCCTGTGTCAATAATCTTGTTTAGAGTAATCTACCTTTTAACGTGTTTATTTGTGCCATCCTTCCTTGCTGTTCTTTCGACTTCTGCTGTTGTATTCTGTCCCTCCCCCTACACCATGTCTGGAGTTCAAAAGAAGGCCTCAGACTCCGCTGCACAGCCTAAGACGTCACGATCTCTTCGGGAGAAAGTGTTGTCAAAGGTTGCCGCGGCGACGTCGCTGGCTTCGGAGAAACTCGGAAAGACATCGCCCCGCAACACGGACGCGCCCAAAGATAAGTCCGATGCAGCCGTCAAGGACAGGTCCGCGGACCCGCCGAGGAGGAGGCAGAAACAAACCTCTGCAACAGAGGGATCTGTTTCTACTTCCTCCTCGGTGGAACACGTCGCGGCACATCTTGAGGCAGCAACCGAGCTGAGTAGGCGCTCCGCCACACCCAGCATGGCGGACTTCGGGGATGGAGATAACTCGTCCGTCAACTCGGACATTCACCCAAGTAGGAGACACAGCCTCATCTCGTCTCCACAGATGGGGAGAAGAATGTCCGGAGCGTGTATGAGCGAGGAGACCCGGGAGGCGAACGAATTCTTGCAGCGGGGCAAGGATGCCATCGAAGAGGGGGGAAACATAAGGCGGGATATCAAGGCCACGACACTGGAATGCCTTCAAGGCCTTTATGAACGGGTGTTGTCCCTCGCTGACTCACGGGCCCGCCATAAGCTCAACTTGGAGAGAGCTCTCTCGAGGCACGCACAGGAGCTTCTAAGTGCCGAGAGAGCTCACACCAAGGAGATGCTAGCCCTAAAGCAGGGCTTGGCGGAACAGGTGAGAATAGCGAGGGAAGACATCTCGGGTACCCTGGAGGAGACCAAGGCCATACGCAGCTGGCTAGGCTACGAGACCGAGGAACCCTTCAGGGGTATAAAGGAAGTAAAAAAGGCCATTGAAGCACTGGGCGCCGGGATTTCCCACGAGAAAGCCCAACCGGAGGTATCAGATGCCAAACAGTGGGTCGACATAGAGGCGGGCATAAACAGGCTCGACACCCACACGAAAAGCATCTCTAACCAACTTGATGCCCTCCGGAGAACAGTGGAAAGTCTCGGGGAAAACATAAAAGCCCCACCGTCAGTGCCAGAACTCCCTGCCCAACACCAACTCCCGGAGCCGTCAGAAGTCTCTGCGCTTAGGGGGGAGATCAAGGAAGTAAGGAACCTGATCAAAAAAGTCCTTGAGAGACCGACGTGCGTCCCACCACCACCCCAACCTCCACTGGACCTAGAGCCCCACCTCAAGCCGATCTCTGAAAACATAGAGATAATGAGGTCAGACCTCCGCTCGCTGCAAGATAAGTGCTCGAAAGAACCGGCACCTCCAGTGCCGAATATCGAGACAGAAATGGCGGTGGAGGAAGTGAAACAAGTACTGGCCTCAATACAGAAGGGAGTGGCAGACTTGAACACTACGGACCGGCCACTCCCAGCTCACACCGAACAACACCAAAGAGCATCGGCAGAGACGAAACCCACCTACGCCAAGATGGCTGCCAAGCCTCCCTCACCCAGTCTAAGGCCTAATCACACCCTCATTATCTCCTCAACAGACCCCAAAAACACCGGGGAAAATGTAATTGAGAAGATAAGAGACGCCATAGACACCAAGACCACAGGCGCCAGGATAGACAGGGTGAGAAAGGCTAGGAACCAAAAAGTCATCCTCAGCTGCGGTACGAGGGAAGACCTGAACCTCGTAAAGCAGCAGGTCCAGAGGAGCGAAACCCTCAAGGTGGAGGTGGCAAGAGCCATGAACCCCCTAGTAATCATAAGGGATGTGCTCAAATATCATTCCGACGCAGCGATAGTAGAGAATTTGCTATCTCAAAACAAACATATACTGCGAGGCGTCGGAACGAAGGAGAGCACAATCCGGGTGAAATACAGGAAACAGGCTAGGAACAATCTGGAGTGCCATCCGGTGCTGGAGGTCTCCCCGGAGATCCACAAGCGCCTTGTGGAGGAGGGTAAGGTATATATTGGACTCCAACGGCGGCCAGTATATGACCAATCCCCTCTGGTCCAATGCACTAAATGCCTTGGCTATGGACACACAAAGGCCATCTGCCAGGAGAAAGACAACCTCTGCAGCCACTGCGGAGGTAAACACTCCTGGGAGAAGTGCAAGGACAGGCAGGAGGGGAAACCCCCAAAATGCAAGAACTGCACAAAGGCGCACGGTCCAGCAGCGGACACGGCACATAATGCGTTCAGCGCAAGCTGCATGGAAAAACAAAAGTGGGATGCAATAGCGCGAACCCGCATCAACTACTGCTAAGGGCGACCAAGAGAACAACCAAAACGGCTCAACCCTCCCAGATGCTGGCACAAGCAGGTTACGGATCATCCAGGTTAACCTGCGTCGGTGCAAAAAAGCAACCCACGAACTCCATCAGGTGGCAAAGGCAAAAGGTATTTCAATCGCCCTAGTACAGGAGCCATACGTTGGCGCAAGTGGCGTATTGAAACAAAACCCAGGCACTCAAGTCATCCAGTGCACCTTAAACCGTCAAACACCAGTGAAGGCAGCGATCATCGTCTTCGGCGATCGGCTGGAAGTCATTCATGACCCACAGCTGGTGACGGAGACGGAGGTCGCTGTGCTACTGGTGGCGGGCCACCTGAAACTAGGAGTAGTGTCAGTCTATCTGGACGGGAAAGAAGACATAGAGCCATACTTGGATCGCATAAAGGCAGCGAGCGGGAAACTGCCGACCAAAAACATCCTGGTCGGCGGAGACGTGAACGCCTGGAGTCACTGGTGGGGCAGCAGAACGGAGAACGCCAGAGGAGAAGCCTATAATACCCTCCTTAACGAAATGGAACTGCAGATCCTCAACACGGGAGATATTCCAACCTTCGAGGAGTACAGGGGAGACAGGCTCTATACAAGTTGTGTAGACGTCACAGCTTGTAGCTTGTCACTGTTAGACAAGGTCGAAAACTGGACAGTAAACCGAGATCTAACCACTTCAGACCACAATGCCATTACCTTCGAAGTACGTCTGAAAGGGCGCCTGCAGCCGCTAAAGCCCATCACGACAAGAAGGTACAACACCAAAAAGGCAAAGTGGAAGGATTTCGAGACGCTGTTCAGGACAAAGCTAGCAGAAAACAACATAACCCCTGACACCATACGGAATATCATGTCCGGAAGGGATCTGGAAGCCATGATCGACGCCTACACGGATATCATCCACAAGACCTGTGATGAATTAATCCCGAAAATCGGCGCAAGGAGGGAAACATCACTACCTCCGTGGTGGTGTAAAGAGCTTGAAAACCTCAAGAAAGACGTTCTTCGTAAAAAGAGACGTATCAAAAACGCTGCTCCATCACGAATAAAGGCGGTCATAAAAGAATACCAAGACGCGCGAGTGACCTATGCCGAAAGAGCTAATGAAGCCGAGACTAAGAGCTGGAAGGAGTTTTGCACAACACAAGACGGGGAAAGCCTGTGGGATGGGATATACAGGGTCATCAGGAAAACGGCCAGAAGACAAGAAGACATGCTTCTTCGAGGCGCCGATGGACAGACACTAAACCCTGTCCAGTCGGCGAATCTTCTGGCGGAAACGTTCTATCCTGACGATTCTGTATCAACTGACAGCCCACACCACACGCTAATCCGAGAACTGACTCAAGATAAGCAACCTGAGGAGATCGAAGGCCTGTCGGACGACGATCCACCATTCCAATGGGCAGAATTGGAATTAGTGTTGAGATCACTGAATTCAAAGAAAGCCCCGGGAATGGACGGATTGACAGCCGATATATGCACAAAGGCCATCCACAGTGAAAGGGAGGTGTTTACGACGATAGCGAACAAATGCCTGTCGCTCGCGCACTTCCCCAAACAGTGGAAAATCGCACATGTCGTGATCCTCAGGAAACCGGGAAAGGAGGACTATACCCACCCAAAGTCCTACCGACCGATAGGTTTGCTTTCAGTCCTCGGAAAAATCGTCGAAAAACTCCTGATATGTAGACTTCAATGGCACATACTACCCACTCTTAGTCCAAAACAGTACGGCTTCATGCCGCAGCGCGGCACCGAGGACGCCCTGTATGACCTGCTGGGACACATACGATCTGAAGTGAACAACAAAAAGATCGTCATAATAGTCTCACTGGACATAGAGGGCGCATTCGATAACGCGTGGTGGCCAGCTCTGAAGCACCAGTTGATAACCAAGAAATGTCCAAAAAATCTTTACGCAGTAATCAACTCCTACCTTAGTGACCGAAAGATCGTGGTCAACTATGCCAGAGCAACAAGCGAGAGATGTACCACGAAAGGATGTGTCCAAGGCTCCATCGGTGGACCGACTTTCTGGAACATAATTCTAGATCCGCTGTTGCAGAAACTATCTGGCGAGGAAGTATACTGCCAAGCTTTCGCGGACGACGGGGTTATCGTATTTTCCGGACACGAAGTCAGCGCCTTGGAGGAATCAGCAAACTCAGTACTCGAAACAGTGGCAAACTGGGGGAAAATGAACAAGTTAAACTTCGCAGCGCACAAAACAAACGTGATGCTGATAACGAAGAAACTGCGTTACGACCCCCCAGTTATTCACATGTCGGGCTGCAGGCTGAACCTCGTCGACGAGGTGAAACTCCTAGGCCTCATAATAGACCGCAAGTTGAATTTCCTCCCACATGTAAATTCAACTTGCAGAAAAGTCTCCGGAATATACAAACAACTGGCATGTGCAGCAAAAGTCACATGGGGCTTGAACACCGAAATAATCCGAACCATCTATGTCGCAGTCATTGAGCCGATAGTGATGTACGCCTCCAGTGCGTGGTACAAGTCAACAGAGCTTCAGATGATCAGAGATCGTCTAGAAGCACTGCAAAGGGGCTTCGCACAGAAGATCTGCAAGGCGTATCGCACGGTATCGCTCACATCGGCACTCGCCTTATCGGGAACTTTGCCGCTAGACCTGAGAATTCAGGAAGCCGCAAGTCTGTATATGGCGAAAAAAGGCTTGTCTACAGACTACATTCCACCTGGAAGGGAACTGGAGAAAAATGTGAGCTACCTCGACCAACCTCACCCCTCGACACTCGAAACAACTGAGTACGAGCTCCTAGAGGACATGAACCAGGAAACCCTGAACTCCCACCAAATTACCGGTCCACAAATCTACACGGACGGTAGCAAAATTGAGGGAAAAGTTGGCGCAGCCCTCACATGGTGGGAGGATGGCCAGGAATCATGTTTCTCAACCTTCAGTCTGGACCCCTCATGCACAGTATTCCAGTCGGAACTCTATGCACTCTTCAGGGCGGTACAATCGGCGAAATCCAGCAAGGCCAAAACAGTTAACATCCTGAGCGACTCAAGATCGTCGCTCGACTTGCTGGCAAACCCCAGATTGACCCATCCCCTGACAAAAACGATCAAAGAGTGCATAAGCGGAATGAAAGCAGAGGGGAGACAAGTACGGCTATTCTGGCTGAGAGCGCACGCAGGCACCGCGGGTAACGAGAGAGCCGATGAGCTAGCCAAATCCGCGGCCCTGCATGCAACCTCAACCATGGACTATGGCAAGATCCCGTTATCCTACGTCAAGAGAAAGATAAGAGAAGAGACGGTACGCAGATGGCAAGACAGGTACGACTCTTCAAGCACAGGTGGGGTCACCAAACTATTCCTACCGGATGTCAACAAGGCATACCGAATAGTTAGAACGACCAAGTTGACACCCACCCAAGTGCAAGTCTTGACGGGGCATGGCGGGATAGCCGAGTATCTGCACAGGTTCAGGTTATTGGAAAGCCCAGGTTGCGAATGCGATCCCACAATCAGCGAAACAATATGGCATGTAGTTCTGGAGTGTCCACGCTTTCTGGCAGCAAAATATGAGTTGGAGACACAGATAGACTCAAATGTCACCAGAGAAAATCTGTCAACCATAATTGCAGACCCGAGAAGCAGGACCCACTTCCTCAACTACGCCGAAAAAGTGTTCACCATAGCAGCAAAACGACACCGCACCCTAACACCCACACGACCCACACCAATCACCATCCCACCCAACACCAGCACCATCACCGACAACCCACCCGATGAACGGCGAGCCCCGCAACACCGAACCCCAATACACCGGTTATTGGAGCTCGGAGAGAGGGGTGAACCTGGCATCAGTATAAGGGGAGTGGCTCTTTTCATGGACAACAACACGGAAAGACTTGGTATCAGCTACTGCAACGTAAACGCAAAGAACCGCGTCGCAATTTCCCCCGGACTAGCAAATCTTCTCAATGGGAGCACCACAAAGACCACCATGAAATGGAATAGGTACAAAGAGCTGGCATTAACAACAATAGCCGGATGCCAATGTCGGTTAGTGCGATCACAGAACAAAACGATCGTACTAATCGACAAAGACACAAGAACACCTTTTTCACTGGCAAACGCGGTGCTCTCAAAGATTGGACAGGCGGTCAACGAAGAAGCTTTGACACCTCGCATAATCAGCGTAGACGCGATGGTAGTCGAGTACGAGAGAGGGGAAGTGGGGGATCACATCGGGTGCATAAAAGCCTCAGCACATCACCACGTTGTTGCTTACGAGGACAGAGGCGAAGACCTAAGTTACCTCAAAGCACCCACCCCCACCACTACCCCAAACACCAGTGAAAATCTCCACTCGCTCTCGATTACACAAACAGGGTCAAAGCGTCTTCAGGAAAAAGTCCAAGCCAGAAAAACCATCGCGAGAAAGAGAGCAGACCGGGGCGCAGCAGCTGGCCAAGCGGGACGCAAAAGGGCTCTCACGGACGTTATAAGCGCAGTCTTCCAAAGCAAAAAAGACAAAGTCTCCAGGATAGCGGAACGACAGGCAGCCGCTGTCCGAGACTTCACATCACCTCGCTCAGAACCCGAAAAGACGAAACATCCCAAAAGGACGAGAGCAGACAAAGGGGAAGTCAGCCCGCCCAGCTTCATACCACCAACGAAACCAACGGACAACGCGACCAACGCACTCCTCGAATTCCTGGCGATCGAAAAAGCAACAAGGGAAGTTAACCTTAAAACTTGCAAAAACATCCTGCAAGCATATCGCTGGGAAAACGAGGGGTTGTTGAACGTGCAACTCGTGGAGGCGGAAGCGGCCATATACGACAATGACAAATCCCAAATCATCAAGGGAAAAATGTCAGGACAGTATATGGCTGCGTTCAGCTCGACGGGTGGTTTCGTTCCCCTGAACGAAAGGGAAACACAGCGGACGGGCAAACTAACATTCCTGACTCCCCCTAACGATCCCATTGTCGTAACAGCCCGGTGCACAAAGATAATGCTGCAGGAGAAAATTCTCGAGATGGCGAAAACCATCTCGGGACCACATGAACCTGCAGCGGCAAGCCAGCCCTGGACGATGCCAAACGTCACCTGGATCAACGGGGTACCTGGATGCGGCAAAACAACGTGGATTGTTGACAAATTCGACGCTGACAACGACATCATAATCACCACAACAACCGAGGCAGCCAAAGACCTGAGAGGCAAGGTAGCGCAACGCATAGGCGATGGAGTCAAATCCAAAGTGCGCACCATGGCCTCCGTACTAGCCAATGGTTTCATGGAGCGGAGTGAAAAGCGTCTGCTCATAGACGAAGCTCTCATGAACCACTTCGGGGCAATAGTAATGGCATCACGGTTGTTGGGGGCGGAGGAAGTCGTCATCGTGGGAGATGTCAACCAGCTGCCTTATGTCGAAAGAGAGAACCTCTTCGACATAAGGTACAGCAGTCCCGCTATACTGGCATCCATCAGCCAGGAGATGTTTTGCACGCACCGAAACCCCATGGACGTGGCATACGCTCTGAGCGAAGTGTACCCGGGCATGTACTCGTCAAGATCCCGTATTCGTTCCCTGAAGCTGAAAAGGTATACAGGTGCAAACATACCAACTGACCCTCCGCAAACCCTATTCCTAGTGCTGACACAGGAGGAAAAAACCTCCCTAATCAGCAAGGGATACGGGTCCGGAACGGGGTCCTGCACCTTAACCGTACACGAAGCTCAGGGACTGAACTATGAATCGGTGATCATAGTACAGACGAGGGAACGGTCGACTAAGCTCCGAAACAGCGTCCCCCATGCTGTGGTGGCAGTGTCGCGACACACAGCCAGTTGCACCTACTACACAGACGACAGCTCGGATGCCATAGGCAGGTTCGTGCGGCGGGCGACCGAAGCCAGTGAGCGGCACATAACCGACCACAACATGAAAATGGCCATTAAAAATAGAGACGAAGAGATCGTGAAATCTCTATTAAATACACCAAGGCCAGCGGAGTCTGAGGCAGGGACATCGGGACAATAGCTTGTAAGGAAAAAATTTAGTGTTTTTACAAATGAATGTCATAATACTAATTTATAGTTATATATAGTTAATAAACCAATAACACAAAAAAAAAAAAAAAAAAAAAAAAAAAAAAAAAAAAAAAAAAAAAAAAAAAAAATTATTATGGACTCACTTAGAATAGGCAACTAACACTAGCTTTAGAACTTGATGTATGGAGTAATAACATGAAAAATAAAACAAACTGCACTTTGAATAAAAAACAAATCCAAAAAGAGTACGGACCACAGAGTCTGTAGACTTGAAGTTTTACTTATAAAAAAAAAAAAAAAAAAAAACCTAACCTAACCTAACCTAACCTAACCTAACCTAACCTAACCTAACCTAACCTAACCTAACCTAACCTAACCTAACCTAACCTAACCTAACCTAACCTAACCTAACCTAACCTAACCTAACCTAACCTAACCTAACCTAACCTAACCTAACCTAACCTAACATTTTTTTTTTTTTTTTTTTTTTTTTTTTTACGTGTGGAAAATGCATTTACGCATTCCCGCCAACCAAGGGTGCGGTAGGCGAGATATGTCGGACTAAGCACCCAATGGCACCACTACCGACTAAAAACCACACGATGTTCCTAGCTGCACCCTAGTGTCGGGGCTACGGGTACGCTTAGGCACTCGCCCGCGGCCCCGACGGTGTCGGCCCCACTAGGGGCCCCAGCCTCGAATTGGGTGGAGTTGGAGATACCCTACCCTCACCACTGAGATGCGCACGGGAACACCGCGCGCGCCATCTCCAGGTCTCAGTAACGGGCGACGGTCACCCCCATGACCGCCGCCCTGACCTGTTATGGGGGGTGAAGAAGGGCGTGGTAAGCCCTTCTTCGACGCCCGGCTCTCCGGCTACGGATCGGAAGGTTTGATGCAATCTCACGCTCCCTCTCCGCAGCCTCCTTCCGCAAGATAATATCTTCGCAGAAGTCGAGCACGGCAGTCCATGACCTCTCGCTGTCAAGCATCGATTTAATCAACGTTGGCATCGAGAGGTCCGCCCCTACGACTGCGGTGAGGACAAGGCGTTGGCCCTCCCAAGCTGGGCAGACCGCCAGCGAATGCTGCGCCGTGTCCTCATCGCAGCCGCAATGGTGGCACACGGTTGTCGGTTCCCTTCCGGCTATGCGACAGAGGTACTTTCCGAAGCATCCATGCCCCGTCAGTACCTGCGTCAGCCGGAAGGTCAAAGACCCGTGCGCCCTGTCCACCCAATCCTTAAAGACAGGGCGGACAGCCTCGACAGTCCTGAGGCCAGCACGGGGTTCGGCCAGCCTCGCCTCCCACCTTCCCATCAAGGACTGCCGAGCGTGGAACTTCCACACTTCAAGCGCCCTAAGCGAAGGACTTTCTCCTCGAAGGCGGAGATCCACGCGCCAATTGTACATTGCCGCGTAGATCTCGGCCTCCAGATCCTAAGGTGGGGATCCCGCCAGCAAGCACGCTGCCTCAAAGGAGACAGTGCGATACCCACGAATGACCCCGACAGCCATCACCCTCTGAGATCTCCTCAGCAGGGCGACGGTTTTCTCCGTTAGGGCCTCCTCCCAAATTGGGGACCCATAGAGGGCCATGGACCGCACCACCCCCATATAAAGGCGGCGAGCACTCGCCTTAGGCCCCCCGAGGTTGGGCAACAACCGCTTTAAAGCGGCTGCCGCACCAATCAGTCGGGGGGAGAGGCGCTTGAAGTGCTCATGAAAGTTCCATCGGCTGTCGAGGACGAGTCCGAGATATTTCATCGAGGACCCGACCTCGATACGGTCGTCACCGATGGTGAGACTGGAATCACGCGGCGGGGCTCGTCTCGGGCCATGAAAGCACATAGCCTCCGACTTACCCAGAGCAACGCGAAGTCCCAGCAAACCGATTCGGTTGACGACCCGTGTCGCCGCCAATGTGGCAAGGCGGGCAGCCTCCTCGTACGTGCTCCCCCGGGCCATGACCAGCGTGTCATCCGCATAGCAGATCACGCTTGCGCCCGTGGGGAGATTTCCCCGCAATACCCAGTCGTAACCAATGTTCCACAGGAGTGGCCCTAGGACCGAACCCTGTGGAACACCGCACGACATCTCCCTCCGAAGAATTTGTCCATCCCGCCCCGAGTACGAGATGTACCTCTGGCACAGGTAGGCCCCGACTATACGGCTCAAGTAGGAAGGCACGTCATGATACTTCAGTGCCTCCCTAATGCAAGACCACGGCAAGGAATTGAATGCATTAGCGATGTCTAAGGACACCGCCAACAGCACTCCCCCCCCCGCCACGGTCTCGTCCGAGCTGGCCTTGACGCGTTTAATCGCGTCAATACACGACCTGCCAACCCGAAAACCGTACTGGTCGTCCGACAGGTCAGGACCCACATCTCGCAGATGCCTGACGAGACGACAAGCTACCACCCTCTCAAACAACTTGTCAGCCTCATCAAGCATCACTATGGGACGGTATGCGGAAGGAGATTCCGCGGGGCGCCCATCTTTCCTCAACAGAACGAGTCTGCCCGTCTTCCAAATTGTTGGGAACGTTCCCGTCTCCAAACAAGCACTTAACAGCCTGCGGAAACGTTCTCCCAACGCCTCCAATGCCAAAACCCAGGCGCGGCCAGGGATGCCATCAGGCCCCGGAGCACGGTTTTTGGCCCGTAACTTTAATATGGCAGCGCCCAGCTCGCCCATCGACACCTCCGGCACGTTCTCGCTCGTGTCACTCTGCCCCACCGCTCGGGCGGGCGACATTTGCGGAGGCGTATGTTCAACCCCGTTCGGAAACAGGGTGGTCACAACGTCCTCCACTAGCTGAGGAGGGAGACTCTCTGTAAGGGGAGGCGCCCATGGGCGCAACTTCCCTCTGACTACCTTGTAGGGTCGTCCCCATGGGTCGTGATTGAGAGTCTCCAGCTGCTCTTCTCTTGCCTGGGTTTTGGCATTGGAGATCGCCAGCTGTAGGTCTCTAACAAACCCCCTATACGACTCATACAACTGGCGCTCAACGTCTTCGTCCCGGCGTCTACGTCTGCGGTGCCTGGTGTACCGGCGCCTCGCTCCCACGCAACTAATGCGCAGGTCAGCGATCGCCTGGCTCCACCAGTAGACCTGACGCTTAGGTGGACGTGCCTTGGCCCGGGACATGCCAGCGTCACAGACTTGTGACATGGCGCCCCGAAACCACTCCGCCTCCTCTTCGACCTCCACGGGACCTTCAGGAGGGTTTGACCATGCCTGGACAATCGAAGCCTCCACTAGCGCTTCACTGTCCAGGGTCCCCAATACCCATCTTCGGGAAGGTGGGGTGGTGCTCCGGGCGATGGTGGTATCAGGGTGAGTGGAGACATCAAATCGGACATATAAATGATCCGATAGTGTCTCCACTCCCTCCAAAACTCTCCATCCACGAACACGGTCCGCGACTGCGGGGGATGCGAACGAAACGTCCACAATAGATCCCCCATTATGTCGCACGCACGTGTTGACCGACCCTTGGTTAAGGACCGATAGGCCGGCTATCGTGGCCCACTCCTCCAGGACCTCACCACGAGCGTCAGTCGCAGGGGAACCCCAAGCCAAAGATTTGGCGTTTAGGTCCCCAACTACGAGCACTGGGCGAGGGAGGGTCTGCCCAATAAGGGCTCCCAACCCTCCCAAGAACGACTCGAACTCGGCTAGATGTCTGTTTGGAGAGAAGTAAACACCGATGAGGACAGTGTCCCTCCAAAGCACCGCAACATAACCTCGACCTCTCGCTATGACATTGAGAGATGAAGCTCCAACGGAACTAGATGCAATTATGGTTACCAAGCCATCCACGTCTGCTACCCAATTATCTCGGGAAGGAACGAAGTATGGCTCGGCAACCACAGCAATCTCGATCAGCCACTCGGCAAAGCTTTGCAGGAGCAAATCCTGCGCACCAGCCGAATGGTTGATGTTCGCCTGAAGGAAGCGATGATCCATAACTAATTAACTAGTTAGTGATCATCGCCTCCCCCCTTGTCAGGGCCCTTTGAGCTGGAGTCGTTGGGTTTGCCTTCCTTTTGGGCTTCGGTGGAGAGCACATTTTGCTTCCCAGCTTGTGGTCTGCTGGGCGTTTCGAAGCTGCACACACTGCACACCTTGGCGCACTTGCAGAACAAGAAGCCGCCCTATGGCCGGCATCACCACAGCGATAGCAAAGATCGCTGCGATCAACCTCCGCAGTGCACTGGGCTCGAACGTGACCGATTATTAGGCACCGGAAACACCGCATTGGTCTTGGCTGCAGCAACTGAATCCGTGCCGCCACCCAACCGACCAATAGACGGCCACCCTCACTCAGCTTTTTTGCGGCAGCCACCGGGCATCGCATCCACAAGGTGGAGTTGCCACGAGAGTCGTGACGCAGTTCTCCAGCCTTGACTGACTCAATGGAGCAGCCACCTTTATTCGCGACTGCAGCGACCACTTCCTGTGCTGTAATCGAGTCGTCTAAACCGGACACCCTCAGTTCTACACTTTTGGTCGGCCTAGACACTTTAACCCCCTCACCAAGGGTTTCCTTTAATTTAGAGGCCAAGGCGTCAGCTTTATCACCGCTTCCAGCACCGGGTACCTCTAATATTCGGGCACCTGTGGCTGCCTTACGGAATCGGAGGTCGTTGATTCCGCAGCTAGACAGGCTTACTGTTTCACGAGCCCGAGAAAGTAGTTTGGCATACGTCATGCCACCTTCCTCAGCCTCCGGCTGCAGCGTAATGACTACAGCCGAGGACTTGGGAGTGCGCAATTTAGATGCCTTGCTCAAGGAAGATGAGGCGTTGGCCTTAGGCACTTTTTTATTTTTGCGACTCCGTTTCCGTACCACCTTGGTCCATCCCCCTTCCTGGGACGTAGAAGCAGGAGGTAATGGCCGTGGAGTAGTAATACTCTCGGATATCACCTTAGGTGCAGCCCTCTGCTTCTTCCTTTTCTGAGTATGGCGTGCGTCCTCAGCTTTCGAGAGACCTTCTTTCACCTGTGACCTCTCTAGAGGCCTTATGTTAGCCTCCAACAAAGGTTCACGACCTGACCCTGGGGAAGCTGCAGTCGCTGCAGCGTTCCTTCTGTCAGCCGCAAGTGGAGGTCGAAGGCGCTTTTCAGGTAGAAGGCGGTCCTCCAACGCCTCAAATCTAGCAGCCACCATACTGCCAACCTGCATCATGATCGACCGAGTTAAATCCTCGACACCAGCATCACGAGACTGTGTGGCTATAGGCTCTGGCACTTCCATTCTCTCAGATGACTGCTTCTGCGTTGACCGAGGTGCAGAGGCTTTTCGGCTACCAGAGACTTCCTCTCGGAGTTCTTCTATTTGGCGACGAAGGTCCGCAACTTCTCCTTTCAGGCAATCGTTGTCTGCCCTCAATATGGCAGTCTCTTCAGAAGAGGTCCTTGAGCTGAGGATCTTTACAGCAGACTTAATAGATCCAGCAGCATCTTTCAGTGCCTTTACGAAGGTACCCTTCAAGTGGCCGGATTTCTTAGCCACATCCATGATAATCGCCACGTCGTCTAGGACGCGACGATTAATCATATCTGCTGACCTCGGATCCACCTCCGCGCCTTGGAGACCCAAGTTTTGTCAACTAGCTCTCGCGAGGGAAGCTCGCTTGGCTACATCGGCTTCTGCCCTGGCTTCGGTCTCATCACGCTTTCGGAGAAATTCGCGTCTCCGGTCCCCGCTCGTAGTGCTCGCATCACCACCTAATATGGGCGAACTGCGTAAAGAAGCAAGACTTTCGGCATCAGTGGATGACAAAGAGTCATCACGACGCCGTCTTTTAGCTCCCGGCTCTGGCCAGAACCGACTAGGTTCCAATAAATCCGCCGAATTCATCACAGTTTGCACGCTCCCATCGGAATCCGATAGGATTGTCATAGCCTCCTCGACTAAGTCGGAGCCATTGTGGCTCGGTAGGCGATTGTTGCCCCCCCCAGATACCGTGGGACAGATCACCGAAGTGACAAGGGGTTCTCCGGACTCGGTGAGCCCGGTACCCTCCTGGGGTTGTGTGTTTTCAATAGCCCTTTCCATATGGTCCTTATTTAAGGAGATAAGGTTTCCTTTGTTTGGGCTCCGATGGAATCAAATCCATCTACAAAAACCGTAACACATGACCCTAGACCCGCACATCTACATTCTGCGCAATACGCGCAGAGAGAGCAGCTAAAGTCCAGGGTCACGTACCACGATCCCCTCGGCCGGCCCAACCGTGGGTCTCCCTACTACGTCGTGGCGCTCTAGCGGCCGAAATATTTCCGACCATATCACGTCTTGCCACCTCGGACCCGCATATCAACCTCCTACGTGAACGCAGAAAGAGCAGCTGAAGTCCGAGTCAGCAAGCCGCGATACCCCCCTCGGCGAGCGCCAAACCTTGGGCCTTCCCTACGTCTGACGCCCTAGCGGCCGGGATCTCCCCGACCATACCCTTGCCTGTCGCCCAGAACATGCACCCACGCGTTCCGTGCTAAAGTTCAGGTCAACAGGCCCGGGTAAACCCCCTCGGCGGGCGCCGAACCTTAAGGTTTGGTCATTCTTCGATCCTTGCGGATCCAACCCTGCAAGGTGGGCGCAAAAGCGCTTCCACCTAGCCAATCAGGCAACCACCTGACCCCCCACCGGGCGACTCCTACCACCGAGCCCGCCCTGCCCCGTCACACTGTGCCCTCTGCTACCTTGCCAGAGGGACACGCGGAGGGGCCCACCTCGTCGGAACTTCGCCATCGGTCGACAACTTAACCCAAAAAGAAAAAGTTGTCGACCGACACCCAGGGTGCACCACGAGGAGGTGTTCCGACCCGCACCCCAACCTAACCTAACCTAACCTAACCTTTTTTTTTTTTTTTTTGTTTTTTTTTTTTTTTTTTTTTTTTTTTTTTTTGACCCAGGAAAATCCTTTATGGATACCAAATCGCCCGGGGGAGCGAGATGGTTATGTGGGAGTCACTGCCAGAAGGGCAGTATACCCACTAAAAACCTGGGGTGAGCCGTCATCCACCGTGGTGGGGCAAGATGGGGTTGCGATAGCATTCACCAACTTGCCCCGGTGGCAGACCCAAATGGGCCTCTGCCGCTGCGGAGGGCTGACCCTGCTCACCAAGGTCAACCCTAAACCGTCATGTGGGGAGTGCAAGCCGTTGGAGAGTCCCCCGACCCTCCAACAGTTACCCCACAATGACAGAGGAGTGTGACACCTGGCCTCACATCCTCCGTCCCTCTGATGACATGTGTGCGAAGAGCAAATACCCCTACTCGCACACCGTCCGCTATTCGACCCGCATGCCAGTGCCAGTGGCATGCGAGACCCCACTCTTCGACCGTCGCCGGCCCCACCACTTGGCCCATTGGACCCACGGCCTGGTACTTAAATGCACCCCTCTATTACAGAGGAATGCGGCACGCGCACTTCTGTGCAACGCCCCACACCCTCCGTCCCTCAAATGACTAGTGTGCGAAGGGCACATACCCCTACTCGCACACTGTCCACCGTCCACCTCGCACGCCAAAATGGCATGCGAGAAACCCTCCATCGGCCGTCACCAGCCCCTCCACTTGGCTCGAGCATATGCTCGGCCCCACCACCGGGCGGCTCCCACCACCGAGCCCGCCCTGCTCCGTCACACTGTGCCCTCTGCTAATATCAGAAGGACACGCGGAGGAGCCCCTCACGTCGGCACTTCGCTATCGGTCGACAACTTAGCCCAGTAGACTAGGAAAAGTTGTCGGCCGATACCCAGGGTACACCACGAGGAGGTGTTCCGACCCGCACCCCAACCTAACCTAACCTAACCTAACCTAACCTAACCTAACCTAACCTAACCTAACCTAACCTAACCTAACCTAACCTAACCTAACCTAACCCAGTACACGTCGAAACACGACCGAAATAACATCAGCTCCGCGGAAAAAATTCCTAAAAATAGGTTTTTTTTGAGCTACGCGTCTAAAAGTGATTCTGTGGTCTAAACAAGTGTGTGACTCGCCAGGATTCGTGTGCGCAAGTCTGTATAACCAAGGGTTCAGGAGCAGGAAGGCGAAGACTTTGACCCTCAATAGAGCCAAGCAAAACAGTGAGTCCAAAAAGCCGTTTTAATATCCACGCAGTCGTCATAAAGATCTGTCTGGAGAAGAAAAAATTTCCAAGATCCGATCACGGGAACCTGAGATATTAACTGAAAAAGCAGTGACAAAACCACGCGGTCACCACGTGCTCGCATGTGCTTCAAGAAGCGAGGTTAGTATCTCAAACAACATCGGACCACCGTGACGACTTCGAAGACGGCCCTAAGACTCCTCAACGCATTGGCAGAGCAGCTGAGGACTTCGCCCTCCTGAAGAATTACCATCATCAGGTAACCTCGAGGGATCTCCTTAACCGCTCCTCCTAGACCCACCGTGTTTGGGTTCGCCTGAACCGGGATCACCAGCCCTCTTTACACCCCTCCTCTTCACAGCCATCCGCACCCCCTCGACACCCCCCCCACCCTGCCCCCGCGCGTTGGAAGCCAATAGGTCGAGTCGATCGACCTGACCTACCCCAACACCCAACCTCTCTATCCGACCAAGCTCCCCGCACCCCCTACGCCTTACCCCACCGCACCCCTTCACTCCACAGCAACCCCCCCTGACCCGTCGACCCCCCGACCCCCAACCCCCCGACCCCCCCAACCCCCCAACCCCCCCCAACCCCCCGTGCCGTGCCGTGCCCCCCGAGCCGTCAGAAGTCTCTGCGCTTAGGGGGGAGATCAAGGAAGTAAGGAACTTGATCAAAAAAGTCCTTGAGAGACCGACGTGCGTCAAACCACCACCCCAACCTCCACTGGACCTAGAGCCCCACCTCAAGCCGATCTCTGAAAACATAGAGATAATGAGGTCAGACCTCCGCTCGCTGCAAGATAAGTGCTCGAAAGAACTGGCACCTCCAGTGCCGAATATCGAGACAGAAATGGCGGTGGAGGAAGTGAAACAAGTACTGGCCTCAATACAGAAGGGAGTGGCAGACTTGAACACTACGGACCGGCCACTCCCAGCTCACACCGAACAACACCAAAGAGCATCGGCAGAGACGAAACCCACCTACGCCAAGATGGCTGCCAAGCCTCCCTCACCCAGTCTAAGGCCTAATCACACCCTCATTATCTCCTCAACAGACCCCAAAAACACCGGGGAAAATGTAATTGAGAAGATAAGAGACGCCATAGACACCAAGACCACAGGCGCCAGGATAGACAGGGTGAGAAAGGCTAGGAACCAAAAAGTCATCCTCAGCTGCGGTACGAGGGAAGACCTGAACCTCGTAAAGCAGCAGGTCCAGAGGAGCGAAACCCTCAAGGTGGAGGTGGCAAGAGCCATGAACCCCCTAGTAATCATAAGGGATGTGCTCAAATATCATTCCGACGCAGCGATAGTAGAGAATTTGCTATCTCAAAACAAACATATACTGCGAGGCGTCGGAACGAAGGAGAGCACAATCCGGGTGAAATACAGGAAACAGGCTAGGAACAATCTGGACTGCCATCCGGTGCTGGAGGTCTCCCCGGAGATCCACAAGCGCCTTGTGGAGGAGGGTAAGGTATATATTGGACTCCAACGGCGGCCAGTATATGACCAATCCCCTCTGGTCCAATGCACTAAATGCCTTGGCTACGGACACACAAAGGCCATCTGCCAGGAGAAAGACAACCTCTGCAGCCACTGCGGAGGTAAACACTCCTGGGAGAAGTGCAAGGACAGGCAGGAGGGGAAACCCCCAAAATGCAAGAACTGCACAAAGGCGCACGGTCCAGCAGCGGACACGGCACATAATGCGTTCAGCGCAAGCTGCATGGAAAAACAAAAGTGGAATGCAATAGCGCGAACCCGCATCAACTACTGCTAAGGGCGACCAAGAGAACAACCAAAACGGCTCAACCCTCCCAGATGCTGGCACAAGCAGGTTACGGATCATCCAGGTTAACCTGCGTCGGTGCAAAAAAGCAACCCACGAACTCCATCAGGTGGCAAAGGCAAAAGGTATTTCAATCGCCCTAGTACAGGAGCCATACGTTGGCGCAAGTGGCGTATTGAAACAAAACCCAGGCACTCAAGTCATCCAGTGCACCTTAAACCGTCAAACACCAGTGAAGGCAGCGATCATCGTCTTCGGCGATCGGCTGGAAGTCATTCATGACCCACAGCTGGTGACGGAGACGGAGGTCGCTGTGCTACTGGTGGCGGGCCACCTGAAACTAGGAGTAGTGTCAGTCTATCTGGACGGGAAAGAAGACATAGAGCCATACTTGGATCGCATAAAGGCAGCGAGCGGGAAACTGCCGACCAAAAACATCCTGGTCGGCGGAGACGTGAACGCCTGGAGTCACTGGTGGGGCAGCAGAACGGAGAACGCCAGAGGAGAAGCCTATAATACCCTCCTTAACGAAATGGAACTGCAGATCCTCAACACGGGAGATATTCCAACCTTCGAGGAGTACAGGGGAGACAGGCTCTATACAAGTTGTGTAGACGTCACAGCTTGTAGCTTGTCACTGCTAGACAAGGTCGAAAACTGGACAGTAAACCGAGATCTAACCACTTCAGACCACAATGCCATTACCTTCGAAGTACGTCTGAAAGGGCGCCTGCAGCCGCTAAAGCCCATCACGACAAGAAGGTACAACACCAAAAAGGCAAAGTGGAAGGATTTCGAGACGCTGTTCAGGACAAAGCTAGCAGAAAACAACATAACCCCTGTCACCATACGGAATATCATGTCCGGAAGGGATCTGGAAGCCATGATCGACGCCTACACGGATATCATCCACAAGACCTGTGATGAATTAATCCCGAAAATCGGCGCAAGGAGGGAAACATCACTACCTCCGTGGTGGTGTAAAGAGCTTGAAAACCTCAAGAAAGACGTTCTTCGTAAAAAGAGACGTATCAAAAACGCTGCTCCATCACGAATAAAGGCGGTCATAAAAGAATACCAAGACGCGCGAGTGACCTATGCCGAAAGAGCTAATGAGGCCGAGACTAAGAGCTGGAAGGAGTTTTGCACAACACAAGACGGGGAAAGCCTGTGGGATGGGATATACAGGGTCATCAGGAAAACGGCCAGAAGACAAGAAGACATGCTTCTTCGAGGCGCCGATGGACAGACACTAAACCCTGTCCAGTCGGCGAATCTTCTGGCGGAAACGTTCTATCCTGACGATTCTGTATCAACTGACAGCCCACACCACACGCTAATCCGAGAACTGACTCAAGATAAGCAACCTGAGGAGATCGAAGGCCTGTCGGACGACGATCCACCATTCCAATGGGCAGAATTGGAATTAGTGTTGAGATCACTGAATTCAAAGAAAGCCCCGGGAATGGACGGATTGACAGCCGATATATGCACAAAGGCCATCCACAGTGAAAGGGAGGTGTTTACGACGATAGCGAACAAATGCCTGTCGCTCGCGCACTTCCCCAAACAGTGGAAAATCGCACATGTCGTGATCCTCAGGAAACCGGGAAAGGAGGACTATACCCACCCAAAGTCCTACCGACCGATAGGTTTGCTTTCAGTCCTCGGAAAAATCGTCGAAAAACTCCTGATATGTAGACTTCAATGGCACATACTACCCACTCTTAGTCCAAAACAGTACGGCTTCATGCCGCAGCGCGGCACCGAGGACGCCCTGTATGACCTGCTGGGACACATACGATCTGAAGTGAACAACAAAAAGATCGTCATAATAGTCTCACTGGACATAGAGGGCGCATTCGATAACGCGTGGTGGCCAGCTCTGAAGCACCAGTTGATAACCAAGAAATGTCCAAAAAATCTTTACGCAGTAATCAACTCCTACCTTAGTGACCGAAAGATCGTGGTCAACTATGCCAGAGCAACAAGCGAGAGATGTACCACGAAAGGATGTGTCCAAGGCTCCATCGGTGGACCGACTTTCTGGAACATAATTCTAGATCCGCTGTTGCAGAAACTATCTGGCGAGGAAGTATACTGCCAAGCTTTCGCGGACGACGGGGTTATCGTATTTTCCGGACAAGAAGTCAGCGCCTTGGAGGAATCAGCAAACTCAGTACTCGAAACAGTGGCAAACTGGGGGAAAATGAACAAGTTAAACTTCGCAGCCCACAAAACAAACGTGATGCTGATAACGAAGAAACTGCGTTACGACCCCCCAGTTATTCACATGTCGGGCTGCAGGCTGAACCTCGTCGACAAGGTGAAACTCCTAGGCCTCATAATAGACCGCAAGTTGAATTTCCTCCCACATGTAAATTCAACTTGCAGAAAAGTCTCCGGAATATACAAACAACTGGCATGTGCAGCAAAAGTCACATGGGGCTTGAACACCGAAATAATCCGAACCATCTATGTCGCAGTCATTGAGCCGATAGTGATGTACGCCTCCAGTGCGTGGTACAAGTCGACAGAGCTTCAGATGATCAGAGATCGTCTAGAAGCACTGCAAAGGGGCTTCGCACAGAAGATCTGCAAGGCGTATCGCACGGTATCGCTCACATCGGCACTCGCCTTATCGGGAACTTTGCCGCTAGACCTGAGAATTCAGGAAGCCGCAAGTCTGTATATGGCGAAAAAAGGCTTGTCTACAGACTACATTCCACCTGGAAGGGAACTGGAGAAAAATGTGAGCTACCTCGACCAACCTCACCCCTCGACACTCGAAACAACTGAGTACGAGCTCCTAGAGGACATGAACCAGGAAACCCTGAACTCCCACCAAATTACCGGTCCACAAATCTACACGGACGGTAGCAAAATTGAGGGAAAAGTTGGCGCAGCCCTCACATGGTGGGAGGATGGCCAGGAATCATGTTTCTCAACCTTCAGTCTGGACCCCTCATGCACAGTATTCCAGTCGGAACTCTATGCACTCTTCAGGGCGGTACAATCGGCGAAATCCAGCAAGGCCAAAACAGTTAACATCCTGAGCGACTCAAGATCGTCGCTCGACTTGCTGGCAAACCCCAGATTGACCCATCCCCTGACAAAAACGATCAAAGAGTGCATAAGCGGAATGAAAGCAGAGGGGAGACAAGTACGGCTATTCTGGCTGAGAGCGCACGTAGGCACCGCGGGTAACGAGAGAGCCGATGAGCTAGCCAAATCCGCGGCCCTGCATGCAACCTCAACCATGGACTATGGCAAGATCCCGTTATCCTACGTCAAGAGAAAGATCAGAGAAGAGACGGTACGCAGATGGCAAGACAGGTACGACTCTTCAAGCACAGGTGGGGTCACCAAACTATTCCTACCGGATGTCAACAAGGCATACCGAATAGTTAGAACGACCAAGTTGACACCCACCCAAGTGCAAGTCTTGACGGGGCATGGCGGGATAGCCGAGTATCTGCACAGGTTCAGGTTACTGGAAAGCCCAGGTTGCGAATGCGATCCCACAATCAGCGAAACAATATGGCATGTAGTTCTGGAGTGTCCACGCTTTCTGGCAGCAAAATATGAGTTGGAGACACAGATAGACTCAAATGTCACCAGAGAAAATCTGTCAACCATAATTGCAGACCCGAGAAGCAGGACCCACTTCCTCAACTACGCCGAAAAAGTGTTCACCATAGCAGCAAAACGACACCGCACCCTAACACCCACACGACCCACACCAATCACCATCCCACCCAACACCAGCACCATCACCGACAACCCACCCGATGAACGGCGAGCCCCGCAACACCGAACCCCAATACACCGGTTATTGGAGCTCGGAGAGAGGGGTGAGCCTGGCATCAGTATAAGGGGAGTGGCTCTTTTCATGGACAACAACACGGAAAGACTTGGTATCAGCTACTGCAACGTAAACGCAAAGAACCGCGTCGCAATTTCCCCCGGACTAGCAAATCTTCTCAATGGGAGCACCACAAAGACCACCATGAAATGGAATAGGTACAAAGAGCTGGCGTTAACAACAATAGCCGGATGCCAATGTCGGTTAGTGCGATCACAGAACAAAACGATCGTACTAATCGACAAAGACACAAGAACACCTTTTTCACTGGCAAACGCGGTGCTCTCAAAGATTGGACAGGCGGTCAACGAAGAAGCTTTGACACCTCGCATAATCAGCGTAGACGCGATGGTAGTCGAGTACGAGAGAGGGGAAGTGGGGGATCACATCGGGTGCATAAAAGCCTCAGCACATCACCACGTTGTTGCTTACGAGGACAGAGGCGAAGACCTAAGTTACCTCAAAGCACCCACCCCCACCACTACCCCAAACACCAGTGAAAATCTCCACTCGCTCTCGATTACACAAACAGGGTCAAAGCGTCTTCAGGAAAAAGTCCAAGCCGGAAAAACCATCGCGAGAAAGAGAGCAGACCGGGGCGCAGCAGCTGGCCAAGCGGGACGCAAAAGGGCTCTCACGAACATTATAAGCGCAGTCTTCCAAAGCAAAAAAGACAAAGTCTCCAGGATAGCGGAACGACAGACTGACTGTCCGAGACTTCACATCACCTCGCTCAGAACCCGAAAAGACGAAACATCCCAAAAGGACGAGAGCAGACAAAGGGGAAGTCAGCCCGCCCAGCTTCATACCACCAACGAAACCAACGGACAACGCGACCAACGCACTCCTCGAATTCCTGGCGATCGAAAAAGCAACAAGGGAAGTTAACCTTAAAACTTGCAAAAACATCCTGCAAGCATATCGCTGGGAAAACGAGGGGTTGTTGAACGTGCAACTCGCGGAGGCGGAAGCGGCCATATACGACAATGACAAATCCCAAATCATCAAGGGAAAAATGTCAGGACAGTATATGGCTGCGTTCAGCTCGACGGGTGGTTTCGTTCCCCTGAACGAAAGGGAAACACAGCGGACGGGCAAACTAACATTCCTGACTCCCCCTAACGATCCCATTGTCGTAACAGCCCGGTGCACAAAGATAATGCTGCAGGAGAAAATTCTCGAGATGGCGAAAACCATCTCGGGACCACATGAACCTGCAGCGGGAAGCGAGCCCTGGTCGATGCCAAACGTCACCTGGATCAACGGGGTACCTGGATGCGGCAAAACATCGTGGATTGTTGACAAATTCGACGCTGACA
Source organism: Cabera pusaria (assembly GCA_954871355.1). Classification (NCBI taxonomy): domain Eukaryota; kingdom Metazoa; phylum Arthropoda; class Insecta; order Lepidoptera; family Geometridae; genus Cabera; species Cabera pusaria. The sequence continues at coordinate 38,558 of OX940911.1, forward strand.
ACGACATCATAATCACCACAACAACCGAGGCAGCCAAAGACCTGAGAGGCAAGGTAGCGCAACGCATAGGCGATGGAGTCAAATCCAAAGTGCGCACCATGGCCTCCGTACTAGCCAATGGTTTCATGGAGCGGAGTGAAAAGCGTCTGCTTATAGACGAAGCTCTCATGAACCACTTCGGGGCAATAGTAATGGCATCACGGTTGTTGGGGGCGGAGGAAGTCGTCATCGTGGGAGATGTCAACCAGCTGCCTTATGTCGAAAGAGAGAACCTCTTCGACATAAGGTACAGCAGTCCCGCTATACTGGCATCCATCAGCCAGGAGATGTTTTGCACGCACCGAAACCCCATGGACGTGGCATACGCTCTGAGCGAAGTGTACCCGGGCATGTACTCGTCAAGATCCCGCATTCGTTCCCTGAAGCTGAAAAGGTATACAGGTGCAAACATACCAACTGACCCTCCGCAAACCCTATTTCTAGTGCTGACACAGGAGGAAAAAACCTCCCTAATCAGCAAAGGATACGGGTCCGGAACGGGGTCCTGCACCTTAACCGTACACGAAGCTCAGGGACTGAACTATGAATCGGTGATCATAGTACAGACGAGGGATCGGTCGACTAAGCTCCGAAACAGCGTCCCCCATGCTGTGGTGGCAGTGTCACGACACACAGCCAGTTGCACCTACTACACGGACGACAGCTCGGATGCCATAGGCAGGTTCGTGCGGCGGGCGACCGAAGCCAGTGAGCGGCACATAATCGACCACAACACGAAAATGGCCATTAAAAATAGAGACGAAGAGATCGTGAAATCTCTATTAAATACACCAAGGCCAGCGGAGTCTGAGGCAGGGACATCGGGACAATAGCATGTAAGGAAAAAATTTAATTTTTACAAATGAATGTCGTAATACTAATATATAGTTATATATAGTTAATAAACCAATAACGTATAAAAAAAAAAAAAAAAAAAAAAAAAAAACAAATTAAAAAAAAAAAAAATTATGGACTCACTTAGTATAGGCAACTAACACTAGCTTTAGAACTTGATGTATGGAGTAATAACATGAAAAATAAAACAAACTGCACTTTGAATAAAAAACAAATCCAAAAAGAGTACGGACCACAGAGTCTGTAGACTTGAAGTTTTACTTATAAAAAAAAAAAAAAAAAAACCTAACCTAACCTAACCTAACCTAACCTAACCTAACCTAACCTAACCGAATTTTGACTTTTAAATTCTGGACGCAATTTAGTTGTTCCCGATATCAATAGACGCAGCTCTGGAAGCTCTTCCCGGATCTGAAACAGAAAAAGTAAATTAGTAGAATTTTAGTGGATTTTTGGTAGATTTTTCTATATTTTTCATACGAAATTGTGTTTTTTATAGGTTTTATTGCTATTACTTACCCAAATAGCAACTTTTATTTAAGGGAATCACTGCTAAGGGTGTAGTAACACCCCCCCTAAATAACCCGCCCCCTTTGGGAGCGCTACGGCCCATAAAAAACAAAATATTGGCAATACAAACTTCTCATCGACATAGAAAAGTTCACCTAACCCGGTACATTTCTCATACAAATTGAATTTTGACTTTTAAATTCTGGACGCTATTTAGTTGTTCCCGATATCAATAGACGCAGCTCTGGAAGCTCTTCCCGGATCTGAAACAGAAAAAGTAAATTAGTAGAATTTTAGTGGATTTTTGGTAGATTTTTCTAAATTTTTCATACGAAATTGTGTTTTTTATAGGTTTTATTGCTATTACTTACCCAAATAGCAACTTTTATTTAAGGGAATCACTGCTAATGGTGTATTAACACCCCCCCTAAATAACCCGCCCCCTTTGGGAGCGCTACGGCCCATAAAAAACAAAAAAATTATTTAAGGGAATCACTGCTAAGGGTGTATTAACACCCCCCCTAAATAACCCGCCCCCTTTGGGAGCGCTACGGCCCATAAAAAACAAAAATTTCGACCGCCCACCCACCCATTTTCGACGACTGATATCGACTTTTGGCTCCTTCAGTCATACTCAAAATTGTAATTTACTTAACCACGTTATATTTTGACTTGTATTTTAAATTAAGACCCCCATACCGTATTACACGGTACCTTAATTATTTGCTCTAAGCTTCAATTATTGAAGCAGACTATATTTTTACACACTATTGTGTAAAAATAATATATTTCTTGCCTTAGTTAATTTCTGACCTCGTATATAATTATTTATATAACTTATACAAACTTCATTATATACTTAAACCCTGACACATCCCTCTGACTATGTTTGGGCATCGCACCCCCGCCAAAAAGACATACCCACCCCCCTCCCAAAAATCCCCAAAAATGACTGAGAAGGCAGGTCCTTCAGGGGCACAAAAGCAAGACACCAGTGTGAGGCGCAGCATCGGGGAATGGGAAGCGAATAAGCCAGATTCACAGCCTAAGACGAGCAACCCCCCGGCATCCCCGGCACCCCAGGCACACTCTTCTAAGTACGCCAATAGAACCGCCGAGGCTAATGCTTGCTTGAAAAACATCCATTTTCACCTCGGCGAATCTAAAAATCTGAGGACAGACATAAGGGAGGGGGTGCTAGAGGAGTCCCTTCGCCTCTGTAATCTTGTAAAGGCATCGGAGAAAGCCAAGACCAACCCACAGACTGCGGTGCCGACGAGGAAGGAATCAAAGGAGCAATCAGCTCAAACTTCCCTGTCCTTGACCCCCATCCCAGCAGAGGAGGACATTTCTCTTCCGCTTCCCACCCTTACCCCAATTCCAGCAATGGAAGACATCTCTCAGCTGCTCTCCACACTAGCCGAGCACAGTAAGCTAGTGAAGGAGAGCAATGAGAGAATGCAAGAACTCAAGACCGCGATAGAAACTCAAAAGGAAACAGCACTTGAGAGGACAACGTACGCAGGTGTGGCATCCGGACCTCGTGCACCGCAATCCACAGTGTCAACGGCGCTACACTCTGTCATCGTCACCTCGAAAGACGAAGAGGAAAGTGGTGAGGAGGTGCTCACCAGAATAAGGAATGTGATGGAAGCGAAGGAAGGCTGGGTGAAAGTAGAGAAGATTAGAAAGGCGAAGGACCGAAAGATTATAGTGGGCTGCAAGACCAAAGAAGAGCGGGAAAGAGTAAAGGAACGGCTTAGTAAAGCAGCGGACCACCTACTGGTGGAAGAGATAAAAAACAAGGACCCTCTTGTAATCCTTAAGGACATCCTCAGTTATAACACAAATGAGGATGTCCTTAAGGCGCTCAGGAATCAAAATGACGACATTTTTGGGCAAGTGACACCAGGAGACACACTGGAAATAAAATACAGAAAGAAAGCCAGAAATGCCCACCAGTGCCATATAGTCATGAAGGTGTCCCCCTCCATATGGCAACGTCTCACCGCGGCAGGATCGGTTAATATCGACCTGCAAAAAATCAGAGTGGCCGATCAGTCACCACTAGTGCAATGCTCCATGTGCCTGGGGTACGGGCATGGCAGGCGGTACTGTAAAAAAACAGTTGAAAAGTGCAGCCACTGCGGAGGGCCCCATAGAAAGTCAGAGTGCACGGACTGGCTGGCCGGCACGTCACCCAGATGCTGTAACTGCACACACGCAAAACTTGACAATACAGAACACAACGCGTTTAGTACAGAGTGTGCAGTGAGGCGAAAATGGGATGCACTTGCCCGGTCTACGGTCGCGTATTGCTGAGGTGGTCCCAGGCGTCATATCTTCGACAGCCAACTCAAAGTCATACTTTGCAGCCCAAGCAAACCTGCAGCGCAAAGCTCTAGCTACCCAAGAGCTGATGCTTGAGGCAAGCGACAAAAAGATGGCTTTTGCTCTGGTCCAGGAGCCGTACGTAGGGGCTCTGGGTAGAATGAGGGACTAAAGGGGAGTAAGGATCTATCAGTGCACTGGACAGGGAGGTGGCGTTGTCAAAGCGGCAATCGCGGTATTTGATAACCATCTTGATGTCATCCCATTACCACAATATACCACACCTAACATCGCCGTGGTAAAACTTAGAACCAGTGCCTGGGAGATCGTAGTCATCTCATTCTACTTTGAGCCGGACGTGCGGAATCTGGAATCCTACACGGAGCAGCTGAGGAAGATCGAACGTGAAGTCGGAATAAGGAAAATCCTAATAGGAGGAGATTCTAACGCAAAGAGCTCCTGGTGGGGCAGCGCGACAGTGGACCACAAGGGGGAAGAACTGGCAGGGACTTTGGAAGAAATGGGAATGCAGGTACTCAATGACGGCGATACACCCACCTTCTATACTGTGAGAGGTAACAAGATCTACAGTAGTTTCGTGGACATTACGGCGTGCACGACGGAGATCCTGGACCTGGTGGAGAACTGGAAAGTGAACGAAAGTATGACGAGCTCTGACCATAACACCATTACTTTCAGCGTAAGGTTAACAAAAGCTAGGGGTATAGATATCAAGACAACAACTAGAGTCTTTAATACAAAAAAAGCTAATTGGAGCCAGTTTCGACAGAAACTGGCCCAATTACTAGATGAGAATAAAATTAATATAACCGAAATTTCAAAAACAAATAGCCAAAATGAATTAGATCACATAATTGATAAATTTACAAACTTAATTTTGAAAGCCAGTCTTGATTCTATACCCAAAAAGCAAATAAAGGACGTACATACCTTGCCATGGTGGTCAGAGGAGCTCGCCAAGCTTAAGAGAGAGGTTGCCACCAGGAAGAGGAGAATCCGTTGTGCTGCGCCGGTCCGAAGAAAAAAGGTCGTCACTGAGTACCTGCAACATAAAGAAAAGTACGAATTAGCAGCTATTCAAGCCCAGTCAGACAGCTGGAAGGACTTCTGCAGTAGGCAGGAAAAGGAGGGACTTTGGGAAGGTATTTATAGGGTCATAGGGAGAACCACTAAGAGGCAACCAGACATCCCTTTGGTGAGGGAGGGAAAAGCTCTTGATCCACAAGAATCGGTTAAACTGCTCGCTGAGACCTTCTACCCGGAGGACTTGGAGAGTGAGGATGATGCGGACCACCGACGGATAAGAGTAGCAGCTAAATGTGCAAACGTGATGGATCATGCTGAAATGCATGATCCACCGTTTAAAATGCAAGAGCTGATCACCGCGGTGGACAGCTTCAATCCAAAGAAAGCCCCGGGTGGAGATGGACTCACAGCTGACATCTGCAGCGAAGCCATAAAACTGGATCCAGAGCTGTTCCTATACCTCATAAACAAATGTCTCGAGATGTCACACTTCCCTATGACCTGGAAGCTTGCCACAATAGTCATCCTGCGAAAACCGGGCAAGGATGATTATTCAAACCCAAAGTCATATAGACCTATAGGCCTGTTGCCCGTCATCGGCAAAATTTTTGAAAAAATGCTAATAGGTCGCATCAAATACCATATTCTCCCCAAAATTAGTACTCGCCAGTATGGTTTCATGCCCCAAAAAAGCACTGAGGACTCCCTCTATGACCTGTTGCGACATATACGTGCAAAACTAGATCGGAAACGGCTAGTGACGATGGTGTCGCTGGATATAGAGGGAGCCTTTGACAGCGCTTGGTGGCCCGCGATCAAAACCAGACTGGCTGAGGAAAAATGCCCCGTTAACATCAGAAGAGTAATGGACAGCTACCTTAGCGATAGGAGGGTGACGGTAAGGTATGCTGGCCAGGAATACACAAAGACCACCAATAAAGGTTGTGTGCAAGGATCAATTGGTGGTCCGATTTTGTGGAACATCCTCCTAGATCCATTACTCAAGGGGCTAGAGGAGCAGGGTCACTACTGCCAAGCTTTTGCCGACGACGTGGTGCTGGTGTTCGACGGAGATGTAGCCATCGAGGTGCAACGACAGGCAAATGCTGCTCTGACCTATGTTCAGGCATGGGGTGTCAAAAATAAGCTTACATTTGCACCGCAAAAGACGAAAACCATGCTTATCACAAAAAAGCTCAAATTTGACACCCCACTTCTGACCATGGGCGGCGTAGACATTGAAATGTCAAAAGAAATCAAGATTTTGGGGCTCTCGATAGATGAAAAGCTTACGTTTAACGGTCACGTAGCTAATGTTTGCAAAAAAGCGATTAATATCTACAAACATCTATCGAGAGCCGCCAGGATCAGTTGGGGTCTGCACCCCGAGGTTATCCGGATAATTTACGTGGCGGTAGTGGAGCCCGTCATTATGTATGCGTCGAGTGCTTGGGCATCAGCTACAAATAAAATAGGGGTAAAAAACCAGCTAAACGTGGTGCAACGGATTCGCACAGAAATTAACAAGAGCCTACCGAACTGTATCCCTCAACTCTGCTCTGGTGTTGGCTGGAATGCTGCCTCTTGACCTCCGAATACAGGAAGCAGCCGCTCTGTATGAGGCTAAAAGAGGCGTGTCCCAGCTAATGCTAGAGGACAGGGAAGTCGAAGCTAGAGTTCCGTGCTCTATAATACCTCATCCGGCCGAACATATGCGTCTGGAGTTCTTGAGCTTGGTAGACCAAAACGATGTAGCAGATAATAACACGCAAGATATACGTATCTTTACGGACGGCAGCAAAATTGAGGGTCTGGTCGGTGCAGGACTTTTCATATGGAATGGCGAAGCAGAGATCAAGTCCCTCAAATTAAAATTAGCCCCGTACTGCACTGTCTACCAAGCTGAACTCTTGGCAATATACAAGGCCACGGAAGAGGTATTGAAGCGTTCGGAGTCTAGTTTCGGCATTTACAGTGATTCAAGGTTGGCTCTTGAAACTGTAACGAGTGCCACCACGACAAACCCCTTGGCCTTTAAAACCCGGCTCAACATAAAGGCTATTAAAGACCAGAATAAAACATTAGTTTTATTCTGGATAAAGGCCCACGCCGGGTTAGAAGGTAACGAGCGTGCAGACCAATTAGCAAAAGATGCAGCACTAAGAACAAAAAGAAAACCGGATTATGACCAATGTCCAGTCTCATTCGTCAAGCGACTAATCCGCATGGAGTCGCTTGACGAATGGAACAGACGTTACCAAGCAGGCAACACTGCCACAGTCACAAAAATTTTCTTTCCGGATGCTATAGCCGCCAACAAGACTGTACGCGAAATATCGTTTTCCGGAATCATAACACAGGCCCTCACGGGACACGGAGGGTTCTCTGAATATTTTCACCGATTCAAATGTAAGGAGAGCCCTTCGTGCATTTGTGACCCAGGTATTGACGAATCCCTTTTGCACATCCTTATTGACTGCCCTGTTTTTGGCCTCAAAAGACTAAATTTAGAACAAACTATCGATAAGAAATTAACATACGAAAATCTAAAAGATATAATTGCCACGAAAAAGGAAAGAGAAGAATTTTTCAAATACTGTACTAACTTGATAACAACAGTTAATAAAAGAAATAAATAGATAAAGAAAATTATGTTACAAATATATTATAATGATATATAGTAATAACATATAAAAATAAGAAAAAAAATACAAAAGAAAGTAAACGAAAATGTAAAAGAAAAGTAATCAAAATTGAAATGCAACAGATACGTAGTAAAGTTAAATAAAATCAAACAAAAATTGCAATAAAGATAATATAGAAAATAATATATAACTAAAACCCAAACAAAAACTCTGATTACGTCAGAGGGAAAAGTGAAAAAAAAAAAAAAAAAAAAAAAACCTTACCTAACCTATTGATTACTGTAAAGATATTATAAATAAAAGTAGAAATAAGAATACACAAACTTATATTTAATTTTATAAGTTTTGTGAATTTAGCATAAATTAGCTGTAAGAAATTGTAGTAATCAAAGAAATCAACTTGTACAACAATTATTTCAACCCATGTAACCTCCTAGTTCGTAAATAAAATACAATTAGCTTAGTAACATATTAATAGGGCTCTAGTATTGGAATCCCACCAATAAGCGAATGAAAGAACGATGAATAGTAGAAAGATACAGTATGAAGAATGTGAGCAGATGACCAGATGATAGAACTAGACTGAATGAGACGCACAGCAAGGGCACTCATCTCGTGGGAGGATAGAGCAGAAAAAAAAAATTATAAAAAAAAAAAAAAAAACCTAACCTAACCTAACCAACACGTACACTTAAAGAAAGAGACGAACTCAAAATTAAATATTCCGACGCAATAAAAAAATATTCCTCTGATCACTTCAAAGAGTTTTGCAATAGACAGGCCAAAGATGATGTTTGGTCCATAACAAATAAAATTATACAGACCAAGCCCATCTCAAATCCCCCTACCACACTTAAACTAGAAGACGGCAGCTATACAAATAACGCCCCTGATACTGCCAAAGCCTTACTTAATACTTTCTTCCCTGATGACAATACAGACGAAACTCATCTGCAAAAAACGCTCAGAGAACAAATTACTCAGCCTCTCAACTCCCCTCCCGATCTTCCTTTCACTACTGCCGAAATCATTGCATGCATTAAATCATTCAACCCCAAGAAAGCCCCTGGTCCTGATCACTTAACTTCAGACATTTGCCATCTTTTTACCACCAAATTTCCCACAATCATCACCAATATAATGAATCGCTGCCTTGAGCTTGAATATTTTCCTAACTGTTGGAAAACAGCTCAGGTGAAAATTATTCCAAAACCCAATAAAAGTGACCATACAAAAACTTCCTCTTATCGCCCAATCGGACTAATTAATGTATTTGGAAAACTTCTAGAAAAGCTCATTATCAATAGACTCACTCATCATTTATATACAACAAACAATGACTGCAAAAAACAGTTTGGATTCAAACTCCAAACATCTACTAACGATGCTATACACGCCGCTCTCAAAAATATCAACTCAGCCAAAAATGACGGCGACCAAGTCATCGCTATCTCCCTTGATATCCGAGCAGCATTTGATAACGCCTGGTGGCCGGCAATCTTTCATAGACTCAGAGAAGTTAACTGCCCGGGCAACCTATACAATATTCTACACAGTTATACAGAAAATCGACAAGTGCAAATTAACTTTGCCGACTGTAGTGTCAATAAAACAATGACTAAAGGATGCATACAAGGCTCCGTATGTGGCCCGACTATGTTGTTCCTTCTCCAGCTAACAGATCCTGCCTGGTAATACGTGTCAATGAAAATCCATTTCGCTGTTTTATATCTCCTTATATTTCTTCGGTTGCACAACAGATTATTATATTTGTATAGCAAAGAGTATAATAACTGTCCTGGTTACACTATATCCTCGATTGATTTGCTTAGTCTTTTACAAATATCCAAAAATTTCCAAGGGCTTTTGTCGGCCATAGCAAAAACAAGATAGCACAGATATATATTAACACATAGAGTAATTGCCCGTTTATAACAAAAGTGTTGCCAATGTATAAGAAACTTTATCTGCTACACACTCGTCCGACATACCGCCCACCAAGGACATAGACATATGTCCTTACACAACTTGCGCATGCTGTGAGTTACAAAAATATATTATTTATCTTTTACGAACTAATTCAAATTACAACTGCTCACCATGAGATGAGGGCAACCTTAAACAAATCCATTTATAATATATTATGAATTTACAATGTACAATTTACAATATATGGTATACAAAGTATTTACTCAAATTACAACCGCCCACCGTGAGGTGAGGACAACATTAAAGGAACGTATTTAGAATATGTTATTAAACTACAATGAAACAGGGAGAACACACAGTTTAGATGTTGGCCTTTTGATGATAGAGCCGTTGCATTTAAGAGTCACCACTCGCGTGAAACCATCACCACCAGAATGCTTTGTCACTACTCTACCCATAAGCCACCGAGAAGGAGGCAGACCATCTTCTTTTACGAGCACTACATCTCCAACATTGGGTTCAGGTATTTGCTTAGTCCACTTGTAGCGTTGCAACAAGTGGACTAAGTATTCCTTGGACCAACGTCTCCAAAAGTGCTGAACGATACGCTGCGTCACCTGCCATCGTCTCAAACTACTGACATTAGAGTTTTCATAATTTCGGTCAGGCAACGTGATAAGTGGTTCACCAACCAAAAAATGACCCGGAGTCAGCGGCATTGGATCGCCAGGGTCCTCAGACATCATTGACAACGGCCGAGAATTTAAGCATGCTTCTATCTGTATCAACACAGTGGCAAGTTCCTCATAAGTGAGTGTTGAATTTCCAATAACATGTCTTAAATGTCTTTTTGTTGCCTTAACTCCTGCCTCCCAAAGACCACCAAAGTTTGGAGCATGTGGTGGTATGAAATGCCATGATGTCCCGTTGTTTCCAATCCATTCCCTTATCTCTACAGCCACAGTTGATTGTTCTACTGCAACTAAGTGTTTCAATTCCTTAGCAGCTCCTACGAAGTTGGTACCGTTGTCGCTCCAGATGTCAGTTACTGCTCCCCTCCTAGCTACAAATCTTTTGAATCCAGCAATGAATCCTTCAGCTGACAAGTCACTAATTGCCTCTAAATGAACCGCCTTGGACACCATACAAACAAAGACACAAATGTATCCTTTGTAGGACTTATTTCCTCGACCTTTAGCCACTCTTATTTTCACTGGACCTGTAAAATCAACACTGCTCCGGCGAAATGGTCTAGCTGGGGTAACTCTGCAAGTTGGCAACTGACCCATTAATTGAGTTTGGCTTGATGTGGCAAACCGTTTGCATTTGACACATTTATGTACATATGCCTTTACTAATGATTTTGCAGATATGATCCAGTACTTAGTACGCAATTGGTTTAACATCAGAGTTGGACCACCATGGAGAGTTCTTTTGTGACAATCAGCAATAACCAAATTAGTGAAAGAACTATCTTGCGGCAAGATTATAGGATGTTTTGTATCTATGTCTAAGTTGGAGTTCTCGATTCGACCACTGACTCTTAAAATTCCTCTGCTATCTATTACTGGACATAGTGGTTTTAATTTACTCCTCTGTTTCACATGTCCCATCCTCTTCACATCATCAATTTCTTCCTTGAAATATTTATTTTGTACATATTTTATGCATACCACTGTCGCTTCCTCTAATTCTTCATTTTGTAAACAGACTTCATATCTTTTCTTTCCGTGATACTGTTTTTTCCATCTCAAGACTCTTCTACAGTAAGCTATCACTCTCAACAATCTGTTCAATGTTGAATATTTAGACCACATCGGATTTTCTTCTGGGTCTTCAGTCGCTACATGAGCCTTAACTGTTCTCAGTTCCATGTTGGTTGCAATTGACTTCGGTCTACAATATTCAATTGTATTATTCATAAGCCATGAAGGTCCTTCAGCCCACAACTTATTTGTTGACAATTCTTGTGGTGTACTACCTCTTGAAGCAATGTCCGCTGGGTTCTGAGAGGACTGCACATGAGCCCATTGTGTATTGTCAAAACTAGTAAGAATGGTAGAAACACGGTTTCCAACAAAGGTTGTCCATTTACTAGGATGTCCACTGAGCCACGCCAATACTACTGATGAATCTGTCCAGAGATGTACATTTTCCTTTGGTATCTGCATGACCTCCGCCACCTCACATGTCAAATCAGATAATAATGTTGCTCCCATCAATTCGAGACGAGGAATGGACTGTTGCTTCACTGGAGCGACTTTAGTTCGAGCAGTGACTAAACTGACCCTTATCTCTCCTTGTCTGGTGACAACTCGGATATATAAAACTGCTGCATAAGCGAACATTGATGCGTCGCTAAATCCATGAAGAGACACAGAATCATCATCCACTGTCGTTTGTATCCACCTGGGAACATGAAAATTACAAATTTCTAATAAATTATGACGGTAACCTTGCCATTCTGACATCAATTCTGGTGTCAACTCATCATCCCAGCCTAACCCGGAAAGCCACAGCTTTTGAATAAAAATCTTGGAAACGACAACACAAGGCGCCGCCCAACCCAGTGGATCAAATATGCGGGAAATGTCTGAAATTACTCTTCTCTTTGTAATTGGTGTTTGCAACAATGGCAGATTGACTGAATACTTAAATTCATCGCATTTGCGATCCCAAGAAACTCCCAGAATTTTCATCACCTCATCTAATTTTATATCCTTAACTTCCTCGTTATCTCTTTCTCCTGATACTCTCTCTCTCTCTTTTCCCTCTTCCGAAATTTTGGCATTTAAATCGTTGCAGCTACTCACCCATTTTTGCAGCTGAAATCCGCCTTTGATAAGTACCTCTGATATTTCTTTATATAACTTTAGGCCTTCTTGTACTGTTTGACATCCCGTCATCAGGTCATCTACATAAAAGTCCTTTTTTATTTTTTCAGATACATCAGGATACTGTTCTCCTTCATCAGCTGCGGTCTGCTGCAAGGTTTTAACTGCAAGATAAGGTGCTGATGCTGTTCCAAATGTTACTCTTACTAATTTATATTCTTCAATTTCAGCTTCCGGATTATCACGCCACACTACCCTTTGAAATTCAGCATGTTCAGAGGCAACCTTCACCTGCCTGTACATTTTCATAATGTCAGCACAGAGACATATGGGATGCATTCTCCACCTCATAATGATGTGACGTAACGGCAACTGCAAAGTAGGACCCACCAGAAGATCATCATTGAGAGATACCCCATTGAAGCCTTTCATCGATGCGTCAAATACTATACGTACTTTGGAAGTGGATTTGTCATCACGGATGACAGCATGATGTGGCAAGTACACTGCTGCTTCATTAACAGTTTCATCAGCTGACACACGTTCAACATGTCCAAGTTCTTTGTATTCGTTGAACACTTCTGCATATCTTCTCGCTAATTCTGGATTCTTCTTGAACTTGCTTTCCAGATGCAGAAATCTTTTGGTTGCTAAGGACTTGGAGCCTCCAAATCGACATTGCGGATCTTCACTGCGGAATGGAAGTTGAACAACATAACGACCATCTTTATCCCTGACTGTCGTTTGATTATAAATATCTTCGCATTGCTGTTCATCTTTGGATAATATTTTCCGTTGATTTTCAGGATTTACTGACTCAATTTCCCAAAACTGTTTCAGTAATGTATTTTCATCGACGTGATCTGGTTGACATAAGACAACATGATGACAACTAATAATGTCACTGGTCGATGAAACCTTCCCTGACAATATCCAGCCCAATGCTGTGTTTTGGGCGACCGGCAAACCCGGTGGACCGCGGATTAATCCTTCTCTCAAAACCTGCCCGTAGGCCTCAGCACCGAGTAAGATGTCAATCTTATTTGGTGTGTGATACTCAGGATCTGCTAATCCAATTGCCTCCAATTCAGGCCAGTTTCCTGGTACAATCTGTGCTGATGGCAAGAGTGATGTTATGTTACTTAAAACAAATGCATTTACCTTCAAGCTAAACTTGGGATCTAGGTGTGAGTTGATAGTAACAGTCACCGTATGTTCTGAGGCTAACTCGCCTTTCTCACCACCTATTCCTGAAATCACTGATCGAGTAGGCGTCCTCTTCAGTCCCAGTAACTGAACTGCTGAATTTGTTATGAATGATGCCTGAGATCCTTGATCCAATAACACTCTCAGCAGCTGTGTCGAGCCCTGCTTTGTCTGCACCTCGACAAGAGCAGTGGCCAACAAAACCTGTGATGAGGAGACTGACTCTCTGGAAAAATGTGACACTACATTAGTTTCACTTGGTGATGACGCTGCCTGATCGGTTGTTGAATTCATTTTAACTTCTATATTGTTACAACTGTTTGAACTTGAAACAACTTTAGGATGCAGCAACGAATGGTGTTTACGGTTACATATGCGACAAGAAGTATTTTGGCGACAAAACTTAGCGGAATGATTAAAACCCAGACAATTAAAACATAAACCGTTGGTTTGGATGAAATTTCGACGCGAGTCGCAACTCTCTTTTGCAAATTGTTTACAATTGAAAATCTTATGTTTATCCTTACAAAACGCACATGACTGGTTGTTGTTATTAACCTTTTGTTCAGATGTCAAACTATGATATACATGCTTGTTAACATTGGCATTAGACTTATTTTTGCTGGCTGCTGGTATACTCAAAAATTCTAAAGCCCTAAATCGTGCTTCCAGAAACTCCTTAAATTGTGAGAGTGTGGGTAACTCATCCATACAACTTATTTGAGTCTCCCACTGCTTTCTCGACTCAGGATCCAGTTTAGCACCGATTATGTATATTATGAGAATGTCCCATGTACTGACATTTATACCTAGATTTTTTAAACCGTTCAGACATTCCATTGTTGTATCCAATAGATTTTTAATGGCAATTGAATTCTCTGATACATTGTTTTGGCTCATTAAACGCCTTAGAAGGCAATTAGACAAAAATCTTTTGTTGTCATAGCGACTCTTCAAAATAGACCAGCATTCAGAGTAGTTTGACGATGTGACTAAGATGTGCCTTACAAGTTGCTCTGCTTCACCTGTAAGCAGGCCCTTCAAGTAATGCATGCGTTGAACATCATCTAAACCTTGATTGTTATGAATTAATGACAAAAATAAATCTTTAAACGTTGGCCACTCCGAGTATAATCCAGAAAAATTTGGAATATTTATTTTTGGAAGTTTTACATTATCATGATGTGAATTAGACTTAAGCTCATCATTCTTACTGCCTAGATCCTCCAAGGCTTCTAACAACTCAGTTTTATATAACATATATAATTCTTCCGTTACCTCATAAGTGTCACTAGTAAAATATTCACATTGCAGATCTGATTTTTGTGATATGATATCATAATGTGTAGCTAGGAAGCTACTCCATGTATTTTCCAATGTCTCTAACCTGGTTTTGATATAAACATGAGTGATACGATCTCTTGGTGACTTCTTGAAATTTACTCTTGCTTTACTGATGACAGATTTCTTATCAAATTGTAGCTTGTATAACGACTCCATCTTGATGTCTTTCTGTACAACGAAATAAACACAACTTGAGACCGCTGACCGAATACCAGACTTCTGATTGGTGTGTTACACTTCACTTTCTTCACAAATTGATGAATGGACTGTATAATTCAATAATCCGACTACGTGGGACCATTTTCCTTCTCCAGCTAACAGATCCTGCCTGGTAATACGTGTCAATGAAAATCCATTTCGCTGTTTTATATCTCCTTATATTTCTTCGGTTGCACAACAGATTATTATATTTGTATAGCAAAGAGTATAATAACTGTCCTGGTTACACTATATCCTCGATTGATTTGCTTAGTCTTTTACAAATATCCAAAAATTTCCAAGGGCTTTTGTCGGCCATAGCAAAAACAAGATAGCACAGATATATATTAACACATAGAGTAATTGCCCGTTTATAACAAAAGTGTTGCCAATGTATAAGAAACTTTATCTGCTACACACTCGTCCGACAATGTGGAACCTACTCCTCGACCAACTGCTTCTCACCGAACTTCCTGATGGGTGTCACATACAAGCTTATGCAGACGATATACTTCTCATAGTTCAGTCCAAGGGTATTAAGGAACTCGAAAACAGAGCTAACCAAGCATTGAGCATAATAACCGAGTGGGGGAAAGGTGTCAAATTAGAATTCGGGCCCGAAAAAACCCAAGCTATTGCCTTTACCGGTAAAGCTAATAAATGCAGATTATTCATGCAAGAACAGCAACTATGTTTCACGACACAAATCAAATATTTAGGGCTAATAATCGACAACAAACAAAAATTCATAAAACACGTTGAACATATAACCAACAAAGCAAAAATGCTATACAGTAAACTAGCTGTCTTCGTAAGGCCCACCTGGGGAATAATTCCAGAAAATGTCAAAACCATATACTTACAGGTCATTCAACCAATAATCAGCTATGCGGCTGGCATATGGGCTAGTACCGCCACCAAATATAAACACGTCATTCAAAAACTTCTCTCGCTTCAGCGCATTTTTGCGATAAAAATTATATCAGGGTTCAGAACCATACGCACAGCTACCGCCATTTCTCTTGCTAACATCACCCCTCTACCTGCCAAAATACAAGAAATAGCTGATATTGAACACAGCAAAATCATGAACGTCACCAGATTTGCACCTGACGATCTGCAGCTTGACAAGCCTGTCAACCCCTCTAAACTCCTTCATCCCGCATACAGACAAAGCATTACATTCGATGAAATCCCATCCATAGCTGAATATAACGATCTTTGTTTCAATCTTGTAGGAATCAATAGCTGGCAAATCTTTACTGACGGAAGTAAGCACGATAACAAGGTCGGAGCAGCATTCGTGGCAATCAAACCAACAGATGGCAACACTGAAATAATTACAAAGAAATACAAACTACATGATCTCTGTTCTGTATTTCAGGCTGAACTTCTAGCCATTAACCTCGCACTTAAATGGGTCATAGAACAAAAGCACATAAAAACCCTATCCGTATTATCCGACTCCAGATCCGCACTAACGGAATTGTCAAACCCTTCCACCACAAATAAATTAGCTGTAAATATTTACAGCTAATTTATTTGTGGTGCGAAGATTTTTGTGTATATACACAAAAATCTTCGCACCCTTAAACAATCGGAAGCCACAATTCAGTTCTCATGGGTACGTAGCCACATCGGCATAGGCGGTAATGAGCTGGCTGATGATGCAGCCAAGTCTGCTGCACTTCTTCATAAGTTGCCAGACTTTCTCGATATTCCCATCAGTTTTGTCAAATATCAAAATAGATTAATATCCGATCTCAAAACAACAGAACACTATAAACAATCAAGCCCACACACATTATGTCTACTACCCACCCACAAAGACCTCATCCAGTGCCTCAAAACATTTAAATTAAACTTTCACATCACGCAGCTTTTATCCGGTCATGGATACCACAAAACTTACCTTCACAGATTCAAAATTACCAGGGATGAAAATTGTCCGTGTGACAACAACACACCCCAAACTCTCGAGCATCTGATCGAAGAGTGTCCTAGATTTGCTATGACAAGACTTAACCATACTCTTACATCTTCGTCTCTATCTAACCCATTCAACATAACTCAGATTTTAACTAAAGAAGACTCGGCAGAAACTTATCAATCGCACATCATATACATAATATCAATAAATCATCTTAAAAAATTTAACACAGGATCCTAACTCGAATTTGTCTACCTGCACCTAAGAGCTGCTAATATTATAATTATTAGTATTATATTCTTACGCTTCATTAATCTAACCCACTAATTAATGTAATTGATTAGTGGGTTAGATTACTGAATGACAAACAAAAACTGCTATAAAAGAAAATGACTTATTATCTTTGATCTAAAAAATTCATTTTGTAAATAATCCATAAATACGCCTAAACACAATATTTGTGTGTCCGTATGCGTATATATGTACATATATACATGTACATATAATAATAATAATGATTAAAAAAAAAAATAAAACAAAATAAAAGAAAAAAAAAGAACTCATAATAATATTAAAAAAAAAAAAAACATTTTCTATTCGTAATACGTTTGAAATAAAACGTTATATTTTCTTTTATTGAACAATAAGCTTAAAGAAAAATAAAAATTATAAAAAAAAAAAAATAAAAAAAAAATAATAATAAAAAAATAATAATAATAATAAATAAAACAAACTAATAAATAAATAATAAAATATAATATCTAATATAAATACGATTAAAAACTTAACGTTATATTATTAAATTTAATAATAACCTTGAATTAGCTTAACTATTATAAATAAATAATTATATATAAAAATATCATATTAATATCGTAACTCTACTTAATCTACCCCATTCAAAAACTAAAACCTAAAGTATCTTATCTGAGACTGCTTATAAACACAAAACTTATTGAGTTGTGGGAAGACGGAGTATACCAATAGCACCAACTTCCTACAGAAACTCCTTCGCAATCTTCTTTATTAAAAAAAAAAAAAAAAAAAACCTAACCTAACCTAACCTAAACTTTTTTTTTTTTTTGTTTTCGCTGGGAAAAATGCGTTACGCATACCCTTCCATTGGGGGAATGGAAGGGTTATGTGGGACTCCCCGGTAGCCCGGTATACCCACTAAACAACCCAGCGGCACTCCCGCATCGTCTGTGTGGAGGAGGACTGGGAATCGGCAGAGCCTTTTCATCCAGTCCCCCGCCGACGACCGCCCGTCTTTACAGCGGGGCCTTCACGTCCCTCCTGGCAGAGAGGGACCCGGAAATGACCACGAGTACATGGCCATTCCCACCCGACGAGGGTAGTGAATAGTGCAATGCGAACGAAGGCGCCCCCGCGCCTGTCGCCCGCTATTCACCACCAGGAAGGAGGAGGCGACGATCGTACAATCGCCTTCTCCCACCCAATCTTCGCCTGCGGAGCGGCAACGCTAGAGGGTCATCCTCCCGTGCACGCTCCGCCGCCTCCTTTTGCGACATAACGTCCTCGCAGAAGGTGGCGACCGCTGCCCAGGCGCCCTCACTTCCCAGCATAGAATTGACTACACTAGGAAGCGAGAGATCTTGCCCGACCACCGCGACCAGGCTGCGGCGCAGCTCGGACCAGGCCGGGCACGCCTCGAGCGTGTGCTGCGCCGTATCCTCCGCCGCGCCACATTCATGGCACGACGGGGTCTCCTCCCTTCGAATCCGGTGCAGATGTGATCCGAAGCATCCATGGCCGGATAACACCTGCGCCAGACAGAACGAGAGGAAACCGTGGGACCGCTCGAGCCAGTCTTGCAGGAGTGGCCCAAGCGCGTCCAAGATTCGACGGCCGAAAGCGGCAGTGGCGAGTTCCCCCGTCCAGTGGTGGACAATTGCGTCCCTCGCCTCTCGCCGGACGGCCTCCCGCTCTACAGCGGTGGGGTGCTCTCCGAGCGCCTTACGCCACGCCATCCACTCGTACACTCTAGCGAGCACCCACGCCTCGAGTTCCCAAGGAGGGGTGCCGGCCAGAGCGCACGCCGCCGCGAAGCCCACCGAACGGTAGGCCCTCGCCACCCGCTGTGCAATAGCCCTTTGGGGCCTGCGGATGGCGGTGGCGTTCTCCCTCCTGTGGAGAGAATCCGCCCAGATGGGGGCCCCGTAAAGGGCCATGCTCTTTAAGATGCCGGCATACAAATGCCGGCATCGGGCCTTGGGCCCCCCCAGATTCGGAAGGAGAGAGCATCTGCAGCCTTGAGCAGGCGAAGGCGCGAGGCGCAGGCTTGAAGTGCGGGCCGAAGCGCCACCTACTGTCTAGAATGAGGCCCAGATACTTCATCTGGGCCGTGACCGCAATACTGACGCCATCCACGACAATATGGGCGTCAGGAGGGATGCGCTGCCGAGGCCCGTGGAAAAACACGGCCTCGGTCTTGTGCAGCGCCACCGTCAATCCCAGGCGGCGGATCCTTCCTGCGACTAACGATCCGCCAGCCGAGGCCAGACTGGCTGCCTCCCTGAAGTCCCTACCTTTGGCAGTGAGGAGAGTGTCATCTGCATAACAGATGACACTCGTGCCTTGGAGGAAAGTTCCCCGCAGCAGCCAGTCGAAACCGATGTTCCACAGTAGAGGTCCTAGGACTGATCCCTGCGGAACACCGGACTCCGCGCCATACTGCCTAACTCTGGCCGTCTTGTCTACAAGGAGGACAGCTCTGTCCTCCAAGTAATCGGCCAAGAGGTTCCGCAGGTACTGAGGCACTCCGTGGTAACCTAACCTAACCTTTTTTTTTTTTTTTTTTTTTTTTTATTTTCGCTGGGAAAAATGCGTTACGCATACCCTCCCAATGGGGGAATAGGAGGGTTATGTGGGACTCCCCGGTAGCCCGGTATACCCACTAAACAACCCAGCGGCACTCCCGCATCGTCTTTGAGGGGGAGGACTGGGAAATCGGCAGAGCCTTTTCATCCAGTCCCCCACCGACGACCGCGCGCCTTTACAGCGGGGCCTTCACGTCCCTCCTGGCATAGAGGGACCCGGGAATGACCACGAGTGCATGGCCATTCCCACCCGACGAGGGTAGTGAATAGTGCAATGCGAACGATCCGATCCGACAATCGCCTTCTCCCACCCAATCTTCGCCTGCGGAGCGGCAATGCGAGAGGTTCATCTTCCCGTGCGCGCTCCGCCGCCTCCTTTTGTGACATAACGTCCTCGCAAAAGGAAGCGACCGCTGCCCAGGCGCCCTCGCCTCCCAGCATAGAATTGACTACACTAGGAAGGAGAGATCTTGCCCGACCACCGCGACCAAGCTGCGGCGCAGCTCGGACCAGGCCGGGCACGCCTTGAGCGTGTGCTGCGCCGTATCCTCAGCCGCGCCACATTCATGGCACGACGGGGTCTCCTCCCTTCGAATCCGGTGCAGATGTGATCCGAAGCATCCATGGCCGGATAACACCTGCGCCAGACGGAACGAGAGGAAACCGTGGGACCGCTCGAGCCAGTCTGGCAGGACTGGCCCAAGCGCGTCCAAGGTTCGACGGCCGAAAGCGGCGGTGGTGAGTTCCTCCGTCCAGTGGTGGACGATTGCGAACCTCGCCTCTCGCCGGACGGCCTCCCGCTCTACAGCGGTGGCGTGCTCTCCAAGCGCCATACGCCCCGCCATCCATTCGTACACTCTGGCGAGCACCCACGCCTCAAGCTCCCAAGGAGGGGTGCCAGCCAGAGCGCACGCCGCCGCGAAGCCCACCGAGCGGTAGGCCCTCGCCACCCGCAGTGCGATAGCCCTTTGCGGCCTGCGGATGTCGGTGGCGTTTTCCCTCCTATGGAGAGAATCCGCCCAGATGGGGGCCCCGTAAAGGGCCATGCTCTTCAAGATACCAGCATACAAATGCCGGCATCGCGCCTTGGGCCCCCCCAGATTTGGAAGGAGCCATGAGAGGGCATCTGCGGCCTTAAGCAAGCGCGTTGACAGCGCACTGAAGTGCGGGGCGAAGCGCCACCTGCTGTCTAGAATGAGGCCCAGATACTTCATCTGGGCCGTGACCTCAATCCTGACGCCTTCCACGACAATATTGGCGTCAGAAGGGATGCGCTGCCGAGGCCCGTGGAAGAACACAGCCTCGGTCTTGTGCAGCGCCACCGTCAATCCTAGGCGGCGGATCCTTCCTGCGACTAACGATCCGCCAGCCGAGGCTAGACTGGCTGCCTCCCTGAAGTCCCTCCCTTTGGCAGTGAGGAGAGTGTCATCTGCATAACAGATAACACTCGTGCCTTGGAGGAGGGTTCCCCGTAGGAGCCAGTCGAAACCGATGTTCCACAGTAGAGGTCCTAGGACTGATCCCTGCGGAACACCGGACTCCGCGCCATACCGCCTAACTCTGGCCGTCTTGTCTACAAGGAGGACAGCTCTGTCCTCCAAGTAGTCGGCCAAGAGATTCCGCAGGTACTGAGGCACTCCGTGGTACCGGAGTGCCTCCAAGATCGTCGAGTGGGGGATGGAGTTGAAGGCGTTGGCTATGTCAAATGACACGGCCAACACTCCGCTCCCTGTTTCTACGGCCTCCCTCACTTGACCCTTTAGTCGGGCCAACGCGTCAACTGTCGAACGCCCACATCGGAAGCCGAATTGGGCGTCCGACAGGTCCGGCCCTTCCTTCCGCAGCAGGTTATTAAGCCGATTGGCGACGATCTCCTCAAACAACTTACCGACCTCATCGAGCAGAACGATAGGCCGGTATGCCGAGGGGGAGTCCACCGGGCGTCCTTCCTTTCGGAGGAGGCATAATTGCCCCTCCTTCCAAGGTTTCGGGAACCTACCGGCTGCAAAACACGCACCGAAGAGTTCCCGAAACCTCTCCTCCATTTGGGAGGCAGCGATAGCCACCACCCGTGCGGGGATGCCGTCCGGTCCAGGGGCCGTCTTCTTGGCTCGGAGGCGGAGAGTCACTGCGTACACCTCCGCCGCCGTAACAGGAATGACCTCTTCCTCTGGCAGAGCCGCGTCCCGCGGAGGGTCCATCACAGGTGGGGTAAAGTTGGTCCTGCACGGAAACAGGGACCGTACCACTCCATCCAGCAATGCCGGCTCTAGGGTCTCCGTCAGTGGGGGACCACAAGGGCGCAGCTTATTTCGTGCTGCCTTGTATGGTCTCCCATACGGGTCCCTGTTGAGATCCTCCAGCATCTCGGCCCTAGCCGAGTCGTCAGCGGCGCGCATTGCCAGCTTGAGGACCAACTTTGCCTCTACGTACGACGCGTAGAGAAGGTCCTCGTTGGCCGGATCTCGGGGGCGGCGCCGTCGGCTCCGCGTATAAGCCCTATTAGCCGCCACACATTCGGCCCGAAGCCCCGCCAGTTCCTCCGACCACCAATAGACGGCACGACGTGGAGGTGGACGGCGAGACCGAGGCATGCTGGACTTGCACACCTGGGTCAGGGACCCCCTTAGTTGGACCGCTGCGCTGTCCAAGTCCAGGACGTTTAGAGGCGGAGCGAGCCAGTCCTCAAGGAACGCCGCCTCCTCTGCAGCCTCTCGGTCTAGGCGAGTGAGAGCCCACCGTGGGAAGGGAGATTGGCCTGGGCGTGTCCTGTCCCCGGGGGCCTGGAAGGAGATGTCGAACCGTACATATTTGTGGTCCGACATGGTCTCCGCCATCTCCACCCGCCAGTTGACGACGCGGGCGGCCAGCAAGGGGGTGGCAAACGAAACGTCGACCACAGACCCTCCCCGTTGCCGCACACACGTGTGAACCGTCCCTCTGTTAAGGAGGGACACGCCAGATGAAGCTGCCCAAAATTCAACGGCGCGTCCCCGGACGTTACAAGAGGCGGCCGAGTTACCCCAGGCCGTCGACTTGGCGTTAAGGTCGCCCAATACGGCAACTTGGCGTGGTGACGCTCTCCCGACCACTGCGGTGAGGATTTCGAGAAAGTTCTCGAAATCTGATAGAGGGCGGTTCGGGGAGAAATATACTCCCACCAGAGCAATACCACCCCACGCGGCGGCCACGTAACCTGATCCCCTCTCTAAGAGCGAGAGAGGAGGGGAGTCTGTGGAAGACCGCGGCACTAGTGCTACCAAACCGTCCCGGTCACCCAGCCAGCGGCGTGGGACCGAGTACGGCTCAGCGACCACCGCCACGTCTACCAACCACTCAGCCATGGTCTGCATCAGCAGATCCTGAGCTGCTCTGCAGTGGTTAGTGTTTGCTTGAAGGATGCGATGTTCGACCCTATCCATCAATCGGACATCGCTCCTCCCTCAACCGCCGCCGAGGTTCCAGCTTCTGGAATGGCGATAGCAGCGGCAGGTTGGGTCGGCGTCTTCGCTTTGCCTTTCTTAGGGGGAGGATTGCAGTTCCTCCCCTTCATGACGTGACCCGCTGGGCGACAACTGGCAGTGCACACCACGCAGTGCGGCGTAGCAGCCTTACAGGAGGCGGATTTATGCCCCTCCTTGCCGCAGCGGTAGCAGCAGTCCGTCCTGTCCACCTTGGATGGACAGAGGGCCCGCGTGTGTCCGATTCCGAAGCACTTGAAGCAACGCAGAGGCTGATCTACAAGTGCCCGGACCGCACTGGAGCTGAAGCCGACAGGAAGTCGTCCCTTGGCTAGGACGGCTTTAGCCGCGGTGACTGGGCACTCAAGGCGAATGGTGCCCATGCCGCCGCGACCGAGCCTGATGCTCCGGCCCTGTACCGCTTCGACATTGCAGCCTCCTATTGCTGCAACCGCCGCTACGACCTCCTCTTTGGTGACTGAATCATCCAAATCGGTCACCTCTAAGCCCACAGTCTTGACGGGCCTTGTAATCTTAGCAGCATCAGCGATGACCTCTTGCAATTTGGTTGCAAAGAGGTCGGCGTTAGCGCTGCCCTGGGCCCCCGAGAACTCGAAAATTCGAGCTCCGGCTTGGGTCCGGCGGCACGTGACTGCGCCGATTCCTAGTTGGGCGGGATCGGCGTTAGCACGAGCTCGCACAAGGCCGGAGCTATAGGTCTCCCCCCGCTCCGCAGCTTCCGCAGTGAGTGTCACCACCACGGCTGCGGTCTTGGGAGGAACCAAGCTCTTCCTCGCCCCAGCTGGGGCCCTTTTCGCTGCGGGAGCAGCGGTGACGGCCTTGAGGACCGACTTCTTCCCCTTTCCCTTTCCCTTTCCCTTGCCGGTCGACTGGGACAAGCTGGGAGGGGTGATAGAGGGAGCGGAAGGGGCGGCCGGCGTTTTGGCCTTCTTCTTGGCCTTGCGCTTCCCCTTGCCGACCACTTCCGTCCATCTTTTCTGGTTGGATGGGGTGGTAGAAGGCAGAAGGGCATCCTCCATCGGAGCGGATGGTCCCGGATCGTGCTGCCTCTTATCCGCCGCGAGTGGCGGTCGGAGGCGTTTCTCCGGCAAGAGCCTGTCTTCGATGCCAGCGAAGCAGGCTCTCGTGAAGGCCCTTTCTTCCATGACCACCTTGCGGATAATATCCTCAAGGTTGGGACCTACAGCTGCTGGTGTCAAGTCAGCTCGAGCAGGCTGGGCCGTGGCTTCGGCCAGCTTTTTATGCAGCTGACTGACTTCTGACTGCAGACGATCAACTTCCGCCTGCAGTTGCCGTGTTTCGTCAGTAGACTTGCGCTGTACCAACTCCGAAACTATGCCACGCATGCTCGCGGCCCTGCATTTTAGGGACTTTTGAAAAGTCCCTTTTAAGTTGGAGGACCTGGAGGCGACATCCACTATCTCCTCTTTGTCCTCCTGAGCCATCAGCTCCAGCTCGGCCAGGGAGTAGTCTGCGTAATGGACGCTAGACGCGCCGTACCCGGACTTAGCCCGGGCGACGCGCGCCTGTTGCTCCTTGGCGGCTACCTTCTCCTCCAGCTCTTGCTGGAGTTGCGACCGACGAGCCAGGTCCAGCTGACGTTGGGCGTCTGCCAGACCTACGTCATGGCTGTCCGCCAATGACTTCTTAGCCCTTGCCTTCTTCGGCTTTCGAGTTGAGTCCGAGGAGCATTCGGAGCTGTTCTTCAGAAATGCTCTCTTTCGCGACTCCTGGCGACCATCTATCGACGTTGGACCAGCGTCCGACTCACACAGTTCACTGTCAGAGTCGGACAGCTCTTCCGCCATGCTATAGACGCTAGCTACAGATGGGTTGTAGCTAGCCTCCGACGCCGACGCGGCTTCGTCAGGCTGGCCCTGAGAAGGGCCTTTTGTTTGGCCCTGAGAAGTGCTGTTTGGTTGGCCCTGAGAAGGGCCGTTTAGTTGGCCCTGAGAAGGGCCTTTTGGTATGAATCGCCCGAAGGCGTCCCGCGTTGGTTTTGGCATTGCCTCCGCAGGTGTCGCAGTTATCCGCATACAAGCTGCGACGGTACAGTGCTCTTTAGCCGAGCCACGGCCTGCCGCTCCGTTACGGTGTTCAGAACCGGGTCGTTGCCCAGGGGATGCGACGAGGACGCAAGCACTGTGGGGGGTCCCCCAACCTAACCTTTTTTTTTTTTTTTTTTTTTTTTTGACCCAGGAAAATCCTTTATGGATACCTCTCGCCCGGGGGAGCGAGATGGTTATGTGGGAGTCACTGCCAGAAGGGCAGTATACCCACTAAAAACCTGGGGTGAGCAATCTTCCTCCAAGGTGGGGCAAGATGGGGTCGCGCTAGCATTCAACCATCTTGCCCCGGAGGCAGGCCAACTAGGGCCTCTTTGTCTGCGGAGGGATGACTTGGCTCACCAAAGCCATCCCTTACTCATGTGGGGTCGGTGCTAGCCGTCAGAAAGTCCCCCGACTCTCCAACAGTAACCCCACAACTGTGGTGGGAGGAGGCGGGCAAAACGCCTCCTTCTTCCACCTGTTCTTCTTCGTCGAAGTGACTCCGCACGGGCGTTATATTCCCTTGCCCGCTCTGCTGCCTCCTTCTGTGACATAATTGCTTCGCAGAAGGAGACCACCGCCTGCCAGGATCTCTCGCTACCGAGCATGGCGTTCACCACACTCGGTAGGGAGAGATCACGGCCTATTAATTCTGAAAGTGCGTGCCGCTGCGGGCCCCATGCTGCACACACTGCCAGCGTGTGAAGCGCCGTGTCTTCTGGCGCACCACACTCATGGCAGCCGGTAGTCGCCTCCCGTCTTGCGATCTGGTACATGTACTTTCCAAAATATCCGTGTCCAGAGAGCACCTGCACCAGCCGGAAGGTCAGCGACCCGAATCGCCGCTTCACCCACCTCTGAAGGACCGGGCGAACAGCCTCCACCGTCCATCGACCAGGGACCGGTGGAGCCAGGTCCTCCGTCCATCGCCTAAAGAGGGCGGCCCATGCCTGTCTTCTCATGCACGTAACTTCTTCCCACCCTGGGCGTTCTCCTTGGGATCCTCTCTCCGCTATGAAATGGTACACTTCGGCGAGGATCTCTGCTTGAAGCTCCCAGGGAGGATCACCCGCTAACACGCATCCTGCCGTCCAGGACACAGTCCGATAACCGCGTATCGCCCTCGTCGCAATGACCCGCTGCGGATGTCGCAGTAGAGTCTTGTTACTGCGGTTGAGGGCGTCCACCCAGACCGGTGCCCCGTAAAGAGCCATACTTTGGATTACTCCAGAGTATAGCCGCCGGCAGTTGGCGTTCGGGCCACCCACATTAGGTAGTAGTCTACCCAAGGCGGCCGTCCCCCAACCTAACCTAACCTAACCTTTTTTTTTTTTTTTTTTTTTACCCAGGAAAATCCTTTATGGATACCAAATCGCCCGGGGGAGCGAGATGGTTATGTGGGAGTCACTGCCAGAAGGGCAGTATACCCACTAAAAACCTGGGGTGAGCAGTCCTCCGCCGAGATGGGGCAAGATAGGGTCATGCTAGCAATCACTACCTTGCCCCGGCGGTAGGCCCGGATGAAAAACATCCAGGCCCCGGCACAGGAAGGGGTGGCCTCGCTCACCAAGGCCACCCCTCACACGTGTGGGGTCGTGCAAGCCGGCCGAAAGTCCCCCGACCTTCGGCCAGTGACCCCACTATGAGTGAGGGGGGAGGAGGCGGGCAAACCGCCTCCTCCTTCCCCCCGTACGTCTGCGCCGGATCGGGTCAGAAGAGGCGTCGTCCTCCCTGGCCCGCTCCGCGGTCTCTTTCTGCGTCATCACCTCTTCGCAGAAGGAGACCACTGCCCGCCACGATCTCTCACTGTCGAGCATGGCATTTACCACGCTCGGCAGAGAGAGATCCCGCCCTATGACCGCTGAAAGCGTGTGCCGCTGCGGGCTCCATGCGGCACACGCCCCCAGCGTGTGGAGCGCCGTATCCTCTGGCGCTCCACACTCGTGGCAGGCAGGGGTCGCCTCCCGTCTCGCGATTTGGTGCAGGTACCTACCGAAACATCCATGCCCGGAAAGCACCTGCACCAATCGGAAGGTCAGCGACCCGAACCGCCGCCTCTCCTCGCCGCCATGAAGTGGTAAACTTCGGCGAGGATCTCCGCTTGGAGCTCCCAGGGGGGATCACCGGCCAGCACGCATGCCGCCGTCCAGGACACCGTCCGGTATCCACGGATTGCCCTCGTCGCTACAACCCGCTGCGGACGTCGCAGCAGGGTTTTATTGCCACGACTGAGGGCGTCCACCCAGACGGGTGCCCCATACATGGCCATACTCCGGATGACTCCGGAGTACAGCCGTCGGCAGTTGGCTCTTGGGCCACCCACATTCGGCAGCAACCTTCCCAAAGAGGCGGCAGCCCCCACTACTCTTGGGGCCAGCCCGGCAAAGTGGGCCCCAAAAGCCCACCTCCCGTCCAGGATGAGTCCCAGATATTTCATCTGGGTTCCAACCCGGACTGGGACCCCGTCCAGTAACACCCGCGTACCTGGAGGAGGTCCCCCTGAGGCCCATGAAACAGTAGGGCCTCGGTCTTGGAGAGGGCGACCTCCAACCCCAGGGCGCGTATGCGGCCGACCACAAGTGTTGTGCCCACTACGGCCGACCGCACCACCTCCCCGAGGTCCCTTCCCTTGGCCACGACTAGGGTGTCATCCGCGTAGCACGCAACCCGCACACTTGCGGGAAGCGTGCCGCGAAGCACCCAGTCGTAGCCGACGTTCCACAGGAGCGGTCCCAACACCGACCCCTGCGGAACACCACAAGAGACACGACGGCGCCTCAAACCGTCGCGTCCCTGCACAAGGACCTCGCGGTCCTCTAGGTAGTCGGCGATCAGCCTCCGCAGATACAGGGGCACTCCATGATAACAGAGCGCCTCCTGTATCGTTGCGTGCGGGAGGCTGTTAAAGGCGTTAGCTATGTCGAGCGAGATAGCCAACGCCCTTTCCCCCTCACGGACCGCTGCCTGTGTCCACCCCTTTAGCCAGAGCAGGGCGTCCATTGTGGACCGCCCCGCCCTGAACCCGTACTGGGCCTCAGACAGCCCAGGCCCAGTCCCCTCTAGATGCCGGATGACCCGGGAAGCCACCACTCTCTCAAGCAGCTTACCCGTGTCATCCAGCAGCACAATTGGCCTGTATGCGGAAGGCGAGTCGACAGGACGTCCCTCCTTCCGCAACAGGCACAACCTGCCCTCTTTCCACAGCTTCGGGAATCGCCCAGCCGTGAGGCACGCGCTGAACAATTCCCGAATCCGATCACCCATCTCCCTAAGGGCGATTCCCAACACCCGGCCCGGAATCCCATCCGGTCCAGGCGCCGTCCTCCTACCCCGCAGGCGGCGGACTGCAACCTCCATCTCCGCCTCCGAAACAGGCGGGATGGAGGCCCCGTCAAACTCCTCGACGACGAGGGAGACGGCCATCGTTGGAGGGGTGTGGTTAGGGTCTCTGTCGGGGAAGAGCCCCCCCAACACCCTGTCCAGGAGACTGGGATCCATGGACTCCGCAACCGGGGGCGTCTGGTGCCGGAACTTATTCCGGGCAGCCTTATACGGACGCCCCCACGGATCCCTGTCGAGGCTCGCCAGGGCTTCACCATAAGCCTGCGACTTGGCCATGGCGATCGCCAGCTGCAGTCCTCGCTTGGCGACGCGGTACGCCTCGTACAGCCGGCGCTCTGCCGCCAACTCGACGGCTGGCATCTGGTCGTCGGTCCGGCCATGACGCCGTCTCCTGCAACGGCCATAAGGCCGCCGTGCCGCCGCACAGGCAGCCCAGAGCTCCGCGATGTCCGTGCTCCACCAGTAGACCTCGCGGCGGTGAGAGTGGCGTCTGGACCTCGGCATGGCCGTTTCGCACACGGCCGTCACCGCCTCGCGGAAGCAGCAGGCCGCTTCGTCCACCTCTGGGCGCGTGGGAGCAGCACACCACGATTGGACAATCGCCGCCTCCCTTGCCATTTCCGCGTCGAGGCGGCCGACGGCCCAGCGCGGGAATGAAGCCGCCACACGCCGTGGCTCTTCTTGGTTTTGAGAGGTGGAGATCTCGAACCTAACATATTTGTGGTCCGAGAGAGTCTCCACCTCCGACAATACCCTCCAGGCACGCACACGTGCGGCGACGGACGGGGTGGCGAACGATAGATCCACCACGGACCCCCCGTTGTGTCGCACGCACGTGTGGACCGACCCCACATTGAGCAGGGTCAGTCCTGTGGTAACCGCCCACTCCCTGACTATCTCCCCGCGAGAGTCAGTGGAGGGGTTGCCCCAATCCCGGGCCTTGGCGTTCAGGTCCCCGAGAAGGAGGACCTGCCGTGGCGCCTGTCTCCCAACCGCAGCGGCTAGGAGGTCCACAAAGACCTCCAGCTCCGCTGCGGTCTTGTTGGGGGAGAAGTATGTGCCCACAACTGCATACTCTCCCCACTTGGCCACCACGTACCCTGAACCCCTCTCTTCAACTGACAGGGGCAGGCCGCCTCCGCCGGATCGCCCAACTATGGCAACGGAGCCGTCCAAGTCCCCAGCCCAACAGGGATGGGAAGCAGGAACATAATACGGCTCCGCCGCCACCGCTACGTCTATTTTCCACTGCGCCAGAGCCTGCATGAGCAGGTCTTGAGCCTGGGCGCAGTGGTTTAGATTCGTCTGTAGGAAGTTGTGATGTCTAAACTGATCCATATTTTATTCAGACATCACAACCTCCTCACTTGTCGCTTGGCGTACGACCTCCGGGGCGGCTTGGCTTGCTGCCACAGGGTTGGCCTGGGTCCTGGTGGCCTTGCCCTTCGTCTTTGGGGGGATACAGCTGCGTCCCCCCATCACATGCCCGGAGGGCCTGCCCGACTCCGCGCATATCGCGCAGCGTGGGCTTGACCTTCCGCAGTTGGCCGCCCTGTGTCCAGCGCCTCCGCATCGGAAGCAAAGGTCACCCCTATCAGCTGACGCGGGACACTGCGGGCGCGTGTGTCCGAGTCCCATACACCTGAAACAGCGCATGGGACGCGCCTCCAAAGCCACCACTCGAACCGAGCTCCACCCAATTAGTAGCCTACCCTTTTGCGACAGCACTTTGGCCGTCGCAATCGGGCAGGAAACTATGGCGGAGCCGGTGCCGCCAAAGCCAGGGCGAATCTCCCCAGCTTTGACAAGACCCACATCGCACCCGGTGGCCTTTGCTACCGCCGTTGCCACACTCTCTTTCGTGGCCGTATCATCCAAGCCCGAAACCCTGACATCAACGGATTTCACGGGCCTGGCGATATTGGCCACGTCGGATAGAACCCCGCGAAGTTTCTCCGTGAGGTAATCCGCCTTCTCACTGTTTTGGGAGCCAGAAATCTCCAGAATTCTGGCACCCGTGGCCGTCTGGCGGAAGCGGAGTCGGTCGATCCCCAGCTCCTGCAGGTCGACCTTCTCCTGTGCCGTCTGGAGGATGGTGCTGTACGTGATCCCCCGTTCCGCGGCTCCTGGCTGCAACGACAGCACGACAGCCGCGGTCTTGTGGGATCTCAGCACCTTCCTATGCTTGGTGGCAGCAGCCTTCGTCGCTGGTGTGCGTGTAGCAGCGTGGGTTCCAGTCGCGGGGGTGGGGGCAGCCACAGGGGCGGAGGACTTCCCTTTCCCCTTCCCTTTCCCCTTGCCCTTCCTCACCACCGTGGTCCACGGTTCCTCAAGAGGAACCGAGGGGTGTGCAGTTTTGGCGGCACTTTGGGTCTGCCCATTGTTGGAAGGACCCGCAACCGGTGCCACCGATGGGCTGACTGTCTTTTTGGGGCCTTTGGTTGGCGCAGGCTTAGGCTTGGGTGGCATAGTTACCACCTCCGCTCGTTTTGCATCTGCCCTAAGTGGCGGGCGGACTGTCGTGGCTGGCAGAAGCCGGTCTTCGATACCCGCAAGTCGGGCATTCATCATCTGCCCAAGCGTGCAGACCAAGGACCGCTTCAACTCCTCTATAAGCTCCGCCCCCATCAGGGTCGCGGGTGGAGTCCGCGTCCCAGAGACGGCGGCTGCGGCAGCGGTAGAGGCCGCGGCTGCCTCAGATTTGGCCTCAGTGAAACCGCGCCGCAGCGCCTTCACCTCCGCTTTGCGCGCCTCGACATCGAGTTTGAGGCGGCTATTTTCCGCCCTTAGCCGCCTCGTCTCCTCCGCTTCGCTCCTGCTAGCAAGAGCATCGACGACCTCTCTAAGGGCCGATGCGGACCTTTTCAGGCGTCCGGCGAATTCTCCTTTGAGGTTGCCAGACCTTTTGACAACGTCCAGGATAGAGGCGAGGTCTTTGCCCGCATGCGCCCTCAGCTCCTGCGCATTCAGTGTGCTGATATCGGCAGCCTTGGCGGCGACTTCAGACTCATTGCCGTCGGTAGTGTTGTCATCAGTGAAGACAACAGTTCCCTGTTTGTACTGCCTGCCACACAGTACATTCTCCAGCTCTTTATCCGACGGCACCGGAGCAGACTTGAGGAACTCCTCGCGCGAATGGCCCGCCTTGGTGCCCCTCACCCTTCCTCTCCTCGCCGTGCTCACTTTTGCGGCCACAGTCTCTTCGGTCTCCGTGTCTGAACCTAAATATCCAGGCACGAAGAACGAAGAAGACGGCCTTTTACGTCCATCTCCGAGTGCAGACGGAACACCGCAGAATGCGGTATCCATGTCTGACTCCTCAGATTGGCCCTGAGAAGGGCCTTTTTCATTCTCAACGATGGGGTCCACCGAAACAACGTCATCGTGGACGTCCGCAACGACCACCACCTCCGTGGCGTCCGAGAGGTGGCCCTGAGAAGGGCCCTTTATAAACCTCCCAGTCGCATCTCTCAATGGCTTCGACATTTTATCGAATTCACCTCACAACCAAGTATAGTACGATACAGGATTTAGCCACCCGCCTGCCACCTGCGTTACCGGGGTCAGGACGGGGTCCAGGGGAGACGACGAGGACGTACCTGTAGACACTTGGGGGCTCCCCCAACCTTTTTTTTTTTTTTTTTTTTTTTTTTTGACCCAGGAAAATCCTTTATGGATACCACCTCGCCCGGGGGAGCGAGATGATTATGTGGGAGTCCCTGCCAGAAGGGCAGTATACCCACTAAAAACCTGGGGTGAGCAGTCCTTCGCCGAGATGGGACAAGATGGGGCCACGTTAGTATTCGCCATCTTGCCCCGGCGGTAGGCCCGGATCATAATTCCGGGCCCCGGCACAAGGAGGGGTGACCTCGCTCACCAAGGCCACCCCTCAGACGTGTGGGGTCGTGCAAGCCGGCCGAAAGTCCCCCGACCTTCGGCCAGTGACCCCACTATGAGTGAGGGGGGAGGAGGCGGGCAAACCGCCTCCTCCTTCCCCCCGTACGTCTGCGCCGGATCGGGTCAGAGGAGGCGTCGTCCTCCCTGGCCCGCTCCGCGGTCTCCTTCTGCGTCATTACCTCTTCGCAGAAGGAGACCACCGCCTGCCACGATCTCTCACTGTCGAGCATGGAGATTATCACGCTCGGCAGAGAGAGATCCCGCCCTATGACCGCTGAGAGCGTGTGCCGCTGCGGACTCCATGCGGCACACACCCCCAGCGTGTGGAGCGCCGTATCATCTGGCGCTCCACACTCGTGGCAGGCAGGGGTCGCCTCCCGTCTCGCGATTCGGTGCAGGTACTTGCCGAAACATCCATGCCCGGAAAGCACCTGCACCAATCGGAAGGTCAGCGACCCGAACCGCCGCCTCGCCCACCTCCGAAGGACCGGCCTCACCGCATCCACCGTCCACTGTCCAGGGACCGGTGCGGCCAGGTCCTCAGTCCACCACCGCAACAGGGCGCCCTGCGCCTGCCTACGCATGCGTGCGACCTCTTCCCACGCTGGAGGCTCCCCTCGGGATCTCCTCGCCGCCACGAAGTGGTAAACTTCGGCGAGGATCTCCGCTTGGAGCTCCCAGGGGGGATCACCGGCCAGCACGCACGCCGCCCTCCAGGACACCGTCCGGTATCCGTCCGGGCTCCCCCAACCTAACCTAACCTAACCTAACCTAACCTAACCTAACCGCACCGCACCCCTTCACTCCACAGCAACCCCCCCTGACCCGTCGACCCCCCCCAACACCCCCCAACCCCCACAAATCGGTCAACATCAATCGGTCAATATCGGTCGACAACCTAACCCAGTAAACTAGGAAAAGTTGTCGGCCGATACCCAGGGTACACCACGAGGAGGTGTTCCGACCCGCACCCCAAGCTAACCCCAAACCAAGCCTAACCTAACATAACCTAACTTTTCCAACATTGGACAACCGTGACGACTTCTAATTTACATACTAATATTTACAAAGAAAATGACCGCACAACCGCATCTCAGCTCGATATAGCCGAAAAATATTTAATCCGCGACATTCAAAATGTTCATTTTACGCAAAAATGATTAAAGGATTAAAAAGGTAAATAAATTACCTACCTCGCCGCTTCGCAAGCTCGATTTGTTCATTGATGAACACGGGATTATAAGAGTAGGTGGTAGTATGTCTAATAGTAACTTACCCTACGAAGCTTAACTTCCCGCGCTGTTACCTAAACACGACCATACTACGCATGTTTTAATTGATTATTATCATCGCATTTATTGTCACATCAGTGCCAATGTTTTAGGTTCTCTGTTACGCCAAAGTCAAGTCAAAGACAAAGAAGCCAGAAAGCTTACATCCCCGCAAATCGCATTTTAGCGGTCTGTGGGAATCCAATATTAAGGGCATTAAACGTCACTTGTACCGCATCATAGGAAAACAGTTACTCACTTATGTATGTAACTGTTTTCCTATGTTCCTCGTGGAACTTTTAACTTTTTTGACCCAAATTGAGGCTATATTGAATTCGCGAGCGACCCCTTTGTATTTTTTCTGAGTAACCCTTTCCGGAACCTCTTACTCCCGCGCATTTTATAATGTAATCTCCCTTGACTTATTTACCCACAGAAGAATTATTTACTTTCAGAGGAAACTAGGACTCTGCGTAACCGCAAACAGCTGCTCGAGTAAATGGTTAATAGCTAATGAAAAAGGTAGAGCTTAGAATATCTGAATTTGCAAGTGAGAAAAAAATGGTTTACTAATGCCGAAAATGTTGAAGTTGTTACCGTCATGTTGATACATCAGGATGACGTTCCACCGCTACGCTGGCTGCTAATCATTATTGAGGAAGTTTACCCTGGTAAAGATGGTAAAGTCCGCGTAGCGTAAGTACGTACTGTTAGTAGTACATTCAAGCGACCAATAGTTAAACTATGCCCGCTACCTTCGCAATAGTTTCTTTCTTCGCAATAGTTTCTTTCGCAATATTTTCAATTATTTTTAAGTTAGAGAAGTTACTACATAATTTTAGTAAATACTTAATAACACATTTTTCTTTATCGCTCCCGCACAGTTTAAACGCGTTCATAATTCATCATTCATCAGAGCATTATCAAGGCCGGGGAAGATGTTCGCGCCATAATTATTTGAAAAAAAAGAGAAAATGACAAGACATGCCCCATAGAGTTTCTTGGTGTTTCTTCTCTGATGGGAGTATTTCCGAAACACCGGTAGATTCAACAGCCATTCAGTTTTCCCCTTTTGTCCGCAGATTTTCTTTCTAGGCTTGCCATTTTTATTTTTATTTAAACAATATTATGCAGCTGACAGACGGACTATCAGTTCCATTCGGATCATGATATGTGCTGTGATCGGTATGCGTTTCTTTAAGTTGTGTTTCACTATTTCACTTTTTTTATTTTTTATATAAAAATTGTCTGAAGTACTGAAACACACAGTATGGTTACATGTATGGTTGGTTTAAACCTACTTTAATATATATTTTTTTAATATTCTGTCGTAACCGATTGGATGACAGCTGAATGGTTCATTACTTTTGTTTTTTTCTAATTCAAAGCGTTAAAATTCTGCTTTTGCTATGTTTACTTGATATTTGGTTATGATTTATGATTTTGACGTGTACGAGTATATGTGCGTATATTAATACTGCCTACATACTGAATAAATGCTTTGATTCTTGATTCTTCTTGATTAGATTATAAATCTAATTATCTACCTATAATAATATTGTATTATATTTCCCGCGTATCTGATACAGTTACTTGAATGGTCATCCCAATATTTTCCCATTCTTTTCCCACTCACATCCACGCGTCGCATAGAGGGTGGCTTTTACACTACACTGGGGTAAAACGATGAGGGGCAAAGAAGATAAGCGAGCCTACTGGTTAGATCCATCTAATTCTTTTCTTAACTTTTGCGAATCTATTCCAATAGATTCGCAAAAGTTAAGAAGAACGCTTTAACGTGACGTCGTTAAGCATTTTTGGTCAATCTGGAAACTGAGACGATTAGCTCGCTACGCTCGCTTGGTTAATAAAAGTTGAATTCTTACCATCGCTTAGATTAAATAATAAACAATAAAATTGCTGGACACAATTTATAATGATAGATATAAAACCTTTAAGCGACATTTTAACATATTGAGAGCTTGTAAAGATTTAATAGTTTCAGGATATGAGTTCTAGAGCCGAACAGTCTGGACAGTTGAAGATATGTCATAGAAAGTGGTAATATGTATAGGCAAATTAAGGGTAAGGTTTGACTTTAGAGCAATGAAGTTTGAGACGTAAAGGTAGTCGAAACGTTCATTGAGACAACGAGGAGTATAAGGCAGTATATTAAACAGGACAATTAGTAGGATTGCCGTTAATTCAAAATGCTTTACTGCAATTTGATATACGCTACAGGTCCGCGTTCATGGCAGCAATATCATCTGACTTGGCAATTATTTGAAAGTCGTCTGCATACATGTGGTAGGAAGAAGAAACATTTTAATATAAATACACTATTGTTACATAATGTAAGTGTGAAAGTGATTTATTTAACGCTGAGAGATAAACATAAAGTACGGACATGTAGATAAGAAATATGACTAATTTCAAAGGGTTTCTAGCAGATCCAAATCTTTTAAGTAAGTATTTTTGCGCCATCACAAACGAGTTCTGAATCACTGAGACGCACGAGCACGGTTCGTTCGTCCGTGTGTCCGCGGAGGGCACGGCGGTGGCCGGTAAAGGTCCGGCTCTCGACACTCCGCCACCGAATCCCTCGTTTCAATTTAAATGTAAATGGCGAGTTCATAAAAGTGTCATCAGCGAGCGGGCGGAGACGCTCGGCGCCGATTTTCCGGAATATAAAACAATTTGTTCGGAGCACAAAGGGCCGCTCGTTCCGGACTTCTGTTCACTATCTAGTCACATTTACATAATGTTACGCTCGTCGATGACACGATGGGAAGCGAGCAGGTCGCTAAAGTGGATAGTGAGCGTTTCTGTCGACCGCACTCTGTGGAGCCGCGGCGTGGAAGAGGCGATACAGTACGATGCACAGAACATAGAATGGAATAAAACTAATATTCTACTAGTACTAGTACTAGTACACAAAAACAAAACTGGCCAAGTCGAGTTGGACTCACCCACCGAGGCTTCCGTACCAACGTTGGATGGTACCAATTAAGCTAGACATCTAAATTATATGAGCGCTCATATAACTCAAAGGCCTATCTTAATTGGCGGAAATATGGGGACACCCTTTAATTTTCAACTTGTTTTATTTTTTGGATTTTTTCGTTTATTTGTGCTGTAAGACCTTGCTGCTTGCAAAATTTCATGATTCTAGGTCAACTAGAAGTACTGTGTAGGTTTTCGACCCAAAACCTACAGGGTACTTCCGGTTGACCTAGAATTGTCAATTTTGGTCAAAAGCGAGGTCTTACAGCACAAGTAAATGAAAAATTCGGAAAAATAAAAAAGTTGAAAATTAATGTAAATTCTGGTACTTACAAGTTTTCGCGAAAATCTAAATTTGCCCATATCTTTTTATTGTGTTGATTCAGAACCTTGATTTTTATACATCTAATAGGGACTATAAACCTCAGTATCTGGTATAAATTTCAACTTCCTAGGTCCACGCGTTCCTAAGAAAATCGGTCGTGACACACGGACTGACAGACAGACAGACGGACAGACAGACGAACAGACGGACATACAGACAGACGAACAAGAAAGTGATCTTATAAGGGTTCCTTTTTTTACGGAACGGAACGGAATCCTAAAAAGGAACCCTTATAAGATCACTTTCTTGTCCGTCTGTTTGTCTGTCTGTCTGTCCGTCAGTCCGTCTGTCCGTATGTCCGTCTGTCCGGCTGTCCGTCTGTCCGTCTGTCCGTCTGTCCGTCTGTCCGTCTGTCCGTCTGTCCGTCTGTCCGTCTGTCCGTCTGTCCGTCTGTCCGTCTGTCCGTCTGTCCGTCTGTCCGTCTGTCCGTCTGTCCGTCTGTCCGTCTGTCCGTCTGTCCGTCTGTCCGTCTGTCCGTCTGTCCGTCTGTCCGTCTGTCCGTCTGTCCATCTGTCCGTCTGTCCGTCTGTCCGTCTGTCCGTCTGTCCGTCTGTCCGTCTGTCCGTCTGTCCGTCTGTCCGTCTGTCCGTCTGTCCGTCTGTCCGTCTGTCCGTCTGTCCGTCTGTCCGTCTGTCCGTCTGTCCGTCTGTCCGTCTGTCCGTCTGTCCGTCTGTCCGTCTGTCCGTCTGTCCGTCTGTCTTGTGCAGTAAGACCTTGCTTTTGACCAAAATTGACAATTCTAGGTCAACCGGAAGTACCCTATAGGTTTTGGGTCGAAAACTTATAGGGTACTTACCGTTGACCTATAATCATGAAATTTGGCAAGAAGCAAGGTCTTACAGCACAAAGAAGGTGAAATTCCAAAAAAGTTGAAAATTAAAGGGCGTCCCGACATATACATAGTTGAGCCCATTAAGATTGGCCTCTGAGTTATATGAGTGCTCATACAATTTAGAGGTCTAGCTTAATTGGTGTTTACCAACGTTGTGTTACATTACATTCCATGTAATTATTTATATAAAACACTAAATACTATAAACTAGCTATAAAACCTCATAAAAGAAAACCTTTAATGTCATGTATAATGACGGTGTCGGAAGAAGACTGCAATACGCATGGAATATACTATCTCTGTGGGCAAAGAGTAACATAATATATACTGAGTAAGAGTGGCCTTTCAAGGAGGTTTTTAATACGCCGCATTAAGCGCTGGTGCTTGATGCAGGAAGCTTACGATGCATGTGTGCGTGGATTACACACAGACACGCATATATACTCTCGCTTGCACACATACACACGCACGCCCACAATTACAGCTGTATGTATATTACGTACCTATATATAGGTATATTACCTACTCATATTGATATTACTAAAGTATAGATCATACTTTATTTTTATGTTAAGCTGTTGAGAAATTATCAGTTGTTATTTATATATCTATGTGACATGTATTATCACAGAATAATGAATAGTACAAATACAAATATACGTAATATTTTATAGTATGAAATATTTTAATTAATGGTTCTAAAAAATACCTAAGTACCTTCTTGATAAGCATGAAAATGTTTCGAATAGTATAAAATCATCTCAAAACTATTAAACTACATATGTATGTATAGTTAATTAATTTGTGAAATAAATACAGACATCTGGCTAAAATAGCTCAGAAAATAATGTACATTTTGTAAAAATCTATCAATATTATTAAAAAAAAATCATCATTTCAGTACCTAACTACAACAATTTTCTGAGCACATAACTTTCGTATTGTGCATACTATTATACTTACCAGCTAAAAAATAAAAAAAAAATGACTACGTATATTTCTAATTTTATTTTTAAGTATTTTTGTAGAAATATTATAGGTATAGGTATTGTTGTAAGCCTGCTTCTTGTGATTCCTTGCTGTAGTACAGTAGTGATGCAAAAGTGCTGACGCGGCACTAATGTGGCTACTTTCACCTGAAAATCTAATACTATAAGAATCTTTATCCTGACATACTGACTGACTCACTGACTCACTGACTCACTGACAGACAACGCACAGCCTAAACCGCTGGTCGTAGAGACTTGAAATTTGGAGGGTATATTTGTCTTAGTACGTAAGGGTGTACTAAGAAAGGATTTTCCAAAATTCACCCCATAAGGGGATGAAGTGGGGGTTCAAAGTTTGTATGGAGAAACAAGATTAGATCGTCTTTTCTATCCGAAACTTCACATAAGTGCTTCAGTAAAAAAATAAGTAAAGACGTGTTTCAGGTTTTTTTGGAATTCCACCCCTAAGAGGGTGAAATGGGGTAATAAAGTGTAAAGAGATAAAGATAAAGATAAAGATATTTTATTTGTTCAAAACATGCGTTATACACATACACAAACATTGCATGCAGTATGGTCTTAAACATAGAAATAGCTCGTCATGTTTTGCCCACATGGGCGTACAAATGAGACGCGTGACGCTGCTGAACATTGTTAAATTCATGTTACATTTTTATAAAAAGATTAAATAAATTAAAATTAATAAATAGTATCAAAAATTAAGAACAAAAATTAGAACAAGTGAATATGTCAAAATAATGTCAAAATAGTTATAATAAATTACAGCACGGTTAAAATTTGTCATTTAAAAAGTCGTCAATAGAATAATAGCATTTCTTAACTAGCATTTTCTTCAGATGGTTTTTGAACAATACATTGTCGAGTTCTTTTATAGATTTGGGAATTTTATTGAATATTGTAGGAGCCATTCCCATAATGCTCTTGCGCAATAGTTGGGTTTTACCTTTTACAATGCGGATCGTGTCGTTACGTCTATTTCGAGTAACGGTTGCAGACAATTTTGGAAAAAGATTTTGATTATATTTTACAAAAAGTGCTGTTTCTAATATATACAGAGACGGGAGTGTTAAGATTCTATGGTCTGTGAAATATGGCTTACAGCTAACTTGAGTGTTCAGGTTGAACATGGCCCGGATACAGCGTTTTTGCATTTTGAATATAATATTTTTGTTTGTAGAGTTTCCCCAAAATATTATACCATACCTAAGGTTGGATTCGATCAGGCCATAGTAAGCTGAAAGGAGTGCATCAAGATTCAGAGTATTCGAAAGTTTGTAGAGGGCAAACGACAAACTACTTATTTTAGTACAGAGAAGTTCAATATGTCTCTTCCAATTTAACTTTTTGTCAATCGTCAAACCTAGAAACTTTGCATTGTCAACATTGCTTATGGTATTATTATTATGATTCAATTTTATGTCAGAGAAGTTTGTATGTCTTTGGCTGAAGTGCATTATGTTCGTTTTAGTCAAATTGATTTTTAAATTATTATTGTCAAGCCATGAAATTATAGATGTCAATGCGTTATTTATTTCAATTTCATACATGTCAATATTTTTGTTATTTTTGGTTATGGTCAGTG
The DNA here is from genome assembly GCA_954871355.1 of Cabera pusaria. Classification (NCBI taxonomy): domain Eukaryota; kingdom Metazoa; phylum Arthropoda; class Insecta; order Lepidoptera; family Geometridae; genus Cabera; species Cabera pusaria. The sequence continues at coordinate 79,118 of OX940911.1, forward strand.
TGCTGTCGTCTGCAAAAAGAGTCATATGCTGGAGCGTTGAATTAGGCAAGTCATTTATATAAATTATGAATAAAAGTGGTCCCAAAACACTGCCCTGAGGCACCCCATAAGACACATAGCGCTTCCTAGATGAGAATACTTCTTCCGTTTTAGTTTTTATGTTTATACTTGTAATTTGTGTTACCTGTGTTCTCATAATTAGATAAGATCGAATCAACTCTAATACGTTTCCTCTAATGCCATAAGCTTCCAGTTTGTTGCAGAGAATTTCGTGATCGACGTAGTCGAACGCTTGGGTCATGTCGCAGAAAATCGAGCATATAGGCGATGTTTTGTCTACTTCTGTTAAAACTCGTGTCACGAAGTCATAAATGGCCATGTTAATTGTTTTATGCTGCCTGAATCCTTTTTGTTCTGGGCATAGTATACCTTTTTTTTCAAGGTATTTATTGATTTCTTTATAAATATATTTCTCAAAAATTTTAGAGAATATTGATTGAAGAGCGATTGGTCTGTAGTTTTCCATTGAAAGCTTATCATTTTTCTTGTAAATTGGTTTCACTAAGGAAGTTTTCAAAGAGGATGGAAAAACGCCATTGCATATGCATAAGTTCAGAATGAAGCACAGATGAGGGCAGATGTATTTGTTAACAGCTTTTATAATTTTTGTTGAAAACCCATCTATGCCAACGCTATTGGTATTTTTTAAAATTTTTATTATTATTTCAATGTCATGAGGAATGCTTGGTACCATGAACATTGAATCCGAGCAGTGTTTGATCAGGGATGTTACTTTTTTTCCTGTTTCTGGAATGGCCTTAATTTTATCAACAAAGTAATCATTGAAAGCGTTGGCTATTTTACTAGAGTCAGTAATAATTCTATCATTATGTTTAATTATAGAAACCGGTTCTTTGGGGAGGTTTAATCGTACTTTGTTGATTATTTGCCATGCAGTTTTAGTTTTATTTACCGATGTTTTAATTTTGTTAATATTTTGTGCACGTTTGGTCAGATTAATAATTTTTTTATACAACTTGGCATATTTTAAAAACTGTGCTATGTTTTCTTTTGATGGTTTTTGTCTAGACTTCCACAAAAGGTGTCTTTTCCGCTTACTGCAAATTTTAATGCCATTTGATACCCACTTAGGCCTTTGTCGGATTTTAATAGTTATTAGTTTTATTGGGAAGCATAAATTGTAATATAGTTTAAAAATGCGAATGAAGTTTGCATAAGCTGTATTTGAGTCAGTAGTGCCGTACACTTCTTCGAATGAAATATTTTCTAAACACATAATGAATTTAGATATATTTTCTGGTGAGTAATTACGTTGTCTTTTTCGCCAAAATGCAATTTTAATTTTTTTTTGAACTGGTAGCTTGATGATTTGAGCCGTATGATCCGATAGTGCGAGTTCCCACACTTCCGTCTTACAGGTTTTTTTGTAATTATGAGCAAAGTTATCAATACAAGTCTGGCTTTGATATCTAGTCGGCTGCTTTAATGCTAACTTTAAATTATAGTTTAATAACAAACATTCTAGATCTAGTGTTACATTATTATCTTTCAAGACATCTATGTTAAAATCAGCAGCAATAACAATGTGGTCATAGTTCTTATTACTCAAAAGTTTTAATGCTTTTTGTAACTTATTAAAAAACGTTTCTAAATATTCGGTTTTTGGTATTCTATATAAGCACATAATTATTAATTTATACGTAGTTAATTCGATAGCACAGCATTCAAATATGTTTTGCAGTGAGATTGTCTTTATTTCCGTTAGTTCTTTCCATTGAAGATTACTCTTAACCATGATGCAGGCTCCGCCTCTTTTGTTGTTTTTACGACTGAAGGTAGCTGCTAATGAATAATTAGGAAGGTCTATATATTGCTCATAACCTGCTTTAACAAAGTGCTCAGTGATGCACAGTACATCCACGTCAATGTTTTTCTTTAAGAGGATTTCCTGTAAACAAACCGTAAGCTGATCGGCCTTGTTAATCAAACCTGCAATGTTTTGGTGTAGAATATGGATATATTGTGTCTCGAAAAAACAATGACTGGCTCTGATTGTGTTCATAACCTGCATCCTCAGCAACTTCTAATCCACGAGATGTGTTCGATACAATCGATTGTAAAATCAATATTGTTTCGGATTACGCTGAAATTTGGCATGCAGATAGTTATTACAACGTTAATTCCCTCTGAGAAAGGATTTTCCAAAATTAACCCTCGAAGGGGATGAAACGGGGGTTCAAAGTTTGTATGGAGAAACAAGATTAGATAGTCTTTTCTATCTGAAACTCCACACAAGTGCTTCAGTAAAAAAATAAGTAAACACGTGTTTCAGGTTTTTTTGTAATTCCACCCCTAAGAGGGTGAAATTGGGTAATAAAGTGTGAAAATCCATATTGTTTCGGATTGCGCTGAAATTTGGCTTGCAGATAGTTATTACGACGTTAGTTCCCTCTGAGAAAGGATTTTCCAAAATTGACCCTCGAAGGGGATGAAACGGGGGTTCAAAGTTTGTATGGAGAAACAAGATTAGATAGTCTTTTCTATCCGAAACTCCACACAAGTGCTTCAGTAAAAAAATAAGTAAACACGTGTTTCAGGTTTTTTTGTAATTCCACCCCTAAGAGGGTGAAATGGGGTAATAAAGTGTAAAATCAATATTGTTTCAGATTGCGCTGAAATTTGGCATGCAGATAGTTATTACGACGTTAGATCCCTCTTTGAGAGGATTTCCCAAAATTAACCCTCGAAGGGGATGAAACGGGGGTTGAAAGTTTGTATGGAGAAACAAGATTAGATAGTCTTTTCTATCCGAAACTTCACACAAGTGCTTCAGTAAAAAAATAAGTAAACATGTGTTTCAGGTTTTTTTGTAATTCCACCCCTAAGAGGGTGAAATGGGGTAATAAAGTGTAAAAATCAATATTGTTTCGGATTGCGCTGAAATTTGGCATGCAGATAGTTATTAATTACGACGTTAGTTCCCTCTGAGAAAGGTTTTCCAAAATTCATCCCTGAAGAGGATGAAACGAGGGTTCAAAGTTTGTATGGAGAAACAAGAATTGATTGTCTCTTATATTCGAAACTTCACACAAGTAGTTTAGTAAATAAATGAGTAAATACGTGTTTCAGGCTTTTTGAAATTCTATTCCTAAAAGGGTGAAGTGGAGTAAAAATGTCTGAAATCAATATTGTTTCGGATTGCGCTGATATTTTGCATCCAGATAGAAATTTTGACGTAGGTATCTGCTGAGAAAGGATTTTTCAAAATTCACTCTTCAAGGGATGAAGCGGGGGCTCAAATTTTGGATAGTCATTTTATTCGACATTTCACACAAGTACTTCTGTAAATAAATAAGTAAATACGAGTTTCAGACTTTTTCAAAATGCCACCCTAAAAGAGTGAACTGGGGTAAAAAAGTCTGAAAATCAATATAGTTTCGGATTGCGCTTTATTGGGTTTTTGGGTTTTAAAAATATGAATCCTGATTTGTCTTAGTCACGCGATAACATGAAAACAGGTGAACCAATTTGGCTAATTTTTATTTGATGTCTTTAATGATAGAATCGTTTTTACAAAAGAAAAGTTTTAAGTAAATAAAAGGAGTTTTTAACGCGGGCGTAGCCGCGGGGGACTTCTAGTAAATAATAAGTGAATGATGAGTATCACGGAATACACTAAACAATAATGTCGGGAAAATCAAGTGGACTTCCCAGTCTGCGCTTTACTTGTGTCGACTATTATGAATGTTGTGCTTGCGTGCGTACTGAGTACATGTACCTATACGTGTATATGTATATGTATATTACTTAGCATATTATGTACCCATTATGTACACACTCAGTGATTCAATGATTAAGATTGTTTAAGAGTAGTAAGTAATATACAGGGTGTTTGGTCCATCGTTTGCCAAATTGAAATAGCTGATAGAACCTCAACGTATTTTAGATATCGATTTAGAGTTATTTTTGAAAGAAAAAACCAATATTTATCATGAACACTTGAATTTAATCTAAAATATGTTGAGGTTAAAACCGGCTAGGGGAGGGAGGAAAGAGGGGTAATGACCTCTTCTATCAGCTATTTCAATTTGGCAAACGATGGACCAAACACCCTGTATACTAAGAATAAGAGTTAAACTTATAGCACCCCTTCTTTTTGCGTTGGGGGTTAAAAATAATGATGTGGTTGAAGATGGGGAACACGCCAGGCCTAGAAGCATGGTCCGACTATCGAGAGCTGTGCTGCCGGAAAACCGTACGGTTATGGCGGTGTAGTGTGGTCTACTACTGGGGGACCAGGGTAAGAGAAACAACGTATACTCTTTACATAATGATAGCTCTATATTGATTAACCTAAATACTTAAAGATTTACTTACCTTATATACTAACATTATCACATAGTACGTGCTACATCAAAATGTCACATTCTTTCGTATTACATGTTTATCATGTAGTCACACCCTACAGCGGCTGATTTTCTCTTTGGTGGTAAGCTATGTAATTCGTTAAGGTTTTGTGTAAATTGGTTAAATAACCGGCCAAGCGCCTGTAGTGCCACGCGCAGTGTAGGGTTCCGTACTCGTAGTAGCCCGTTATTTAGTGTCTTTACCCGTTATAAACAAGCAACTAGGTACTTCTTCTTTGTCACTTTAATGGTTTTATTCTAAGGATTTTGTATACATACATACCCCTACAAAATTACAGCTTTCTAGTATGAACGGTCTCTTAGCAAGACCTCGGACAGACAGACATTCAGACAGATAGACAGACAGACGAACATGACAAAACTATAAGGGTTCCTTGTCAGGACTACGGAACCCTAAAAATGACGAAGATTGTTGAAAACATTAATTCATACTCACAATAAACTGATTCAAAAATACAGGCACAGTATGCTCTACCCTTGCGAAGCCGGAGCGGGTCGCTAGTAACTATTTAAGTTATTATTCATTGAATAAGTTTGAAAAGAAATTACCGAAAATGCGACAGTGAAGTCTAAGTAATAGGGTTCCGTTTGTAGCCTTTGGATACGAAACCCTAATAAGATCGTTAAAAAAAGTAAAACAACCGACTTCCAATGCAGCGCTTTTAATGTTCAGTACCAAGTTTGAGGTGTTTGTCTCCACATCTCTGGAGATGCTAATTTGATCTCGATCAAATTACTATGGACCATACCATTCGCGGAATATCTCCTTTCGAACAAAAATATATAACATATATATAATATAAATATAATACATGGTCGAATTAAGAAACCTCCTTTTTTTAGTCGATTAAAAGCAGATGAATTGTGAACTCTATCTTTTTGGAAGTTGGTTAAAAAGTAAAATAATGACCTGATATAGAGGAGCCTCAGAGCCCAGAGCTCGTGCCAGGTGCATCGTCAGCTGAGTGCCTCTCGGTGGGAGTGTTTGGGAACGTGAGTGTGTGAGCCCTTAAACTTTATAAATGGGTCAATTCATTCAATTCTATTTCAACATAATAAATGGGTAACTTGACTCATTTCATAAACTTTTTGTTTTCTTGTTCATTGTCACCCACGAAAGGGCAATTTTTACTTGTCCGTAGGCTTAGTCTGCCTTCTACTACCTTCGTCTGCCCTACACATGATCCCTGCGTGGTGTAAAATGATTGTTTTAAACCACCCACCGGACAAAACCTTGTCGCCAATCAATCAACGAGTTCTGGCGTGGTATAAGTAACGGTTTTATTAATATAACTGTAACGCTCAGTTATTTTATGTATATGGAGTGAATGAATAGGATATTTGACTTACCTGGCAAAAGAAGAGTCGGCACTGCTGATACATTTAACCGATTTTTAACATTGCAATTAGTTGCATAATGAACGTCGCAAATCTTTTTTTTTGTTATGTTTATAATCAGCCGATGATTCTTACTTTCCACTCGGTACACATTTAACCCATAATCTGAAACGTTTGGGATATATTTTTGAGTCGGGAAATCTCTACAACACATCTGGAATAATTATTGGAGTAAATTACAAGAATACTAGTAATGTGCAACCTACATCGCGAGTAATCTTTATTTTAAAAAAAAATAGTCATACTAAATATCTATTATAATTTAGTTGAACCAACATACGTTGCTACTGCTATAGATAAGCAGAAGTCACCAAGTTGCCGCATTCGTTCTGGGCTAAATCATTTTATTATAGTTTCCTAGAGGGTTACTTGTATGATAATATTGTAAGGGTCTAGCAGTAATTGAATAGGTATGTGTATTTACTTGTTTTATTACAGCACAATAGGCAGTAAAACGGCATGGTTTCTTATTCATAAGAAATAAATAATAATAATTTACATTTATTTTCTTAGTTTAACTCTATTCTCTTGTTTACTTCTTTCCATAAGTTCTTCTTATTACATAGTAAAATTATTCTGTCTGTAATACAGTATTTCATTTATTTTCTGTTTACGTGTTAGACGTAACAGTTGATACGGAAGCCTTGGTGGACGAGTCCGACTCGACTTGGCCGGTTTTATTTTTGCCTTTTGAGGTACGGAATCCTAAAAAATAGAAATTAGCTACTTATGTTACTAGGGCAATAACATGGTCGGTCTTATAGCTTGAAGTGATTTATTTCAGACAACATTTAGATGGACAGAATTGGTGAAAGAAGACATACGGCAGAAGGATGGTTTATAGAAGTGAGTCACCGCGGAGTTACCAGTGGAGCTAGTGCGGGGGGGAAGAAGGTGCGAGGGTAGCAGCGCGCAGATATTTAATTCAAGCGGTGCCGTTTGGAAGATCTCGCGGGATCAGAATAATGATGAGATTTGCCGCAATTTATTTAAAGCGATACTCGCCTCCCGGGACGCGCCTGCTTAATGAGCTCCCGCGGAGTAGCGCGGAGTTCCTTGCATCCAATTTTTATCGGCGAAGTTGTAGGAGACTCAACTTCGACCACCCAACTAAAGAAAAATATGTTCATGAAGTTTTTGATCACCGCTGAGCGGGGGCGTGACGTGTACAGAAACTGACGACAATATTTACTCGGGATGATACATCACATAACGAATAATGAGCACATCAAAGGTGCTAGTTGTGGAGGACGAGGCGGGGGAGGGGCGAGGAGGGGCTACCCAACACAAACATCTCACAAACTTGTAAGTCAAATAACATAATTGCGCGGAGTCGGGGTGTTCGACGAGTTCTCACGCGAATATGGCGCGCGTGTCGAGTCACAGCCGCGGCGCCACGGTCACTCAGCCACAGCCAACGAATTGAAATATTTGGATTACTTTAAGCCTGTGAACAGAATCCGGGCACGGTCTACGAAGCCTGACTCCGACCAACGCGGCGCCTTCGCGGCAAGCGGCGGAACATATCTATTTTTGTTTTTGATCGACACTAAATAAACAGCGGCTCGAGGAGTAGCGAGTTAATTGAACTCAAACATTCAGAGATCAAAACGAAGCAGTGGCATGCAAACATTGGGCTCATTACCCGAACAAACACTCACTGCGGAACTACAAACAGTTATGCGCGCGCGGTGACGGCCGCCGTGTCCGCCTACCACTCATACCCGGTCTGTGGAGTCACCTCGTACTACTTGCGTCCTGTGTACGTTGGATCTGCGTCTGCTGGTAATCTCCGTGATTTCAAGTCAACGTGCGTCTCCGCATATTCAACTCTACACTGAACTTCGAGTAATACACACACACACACACACACACAAGCACAACAATTAACAATGTTCTATTTATGTGACGGAAATCTTCTTTGATTTGAAGGTAAACACCTCAACCTTGTTACTGCAAGAACAATGACCGGCTCAGCGTGTGAAGTCAGCAGTCCTCGAAGTTTGTGTGATTCATTCTCTCGGCAGTCGGTCAGTTGCGATCAAAATTTAATCGAATGATTTTTGCGGCTCCTCGACGTTGCAGCTCATTGAAAGATTTAAATTCCAGGTGCGTGGTGTGGATAGCATAGAATAGAATCGCAACGAGAAGAAAATAAAGTATTCCCCGACGTGCGGTATGATTTAGCCGCGATTTTTGTGTCGCGCAAGTTTTGAATAATTTATGTGATTTCGTTCGCGACACGGAGACTTCCGAGTGCGCGTCAAATAGTGAATCACGTTTATGTTGCGGGCGGCAAGTTTACGGGGAAACTTGTCGCGCGGCGGCGCCGAGCCGCGCGTTATTGTTTTGGTTTCAGACTCGAGGCAGCCGCGCGCCCGCCGGTCTGTCGTTTACAGTATTACTTCTAACTTTTGGACTGACTTAGTAAGAATATCTTCTTATAGATATGTCGCCTTACCGATAAAACGATTACATGGGACGGATGGAGGAGTTATAAGAAGGAAACTACTAAACTACTCGGCTCAGTATTTTTTTTAATTAGTAGTAGTAAGGATTTTAGCTTAATCAAATAGAACTCTGCCGAGTAAGTATTTCTGATTTTCGGTGTACTGATGCCCGGTTCCTATAACATAGGCATTAGCATATAATATATATATTTTGCTTACGATCGGATAAATTTGACACGATGTAATGGACCCAAAATTAGAGACAAATTCTGTGCTCTCGTTTTTTTTTCATACTTGTGCAAAAGACCATAAATATTACGAGAAGTGATTTCAAATAAGTGTTAAGGGACGACTAAATGGGACTGAGAGGTTTATTTTTTGTTTTGAAATCTATTAACAAGGGTATTGCTGGAAGGTCACCCTTCAGATTATTTAATGTTTAACGGCTGAGGCTTGTATGTTAGTGTGGGAAAGACTGCAAACATAGTTTTATAAAAAAAAGGGTTCGTGGAATCCTTACCGCATGGCGCCTGTTATTTAAGAAATGATAAGTTATAATAATAGTTAATGTTATTTTTAGTAGTCATACATTAAACCTTATTACTTAAGTAGTTAGAGTTGGCGCCAACATCAGTTTATAATTTATTTGTTTACATTTAAGTATTGTTATGAGTTTATTTCAAGGTCACACACAATGAATAATCATTGCTGCTCTACGTCATCTGCCACATTATAATGGTGTCGAGCATAATAACCATTATGATTTCATATCACAGTGTGTGTTTTGCCCATCAATATACTTTGATAAGAGATTGCATAAACACTTATTAATTTAATTAGGGTTTTCTTTAGGTTTATATATGTTGATGAATCTATCTATCATTTAGGCATAAAAGGATAAACCTTATAATTATACAAAAGATAATGAATGTATATATACACCACACTGTTTTCTTTTATTTCATATTTCGAGTTGGACAAGCCGCGAGCGATGCTCCTGGCTAACATCACTTTCTGGAATTTGGATGAAGGCGAACACGCAGCTGAATGTCGCCCAATCGCCATTGCTTTTTTTTTGTACCTGCATAGAATCAACCAATCGAGACGCGTTAGTGACATCGGGGTGCATCTTTCAGTCAGCGAGAGGGTGGAGTCTTCCTGTAGAATGCGCTTTTAAAGGCCTAGCACGAGGAGAGAAGGGATAGATTGATTATTAATATCTTGTGGTAGTCTACACTTTGTGATAACAGTGAACTCCAGTGCGTAGGGAGTTTACTGACGATTAATTTAATTAGAATTTTACCCAGTCAATTGTATAACAAAAGCCCGTGTTAAAAATAATTGTGTTGATGGCGAAGCAGCTTAAGTTAAGTAAAATCCATTATAAAAGACGATTGATTCAAAGTAATATCTGATTTCTCTACCAGAATAACTTTGATTAAGTGCGCAGTGCACAATATATTTTTTGCATCAATTTTCATTAATGTTTAATTTTTGAGATTAATCGTGCAACATTTGTAAGGTGCACAAAGGAACCTATTTGTTTTGACCCGCCACTTTGGCCTTAGCCCCCGCGTGATTTGATTTGAGCTTTAATAAAAGCATAACTAAGTAGTATAAAGTTGTTTTTTTTACCCGGCGCAGGGATACACTTCAATTCTTATAATTGGACATCTATACTGAGGCGAATTTTACGAAGAGTAACTTAATGTTACATTATTTTGGTATCGATGTACGTAATGTGCATGAATATTAAAGTCATCTAATTACAAGCAACAGTAGAGGAACAATGCCGGAAATAATAAATAATGCTGTGCACTTATAATTTAAGTCTCGTTGACCACATCTCTAGACTCCTTGTCTAGGCAGGTCATCACTAAAGTAGCTTAAATTCTTTGTTAGGGAATGATTCTAGATTTATCTAGAACCACAGCAGTCCTAAACTAAGTCGCAAATTGGCGTAGATTGTTTACATACCGTTGTTGTTCACAATTGTAGAGTCATGTAGTTAAGCTTTGTATTATTAATTATGGTTTTAATTGAATTACATAACACTTCAGTACATTCACATTTTATTATTTGCTTCTAGATTAAAATTGAGTAGACTTGATTGTAATAGATTTGATATCGCGAGCAGGTCAAAGACCCATCTGCCTTCCAAGTTCAAACGGTTCATATGCAGGGTTGCATTTCTCCAGTAAATTCACTTGCTAATGTTGCTCTTTTTAACCGACTTCACAAAAAAGGAGGAGGGTCTCAATTCGTCTGTATGTTTTTTTTTGTGTGTATTGTAACGAAACGTTACATATTTAATGATAATAATAAACGCCATCTTAGAAATAAATACTACAATATATTAAAAAAACAAAACGAAGAATAACCTAAACACTAATAAACAATAATTGAAAATAAGTAAAAGTTATGTACATTAAAATGGCTATAAAAGATTATAAGTTCATTGTTTTTGTTGCATATCCGAACGAAATCTTCGATGTTATCATCGACGCACATATCCGAACTCTTCAAGGCATCGCGAAGCATGAGTTGAGGTGTGGGCGGAGCAATGTCGAACGATGGATGTTCAAGCGAAGGCGGCGTCCGCGACTCCGGCCAGACGAAGCTAGGCTGATAATAGAGCTGGTCCACGCTTGTCTTGCGTCCTAGCTGACAAGCGCGATCTTTCTTTTCATAATTAATAATTAGCAATTTAACTGATTTCGACAAAAGTTGTTTTTAAACTTACTTATAACGTTGTGAAAGTGATTTCCCGATATATGGAGCACTACACGGGTTAGACCACCCGCAAAAGAAAAAAACCAAACATCCGATTAAGGACCTCAATATTGGGACCACACCGTTTGGACCGGTGTGCGACCGGCCGCAACCTTTGGAAGGTTCCCGCCTCGCTGCCCGACTTAGTGACGCGGGGTCAACTACCTCCCGTGCATCACCTGGCTGCCTATACTGCACTGTACTACTCCGTTTCCTTGAGGCCACCAACCATCTTCGGCCGGACTCGCTTCGAAGGGAAGTACTGTGCTACGGAAGTGGAAACAAATCTTCAGGTCGACCAACCACGACCCTATAAATTTTATGTACCCTCCTTCTGAGCTAGTATCTAGTAATTTAAATAGTAGTTTATTAGTAGTTTTCTTTGTTGTGATTTAGCTTCATTTGAAAATAAAATTTAAGCGTTTCATTTCAGTACTTAGTTTCATTTTTTATTCATACCACAGTAGGTAACGTAGGAACTAAGGGCTTAGCGGCACATTGGCGCCTCTTACGTGGTTGATTTTGTTTCCGCTTCTAGTAGTAAGTAGTTAGTTCTTGTACGGTGAGTGGGTTAGTTTGTAAAACGCTTCTTCTTCTTGGTTTGCAGTAACTGAGGTGAAAGTAGTGTTTATATGTAATTTTCTATTTACCCACATTTTAATTTTTGAATCATCCCAAAAAAAAAAAAAAATTATAATAATAATTTATACACAAAAAGTACAGTCGGAGTTATAACTAAGTGTTAACTTGCTTAAGTGTATTTTCTTGGTTTATGAAACACTTGACAGATTAATTTCTTAATATTAAAAAAAAAAAACAATTTGTTAGGCTGCTTTCACACCAGTTGCAATTTTTTAAACTTTTTAATTATTTTTTTTGTTGATCCAATGATCTTTAGTCTTCAATCATCATCGAGCGTTCTGTTAAAATTGATTGTAACAGAACGGAGTATCTACACCATTGATCAATTAACCGGTTTTGTGTGCCATTTACAACAAACCTTTATTATACACGATTTATTTGCTCTTTCGTGTGGGAAATATGTCGTTCCCTATCAAGTATTTTTCTCTGCAAAAGACTGAGCTAGAGTATGAAGTTGCCATCAGAGGAGAGACTCCTGCCAGCACTGTGGCAGATATTCTGTTATATACCTTTTCAGGCGTCCGGCGAATTCTCCTTTGAGGTTGCCAGACCTTTTGACAACGTCCAGGATAGAGGCGAGGTCTTTGCCCGCATGCGCCCTCAGCTCCTGCGCATTCAGTGTGCTGATATCGGCAGCCTTGGCGGCGACTTCAGACTCATTGCCGTCGGTAGTGTTGTCATCAGTGAAGACAACAGTTCCCTGTTTGTACTGCCTGCCACACAGTACATTCTCCAGCTCTTTATCCGACGGCACCGGAGCAGACTTGAGGAACTCCTCGCGCGAATGGCCCGCCTTGGTGCCCCTCACCCTTCCTCTCCTCGCCGTGCTCACTTTTGCGGCCACAGTCTCTTCGGTCTCCGTGTCTGAACCTAAATATCCAGGCACGAAGAACGAAGAAGACGGCCTTTTACGTCCATCTCCGAGTGCAGACGGAACACCGCAGAATGCGGTATCCATGTCTGACTCCTCAGATTGGCCCTGAGAAGGGCCTTTTTCATTCTCAACGATGGGGTCCACCGAAACAACGTCATCGTGGACGTCCGCAACGACCACCACCTCCGTGGCGTCCGAGAGGTGGCCCTGAGAAGGGCCCTTTATAAACCTCCCAGTCGCATCTCTCAATGGCTTCGACATTTTATCGAATTCACCTCACAACCAAGTATAGTACGATACAGGATTTAGCCACCCGCCTGCCACCTGCGTTACCGGGGTCAGGACGGGGTCCAGGGGAGACGACGAGGACGTACCTGTAGACACTTGGGGGCTCCCCCAACCTTTTTTTTTTTTTTTTTTTTTTTTTTTTGACCCAGGAAAATCCTTTATGGATACCACCTCGCCCGGGGGAGCGAGATGATTATGTGGGAGTCCCTGCCAGAAGGGCAGTATACCCACTAAAAACCTGGGGTGAGCAGTCCTTCGCCGAGATGGGACAAGATGGGGCCACGTTAGTATTCGCCATCTTGCCCCGGCGGTAGGCCCGGATCATAATTCCGGGCCCCGGCACAAGGAGGGGTGACCTCGCTCACCAAGGCCACCCCTCAGACGTGTGGGGTCGTGCAAGCCGGCCGAAAGTCCCCCGACCTTCGGCCAGTGACCCCACTATGAGTGAGGGGGGAGGAGGCGGGCAAACCGCCTCCTCCTTCCCCCCGTACGTCTGCGCCGGATCGGGTCAGAGGAGGCGTCGTCCTCCCTGGCCCGCTCCGCGGTCTCCTTCTGCGTCATTACCTCTTCGCAGAAGGAGACCACCGCCTGCCACGATCTCTCACTGTCGAGCATGGAGATTATCACGCTCGGCAGAGAGAGATCCCGCCCTATGACCGCTGAGAGCGTGTGCCGCTGCGGACTCCATGCGGCACACACCCCCAGCGTGTGGAGCGCCGTATCATCTGGCGCTCCACACTCGTGGCAGGCAGGGGTCGCCTCCCGTCTCGCGATTCGGTGCAGGTACTTGCCGAAACATCCATGCCCGGAAAGCACCTGCACCAATCGGAAGGTCAGCGACCCGAACCGCCGCCTCGCCCACCTCCGAAGGACCGGCCTCACCGCATCCACCGTCCACTGTCCAGGGACCGGTGCGGCCAGGTCCTCAGTCCACCGCCGCAACAGGGCGCCCTGCGCCTGCCTACGCATGCGTGCGACCTCTTCCCACGCTGGAGGCTCCCCTCGGGATCTCCTCGCCGCCACGAAGTGGTAAACTTCGGCGAGGATCTCCGCTTGGAGCTCCCAGGGGGGATCACCGGCCAGCACGCACGCCGCCCTCCAGGACACCGTCCGGTATCCGTCCGGGCTCCCCCAACCTAACCTAACCTAACCTAACCTAACCTAACCTAACCGCACCGCACCCCTTCACTCCACAGCAACCCCCCCTGACCCGTCGACCCCCCCCAACACCCCCCAACCCCCCCAACCCCCACAAATCGGTCAACATCAATCGGTCAATATCGGTCGACAACCTAACCCAGTAAACTAGGAAAAGTTGTCGGCCGATACCCAGGGTACACCACGAGGAGGTGTTCCGACCCGCACCCCAAGCTAACCCCAAACCAAGCCTAACCTAACATAACCTAACTTTTCCAACATTGGACAACCGTGACGACTTCTAATTTACATACTAATATTTACAAAGAAAATGACCGCACAACCGCATCTCAGCTCGATATAGCCGAAAAATATTTAATCCGCGACATTCAAAATGTTCATTTTACGCAAAAATGATTAAAGGATTAAAAAGGTAAATAAATTACCTACCTCGCCGCTTCGCAAGCTCGATTTGTTCATTGATGAACACGGGATTATAAGAGTAGGTGGTAGTATGTCTAATAGTAACTTACCCTACGAAGCTTAACTTCCCGCGCTGTTACCTAAACACGACCATACTACGCATGTTTTAATTGATTATTATCATCGCATTTATTGTCACATCAGTGCCAATGTTTTAGGTTCTCTGTTACGCCAAAGTCAAGTCAAAGACAAAGAAGCCAGAAAGCTTACATCCCCGCAAATCGCATTTTAGCGGTCTGTGGGAATCCAATATTAAGGGCATTAAACGTCACTTGTACCGCATCATAGGAAAACAGTTACTCACTTATGTATGTAACTGTTTTCCTATGTTCCTCGTGGAACTTTTAACTTTTTTGACCCAAATTGAGGCTATATTGAATTCGCGAGCGACCCCTTTGTATTTTTTCTGAGTAACCCTTTCCGGAACCTCTTACTCCCGCGCATTTTATAATGTAATCTCCCTTGACTTATTTACCCACAGAAGAATTATTTACTTTCAGAGGAAACTAGGACTCTGCGTAACCGCAAACAGCTGCTCGAGTAAATGGTTAATAGCTAATGAAAAAGGTAGAGCTTAGAATATCTGAATTTGCAAGTGAGAAAAAAATGGTTTACTAATGCCGAAAATGTTGAAGTTGTTACCGTCATGTTGATACATCAGGATGACGTTCCACCGCTACGCTGGCTGCTAATCATTATTGAGGAAGTTTACCCTGGTAAAGATGGTAAAGTCCGCGTAGCGTAAGTACGTACTGTTAGTAGTACATTCAAGCGACCAATAGTTAAACTATGCCCGCTACCTTCGCAATAGTTTCTTTCTTCGCAATAGTTTCTTTCGCAATATTTTCAATTATTTTTAAGTTAGAGAAGTTACTACATAATTTTAGTAAATACTTAATAACACATTTTTCTTTATCGCTCCCGCACAGTTTAAACGCTTTCATAATTCATCATTCATCAGAGCATTATCAAGGCCGGGGAAGATGTTCGCGCCATAATTATTTGAAAAAAAAGAGAAAATGACAAGACATGCCCCATAGAGTTTCTTGGTGTTTCTTCTCTGATGGGAGTATTTCCGAAACACCGGTAGATTCAACAGCCATTCAGTTTTCCCCTTTTGTCCGCAGATTTTCTTTCTAGGCTTGCCATTTTTATTTTTATTTAAACAATATTATGCAGCTGACAGACGGACTATCAGTTCCATTCGGATCATGATATGTGCTGTGATCGGTATGCGTTTCTTTAAGTTGTGTTTCACTATTTCACTTTTTTTATTTTTTATATAAAAATTGTCTGAAGTACTGAAACACACAGTATGGTTACATGTATGGTTGGTTTAAACCTACTTTAATATATATTTTTTTAATATTCTGTCGTAACCGATTGGATGACAGCTGAATGGTTCATTACTTTTGTTTTTTTCTAATTCAAAGCGTTAAAATTCTGCTTTTGCTATGTTTACTTGATATTTGGTTATGATTTATGATTTTGACGTGTACGAGTATATGTGCGTATATTAATACTGCCTACATACTGAATAAATGCTTTGATTCTTGATTCTTCTTGATTAGATTATAAATCTAATTATCTACCTATAATAATATTGTATTATATTTCCCGCGTATCTGATACAGTTACTTGAATGGTCATCCCAATATTTTCCCATTCTTTTCCCACTCACATCCACGCGTCGCATAGAGGGTGGCTTTTACACTACACTGGGGTAAAACGATGAGGGGCAAAGAAGATAAGCGAGCCTACTGGTTAGATGGAATAGATTCGCAAAAGTTAAGAAGAACGCTTTAACGTGACGTCGTTAAGCATTTTTGGTCAATCTGGAAACTGAGACGATTAGCTCGCTACGCTCGCTTGGTTAATAAAAGTTGCATTCTTACCATCGCTTAGATTAAATAATAAACAATAAAATTGCTGGACACAATTTATAATGATAGATATAAAACCTTTAAGCGACATTTTAACATATTGAGAGCTTGTAAAGATTTAATAGTTTCAGGATATGAGTTCTAGAGCCGAACAGTCTGGACAGTTGAAGATATGTCATAGAAAGTGGTAATATGTATAGGCAAATTAAGGGTAAGGTTTGACTTTAGAGCAATGAAGTTTGAGACGTAAAGGTAGTCGAAACGTTCATTGAGACAACGAGGAGTATAAGGCAGTATATTAAACAGGACAATTAGTAGGATTGCCGTTAATTCAAAATGCTTTACTGCAATTTGATATACGCTACAGGTCCGCGTTCATGGCAGCAATATCATCTGACTTGGCAATTATTTGAAAGTCGTCTGCATACATGTGGTAGGAAGAAGAAACATTTTAATATAAATACACTATTGTTACATAATGTAAGTGTGAAAGTGATTTATTTAACGCTGAGAGATAAACATAAAGTACGGACATGTAGATAAGAAATATGACTAATTTCAAAGGGTTTCTAGCAGATCCAAATCTTTTAAGTAAGTATTTTTGCGCCATCACAAACGAGTTCTGAATCACTGAGACGCACGAGCACGGTTCGTTCGTCCGTGTGTCCGCGGAGGGCACGGCGGTGGCCGGTAAAGGTCCGGCTCTCGACACTCCGCCACCGAATCCCTCGTTTCAATTTAAATGTAAATGGCGAGTTCATAAAAGTGTCATCAGCGAGCGGGCGGAGACGCTCGGCGCCGATTTTCCGGAATATAAAACAATTTGTTCGGAGCACAAAGGGCCGCTCGTTCCGGACTTCTGTTCACTATCTAGTCACATTTACATAATGTTACGCTCGTCGATGACACGATGGGAAGCGAGCAGGTCGCTAAAGTGGATAGTGAGCGTTTCTGTCGACCGCACTCTGTGGAGCCGCGGCGTGGAAGAGGCGATACAGTACGATGCACAGAACATAGAATGGAATAAAACTAATATTCTACTAGTACTAGTACTAGTACACAAAAACAAAACTGGCCAAGTCGAGTTGGACTCACCCACCGAGGCTTCCGTACCAACGTTGGATGGTACCAATTAAGCTAGACATCTAAATTATATGAGCGCTCATATAACTCAAAGGCCTATCTTAATTGGCGGAAATATGGGGACACCCTTTAATTTTCAACTTGTTTTATTTTTTGGATTTTTTCGTTTATTTGTGCTGTAAGACCTTGCTGCTTGCAAAATTTCATGATTCTAGGTCAACTAGAAGTACTGTGTAGGTTTTCGACCCAAAACCTACAGGGTACTTCCGGTTGACCTAGAATTGTCAATTTTGGTCAAAAGCGAGGTCTTACAGCACAAGTAAATGAAAAATTCGGAAAACTAAAAAAGTTGAAAATTAATGTAAATTCTGGTACTTACAAGTTTTCGCGAAAATCTAAATTTGCCCATATCTTTTTATTGTGTTGATTCAGAACCTTGATTTTTATACATCTAATAGGGACTATAAACCTCAGTATCTGGTATAAATTTCAACTTCCTAGGTCCACGCGTTCCTAAGAAAATCGGTCGTGACACACGGACTGACAGACAGACAGACGGACAGACAGACGAACAGACGGACATACAGACAGACGAACAAGAAAGTGATCTTATAAGGGTTCCTTTTTTTACGGAACGGAACGGAATCCTAAAAAGGAACCCTTATAAGATCACTTTCTTGTCCGTCTGTTTGTCTGTCTGTCTGTCCGTCAGTCCGTCTGTCCGTATGTCCGTCTGTCCGTCTGTCCGTCTGTCCGTCTGTCCGTCTGTCCGTCTGTCCGTCTGTCCGTCTGTCCGTCTGTCCGTCTGTCCGTCTGTCCGTCTGTCCGTCTGTCCGTCTGTCCGTCTGTCCGTCTGTCCGTCTGTCCGTCTGTCCGTCTGTCCGTCTGTCCGTCTGTCCGTCTGTCCGTCTGTCCGTCTGTCTTGTGCAGTAAGACCTTGCTTTTGACCAAAATTGACAATTCTAGGTCAACCGGAAGTACCCTATAGGTTTTGGGTCGAAAACTTATAGGGTACTTACCGTTGACCTATAATCATGAAATTTGGCAAGAAGCAAGGTCTTACAGCACAAAGAAGGTGAAATTCCAAAAAAGTTGAAAATTAAAGGGCGTCCCGACATATACATAGTTGAGCCCATTAAGATTGGCCTCTGAGTTATATGAGTGCTCATACAATTTAGAGGTCTAGCTTAATTGGTGTTTACCAACGTTGTGTTACATTACATTCCATGTAATTATTTATATAAAACACTAAATACTATAAACTAGCTATAAAACCTCATAAAAGAAAACCTTTAATGTCATGTATAATGACGGTGTCGGAAGAAGACTGCAATACGCATGGAATATACTATCTCTGTGGGCAAAGAGTAACATAATATATACTGAGTAAGAGTGGCCTTTCAAGGAGGTTTTTAATACGCCGCATTAAGCGCTGGTGCTTGATGCAGGAAGCTTACGATGCATGTGTGCGTGGATTACACACAGACACGCATATATACTCTCGCTTGCACACATACACACGCACGCCCACAATTACAGCTGTATGTATATTACGTACCTATATATAGGTATATTACCTACTCATATTGATATTACTAAAGTATAGATCATACTTTATTTTTATGTTAAGCTGTTGAGAAATTATCAGTTGTTATTTATATATCTATGTGACATGTATTATCACAGAATAATGAATAGTACAAATACAAATATACGTAATATTTTATAGTATGAAATATTTTAATTAATGATTCTAAAAAATACCTAAGTACCTTCTTGATAAGCATGAAAATGTTTCGAATAGTATAAAATCATCTCAAAACTATTAAACTACATATGTATGTATAGTTAATTAATTTGTGAAATAAATACAGACATCTGGCTAAAATAGCTCAGAAAATAATGTACATTTTGTAAAAATCTATCAATATTATTAAAAAAAAATCATCATTTCAGTACCTAACTACAACAATTTTCTGAGCACATAACTTTCGTATTGTGCATACTATTATACTTACCAGCTAAAAAATAAAATAAAAATGACTACGTATATTTCTAATTTTATTTTTAAGTATTTTTGTAGAAATATTATAGGTATAGGTATTGTTGTAAGCCTGCTTCTTGTGATTCCTTGCTGTAGTACAGTAGTGATGCAAAAGTGCTGACGCGGCACTAATGTGGCTACTTTCACCTGAAAATCTAATACTATAAGAATCTTTATCCTGACATACTGACTGACTCACTGACTCACTGACTCACTGACAGACAACGCACAGCCTAAACCGCTGGTCGTAGAGACTTGAAATTTGGAGGGTATATTTGTCTTAGTACGTAAGGGTGTACTAAGAAAGGATTTTCCAAAATTCACCCCTTAAGGGGATGAAGTGGGGGTTCAAAGTTTGTATGGAGAAACAAGATTAGATCGTCTTTTCTATCCGAAACTTCACATAAGTGCTTCAGTAAAAAAATAAGTAAAGACGTGTTTCAGGTTTTTTTGGAATTCCACCCCTAAGAGGGTGAAATGGGGTAATAAAGTGTAAAATCAATATTGTTTCGGATTGCGCTGAAATTTGGCATGCAGATAGTTATTACGAGGTTAGTTCCCACTGAGAAAGGATTTTCCAAAATTAACCCTCGAAGGGGATGAAACGGGGGTTCAAAGTTTGTATGGAGAAACAAGATTAGATAGTCTTTTCTATCCGAAACTCCACACAAGTGCTTCAGTAAAAAAATAAGTAAACACGTGTTTCAGGTTTTTTTGTAATTCCACCCCTAAGAGGGTGAAATGGGGTAATAAAGTGTAAAATCAATATTGTTTCAGATTGCGCTGAAATTTGGCATGCAGATAGTTATTACGACGTTAGATCCCTCTTTGAGAGGATTTCCCAAAATTAACCCTCGAAGGGGATGAAACGGGGGTTGAAAGTTTGTATGGAGAAACAAGATTAGATAGTCTTTTCTATCCGAAACTTCACACAAGTGCTTCAGTAAAAAAATAAGTAAACATGTGTTTCAGGTTTTTTTGTAATTCCACCCCTAAGAGGGTGAAATGGGGTAATAAAGTGTAAAAATCAATATTGTTTCGGATTGCGCTGAAATTTGGCATGCAGATAGTTATTAATTACGACGTTAGTTCCCTCTGAGAAAGGTTTTCCAAAATTCATCCCTGAAGAGGATGAAACGAGGGTTCAAAGTTTGTATGGAGAAACAAGAATTGATTGTCTCTTATATTCGAAACTTCACACAAGTAGTTTAGTAAATAAATGAGTAAATACGTGTTTCAGGCTTTTTGAAATTCTATTCCTAAAAGGGTGAAGTGGAGTAAAAATGTCTGAAATCAATATTGTTTCGGATTGCGCTGATATTTTGCATCCAGATAGAAATTTTGACGTAGGTATCTGCTGAGAAAGGATTTTTCAAAATTCACTCTTCAAGGGATGAAGCGGGGGCTCAAATTTTGGATAGTCATTTTATTCGACATTTCACACAAGTACTTCTGTAAATAAATAAGTAAATACGAGTTTCAGACTTTTTCAAAATGCCACCCTAAAAGAGTGAACTGGGGTAAAAAAGTCTGAAAATCAATATAGTTTCGGATTGCGCTTTATTGGGTTTTTGGGTTTTAAAAATATGAATCCTGATTTGTCTTAGTCACGCGATAACATGAAAACAGGTGAACCAATTTGGCTAATTTTTATTTGATGTCTTTAATGATAGAATCGTTTTTACAAAAGAAAAGTTTTAAGTAAATAAAAGGAGTTTTTAACGCGGGCGTAGCCGCGGGGGACTTCTAGTAAATAATAAGTGAATGATGAGTATCACGGAATACACTAAACAATAATGTCGGGAAAATCAAGTGGACTTCCCAGTCTGCGCTTTACTTGTGTCGACTATTATGAATGTTGTGCTTGCGTGCGTACTGAGTACATGTACCTATACGTGTATATGTATATGTATATTACTTAGCATATTATGTACCCATTATGTACACACTCAGTGATTCAATGATTAAGATTGTTTAAGAGTAGTAAGTAATATACAGGGTGTTTGGTCCATCGTTTGCCAAATTGAAATAGCTGATAGAACCTCAACGTATTTTAGATATCGATTTAGAGTTATTTTTGAAAGAAAAAACCAATATTTATCATGAACACTTGAATTTAATCTAAAATATGTTGAGGTTAAAACCGGCTAGGGGAGGGAGGAAAGAGGGGTAATGACCTCTTCTATCAGCTATTTCAATTTGGCAAACGATGGACCAAACACCCTGTATACTAAGAATAAGAGTTAAACTTATAGCACCCCTTCTTTTTGCGTTGGGGGTTAAAAATAATGATGTGGTTGAAGATGGGGAACACGCCAGGCCTAGAAGCATGGTCCGACTATCGAGAGCTGTGCTGCCGGAAAACCGTACGGTTATGGCGGTGTAGTGTGGTCTACTACTGGGGGACCAGGGTAAGAGAAACAACGTATACTCTTTACATAATGATAGCTCTATATTGATTAACCTAAATACTTAAAGATTTACTTACCTTATATACTAACATTATCACATAGTACGTGCTACATCAAAATGTCACATTCTTTCGTATTACATGTTTATCATGTAGTCACACCCTACAGCGGCTGATTTTCTCTTTGGTGGTAAGCTATGTAATTCGTTAAGGTTTTGTGTAAATTGGTTAAATAACCGGCCAAGCGCCTGTAGTGCCACGCGCAGTGTAGGGTTCCGTACTCGTAGTAGCCCGTTATTTAGTGTCTTTACCCGTTATAAACAAGCAACTAGGTACTTCTTCTTTGTCACTTTAATGGTTTTATTCTAAGGATTTTGTATACATACATACCCCTACAAAATTACAGCTTTCTAGTATGAACGGTCTCTTAGCAAGACCTCGGACAGACAGACATTCAGACAGATAGACAGACAGACGAACATGACAAAACTATAAGGGTTCCTTGTCAGGACTACGGAACCCTAAAAATGACGAAGATTGTTGAAAACATTAATTCATACTCACAATAAACTGATTCAAAAATACAGGCACAGTATGCTCTACCCTTGCGAAGCCGGAGCGGGTCGCTAGTAACTATTTAAGTTATTATTCATTGAATAAGTTTGAAAAGAAATTACCGAAAATGCGACAGTGAAGTCTAAGTAATAGGGTTCCGTTTGTAGCCTTTGGATACGAAACCCTAATAAGATCGTTAAAAAAAGTAAAACAACCGACTTCCAATGCAGCGCTTTTAATGTTCAGTACCAAGTTTGAGGTGTTTGTCTCCACATCTCTGGAGATGCTAATTTGATCTCGATCAAATTACTATGGACCATACCATTCGCGGAATATCTCCTTTCGAACAAAAATATATAACATATATATAATATAAATATAATACATGGTCGAATTAAGAAACCTCCTTTTTTTAGTCGATTAAAAGCAGATGAATTGTGAACTCTATCTTTTTGGAAGTTGGTTAAAAAGTAAAATAATGACCTGATATAGAGGAGCCTCAGAGCCCAGAGCTCGTGCCAGGTGCATCGTCAGCTGAGTGCCTCTCGGTGGGAGTGTTTGGGAACGTGAGTGTGTGAGCCCTTAAACTTTATAAATGGGTCAATTCATTCAATTCTATTTCAACATAATAAATGGGTAACTTGACTCATTTCATAAACTTTTTGTTTTCTTGTTCATTGTCACCCACGAAAGGGCAATTTTTACTTGTCCGTAGGCTTAGTCTGCCTTCTACTACCTTCGTCTGCCCTACACATGATCCCTGCGTGGTGTAAAATGATTGTTTTAAACCACCCACCGGACAAAACCTTGTCGCCAATCAATCAACGAGTTCTGGCGTGGTATAAGTAACGGTTTTATTAATATAACTGTAACGCTCAGTTATTTTATGTATATGGAGTGAATGAATAGGATATTTGACTTACCTGGCAAAAGAAGAGTCGGCACTGCTGATACATTTAACCGATTTTTAACATTGCAATTAGTTGCATAATGAACGTCGCAAATCTTTTTTTTTGTTATGTTTATAATCAGCCGATGATTCTTACTTTCCACTCGGTACACATTTAACCCATAATCTGAAACGTTTGGGATATATTTTTGAGTCGGGAAATCTCTACAACACATCTGGAATAATTATTGGAGTAAATTACAAGAATACTAGTAATGTGCAACCTACATCGCGAGTAATCTTTATTTTAAAAAAAAATAGTCATACTAAATATCTATTATAATTTAGTTGAACCAACATACGTTGCTACTGCTATAGATAAGCAGAAGTCACCAAGTTGCCGCATTCGTTCTGGGCTAAATCATTTTATTATAGTTTCCTAGAGGGTTACTTGTATGATAATATTGTAAGGGTCTAGCAGTAATTGAATAGGTATGTGTATTTACTTGTTTTATTACAGCACAATAGGCAGTAAAACGGCATGGTTTCTTATTCATAAGAAATAAATAATAATAATTTACATTTATTTTCTTAGTTTAACTCTATTCTCTTGTTTACTTCTTTCCATAAGTTCTTCTTATTACATAGTAAAATTATTCTGTCTGTAATACAGTATTTCATTTATTTTCTGTTTACGTGTTAGACGTAACAGTTGATACGGAAGCCTTGGTGGACGAGTCCGACTCGACTTGGCCGGTTTTATTTTTGCCTTTTGAGGTACGGAATCCTAAAAAATAGAAATTAGCTACTTATGTTACTAGGGCAATAACATGGTCGGTCTTATAGCTTGAAGTGATTTATTTCAGACAACATTTAGATGGACAGAATTGGTGAAAGAAGACATACGGCAGAAGGATGGTTTATAGAAGTGAGTCACCGCGGAGTTACCAGTGGAGCTAGTGCGGGGGGGAAGAAGGTGCGAGGGTAGCAGCGCGCAGATATTTAATTCAAGCGGTGCCGTTTGGAAGATCTCGCGGGATCAGAATAATGATGAGATTTGCCGCAATTTATTTAAAGCGATACTCGCCTCCCGGGACGCGCCTGCTTAATGAGCTCCCGCGGAGTAGCGCGGAGTTCCTTGCATCCAATTTTTATCGGCGAAGTTGTAGGAGACTCAACTTCGACCACCCAACTAAAGAAAAATATGTTCATGAAGTTTTTGATCACCGCTGAGCGGGGGCGTGACGTGTACAGAAACTGACGACAATATTTACTCGGGATGATACATCACATAACGAATAATGAGCACATCAAAGGTGCTAGTTGTGGAGGACGAGGCGGGGGAGGGGCGAGGAGGGGCTACCCAACACAAACATCTCACAAACTTGTAAGTCAAATAACATAATTGCGCGGAGTCGGGGTGTTCGACGAGTTCTCACGCGAATATGGCGCGCGTGTCGAGTCACAGCCGCGGCGCCACGGTCACTCAGCCACAGCCAACGAATTGAAATATTTGGATTACTTTAAGCCTGTGAACAGAATCCGGGCACGGTCTACGAAGCCTGACTCCGACCAACGCGGCGCCTTCGCGGCAAGCGGCGGAACATATCTATTTTTGTTTTTGATCGACACTAAATAAACAGCGGCTCGAGGAGTAGCGAGTTAATTGAACTCAAACATTCAGAGATCAAAACGAAGCAGTGGCATGCAAACATTGGGCTCATTACCCGAACAAACACTCACTGCGGAACTACAAACAGTTATGCGCGCGCGGTGACGGCCGCCGTGTCCGCCTACCACTCATACCCGGTCTGTGGAGTCACCTCGTACTACTTGCGTCCTGTGTACGTTGGATCTGCGTCTGCTGGTAATCTCCGTGATTTCAAGTCAACGTGCGTCTCCGCATATTCAACTCTACACTGAACTTCGAGTAATACACACACACACACACACACACAAGCACAACAATTAACAATGTTCTATTTATGTGACGGAAATCTTCTTTGATTTGTAGGTAAACACCTCAACCTTGTTACTGCAAGAACAATGACCAGCTCAGCGTGTGAAGTCAGCAGTCCTCGAAGTTTGTGTGATTCATTCTCTCGGCAGTCGGTCAGTTGCGATCAAAATTTAATCGAATGATTTCTGCGGCTCCTCGACGTTGCAGCTCATTGAAAGATTTAAATTCCAGGTGCGTGGTGTGGATAGCATAGAATAGAATCGCAACGAGAAGAAAATAAAGTATTCCCCGACGTGCGGTATGATTTAGCCGCGATTTTTGTGTCGCGCAAGTTTTGAATAATTTATGTGATTTCGTTCGCGACACGGAGACTTCCGAGTGCGCGTCAAATAGTGAATCACGTTTATGTTGCGGGCGGCAAGTTTACGGGGAAACTTGTCGCGCGGCGGCGCCGAGCCGCGCGTTATTGTTTTGGTTTCAGACTCGAGGCAGCCGCGCGCCCGCCGGTCTGTCGTTTACAGTATTACTTCTAACTTTTGGACTGACTTAGTAAGAATATCTTCTTATAGATATGTCGCCTTACCGATAAAACGATTACATGGGACGGATGGAGGAGTTATAAGAAGGAAACTACTAAACTACTCGGCTCAGTATTTTTTTTAATTAGTAGTAGTAAGGATTTTAGCTTAATCAAATAGAACTCTGCCGAGTAAGTATTTCTGATTTTCGGTGTACTGATGCCCGGTTCCTATAACATAGGCATTAGCATATAATATATATATTTTGCTTACGATCGGATAAATTTGACACGATGTAATGGACCCAAAATTAGAGACAAATTCTGTGCTCTCGTTTTTTTTTTCATACTTGTGCAAAAGACCATAAATATTACGAGAAGTGATTTCAAATAAGTGTTAAGGGACGACTAAATGGGACTGAGAGGTTTATTTTTTGTTTTGAAATCTATTAACAAGGGTATTGCTGGAAGGTCACCCTTCAGATTATTTAATGTTTAACGGCTGAGGCTTGTATGTTAGTGTGGGAAAGACTGCAAACATAGTTTTATAAAAAAAAGGGTTCGTGGAATCCTTACCGCATGGCGCCTGTTATTTAAGAAATGATAAGTTATAATAATAGTTAATGTTATTTTTAGTAGTCATACATTAAACCTTATTACTTAAGTAGTTAGAGTTGGCGCCAACATCAGTTTATAATTTATTTGTTTACATTTAAGTATTGTTATGAGTTTATTTCAAGGTCACACACAATGAATAATCATTGCTGCTCTACGTCATCTGCCACATTATAATGGTGTCGAGCATAATAACCATTATGATTTCATATCACAGTGTGTGTTTTGCCCATCAATATACTTTGATAAGAGATTGCATAAACACTTATTAATTTAATTAGGGTTTTCTTTAGGTTTATATATGTTGATGAATCTATCTATCATTTAGGCATAAAAGGATAAACCTTATAATTATACAAAAGATAATGAATGTATATATACACCACACTGTTTTCTTTTATTTCATATTTCGAGTTGGACAAGCCGCGAGCGATGCTCCTGGCTAACATCACTTTCTGGAATTTGGATGAAGGCGAACACGCAGCTGAATGTCGCCCAATCGCCATTGCTTTTTTTTTGTACCTGCATAGAATCAACCAATCGAGACGCGTTAGTGACATCGGGGTGCATCTTTCAGTCAGCGAGAGGGTGGAGTCTTCCTGTAGAATGCGCTTTTAAAGGCCTAGCACGAGGAGAGAAGGGATAGATTGATTATTAATATCTTGTGGTAGTCTACACTTTGTGATAACAGTGAACTCCAGTGCGTAGGGAGTTTACTGACGATTAATTTAATTAGAATTTTACCCAGTCAATTGTATAACAAAAGCCCGTGTTAAAAATAATTGTGTTGATGGCGAAGCAGCTTAAGTTAAGTAAAATCCATTATAAAAGACGATTGATCCAAAGTAATATCTGATTTCTCTACCAGAATAACTTTGATTAAGTGCGCAGTGCACAATATATTTTTTGCATCAATTTTCATTAATGTTTAATTTTTGAGATTAATCGTGCAACATTTGTAAGGTGCACAAAGGAACCTATTTGTTTTGACCCGCCACTTTGGCCTTAGCCCCCGCGTGATTTGATTTGAGCTTTAATAAAAGCATAACTAAGTAGTATAAAGTTGTTTTTTTTACCCGGCGCAGGGATACACTTCAATTCTTATAATTGGACATCTATACTGAGGCGAATTTTACGAAGAGTAACTTAATGTTACATTATTTTGGTATCGATGTACGTAATGTGCATGAATATTAAAGTCATCTAATTACAAGCAACAGTAGAGGAACAATGCCGGAAATAATAAATAATGCTGTGCACTTATAATTTAAGTCTCGTTGACCACATCTCTAGACTCCTTGTCTAGGCAGGTCATCACTAAAGTAGCTTAAATTCTTTGTTAGGGAATGATTCTAGATTTATCTAGAACCACAGCAGTCCTAAACTAAGTCGCAAATTGGCGTAGATTGTTTACATACCGTTGTTGTTCACAATTGTAGAGTCATGTAGTTAAGCTTTGTATTATTAATTATGGTTTTAATTGAATTACATAACACTTCAGTACATTCACATTTTATTATTTGCTTCTAGATTAAAATTGAGTAGACTTGATTGTAATAGATTTGATATCGCGAGCAGGTCAAAGACCCATCTGCCTTCCAAGTTCAAACGGTTCATATGCAGGGTTGCATTTCTCCAGTAAATTCACTTGCTAATGTTGCTCTTTTTAACCGACTTCACAAAAAAGGAGGAGGGTCTCAATTCGTCTGTATGTTTTTTTTTGTGTGTATTGTAACGAAACGTTACATATTTAATGATAATAATAAACGCCATCTTAGAAATAAATACTACAATATATTAAAAAAACAAAACGAAGAATAACCTAAACACTAATAAACAATAATTGAAAATAAGTAAAAGTTATGTACATTAAAATGGCTATAAAAGATTATAAGTTCATTGTTTTTGTTGCATATCCGAACGAAATCTTCGATGTTATCATCGACGCACATATCCGAACTCTTCAAGGCATCGCGAAGCATGAGTTGAGGTGTGGGCGGAGCAATGTCGAACGATGGATGTTCAAGCGAAGGCGGCGTCCGCGACTCCGGCCAGACGAAGCTAGGCTGATAATAGAGCTGGTCCACGCTTGTCTTGCGTCCTAGCTGACAAGCGCGATCTTTCTTTTCATAATTAATAATTAGCAATTTAACTGATTTCGACAAAAGTTGTTTTTAAACTTACTTATAACGTTGTGAAAGTGATTTCCCGATATATGGAGCACTACACGGGTTAGACCACCCGCAAAAGAAAAAAACCAAACATCCGATTAAGGACCTCAATATTGGGACCACACCGTTTGGACCGGTGTGCGACCGGCCGCAACCTTTGGAAGGTTCCCGCCTCGCTGCCCGACTTAGTGACGCGGGGTCAACTACCTCCCGTGCATCACCTGGCTGCCTATACTGCACTGTACTACTCCGTTTCCTTGAGGCCACCAACCATCTTCGGCCGGACTCGCTTCGAAGGGAAGTACTGTGCTACGGAAGTGGAAACAAATCTTCAGGTCGACCAACCACGACCCTATAAATTTTATGTACCCTCCTTCTGAGCTAGTATCTAGTAATTTAAATAGTAGTTTATTAGTAGTTTTCTTTGTTGTGATTTAGCTTCATTTGAAAATAAAATTTTAGCGTTTCATTTCAGTACTTAGTTTCATTTTTTATTCATACCACAGTAGGTAACGTAGGAACTAAGGGCTTAGCGGCACATTGGCGCCTCTTACGTGGTTGATTTTGTTTCCGCTTCTAGTAGTAAGTAGTTAGTTCTTGTACGGTGAGTGGGTTAGTTTGTAAAACGCTTCTTCTTCTTGGTTTGCAGTAACTGAGGTGAAAGTAGTGTTTATATGTAATTTTCTATTTACCCACATTTTAATTTTTGAATCATCCCAAAAAAAAAAAAAAATTATAATAATAATTTATACACAAAAAGTACAGTCGGAGTTATAACTAAGTGTTAACTTGCTTAAGTGTATTTTCTTGGTTTATGAAACACTTGACAGATTAATTTCTTAATATTAAAAAAAAAAAACAATTTGTTAGGCTGCTTTCACACCAGTTGCAATTTTTTAAACTTTTTAATTATTTTTTTTGTTGATCCAATGATCTTTAGTCTTCAATCATCATCGAGCGTTCTGTTAAAATTGATTGTAACAGAACGGAGTATCTACACCATTGATCAATTAACCGGTTTTGTGTGCCATTTACAACAAACCTTTATTATACACGATTTATTTGCTCTTTCGTGTGGGAAATATGTCGTTCCCTATCAAGTATTTTTCTCTGCAAAAGTCTGAGCTAGAGTATGAAGTTGCCATCAGAGGAGAGACTCCTGCCAGCACTGTGGCAGATATTAGGAAACAGATTGGTAAACTCAGCCAAATATACCCATCCGAGGACATTTTGTGTTCCCATCTGGAACCTTCGGAGGACTTGTCAACTTCTTTCGAACTTTTGGACAAAATAAAATCATCATTTGCCGTAGAAGTTGTAGACAAAAATAGTTTGGCTCGTACTGAGAACATATTCCACCATCTGTACTACAGGCTTAATAGAATGAATATAGACGAAAAGGTTTTTAGCAAACATTCGGAATGCAGTACGCTTTTCAAAGAGCTTTCCGAAAAGTTACTTAATTTTTTAAAAAAAGTATAGACCCTCTCTCTGTTGCCGGCTCTAGCTCAGAGTCACAGCCCATGCCCACACCCGTTCAGGTATCAGTTACTTGTGATGGTAGTGGTAGGACTATTTCCGAGTTAGGTAAATTAAAATACGACGAAAAGTCTTGTGTGCGGTCCTTCATCCAACGAGTTGACGAATTTAGTGTAGCTCGTAATATTTCTGACACTAAGCTTCTGTCATTTGCCACTGAAATTTTTGTTGATGATGCACTTCATTGGTTTAGAAGCATCAAAGAACAGGTAACATCTTGGGACGAACTTGTCATCCTTCTGAGACAAGATTTTGATAAAACGGACTATGATTACCGATTATTAGCTGAAATTCGGTCTAGGACTCAAGGCGAAGCGGAAAACATTACTATTTACTTATCGATTTTAGCAGTTATGTTTGCGCGCCTGTCGAAGCCTTTGTCGGAAGAGGACAAACTTGAAATAATTTTACATAATATCAGACTGTGTTATGCAAGTACTTTGGCTTCAGCCCCTGAAATTAGAACTATCGAAAAGTTGCGTGTACTATGTAGGAACTTCGAGAATTTTCAGTCTCGGTTGGTGCAATTCCGAGAGCCTTCTGCTGCGTCCTCTGGAAATTTGTTAGCACCAGAGTTTGCTTACAAAGATAAGACCAACACATATAAACAAAAGCCAAATTTTACAAATCTTAATAATTCTTATTCTAAACCTAACGTTAATATTAACGAAAAATACTTACATGCTATGAACAAAAATGTTTCTGATGCCGACAGAAAACAGCCTTACTGTCCTAGATGCCGAAATAATTCACATAGTTTAAAAAGCTGTCCGAACACTGAAATCATGTGTTTCAAGTGTGGTCGCAAAGGCGTGAGGAAACCCGAGTGTCCTAATTGCAATCCAAAAAACTAGTTACACAGAATTGTGGCACCATTTCTTGTTTAATAGGTCGCACCGATAAGAAAGAATGGAATGAAACGTTAGAAACCGTACGTAGGTTTTTCAACTGTTACAAAATCGCTACAATTCTGGAAGATAAACCTCTCAATGATAAGCGACCATATATAAACATTGAAATCAATGATATTACTGCTTCAGGTCTCCTGGACTCAGGCTCTGCGGTCACCATCATTGGCAATAATGCACATGAAACATTGCTTAGCCGTGGTCATAAGCTGTGTACTGACGATAGGTTATCGATTATAGCTGCTGGTGGTCAGGCGCTTCAAAGTATAGGTTATATTAATTACCGATAAACTTTGAAAATCAGTTTCATATACTGAAGACTTACGTTATTCCAGAAATCCAATCATCTTTGATTCTAGGTATTGATTTCTGGCAGGCGTTTCATTTATATCCTAAATATTTAGGTTCCCTTCAGTTAGCTTCGGTTCCCCTGTTGGACTTAAATGTAAACAGTCCAAATACTTTTGTACATTCTTATGATAACCTGGATAGTTCACAAAAGGCTATTGCTGATAATATTGTACAACAATATAGCAACATTTCTTTCGACCGTAAAGGTTTAGGTCGGACGCACTTGATCACCCATCGTATTGATACTGGTGATTCTGCCCCTATTAGGCAAAGGTATTATAGACTCTCGCCGGAAAAACAAAAAATCCTCGTCGAACTGGTGGACGAAATGTTGGACTTAGATGTGGTGGAATATTGCGAAAGTGCATGGCAAAGCCCTGTACTCCTTGTCAATAAGAAAAATGGCATGCCTCGTTTTTGTCTCGACAGTAGAAAGCTCAACTCAGTTACAAAGCGAGATGCATACAACTTGCCATATATTTCTGAAATCTTAGATAACTTGCGGGACGCTCGCTTTCTTAGCAGTCTAGATTTATCTAAGGCTGGCAAATACCTATTGCTGAGGAGCATCGGAACAAGACGGCATTTTACGTCCCAGGCCGTAGAACACTTAGGTTTAAAACTACCCCTTTCGGATTGACAAATGGCCCTGCCACACAACAGCGTTTGGTCGATGCATTGTTAGGTGACGTGGATCATCGCATCTTAGCATATCTTGATGACGTCATCGTCATTAGCAGTACTTTCGATGAGCACGTCTCTCTCCTACTTCGTGTCTTAGAAAAACTGCGTAAAGCAAACTTGCCTATCAACTTGGAAAAGTGTGAGTTCTTCCGAAGCCAACTCAAGTATTTAGGTTATGTGGTTGATGCGAACGGATTGCGAACTGATCCTGATAAGGTAGAAGCCATCCTAAACTACGTTACTCCTACCAATCGAAAGGAGCTTAAACGGTTTCTAGGGACAGCTACCTGGTATCGCCGATTCGTCCCTAATTTTAGCACAATCGCAGGACCGCTAAACAAGCTGACTTCTAGTAAGAAGAACACTCCACCATTCCGATGGACTGATGAGGCTGACGCGGCTTTCAAGGCATTGAAGGAATGTTTGGTCTCTGCACTGGTTCTCTCGTGTCCGAATTACGATCTGCCATTTCAAGTGCACACGGACGCGAGTAATTATGGTGTAGGTGCTATGCTCACGCAATCTTTCGAAGGCAAGGAACATCCCATCGCGTACATGAGTCGATCGTTGACGGCCGCTGAAAAGAACTACAGTATTACGGAACGTGAGACTCTGGCTGTTCTTGTTGCCTTAGAACATTGTAGATGTTATGTGGAGAACGGTAAAACTTTTGTTGTCTACACCGACCACAGCGCACTTAAATGGTTTCTTTCCTCGGACAATCCTACAGGTAGACTTGCACGTTGGGGACTTCGTTTGTCATCGTTTGATTTTGAAATCAAACACCGCCGTGGTGTAGACAACGTAATTCCTGACGCTTTGTCTAGAGGTGTCCCGGTCGCTACTATTACTACGGCCAAATCATTCACGACTTCTAGTGATGATTGGTATAAGGACCTTTATAATAATTGTTTGACCAAGCCTGTGCTTTGTCCAAATTATCAAATCAAAAATATCGCTCTTTTCCGTTGTAGTAAGAATAAGTGTTATCTTACAAATGAGTTTTCGTGGAAAGAGGTAGTTCCTTCAGAACTTAGAGACTCATTGCTGAAAATCATTGTGAACCAACTGCTGGTCATTTAGGTATTTTTAAGACTTACAGACGCATTGCTCTTAGATACTATTGGCCAGGCATGTACCGAGATGTAGCAAAGTTTGTAGGTTCATGTTGCAATTGTTTAAGCTACAAAATTCAAAACCATGCTACTCTTGGAGAAATGGGTCGTCCTAAGCAGTGCTCTCGCCCGTATCAAATGATATCGATAGATCTAATGGGTCCTTTACCTTTAACTCGAAAACAAAATTGTTATATTTTAGTTGTAACGTGTTGTTTTTCAAAATTTTGTCACATTTATCCAATTAAAAAGGCAACTTCAGACATAATAGTGAAAATTTTAGAAGAAAAAATTTTTCTCTTTCATGGCGTACCCCAAACAATCTTTCTTGATAATGGCTCTCAGTTCATTAGTAGTCAAACAAATGCACTATTCAAAAAGTATAGTATGCCAAACGTATTTTTCTCGCCAAAGTATACCCCCCAGGTGAATACTGTGGAGCGGTACAACAAAACAATAATAACTTGTATTTCTATGTTTGTAGATAGCGATCATCGATCATGGGATAATTTCATCCCTGGTGTCCAATTCGCCATAAATAATTCAGTTAATGAGGCTACAGGATTCACGCCATCATTTCTTGTATTTGGGAGAGAACTAGTAGTATGCGGTTCTCATTATACTGATATTGACTTAGGTGAAAAGGTTCTGTTTCTGCCTCGCGATGTGTATGCAGAAAACCTTGGATGTTTGAGCTCCATCTTTGATCAAGTTCAGAAGTCCTTATATCATGCACACGAAAAGAACACTACTAACTATAACTTACGCAGAAAGCCTTATGAATTTAATGTAGGAGATACTGTTT
Organism: Cabera pusaria; assembly: GCA_954871355.1. NCBI lineage: Eukaryota > Metazoa > Arthropoda > Insecta > Lepidoptera > Geometridae > Cabera > Cabera pusaria. The sequence goes on from OX940911.1 coordinate 113,139, forward strand.
ACAAGCGCGCTTATGTCCTGAGTGACAAGGACAAGTTTTTCAGTAAAAAATTAGCTCCAAAGTATATCAAGTGCAAAGTTGTTAAAAAACTCTCGCCACTTGTCTACATTCTAGAAGACATGTCGGGTAAAAACGTAGGCACTTGGCATATTAAAGACCTGAAAATATTGGGTCAGCAATCATAAAATTAATTCCATTTCGTTGTTGCCCATGTCCATTAAGAACTTTTTACATTTCTTGCAAAAAGTCGTTAGTCAATTGTTATGACCTATGACTTTCGTTATAAAAGGAAGAGTCTTATAATTTTATATTATTTGATTTATTTTTGACAGTTAGTGAAGTATGGAAGGTTGTATGAAAAATTGTGTGGAAGAGAACTGTAAGAAATTGATACATGCTTAAAAATTGCGGATTTTACTTATAAAATTAAAATCCTTATCCGCGACGGGGGGTAATGTAACGAAACGTTACATATTTAATAATAATAATAAACGCAATCTTAGAAATAAATACTACAATATATTAAAAAAACAAAACGAAGAATAACCTAAACACTAATAAACAATAATTGAAAATAAGTAAAAGTTATGTACATTAAAATGGCTATAAAAGATTATAAGTTCATTGTTTTTGTTGCATATCCGAACGAAATCTTCGATGTTATCATCGACGCACATATCCGAACTCTTCAAGGCATCGCGAAGCATGAGTTGAGGTGTGGGCGGAGCAATGTCGAACGATGGATGTTCAAGCGAAGGCGGCGTCCGCGACTCCGGCCAGACGAAGCTAGGCTGATAATAGAGCTGGTCCACGCTTGTCTTGCGTCCTAGCTGACAAGCGCGATCTTTCTTTTCATAATTAATAATTAGCAATTTAACTGATTTCGACAAAAGTTGTTTTTAAACTTACTTATAACGTTGTGAAAGTGATTTCCCGATATATGGAGCACTACACGGGTTAGACCACCCGCAAAAGAAAAAAACCAAACATCCGATTAAGGACCTCAATATTGGGACCACACCGTTTGGACCGGTGTGCGACCGGCCGCAACCTTTGGAAGGTTCCCGCCTCGCTGCCCGACTTAGTGACGCGGGGTCAACTACCTCCCGTGCATCACCTGGCTGCCTATACTGCACTGTACTACTCCGTTTCCTTGAGGCCACCAACCATCTTCGGCCGGACTCGCTTCGAAGGGAAGTACTGTGCTACGGAAGTGGAAACAAATCTTCAGGTCGACCAACCACGACCCTATAAATTTTATGTACCCTCCTTCTGAGCTAGTATCTAGTAATTTAAATAGTAGTTTATTAGTAGTTTTCTTTGTTGTGATTTAGCTTCATTTGAAAATTAAATTTAGCTTTTCATTTCAGTACTTAGTTTCATTTTTTATTCATACCACAGTAGGTAACGTAGGAACTAAGGGCTTAGCGGCACAGTATGTTACGCGAATACTCTGTCAATTGTGAACGGATTCAAATGATTCTTTTTTAATAGGTAGGGTACGTTTCCGAGGTGGTCCCATTTTAATTTTATCGAGATCTGATTAGTATCTTCAGAGATATGGAGATAAATATCTCAAACATAGGAGACTGTACTGGTTTTAGAAGAAGAGTCCCAAGAAGATTATACACAATGGAGGTTGCTATTGCATATACTTTTGAAGACTAAAAAATATATAATATATATTTTTATAAATCTATATTATTTTGTTATTATTATATATATAATTATTATTATATTTGTTATTATATTATCTATACTAATATTATAAAGAGAGAACATTTGTATTTTTGTATGTTTGTAATGATTTGGCTCAAAAACTACTGTACTGATTTTAAAAATTCTTTCACTAAGACATAGAATGGACTTTCGGAATGAAAATAAGCTATATATTATCCCGTTTAAATTAAAGGTACATTCGTGGAGACCTAATTTGCAACCTAAGTCGGCAAAAAAACGGTCGAAAAAACACGTTTCTTACGAACGCTGCTTAATTGAAAATAGATAGAAGAATATTTTCTATGGAAGAGTTGTACAACTTAATAAGACCTACAACAGCATATGTCTATCTCTTATGGTTGACTCACAATAACCATTTTAATCTTAAAATGTTTGTTAAAAAATATTACATAACTTCCAAGGCTATTGTCAAGTATATAGTATTAATCCTTATCCAAATAATTAATTTAATGGCCACATATTATAGATTAAAATTGTCCTTTACAGTATATAATTCAAATGAAAACTATAGAAGATATCACGAATTTCACATACACGCATCGCAAAATTAATAAAATATTTGCAGTGAAACCACAGATTAGGTCATAGTTACTACAAAAATATTTTTATAGGCTTAGCTATGCTGTAGATCCCCACCGATCACAATCAATTTGAAGTCAATATAGTATAATAATATGATCTATTGTATAAAAGAATATTCATCTATATATATAAGAATATAATATTTTAAACCACCCCGACTGAACTATGTATAATCTTTTAATTAAAAGCGTTCCAATGACTCTAAACACGACATTTAAAATCTGAGCTGTAAGTTGGTGAGGATTTGAGTATTTTGTAGAGTCCAGGAGATGTCCCAGCATTAGGTCAATGCTTCCATGTTCTTACAATATCGTTCAAGAAGAAGATTTTCGAATTGATCAGACCTATGAAAGTTGATTTCATAGCGCAATTAATTAGAAAAAAGCTCATAGTTTTATAACGATTGAACGAATTTTCATGAATCAAAGCTAAGAAAACTCTCGATGAAGACATCTATCAAACAAAAAAAAAATCTATCAATAACAAAATCAAAATCGGTTCATCCGGTTGGGTGCTAAGATGCTACAGACAGACACAGATACACACATTAAACGTATAATACCCCGTCTTTGATCCCATGATTTGATTGATTTTGATTCAATGATCCCACTACCTCTGTACTGTACGAAAATCCATGATTCATGAATGCACATAAAACTTTCATTGGTAGGTATATAGCTAGGATTAGAACCAACGACCGTCGGGACAGAATCAGGGTAACTATCCTTTACGCCAAAGGGCCGTCCAATATCACTACGTAAGTATTATAAAACAAAGTCCATCACTGCGTCTGTCTGTCTGTTCGCAATAATCTCAATAGCTACTGAACGGATTATCATGCGGTTTTGACCAATAGCCAGAGTGTTTATGAGGAAGGTTTAGATGCATAATTCGTTAAGGTTTTGTGTAAATTGGATGAAATATGACGATGATTGTTAAATATGTTCATATTTTATATTCGATGCAACAAACTGATGCAAATTTTGTAGGCATATATGTTCTACTCGTGCGAAGCCGGGGCGGGCTGCTAGTATAATATATATGAATAATGTTTTCACATCTTTCTCCACGTTGATTTTGGTTTTTAACCCTCGACGCAAAACGAAGGAGTGTTATAAGTTTGACGTGTGTATCTGTGTATCTGTGTGTCTGTCATCGTGGCATCGTAGCGCCTAAACGGATGAACCGACTTTGATTTAGTTTGTTTTGCTTGATAGATGTCTTTGTCGAAAGTGTTTTATTGTTTAGCTTTATTTCATGAAAATCTGTTCAGCCGTTTAAATATTATCAGCTCATTTTTGGTTAAAAAAACTACGATAGTATCTTTCTTAAGCTCGTAGTCCTTTGACCGCGGACGTCAAAAAATCTAAATGGCGCTGTCGCAGTATCTTGTTACTTCAATGATATTGCAAAAATATGGTAAGCTTGATCTAATTCTGAGACATCTCCTTGGAATGGTCTCAATGTACAAAGTTATACATATGCTTCGATTATAAACTCGGATTACATATACAAATCAGTCGGGGGTGGTTTTAATTTTTTGAATTTAAGTATTATTAACAGATATTCTTTCGGTAACTGTGAGTGAGATAGACACAAAGGTGGGGAGAATTAATTTGTCTTCACAGGAATGTTCTACCAGGTAAAGTCTTGTTAATGTGCAAAGTTTTTGAGCATACCTAATATTTTTTTACATTACATGACGTTTGGCGAAGATGGCGGCCATATCAGTCCCGCCCGCGAAACTGCATACATAAATAACTCAGAATTATGAACGTACTTTGTACCAACCAACACTGCAAAAAAAAAATAAGCATACTACCGCAGATTATATAATAGTTACTACGTAAATAATACTTTTCGTTGTTAGGTTGGCTACACAGTGCTTTCATAATTCGGGTATTAACAATGTAAGGAAGTGCCAACTCTTATAAAGTAGTAGAGTGCTTCAGACTGTGTGGGCCATATAGCGGCAATTAATGTTAATAATCGCAAATAATACTTTTTAATATTCATTTTGGAATACAACTAGTCCGTGTTATAAAAGTATTTGGAATTAATGTAATAAAATAGACAATTAATTATCGTGTGTGTCAGATACTTTTATTGCACAGGGCCATTTGGACATTGTCCTTTGATACCTTGATGACATCATTATGACTATGTAGTGAATATTTTCACTATTTTCATTTTAGGGTTCCGAACCCAAAGGGTACCAAATGAACACTTTCCGAGACTTTGTTGTCCATTCGTCCGTCCGTCCGTCCGTCCGTGTGTATATATGTGCGAACTATACAGATGTACCTTCTTAACCGTAATAGGTACATACTTGAAATTTTCACAAAGTATATAACCGTCAGTGTATAACATGTATCTACATGTATCTACCTGCTTACTACTACTACATACATAGTATCTATCTACTATCCAATAGACTTGGCTGGCACCGACTAAGTGGGTAGCGCTTATAATAATTATATTAAGTAATTTATTTTTCGCTTTTGAGTGCCTGTTTGTGGTGATGAAGTCGGTTTTAATTTTTTTTAATAAGATTTTATTAAGACAACTATTCGGTTATAACCGAATATTAGAGTCTACTGGGATAATATATAAGGCCGACCCCGTGAAAGATCGAGGGACTCTAGCTCTATTATATATAATTGTTAGATCGAGCTTAAGTGGTGGCCGATACTAATTAATCACAAAAATACGATCTTTCTTTGTGGGATCATAGAATCCCGAGATTTGTAACATTGCTGGCTGATTGTTTCGTTAACGTTGTGTCCAGTAAACTAGATAATCATAAAAGTTGGGCCTATAATCTAGACTTAACTGGTGAGATGAAGTAGCTTACACAGACCGCGTTAAATTTTTTGTAGTTATTTTTTATTCATTTTATCTTCATTATTCTTCATTAATTATTTATAATTAATTTGAATCAGTTGCATTTTGATGAGATGAAACAATTAAGTCGAGCCCGAGCAACCTCTCGTTGGAAAAGGTAGTCCCAAAGGTTAGACTATCAAGCTGACTGAGTGTTAGCAGCTATTTATTAGCACAAAGAGGAAAACCACAAACATACCTCAAAACCACATACAGTCTAGCTAGCCGGACACATGGTGATGCGAGTCTAGGCCACCCAATTCGCCTACTTAGTACTGCCCGTTATTTTGATTATTACAACTATTACATATCCATTAGACATCATTAGTTTCAGTACAATTCTTAGCAAAGAACTGTTCAGGTCATTTACATTTAATTCTCTGTAAAGTTAGTTCATGCAATTAATATCAATTTATAGGTACAATACCTATCCGCCAAGTCGGGTCCATTACAACGACGCAAACATTCTTGTGTCAAATTTAACCGATCGTAAGCAAAATATATATAACTAGCAGCCCGCCCCGGCTTCGCACGGGTAGAACATATATACCTACAAAATTTGCATCAGTTTGTTGCATCGAATATAAAATATTAACATATTTAACAATCATTGTCATATTTCAACCAATTTCCACAAAACCTTAACGAATTATGCACCTAAGACCTAAACCTTCCTTATAAACACTCTGGCTATTGGTGAAAACCTTAGAGATCTTCTACGATAACATGACCCGCCCCTCCACAATTTAAAAACGTTTGAGAGTATTTGTGAAAGAATTTACAACGCACCACCACGCATGTGTGCGTACTGGTACTGCCGGTTCTGCGACATTGCATACATAATTAAATAACTCATAATTATTAACGTACTTTGTACCAACCAACACTGCAAAAAAAGTTTCTATGAAATTTATAAGCAATACTAGTAGGTTGTTATTGGGTGTTCTACTCCAGCCACATCTGTTGATTAAACGATATACCCAACTGCGTTCGCTCCGCTTGCTGCGCTCACTTGTTGCAGTTGGGTATATCGTTTAATCAACAGATGTAGCTGGAGTAGAACACCCAATAACTAAAAATTGATTATCTCTCACCACTTGTGTTTTAGAACTCTCAATGACCCCGGAGTAATAGTTTTGATCAACTGTGTTCGTAACACATACGGTTGGATGATCCATGGTAAGTATCATCCTGAGAGCCCAAGGTAGGATTATCTCTCACCGCATACGATGTCTCAGCACATACGGTTGGATAAAACATGGTAAGTATCATCCTGAGAGTCCAAGGCAGGATTATCTCTCGCCGTTTGCGATGTCTAAACACAATCGGTTAAGTGATCCATGGTAAGTTTCACTCTGGGAGCCCAAGGTCGGATTATCTCCACCGATTGCGATTCCTAACCTACCTGTGTTTTGAGCATATCGTATAGTCAGATAAACCTGTTCTACTACTTCTACTAAAGCCGTAATGACTTTTTGTTGGAATACTTACGATAAATTATCGCGCCCTAACCTACCTGTGTTTTGAGCATATCGTATAGTCAGATAAACCAAAAAATATTACAAAATTAAAATCTGCTACCCCTAAAGCACCAACTTTTATATTTTCTGTGCTTTAAAGAAATGTGTGTATATACGTTAATAAAAATTCAAGCGTAGTCACTCACCATTTTCATCTAAAGGATTTTAATTTATTAAATTCATGAAGATCTCATTGTCCCTGCTGCTTGTCGTTCCTGTAAAATAGAAATTGGTACACATTAGTTTAAAACTAAGAATACACAATTTAATTAAAAAAAATCTTTACTCAGAATAAATCAAATTAAACTTGGAAATAACTAAACATTAAATCAGTGTGTAGTTAATATAAACAGCAATCGAAAAATAATCATTTTTATGTAATTTTTTAATATTATTTTCTTTACATAACATTTACATAACATGTTCAAAATAATTAGGATCGTTTAAAAAACCGACTTCAAATGCTACTGTATTCAATTTGAGTAGCAAGTTTGCAGTTATTATCGCCATATCTCTGGAGATACTTGATAAATTTACAATGAGACCACTACAAAAGTATAATCTTTGAAATATATATATAATTAAAAAATCGGACCACAATTGACAGAGAAAAATAAATAAAAAAAATTTTACAGTGAAACATAGAACATCCTCCTTTTTTTTAAAGTCGGTTAATAGGGCTTTTTGTCGTATGAAGACCTATTTTATTTTTTCGATTTCTAGTTATTGAGAAAATCTTTATTATATAATACGACAGAAACTTGGTTTTTAATTTTATTTTCGAATCAACCAAAAAAGAGTACGTTGCAAAATATTATACAATAAAAGCTAGGTACTTACTTGTTATTTCCAAATAGTTACAGAACTACACTCACCGATACACTCACCGACACCACAGCCGACACCGTACACTTATATAATGAATGGTTTTGTTCACACGCTCGATAGTAGGTACAAACGTATCAAGGTAAAATGGATTGAATAACAATATGTACATCGTAAGCATTTCTTTTAAGGGTTCGCATACACGTTCGTTTTTAACTCTGCGATTGAACTGTTCTGTAGGTACAGATAAATTTTTATACCATTAAGTTTGCACTGTACAGTTAATTAAATGCTATTTTAACCGACACCTAACCGAGGAGTAGGTTCTGAATTCGTCGGAATCTTTTTTTTATGTATGCTTCTCGATTACTCAAAGATGGCTGTACCGATTTAGAATATTTTTTATATTTGTTTGAAAGGACATACTTTCCAATTAATTTCATTTAAATTTAATCGAGATCTCATGACTATCTCAAGAGATATGGAGACAAACACATCAAACTTGGCACATGACTAGCGCGACATTTGAAGTTGGTTCTTTTGGTTTATTAACGATTTTAAATTATAATTATTACCATTCAGTTAAACTATCATTCATATGTATAGTCACACTATTTAGTGAAAACGAGCAGTTTAAACTCAAGGTGTGTAGCGGCCTTAGGACAAATTACTTTTTAACCGACTTAACAAAACGAGGACTTAACAGATAGCGTTTGTACGAATTACTTTTTTGTTTATTATATCATAGCTCAATCATTTATGAACTGATTTGTTTTTTTTTTTACTGACTTCACAAAAAGGAGGATGTACTCAATTCGTCTGTATAATTTAATTTTTTTGTCACTTCAGAACCTCATCATTTATTAACTGTGTGTGGATTTGGAGAATGTTTTTTTTTTATTTTTTTACCGACTTCAAAAAAAGGAGGAGGTTTCTCATTTCTACCGATATTTTTTATGTTTGTTCGCGGATAACTTCGTCGTTTATGAACCGATTTTGATTATTCTTTTTTTGTTCGAAAGGAGATATTCCAAGTGTAGTAGTACCATGATAATTTTATCGAGGTCTGATGAGTACCTCCAGAGATATTGAGATAAACATCTCAAAATTGGTACTGAAAATGAATAGCGCGGCATTGAAGTCGGTTCATTTTTAGTTTTTAAACGATATTATTATTAATAGAATATGTTTACAGTGTAGTTCCATTTTAATTTTAACGAGATCCGATAAGAATCTCCAGAGATATGGAGATAGATACCTCAAACTTAGTACTGAAAATGACTTGCGCTGCATGTGAAGTCGGTTTTTTTGTTTTGCGAACGAACTTAAATTATGTAAGAAAGTAAATAGTAATACTTCCCGTGTGGTGTATTGTACAGTTCAAATAATTAGATACCGGCTTATTATCTAAACACATAAAATATGATTGTAATATTTTATGCACTGACTTTTAATTTTTCTATCTTTTAATCTATCGTAGTCGGGTAATGGTGTGAGGTTTTATATTGTCATCCGAGTAGGCGGTATCTTTCTTTGATCCGATTTCAAAGGTGGTGCGACAAAGGTGGTGCGACCATTAGCTTCAAATTTGCTTGTTTTGTTAAAGTACGGGTACTTAATATCTTTTGAATTGGAATATTATTTGCTGACACATAAAATGTATTTGCTATAAAATCGCGTAAAATTAGAAAACTGACATATTCTTCGCTGGTTCATCATCCTCGAGAATCTTGCTGCCTGCCAGACCCTGCCAACCGCCCGCCACCCTGCTCAGCCACCGCCTGCCACCCTGCTCAGCCGCCGCCTGCCACCCTGCTCAGCCGCCGCCTGCCAGACTCCGCCAGCCACCGCCAGCCCGCCTGCCGCCTGACATTGCGCAGCCACGACACTTCGAGAAAACATCTACAGAAATATGTGAGTGAGTATTGTCTTATTACGTGTTTTTTAAAATCTTTGTTCCATCCATACTCATTTTTTTTTTTTTCTCAGGTCGGACTCTGAATACGAATCTGAAGCAATCGTGGCCACAGCACCGTCGGTGTTGTCGCAGCCTACCAAGAAGCCAAAAGCCTCAAAGCGCAAGATCACCCCTGTCGTTAACGCTGCTGCCCTTGCTAAGCGCGGTCATGCATCATATTCACCATCCTTCACACCACCCGATTTGCAAGAGCCGGAATTTTCGTGGTACGTACATATATATATATATATATATATATATATTATATCTGATAGGTTATCGTTTTTATCGCTTGGTGGTAACTACTACTAGGTACCGATGCAGGGCCCCAACCGTACTATAATTAACGTACCGTACTATAATTAACGTATATACGATAATTTAGGCCTCCGTATTATGTACGCAAATACACGATAAATTCCATACACCACAAAGTTTGAGAATTACGCTCATATTCAATAAAAAATTGAGCATATACTATTGTTTATTGGTAACAGCGCCAGCTTATTTCTTAATTTCAAAACGTTGGTACGCTTATAAAATCTGTGTACTGTGGTCTGTCTTCTCAGCCCGTCTGCCTGTATGGAGTTAAATATACATTGATTCTGTTCTGTATACACAAACAAAGTGTAATAAAAATTATCGTTTTATATGATTTTTTAATGTATTTTAAGCCATTATACTGAGTGTACGATAATTTTGCTCCAAAAACGTCAAAATACGATAATTTCACGGCCCTGGTACTTTCCTCGCTTCAGGTTGGGATCCCTGTACCGATGATGATAATAATTATTTAACAATAATGTATATTGTATGGAGTGAGCAACGTTAAATGATTATTTAACTCTGAATCTAATTATGATGATAAAAGTTCCTAAATATTATCATAACAGTATTTCATCATATTTTATTTTCTTTGTTTTACAGGTCTAAAAAACGCAAGTCAGACATCTTTTCGATTCTGAAAGGGGAAGAAAGCGTTGCTGCATCTAACGCATCACAAAGCGCCGGAGGCAACGTATCGACTTCTTCCTTCACGACGAGGGTTTCCGGAGGGCAGAGCCGACGCACCGCAACAGTCTCCGAAGGCGACTTTTACGTTGAGGTGAAGCTTTACAACGTCGTCGACGTTCAAAATACGCCTCCTCAAGAACGCTATAAAAAAGCGTTGACGAGTGTAAAGCTGCGTCTCAACGAACAAACTAAGGAGTGGGAAATTTTACAAGAGTTTCTCATTACGGTGTTTAAATTATTTAAAGATTCTAAACCATCAAAATTTAGTGATAAGATTAATTTTAAATAAACAAAACGTGTGCATAGGTTTATTATGGTTTTTATTTTATTAAATTAAGTTAGGTTCATAAAGGTAGATAGAATTATTATAGTATGTTTTGATATATGTAGTGTAGGTAGACTATATTAAACTCTCAAAGTAAATTTTTTAATTAATTTGAAATAAAAAAGAAAATTAAAAGCGTATAATATTATAATACTGACTTTAAAAAATAGGTAACTTTCTATGTAGGTAGGTACTTAAATTAATAATTATATCTAGTAGGTAAACAAGCAAGTAGCTTCTACAATGCCATTCTGTTCAGTTTGTAACACATCTATAAGCGGTAGGCGCTGGACAGGTCATTTGCGAAGTAATACACATAAACAAAACGTTTTAACTGTACCGCATATCGATGTGGAAGGCGTAGATATTGTAGCGACAGCATTTCAGAACCGAATAATATCTTACAGGATTGCTGCGCAATACGCAAATGAACATTCTATTGATGTATTTTTAGATTCAATACGAAACAAAGTCAAACTCATTTTAGATGAATGCATAAAAAAACATATTTGTGTCAAAGTCAACTTCGAAATATTCTCAAAGTTTTTACTTTTCAAAAATAATGAACAAGAAACTAAATCGTTTATGACAAAAAATATCCCTGTTTATGGAAATTATAATTTTGAGCATTTATATTAAAAAGTAATCAATACAATACGCACAAAAATTGACCAATTCGAAGAGCAAGATTCGGGTTGGACTTTTCTTAATTGTATGCATATTGAGGTTAATGTTAATAAATATCAACCACTTCGCGGCTCCACGTATATTGAACTACCAATATTCATCAAGAAAAAGAAAGCATGTTTAAATATTCAAAACAACGATAAACACTGTTTTCTGTGGAGCGTACTTGCAGCCCTCTATCCAGCTAAAAACCATCCTGAAAGGGTTTCGTCATATGTACATTTTCGCAATGTACTAAACACTGAAAACATTTCGTTTCCCATGACATTATCTGATGTTAAAATATTCGAAGAAAACAATCCAAACCTAAGTTTTATCATTTTTGGCTTAAAAAATAACAAGACTGTTGTAGGCCCGCTTTATAAATCAGAAAGCCATGAAAATAAAAAAACGATTCACCTTCTTTAGATAGAAAACAACACAACATCTCACTATTGTCTCATAAAGAATTTATCGAGACTGGTGAGAAGTCAAATAACGAAGCATAAAGGACAGATCTATTTTTGTGACACTTGTTTGTTGTTTTTTAAAACGGTTGAGGATGTAGAAAGTCATACCTGTAACGGAATTGTCACTGTCCTACCGGAAAAGGGGTCAGTAATTAAATTCAAGAATTTCGAACGCAAACAAGACATTCCTTTTGTAATTTATGCTGACTTTGAAACTATGCTAGAAGATGTAAGCAAAAGTGAATCAGATCCTCAAAGTTCTTATACGCGCACTACACAAAAGCATACACCTATCGCATTTGCTTACAATGTGATTAATTCTGTTGACCCTTCTTACAATAAATTCGTAATCTTTAGAGGTCCTCATTGTGTAGAAAAATTTGTTAGCTCTCTTTACAAAGATGTTCGGGATATCCATGCAGTGTTATCACAAAACGTTCCCATAATTTTTAATGCAAACGATGCAGTTGATTTTAGGAATGCAGTTCAATGTCATATTTGTGAGAGTTTTCTATTCGGAGATAAGGTCAGAGACCATTGTCACCTTACTGGACAGTATCGGGGTGCAGCTCATAGCTTATGTAATTTACAGTACAAAGTTCCAAAGTTTGTGCCAATTTTTTTCCACAATTTAGCAGGGTATGATTGTCACTTGTTTATAAAAACACTTGGTGAAGCGCCTGGACCAATAAAAATAATTCCTAAAACGAAAGAAAATTATATCTCTTTCACAAAATTCATTCCAATATCAAGAGACGAGTTCGTTCAGTTAAGATTTGTAGATTCGTTCAAATTTTTAGGAACCAGTCTAGAAAAATTGGTTAAAACCATGAAAACTCATGAGTTTACTCATTTAAGGAATATTTACCCAAATGAAAATGAGTTTTCCCTTCTAACTCGTAAAGGCGTTTACCCTTACGAGTACATGAACGCATGGGAACGTTACAACGAGCCATTTCTGCCAAGCAAAGAAAGTTTTTATAGCTCTCTCAACAATGAGCACATATCAAATAAAGATTATGAGCACGCACAGTCAGTTTGGACCCAATTTGAAATTCGGAACCTAGGCGAATATACCGATTTGTATTTAAAAAGTGATGTGTTGTTGTTAACAGATATATTTGAAAACTTTAGAAAAACTTGCAAACATTACTACAACTTGGACCCTGCATTCTATGTTACAGCACCGAGTTTATCATTCGATGCTATGCTTTATAAAACAGGCATTGAGTTAGAACTAATAGATGACTTTGCTATAGTAGATATGTTACAGACAGGCATACGAGGAGGTGTGGTAATGGCAGCACATAGGCATGCCAAAGCAAACAACGAATTTATTTTCGACCATGATCCGTTGATGCCAGAATCATTCATAGTCTATATAGACTGCAATAATCTTTATGGATACAGCATGTGTCAAACATTGCCCTTGTCAAACTTTAGGTTTCTTGATCAATCAGAAGTTAATAAACTGGATGTGAATAATGTATCTGATGATGCAGAGTTCGGCTTCATTCTAGAAGTCGATCTCATTTATCCAAAAAAATTACATTGGGAACATAATGATTTACCGTTTTGCCCCGAAAAAGATATTCCACCGGGTGGAAAAAATGAAAAGTTAATTCCAAATCTTTATGACAAATTTAATTATGTTATACATTATGTACATTTAAAAACCTGTTTAAGACATGGTTTGATCTTGAGACAAGTACATCGTGCTATAACGTTTCGACAGAGTGCATATTTAAAACAATACATCGATCTTAATACAAATTTGCGTCAAAAAGCAACGTCAACTTTTGAGCAAGACTTTTTCAAATTGCTCAATAACAGTGTTTTTGGTAAAACGTTAGAAAACAACCGCAAGAAGGTCCATGTTGAGTTGATAAATCAATGGAATGATCAAAACAATAGAACTAAAAAAAGAAATAACGCAGAAAAATTAATCGCGAGTCCAAACTTTCACAGTGCTTCAGTTTTTACGGAAAGTTTGGTTGCGATTCAATTAAAGCCTAATCGTATAGTATTGGATAAGCCACTGTATATCGGATTTACAGTTTTGGAATTATCAAAATCACATATGTATGATTTTCACTATTCTATATTTAAACCATTTTACAGGGACCGCTTGACGATGTGTTATACTGATACAGACAGCTTTATTTATCACATCCAAACCAAACATTTTTATCAAGATGTGAAAAATACGTTTTTGGAGTATTTTGATACCAGTAACTTTTCTGTTGATAATTATCACAAATTACCAATAATTAACAAAAAAGTACCAGGACTTTTTAAAGATTAAATGGGTGGAAAAATAATCACTGAATATGTAGGATTACGCTCTAAATTATATTGTATAAAAAATACTGACACTGAAATTAAAAAGGCTAAGGGAGTAAAATCATGTGTTGTTCGAGATCTTAGTATCTTAGATTATACAAACACATTGCTTACATCAAATACACTACGCAAGAAAAACATATTGTTTAAAAGTATAAAACATGAAATATTTACACGTTCTGTAAACAAAATTGCGCTTTCTAGTAGCGACGATAAACGATTTATTTCGCAAGATCAAAAATCAAGCAGAGCTTGGGGTCATATTTCAATTCTTGGGGTCTAATCTAATGTAAGTAGCTTAAGATTATCTGTAAGATGAAATAAATATGTAATATAATAATAATAATAATGTTATAATAATAATGTAAAGTGAACCTTAAGTAAGAATATAGTGAATAAACGAATTTCATTTAGAATACTTGTTGTTTTTATTTTATTTTACGAGCCTTAACATCTAGCTTAAGTTAATAATGCAAAATCAATTTAATGTTTGTGAAAAATTTTGTGTAAGCTATTCCTGTAATCTACGTAGATACTTCAAATTCACTAACGCAGCATAAACTTTTAACACCGACGCAGGTGCACTGACATGTCACTACATGATTTTGCACATTCGACAAACATTGAATAAAATTCATCATGCCCTGCTCATTATACCCTGTTCGAGCGTCGCAGTTAACACACATATTCACATACTTTCAAGTCGACTTAAGACGTAAGTTTTGAACTTTTATTCGTTTATTTCTATTTACTCGATATTATCCATAAAAATGACCCTAATAGTTTTCTATTTTGTTTCAGATTATGACAGACATTGTAATAAATAATAACAGTGAGACTCAAGATAGACTTTTTGGAATTAATACCCAAGACCTTCTTTTCCACTGTGCGCAGAATCCATTAGAAGGCTTTGACGAAATTTTTCCAATCACTAATCAGAAGAAATCGTCTCCAAAACGTCCAAAACGGAAAACAAAGAAGACACCTGGTGAAACTAAGAATCTTCGAAATAGTATGCGGCGATCATCATTTGTTTTAAACCGTGAAGCATACAAAGGGAGACGTTTGATTCAGATCAAAATAATAGACATTAGTGGTGATAACAGTGACACTGAAAGTGATGTTGTAATATCGACTCAATATATAGTAAAAGATTTTACGGACAGAATATTAGATCAAACCGAAAGAGTGATTAAAAATATATCTGAAAATATAATAAGTGATTCTGACTGATGAGACGCATAATTGAATAAAATTATTTTTAAATAGATCAGTTAAATTAAATTAGAAGTGATTCTTAAGATGTTTAATCAAATCAGTAAGTAGTATCTCCCTGAATGCATTGTACTATTTAATTCATTAAATTTAAGATATGTTTTACTTTTCGATATTATATTAAAAACCTATTCAAATATCTGCTGTATTTTAATTCCTAAATACTCACCACTTTAATTCGTTAAAATATAATTTGGTAGAATAAAACAACAACCAGTTTAGGCAATAATTATTTTATTTTATTTAAAACATTAAATTAAATTCTTAGCTTACATAGAATAAATGTATATTATTATTATCATACCACTTTTTTAAGTACAATACATTTTTTAATGCACACATTTTCGTGTGTTGTACACAATTTAAATTTATATTAGGTTTTTCATAGTCGTGATATAATTTTAAAAAATTAGGACATCCTTTTTCTCCCACATCTATTATTTCACAGTTCTCACAAAGGCCTTTGATCCACATAACTTTCTCAGTTCCTTTTGTTAACACTTTTTTCTTATTCAAATATGGTATTATAATTCTTTTGAATTCCCTGTAGTCAATGTGGCCTTCACTCCAGAAATATCCTCGATTTGCTTCTATCCACCGCACTTGTTTCTTTTCTTCGATCGATAAGTTTTTAAATGGATAGGGGGGCTTGACAAGAAAGGTTTGGGTATTTTCTTCGTTTAAAATAGACAATTCTTTTATAATAAAATTATTTTGTGTATCTTTGAATCCTTGTACATCCACGAATATATATTTTATTCTGCAAGGATTCATATTTTAAGATATTTTTTTACTATATTACTCAACGGTCTGTACTCGATGATGGAATCGTTTAAAATAAGACAATATGCAGCTGTCTGATCAGGTATTTCTGAATGACATTCAAGTTCCACACGTACGCTAACTACAGGACCTGACTTAAGGTTTTCGCTTTGTCTAGAGCAATCGATTACAAACAGCGGTGCTTTTTCTTTGAATTCAGAAGTACTTAGCAGTGGTACACTTCTGCGTCCATAATAAGATGTCTGAAACCTGACATATTGCTCATACAATAATGAATATTTATGATCATCAAGACTAATATTCAAGTTTTCATATGGAAAATAGTTAGAGTTAAGATATACTTTGACATCTCTTAAATTACAAGGGTCGAATTTTGATATATCGCGATCAGCTAAATTTTTTCTATTTGTTTGTAAGCCTATGATTACATATCTTGGCTTTTCAATCTGTGAGGACGTTTTAATTGACCAAGTATACTTAGTTGTTTTAGGTAATAAGGGATACTCATATAAATCCCAATTTCTAAAAGCCAAATATAGAGAACGATCCTTTTCCAATAACTTTAGTAAATTAACTTTTTCTTTATCTGATACCTTGACGTGTGGAACGCGCCAAACTAACTTATTTATTATTATATCTTCAAGAACCTCACCAGATGGAACTTTCAAAGAATTCAAATTTGTATTACTGCGTAATAATATCAGTTCATGTTTACAATTCATAATTATTTTCTTATAATCTTCAGCAAAGCCCAAAATATTACTAAGAGGTATTGAGGCAGAAAAACTATTTCCATGGGTTGTTTTTGTTCCATTTATATCCCAACCCCAAGCTTTTGCTATCTTAGCTTCATTTTCATTAAATGATACTAAACTCTTCATTGTTGTAGTCATTCCAGCATTTTTGATTCTATCTATTTCAACTCCATTTAGTTCATAACGAATATCTTGAAAAAGAAACAGTAATGGATTGTTTGTGAATTCCACAGCAGTAACTTTTAGTTTTGTATCCTTCTTTATGATGTTTACTGTTCCTTCTAAATAAAGGGTACTTGCTGATGGTAGTATGTATAAATCCTGCTGATTGATAGGTATGCGGATTTCATCATTCCTGTTAAAACTTGTTACGTAAGGTTTATATGAATGATATTCGATACCGTCTATGGTGTTATCGTATGCTGGTGAACTTGTTATATCCAAAATGTTCATTTTAATAGACCAATTAATTTCAGGAACTTTTTATTTTCCCTGGTCAATTTATTTTTTTTCTTAGTTGTTCCTTTTCGGATTGTTCGATGAGTACTGATGTGTTTCATTATTGAATTACTACTTTTATTGAAGTCGATCATCTTTTCCTGATATGCAAATATAATTGAACTTCTTCACCGCGTAGATTTATTAAATTATTATTAATATCTAATAATCTAATATTAATAGTGCTGACGTCAATTTGATTGACAGGAAAATAAATTATATTCTTTGGCACTTCTATTATTCGGTATCCTGGAGGCACGTTAGGAGCAAATTCATAAAGAATATGGCTTGGTTTTCCATTAATATATGATCCGCTCACTATATCACATTCGACTCTTACCACTGTTGTCAATAAAATGTTAACTGGGAGTTGCGACTCGTGTATTATATTGGCTTTAAGAGTTTTATTACCAAATCCTAGTAAAGTTCCTGGAGAATTAGCTTTTTCAAAATGGATATCTTTAGAGCAGAAGATAAACGATTTCAACGTGTTATTATTGCAAAATAAATTAAAAGCGACTCCTTTTTTTACGTTTGACTTTAGATAATCAGAAATATCTTGCAGTTCGTAAGTGCCTTCTGGTATGTCTACGACTTCGTTATTGTCATAATAATATTTATTGTTTCTGTTATCAATGTTAGGTATTGAATTGAATGTTGAGAAATATAACAGAGCACACTCGTATTCATCATCAAATTGTAAAGCTGGATAATAGGTAGTGGATAAAATAGAGGTGTTGCCTGTTATTGACAGCGTGAAAGACATTTTAGAAATGATGGTAATAAAAACACGTTTATAAATATATAGTCACAATACTTTATTAGAACATTTTATACAAATAGTATTAGCATAACATTTTTTCCAAAATTCACTTAGGAACTTTAAACATAAATGACCACAATTAGATGTATTAAAACGTTGATATCTACAATAATTGTATGTTATATTAAATTTTAAATATCTTATTAACTCAATTGGTGGCTTTAAATCACCAAAGCTATCAAAATACTCGCAATAGTTAAAATGTTTTACATAGGCTACCCAATGGGTTCCTTCATTCTCTGAGCTATCTAAATTAACAATCGCACACTCAATGTCCTTAGGCTTTGGCGGCAATTCATTTCTCATGAAAACACCTCTAAAGTAAGGTATGTGTTTAGTAGCATACTCTAATATGTCTATATCAGTGAGAGCACGCTTGGGTAACCTTTCTATTAGTTTTTTGAACTATTTACAAAAAGACCATTGCCTTTTTTATATGGTTTTATATATAAGCCTTTTCCTAAGGCGATACTTTCCATCGTTTTATTATGACGTTGGGCTTCTTCCAAATTCTTTTTAGCTGCTTTATGATCATTTACAGCTTTAGTAATACCTGCTGCACCTCCAACCAATGCACCTAGAGCAGACAGTCCTGCGAATATTGGTATAAGTGGTAAAATACCACCTGTTTTTGGTAACGGTATTACACGAGGCAGACACACTCCTTTTTTATTTTTTATCAGTTTTTTCGCAGCTGAATATGCAGCTTTAATAGCTCTAGAATTGCTTTTTGGTTTTAATTTTTTCAGTCGTTTATGTATTGTAGAGACGATCGATTTAAATGTTCTCACGCCAGCACCATGCTTCATTTTGGTTTTCATCACTTTGCTCACAAGCCACGAAGACAGTTTTTCTCCTCTTCCTGCATTTTTCGATTTCATCCGTTGCTTTGCCATATTTAATAATTCTAAATCAGCTCTGTGTCGATCTTCCAATTTATTTGAATTATCGTATGCTATATCGTGTCTCATGCAAGCATTATCAAGCTCATTAACTCCTTGATCACCTCTCAATAATCGTTTTCTTAATCTGGTACCAGGTGTGGACCTGGTACCAGTGACCAGTGACCCAGTAATTGTACCCAGGTAAATGCAATTCAAATGGTAAGTTATTTATGATGCTGTTAACGAGTCCACCACCATGCATAGCTGAGTTATAAATGAGATAAAATATCTAAATAGACTTAATTTTATATACTTAGGTATGTAACTCTATAGAAAAGATAATCATACAATTGCTCGTTTTTCAATCCAACTGTTTTCAGTACTAGGTAGACCTAACCACTTTACGAATAATTTATTACCTTTTTTTCTTATAACCTTTTCAATTAGATACACATTAGGACACTTAGTTTTTTGAAGTTCTTGTTCATAAAAACTTCCTAAAATTGGTTGATAGTGTAGATCTTCTATGGAATAAGTGATAGGTTTAGAACCATGAACTTTTTTAATCAAAAACAATTCCGTAGACCAGTTTGGGGTGTATCCTTTTTCAAAGTTACCTTTATATTTACTTATACGAACATGGTCACCAACTTCTAATTTTCTGGTCTTTGACAGACAATTAATTTCCTGTGATTTGATTATATTTCTCAATACTTCACTTTGGTTTGATTGGTTAACATCGTTTCGTTTATATTTTATTGTTCGATGTATTGTGTTATTGTATGTTGCCATAACACTTTCTAAAAGCTTTCCAATCCATTTATAACTACCATTCAAACTAAAATTTTTATACAACTTGTTCTTGAGAGTTTTGATTAGTCTTTCTACTATAGAAGCCTTTTTTATGGAATATGTAGAGTAATGATTAATTTTATTTTTTAGCATAACTTTTTTAAATTCATCGTTATAAAATTCTGTGCCCATGTCAGTTTGTAAGTTAACTGGCTTTCGATAATTTTTAAATAATAGCGAACTAAATGCATTTGCTATTTCGGATTTAGTCTTCGTTTTAACAGGGATAGCCCAGGAAAATTTAGAAAAACAATCTATTACAACAAAAATATACCTATATCCATTATTACAACTTTTTATATTTTGAAAATCCATAAGATCAGCTTGCCATAAATCATCAATTCCTCTTAATATTACAGATCGTCGAACAAAGTTTTTACGAGCTGTTTTATGAATTTCATTTACTATTTGTAGCTTACTCATTTCTTTGATTTAATGATTTGGTCTAATTCAGCCTTTGTATAATAATCTGCTTTTAAATTCTCAATGCCTTTTTTAACATCTGCTTTTAAATCGTTGAATATTATATCGACTTCTTGCTTTTTTACAAACAATTGAGATTGGCTGTCTACGTATTCCTTGTTCACAGCATCGGTATTTTTCAATGGAATTGTAATCCCAGTCAACCTTGTATTTTGTAAATCGAACTCTCCGGTTTCAGTTCGCATCAAGACTTTATCAAAATTTTCTAAAAAGTCTGGTAAACGCAATCGTTTATGAATATGATGTCCAAACTTATCCATTATTGTGAACTGATGGGTGTTGTTGACAAAGATCAAATGATACTATTTTTAGAAATGTATGCTATTTATTAAGGTATAATGTTGCTTTCGCGCAGTTCTTCTATAATAGATATTATTTCATTATCTAACCCAGTGTTACCAGCATCTTTTGAAGCAATCAATAGTTTTAATCTTTCAACCAGTTCATTAGGATTGTCCCAGTAAACGTAGTCAACATTTTTCTTCCACTGTTTCAACAGAGGTAGTCCTTTTCCTTGATGAAGTAAATCAGGTTGACTACTGTCAGTGCTCGCTGAAACTTTACGCAACTTAAATAGCGGTTTTATTATATTCAAGTATTTTCGACCTCTGTTACTTCTGATTGGTTTATTTGGATCGAATTCTCTTCGGTGCACATTTGTTTCTAGTAACATTATTTTATAATGTCTCAAATCTTCATCAGTTATTGCAGATATATTAGGTACTTTTTTAAACAGAAGTTCCTTTATACCAGGAGTATATTTGTACTTGTTTGCACCAACTTGAATATAATCATCAAAAAGAGTTACACGCGAAGATCCCATCATGTGTTTACCTCGTTCATTTCTCACGCCAAACGGAACATCTTGTAAAGTTTTGGAAGACATGGACCACGACGAAATTTCTTGATCACTTGAACCTGATTGCACTGATTTAAATGATTCCTCATTTTCTTCATTATCAGATTTTTCTGAATTCTCATAGCTTTCATCTGAATCATTAGAGTCTCTTGGACTAAATACGTCGAACTCGATGTTAGAATCTCTCTTAAGAGTTTTGTCCTTGTCTAATGGACTTGAAGTTTCAAATTGTACTCCTTTAGTTTGGGAACACGTTTTAGATTTTTCCACCATTTCATTAAGAGGACTTGTAATTGGTTTAAAAACAGATTCCAAAATACTATTGTTTTCCATTTCAATATCTCGCATCTTTTTAACCTTATTTTTAACAGCTGCCGCAGCCTTTACAATTTGTCTCTTTAGATTTTTTTCCATATCTTTAAATTGAATTTCAATTGATTGAACTATTGTCAGTGTTCTCACGAAAGTGATAACATATGTTTTTACTTCAGCTATTTATAGTAGGCTAGCAATAGAGTATAATCAGAAATACAATCGTGTTATATTGGCGAATACTCGCCTACAAATTGGACACTTATTACCAATGGAAAAAGCACACTTTGCACAAGCCGCAGCATGACCACAAGGTAAAAAACAAGTGTTAAGCTCTTCTTCTAAACAAATTTTACAGATTATTGAAGATGATGTATTTACTATCAAAGGTAGATCATCCAGTGGAGTCTGTTGGCAATTTTTTTTAATTTCTTCGTATACATAATTTTTCATGCTCTTAACGTAGTCTTTTCCTTTCATTACTAAAACATACGGACATGACTGGAACCAGCGCGCGTGCTCTACCCATGGTTGATCTTCGGAGTTCCAGTCTTTAAGCCTTCCATCGCAGTAAAAACAAATAACTCTGTCGTCACAGCCTGCATAAAAAAATCCTGCTTCAGCCATTTCTTGTGGTTTTTGTGTTAATCCTCGAGGCCAGGTATCGAAACTTCTTAAACGTTTGTATACAGTGGAGTATATACGGTTCACAGGATTATTAAACATGATTTCTATATTTAATTATTAAGTTTACTGCTATTAGCTGTTTACTTTTCAACACCTCGACAAGCATTGACATATTTACGACTTACATACTAATGAAACACAACAAACGTATCGAATTTCTTTCGGTAACATCCTTTGTTTTTTTTACAATCCTTGTTAATCACTACATAACTGTAGGGTTCTTTCCAAATATTTGCACACATTTCTCTAAATTCCTGCCACGTCATATCTGTATTGACGTGTTCATCATAAATATGTCTCATATTTATATCATCTTGCTTAAAGAGAACAATTAAATTTGCATTATCTCTCACTAACTGTTTTGTTATTTTGCTATAAGTCTGATTTAGATGAAAACAGTCTATATATTTATGTCTTCCCATTGCAAAATAGTCGCGCATATTATTTTGATTCTCACACGCTACGTCATCGAATATAATTATTGAGTTACATTTTGCTGCCTCTGGAGTAAGAACTTCTTCATTTTCATGATACTTAGAAAAAGTAACACCAGGAACCATTCGTAATACCTGTTCCAAATACATGTATCTCGGTTGATAAAGAGTTTTTGAATAAACATAAACATTTTTAAATTGCAAACCATTTTCATGTAAGATGAGTCCGATAGCCAAATTAGTTTTTCCACAGTTCGACGGGCCACATATTATACATCGTATTGTATTTGGTAAAAGCTTTCCATGACGAAAACTGCGTTTTTCAGAATTAATATTTATATTTTCGAATTTTAATGATATTGGCTGCTTAACGAACTTCATTGCAAGAGCGTTTTTCGCAGAATGATAAGTAATGTTTAGTAACCACATTAATAAACATTATAATTTTCACCGGAGGCTTTGAGAGTTCTAAAACATGTTGATCAAAATTATTACACCAGAAGCTTTGAGAGTTCTAAAACACAAGTGGCGAGAGATAATCAATTTTTAGTTATTGGGTGTTCTACTCCAGCCACATCTGTTGATTAAACGATATACCCAACTGCAACAAGTGAGCGCAGCAAGCGGAGCGAACGCAGTTGGGTATATCGTTTAATCAACAGATGTGGCTGGAGTAGAACACCCAATAACCACCTACTAATACTTTCCGTTATGTTAGGTTGGCTACAATGTACGTTCATAATTCGTCAACAAATCTGATAACAATTGAGGTATTATGAGTACTCAATTCAATTCAATTCATTTATTTATCCATAGACATAATATTATGCACTTAGACACGTTACCAGAGTTTCACAAACATTTTTATGTCATTATAAAAAAACACCTTTGATCGAAAGAAAGTATCTGCAATAGCATCGTCAAAATTGTAAAATAAAATAATCAATGCATATGTCAATCGAATAGTAAAAATAAAATAGAAAATAAAAGTTACACAAGTTGTAGTTACTAACACGTCATCAATAAATATTATATAGTAAAAATAATTAAAAAAAAGAATGTTATAATATTAGGTCATTAAAAATATTTTTATCTTCTATGGCCTCACCAATTTTATAATAACTTTTTTGGATCAAGCTTTTTTTAATAAGCTTGCAGAAGTCCTGGTTATTCTTATTTTTTATCGTAGTTGGAATTTTATTATAAAATATTATACCATAACAATAAAAACTTTTCCTTATCTTTGCTAGTCTTGTATGTGGGGTAACTAAACGATTTCTATATCTAGTATTGTAATCATGTACATCCGCAAAAGTTAATTTTGAATGTATATTTTCTCTTACATAAAGAATACTTTGATACATGAATTCACCTGTCATTGTCAATATATTAATTAATTTAAATTTGTCTCTGCATGTTTCAATTTGCTTTAGACCTAAGATGTATCTAATTGCTCGTTTCTGTAGTATAAATATTCGATTTGATTCGGCAGCTGTTCCCCAAAACAAAATTCCATAGGTCATCAGAGAATGAAAATAGGCAAAATAAATATCTCTTGCAGCTTTTTGGCCTCCTAACTCTTTTATCTTCTTAATTGCATAAGTAGCAGAACATAGTTTCTTTGTCAATTGGTCAATGTGGGCTGCCCACGTTAGTTTATTGTCTATTAAGACTCCCAAGAATTTTACTTCTTTAGATAGGGTAAGATTGAGTTCACATAATGTATTTTGGACACACGTGTTTAAATTACTTTGGTAGTGCGATCCTAACTTAAAATGTACTATATGAGTCTTGTCTACATTTAGAATCATGTTATTAGCAGAGAACCAATTTTTAACATCAAGTAATGATTTAACTATTTTAATACTAGCATCCTTGTCAGATTTGTCTTTAACTATTAAACTTGTGTCATCTGCAAATAAGACTACATTTGCATCATTAATAATTGCTGTAATATCATTAACATAAATAATGAATAATAGTGGTCCTAATATCGACCCCTGAGGGACACCTAATGTAAGAGGCTTAACCTCGGATCTACAGCCATGCATTTCTGTCACTTGAGACCTGTTTTGTAAATATGACTGGAAGACGGCTAATTCCTCATTCCGGACGCCATAATGTTGAAGTTTGTTTATCAGTACTTCGTGAGACACAGAATCGAAGGCCTTTGAGAGATCACAAAAGACTCCATAAGTTTTCTGAGATCCCTCAAGACCCCCGAAAATGTCCTCAATGAGTCTGGTGACTGCATGTTTTGTAGATTTCGCTTTTTGGAACCCAAACTGCCTATTAAGGAACAAATTGTTCTTCGTCATGTGTTCAATCAATTCTTCCGCGATGTTTTTTCAAAAATTTTACTCAAACTTGGAAGAATAGAAACGGGTCTATAATTGTTGCAGTCTGTAGTACTGCCTTTCTTAAATATTGGCACCACCTTAGCAATTTTCATGTCATCAGGAAATGTGCCTCTTTGGATGCATTCATTTATAATATTAGTTATAGGAAAAGCTAGCTCATCCTGCAACAATTTTAAGAGATATGGTGAAATGTACCAGAAATCGTTTGATTTTTTTGCTTTCAGTTGTCTTATTATCTTAATAATTTTGTTTTCAGTAACGGGTCGGAACTTAAAGCACACATCTTGTGAGCACATGAAATTATTCAAATATGTTTGTGAGTCAGTCATCGAAAAGTTTAAATTCTTTGTCAAACTATAAGCTATATTAACAAAATAATGATTAAAAATATTGCAAATTTTATAAATGTCAAATACTAAATTATTATCCAAGTCAAAAATTTTATCACAGTAAGTATCACAGGGGTTTTGTTTACCCGTTTCTTCTTTTATTATTTGCCAGGTACATTTTATTTTATTTTGGGAAGTATCTATTCGTCGTGCGCGATAACTCTGTTTAGCTTTTAGGCATACCTGCTTAAAAATTTTGCTATAACTAGTAACGTAGCTTCTGGATATACCATTTCCACCTTCTTTCAATAGTGCATATAATTCAAATAGTCTTTTTCTAGATATATATATCCCTTTCGTGGCCCACTTACAAAATTCTGAATTATTTTTGTATTTTATTTCACTTACTGGCATATGTTTATCTAATTGGCCTAAAAAACTTTTGAAAAAGGTTGGATAATCCCTACAAGATTTGGGGTTACTTAATTGTTCTCTGAGACTTTTTTTAAGTGCATTAATACTTACATCAGTGATTTTTCTCCGTAATCGTTTGGGTGGTATTATTATGTCTACCTCAAGATCTAAATCAATCAGTTGTGCGTAGTGGTCTGATTTAACACCTTCAATCACTCGTACATTATTCGTTACACCCGAATCCACAAATATATTATCCAGGCATGTCTTGTATGATTCTGTAACTCGAGTGTATTCAAATATTTGTTGCTTAAGTAAAAAGCTGTCGAGTACATCGGATAATACGTTTCTAGGTTCATTTGTAATCGAGAAATTTATGTTAAAGTCGCCGCATAGTAGTATACTTTTGTTATTTGATGACGAAGCCTTCTCAAGGCACTGCTCTAGTTTATTTAAGAATATATTAATATCACCTGACGGTGACCTATATACAACGAATATAATTATATTACTTAGCTCAATACACGCTATTTCGAAATGTCTTTCTACTGACAGTGTGTTTATATCGTCACGTTTTTTGTACTTTATGTTACTTTTGACAATAATAACACAACCACCACATTTCAGTGATTTTCGACAGAAGGCAGATGCTACTTCGTAATCGTCTACATTAAAACACTTAATATTACAATTTTTAAGCCGTCTCAGTAAGACACATAATATCTATATTCTCATGAGCTAGAAATAAACTTAACATATACTCCTTACTGTAGATACTCTGTACATTTTGGTGTCCTATCCTTATTTTACAACTTGTAATTTCAGTGGGCGAGAAAAATTCGTGATTTCGCTATCGTTTGTAGTCTTAATATCATTTTGCAGAGGGGTCGGCCCATTCTGTGAGTTATCTGTGAGAATCCGAAGATTACTCCTATTCACATGCTGAGTATGTTGCTGGCATATCGCTGCAACGCGTCGGGCGATAGAAGCTTTAGTTTCACGGCGAATCTTGGGACGATGTTGTATCGGATTCATTGAGTTACATTGGTTGTGATACTTCGGTGAATACTCTGTTAGAATTTGAAGATTATTTAGATTTACTCCGTATTGGTAATCCGATGTGTGTTGTAAAAGTTGCAATTCCACCTGTGTATTTACTTCTATAATATGCATGTTGTGGTGGATAGATGCCATTGTAAATAATTTACGATTGGTCTTCATAATTTTCCTATTTTCATTTAGTTTGTATTGTATAGTACTAATAACTAGTTTCTTGTTTTGATTTTTTAAATTTATGGCAGTCGTATTCAATTTATCCAAATAGTCTTCTTCTTTTCCTTTTATGGTCAAATAATTACCTATTATTATAATTACTGCATCATAATTTATCTTTCTAAGTGTTTGTTCATTAGGTATAATTTCACAGAAGCGTTGGTGTGGTTTGCATGTGTTCCTGAGAATATATTTTTCGGGAAGAAATTCAGTTATCTTGATGGCCATGTCTCTTCCGAGCACGTCAGAGTACATACCAATATTTAACTTTTTTTTTTTTTTTTTTTTTTTTTTTTTAAAAGATTAGTCGCAATGTGGGTTGCTCATTACTAGTATTCTTGTTAACCCCTCCAACTAAGCTAAATACGCTTGTGTCTGGAGTGGGGTCACGTCAATAGTGCAATGGGTGGGGTGGGGATCGAACTCACGACCTCTCGATCGCCAGTCCGACACCCTATCCATTGGGCTATTGCCGCCTTCCGCATTATTAGAGTTGCTATGTTCCGTATTTTCTTCTAATATAAATTCTGCTCTGCTCTCATCCGATGAGAAGTTTATATTGTGTTGTGGAACATCTTGTGGCGACGTGTTGCTTATATAGGGCATATTTTCTATTACTTTCTGCAAGTGGAGCAGTTGGTTTTCTAAAAAGATGATTTTTTCGTATGCTATTTGTTTACTTTTTAAGTCTTCATTATAATTACAAAATGCAGCCAAACATTCATCACTCTGTTCTTTTAGAGCTAGAATGGTGTTTTCTCTCTTCTGCAGCTCAGTTTTCATCAACGTTATAGTGTCAGTTAAGCTTTTTATTTTTAGATTTTTCTTTTTAATTTTATTTGCGATTAATTTTCTATATTTAAATATACTTTTTAGGCATTTGTAACCTGCGCCTGTAGAAGTGTTCGATTCCAAGGTCTTTAGTAATAGTTCACTGTATTTCTCTTGCAAATCTAAGTGCTCCTTATTTCTGTTCTCTAGTTCCTTTTCAATTGTTGTCGGTTTGAAAGTATTTTCATAAAATTCCCTTTCCTCTAAAAGCTTGTTGTTATCACACTGTAGTATGTCAATAGATTCCAGATGCTTGATATTTTTTTCCTCTTCCTCAAACAACTTTTTTTTCAAAGTGTTTACATTTTTGCACATATTTTCAAATTCCTTCGAGTTACTCTCTTGTTCTTCCAGTAATATTTTATTTAGTTTATTTTTCTCTTCTAGTTTTTTATTGAGGTTTTCTATAATTGTTGTATAATTTTTAACAATAGAACTTTCTGAATCAAATTTATCTTTGGTTTCCACCAGTTTTCAATATTTCGATCTTGTCGTCATTTTAATTAGGCATACAAAAACTTTGAACAAAAATTGCCACTATTTGATTGGTGATGAAATTGGACGGTGAAGTAATCGGTTCGGTTCGGTTTCAAGTTTCTGAACGAACTTTTTAGTCTATGGCAATCATTTGCTTTTCTTAAATGTCAAAGTGCTGTCAAATGTCAATTAATTGTGTCAAAAACAAAACAAAAGTGATCGACCAACAAAATGTATCGTATCGATGTCAGTGATATAAAGAATTGCAGCTATTGGTTATTAAATTTAAGACTGTTACTTAGTTTTCTGTGTGTGCGTGCAATTTTGAATTTTCGTTACATATACCATAGTTTTCAATGGGCATAATTCACAAAATATACACTTGCCGTTTATTTTCTTGTGGTCGAAATGTGTTCTTCGTGTTTCCTCTTCGATTCTCAGCACTTGGTCTCGGTTTTTATTCGAGATAACATTTTTAATTATAAGTTTTCGTAGAGGTAATTATAAACACGGTTAACTTAAGGCACTTAAGGCCTTACTCACACTCACTGATTGCACAAAAACTATGAATACATTTTATTGTGTACAAATATTGAAATATTTTGCATGTTTAATCAGTAAAATAAAACATTTTTATGTATTTATAACACATTTAATTCGACATATAAATTCAATCACAAAAATCACTTTTAATTACTACGACATCTAAATCATTTTCAATGATAAGTAATCACTATTATTATAAAACTAGCGGGCTGCTATTTTTATAATAATTCCCCGGCTTCGCACGGGTAGAACATATATGCCTACAAAATTTGCATCAAGTTTGTTGCATCGAATATAAAATATGAACATATTTAACAACCATCGTCATATTTCATCCAATTTACACAACACCTTAACGAATTATGCACCTAAACCTTCCTCATAAACACTCTGGCTATTGGTGAAAACCGCATGATAATCTGTTCAGTAGCTATTGAGATTATTGCGAACAGACAGACAGACGCAGTGATGAACTTTGTTTTATAATACTTACGTATTGATATTGGACGGCCCTTTGGCGTAAAGGATAGTTACTCTGATTCTGACCCGACGGTCGTTGGTTCTAATCCTAGCTATATACCTACCAATGAAAGTTTTATATGCATTCATGAATCATGAGTTTTCGTACAGTGGTAGTCATCATCATCATCATCATCAGCCTGTATCAGTCCACTGCTGGACATAGGCCTCTCCCAAGATGCGCCACTGAGCCCGATCTTCGGCTCTTCTCTTCCAGTCACTGCCCACCGCTTTGCGTATGTCGTCGCTCCACCTGGTCACAGGACGTCCTTCGCTACGTTTGCCGATTCGCGGTCTCCACTCTAGGACAAGTCTGCCCCAACGGTTATCAGTCCTGCGGCATATATGATAGTGGTAGTGGAATCATAAAATCTACCAAAAAGTAGCTTACCACCAAGGAGTACATCTGCCGCCGTAACCTTACGGCGTTCCCCGACGCAAAATGTAGGGGTAATATACGTTTAACGTGTGTATCTGTGTGTCTGTCTGTAGCATCTTAGCACCTAACCGGATGAACCGATTTTGTTTTTATTATTGATAGTTTTTTTTTGTTTGATAGATGTCTTCATCGAGAGTTTTCTTAGCTTTGATTCATGAAAATTCGTTCAATCGTTATAAAATTATGAGCTTTTTTTCTAGTTAATTGCGCTATGATATCAACTTTCATAGGTCTGATCAATTCGAAAATCTTCTTCTTCAACGATATTGTAAGAACATGGAAGCCTCCTGGACTCTACAGAATACTCAAATCCTCACCAACTTACAGCTCAGATTTTAAATGTCGTGTTTAGAGTCATTGGAAAAAGCTATTATACATAGATCAGTCAGGGTGGTTTAAAATATTATATTATATTATTATATATATAGATGAATATTATTTTATACAATAGATCATATTATTATACTATATTGACTTCAAATTGATTGTGATCGGTGGGGATCTACAGCATAGCTAAGCCTATAATAATTTTTTTAAGTAACTATGACCTAATCATCTAAAACATTTCAGCTAAACATTTCTGTTAAACATTTCAGTTAAATTTTCGGTTAAAGTATTTTAGTTAAATGTTTCGGTTAAATATTTCGGTTAAATATTTCGGTTAAATATTTCTGTTAAGTATTTCGGTTAAATATTTCGGTTAAATATTTCGGTGAAAAATTTCAGTTAAATATTTCAGTTAAATCAAACTATTTCATGTTTCAGGTGGCTGGGAGTGGAGCTCGTGGTGCGTACAGGTGCAGTGGGTGGCAGAGGATCGCAGGTCGTTGTCCCTGGTGCACGCGCCGACTTGCTGCGTCGCTGCCTTCACTCGACGACGCTGCGACTGCCGACTCCGTCGCTCCCAACTCGTTTCACTTTAATATTTTAGTTAGATATTTATGTTGAATGTTTTGGTTGAATATTTCGGTTGAGTGTTTCGGTTGAATATTACAGTTAAATATTTCAGTTGGATATTTTATTTATAACTATGTGTTCAAATCGCGAAAGTTTAAAGTTTACAATTGCTAACCGTTACGGGCCGGAGGTTGCAAATAGAATTCGTCACCTAGAATTTCTTCGGAAGAAACGAGCGCGTTTAAATACATCGCTGAAATTTTTAATGAAATGTCGTGATTTGGGCTATATACCTACGTGTGTGCGTATTAAACCACGTAGTGATATTGCGCACTCCAGAGAAATTCTGCAAAACGCGAGTGTCCGTTTACTTAAACAACTAATACGGAATTGTCATTACAATTTGGACAGAGTAAATAGTGATCTATATGATGTGCATTCGGAGTGTAGTGCTGTGTTATCATCTAGTGATTTGGATTTGTGTGATCGGGTTACCTACCAACAAGCGGATCGCACATACGATCTGTGTACCGCGGGACATAACAAAAAGTTGGAGAAATTACGGTTATACCACGAGCGTGAGCTCTCAAACAAAACAAACAAATACTCATCTCACATACAGAAAGACACAGTAGTGAACATTTCGAGTTTTACGTTGGATGACGCGACACAGAGTGTACTAGCGAAGGGCATGAATTTCGCATTGACACCTAAACGGATTCCCTATGAAAAAGTCATCAGCAGCTTGGAAGAAACAATATTGAGAAACAAGTTGCCGCCTAATGCAGCGGAATCACTTAGGCAGGATGTTTCTGTAATATTAAGAAAGAGCACATTACCTAAGAGTAATGTTACCGCGGAAGAACGTTCCGCTCTTCAGCACATACGCAGGAATAAGGACATTCTTGTGTTGAAAGCTGACAAAGGAAACGCTACCGTGGTAATTAATTCGTCTGATTACGACAATAAGTTACGGGATTTGTTAGAAGATAGGCGTATATATAAGAGTATATATAAGCG
This sequence comes from Cabera pusaria, assembly GCA_954871355.1. Lineage (NCBI taxonomy): Eukaryota > Metazoa > Arthropoda > Insecta > Lepidoptera > Geometridae > Cabera > Cabera pusaria. The sequence goes on from OX940911.1 coordinate 145,213, forward strand.
TATATATAATATAAACCTGTGTCATATGATCCTACAGCTAGGGTAACTCGTCGCATCCGTGCCGTCATTAGGGATAACGAAGTTCTTTTCACAGAAGACGTGTACGACAGATTATATAGACCTAAGATCGTTACATCACCTAAACTGTACGGCCTACCCAAAATACACAAGACAAACGTGCCCCTGCGTCCCATCGTGAGTCAGATTGACTCCCCGACCTACTATCTGGCAAAGTATGTTGCGTCGGTGTTACAACCATTAGTGGGTAAAACTCCGTCTTTTGTAAAGGACTCTCGCCATTTTGTTCAAATCCTCGGTGAACTTAAACTGGAACCAGACGACATCATGGTGAGCTTCGATGTAGAATCACTTTTCACCAACGTTCCAGTGAAGGAGTGCATCGAGGTGATAAGGACAAGGTACAGTGATGACCTTCCAGAAAACTTTTTTGTGCTGTTGAGGAACTGTTTGGAAGGAAACTATTTCCTATACAGTGGGCAGCACTACCTCCAGATGGACGGTGTTGCCATGGGAAGTCCAGTGGCACCTGTCCTTGCCAACATCTGGATGGAATTTATCGAAGAAGCCATAGACCTACAGTCGTCATCAGTAAAGGTGTGGAAGCGGTACGTTGATGACGTCTTCTGTATCATAACGGGTGATGAGCAGGCAGTAGCCACTCTGGCAAAGAAGCTGAATTCGATTCATACCAACATAAAGTTTACCTATGAGCTAGAAACGAACAAAACACTGCCTTTCCTTGATGTCAAAGTTATGGTGAGACCTGATGGTTCATTATCACATTCTGTCTATAGGAAAGCGATCCATACTGATAGGTATCTGAATGCCTCGTCGCACCATCACCCCCGTCACCTGGGATCTGTAGCCAGGTCATTAATGGATAGAGCTCGTGACCTCTGTGACCCTGAACACCTAGAGGAAGAAATCGCACATATTCAGGAGGTTCTGATAAAAAACGGCTACAAGGCGGGAAGAGGTCATTCTAGACGCAGATATAAGGAGAGGACCACTGACGTTGAACGGCAGGCAGCGTTCATGCCATACGTGAAGGGAGTGACGGACAAGATCGGTACTGTACTACGTAAATACTCTATCAAGACAGTATTCACTCCCCTAACGAAGATATCAACGCAGGTCCGTTCGCCGAAGGATGTGATTCCTTTTCAGATACCTGGTGTGTACAAAATCAATTGCAGCTGCGGTAAATCGTATATCGGACAGACCAAGCGTACTATTGCAGAAAGGGTCAAAGAACACATCGCAGCTGTAAAAAACTGCCAGGTCAATAAATCTGCTATCGCCGAGCACTTACTGGAATCCGGACCTAATCACTGGATCGAACTTCATGACCCTAAGATCCTCTCGACCGACCGCCACTATTACTCCCGTATTGTGCGTGAAGCGGTAGAAATAAAGAAGCATCCCAATTTCAACCGGGAGGATGGATTTAGGTTGGCCGCAACATGGAACCCTGTGATTAGCAAGTGTTCGAATCAAAGATCAAAGCAGCAAAAATCTGCCGATATTGTCAGTGTTGTGTGTCGCAATGGCAACTCTGATAAAAATTAAAAATTAAATTAATTGAGGGTAGTTTCCAACGATCTCTCCTATAAATAGCGGTGCGGACACTCACAACATTCAGTCGTCTCGTGACCACGATCAATGCAACTTGGTCGAAACGTCGAGTAGATAAGATTTATGTTTTAGGCGCGATAAGTCCCGTATTTAAATATTTATAACTGGATATTTCGGTTAAATATTCAGTTGGATATTCGGTTAAAACATTTCAGCTAAACATTTCGGTTAAACATTTCAGTTAAATTTTCGGTTAAAGTATTTTAGTTAAATGTTTCGGTTAAATATTTCGGTTAAATATTTCGGTTAAATATTTCTGTTAAGTATTTCGGTTAAATATTTCGGTTAAATATTTCGGTGAAAATTTTCAGTTAAATATTTCAGTTAAATCAAACTATTTCATGTTTCAGGTGGCTGGGAGTGGAGCTCGTGGTGCGTACAGGTGCAGTGGGTGGCAGAGCATCGCAGGTCGTTGTCCCTGGTGCACGCGCCGACTTGCTGCGTCGCTGCCTTCACTCGACGACGCTGCGACTGCCGACTCCGTCGCTCCCAACTCGTTTCACTTTAATATTTTAGTTAGATATTTATGTTGAATGTTTTGGTTGAATATTTCGGTTGAGTGTTTCGGTTGAATATTACAGTTAAATATTTCAGTTGGATATTTTATTTATAACTATGTGTTCAAATCGCGAAAGTTTAAAGTTTACTATGACCTAATCTGTGGTTTCACTGCAAATATTTTATTAATTTTGCGATGCGTGTTTGTGAAATTCGTGATATCTTCTAGAGTTTTCATTTGAATTATATACTGTGTTAGATACAGTAAAGTCCCTCAAAAATCCGATAGATGGCGATGTACACCGTTAAGACACGCAAGTGGTTCATTCTGCAGTTTGTCGTAGATCAAGGTAAATCATAGTTAAGTAAGTTCATAGTTCCAAATTTTACCACTAGATGGCGGTGTACAACGCTAAAACACAAGTGTTTCATTTTTGATTTGGTAGGTCATATTTCTAAATTTCTGCTCATAGTGTGAATTGTGAAAATTATTAAATAAATCGTGTCAGTGTAATTAATAGTAGCAATAAAGTAGTGTGTGTTTTAAAATCGGTGTTTCAGTGTGCGAGTGTTCTGTGCGTTAGTCATGGTGCCGAAACCCGGGAAGTGAAGTGACAGTAAGTGCCCGTGAGAGCCCGTAGTGAACCCAAGTGGACTTTGGACCCTGCGAAATCCAAACACTTAGAATAATTTCGCTGTGGTTAGTCTATACGGGACTTAGAAAAATTTAGAACATTTTCATACTGGACTTGTATTATTTTTGCGATCGGCTTGTGGAACTTTAACTTTATATCTTATTGATATAATCAAGATGGCTGCCAAAAAGGCACTCTTTCTTAATCAAGAGGAATCGTTTAAAGCACTGCTAAGGGCAGAGAAAAATTACTACAAGTCGCCGAAAATAAGAATCACACCATCTTATATCGAAACACGTCTTGAAGCGGTAGAATTTTTATGGAACAAATTCATAAACAATCATGAACAAATTGTTGGCGTTACGGATAAGGATGAACAAGCTAAACTTTCTTATTTTACCGAATATCTTTTTGAGCAATTTGAAGAAAAATTCATTGACTACAAATCAAAACTAAAGGAGGACTTAAGTTGTTTGCCATCCACAATGAATACGCAAACTTCTAATTCAACGGAGACACCCAGCTGTGAAGTGAGACTGCCTCAAATCACCTTACCACGATTTTCCAATGGATATGAAGAATGGCAGGCCTTTCATGATATGTTTGTATCCCTCATTCATAATAACACTAAATTGAGCGCGGTACAAAAGCTACATTACTTGAAAGGATGTCTCCATGGCGAAGCGGAAAACGTGTTGAAAAACCTCTCCACGACAGAGACCAATTATGACGAAGCCTGGTCTCAACTCTCGAGGCGTTACAACAACAAAAGGTTTAACTCAAACGAAGTTCTAAAACGGCTCTTTGCTCAAAGAGTAGTAAACACGGAATCATCGAATGCTATCAAGCAGCTAATGCGATGTACATATGAAGCAATAAATGATTGAGTATTGAGTATTGATACGACGTCTGCCTGCTTAAAATCATTGTCAAATTTGAACATAAATACGGACTCATGGGATGTGATTATCAATCACCTGGTGGTGACAAAGCTGGATCAAGAGTCAAGGAAACAATGGGAGCTACATGTCAGCCAGTTTGATACAGACGCCTTGCCATCCTGGGAACAATTAAAGACATTTTTGGAAATGAGATTCAGGACTATCGAAATGTTGGAAGGAGCTAAACCAACGACGAAATCAAGATCGTTTCTGGCTGTTGAGAAGACGAACAATGCGGTTTGCGTGATGTGTAGCGGTGGCCACTACCTATATCAGTGCAAGAAATTTGCTGAGTACACGCCTAAAGAAAGATCAGAGTTAGTTAAAACTAAGGGACTCTGCTTTAATTGTCTTGCACCAAATCACCCAGTTCGAAAATGCCAACAGACAACGAGCTGTCGTCGATGTAGAGGTCGTCATCATTCACTACTGCATATTGAACGAGATAAGGAGCAAGAATCTACCGCAAAAGACGCAGAATTACACACGCCACATACGGAGAAGACTACTATTGTGTCATCAAACTTTTCTAAAGACTTTTCGCCATGTGAAGTGTTGTTAGCAACCGCAGTGGTTAGGGCTAAATCAGGACAGGGACATTCTCATGTAATTAGAGCTCTTATTGATCAAGGGTCACAGGCTTCTTTCGTCACGGAAGAAACTGTGCAATTGCTGGGACTCAAACGCAAACCAGTCAATGGTTTGGTGTCTGGAGTGGGAGATGGTCACACACGAGTTAAGTATGTTGTATCATTGAGTATAGAATCACGCCATCATCCCGGTAAGTCAATCCCAGTAACTGCTTATGTGTTAGGTACCCTGACGTTGATGCTCCCTTCAAAGGTCATTCATACACCTGATTGGCTTGAGCTAGAAAAGTTACCTCTAGCGGACCCAGAGTTTACATTACCGAGTAAAATCGATATTTTACTTGGAGCTGAAATATACGGAGATATTTTGAGAAGCGGCATTATCAAAAATCCGTCAAGAACTTTAATTGCTCAGAATACAATTCTTGGCTGGATTATTTCAGGAAAGGTGTCGTCGGAATCAATTTCAGCAAAGAGAGTGATCAGTTTGCACACGCAGATCCGAGAAGATGATATACTCAAACAATTTTGGGAGTTGGAAAAGGAACCAGATGTGAATCCCAAAATGTTAACAGAAGACGAAAAGAAGTGTGAGGAGATATTCGATTCTACAACGAACAGAGATGAAGATGGACGCTTCATTGTCAGACTGCCATTTAAAACCGATGATCATAACTATCAGCAGGGTGAGTCGTTACATATTGCTCAAGGCAGGCTACTTTCTTTAGAGAGGAGATTAGTTAAAAATAGTAATCTTCGCGAGGAATACGCTAAGGTGATAGATGAGTATAAAACTCTCAATCACATGCGCCTTGTACCCGAAGATGACATCGACAATCCTAAGGCCGTATACCTCCCGCATCACGCAGTGGTACGAGAGGACAAGGATACGACAAAGGTACGTGTGGTGTTCGATGCATCGTGCAAGGGAGTGAATAACGTGTCACTCAACGACAACCTTCTGGTAGGGCCGAAGTTACAACAGGATTTACAGTACCTACTGTTGCGCTGGCGTACTCACCGGATTTGTATAATAGCAGATCTCGTCAAAATGTATCGGCATGTTAGAGTTAACGAAATGGATGTCAACTTTCAGAGAATACTGTGGAGGTCAAGTGTTGATCAGCCTATTCAACACTATCAGCTGTTAACGCTAACTTTTGGAACAGCTTGCGCGCCGTACTTGGCGGTAAAGACATTACATAAATTAGCTGAGGAAGAAGAATGGCAATGCCCTACAGCATCCAAGATCACCAAGAGCGATCTATACATGGATGATTTGATGACCGGTTGTGAGAATACTCAAGATGCAATTCATATATTCGAGGAGCTAAACAAGATGATCCAATTTGGGCGGCTTTCAATTTCAAAAATGGAGTAGCAATTCAACGGAGTTACTGAAGTACATCGATGAAGATCGGCAGAGTGAGCAAGAGTTTGTGAGCATCAAGTTAGATGCAACTGTCAAGATCTTGGGACTACATTGGAATAGAGCCGATGATACTTTCGAGTATGTTATCAAATTGCCTCCATTAGAATTACCCGTGACTAAACGCAAGGTAGTGTCCGACATTGCGTTGTTATTTGACCCGTTAGGGTGTGTGGCCCTGTAATCACAACGGCCAAGGCTCTAATACAAAAACTTTGGCTAGTTGGCATTGAGTGGGACCAGGAGCTACCAGAGCCACTTTTAAGAGAGTGGACCGCCTATCGAAAAGACTTACCTTCACTTTCTGCTTTTAGTGTTCCTAGATGGATTGAAAGTAGCAAGAGCGATAAGGTGCTCGAGCTTCAAGGCTTTTGTGACGCATCAAATCTTGCATACGCAGCTGTGTGCTATTCTCGCGTGATAGATGAGCACGGAGAGGTTAAGGTCAACCTGCTGAGATCCAAAACCAAGGTTGCCCCCGTCAAGCAAGTATCTATCCCACGCTTAGAATTGTGCGGTGCTGTTTTACTTGCAAAACTTTTGGCAGACGTGTCACAAACCTTAGCTATTCCAAAGGAAAACGTGCATGCATGGACAGATTCGTCTGTTGTCCTGTCATGGCTTAGCAGTCATCCCAGCAAATGGAAAACATTTGTAGGAAATCGAGTTTCCGAGATACTTACCATAATGGACAGCAGTCAGTGGTCGCATGTTCGCTCTGAGGACAATCCAGCCGATTGTGCCTTCAGAGGTATAAAAGCAGAAGAATTAATTGAGCTAAGATTGTGGAAGAAAGGTCCGATTTGGTTGGAGGAGAAAGAAATTAGGTATACTAAAGGTGATTTTAAACGGACAAATTTAGAAGAAAAAACGAGCAATACAGTATGTTTAATGACTAAAGCTACTGAGGAAGATGAAAAAGGTGTCGAGAAGGAGGAATTCATACAAAGATTTTCATCTTTAACAAGGCTGCTGAGAGTTGCTTCGTATTGTAGACGTTGGTTGAGACTTCAACTGCGACAGCACGAACGTCCAGAGATACTGGAGTTTGTCACTATTGCAGAAATGAACGACACATTGTTATGTCTTGTAAGATTGGTTCAATCTGTGTATTTTCAAGAGGAGACTGACCAAATTAGTTCTCGTGGATGTGTCTTGAAAAGAAGCCCTCTGCATACTCTTTGTCCAATATTAGATTCTAATGGACTTCTTAGAGTAAGTGGTCGTATTGAACGAGCAGAGCTTAGCTACGATCGAAGACACCCAATAATACTGCCTGATAAGAGTCATCTTACCAAATTAGTTATTATGGATGCCCACATCAAGACACTCCACGGTGGACCACAAATAATGTTAAACCACATTCGCCACAGATATTTCATAATTAGAGCAAGAATTGAAGTCAAGAAATACTACAAGAGTTGTGTGACGTGTCGCAGGTATTCTCCTGCTAATAGGACGCAACTAATGGGTCAGATTCCGGAATTGAGACGTAAGCCGAGTAAGCCTTTCAAATCGACAGGTGCCGATTTTGCAGGACCAATAAATGTCAGATTCTCACCTGGTCGAGGCTCGAAGACGTACAAAGGGTATATATGCCTTTTTGTGTGCATGGTTACTCGGGCCATTCACTTAGAAGCAGTATCTGATTTGACTTCTAAGGGCTTTATCGCCGCATTCCGTCGGTTTACGGCTAGAAGAGGACATTGTAGAGACTTATTTAGTGATAACGGGACTAATTTCGTTGGGTCCAATAAGCTATTGATAGAGATGTTCCAGAAGGCAAACTCATCATGGCCCAATGAAATTGTGCAACTTCTTAACTTTGAGTCCACCACATGGCACTTCATTCCCCCACACGCTCCGAATTTCGGAGGATTGTGGGAGGCTGGTGTTCGCAGCGTTAAAAATCATTTAAAGAAAGTCATCGGGGATAGTACTTTGACCTTTGAGGAGCTATCAACAGTATTGACCCAAATTGAGGCTTGTTTAAATTCTCGTCCCATATCAATTTTGAGTGATGATCCTAGTGACCCTCTACCTCTCACGCCAGGCCATTTTCTGGTTGGCGAACCTTTACTTAATGTAACAGATGAAGATCATTGTAATATGAGCATAGGTATAGATAGGTGGAGACTGTGTCAGAAAATGATTAGTAATTTTTGGAAGAGATGGTCTAAAGAATATGTAGTTAATTTGAATCAAAGATATAAATGGAATCAAAAGCTTGATGAGCCTAATGTGAATGATATTGTTGTTATCAGAGAAGATAACATCCCACCGGCCAAATGGATAATAGGTAAAATAATAGAAAAATATCCTGGTCAAGACAATATAACTAGAGTTGTATCAATCAAAACTAAAAATGGTGTATTAAAGCGGCCAGTTAGCAAAATTGGTGTACTTACGAAATGATTTGTTAATTTATATAAATAAGTAAATAGATTTTGAGACTGTCTTGGCACGGTGGGCGGTACATTTTAAGAACTACATTTTAATGCTAAATATTTGGTGTAAGTAAGTGTTAGACCTATAGTTTTCATTGAAGGCAATAAATATGTCATATGTTGTTATTTTTTGGCCTGATCATTCATACTATTTATTAAGTCTTCCTGTTTTAGGAATGTTTTTATTGTATAAAAAACAGTTTATTTTTGTTGTTTTAATTATTCTGAGTTGTGTTGATTCTCATTCATAAGTTCGTTGGGTTATAATTACTTGCTATTATAATTTGTGAAGGACATAGTGTTTTAAGTCCTTGGTGGGCGGTTATGTTAGATACAGTAAAGTCCCTCAAAAATCCGATAGATGGCGATGTACACCGTTAAGACACGCAAGTGGTTTATTCTGCAGTTTGTCGTAGATCAAGGTAAATCATAGTTAAGTAAGTTCATAGTTCCAAATTTTACCACTAGATGGCGGTGTACAACGCTAAAACACAAGTGTTTCATTTTTGATTTGGTAGGTCATATTTCTAAATTTCTGCTCATAGTGTGAATTGTGAAAATTATTAAATAAATCGTGTCAGTGTAATTAATAGTAGCAATAAAGTAGTGTGTGTATTAAAATCGGTGTTTCAGTGTGCGAGTGTTCTGTGCGTTAGTCATACTGTATAGGACAATTTTAATCTATAATATGTGGCCAAGCTAATTAACGTAATTATTTGGATAAGGATTAATACTATATACTTGAAAATAGCCTTGGAAGTTATGTAATATTTTTTAACAAAAATTTTAAGATTAAAATGGTTACTGTGAGTCAACCTTAAGAGATAGACATATGCTGTCGCGGACTTTTTTGTAGGTCTTATTAAGTTGTACAACTCTTGCATAGAAAATATTCTTCTATCTATTTTCAATTAAGCAGTGTTCGTAAGAAACATGTTTTTTCGACCGTTTATTTGCTGACTTAGGTTGCAAATTAGGTCTCCACGAATGTACCTTTGATTTAAACGGGATAATATATAGTTTATTTTCATTCCGAAAGTCCATTCTATGTATTAGTGAAAGAATTGTTTAAATCGGTTCAGTAGTTTTTGACCCAAATCATTACAAACATACAAAAATACAAAAATACAAATGTTCTCTCTTTATAATATTAGTATAGATAAACTGGCCAAGTGCAAGTCGGACTCGCACTCGTTGGGTTCCGTAACACAGTAGTGTATTCTATAACTATGATTTTGCGCAACTACAAAAATAACTTTGTTTTTCATAGTGTTTGTATGAAAAACAAAGTTATCTTTGCGGTCAGTATATCTCAAAAACTGCTGACTGTATCTCGTTCAAACCAATTTTCATTGAAAGTTTTTATTGAGACCTACGGAATATATTTTTTCTAGATTTTTCACCACTCCCTTACTTTAAAAGTTAGAGGGGGGGGGGGGGGGGACGACACACATTTTAGCACTTTAGACGCGCCTATCTTTTATGATTTTAGGAACCTCAATGTCATTTTTAAAGACCTATTCATAGACACCCCAAACGTATAGGTTTGAACAAAAAATTTTGTTTTTTGTTTTAGTTCCATGTATGGGATGCCCCCCCTTAAACTTTTATATTTTTTATTTTTGTATTAAAATCGGAAAGCGGTTCACAGAATAACCTACTAAGTTTCAATTCTGTAGTCTTAATAGTTTCGGAATAAAATGGCTGTGACATACGGACGGACAGACAGACAGACATGACGAATCTATAAGGGTTCCGTTTTTTGCCATTCGGCTACGGAACCCTAAAAACGCATGGTCTAAGGGCACTGGAACAATAATTTTGCTCATCGCTGTCATAGAAGCTTGATGTGTCATTTTCAGAATCGGATTCTCCTACGTGAATAATAAATTTTTGCTCATTGTCGTATCATATCGTTTCCAGTATTCGGATTCCGTTTCCTCCACATATCTGCAAGTGTTGGCCCACATCGTGCGATCGATCATTTGATTTTTGTTTTTATGTAGTGAGCTCATTTGTGTACCAATTGCATCACATTTCGCTTTTTCTTTGAGAATTCTTGTTATAGTCTTTTCGCTAACTCCCACAGCTCTTGAAGTTCTCCATGTGGTGTCTGTCAAGCGCTCCACGCCATTTTCAGCCTCATGCTTCATAATGTTGGTATACTGTAGCTATCACTTCTCTTGCCTAAAATATAATAGACAATATTTTGCAAAATGAAACGAATGCACATTTATTTTACAAAATTACCTGACTCATCTATAGCACACCTTGGACGGCGTGCAGTCACGCTGCGGGGAGCGCGCACCAGCACACCTTGGACGGCGCGCAGTCGCGCTGCGGGGAGCGCGCACCAGCACACCTTGGACGGCGCGCAGTCGCGCTGCGGGGAGCGAGCACCAGCACACCTTGGACGGCGCGCAGTCGCGCTGCGGGGAGCGAGCACCAGCACACCTTGGACGGCGTGTAGTCGCGCTGCGGGGAGCGCGCACCAGCACACCTTGGACGGCGCGCAGTCGCGCTGCGGGGAGCGAGCACCAGCACACCTTAGACGGCGTGCAGTCGCGCTGCGGGGAGCGCGCACCAGCACACCTTGGACGGCGTGCAGTCGCGCTGCGGGGAGCGCGCACCAGCACACCTTGGACGGCGTGCAGTCGCGCTGCGGGGAGCGAGCACCAGCACACCTTGGACGGCGTGCAGTCGCGCTGCTGGGAGCGCGCACTAGCACACCTTGGACGGCGCGCAGTTGCGCTGCGGGGAGCGCGCACCAGCACACCTTGGACGGCGTGTAGTCGCGCTGCGGGGAGCGCGCACCAGCACACCTTGGACGGCGCGCAGTCGCGCTGCGGGGAGCGAGCACCAGCACACCTTGGACGGCGTGCAGTCGCGCTGCGGGGAGCGCGCACCAGCACACCTTGGACGGCGTGCAGTCGCGCTGCGGGGAGCGCGCACCAGCACACCTTGGACGGCGAGCAGTCGCGCTGCGGGGAGCGAGCACCAGCACACCTTGGACGGCGTGCAGTCGCGCTGCGGGGAGCGCGCACCAGCACACCTTGGACGGCGTGCAGTCGCGCTGCGGGGAGCGCGCACCAGCACACCTTGGACGGCGTGCAGTCGCGCTGCGGGGAGCGCGCACCAGCACACCTTGGACGGCGCGCAGTCGCGCTGCGGGGAGCGAGCACCAGCACACCTTGGACGGCGTGCAGTCGCGCTGCGGGGAGCGCGCACCAGCACACCTTGGACGGCGTGCAGTCGCGCTGCGGGGAGCGCGCACCAGCACACCTTGGACGGCGTGCAGTCGCGCTGCGGGGAGCGAGCACCAGCACACCTTGGACGGCGTGCAGTCGCGCTGCGGGGAGCGAGCACCAGCACACCTTGGACGGCGTGCAGTCGCGCTGCGGGGAGCGCGCACCAGCACACCTTGGACGGCGTGCAGTCGCGCTGCGGGGAGCGCGCACCAGCACACCTTGGACGGCGTGCAGTCGCGCTGCGGGGAGCGCGCACCAGCACACCTTGGACGGCGTGCAGTCGCGCTGCGGGGAGCGAGCACCAGCACACCTTGGACGGCGTGCAGTCGCGCTGCTGGGAGCGCGCACTAGCACACCTTGGACGGCGCGCAGTTGCGCTGCGGGGAGCGAGCACCAGCACACCTTGGACGGCGCACACAGCATAGCGGGCTTGCGCAGTGGTGCGACCGCCGACAAATGCCGAGATGCTTGGAGCAAAAGATAGCCACAATATAGGGTCTGCGAACACCAGAAAGTCGGGGTACGAGTACCACAATGTCGGGGTACCAGTACCACAATGTCAGGGCACTAGTACCACAATGTCGGGGCACGAGTATCACAATGTCGGGGCATGAGATACTCGTAGCCACAATGTCGGGGCTGCGAGAACTAGAATATCGGGGTACAAAATAACCACTCAAATAAACACTCAATAGTCACCATACAAAATACGAAATAAACACTCAATAGTAACAATACAAAATACAGAATAAACACTCCAAATAGTTACAATGTCGGGACTACTTAAATAACAAAATGCCATAATGTCGGTGCACAGAATAGCCGCAATGTCGGGGCTATTAAAATGACTCGCCAGTGTTGAATAACGCTTCGCAAGTAATAGAAATAAAATCTAACTAAAACACAGTTTGCGTCATAAGTAGTAAGTATAACTTGCTTACTGTTTCTATCACCTCACCTTTAGCTTGCCGCTGTAAGTCTATATTTCACCAGATTCATGTTTACTGCGTTCGGCCCAACCTGACCATCGAAACAACGCCATCAGTTTACTGCCAGAACTAAACTGCTTATGTCATGAAGTACTCACAACAATACCGTAAAAATGAACAATATCACAAGCTTTCGAAGTAACTATAGTAGATTAGTAGCCAAGGGCTGTAAGGCATCAATTGCAGCCCGAGATATTTAGGCGCACGAGCGCAGCGAGGGCGCCAATAGTTCGAGGGTGCAATTGATGCTTACACCCGAGCTAACTACTCTGCTTTACATCTCGATTGTGAGGTAAGTAGAAAAAATCCGGCATTACAAGAATAAAACATTTTATTAGTTAAAATTTATAGTGAAATGAGAATAATTTTCAAATTTTAGGGACAAGTGTTTTTTGGGTATGTTAATAGTTTGATATTGTGATATATGTTGGTTATGGACAAAATTCGACGGGATGAAGCTTTCTTCAGCAGAAGTTGATGGTTGCGGATCATCTCTTGAGAAAGAAGTTTCATTTTTTGAAAGCTGAATAGTTTCCGTTATTTGGTTGGTAATTTTACTTTTATTTTGTATGGAATCTTCAATGTAACCTTCAGCCACCTTGCTGGATTTCCACCCACCGTGCCTTTTTATAGTGGTTAAGTTAGCCCCAGCATCCGTTCGATATTTAAAATTGATGACTATTATACTCATACGAAGATAAAGCTGAATAGCGAAGCGACCTCTTTTGTCATTGGGCTGAATGCATGATATCTATTGCCAGTATGATGGTTAGATGTACGCGAACTTTTTGAAAGAGTGAAGAGTTTTTTTTTAAATTACTTACCGCCCTAGGGCTTTTCTAGCTACATTATTATCCTAGAGCGCTAATTGGTTACCTACAAGCCCCATTTGGGGGTAATAAGGACCTACTTAACGAATATGAGAGATGTAAAACCTTTTTATTTAACTTCGTACACCAAACCCTGTTCGTTGTCATCTAGCATGTAGGTATAGACTAGGTCCGTTCGTCACGATAACATATTTGTACGGAACACTTACTCACTTTACTTATTTTTGCAACTTAGCATATTTCACAATAACCTACTGCGAGTACCTTACAGACACACGCGGATGAATAAAATTGCCTTACATTTATTGTAATTTGTGTCTAATAAATGTTACTCAAAACTTTTACTAAGTATTTCAACTTATTATTACTACTACTACTGCACGGTCTAAGCTGGGATCGTACCATAATAACTGTACTACGTATTGACAAATAACACTAATAGAATGTAGGACAGCCCATGTACAGCGCTCGTTTGTCGGCATGACGATAGTTTCCCTATAGCAAATACTCCGGCGCTTAAAACTTATGAACATCACTGCAAAGTAATAACAATATCGCCTTTTGGGTGTAACAGCAAATACAAATGTTAACCCGACCTATTATAAGTTCCGCACAATGATTTGACTACGCTTTTGCGTTTTTAGGTAGATAATTACACGTATCTAAATCTCTTGGCCTTGCGTTTGTGGACTATGAGAAAGCTTTTGACTCTGTAGAAACCTGGTCTGTTCTGTAGTCTCTGCAACAGTGCCAAGTTGATTGGCGATACGTGCAAGTACTGAGAGGTACAAAATCAGCAGACTGAACATATCCTTTTACATAGAGGAGTGAGACAAGGGGACGTTATTTCCCCCAAATTGTTCACCAACACTCTTGAGGATATGTTCAAGACGCTGATTGGAAAGGACGGGGCATAAATATAAAGGGCGAGCACCTCTCTCACTTGAGGTTTGCGGACGATATCGTCATCATGGCTGAAACCGTGCAGAACTTGCATTACATGCTGACCACCCTTGCTGATTCTTCTGCACGCATCGGTCTCCGGATGAACTTGGATAAGACCAAGATCATGTTCAACGAACATGTTTTTCCGGAACCGATTGCCCTAAACGGAGTTCCTCTCGAAGTTGTTCACGAATATGTCTACCTTGGGCAAATCTTGCAATTGGGTAGAAACAACTTCGAAAAGGAAGCTCGCAGAAGAATACAGCTGGGATGGACAGCATTTGGAAAACTTCGTCGAGTCTTTTTATCGCCCATACCGCAAAGCCTTTAGCGACGAAAGTCTTTAACGAGTGCGTCCTACATGTTATCACCTACGGAGCCGAGGCGTGGACGCTGACAGTGCGACTGGTTCACCAATTCAAAGTCGTTCAGCGAGCTATGGAGAGGGCTATGCTTGGAGTCTCTCTGAAGGATCGAATTCGAAATGAAGTCATCCGTCAGAGAACCAAAGTTATCGACATAGCTCAAAGGATCAGCAAGCTGAAGTTGCAGTGGGCTGGTCACATCTGTCGTAGAACCGATAACCATTGGGGTAGACGTGTTCTAGAGTGTTGACCACGGCTCGGTAAACGTAGTGTAGGGCGCCCTCCAGCTAGGTGGAGCGATGATATACGCAAGTTGGCTGGCAGCAGTTGGAAACAGAGAGCTGAAGATCGAGCTCTGTGGCGTGCCATAGGTGAAGCCTATGTCCAAGTCGGTTGAAAGTTGAAATCTTTGCGCTAAATATTTTTTTTCCCTTGTCCCTCTCATAAATTGTTATTATAAATTTTTATAATCAAGAGTGGCAATTTTTTTTTTCACTTTTTTATTTGAGCTTTTAGCAATGCAGTCCAACAGTTTTTATGAAGATGTATTGACTGGCCCTGGATTCCGAGGTTTTACCAATTTTACGTCTTACGGTACTCCACTAAATATGACTCACTCAATTATTAGACAGATGGCTTGACAATTGTGTCAATGTTATCCATAGGTGTGTGACGTTATCAACGAAACAGATCCATCCCGCGTGTGTCGGCGCGACAGAAGCGACCCTCTTCCCTCCAAACGGTGGTAACTCCGGCTCGCGTTTTACTGTTATTGTCGACGCATTATAAAGTCGTGAGTGATGCCGCTAAACCGATTACTCGCACGCGACACACATAAACCCCGCGCGAGATATTTACAACCTTACGCCCGCGACATAAGAGCTAGACGCGGCGCCGCGGCCGAGACGACGGCCACTCGATATTTCACGTTTTATGAACCCGCTGCGCGATGCGAGACGTTAATCCACTTATAATAACATCGACGGCCGATTTAGGGCCATTTCGCGTTTTTATTGCGGGAACTAATCGCCGGAAAACATCCGCGGCTCCCGGGAGAGGCGCGGAGAGACGACTACAGGAAGGAGTGTGATAGACTAGTCGCACCGGCTACGACGCGCTACGACGTGCTACGATGTTCTACGATATCTACAGCGCCACCGGCGGAGCAGCTCTACGATCAACTATTGTCATTATGTTATGATAAAACAGAGAGCTCTACCTGATGAATATATCAAATGTTGTATTACCTTATTCATTATTAAAATGTGATTTAAAATTAGGCTGATACGCACATAAAAACTTTACCTACTAAAAACGTCACGAGAATGTTTCCAAAGTGAACAACCGAGCCAGACCTGCCTGTCTTGAGATACTAAGTATCAGCCACCACTACCACTAGGTGATGACGCTCATTAACACTCCGTACATATAAACTAGTAGCTGAGCTATATACCGCGTCCTCGCTTCATCGCTTCGCGGTGCGACGACTTATATATTATTGTAAAACTTGAGTCATCGGTGGACTTAGCACGTTTTATCTCTTCGCCACTAATTGTCCCTTCCTCACGCGTCCGTGTGGAGCTCCATGAAAAATGTATTCCGTCGTTTAGTGTTCCTGTGCTCTCTTGTGTGTGCGGTCTTAATGCGAGTGCACTCGTGCGAGTCCCACATGCGAACATAATGCAGCACGTTTAACGGAGAGCCCTCCGCTCCGACGTCGACCTCCGCCTCCACCTGGCGGCGAATCGCTGCGGCTCGAGTGGGAGACATGTCGCACTCCTTCACTCTTCCAAACAGAATTACGTTAAACTGAGATGCACTATAAAATGATTTAACCGGGCAGAATGCTCAGATCTCAATCGAAATGCGAGTTGGTCTCGCGCACCGAGACTTATGGTCAATCTTCTCAAACTAGGTTAAAGGACAAATTAGTAAAATAGTTTGGGGCCCAATGACATATTAATGTACTTACTACTACTGTCTTAAGCATCTTTAGTTACAGTCATCTATATACAATACTAATGCGTTGATTTCAACTCCTCTAGACGTAAAAGTTGTTCTAGCTTAAGAAAACGTATGTACTACTGTTATAAATCTGAAATAAATATCTTTATCTTTATCTTTATGTTTAATTTAATTTAACTTCGCAGTTTGGGCCCTAGACCGTTGCTTAGACGCGGTTAGTGCACCAACCGCCAAAGTAATAAGTTTGTAATCGTACATTAGTGTTTTACTGTCGTTAAAGTACATATTTATGGTTTTCAGATTTTTTCCTTTATAACTGCTGTAAGAACTCACTTCTTACCAAATTTCATGATACTAGGTTAACGGGAAGTACCCTATATAGGTTTTGGTTTCCATGTGAAATCGCAAAATGTGCAACTTTAACAATCATATCCTTTGATCGCGTCGACTTACAAGTTTCACGTTTACACAGCTGAAAGATGCCGTACACCCAAGTATTTGATAATATTTATAATTTATTAACCCAAAATATGGATAAATTGACAATTTTTGCGATATTTTAGCATTTCAAGTCATATAAAGTTCATATATATGTATTATATTTTGGTGCTTAGAGCAGTTATTTAAATAGACAGAGCAAAGCTCTGCTTCAGCTTGACTAAAAATGCTTTCGGTTGTCCGGGTGTCTTGTCTTGATGTTATCCTCTACAAGTCGCATTATCAACCGATTCTCGTGAAATTTTGTGAGCATGTTCAATAATTTTATAGATTTTTTTATGTATTCAGTTTTTGAAAAATTTTCAAAATGGTGGAGATATTTGGTGAATACTCAAAGAGATATGGAGGTTGAAAATGTAAAAATCAGAACTCCGTCATTTATTAACCGATTTGAAAAAATATTTTTGTTTTAGAGGATATTCTTCCCGTTTGGTCTGATTGCAAAATTTAGTATGATCTGAGTATCTACAGACATATGGAGAGAAACACCTCAAACTTGCTACTGAAAATGACTGGCGCGTCATTTGAACTTGTTACTGTTATATTTTTCACGGTCTTAATTATAAGCTTTGCAAAGACAGACTCGCGAGGTTTACATCTCACAGATCAACTAGTAGTAATTATAAATGCCAAATTTCAGCGCAATCCATATGGATAGATCAGTCAGTCAGTCAGTAACATTTGCCTTTTATACATACAGTTTATAAAACCGTGGCTGCATTATCTTGGATCGCTAATTATTACAAATGCGCTTAATTACCATATCATAATTATAATATGGAACTAATTGCTCCACCCTAGAGGGTTCCAGCGTTCAACCACCAGTGTATGTGGAAACGTTCACTGCAGGCTGTCAAACATCCTGGAGGTGAAGGTAGTGCGCCGGGAACATCACGTGAGGACGACAGGGGAGTGGTGCGATGTTAGCGTAGCCTATAGGA
Source organism: Cabera pusaria (assembly GCA_954871355.1). Lineage (NCBI taxonomy): Eukaryota > Metazoa > Arthropoda > Insecta > Lepidoptera > Geometridae > Cabera > Cabera pusaria. The sequence continues at coordinate 163,190 of OX940911.1, forward strand.
CAAATAGATCCGCACTTTGAAATCTTTCCCCTTTTTGTCATACGTTTAATTAATGTCTTTCTGGTTGTACTTTTGATTTATTCCCTATTCTGTATGCGTGCTAGAAGTAACAGTAGACAAAGTAAATATGAGTTATAGTGGTCGCGTGCACATCGAGACTATCTCAGAGGAGGACGTGATGCAGGCAATCAAGTCGCTGAAACCAAAAAACTCTGTAGGCCCTGATGGAGTCCCTCTATTGTTAAAGATTGCGGGGCGGTGCTAGCATCACCCATACATCACTTACTGCAGCTATGTTAAAGAAATTATTTTTACCCAGAGCAATTGAAAGTATCACGTGTAGTCCCTGTCCCAAAAGGCTCAGACATAAGCGACTATAGAATTATAGCTGTTTTGTCAGTTTTCGGCAAGTTGTTTGAGTCGGTGTTACATTGTCACTTTAGTAGGCAAGTAGAAAGTCAACTGGCTGACGAACAGTATGGATTTAGATCTGGTCGTTCTACCTCCTCGAACCTCCTATCCTTTCGGTAGTACGCAGTAGATGCTGTAGACTCAGGAGTGCAAGTAGACGCAGCCTATTTTGACTTCCGCATGGCATTTGATACTGTGGACAATGATATTCTCCTGCGTAAGCTCTCTGTGGCCGGATTCACTCCACACTTGCTGCGCTTTTTCAGCTCATACTTACGTAACCGTAGACAATACTTACAGTACAACGGTTAGGCATCGGAGCCCTACTACACATATTCAGGCGTGAGTCAAGGGAGTAATCTGGGGCCTCTAGAGTATTTGCTAGTGATAAATGACTTACCGAGAGTTATCAGCACGGCTCGGTATTTGCTGTTTGCGGATGATTTGAAGCTCTTCCTAAAAAAATAGAGACCTCGAAGACACTGATCTTTTGCAGCGCAACATAGATGGCGGAGTGCGGTGGAGCGTAGATAACAAGCTCTCTTTTAACGAAAAGAAATGTAATGTTATAACCTTCAGTAGATCGGATAACAAACTGGCAGCTGATTATCACCTTAATTCCACGGTGATAGAGAGGGCGAATACTGTGCGTATCTCGGGGTCACGATGAGTGCAGATTTATCATTTCAAGTGCACATAGTTAAAATTTGAGCCCAAGTTTTTAGAAAGCTTGGTTTTGTGCTTCGGCAAGCGCGACTACTAGATAACGTACCGGCCATTAAAACTTAAAAGCCCTGTATGACGCCTTGGTCCGAAGCAAGTTGGAAAGCAACGCCATTATATGGAGCCCTTATGAACTCAAGTACACCCAAGTGGTGGAAAAGTTTCAGAAAAAGTTCATAAGGTGGCTCTGTATGAAACAGTACGGATATTATATATTATATGGATATTGTATAAATAGTTATCCTTTAGTTAGCTATCTTTTCCTGCATCCAAGCGAGTATCTCCTCGGAATGACGTGCTATAACTCTCTCTCTCTCTGGAAGTGAGGCGCTCGCTCTCACTGATAAGAGGTATTATAGCTCGAATTACTGTTGGAGAAATGAGAAACCCTTACATCATGGGAATGATAGAGTTCGCCGTCGCAGACAAGTACGGTAGGGTACGCCGACGTAAGTTGTTCGCCAACTCACGCTGCAGGACTAAGTTAGGAAGTCATCCGCCTTTACCACAAGCTGTGCTATACTACTCAGTGCTGTGCTGTACCGAGACCAAAAACTAGATTTATTTAACAGTTCGATGAGCGACCTTCGAAAGTCAATATTAATTTTTATGTCGGTAGTTGGATTTCCCAAATAGTTTTAATATTATTTATAGTATATATTTTTTTGTGTTGTTTCCGTTATTGTTGAAATGTATTATTTTTAGTTATTTTAGCTATGTAATGTGTTTTTTATCTTTAACAGGAAACTGGAAAGGTGGTTTTGGTGAAATACTAAAATGCCTCTCTAGTGTAATATGCAAATAAATAAATGAGTGTTGCGTCTCGTCCGGTGGAACTAGTCAGTTGGTTCGGATCGTAATGAGTGTGTGAGTGGAGCGAGATGCGGGCTCAATCTGCTTCTAGAAAGGGCTGTCACAAGTAAGTTTAATTACAATTTAAACTTTAATTTGATTTAGATTATGGTTTTTCTTAAATTGACCCACTGGACCGTAGCATTCGTAGACGTGAAAGAACTTCGTGATACCTCGTAGCATGGCCAGTGGGATAGTGGAAAAACGAAGAGTATCTACCACTGCTGCATCGGTGCAACTTTGGTGGGTAAAGTGGGCTTAAACCCTTTCTTGATCAAAATTCATATTATACATATTCTTACCTTTTCTTATCAAATATTGTCAATATATATATATAATCTTCAAAATGTTAGTATCTGCAAGCGGGCTATAATTATCTTTGACTAATCATCAAATCTGTGATGAGTTTTAATACATTGCCATTCCCACAGAACTCATATTACGCTTCGCTGTATATTGCCATTCCACAATAAAGCTTTTAAAATGCTTCTCTGCCAGAATTTGTCAAGAAAAGTATGCTTCAAGTTAAATAATGTGCAGTAATGCTTAGAAATCCAAGATAATATATCTTGGATTTCTACAATACTTTTTGCAATAATAGTAGTTTTTGAAAGTGTTGCGTAATGAGGGGCACTCATGTAATACTATTAAAGATCGAGCCCGACGCAAAAAGAAGGGGTGGTATAAGTTCGACGTATGTATCTGTGTATGTATGTGTCTGTCTGTGGCAACGTAGCGCCAAAACGGATGAACCGATTTAGTGTTTTTTGTTGGATAGGTGTCTTAGTCAAGAGTGTTCTTAGTTTTGATTAATGAAAATCCGTTCAGCTGTTTCAAGACTATGAGCTTTTTTCTAGTCGATGACGCCATGAAATCAACTTTCATAGGTCTGATCAATTTGAAAATGTTTTACATCCTTCATTCGCGTGTACCTGTATTAAAAGGCATCGTACAAGCCAGTGAATCGAACGTTGATGCACTGGCAACCCTAGCAGTACCCCGTATTTGCATATCTGGGGTCGCGTCGGCACGCGCTGACGTCGCCGGAACTTCGCGATAGTGTTCCCGCTCTATAGCAGTGTTATGTACTTAGCTCTACACCAGCCGTCAATAATTTGAACCAGACACTGATGCTTGCTTTGTTTGGAGTTATTGTGACACACTAACATTGCATTGCTACCTTCTCTCGTCCGACATACACTAAACGCGGTGAGCAGTGGTAAATTAGTAACCGCTGGAAGTAGTCTTCATTATTGGCTCGAACCACCTCAGAGCAGAACAAACACTTTTTAACCGACTTCAAAAAAAGGAGGAGGTTTCTCAATTCGACCGTATATATTTTTATGTATCGTTTCAGCGAGTCTCAGCCATCACTCGGTCTCCACTACACTCATAATTACTTTCGTTCAAATATGGCCGGTATGTTTATGAATAATTCCGTGTAAAGACTTACATAATCAACTAACTTATTACGCTTCCGCCATTTGAAGATACAGATTAAAACTAATAAATCAATTTACACGTTTTCAAACAATAATATGGTTAATGTTAGGGAGATTTCAAATGTAAGTTTGTGGTGTAAATTCCACGGTGAATTTTTGACGTCCAATGTTATGAAACTATTACGGCCGTTCAGAGAATGCGTTCCTGACACGTCGCGATTGAACTGACGACGTAACTTTGTAATGGCGTTGCAGTTACGATAAAAATATGTTTGCTGGTTGTTTACCGTTATAACAATTGATGAGCATTAAAACAACATTATTATATCAATAATCAATGAATGTTATAATTTTGTGCCAAACTGAGTGTCAAATAACTTGGTAAACAATATTTTTCTAAATCTATACTGCGCTATTACAAGGTAATGTACAGCGCTTTATATTTGTAGTGCTGTGCTAACAATAACAGGCAATAATAGTATCGTAATCTGTTCTTATACAGTTTTTTGCGCTGGTGGTGCAACAATAAAATCAAGTTTTTAAGATCTCTCATTTTAATATAATAATATCTAATTGACATAAAAGTATATAATTAATATGAAAAACTGAAGAAGTGGTTACAATACCTGCCAGAAAGTGTTTTCCTTTCTATTGAACAAATGATTACAAACTTAGGTCTCATTCACAATTTTAACACTGTCACTGCATTTATTCAAAATGGATGCCATCCAGGAGTCCATAAATCAGCTACAGATGATGTTCACACAGCGTATGGATATGTATCAAGATGAACTCCAGGCTGCAGCCCCATCTGAAAGTATTGGCAATTTGAATTCTGAGTTTACAACATTCCGGGACTTCATGATGACAGCGATTCGTAATCTTCAGGAACAGGTTGCCCTCCTGGGCCAGCAAATGGATAGCATGGAGATGCGCAGTCGGCGAAAGATATTGCTGCTTTATGGCATCCCGGAGGCGAAAAATGAAGACAAAACAGCTGTAGTTGTAAAAACAGTCACTGCTAACCTAAAACTGCACGAGTTTACTGAGCTAGATGTCTCTCGCTGCCATCGTATGGGCCGCACTTCTTCGCCTGACAAGCCGCGCCCTATCTTGTTCAAAATGCGGGCTTCAGAGATGAAGAACAAGGTATGGCTTCCCAAGTCGAGTCTGAAGGGATCTGGCATCACTGTGTCGGAATTCCTGACCAAAGGACGACATGATGCGTTTATGGCGGCTCGTCAGAGATTTGGAGTTTCCAAGTGCTGGACGCGCGACGGCTTTGTTTTTGTACTGGGGACCGATAGTGTTCGACATCGCATTAGCACTATTGTCGAACTCGACAAAATCAGCGGGCCCGAGCTGGCGTCTGAACAGAAAACAGCGTCAGCAGCCAAGGTTGCCCTCGTTACCAGGACCCGGCGCGCAGCCAAGAAATAGTTCGAGGATAGTATTGATCACTCGTGTCGTCATCTTGTGTTATTCTTGTGTGCGAATATGTTTCTATTTACGTCTTTCCGTGCCTTATACCCACTTTTCAACACTTTTATTTTTAGTTCGAAAAGGTAAATCAACATTTTATTTACAGCCTTCATTTTCGATCTTTTTTTTATTTTTTTTGACTGTGACAACGAAGAGAGATACTTAAATGACATAACTTAACTTTGACAGTTTACAGTTTTTTTTGCTTGTCACATTGAAGCCAATTCACACTTTAGTACGATTTACGCTGCGAGTGTGGATGCTTAAAGAGCACAGATGACACAAATTAGTACAACCCTTAGAACGTGATTGTTATTTAATTTATTTTCGTTTATGCTTGTTAATGTCCTGTAGTTTACTGCATAGTTTTAAATTTGTTTAAATGTGTAAATATTAAGTCTATGTTTAGACACAGAACAGATAATAATGTTAAGATCTAAACACGAACTGGTAGGTGGATGGATAAATATTATGTATAAGTAGCATAATATACTTATACATATATTTAAATATTTTGTAACTAGGCATTAGTTAGTTTTATATTCAGTATACTTACAAATACCTACACTTACTATTTAGAGATTTTATGTCTTCATTTGAAAGCAGTGATAATGATATATTTTTATCATGCTCTTCTTCATCTAGCAGCGATAGTGACTGCAGTTTTACAAGTATTCCTACCCTTGATAACCATATTGATTCCCAGTTTTCTGATGTACCGAAAAACTTTAATGTGATTCATATTAATGCTTAAAGTATTCCGGTCCACTATTCTGATATGCAGGCGTCCCTCACCAATAAAAATCTTCATGCTATATTAGTCTCCGAGTCATTGCTCAAACCTTGTATGTCTACCATTTCCTACTCCCTTCCTGGATTTAATCTCATCCGCAATAACCGTATTGTTCGTGGCGGCGGTGGGGTCGCTATTTATCTCCGTGCTCATATTCCCTACTCAGTAATAAGTACCTCACCACAACCACCTCTATCTAATGCTGGCGAACATCTATTAATAGAAGTACAGCTGTCGCATACTAAGACCCTGCTCGGAGTCTATTATAGCCCTTCCCTCCATGTTAATTTCTTCAACTCTTTCGAAATTATTCTAGAAAATCTCGTACCCCTCTATAGTCACTCCATCATAATGGGTGATTTTAATACTTGCCTTCTTAAAAATGATCACCGTGCCATCTCTTTGCAGTCTGTTATTAGATCTTGTAATATGCATATCCTTCCCCTTAATGCTACACATCACTCACCTAACTGTACCCCATCTCTTCTGGACTTGTTACTTGTTTCTTCTCCTAGTCATGTTGCCAAGCATGGTCAATGCTCGGCTGACGCTTTCTCCTAACATGATCTTATCTTTCTATCGTATAAAATTCGTCTTCCTAAAATTAAGCCAAAAATAATTCTTCAGCGTAATTTTAGTGGTATAGATCGCGACGCTTTCCTAGAAGATGCTTTAGCAATAAATTGGTCTCCAGTATTTGAATCTAAAGCTGTAGATGATCAACTATCTCTATTTAATTCAATCATAATGCAGCTTTATGACAAACATGCTCCGCTACGAGCCATTAAACTAAAGCACTTGCCAGCTCCGTGGATTACTAGTGAAATTAGGCAGTTAATGCACAAGAAAAATGTTGCTAAGCATAAATATAAATGTCGTCCAAATGAAACAAATAAGGTCAAATATATACAATCTAGAAATCGCTGTAATACGGTGTGTAGGGATGCTTTTCGTCGCCATGTTCATGAATCAGTTGATAATGAGGATCCATCCAAGGTTTGGAAATTCCTCAGATCACTCGGCATTGGTAAGTCTCGTCAAAATTCTGTCCCACTTAATTTAGACATAGATTCACTTAACTCTCACTTCTCTTCTTCATCTGGCATATCTGACTCAGATAAAAATAGTACATTAATTCAACTATTGACTCTACCAATTTCCGAATATCCTTCTTTTGTTTTTAATCGATTATCCACTTGTGATGTTAAGAAGAGCGTATTGTCCATTACTTCCAATGCAGTAGGTGGAGATTGCATAAGTCGCAATATGTTAGTACCAATTCTTGATAATATCCTTCCTGTCCTGTGTTTTATTTTCAAGAACTCCTTTAATCAGAGCACTTTCCCGTCCGCCTGGAAGGACGCTCAGATCATAGGTAAAGGAATGCCTTTACCTAAAAAAGCCAACACTAAAATACCTTCCGAATACCGCCTCATCTCCATTTTTCCTTTCTTATCCAAAGTCCTTGAACGACGCATCCACAATCAAATTAGTAAATTCCTTTCCTCTAATGATCTGTTCAATCCCTTCCAATCCGGTTTCCGCCCAGGCCACAGCACCGTCAGTACTCTGGTCAAAATCACAGACGATATCCGTCTGGGTATGGACAATCGGAAACTTACGGTACTAACACTGTTGGACTTTAGCAACGCTTTCAACACTGTTAACTTTGACATCCTGCTAGCGATACTACGCTCTATTAATGTATCTCCAATGGTAATCGATTGGTTTCACAGTTATCTGTACGGGCGCCGGCAGCGGGTTTGCCTTGATGAAACATTTTCATCGTGGTGTAACACGTCTGCTGGTGTTCCCCAAGATGACGTTCTCTCTCCTCTTCTCTTTGCTATTTTCATAAATTCCATCTCCCAAAATCTTTCTTCTTCCTACCACCTGTATGCAGACGACCTTCAAATATATTGCCAAGCCTCTCTTGAGAATTTGTCTGATGCTATTGCTTCCACGAACACAGACCTACAGCGTATATCAGACTGGAGTAAAGCATTTGGACTTATGGTCAATCCTTCAAAAACGCAGGTTATGATAGCTGGAAGTTCTAGGCTCATTTCTAAAGTGGACTGGCAAGTACTACCAAAAGTAAATTTCGGCGGTATAGATATACCCTTTAGCATCTGTTAATAATCTAGGATTAATAATTGATCAATGCTTAACTTGGGATTTACAAGTCCAAAACACCAGTCGCAAACTATATGCAGCAGCAGCGTCGCTAAAAAGACTACGTAATTTTCTGCCTACATCCACTAAAATTGCCCTCGCTCAGTCTCTCTTACATCCCATTCTTGATTATTCTAACGTCTGCTATCTAGATCTTAGGGAGGATCAGCTTAATAAACTTGAGCGGTTACAAATTTTTTGTATAAGGTTCATATTTGGTCTGCGTAAATACGATCACGTATCTCAGTTTCGTACAAAGCTCAAGTGGCTTCCCATTCACCTTCGCCAGAATACACATATCCTTTCCTTTCTATCTAATATACTGTTCAATCCTTATACTCCTCGTTATCTCAAAGAACGATTTGAGTACCTTCACGTCTCAAACTCTCTTTCTCTAAGGTCATCAGAAAACCTTACCCTTATTTTTCCTTCTCATGTTTCCACTTTTTATGACAAATCTTTCACTGTCCAGGCTGTTCGACTCTGGAACTGACTTCCTGAATATATTAAATCTTCACAGACTCTCAATATGTTCAAATGTCGCTTAAAGATACTGTATCTTTCATTATGATTTATGTCCTGCTGTTTTATTGCTTATTGTTTATTGAAGGTTGTAGGTATGTTTTTGTTTTTATTTTTGTTTATAATTATATATACAGTGTGGAAATTAAACTCAGGCCCTGGAGGGAAACTACTTTAAATCCTTAAGTTAGCTCATTTTACTTAAAGGAGACATTCCTTTATTTTTGAAAAGAAACAAATCTGCATTAAAAGATTTTTTAAAACTCGCTTGCTTCGCCCGGGACTCGAACCAACTAAAATTAAAAAAAATAAACACTCTTTATTTTATTATACTAATCGGTAGTATTAATATTCAGGATAAAGTTTCTCTAAAAAATGTTTCGTTACTGTTCACTTTTAACAAGTAAAAGACACGTAACAGTTCTGTTATCTCTCCAACACTCAAAGACTTCGTATGAAGTACACGCTTGCTAATTTATCGTTAAGTACCTTGTTGAAATCTTCGATAAGAAAATTGTTCAATGGTGGTAATACCTCTATGCACATTTCCTTCTTACATGATCCGAGGCGGAAAATGTTATTAGGGGCATACACCACAACACTTTGCTGAAGGCTACAAGAAATGAATTTCAACGGCGACTAATGTTGTGTAGCCGGAACGACGGGGCTCATTTCGAACAATTTATCAGTTAAATAATTTAAGTGTTACAAAATTGATAGTAAAATAAAGTTGATGTTAGATTTAACGATTATTTTTATTTTTAAGACCTAATGTTTGTTAGAGAAACTTTATCCTGAATATTAATACTACCGATTAGTATATTAAAATAAAGAGTGTTTATTTTTTTAAATTTTAGTTGGTTCGAGTCCCGGGCGAAGCAAGCGAGTTTTAAAAAATCGTTAAATGCAGATTTGTTTCTTTTCAAAAATAAAGGAATGTCTCCTTTAAGTAAAATGAGCTAGCTTAAGGATTTAAAGTAGTTTCCCTCCAGGGCCTGAGTTTAATTTCCACACTGTATATAGGTAGCGACCTAGGTTCTGTCTTTTATTTATAGTATAGATATTATTATTGTAGTTTATATAATCTTGATATTGTCATTAGGTAATTATTTTTAAGTTGTTAAAATAAAGTCTATCTATCTATCTATACTTTATAAAATAATACGTTTTGTTTTTCTTTTCAAGAATTTGAAAATAATGGACTATAAGATAACTTTTATGAAATATAAAAATAAAACTACGACCAAACCGAACGCGCGAAAGAAAGTAACATTTTTATATTTAGGTTGAAAATGGTAACCCCAAATGGCGTTACTAGCATTTTTATACTTAGATTAAAAATGGTAACCCCAAATGGCGTTATGGGCCGCCATTTTGTGACGCTAAAACAGTCGTCTGTTGTCGTTTCATGCGCATACACCACGTTCTTCAAGTGTTTTCGATCTGTCTTTATTTGATTACCCGGCTTTCGTTTAATGGATTGTTTCTGCTTTTCAAACTGACATGGGCGCTAAATCGGACTTCGATTGTGTTTTGTATTGCGTCCTTTTTACTTTTGGTGCATAATAATGCCTAAACGTGGACAAACATTGAAAAGTGGAGCCCGTGAGTTAATCATCAAGCTGCAAGATTACTTTGAGCGGGAGCGGCAAAATTGCGGACCCTTGGTACCTGTCAAACAAGTACAAGAACGCGTCTCTCAGGCGCTTGGAGTTAGCAAACGAACGATAACAAATATTAATAAAAAAAAGTTCGGCTCTACTGGCATGTTAATATTTTACGTACTCCGAAGAAGATTCAATTCAATTCAATTTATTCAGTAAACAATATAACATTGTGTGTGAAATAAATACAAAATTCATATAAGGCTAAAATAAAATCACATTTTAAATTATTAATAACAAACAAAACCAAAAAATAGTAATAATGAAAACAAAAATAAATTAAAAATTAATTAAATCGATAAAATATCATTAAAATTACATATTCATGCCAAAAATAATAAATAATCCGAAAAACAAAGTAACAAAGAATAGCATAAATGTAAGCAAATAGCAAATAAAAATAAGAAAAAAAAAATTGTACTTTGAAAAATGGTTAGTTACTTAAGGAGTCAAATTAAAATCAAGGAAATCGTCAACCGAATGTTAATGTAGGTAATGTAAGTGTAGATTATTCATGTTATACCACTCATTAAAGCAGCTAGCGCAGTGTTGATTTTTGCTTCAAGTTCTAGCATCGTATTTGCTGAAATTATTGCGTTAGTATCATCTGCGTATACTACTAGTTTTATATTAGGTATTAACTTTACTGTGTAGTCAATAAGCATTTAAAAAAATTACGAACAATATTGGTCCCAGTATAGATCCTTGTGGCACACCACGCTTTACATTAGTCAATTTTGATTTACTAACTTGTTCTGTCCTATTTGATTGATTTGTACATTTAACTTCAATGAACTGTTTCGTATTTTGAATAAAAGCACCCATCTAATAATTTTTTTTTCAATTTGTAAATAAAGACTGTGGTATTTTCCAGAGATTTCAGTTCAACTGGGAGGCTGTTAAATAATTTTATCCCTTGGTAATATGTGCAGTGTTTTAAAATATTCAACCTCGGTGTAAAATTTATTTCCATATCTTTTCGTCGTGTCAGAAGCCTTTGTTCTTTTTGCTCTGTAGTTTCAAACCTGTGCCTTTTGTCTATGACGTCAGTGAGCAATACCATAATATAAAGGCTGGGGACAGTTAGTATTTTTAAAGTGCGAAAGTGTTCTCTGCAAGACTGCCATTGTGGAATCCTGACCATTGTTCGTATAGCACGTTTCTGCAGAACAAAAGCTCTATTTATATTGTACTGATAGCTGTTCTCCCAACACCGAATGCTATATCTTAGTTTTGACTCAATAAAGTACATTAAAACAATAAAGTGCATAGTACATTGTCTTGAGATGACACATATCTACCTCGTCTCGAATACTCCTAAGAGCATAACACGCCGAGCTGAGTGCACTTTCAATAGCCGATAGTTCTTTCTTCCAGTTTAAAAAATGATCAATATGCATACCGAGAAATTTCACACTATCAACAAAGATCAGTGATTCTCCATTCATTTTTACATCTAGTGTTTGGCAGTTAGTAACTGTAGATTTAAATAAGATTAAGTTTGTTTTCCTTGTGTTTAAGTGTAGGTTATTCATGTTATACCACTCATTAAAAGCAGCTAGCGCAGTGTTGATTTTTGCTTCAAGTTCTAGCATCGTATTTGCTGAAATTATTGCGTTAGTATCATCTGCGTATACTACTAGTTTTATATTAGGTATTAACTTTACTGTGTAGTCAATAAGCATTTAAAAAAATTACGAACAATATTGGTCCCAGTATAGATCCTTGTGGCACACCACGCTTTACATTAGTCAATTTTGATTTACTAACTTGTTCTGTCCTATTTGATTGATTTGTACATTTAACTTCAATGAACTGTTTCCTATTTTGAAGATACGATCGAAAAAGGCATAGATCTTTATTTCTTATTCCGTAGTGCTCTAATTTATGTAATAAAATATTATGATCTATTGTGTCAAATGCAGAACTGAGATCAAGAAAAACTCCTACGACTTTTTCCTTGTTGTTAAGTTTTTCCACTATATCGCCAACTAAAGTATCCACCGCATCAACAGTTCCGATTCCTTTTTGATACCCAAACTGACATCTATTAAGAATATTGTTTATGTTTAAGTACGCTACTAATCTATCTTTAAGTATCTTTTCAAAAATTCTTGAAATCGTCGGCAACTGAATATTGGGCGATAATTTTTAGGTTCTGATTTTGATCCTTTTTTGTAAATAAGAAGCACTCTTGCTATCTTAAGTGGTTCCGGAAAAATACTAGACTTAATGCAGTTGTTGAAAAACACGGCCAGAGGGTCAGCTAAGATGTCGATATTATCTTTTATAATGGTTATGGGTATGTCGTCATAGCCATGTGACTTCTTGCTCTCCATTTTTCCCAAAACCTTTTTAATCTCGATCTCATTTGTATCTCTTAATTTTATATCTATTTTGCTTCTTTCACAACTGTTTCTAACGTAGGCTATAGCATTATTATGTACGTTATCATTTGAAGTAATTGTTTGGCCAAGGTCAAAAGTGAAACGTAGAACTAAACCCGTGACAGATATTGACACCTTTGACGCCGATGCAATCAGAAATCATATATATGGTTACTATTCCAGAAATGAATATCTCAACAGGAAGAAGCTTTTGGCATCGTTAAGAGAAGCTGGACTGTTTAGCGGGGGTAAAACTACTTTAACCAAAATCTTAAAAGATATTGGTTTTTCGTATAAAAAAACAGACAAAAGAAAAATTTTATTAGAACGATACGACATAATTTTAAAACGGATAAGTTTTTTGAGAGTAGCAAAAAAAATTGATAACTGGGATAATGTCGTGTTCATTGACGAGACATGGCTAAGCGCCAATCACACGGTTTCCCGTTCTTGGGCGGATGATACACAAGCGTCGACGTCGAAAGTACCAATGGGTAAGGGGGCCCGTCTGATAATATGCCACGCAGGTTCTGCAAAATACGGCTTTGTGGAGAACGCGTTACTGGCATTTCAATCAAAAACGAGGAAATGAATGCCACTACATTTAAAGAGTGGTTCCAGAACGTGCTTTTGCCCAGCCTACCAGAGCCTTCTGTAATATTCATGGATAATGCCTCCTATCACTCGGTTCAAATACAGAAACCACCTACCCAAGCTAATAAAAAGAAGAAATGGTGGCATGGTTACAAGCAAAAGGCATTGCCGTAAATATGCAGATGCCAAAAGCAGAGCTATTTAAATTAGTTAAAGAAAATAAAGCGGCAAATGTGCGATACGAAATCGATGAACTGGCTCTGGAGTACGGTCATCGCGTTCTAAGAATTCCACCGTATCATTGCCAATATAACGCGATCAAACTAATCTGGGCTCAAATAAAAGGTTATGCCGCCCGCCACAATACTTCCCCGCCATTCAGCACGAAAAAGATGATGACCTTATTAAAAGAAGCCTGCGGGGAAGTCACAAGAGATGACTGGGCAAAGATTGTTGAGAAGACTAAAAACCTGATTTTGGAACATTTTGACCGAGATATCAGGATTGATTCTGTTATTGATAATAATATAATTATACATGTAGGCGAAGATGATGATGAAGACACCACCTCCTCAAGCGAATTGGAGTTTGATTAATATTCTGTACGCACATTCAATTCAATGTACTTTATTGCATAGAAATACAGATTGTAACTTTGTAACAAAGAATAAATAAAACAATTTTATTATATTAATATTACCTTTTTTTGGTTTCCACTTAAATAACTAAAATATAAATTTTAAATGATTCCGCCAATTTAAAACGAAAATAATCTTAAAAATAATGCGGCGGTTCATTTTGGAGGAATGGTAACGAACTCAGTGTTATGTTGTGCCCATCACTAGTCGTGACTAACTGATAGGTATCAGGAACGCATTCTCTGAACGGCATAATACGAAACCACCTCGAAACTATAATGAATCCAAGCAAAATGAATCATTGAAATCGATTTACGAACGACAGAGATGTGGTTGGACATACACACGAAACTCTTCCTCTTTTAAGTCAACTCAAATGTATACCTTATAATCAACCTACCTAAGTTCCAAATAACAAGTTTAGATGTTGGTTGGGCTGGAAGATGCTATGTAAGGTGGCATCACACTTGTTGGGGAGGTGGACACATGAAGCACGGCCGCTACCACTAGTATCCACCTCGCCTGCGAGTGACGTCGTCACCCGCTGCGACCGCGGCCAGTCGCGAACACCACGTAGTACGTAGTACGCGCTCGTTTCAATTAATCATCATTTCCATAATGAGGCGCGCACACCGAGTAAATAATTCACGTCAGCGGACCGACCGACCGACCGACGGATCGGCGGACCGACGGACTCGACCACATCAGTTTCATTCGTACAGTATATTTATCATGTTAGTGTGCCTACTTATGAAGGCTGCCTTCTTATTCGATGGGTCAAGAAATCCGGAATCACCGGTGCTTACTCACCTGTCTCTTACTTACTATATCTCGTTAAAAGCAATTTTTCTTCGAACGTGTTTATTGAGATCTACAGCATTTATTTTTTTAGGTTTTTAACTCCCTTACTTTAAAAGTTCAGTAGCCCCCCCCCCCCCCCGCCCCCTTAATCTTTTACTTTTTTTTATTTTTGTATATAAATCATAAAGCGGTTCACAGAATACATCTACCTACCAAGTTTCAACTCCATAGTTCAATAGTTTCGGGTATAAAGCTGTGCTGGCTGTAACATAGAGACAGACAGACAGACATGACGAATCTATAAGGGTTTCGATTTTTGCCATTCGGCTACGGAATCCTAAAATGTGCCCTTTGTGTTATTCCAGGGTCTAGGTTACCTACATACAACATTTTAGCTCAATCAGTTCAGTAGTTTGAGCGTGACAGAGTAACAAACATCCATACATCCATACAAACTTTTGCGTTTATAATATTAGTAAGGATGGAATGGTCGTTAGTACTCATCAGCGTCGGCAAAAAATCTGTCAATTTCGGTGAGGGAGGTGACACACATAAACCTATTACTTATAGGTTTCAACTTGAAGTTTAAAATGTAGATGTATCTGTTTTAAGAAATCAATGAAGGTACGGTGAATGTCTCATTTATTGAAATGCAACATTCACATGTACTCCACATGTGAATGTTGCATTTCGAGCGTCGTCCAATGTGCGTGGAGACAAGCACGCTGCAGCACTGTGAACCAACTGGTTAATCGATAATAAATCGGAGCACCCCGGTTGCATGAGTGGCATGTTATCATGCGTTTTGTTCTCAGTCGATCGAGTTGTTCACGATCTATCCTCAGTGAATGCTAAGTAAGTGGGCGAAATGAGAGCTGTATGCGAGATGAGTCGTGTCGGAGCTCGGTCGGCGCGCGGCCGCGGCGCGGCGGTTCTTTGCTACAAAAGAAAGCTCGACAATTTCACGCCAGATTACCGGCTCTCGGCGCGCGGCACTCTACGGCGCGCGCTCATTGAATCAAATCATTTATTCGGGGAATATGCCATAAGTCTTTTTATTTAGTCCGAAAGTTTTATTATTCAGATCGCCGGGAGCTAAACAAGCCGCCGTTCACCGAGGCAGCGCGGCTAACGAAGGCGGCTAATTCAATACGCAAACTGAAAAAACTCCGCTCGTCCGCATCACCCGACTGATTACATCTACGAGTATGAACTCATCGGCGGCTCGGTTTTCGTTCATCATTAAACATATACTCGTAAATTACTATTTAAGTATTTTGTATGCAGCTTTTGGACAGTTGAATCGACCAGTGCTCGAAACAATTGCACACATATCGTTTTAAAAATAACTTATTAAAAAAATATAATAATAAAATAAAATATATAAAATAATCCCGCAGGGGCGGCTTTGTGGCGAGCCGACGGTGAGTGGCGACACCGCGGACCCCTATCCCGTGAGGGCTAAATGAGACCCTCTGACCCCCGGCTTGCCTTGACCGGCCGGCCGGTGGTGGGAATCGCAAGAGCTAAGACCAAAGCTCCAGGGTGGAAGTGTTAAAGGCATAAAGCCGCTAGTAGCGTTTAGTGAAAGTGCAGCACACCTCTCAACACCCTTAGCTATCCACGCCAATGTTGCCCCTCGGCGCCGACATAACGGTCCGCCTTTATGGGGGGTCCATTCAGTGTATAGCTAGTCACCACTCGCCTTAATATTTTGAAATGAGGCATAATTGGCGGGTGCCGTACCTCATCCCATAGACCAGAAAACAGTCATCAAGCAGCACACATTCATAGCCATAATAAATTATAGTACCATCTTTTTATAGTTTTTCATGTCTCCATCCACAAATCATATTTTTATTTAATTTAATATTGTAAAGGGCCTCTTGACGTTGGCTTCGGCTCCGTCAATGCCTTCCAAAGGACCGGGCGATTTGCAGCCCGTGATGTGAATTAAATAAAATAATATAATAATAATACAATTTTTGTAAATATCTGCAGTACAACATTTAGAGCGTAGCACGGCCACATATGTGGCACGGCCTCCCGCGTAGAAGCGTAGCGTGTCATAGCATAGAACGACGTAGCATGGCAAAGCTCGAGCGTGAACCGGTTCGGTCCCTCGACATCGACAGGACGTATTAATCTTTGGGCGGTTCTTTCGCGACGGTTTCCGAGACCTCACCGGGGAGATGAGGCCGGAAGGCATTGTCTCGGAAACGAAGCTACCACTATGACTCGTTACGTATTTTTATTTTATTATGATCCTTCGCGGATGCGTCTTCACGGGGTGGGACTTTAATGATTCAAAATAATAAACCACGGTCGAAAGTCAGACGATCGCATCATAAATGAAGCATTGTGCGGCCGGACTATCACTCGCGCCGGCCTTCCCGGTAATGATCTTATAACCCGAGACGTCCCGGGGGTAGCGGAGAGATGCAACAATAGCGTGCGGCTCTCTCAATTAAAACATAGAGCGTATAAATGAATGTGGTCGAAATAGAGCGGGCTATTAGATACGGAACATGAGGTCGGCCGCCTTGCTGCCGCGTGGGTCGTATTACTACCTGACGCCGAGCGCGCGGGGAGATATTAGCATGTAAAGACTGCCGCGGAGCGCATTCACTCAGTTAATATTATGCTGAAACACACTAAATGACAGTTTCCAACCCGTCTTCATGGAACCATAATTGCCTTTGTATTAGAATGCCCCGTACGCGTTAATACCCTAAGCACGGCAATGGACACATCACCAGCGGGAAAACACCGACATATTCATCAGAACAGGGTCGTTTTCTCCATCAGGCGAGTCGCAGCAAGCGGGCACGGTCCCGGCGCCACCAGGGTATCGGTAGCAATTTGGGCTCAGAATGGTGGCGACCACATTTGCATTTGTCGGTGTTTTTCCTCGTAATCGTCGATCAGTATGCGCGGGCAGGCTCGAGGCGCCGTCGCTCGCCGACACTTAATTAAATTGGAAGCACCCGCAGCCGCGGTACCGGCTCGGCGCGACCCGCCGCCTCCATTCTAACGCTCTAAACAGGTTTTATTGCGCGTCATGAACTCTGTCACCGACAGTTTCGGGTCTCGGAGCCTCGCCAGTGTTGCCAGAACGAGTTTCGTTTTAATTAGCGAGCTAATTAATTTGTTAATTCGGTGTGGACCGGAGGTGATCGCGGGTCGCCTCCTACCCGCACTTATCTCGTCCTGCGGCGTCGCTCGCCAGCGTTCATCACATTAATGCGGCACAAACAGACCGGGTAGAGTTAGAACGACTTAGAACGACGCGCTCACAGACGCCGACTAAATTGAATTTCAATATTGCGTCGGTGGAGCCAGATTCATTTAAAGATAAACCCCTCGTGCCCTCAGCCAGTCACGCGGTGTTACTCTCACCAAATGTCGCATCCGAGCTTAAATCAATCAAACATTTCCATTGATATTACCGAAGTATGAAAATATTTTTGTTCGTTACAGCAGAACGAAGTTCTATCCATTTTGTTTATTAGTAGAACATTAGAATTTTCGGACAGTCACTGTATCAAATATAGCCTCAGCTCGGACGCGTGACACCCGCGGAGTGCGCCGGGTCGAGGAGACAAGTCGAGGAGGATGTAATGTAATTCCCGATCTCGTCTACATTTAGAGAGGGAGAAGTTTGGTCCGCGCGATGAATAAGTGTGGAAGTTTCCGCGCCCAGATAATAAACCGCGCTGTAAGTTTTAATTGTGAAACTGAAATCCTCGTTTTATCCGCGTCGGTTGCTAATTGCGCCCTATTATCGAGTTACCCGACGTTTGGCGGAGTGACCGCCACGGCGCCCGCTCTCGACCGTTATCGCCGACTTCATTATAATTATCGCGAGAAGTATTCTACTTACCGTTGTGAGGGTACCGTAGCGAGGTATTAATTGCGGCGATCGAAATTATTTGGCCGAGTTCGGACCGGCCGTCCCGTGTGCCTACAGGTAGTATTATTATCTTTTCAATGCCTATAGTGTACTGTACACAGTACAGTATACTGTGGTACGACACGCTATTGTTTTGTTGTCGTGAAGTGGTGAGCTGCATACGAGATCGTTCAAATTTAGATGTACAACTGTCGACACATCGCCACGCTTCTATGTAATGTATATAGAATGGTTCAGATGCAGACGTTCGAAATGTAGTTTTAATATTATCGAAATACCCGTGTTGCCCAATTTAGTTTAATTGCAAGATGTTTTTATTTTTTTTTAGAGTTTTAGATAACTCGTCCCAAATATTATAATTTTGTACAGTAAAGTTTTATGATCTGGAATAATTTAAACTTGGGTCAATGGGTGACATTACCGTAGCCAAGTAAGAAGGTCCGTCTGTAGCGAGTACAGTCACGGTATAAATGAAACGAAATGTTCTAGTTCGTGTGTGCGGTCGGCTATCGCTGAGCGCCCTTCGAGGCGCCGCCTAATGTTGTAATGTCCGAAAATTTATCGGCTCATTTGTTCCCCTGCACCCCGCGCCCCACGAACCTTCCAAAGAAAAATGTTCGATTTATTAATTCGTTCCCTTCCTTCCGTCCGCGCCATTGTGTGAGATTTATAAAAGGAAAATTATGCATAATTTACAGATCTCTGTTTGAATTCAAATAATCCTCGGTCGAGTAATATATTCATGGAATTTTTCTGTTCTTATTAGCCGAAAACGCGGCAATACTAATAACGATAAATAAACATTTTTACGTTCGAGAAAATTAGTCATTTGTGTTGACCGCAGCGACTTACGGCGTTGCTGTGATCGCACGCTAGATAAGCATCGCTTTGATGTGAACGAGACTACCACGATCGAGTGCAAGCGTCTACTGGAGCAATGGAAGCCAAAAAGCCTTTTATCCGTGTGTCATATAAAAGTGTCGGTGAATGGGGCGCGCAGGCCGGCTGCGCTCACAAAGCCATCTCGCGCCTCCTTTATTATATTCGCCATCCATCTTTCAAGCCGTGACGTCACATTAAAGCGTAAATAAAACGTGTCACGATGGAATAATGCCCTCAATCTCCATCGCCTTTATTCTCTTTCATCGGCGCGGCGGCTTACCGTCCCGCTATTCAGAGAACCAAAACATTCACGTGAACGACACTCTCTACGAACATTTCTCAAGGTTTGAACCTACAAAAAAAACCGACCAAGTCGAGTTAGACTCACCCATTGAGCCTTCCATACCAACTTCTCAAACTAGGTTAATGGACAAACTAAACTTTGCAGTTAGATCCATAGAAAATGTATTGCACCATCCGCAAATAAAAAGTTTGTATTAGTAAATTAACTTTTTTTTGTTATTAAACTACATATATATGCTTTTCCGATTTAAATAAATAAAATAAATTTATTGCCAAAAATTATACACATTTACATATAAACATATCAATTCTAACTATAAATAATAATTTGACAATTGGAGAAGCCTCAGCACTGTTCTGCATGGACGGGGGTCTACGCAGGGCTGATTTTCAGGCAACCCCATTGCCCGAATTAAGATGGTCGTCGGGCTAGTTCAATTAGTGATGCGCGGGACAACAAAAACAAACAAAA
Organism: Cabera pusaria; assembly: GCA_954871355.1. Classification (NCBI taxonomy): domain Eukaryota; kingdom Metazoa; phylum Arthropoda; class Insecta; order Lepidoptera; family Geometridae; genus Cabera; species Cabera pusaria. Next base: position 183,244 of record OX940911.1, read on the forward strand.
CCATGGCTCTTACCTACTTATTTTTAGGGTTCCGTACCCAAAGGGTAAAACGGGACCCTATTACTAAGACTCCGCTGTCCGTCCGTCCGTCTGTCTGTCTGTCTGTCTGTCTGTCCGTCTGTCACCAGGCTATAGCTCATTAACCGTGATAGTTAGACAGTTGAAATTTTCACAGATGGTGTATTTCTGTTGCCGCTAGAACAACAAATACTAAAAACAAAATAAAGTTAAAAATTAAAGGGGGTCCCCATACAAAAAACGTGTTAAACGCCATCTAATTAGTTTCGGAAAAATGACATAGATGGCGCTAATAAACGAGCCCCGTCTTTCTAGATCGCGACCAAACCAAATATTGTTGGTAATATCAATTAATCAAATATATGAGGTTGAAACTCTGTTATGTTCCGTATTGTACGGAACCCTCCCTAAGTGTGCGATAAGAGACGCGATGCTGACTCACACTTGGCCAGTTTTATTTTTTAATGATGTATATATAAAAGACAAACGTTACTGATTGATTGACTGATCTATCAATGCACAGCTCTAAACACTTAACGGATTACGTTGAAATTTGGCATGCAGATAGTTATTATGACAAAGGTTCAAAGTTTGTAAGATTCGATAGTATTTTAAATCCAAAACTTTACACATGTACTTCTGTAAACAAATATATAAATAGGTGTTTTTAGGTTTTTTCGAAATTCCACCCCAAAGAGGGTAAAACGGGATAACAAAGTCTGAAAATCAATATTTTTTCAGATTGCGCTAAAATTTGGCATTCGGATAGTTATTATGACGTAGGTTACCGCTAAGAAAGGATTTTTAAAAGTTTACGCCTAACGGGGATGAAACGGTGAACAACGTTTGTATGGAGAAACAATATTAGATAATCTTTTTATTCGGAACTTCACACAAGTACTTCTGTAAATAAATAAGTAAATACCTTGTTCAGGCTTTTTTGAAAATGCATCTCTAAGAGGTTGAAATGGCGTAACAAAGTCCGAAAATCAATATGGTTTTTCGGGTTTTATAAAAATGAATCCTTATATCCCTTGGTTACTTACACCATAACTTGAAAACTGGTGGACTGATTTGGCTCATTTTTTTTCATGATTCGTTTTTATGATAGAAAGGTTTTTACTAAAGAAAAGTTTAAAGTAAATTAACGAGTTTTAACGCGGGCGAAGCCGCGGGCACTAGCTAGTTACTATATAAGTGGTTCAAGACCTTGCTTCTTGCTTAATTTCATGATTCCAGGTCAACGGGAAGTAACCTATAGGTTTTGATTCCCGCGTAAAATTGCAAAATTTGCGAATATATGCGACGTAAACAGTCATATCTTTTGATCGCGTTGACTTACAGATTTGATTTTTTCACAGCCGAAAGAACCTGTAGATCTAAGTATCTAATATAAGTTTTAACTTGATATCTTTTCGCGTTCCTGAGAAAAAAGGGTCTTGGCAGACGGGCAGACAGACAGACAGACAAACAGAAAGACAGACGGACAACAAAGTGATTCTATAAGAGTTCCTTTTTTCATTTTGAGGTACGGAACCCTAAAAACGGACAACTGCGTGTGTGACTCGTGTACTGAGGTTTCCATTAATTCAAAGTAATGTATGTCTAAGAATTGCGATTAAAGAGATCCCATTATGGCGTTTACAACCATAGACTGAGCTTTTAATGAGTGTAAAATTTTGAAGTACATACTTAATTCTCTCATAACAGCTGTCTGATTGTTAAAACTAACAGTTATTGTTTGTGACCTGATGTACCTAATAGTGTCCATTATTACAAAGTAGCATAGCGTACCTATAAAACAATTTACGTAAAAATCATCAATATAATTTGTCTCTACCACCTGCAAGAAAGAGAATATGCGATATTTTTCTCTGGGTAAGAGAAGAATGAAGAATGTGAAAAATGCTTTCGAAAACATTTTCACCTAAAAGACGTCTGTTTGTTTTAACGAGTAATTTAATTTCGTTGCGTTTCTGTTGCACAAGAAAAATGTAATACGCCGCCTTTACCTCGCTTAAATGTTAAACACAAATGTGGAGTACCTACATTATGTAACATTGGTACGGACAGACCGCAGCGTTCTGCGTGCGCGATCTAGGCGGCGATAGAAAACAAGTGAAAAGTACTGAGATCGCCCGCAGATCGCAGGACGCCGCGGTGAGGCCGTACCTGAACGCATTTCATTTATTTAGGAACAACGGAGGGCGTAAAATAGCCGCTCAACATAAGTTAACAAACTTATGATATTAAGTTTTTTATGAGTTTATTTAATGTTGTAAAATATAGCAGTACAACTTCATAAACCGATAACTTCACAAAACGGATTATAAATTAAATTTGAACAAGCATTCAAAAGTTTTCTATTCATAGCTGAAAGCTCTTCAAGCAAACATGCAGTCAGTTTAGTTGAAAAGAATAGCGAGCTAATTATGCGCTACAGAACAAGTACTCGTCCGCGTCGGTACTTGCTGTTTGTAAAGGTTTATTTACACTAACGTCGACTCTTCCAGATAATATTATGTATATTAAAAGAGAAAATAAAGTCGTCATACTAGTTAGACATAATTTTACCTGATGTAAAGTGACCATCCAATCACATTTGACGTTCACTACTTGCAATTTAGAGCACTAATCGTAAGTATCGATAACATAAACGTATTAGATACGTACGGTTCGTGGTGAGGAATCCCGTTCACAGGCAGTGCGTATGATGAACGATGTAAATATTGTAAATGGGCACTTTGAGGCTGGTTCTGGTTTATTTACCAATCATATGTGAGGTGCTAAATGAATTATTAAAAGACAGCGCGCAGCACCCTTCAAAATATTCAGGAGTTGCATAAAGTTGAAAAGTTGAGATACGGCGGCGGAGCGGCTTTTCAAAATGGCGGCTATTCTGTCAATTATGCATGTCGCCGCGCCGATGCAGCGGCGCGTGGTAACGAACACGTTATTTCTAACTATATTATAATAGCAAAGAAGCTTGTACACAGCACATATCTAAAGCAATTGGATTATAAGCAAAACTTCCCTTGAAATTGTATTGTTGCCGCAACTCTATTTCTGCAGGTCAACTGTATAAAACGGTTAAGATATGTAAAAATGATAAGGACGTAGATTCTATATGCCATTAATGAGCACAAAATGGCACAATAAAATAACAAGACAAACCCTTGTTCGTTCTATGAATTTCACTGACTTTAGATATACGATAACACAAAAAAGGACGACACGAATTAATGAAAAAGCAAATCGTGAAACCGCTCACTCTGTGGCTTTTCCGGCGTGGTGTCGCCGCTATAGCTCGTGGCGTGACTAAAGTCAAAGTCAAAGTCAAAGCATTTATTCAGTATATGGGCAATTTATATGGGCAATATATGGGCAAAAAAATTTGCACACGTGAAATAACATTAAACAGATCATATTCAATAAAAATATTATAGATATAACAGAAACATAACTTATTGCTTTGAATTAACAAAAAAAAAACAATGGTATTGAGCCATTCAGCTTTCATCTAGACGTCGAACGTCACACTTAAAACACATGTTTAATTCCCCTGATTAATATAGGGTTGCCAACCGTACTATTACGTGCACCCGCAACCCAGTGCATGTTTCAGTACTTCAGACAATTTTTATCCAAAAAATTGTGAAATAATGAAACATAATAAATAAATACAACGCAGACTAATTGCAGTACAAATCATATTCCGAATGGAACCGATTCTCCGTCTATCAGCTGCATAATACCGTCTCTACAGGCAACCCTAGATCTGCAAAGACTCCGGAAAGAAACTGTATCATCTGTAAAAACATATCTCCACATCCAAACTTCTAACTCTGGCAACCATCGCTGGCTCACTACAGAATATTTGGCTTGTTATCCTTAAGCGTGTAATGGACGTGATTTTAGAAAATCACACGAGTTTTGGTATATGAAGTTTAATAGGGCGCGTGACAGTTTTACGACCGGGTGTACTAATTCTTGTGTTGCACTCGCCGCGTCTGGCTTTTCATTAAGGGCTAGCGTACATTTATTGTTATGTTCATGTAAGAGGTAATTATGCACATCAGGTAGTATCAGGTCATAATACTCATACCTACTCTGTTACGGTTACCTTTGCATTTATGTATCAGCGAAAACTGAAATACCAAATATTTTAGTAAAGACGTATTATTTTAGAACATTTAGAAATATATTAAAATTGTAATTCAATTATCTAATAATTTCCAATTTAAAACTTAGTTAAATTAGTGGCTATGATGTGTAATGAATTCTTAGCATCGAGTGCTACGTACTAAAAATACAAAACCTGATGTTGAATCTAGTGAACATTTTACCGAGTTAAGGATTTACAAATTTTGCATCCGTGTGACTCACGCTGAATGGAAAAAAATGGATTGCAATCGCATATAATAATGTACAATATAAAATATAAGCACTTAGTGTACATGTCAACATAACGTAAAGTTTTAATAAGGCATATTTACGTAAATAAATTGCGGAAATACTTTGACGATTTGAATTACAAGTGAAAAGTTGACCATCTCACAAGTATACGAGGCGATGTATAAACTGTATTCTACGATTGTCACGGGACCACAATCACCGAGATCTAAAGTATTATATTAAGGGTTACGCGACAGACGCATAACAATATTTGAAGTGACTATCGCTTTTATAACATGGTTGATGTTTCCAATACGAAACTATAATTATTTTTACTCGTATTTTGTTTGTGTCATCTGTACGTAAATGCAATCAGCTATCGTTTCATTTAAGGTAAGTATTTTGATTTTTTAAACATATTAAACTTTTCTAATCGTAAATCATTATTTACATATTTGTGTATACATTTATAAAAATAGTTTTTTATTATTGTTTTCACTTAAATATATATAGACTATACTAGATAAATACTTCCAAATTCCAAAGTACAGCATAATTTGCGAAAAAATAATGCTTCAATTTGTAATGATTTTAGCATTACGTATGTAATATGTATGGACAAGTCGATAGCTGCAGGCATTTTAAGTGAACGTTCGTGACCCTGCTCCTACCTGTGTGTGATAACAGCGGCGAGACAAACCCTTTTACGATACATATTAGGACTCTTGGGAGAGCTCGGCTTGAGGGCCCTCTACGAACAAGACGACCCTTGACATATACTACTAGAGTTAACAAGTTCTCTGTTGTAGTTTTGCACGCTGAATCAAGTCAAGTCACAAATTATCGTCTTATTTATTTAAAATTCGTCAGGTAAATAATTGGACTAACAAGACGCTCGTTTGATGGTAAGTGATATTCGCCGGCTGTAAAATATACTGAACACGCATGCACTGAACAGCTAGTCTTTTACTCTGCACTGCGCTGCGCTTGCTTTCGATCATATTTTAGGATCTTGTTATATCGATGTTCTGCCTGACTTGTTGTCAATAAACTAGAATATTTTCATATTACATACCGATTTACGACATATTTCCAATGTTTGATGATGATTTTATTTATAAATTATAATGTTGCCTCATATAAGGGTGTTTATACTTTGATCGATACATTTGAGGGTAGTCTAAACCTTACAAGATGTGTCAGAGCCGCCATCTTGGTTTTCTGTTTGACTGATGCTTTATAAGGGCGGTAGTAACGTTAGTTGAGACACTTTTGCTCGAGCAGCCTTCGGGCTGACATCGTCACCTTTACTCTGTCGGGAATATCGTTCAGACGACAAAGTGCTGTCCAACTCAATGAAGCTAAGTATTTGTATTACAAAATGTATAGAATAACTGTGGCCAGAATGTGGTTTTCTAGGATATGTTTATAATAATGATGGTTTCACCTAGGAATGGTGATGATAGTGTTTTAGCTTTGTTGAGGGTGGTAAGGAAAGGCTATGAGGGGTGGTGGAGGCTTTTTGGGGTATTACGGTATTGATTTTCATGTGTTATGTATTGTTGAAATTTGTTATAAAGAATTGTGATTTAACATTAAATACTTATAGGTATATTGCTGTTCTGTTTGTTCTAAAAGTATCCTTATCGATATTGTCTATTATAATGGTCCTGAGTCTTTTGATGGTACATAAAAAGTTATTTCATTAAAATGCTTTCTCGGTCATGTCCTGACTTTTATATTTTATTAATAAGTCCTACCTATTAGCTGAAGTATAGGCAGGTAGTTTTGGACATGGTTCCAAGTACATATTTAGCGCCAGACTTATTAAAATGATGGTAGACCGCTAGATTACTACCACCCACCGCTCTGTTCATTAGAGTAAGCTAACACACTCGTAGGGTTCCGTAACACAGTAGAGTATTTAATAACTATAATTTTTGTCCACTAAAAATAACTTCGTTTTTCATAGCGTTTGTAAAACAAAGATCAGATTTTTTTACTAGCTTACTTTAAAGTTAGAGGGGAGGGGAGAAGGGGGAGCGGGGACACGACTTTCTTTCAAATTATTGACTTCGAGAAAAACTGGTTTTAGAAACCTTAATGTCATTTTTAAAGACCTATCCATAGACACGTATACGTTTGATTAAACATTTTTTTTTAATGTTTACTGTCTCAGAACTCCGACAAATCCTAACCGATTTATACGGGACTATGCTTCCCGTGTGGTCCCATCCAAATTTTATCGTGATCTGATAATTATCTCCGGAGATATAATAACATCTAAAACTTAGTAATAAATAATTTAAGATCGTACAAAACTAAAAAACCCACTTCGCATGCCGCGATAGTCAAATTACTGACAAGTTATAATCATGTCCAGACGCACAGATATACGATACATGGTGAATATTCCATTCTGTGGCACAAAGCGCTTTGCATCAACATTTATCATACGCACAGCAAAGGAATGGAATTCCCTGCTAGAGTTTGTGTTTCCTGTGAAGCACAATCCGGGGGTCTTCAAATCGCGAGTGAACAGGTATCTTCTAGGCAAGCGTGCTACATCGTCGATCACATCTTCACTTAACATCAAGTGAGATAGTGGTCAAACGCTTGCTTATCTACAATGAAAAAAAAGTATACAAATTTGCTTATATTGTTTATCTCCATATCTCTGGAGATAATTGTAATAGCTCGATAAAATTTGAATGGGACCAAACGGCAGGTATAATCACAATCTCAAACAAATAATAATTTTTCAAATCAGTTATGATTTGACGGAGTTCTGAGTTAGTTCTATGTATGGGGAGCCCCCCTTAATCTTTTATATTTTTAACAGACTTCACAAAAAACGAGGATTTCCTCAATTTGACTTTTTTTTGTAATTTGTGTTACCTCAGAACTTTGTCAAATCTTAACCGATTTGAAAAAATATTTTTTATATATATATAAGGGTTTCGTTTTTCCATTCGGCTACGGAACCCTAAAAAATAGCTTACCACCATCAAGGAGAAAATCTGCCGCCATTACCTTATGGGGTTCCGGCAGCACACAGCCCTTGGTAGTATGCTACTTTTTAATAGCAAGTCTTGCAGAACATTGAAATATTGCTCCTTAACCTGTGGAAACTTACAAGCTGACTTTGTCTCAGAGGCACTGTCTTGTCTTGTAAAGATAACGTGGTATACTTCAAGGCAGAGGGCGCGCGCGGGCACTCTCGTACTCCCTCTGAGCGGACAGACGCACTCCTCACAAGTACTGCTCAGTACTTCAACGAAAGGATTGTTTCAACAAATCACGATCTTTGGAGTCTTCATCGTGATTGGTCAACTCGTAACCCTCCTTAGAGCTCAGCTTATTTTTATTAAAAGCTTTTGTCTCAACGTACACGTGTATACGTGTTCGTACTATGTAAGACATTGTGTAGACATTTTGAAATTATGTCATCTTTATTTTAGGGTTTCAATGTCAGTTGTAACATTAACATTATTAAATTAACATCATAAAAACCGATAAAAACAGACACGAGTTGAGGTTGACAGCTGTGTCAAAAAATGTGAGTGATATTTACGATCATGATAATGAAAGTAGTGAGTTTTTAACCAACTGCAAAATAGGAGGATATAGGAATAGGTTCTCTATTTAGATGTTTATATATTTATTTAGGTATGTTCGGGTATAATTGCGGCATATTATATAGACGGGTTGCAGATCTAACTATGAATTTCGGAGACAGACAACGGAACTCTTCAATTTGACGCGATTGCAGCGTGGCATTCAACATTTCTTTTTTCGTTGTTTTTACGATCATAGTTATACATTGCATAATAATATACAAGACATATATACGGTTGTCGGTTCTGCGGTTAATGCGGCCGCCTACAGCCTTACACCTCACTAATCTGACGGGCTTGACTTTGGTTATCTGACGGTTCAACTCGCTACGAATTCGATCCTGTATGGTGCTGATTGTAAGTGCTGATTCTTCTCGTCGCATCGGTCTCCGGATGAATTTGGATAACACCAAAGTCATGTACAACAAGCACGTTGTTCCGGAACCGATGAACTGACACTCGAAGTTGTCACTAAGTATGTTTCGTTAGAAAAATCCATTGATGCACGGCGGGGTTTGAACTCGGTACCTCAAGCATCAAAGCCGACCGTTCTCCCGGTTACGCCCATGGGCCCGAATGCCGGCCCGGTGATCGAATTGTTATTATCCCCTGAAGTTTGCCTGAGTGTGGATGGCTGCCATCGATTGCAAAATAGTTCGAGTCTGAATGTTTCCACAAAGGAAATTAGAGAGATTATTTTTCCGACCCAAATATCGACCAATAGAATTGCACCATTCGACGTCACGTGGTACAACCTACATGGTATTATACTGATAATTTTTTGAAAATTTTCTCTGTTGTACCACGTGACGTCGAATGGTGCAATTCTATTGGTCGATATTTGAGTCGGAAAAATAATCCCCCGAATACCACACGAGCTTCAAAATTATCTGGCATTTCCCTCAAGGTTCCCTGCAAACAAATAAAGTCGTCAAGTTTTTCAAAAATCACTCGCGCTTCGCGCTCGTGATTTTTTAACCTGAAAAACTTGACTCCTTCATTTGTTTGCAACGAACCTATCGGGAAATACCCGATAATTTTGAAGCTCTTGTGGTATTATAAGTGAGTATTAAGCAGTGCGAGTACAAAACTCACACTGCTAAATACTCTCCTCCGTATATTATCCATTATTATTTATTATCAAATTCTACACCTTTTTAAAACAGCTGTAATAGTAATAAATGTATCAATAGCGAGCTTTAAAATTACATCTCCAAGTAGGGTAAGTAGGTCTCGATAGTGCGGCGAACTCTCGGCTGCTCTGTGTCTCGACTCCGGCCGGTATCGGCACACAGAAAACAAAACTCTAAAATGTAATTGTTTTGGCTTTAATTTCGCAGCGGGACGGTACTTCCGTTCGGATGAAATATCTGTCACATCCGGCGTCTGTCCCGCTTCGTTCGGCGCTGCCGCTCACTGGGGCGTCGACCGCCACGAGCGCGCTCTGCCGGATTATCACATCTAACAGAATGAACGAAACCTTCCTTATATTTAGGATTTCCACAGAGGATCTTACGTGAAACTAGGCTTCAATTTTTTTCTCATTCGCACAACACCCACATTCCACAGTGATGACTCAACTATGTATGCGATCTATCATACCTACACATCTAACTGCAATGCATTTTTGATAAGGGATTGTTTATCTATACTAATATTATAAAGAGAGAACATTTGTATTTTTGTATGTTTGTAATGAGTAAGCTCAAAAACTACCGAACCGATTAAAAAAATTCTTTCACTAATACATAGAATGGACTTTCGGAATGAAAATAGGCTATATATTATCCCGTTTAAATTAAAGGTGCATTCGTGGATACCTAATTTGCAACCTAAGTCGGCAAAAAAACGGTCGAAAAAACACGTTTCTTACGAACGCTGCTTAATTGAAAATAGATAGAAGAATATTTTCTTTGCAAGAGTTGTACAACTTAATAAGACCTACAAAAAAGTCCGCAACAGCATATGTCTATCTCTTAAGGTTGACTCACAGTAACCATTTTAATCTTAAAATTTTTGTTAAAAAATATTACATAACTTCCAAGGCTATTTTCAAGTATATAGTATTAATCCTTATCCAAATAATTACGTTAATTAGCTTGGCCACATATTATAAATTAAAATTGTGCTTTACAGTATACAGTGTGGAAATTAAACACAGGCCCTGGAGGGAAACTACTTTAAATCCTTAAGCTAGCTCATTTTACTTAAAGCAGACATTCCTTTATTTTTGAAAAGAAACAAATCTGCATTAAAAGATTTTTTAAAACTCGCTTGCTTCGCCCGGGACTCGAACCAACTAAAATTAAAAAAAATAAACACTCTTTATTTTAATATACTAATCGGTAGTATTAATATTCAGGATAAAGTTTCTCTAACAAACATTAGGTCTTAAAAATAAAAATAATCGTTAAATTTAACATCAACTTTATTTTACTATCAATTTTGTAACACTTAAATTTTAGTAATAATGGAATGTATAACAGACATAACAATCATTATTGGTCTCGTCAAAATCCATTCCGTGTCCGTGAAACGAACAATCAGGTCAGATTTTCGTTTAATGTTTGGTGTGGAATCAAAAGTAACATGGTTGTTTTGATGCACATTTACGAAGGACATCTGAATGCAGCAAAATACATTGAAATATTGGAGCTTTTACAAAATCAATTAAACCTTCTGCCAGAAGAGGATCGAAATAATATCATTTTTTAACAAGATGGTGCACCTACCTGCCCACAACAGCAAAATTGCCAGGGCATACCTTAATGAAAATTTCAATGCCTGGATAGGTACAAACGGGACGATTAGATGGCCTGCAAGAAGTCCAGACCTGACGCCCATGGACTTCTTTTTATGGGGTCATGTAAAAAATGTTGTTTATGAAACTTGCTATGAAACCGTTCAAGAGCTAAGGATTGCGATAGAAAATGTTATTAGGGGCATACACCACAACACTTTGCTGAAGGCTACAAGAAATGAATTTCAACGGCGACTAATGTTGTGTAGCCGGAACGGCGGGGCTCATTTCGAACAATTTATCAGTTAAATAATTTAAGTGTTACAAAATTGATAGTAAAATAAAGTTGATGTTAGATTTAACGATTATTTTTATTTTTAAGACCTAATGTTTGTTAGAGAAACTTTATCCTGAATATTAATACTACCGATTAGTACATTAAAATAAAGAGTGTTTATTTTTTTAAATTTTAGTTGGTTCGAGTCCCGGGCGAAGCAAGCGAGTTTTAAAAAATCTTTAAATGCAGATTTGTTTCTTTTCAAAAATAAAGGAATGTCTGCTTTAAGTAAAATGAGCTAGCTTAAGGATTTAAAGTAGTTTCCCTCCAGGGCCTGAGTTTAATTTCCACACTGTATATAATACTGTAATGCCTCTCTAGTATAATATTTAAATAAATAAATAAAAATAATTCAATTGAAAACTCTAGAAGATATCACGAATTTCACATACACGCATCGCAAAATTAATAAAATATTTGCAGTGAAACCACAGATTAGTTCATAGTTACTACGAAAATATTATTATAGGCTTAGCTATGCTGTAGATCCCCACAGATCACAATCAATTTGAAGTCAATATAGTATAATAATATTATCTATTGTATAAAATAATATTCATCTATATATATAATAACCAATAAACCACCCCGACTGATCTATGTATAATCTTTTCATTAAAAGCATTCCAATGACTCTAAACACGACATTTTAAATCTGAGCTGTAAGTTGGTGAGGATTTGAGTATTCTGTAGAATCTAGGAGATGTCCCAGCATCTGGTCAATGCTTCCATGTTCTTACAATATCGTTGAAGAAGATTTTCGAATTGATCAGACCTATGAAAGTTGATTTCATAGCGCAATTAACTAGTAAAAAGCTCATAGTCTTATAACGATTGAACGAATTTTCATGAATCAAAGCTAAGAAAACTCTCGATGAAGACATCTAAAAAACAAAAAAAAAACTATCAATAATAAAAACAAAATCGGTTCATCCGGTTAGGTGCTAAGATGCTACAGACAGACACACAGATATACACGTTAAACGTATATTACCCCTACATTTTGCGTCGGGGAACGCGTAAGGTTACGGCGGCAGATGTTCACCTTTTTTTTATTTATTTATATCTTATAGGCTAGCGTTTGACCACTATCTCACCTGTTGGTAAGTGATGATGCGGTCGAATATGGTAAGCACGCTAGGCCTAGACTGGGGAACTGGCTCTCAAGGATAGCTGCCGGAACACATTAGATGTTTTTGGCGACAGATTTTCTAAGTTGAGGGTGGTAGCTGGCCAGGCGGACACTAGATAGTGTCCTACCACCATGCGGGGGTTGTTGGTTTCTTAACGATGTTTTCCTTCATCGGAGGGCCACTGTGAGAAGCGCACATACATTTTTCGATGGAAAAATCCATTGGTGCACGGTAAGGTTTGAACTCGGTACCACGGCATCAAAGCCGACCGTTCTCCCGATTACGCCACCGGGCCCGGGCTCCTTGGTGGTAAGCTACTTTTTGGTAGATTTAATGATCCCACTACCACTGTACGAAAACTCATGATTCATGAATGCACATAAAACTTTCATTGGTAGGTATATAGCTAGGATTAGAACCAACGACCGTCGGGTCAAAATCAGGGTAACTATCCTTTACGCTAAAGGGCCGTCCAATATCACTACGTAAGTATTATAAAACAAATTCCATCACTGCGTCTGTCTGTCTGTTCGCAATAATCTACTATCACAATAGCTACTGAACGGATTATCATGCGGTTTTCACCAATAGCCAGAGTGTTTATGAGGAAGGTTTAGGTGCATAATTCGTTAAGGTTTTGTGTAAATTGGATGAAATATGACGATTATTGTTAAATATGTTCATATTTTATATTCGATGCAACAAACTAATGCAAATTTTGTAGGCATATATGTTCTACCCGTGCGAAGCCGGGGCGGGCTGCTAGTATCTAATATAACAACGCACCATACCTGCCATTCTGTGCTAATTTCCACATAATCACTTCACAACTTCAAGATTTCAACATATTATTTCACTTCTTAACTGTGTACCTTGTATATTTATTATTTTGATTATTATTACTATATTTTTATGGTATATAGATTTAAGAAACATGTAATGTAAATAAATGCATTTAAGACACACTTGATTTGTGTTATTTACTGAAAAAATATTTTATATTAATACTAGCGCAAAAAGTTAGGTCTTAAAAACAATTATAAGTACATAATTAAATTTATAAGTAATATTTAGAAATAGTACATATATATACAACTTAACTATATTAAGATAAAAACTATTTAAAATGATACAAATACGTAAAATGTTATAAATAAAAAACAGAACCTAGGTCGCAGCTGTCTGCCGGTAACGTTCCCAAAAAGCTGGCGACGTTACCTCGTTGAATTGCTAGGCTAATCCGTTGGCCGAGGTAAGCGCCAGCTCTTTGGTCTCGAGTGACGTCTATTAATCGTCTGGACAGCTCCTTTACAAAACCTCGCGCATCTCGACCCCACGGACCCATTGTTTCGACCCCAAACGGAAGAAAAATGTAGCCATCACCAATGGCAGCATATTTCCTCCGTTTGAGGGTTTTTGCCGCATCCGCTGCCGCACCTGCTGCTCGTGAGGTCCCGCATATGTGGGCGCCGCTAATGTGTCAGCACACGTCGCGTCCCACACCAACGGTCTCTCTCGGCACCACGGAACCAACGTCATACCGTCGGGCCTCTTACCATCGTCACGTGATATACCGTTCGGCTCTAATATAGCCGGCATGTTCACGGTGGCAAGGGCCCGACGAATGACGTCATTCAAGGAGGCGTGACGTGAGAGACGCCCTGCACTGCACTGCGGCATGACAGGCCATGGTGGCCTAATTTGTCTACTTCACTGCCGCAATGACAATTGTGAGGTACTGTCCAGGAGATGCCCAGACGTAATCCCACAGCAATGGAGAAGCTGTCATCGTCCATAAGGGTACCTATGTTGGAAGAAGGTAATGCGTGTAGCCAGTATCCAGATTCTTTTTCACGTGTGGCAAGGAGACGAGCCCGGTCCCTAATATCAACACTATTTTGAATTAGTTCATCCTGAATAATTTTACAAAGGGGCTCGTCCCATAGCTTTTGTGAACTAATTTTTATAGGTAAGACCTCACCTGGACAAGCCAAAGACCAAGCGGTTTTAGCTTCTTCCATGTATGCTATAGAAATGTTGGATGATGAATTTGAAATGTTTTTTTTTTTTTATACTGTGTACCTACTTCAATACGGATTCCAATAATTTGAAGCAATCTCTCGATGATTTTATGGAGATCTTTGACAAACGTATGGACAACTTTGAGGGAAGACTGCAGAAGGCTCCACCCGACACTGACACAGATGCCCTTGCAGCAGAGTTTGCCACGTTCAAAAAGTTTGTGGTAAATGCACTCCGCACCCTCCAGCAGCAAATTGATATTCTTGTACGAGAAATGGACTAATTAGAGATGAGAAGTCGCCGCAAAATACTTCTGCTGCATGGTCTACCTGAGACACCAAGCGAAGACACTACTTCTATTGCAGCTAAAACAGTTGTCGAACAGTTTAAAGTGGAGGCTTTTACAGTGAGTGGCATCAGCAGGTGTCACAGGATGCAGGTGCCAAGTCCAATCTGAAGGGGTCCGGGATATCGGTATCCGAGTTCCTGACCAAGTCAAGGCACACCGTGTTTATGGCAGCACGTCAGCGGTACGGTGTATCGAAGTGCTGGACCCGGGACGGCTACATCTTGTTCTAGGGCAGGACGGGGCCCGCCATCGTATCGTCAGCCAAGCAGATCTCGATAAGATCCCAGCGGAAGCTCCAAAGGCCTCGGAAGCTCCGGCGAAAGATGTCGCTGCACCGAAGACCAAACAGAAGCGGGCGGCCGCCAGGAAATGAATTCGACTTCATCATTTATTTTTATCGACATTATCGACTCGGTAGAAAGAAGGTAGATCATTTAATGATAATAATAACCATATGAATTTTTCAATACACCTTCACATTAGTTTTAAATTACATTGATATTTGACAAGTATATGTAGGTATGTCTTTTTTTTTATGAATTAACATGTAGCCTGTCAAAGTCACTATTTTACTAAGCTATTTGTAATCCATCATCCTAGCTATTTTATGATTTTGTTCCATTTCGCATCATTTCTTGATGATTTCTTGCGTCACACTTTCAACTATCTTTTTAAAATACTGTTTACTGTAAAATAGTGTTGTTTCTGCCGAGAAGATTGATTATATAATGGAGGTGGATATAGAATAAACTTTGAAGTCTAAAATAATTGATGACTTCCAATAATGTTTTTTACTACATGTTTACTAGTATATTTATATGTTTCTTTGTTCTAGCATAGCCTTATTGGCTATTTATAACAAATGATTAAAACCGCTTTATTCTGTATAATTTCATTTTACTACAATAGTAGTTAGTAGGCATGGTAATAACCGTTCCTTTTAAATGTTGTCTTATATTCATAGCACTTCTATTACTGGAAGATAATCAATAATATTATGTAAGCTTTTGTAATATGTGTGATCTAATACCATAAGAATCTTTGTCCTGACATACTGACTGACTGACTGACTGACTGACAGACAACGCTCAGCCTTGAGGATGTATTTGTCTTAGTACGTAAGGGTGTACTAAGAAAGGATTTTCCAAAATTCACCCTTTTGTCTCGGATTGCGCTGAAACTTAGAATGCAGATAGTTATTATGACGAAGGTATCCGTTAAGAAAGGATTTTCTTTAAATTTTCCCCCGGATACGGAACGGTGATTCAAAGTTTGTATGGCGAAACAAGATGAGATAGTCTGTTTTATTCGAAACTTTACATAGGTACTAAGTACGTGTTGTAGGATTTTTCGAAATGAGGTAGGTAACAAAGTCTGAAAATTTGGGTTTTTGGATTTTATAAATATGAATCCCGATTTTCTTTAGTCACGCAATAACATAAAAACGGGTGAACTGATTTGGCTAATTCTTTTTTTTGTATTTTATGATAGAAAGGTTTTAACAAAATAAAAGTTTTAAGTAAATAAAAGGAGTTTTTAACGCGGGCGAAGCCGCGGGGCACTTCTAGTTACTTATAGAAAGATACTGAACCACACAACACAAGATTGTCCTAGTGTGTGTTTCAGTGCTCAACACAAGCTTTGTTTAGTTCATAAGCTTAACTGTGTAAAACCTTTTACTTGTGTTTTTGAAATAAATTATTATATTATTATTATATAATTCATTTTTTTTATCAAATACAGTTATACAATACAATACATCAGACACAATTTAGTAGTCGTTTGATATATTTCGTAGAAGTATAGTACCAACATATTTATACTATTATTTATTCTGTGATATAGCTAAAATAAGAACTCTATACAATACGCACGAACTGAAAGCGATGCGTTATTAATTATCATAATTATGCGTATATATATTATATATATCTTTAAAACAATGGTAAAATCTCATTATTTGGCCGAACAAAGCTAAAAGTACCACACTGCTGTAATATAATAATATTATTTGATCTAATATATAGGTTGTATGTATGTGTATGTATAAGTATATTATATTATTGTTATTGTATTGTATATAATATTTTGTGTATGTCTATTATTGACTTATTATATTTTTATCTTTTTCAGTTATAAATTGTACGCTACCGCCATGTTTTGTTTTAATTTTTTTTTTTCCATACTAGGTTGTCTGGATTGCTTCAAGCGATAAGACCGCCGATTGTGTTGCCATTCAGATATATTTTATTTTATTGTTTTGTTTTTGTACAATTTGTTTAATTGGTAATCAATAAAGAGTTTTTGTATTGTATTGTATTGTATGCGTTGTAATACCTTATTACCTTCTGGCCGGCGGTCACTGCGCCGTGCGTTGCGAAACAGAACTGCGTCCCTTACAATAAAATTCATTTTACGTTCCTCAACTAAATAAATTAGAAATCCGAGCTATTTTACGAGGCAGCGTGCAATGTGATACCGAACACAATCGCTGAAGCTCTGCACGCTACCTCCTCCTCTAAACGTCTCGGTGAGGCCGTCCCCACGCGAGCGGCGATGTACGCGCACCTATCGCGAACGAACGCAGCGTTTTTTCCTCACTCGTAGTAGTATCCAGGTAAATGGAAGGTAGGTCGTAATATTTTTTTTCATGTCGGTCATTTGTCTGACGCACGTGGCTTTTTGTAGACATTAAGCGCCTTAAAAAGGGCATTTACTTTTGTGCCGGAGAACGGAGAAAAACTCAATTGTTTCCATTTAGCGAGGAGAAAATACGACGTATCGTAGGACGGGGAGCGAGCGGTGCGTTACACAACATGTCGTGCTACGTGCTGGAGACTGGAGAGGCGATTCGTTTGCATGAACACTTCGCTTATGAAAGTAATAATTATAATTATTATGTTGTTTAATATCTCTGTCCTCTGCTGGACAATGGCCTCACTACATAACACCGTGTTATTTCTTTATGTTATGTGATATACAGCTATTACCTAAATGCTCGTAATTAGGGTTCCGTTGGTACGGAAACCTCGGTGGGCGAGTATATAATATAATATATATAAAATAATTGTTGTAATTAAATGGTTTTAAATAAATCAGCCAAACGGATAGACGCATGATCATTAAGAACATATAAGGGTTCGTTGTAGTTACTCCGGAAGCCGTATGACATGAGTCACTGACGGTATGATATACCAGCGGCCGTCTTTTGAGCTGAAGAAAGGGCGCAGTGGCTGGCGATGTCACTTCTAATAGGTACGTACCAAAAAACTAACGCAACTGAAGGAAAATTCATAGCCAATTCCCAGTGATTAGTGTGCGTTCGATCGTCGCGCAAGATCTATCAACGTTTATATACAGTCAAATAAATACTGATACCTACCAATAAAACTAGTAAAAACGTCATAGCTCCGATTGTTGTCGGGTCACAGCCACCGTGGACGTGACGAGAAGTCGGAGCAGGCTATCTTTCTAAAATTAAAGCTGTCCGTGCAAACCGCGATGAGTATAGTGGTCGCGAGCGGGGTGCCTCGCCGATCGGTTCACTCCGCAGAGTGAATGAGATCCGTAAAAAACTAAGTTGCACGGGCGCAGCGGCCGCAGCGGCGATTTCATTTTAGATAGCACTGTTTTTGTGATAAAGCTGAGAGAATTTACACTCAAATGAATAAAACACTTTGAGTTGGGAAATAGAGGAACGCTATCCGGCAGCCGTCTGTCGACGAGTACAGAACCATTTGTACAAAGTTGATGTTTAGCGTCGTCATTTATAAACATCGTATTAACTACAGGTGAATCGTCGACCAAGACAGTGATGGTTGAAGTCACAAACGATCTGGTAGTGACTTATCATTGCAACAGAGATGAATAAAGTTTTAAATATTAAACTACGGGAGTTATCGCGCTTAAAATAATGATTTTTATTTAACTCAACGTTTCGAGCAAGTTGCAATGATCGTGGTCACGCGACGACTTAAAGTCGACTCAGACTCAGAGACGACTAAAGTTTACAATGAAGATGGATTAACTGTGAACCTACGATTTAGAAAGAAGATATACGGTCGTGGGGTTAATTCTTAAACTGGAAGAAAATATTCGGCAAACAGCTGACCCGACATTTCTTATTTCTGGCAGGATTATCTCCAGCGAACGTTGTAACAAAACTTTTGATAACTCTCTTGGTGACATGTTTACGTTAAATTTGTGATGTGATTCATTAGATGGCAGCTATCACTCACTGATTAGATGACGCCGATAACGATGGACAATTAACTCAAAGAATATAATTTACTGGTTCCGTCTCAATTTAATGCTATCTATTCTATTGCAGAGAAGCGTGATTCTACTTTGTAGTATACGTGGCAATGTGTTCACATTGCCACTTTCTGTCCGATTATATAATATTTTTTTTTCCAAAAAAAAAAAAACTGACTTCATAATTACAAACAGGCACTCAAAAGCGAAAAATAAATAACTTGATATAATTATTATAAGCGCTACCCACTTATCTATTTGAAGTCGGTGCCAGCCAAGTCTATTGGATCATCATCATCATCATCAGCCTGTATCAGTCCACTGCTGGACGTAGTCCTCTCCCAAGATGCGCCATTGAGTCTATTGGATAGTAGATAGATACTATGTATGTAGTAGTAGCAGTAGTAAGTAGGTACATACATGTAGGTAGCATCTATCTACTATCTATTAGACTTGGCTGGCACCGACTTCAAATAGATAAGTGGGTAGCGCTTATAATAATTATATTAAGTTATTTATTTTTCGCTTTTGAGTACCTGTTTGTGGTTATGAAATCGGTTTTATTTTTTTTGAAAAATAATTTATTTTATCCTTTTTAGTGCAAAACAAGTTTTTATTAAATTACATGTATCTATAAAATGTCGTGTCTGGGCCGTTATACACTGACGGATATATACTCGTAATTTGTGAAAATTTCAAGTATGTACATACTAATATTATTAAGTACCTATTATGGTTAAGAAGATACAGATCTGTAAAGTGCGCACATATAGACACACGGACGGACGGATGGACGGACGGACGGACAATAAAGTCTCAAAAAGTGTTCATTTGGTACCCTTCGGGTTCGGAACCCTAAAAAATTTATTTTAAATGCCGCGCTAGTGAAAATATTTACTAGTCTTATGACTTGATATCATCAAGGTATCAAAGGACAATGTCCATAATGGCTCTGTGCAATAAAAGCATCTGACACACACGATAATTAATTGTCTATTTTATTACAATAATTCCAAATACTTTTATAACACGGACTAAATTTATTATATGATTATAGGATATAGGATATTCCAAATATATAATAAATATTAAAAAGTATTATTTGCGATTATTAACATTAATTGCCGCCATATGGACGACAGATACTACTGAATCACTCTATTACGTTATAAGAGTTGGCACTTCCCTACATTGTTGATACCTACCCGAATTATGAAAGCACTGTGTAGCCAACCTAACAACGGAAAGTATTATTTACTTAGTAACTATTATATAATCTGTGGTATTATGCTTATAATTTTTTTTGCTGTGTTGGTTGGTACAAAGTACGTTCATAATTCTGAGTTATTTAATTATGTATGCAGTGTCGCGGAACTGATATGACCGCGATTTTCGCCAAACGTCATGTCATGTCAATAAATATTAACTAACTTTGCACCCTAACAAGACTTAGCCAATTTAGAAAATTCAAGTTAGAAAATCTGTCACCAAACATCTAATGTGTTCCGGCAGCTATCCTTGAGAGCCAGTTCCCATTCTAGGCCTAGTGTGCTTACCATCTTCGACCGCATCATCACTTACCAACAGGTGAGATAGTGGTCAAACGCTAGCCTATAACGTATAAAAAAAAAAAAAAAAAAGCCCGGTAGAACATTCCTGTGAGGACAAATTAATTCTACCCACCTTCTGTTAACAACCAAAATCAACGTGAAGAAAGATGTAAAAACATTATTCAAGGTCATATTTTTAGGGTTCCGTGCCTCAAAAGGTAAAAAATGGAACCCTTATAAGATCACTTTCTTGTCCGTCTGTCTGTCTGTCTGTCTGTTTGTCCGTCTGTCTGTCCGTGTGTCACTACCGATTTTCTCAGAAACGGGTGGACTTAGCAAGTTGAAATTTATACCAGATACAGAAGTCTATAGTTCCTATTAGGTGTATAAAAATCAAGGTCCTGAGTCAACTCGATAAAAAGATATGGGCAAATTTAGACTTTCGCGAAAACTTGTTAGTACCATTAATTTACCATAATTTTCAAATTTTTTTATTTTTCGGAATTTTTCCTTTACTTGTGCTGTAATACCTTGCTTTTGACCAAAATTGACAATTCTAGGTCAACCGGAAGTACCCTATAGGTTTTGGGTCGAAAACCTATAAGGTACTTCCCGTTGACCTTTTTAGAGGTCTAGCCTAATTGTTACCAAGCAACGTTGGTACGGAAGCCTCGGTGGGCGAGTCCAACTCGACTTTGCCGGTCTTTATTTAGTCTTCAAAAGTATATGCAATAGCAACTTCAATGGTGTATAATCTTCTTGGGACTCTTCTTCTAAAACCAGTACATTCTCCTATGTTTGAGGTATTTATCTCCATATCTCTGGAGATACTAATCAGATCTCAATAAAATTAAAATGGGACCACCTCGGAAACGTGTCCTACCTATTAAAAAAGAATCATTTGAATCCGTTCACAATTGACGGAGTAATCGCGTAACATACAAAAAAAAAAACATACAGACTAATTGAGAACCTCCTCATTTTTTGTGAAGTCGGTTAAAAAAAACTACGAGTCAATAAATAAAAAATAAAAAATAAAAATTGTTTATTGGTTGCATTTTACAATGTTGGTACAGATACACACACTTACGTATGTCTAAGCTATATATTTACGAATCAATAAATGACATCCGTAAATGGTAAATATTCCAAAAATCCGTCGTTATCGCTTTGGTTTAATATTGATAATTCAAACCGCAAAGGGAGGCCTACGTCCAGCAGTGGACTGATACCGGCTGATAATTATGAAACCGCAAAAGATTGGGACACATTGCCGGTTGATTATTTTTGGAGTGGTTATGACTTGGGTGTCTTCAATGCGAGAGTGAACAGGTATCTTCTAGGCGAGCATCCTAATAAGGTAAGGCTTTCTAGATAAGCGTGACAATATATCGTCGACCACATCGTCACTTTCCATCAATTAAAATGGTGATCAGATGCTTAGCTATCTGCGACATAAATAGGGTTTGGGTCCCGGGACGTCTCGTGTCTCGAAGACCCGGGAATTTTCATGATTTTAGCTGTCTCAGCTCTCTCTCTGTTTTTTCGTAAAAATTCAGTATGAGCCCTCTACTATCGTGTATTATTTAATGTTTTCTTATAAAGTTATACTCACTCATCGAATAAACATATACAATTTATTTGGATTATTATTATAATTTTTACATATACAGATACAGTCATAATAAAAAAATGCAAAAGTCTCGAAGTCCCGGGAATTCCCGAGACTTTGACTGTAGGCTGTCTCGTTTCCCGGGACTTTGAAATTGTCGGGAATTCCCAAACCCTAGACATAAATGAATAATTAGTTAATAAATGGTAAACTCATAGTGAACAATGCGTACGGTTATCGCTGTGCGTTCATAGTATATTAATAAGTATGATGTATTTAGAGTCAGAATTAATAACCTGTTAGTTAATTAAATTTTACGACCGTTATGAGCAGTGAATAATTTGAAACTCCACTAATAAAGTTGACTAACGAACATAAGCAGTGCGAATAAAAATCTGCGCATAAAGTAATCTAATTTGTCGGCGCTTAATGAACGAGTTACCACGTGACCATACGTACCTATGTTTGTGAGTATACATAACATCGCTGGTAAACAATGAGATTCAATTATGGAGTGCAGCGCCGCGCTACGCGAAACTAAAAATAAACCGAACCTTACGTTATGATACTGAAGTAAGGCATCTGCATCTGCATCATTTCTGCATCGCCACTTATCAACAGGTAAAAGTAGTGGCTATGGGATGTCCATATTATGCTATAAATACATATAATAATGTTTACATTTTGTATTTGACGTCTGATAGATCCTCCCATGACCAAAGAGCTGGCGCTCACCTCGGGCAACGAATTAGTCTTGCCATTCAAAGAGGCTGTCGCCAGCTTTTTGAGTACCCTAGCAGCGGACAGCGACCTTAATTCAGTTTTTTATTTGTAGATTTTATATAGTTTGTATAATAGTTTTAGGAGTAGTTTGGTTGGTATATATAGTTTTAAATTAATTAAAATTGTATAGGTACAAAAAACGAAGAATATAAAATTTCCCGAATACTCTTAGTTTTCTAATTCGCGTAATATTTTTCAGTAAAAATGTGCACAAAGGCGAGGAGGTAGGTATTTAACTTATAAAGACTTGTTTTCAATAAAGTTTCCAAATACCGCTATAGAATATAGATAGTTCGGTCGTGAAGTTTCAATATTCTCGCAGTGTTACCGTGAAACACAAAAATTACCGTAAAAACTGTTGCGGGTAAAGTTTTTAACGGGTTTTGGCGCGCGCTGAGGTGCACTTCGTTTTATTTGAGCAACATTTTGAAAGTATTGGTTTGCAACTCTGTTGTACAACAACTGAGTTTGTTGTTTTTGTCGCTTTTAATACTTTTGGTGACATTAAAACGAAATATATTTTAATAAATACACATGAAGGTCAAACCAAACATATACCTGTTCATAATTGTTTAGAAATAAAATAAAATAACCTGTGAACGTTGCGTCGTGTACGAAAGTCAGTATTTGTTGAAATAATCTCAGGTGGTTTTAAATGGGTGTAGTGGTAAGTGATGGTAAACGAAATGGTAGCTAACAGAGGTCTAATTAATAATATACTAAGTATTATTCAGAGTTATGAACCCACATAACTCGAAATAATACTTAGTATATATGATTAGTACTAAGTAAGTATAATATTATAATTTCAAGGTTATTATTGACGAAAAGTTTTGAATGAATGAAAGTAGTTTTAACGCGGGCAAAGCCGCGGAGCACATCTAGTATCATATTAATACTTAAAATCAATATTTAAAACCACCGTCGGCTAATCTATGCACATAATCTATGCATAGAGACCATTCCATCTCAGCTGTAAGTTGGTGAGGAGTCGCACGGCTAGAACTCAAGCCAGCGCCCCCGGTATATAAATCTAGGTGTCTGTGTTCACGGCCCCGGGCCGTCCGACACATGGTATGAATGTCACCCGTGCGGGGCCAGGGCGGGTTGCTAGTCGTTGATAACATTTTAATTGTTCAGTATAGACCCTTATTTTTCGTCCAATAATTCAACATCAGACTCGTGAGAGGAAAGAAGCGTGTCGGGACGTAACGTGACGTGACGCGTCAGGTTGCATCATGGTCCCAGCGTAGCTCGAGCCCGTCGGCCCGTCGGGTGGACGTTTTGTTGTATCCCCGTCGATCACGGAGTATAAGAGCACCTGCCGCACCCCACCCGCTTCCACCCCCGCTGTGGCCGTCGAGCGGAGCGCTGCCAAAACCAAACTTCTTTTTGGAACATCCTAAATCATCCAAACCCGAGGCACTCGAGCATAGTCTCAGCTTAGTGAATGAACTCAATTTGGTCTCTGGATAACGCTTGTAGGAGAGCAGGGAAGACTTACTGGTTCTGAGGAGAACTGATTATTTACAGCTGCTTGTAAAATAATTGGATTATGCATTACCAGTGGAAATAATATTGTTGCATAGAGTCACGTCATGTAGTAATCTAGCTGTGAAGGTCTTTTGTCTATTTTATGTATGTCAATTAAGTTATTTAATTAAAAAAAAATTCAAAAAAAATAAAACCGGATTCATTATCACAAACAGGCACTCAAAAGTGAAAAATAAATTACTTAATATAATTATTATAAGCGCTACCCACTTATCTATTTGAAGTCGATAGATACTATGTATGTAGAAGTAGTAAGTAGGTAGTATCTATCTACTTATCTATCTATCTACTTGGCTGGCACCGACTTCAAATAGATAAGTGGGTATCGCTTATAATAATTATATTAAGTAATTTATTTTTCACTTTTGAGTGCCTGTTTGTGGTAATGAATTCGGTTTTATTTTTTTTGAAAAATAATTTATTTTACCCTTTTTAGTGCAAAACTAGTTTTATTTAAATTAAATGCATCTATAAAAATTCGTGTCTGGGCCGTTATACACTGACGGATATATACTTTGTGAAAATTTCAAGTATGTACTCGTACCTATTACGGTTAAGAAGGTACATCTGTAAAGTGCGCACATATAGACACACGGATGGACGGACGGACGGACGGACGGACGAACGAACAGCAAAGTCTCAGAAAGTGTTCATTTGGTACCCTTTGGGTTCGGAACCTCGGCGAATTGTCTATTTTATTACAATAATTCCAAATACTTTTATAACACGGCCTATTTGTATACCAAAATGAATATTAAAAAGTATTATTTGCGATTATTAACATTAATTGCCGCCATATATATGGCCCACACAGTCTGAATCACTCTACTACGTTATAAGAGTTGGCACTTCCTTACATTGTTAATACCCGAATTATGAAAGCACTGTGTAGCCAACCTAACAACGAAAAGTATTATTTACGAAGTAACTATTATATAATCTGTGGTATTATGCTTATAATTTTTTTGCAGTGCTGGTTGGTACAAAGTACGTTCATAATTCTGAGTTATTTACTTATGTATGCAGTGTCGTGGGACTGATATGGCCGCCATCTTCGCCAAACGTCATGCCATGTCAAAAAATATCAGCTATGCTCGAAAACTTTGCACATTAACAAGACTGCCTGGTAGAACATTCCTGTGAAGACGAATTAATTCTCCCCATCTTTGTTTCTATCTCGCTCACAGTTACCGTAAGAATATCTGTCAAAAATACTTAAATTCAAAAAATTATAACCAACCCCGACTGATTTGTATATGTTATCCGAGTTTATAATCAAAGCATATGTATAACTTTGTACATTGAGACCATTCCAAGGAGATGTCTCAGAATTAGATCAAGTTTACCATATTTTTGCAATATCATTGAAGTAACAAGATACTGCGACAGCGCCATTTTGATTTTTTGACGTCCGCGGTCAAAGGACTAAGAGCTTACGAAAGTTGCAATCGTAGTTTTTTTTAACCAAAAAAGAGCTGATAATGTTTAAACGGCTTAACAGATTTTCATGAAATAAAGCTAAGAACACTCTCAACGAAGACATCTATCAAACAAAACAAACTAAATCAAAATTGGTTCATCCGTTTGGGCGCTACGATGCCACGATGACAGACTCACAGATACACAGATACACACGTCAAACTTATAACACTCCTTCGTTTTGCGTCGAGGGTTAAAAACCAAAATCAACGTGAAGAAAGATGTAAAAACATTATTCAAGGTCATATTTTTTAGTCTTCAAAAGAATGTGCAATAGCAATCTCCATTGTGTATAATCTTCTTGGGACCCTTCTTCTAAAACCAGTACATTATCTTTTGTTTGAGGTACTTATCTCCATATCTCTGAAGATACTAATCAAATCTCGATAAAATTAAAATGGGACCACCTCGGAAACGTACCCTACCTATTAAAGTGTAGTGTGCCAAAAGGATTTATACTGGGACCAATATTGTTTGTAATTTTTTTAAATGATCTTATTGACTACACAGTAAAGTTAATACCTAATATAAAACTAGTAATATACGCAGATGATACTAACGCAAAAATTTCAGCAAATACGATGCTAGAACTTGAAGCAAAAATCAACACTGCGCTTGCTGCTTTAATGAGTGGTATAACATGAATAACCTACACATAAACACAAGGAAAACCAACTTAATCTTATTTAAATCTACAGTTGCTAATTGCCAAACACTAGATGTAAAAATGAATGGAAAATCACTGACTCACTTTGTTGATAGTGTGAAATTTCTCGGTATACATATTGATCATTTTTTAAACTGGAAGAATGAATTGTCGTCTATAGAAAGTGCACTCAGCTCGGCGTGTTATGCTCTCAGGAGTATTCGAGACTAGGTAGATATGTGTCATCTCAAGACAATGTACTATGCACTTATTGAGTCAAAACTAAGATATAGCATTCGGTGTTGGGGGAACAGCTATCAGTACAATATAAATAGAGCTTTCGTTCTGCAGAAACGTGCTATATGAACAATGGTCAGGATTCCACAATGGCAGTCTTGCAGAAAACACTTTCGCACTTTAAAAATACTAACTGTCCCCAGCCTTTATATTATGGTATTGCTCACAGACGTCATGGACAAAAGGCACAGGTTTGAAACTACAGAGCAAAAAGAAGAAAGGCTTCTGTCACGACGAAAAGATATGGAAATAAATTTTACACCGAGGTTGAATATTTGAAAACACTGCACATATTACCAAGGGATAAAATTATTTAATAGCCTCCCAGTTGAACTGAAATCTCTGGAAAATACCACAGTCTTCATTTACAAATTGAAAAAAATGTTATTAGATGGGTGCTTTTATTCGGTTGATGATTTCCTTGATTTTAAATTAACTCCTTAAGTAACTAACCATTTTAAAGTGCTATATTTATTTTCTCATTATTTGCTATTTGTGACATTTATGCTTTTCTTTGTTACTTTGTTTTCGGATTATTTGTTATTTTTGACATAAATATGTAATTTTGATGACATTTTATCGATGTAATTAATTTAATTTTGTTTTTATTTTTTTTTGTTTTGTTTGTTATTAATATATTTTTTTTAGCCTTAGGTATATGCATTTTGTATTTATTTCACACACAATGTTATATTGTTTACTGAATAAAAAATTAAATTGAATCAAATCCACTTAAGGGGTTAATTTGGAAAACATCATAATAACTGAAAGGAAATGCAATTGAAATGAAATGTATTTGTCTTTACAAACTTCATGTATAACTTAATACATGTACTTACTGAATTACAAACATTCCTAATTAGGAACCAATACCTACGTCGTAACAACTATCTGCATGCAGAGCAATTCGTGAGTGGTTTGAGCTGTGCTTTAATAGATCAGTCACTCAGTCAGTAACGTTAGCCTTTTATTATATACTAGCTGTTACCCGCGGCTTCGCCCGCGTTATTTGAGTCTTTATGACCTTTGAGGTCAAGTCCGATGATCTCTTAGGCCTTAAGTCAGCATAGATGACCCTAAAGTCGAACTCAATATCCTCTTTTGTTAAAGTCATTAATCATTTTGGTTAGGTATACGAAGTTCTGCTGTTTAAATGTTTGACTCAACACAAAAGTTCCTGAAACATTTCTAACAAAGAAAATAAGGTGAATAGCTGCGCGAGCGCAGCGAGTGCTATCATTTCATAGCTATCATATCACATCATTATATCATATCATAGCATATCATAGCATCATCATGCTATCATCGCGAGCGAACATTTTTTATGACCCTGACAGTTTTACGACCTAATAATCAACTCACTATAGATGACTCCTAGGTCGAACTGGATATCGTCTATGGTTAAAGTTACTAATAATTACTTGGTAAACCTAACCAAGGTTTACCAAGTTTTGCTGTTTAAGTAGTCAGTCAGTTTTGTAGTTCAGTCAGTCTAATGTATGAGGCTGTTGAAACACGCTATTATACGCTATATAGCGTTATTAATGCGCGAGCGGAGCGAGCGCGAAAAATGTTGACGACTTTTTATGACCCTGACAGTTTTTATGACCTACTAAGTCAACACTGAAGACACTCAGGTTAAATTCAATAATCTCTTATTTTAAGGTTTATAATCATTATGATTATTGAAGGTTGTACTGTTTCAATTTATGACTCGTTTTGATGCATGTGGCTATTGAAATACAAAAGCTGCTGAAATATTTCCTACAAAGTAGATAAAACAAATGCTTGCGCGAGCGCAGCGAGTGCTATTACTGCGCGAGCGAAGCGAGCGCGAAAAATTTTACGACATTTTATGACCCTGACAGTTTTTATGACCTACTAAGTCAATACTAATGACATTATGGTTAAACTTGATATCCACTTATTTTAAGGTTAATAATCATTATGATTATTGAAGATTGTACTGTTTCAATTTATGACTCGTTTTGATGCATGTGGCTATTAAAATACCAAAGTTGCTGAAATATTTCCTACAAAGTAGATAAAAAAAATGCTTGCGCGAGCGTAGCGAGCGCTATCACTGCGCGAGCGAAGCAAACGCGAACATTTTTACGACTTTTTATGACCCCGACAGTTTTTATGACCTACTAAGTCAACACCGATGACATTATGGTTAAACTTGATATCCACTTATTTTAAGGTTAATAATCATTATGATTATTGAAGTTTGTACTGTTTTAAATTATGACTCGTTTTGATGCATGTGGTTATTTACATACAAAAGTTGCTGAAATCTTACATACAAAGTAAATAAAACAAATGTTTGCGCGAGCGAAGCAAGCGCGAAAAATTTTACGACTTCTTATGACCCTGACAGTTTTTTTGACCTACTAAGTCAACACCGATTACTCTAAGGTTAAATGTGGCTGTTAAAACGCGAAAGTTTCTAAAATACTTCCCACAAAGCAGATAAACACGTTGGGCAAGCAAAGCCAGCGCGTAAATTTTGATGACTACTAATGACCCTGGCATTTTTATGGCCTAATTAAGACACTAATTAAGTCATTATAGACGAACCTAAGGTCAAATTTTTATGATTATGTTAATTCTATATAAGTTTACAAAAAATATAGGCACCTACACTTAACTTTCGAATAAAAAGTATTCTTTGCCCTTTAATGCCCTATTAAATGTCTTTGTACAAAATGTCATGTGAATCGGTCAAGCCTTTTGGCCGAAAAGAGGCCACACATTTATAAAATTCAATATTATAAAACTGACTACTGGACTCGATTGTAAAAAAAGTAACCTATGTGCTCGGATAATAGATTCTACTCTTGGTCTATGTCTTATTGACTGTCTCTGTACAATTTTAGCTCAATCGGTCAACTCGTTTAACCGAGAAGAGGGTAACACGTTTAAAAAATTCAATAAAAAGTGTTACCCAGACTCAACCGCTAAAAAACATATCCTTTGTCGTTCTATACCCTATTAACTGTATTTGTACAAAGTTTGAGCTGAATAGGTCAAAACGATTGCCGGCCACACATTATTCCATAATAAAAATCTGGACACCCAAAATTGCCAGCCAAAACAAAAGTATCCTATGTCTTATTGACTGTCTGTGTACAAAATTTTAGCTAAAATGGTTGACCCGTTTGACTGAGAGGAGGCCACACATTTACAAAATTCAATAAAAAAAATCTGGTTACCCAGACTCGATAGCCAAAAAAAAGTATCCTATATCCTATTCCTGTGACCAGGTGGAGCGACGACATACGCAAAGCGGTGGGCAGTGACTGGAAGAGAAGAGCCGAAGATCGGGCTCAGTGGCGCATCTTGGGAGAAGCCTATGTCCAGCAGTGGACTGATACAGGCTGATGATGAATGAATGAAAAAATATCCTATTCTGCCCTTTGAACTGTCTTTATACAACATGTCAGGAAAATCGGTAAAGCCGTTTTTCGAGAAGAGGTCCTATATTTACAAAATTCAATTAAAAATATCTGGACCCCCTGACTCGACCGCCAGAAAAGAAGTATCTTATATCCTATTCTGCTCCATGTACTATCTTTGTACAAAATTTTAGCCAAATCGGTCAAGCCGTTTAACTGTGAAGAAGTCTTAAACAAACAAACAAACAAACAAACTGCCTTTTGCATTTATAATATTGGTGTTGATTTCATTATTTACGTTAAACTGTATTTCCCTACATAGTGAATGGAACCAGGAAATACATGTTTTCTATACTTACAAATTTCATTTTGCACACGAATGTTGAGTGAATCAAACCAAGTATGTAATAAAATTTGCAATAGAAAATTTATTACCCTGTTTAACCATTTTAGGGGATGATTTTTGAAAATTAAAGTACCTTATTATGTTTTATTTCAGGACCTATACTATCTACATTTCCAATATCATCAAAATCGATTTAGTAGTTATGCAGATACGTGGAAACAAACATTAATGTATTTTCTATGATTTCTTCAGATAAAATTACATATTCACTCCCCCTAGGGGTAAATTTGAAAGAAATAAAAAATACATGTTTCATTATTTGCTTTAAGTTTTATTTGTACCTAGTTTTGAGTGAACCAGACCAAGGAATAACATTTTTATAGAAACTTTATCAACCTATGTTACCCCTTCAGGGGTTGAATTTTGAAAATCAAATTACTCTATATGTTATTTTAAAACTTACACTATCTTCGTGTCAAATTTCATTGTAATCGGTTAATTAGTTATGCATATACGTCAAAACAAACATGACTGGATTTTATATGATTTTTCCATATAAAATTAATTTTACAGACCCCCTTGGTTTTAAACAAATTTACCCCTAGGGGTAGATTTGAAAAATAAAAAAATACGTGTCTCGCTATTTGTTTTATAGATTATATGTACCGAGTTTTGAGTAATCGGACCAAGGAATACGTGGAAACAAACATTACTGAATTTTCTATGACTTTTCCAAACAAAATTAAAAACAATTTTACACCGCCCTTAGGGGTAGATTTGAAAAAATAAAAAACGCGTGTCTCATTATTTGTTTTAAGGTTTGTTTGTGCCGAGTTTTGAGTGAATCGGACAAAGGAATACGTGAAAACAAATATAACCTAATTTTTTATAATTTTTACAAAGAAAAATCATTTTTCAAGCCCCCTAAGGGGTAATTTTGAAAAAATGAAATACATGTGTCTCATTATTTGTTGGATAGATTATATGTACCGAGTTTTAAGTGAATCGGGCCAAGGAATACGTGAAAACAAACACTACTGAATTTTCTATCTATTCCAAACAAAATCATTTTACACCCCCCATAGGGGTAGTTTTGAAAAACTGAAATACACGTGTATCATTATTTGTTAGATTGATTATATGTACCGAGTTTTAAGTGAATCGGGCCAAGGAATACGTGAAAACAAACATTACTGAATTTTCTATGATTATTCCAAACAAAATCATTTTACACCCCCCTTAGGTGTAGATTTGAAAAAATAAGAAACACCTGTCTCATTATTTGTTTTAAGGTTTGTTAAATAATATTAGCCTATGTCTTAAGTTAGAACCTACACTATCTACGTTTTAAATTTCATCAAAATTGGTGTAGTGGTTTTCGAGATACGTGGTAACAAACATTCACACACACACACACACACTTACTTTCGCATTTATAATATTAGTAGGACTAGCAGCCCGCCCCGGCTTCGCACGGGTAGAACATCTACAAAATTTGCATGAGTTTGTTGCATCTAATATAAAATATTAACATATTTAACAAACATCGTCATATTTCAACCAATTTACACAAAACCTTAACGAATTATGCACCTAAACCTTCCTCATAAACACTCTGGCTATTGGTGAAAACCGCATGATAATCCGTTCAGAAGCTATTGAGATTATTGCGAACAGACAGACAGACGCAGTGATGGACATTGTTTTATGATACTTATGTAGTGATATTGGATGGCCCTTTGGCGGAAAGGATAGTTACCCAGATTCTAACCCGAGGGTTGTTGGTTCTAATCCTAGCGATATACCTACCAATGAAAGTTTTATGTGCATTCATGAATCATGGGTTTTCGTGGAATCATTAAATCTACCAATAATTAAGATTTAAGTTTTAAAACTAAAACAACTGACTTCAATGCCCCGCGAGCCAATTTCAGTAGCAAGTTTGAGACGTTTATCATCATATCTCTGAAGATACTTATCACATCTCAATGAAATTACAATGGGACCACTCCTAAAACGTACCCTACCGATTACAAAAATAATCATTCGAATCAGTTCAAAATTGACGGAGTAATCGCGTAACATACACACACAAAAAAAGAAAGAAAAAATAAACGTACAGACGAATTGAGAACTTCCTTCTTTTTGGTAGTCGGTTGAAAAGTAGCTTACCACCAAGGAGAACATCTGCCGCCGAAACCTTACGGCGTTTCCCGACCCAAAAAGTAGGGGTATTATTAGGGGTTTAACGTGTGTATCTGTGTGTCTGTCTGTAGCATCTTGCTAAGATGCTACAGACAGACCCCCCAACCGGATGAACCGATTTTAATATTATTATTGACTAGCTGTTACCCGCGGCTTCGCCCGCGTTATTGTGTCTTTATGACCTTTGAGGTCTAGATCGATGATCTCTTAGCCCAAGTCACCATAGATGACCCCAAAGTCGAACTCAATATCTTCTATTGTTAAAGTCGTTAATCATTTTGGTTAGGTACCTATACGAAGTTGTGTTGTTCAATTGATTTGACTCTTCAAAAAAGTTCCTAAAACATTTCTTACAAAGAAAATAAGGTAAATAGTTGCGCGAGCGAACATGTTTTATGACTTTTTATGACCCTGACAGTTTTATAACTTAACAATCAAGTCACTGTAGATGACTCTTAGGTCAAACTCGATATCGTCTATTGTTAAAGTCATTAATCATCATCAACCTTGGTTAGGTTTACCAAATTTTACTGTTTAAGTATTTGAGTGTCTAATGTATGAGGCTGTTAAAATACGCTATTATATGCTATATAGCGTTATTACTGCGCAAGCGAAGCGAGCGCAATTTTTTTTAGGACCTTTTATGACCCTTACAGTTTTTATGACCTACTAAGTCAACACCGATAACCCTAGGATTTAACTTGATATCCACTTATTTTAAGGTTAATAATCATTATGATTATTGAAGGTTGAACCGTTGCAATTTATAAACTCGTTTTGATGCATGTGGCTATTTAAATACAAAAAATGCTGAAATATTATTTACAAAGTAGATAAAACAAATGCTTGCGCGAGCGTAGCGAGCGCTATTAATGCCCGAGCGAAGCGATGGTGAAATATTTTTACGGCTTTTATGACCCTGACAGTTTTTATGACCTCCTAAGTCAACACCGATATGACAAAGGTTAAACTTGATATCCAGTTATTTTAAGGTTAATAATCATTATGATTATTGAAGGTTGTACTGTTTTAATTTATGACTCGTTTTGATGCATGTGGTTATTAATATACAAAAGTAACTGAAATATTACCAAAAAGAAGATAAAACAAATGCTTAAGCGATCGCTATTACTGCGCGAGCGTAGCGAGAGCGAAATTTTTTTACGACTTTTTATGACCCTGACAGTTTTTATGACCTCCTAAGTCAATACCGATAACTCAAAGGTTAAACTGAATATCCACTTATTTTAGGGAAAATAATTTTTATCATTATTAAAGGTTGTACTGTTTCAATCTATGACTCGTTTTGATGCATGTGGCTATTAAAATATAAAAGTTGCTGAAATGTTTTCTACAAAGTAGATATAACAAATGCTTATGCGAGCGGAGCGAGCGCTATCACTGCGCGAGCGAAGCGAGTGCGATAAATTTTAACGACTTTTTATGACCCTGACAGTTTTTATGACCTAATAAGTCAACACACGTTGACACAAATGTTAAACTTGATATCCACTTATTTTAAGGTTAATAATCATTATCATTATTGAAGGTTGTACTGTTTCAATTTGTAAACTCGTTTTGATACATGTGGCTGGCTATTTAAAATCTAGTTACCCGAAATTGCCAGCCAAAAAAAAGTATTCGTTGTCCTTCTATGTCTTATTGACTGTCTGTTTACAAAATTTCAGCTAAAACGGTTAACTCGTTTGACCGAGAGTAGGCCGCCACACATTTGCAAAACTGGACACCTGGACTCGACAGCCGGAAAAAAAGTATCCGATATCCTATTCTATCGTATGAACTGTCTTTATACAACATTTCAGGAAAATCGGTCAAGCCGTTTATTTGAGAAGAAGTCTTATATTTACAAAATTCAATTAAACATATTTAGACCCCCTGACTCGACAGCCAGAAAAAAGTGTCCTATATCCTATTCTACCCTATGAACTGTCTTTATAGAAAATTTCAAGCAAATCGGTCAAGCCGTTTATTCGAGAAGAGGTTTTATATATACAAAATTCAATTTAAAATATCTTGACCCTCTGACTCGATAGCCAGAAAAAAAGTATCCTATGTCTTATTTTGCCCTATGACATGTATTCATACAAAATTTCAGGCAAATCGGTTAAGCCGTTTATTTAAGAAGAAGTCTTATATTTACAAAATTCAATTAAACATATTTAGACCCCCTGACTCGACAGCCAGAAAAAAGTGCCCTGTATCCTATTCTACCCTATGAACTGTCTTTATAGAACATTTCAGGCAAATCAGTCAAGCCGTCTATTCGAGAAGAGGTTTTATAATTACAAAATTCAATGAAAAATATCTTGATCCCCTGACTCGACAGCCAGAAAAAAAGTATCTTATATCCTATTCTGCCCTATGACATGTATTCATACAATATTTCAGGCAAATCGGTAAAGCCATTTATTCAAGAAGAAGTCTCATATTTACAAAATTCAATTAAAAATATCTGGACCCCCTGACTCGATAGCCCAAATAAAATTATCCTATATCCTATTCTGCCCTATAACATGTATTCATACAAAATTTCAGGCAAATCGGTTAAGCCGTTTATTTGAGAAAAAGTCTTATATTTACAAAATTCAATTAAACATATTTAGACCCCCTGACTCGAAAACCAGAAAAAAAGTATCCTATATCCTATTCTACCCTATCAACTGTCTTTGTACAAAATTTCAGCCAAATCCGTCAAGCCGTTTGACCGTGAAGAAGTCGCAAACAAACAAATGAACAAACTGACTTTCCCATTTATAATATTGGTGTTGATTTCATTATTTACGTTAAACTGTATTTCCCTACATAGTGAATGGAACCAGGAAATACATGTTTTCTATACTTACAAATTCCATTTTGCACACGAATGTTGAGTGAATCAAACCAAGTATGTAATAAAATTTGCAATAGAAAATGTATTACCCTGTTTAACCATTTTAGGGGATGATTTTTGAAAATTAAAGTACCTTATTATGTTTTATTTCAGGACCTATACTATCTACATTTCCAATATCATCAAAATCGATTTAGTAGTTATGCAGATACCTGGAAACAAACATTAATGTATTTTCTATGATTTCTCCAGATAAAATTACATATTCACTCCCCCTAGGGGTAAAATTTGAAAGAAATAAAAAATACATGTTTCATTATTTGTTTTAAGGTTTATTTGTACCTAGTTTTGAGTGAACCAGACCAAGGAAAAACATGTTTATAGAAACTTTATCAACCTAAGTTACCCCTTCAGGGATTGAAATTTGAAAATCAAATTACCCTATATGTTATTTTAAAACTTACACTATCTACGTGTAAAATTTCATTGAAATCGGTTAATTAGTTATGCAGATACGCCAACACAAACATGACTGGGGTAGGTTAGAAAAAATTATGATAAGGACTAATACTATATACTTGAAAATAGCCTTGGAAGTTATGTAATATTTTTTAACAAAAATTTTAAGATTAAAATGGTTACTGTGAGTCAACCTTAAGAGATAGACATATGCTGTCGCGGACTTTTTTGTAGGTCTTATTAAGTTGTACAACTCTTGCATAGAAAATATTCTTCCATCTATTTTCAATTGAGCAGCGTTCGTAAGAAACGTGTTTTTGCGACCGTTTTTTAGTCGTCTTAGGTTGCAAATTAGGTCTCCACGGATGTACATTTGATTTAAACGGGATAATATATAGCCTTTTTTCATTCCGAAAGTCCATTCTATATATTAGTTAAAGAATTTTTTAAATCGGTCCAGTAGTTTTTGAGCTAAATCATTACAAACATACAAAAATACAAAAATACAAATGTTCTCTGTTTATAATATTAGTATAGATAGATGTAGGCGGTATTATTATACGCAAGTATTCACGTCTAGAAACATTAAATAAATCATAATCTATATATATAAAATCCAAAGTCCTGACTAACTGATTGACTGACTGGATGTGTTCTTTGTGAAGTGTAGCAGGCATCCACTAAGAAAGGATTTTTGAAATCCCACGAAAAATGAAGGATTGAACTTTCTATGAAACTTTTTATTCTCCGGGTCAATTGTCTCAAAAATTAGTACACATACTCTTTAATTAAAATTAACTAAGTGAGTAATATACGGGTATCACAGTTTTCCCAAAATCATCTTCCACGTGTTTTTCTGGCTAATTGAATGACCAGATATATCAACGCACTGCCTAAACCACTGGTCCTAGTGACATGATATTTGGAGGGTGAGGTTTTTGTGTAGTGTAAGTATCCACTAAGAAATAGTTTTTCGAAATGCCACCCCTAAGAGACTATGATATTATAAGGTTAAATTTTCTGTAATTTTTTTATTATCTGGGTCGCTAGATTATCTCGAAAATTGGTACATGTACTCTTTAATTAGAATTATGAGACACGTTTATTACAGTTTTTGTAAATCATCCCCGACACAAAAGTTTTTATATGAAGTAAAATTTACCGACTTTATTGAACTACCCCTTTGAATCTTACTTTGAAAGTCTGCTTTGCCATGATCATAAATAAATTGTAACGTTGCGTCTAGCGCCGTTACTAAATCTAGGGCAAATAATAAAAGTCTACAACATCTAAATAAAACTTACTAAAAATATTAAATACTAAAATAAAAACTATATAAATTATAAGATATAAAGAATTTCATTACAAACTTAACACTAACTTAATACCTACTTTTTTTTTTCAATATTTATTTATTTTAGTGACTTTTTCTTCAATTAGAACGCCAGTCCCATCATACCTTAATCTATGTTTATATCTTAAACTTATTTTACTTACTAAAATTAAAAATATATATTAAATTTGTATACATACAACCATTACTATTAAGTATTACTGATAAACATATCAAATAACATGAATGCCTCTTTTGATGTTGGTTGCCCTAGTATATGGTTAAATGTGCCAATATTACCTCTTTCTAATTTTAAATCGCACATCAATGAGTTTCTCTGACTCTTGTTACGGACACATTCCACAAGTAAGTGGTAAATATCTTCAACCACACCGCAGGTTTCGCAATTAGGTGAACTATCTATTTTCATGAGGTACCCGAACTTCTTGCAAGGAATGTGTCCGGAACGCAATCTGTGTGCTAAAACAACATTATGTCTACTGATTCTAGAGTTAACAAACCAAGGTATAGGAGGAGGCTGACTTTGAATGGTTTTATACCAAATGCCTTTTTCTTTACTTCTCTCATGAAAATATTCTTTAAACTTATTAGCACATATTTTTTTAAATTTATATAGTTGTTCCGAATAGTAAGGATCAATAGAAAATGCAATACCTTCTGTAACAGCTAATTTCGCTAATCGGTCAGCCTCCTCATTACCGCTGATACCAATATGCGACGGAACCCATTGCAATCTCAGCTCTCTACTACTATCTAAAAATCTGTGATTTTTTAAAAAATGACATAAGCTACAGATACACTTCTGTATCCAGAAGCACAAGGTGCTATGTGTTGAAGTGAGCTTTTACTATATGTAAGTATAACTACTATAACATATTGATGACTTGAGTCATATGCCGATTCTAGAGCTTCTGAGATAGCAATAAGTTCCATCGTCATAATAGATACATTCGAGTTTGTCTTGTACATTGCGGATACACGTTCACTAGAGTTAAAAAAGGCGGCACCTAGACCTTCATTACTCTTTGATCCATCAGTAAAATATTTGTTCCACCCTTGATACTTATCATTAATTTCTTTAATTATATTAAATTGAAGTACATTTGAGTCATGGCTCTTTTTTGAACTTATTACACAATCTAAATAACATTGAATCAGTCCGTTTATATCTATATAGGTTATCCAAGCATCTAACGAAAACATTTCCAATGGATTAGATGAGTTACATTAAGGTTTTTACATTCCTCATATACTGACACTAAAAACGGAATCTGTTTGTTTTTCCAATACCTTAATGTTATTAGACTATGAAGGCTACCTAGAAGCTGTACGGTCGGATTATTGGCATAGGAAAGACTTTTTAAACAGAACTTATATGTTAAATATAACCGTCGAATAGATAAAGGCGGTACACACATTTCACTCTCCATAACATGTATGGGAGTTGTTTTAATAAAACCACCAGATGTACGCAAAGCTTGATTTTGAATATTATCTAACTTATACAAATGTGTTTTGGCACAGTTTGCATAAATGAAGGAACCATAATCTAATCCACTTCGCATTAACGATTTATAAAGTGTTCTTAAATATTTTGGATGAATCCCCCAAGAAGATCCTGCTAACACCTTTAACAACTTTAAAAATTCAGATGTTTTTTGTGCCGTTTCATTTAAATGTTTATTCCACAATAAAGAATGATCTAACCACATTCCTAGATATTTAATATTGTTTTCTGTATTCACAATATTATTGTTAATTTTAAGGTTAATTGTGTTTACCTTTCGACCTCTACTAAATAAACATAATTTAGATTTTTGATCTGATAAATCCAAACCTATGTCTTTTAAACTTAGTATCATAAAATCCACCGCATCCTGCAATTTAATTTCACATAAACCAAAATTTTTATTAGTTAAATATATCACAAAATCATCAGCATACTGACAGACAGAAACAGTGTTTTCGATGCCATGACACATTTTGTGGGTTGTTAAATAAACTGGCCAAGTGCAAGTCGGACTCGCACTAGTAGGGTTCCGTACCACACTACAGTATTTTATAAGATCGAGCAAAAGATACCACTATTATTTTTCGCCAGCAAAAAATAAAAATTAATAAACATTTAATTTCTTATAACGCCATCTAACATCTAACAAAGGTGTTAGGGATCGACATTTGAATATAACGCCATCTATGGGACGTTTACCTAACTAAGCGTTCATAGTTGGCGTAAAATGCCGAAAAAAACACGTTCCGGCAGCGGCAACAAAAATACATCATCTGTGAAAATTTAAACTGTCTAACTATCACGGTTCATGAGATACAGCCTGGTGACAGACGGACAGACAGACAGACAGACCAGACAGACAGACAGACAGACAGACAGACAGACAGACAGACAGACAGACAGACAGACAGACAGACAGACAGACAGGCAGACAGACAGACAGACGGACAGACGGACAGCGGAGAATAAATAAAAGGGGGGAGAGAGGATCCCCCTGCATCAATCCTTTATTCGTCCATCTATTATATACTGTACTATTACAGTCTGCTTTAATTTGAAGGCACCTAAAACTTAAAAAAGACCAACCCAACTAGCAAAATCGTCTTACGTTTCTCACTTTATAAGAGTTCTGAGCTTATAGTGGTCTCTTATCTGTTTTCGTCATTGCTATCGCTCCTATATTAGTCTCTGACAAACCGTTACAGGCTCTAATACGCTTGATCTTAATACCTTGTCTTAATTATGCATATAAATTTAAATTTACAGTGCCGTTGTAAGTCACACTCTCCTAAAAAAGCATTTATTAAGACTTATCACACTTGAGATAAATTAGCTCTCATATCCACATTTTCTAAGCTCATTTAATTTTATTACATATTTTCTAAATGCTATTGTAAGAATCATCAGCAATGGATAGGCACAGTATTGGAGTGATATTGAATCATCATACTTACAATAGAGAAAACGAGTCTAATTTAAGAAATTTTGATCTTAAATCGAATTTGTGACTAAAATTGTGAGAGTAACATATGATGTTGACTATTATATTTCAGCAAAAGTATTTTAGTGCGGTCACATAAAATACCATTTAACATCCCAAACGTTCACTCTTAAATGAAAATAAATGTTTTATGTCAATTCCAGGATCTCTAAGTTATTCCAACATGCAGTCATGTTGGAATGATCTAAATGAGCTTAAAATAGTCTTATACTGATTCTAATAAATTCAATACTAATGGCGTCGCTTTTAATACAAATTAACAAATAAAATAATTAAACAAGAATACTAAATACTATATATTGATGAAGCGCACGAGTTGTGAAGCGTAAACTAGGGTCTACTTTACAGTAAATAATATTTTCCAATACTAATACTTATCGAAAAGCATAAAACGAAACACTTGTTAAGAATGGTACGGTTATTACAATATAATTATTAAATACCTTTATCCTTACTGTTTTCGATTTCTATTTTATTAGTTGTAACTTTCAAACAAATACTACACCAAGTTTTTTTACGATTGTGTTTGATCTTATGTAAAATCAAAATAAACTTTCTTACGCTCACAGGACTCTTAACGTCAAAACAATGTAAGCCTATGTACGCTTAAATTAGTTTTGGTAAGAATAATTTAAGTGAAAACAACATTCAATAAGACTGATATTAGAAAGATATAAACAAATTACGCTTATAAATGGTGCCCAAATCCAGGCTTATACGACGATTTAAGAATGGTATAAGTGCAAGAAAACACTGGTCTAGAGATTATTTTAAGTGTAGTTTTTGCTGGTTGGGAACTGTAATTACAAATAAAACTTCCTACGTTCAAATCATCCAAGGTACTTACAACTTTTTCTATCAACACATTGTTGTAGGCATTCTCAACATCAAGAAAAGAAGCAGCTGTAGGAGCTTTTTTAGAAAAACCTATCTGTATGGATGTTATGACCCTTGTTAACACAGCTGTCAGTGTCACCTGCCATTCTTACTTACATCAAAGTTAGTTCCTAAAATGACCGCAGGTGGCGCTGACACAAACCAATATAAAGGCTGACGCGCCGGGGCTCGGCCTCTCTCTTTTCCTAATTCTTCCCATTATTGTCAACAGATCGATAACATTAAAAATAGATAAATCAAGCGAAAAAGGATCTTTTATTAAGAAGATACATTTGGTGACTCCGACAAATAAGAAAAAAAGAACAGCGGCAAAGTACGACCGTCGTGCCTGCCGGTATTATTCACCGACTGAAAAGGAGTTTGGCGAGCCGACTAACGACCGCGTGGATCGATCGCGTGGATTTCAGCCAGGCGGCCAAAAGCGGGCCCTACAGTGCGTGGACACGAGGGAGACACCTACGCCCACCGCGTGGACCTCCGTGCAATAAAACCACGAGGGAGGCAGCTACGCCCACCGCGTGGATCTCCGTGCAATAATACCACGAGGGAGGCAGCTACGCCCACCGCGTGGATCTCCGTGCAATAAAACCACGAGGGAGGCAGCTACGCCCACCGCATGGATCTCCGTGCAATCAAACCACGAGGGAGGCAGCTACGCCCACGGCCCACCGAGTGGGCCTTAGCGGGTCAAACTCGCGCCACGAGGGCGGCAATATAGCCGACCGCGGTTACATGCCCACGCAGCAACCACAGCATGAAGAAAAAGCAAGATCGAAACGGAGAATAAGATGACAACAGCTATCTACGAGCACATCAGCACCTGACGGACGGCATGGGAACATAACCTAAGTATCTACCATAGCAAGTAAGTGAGCCTGGAATAATACCTATCTAATCTAATGTTCATCTAATCGATTCGCCCATGTTATAATTATTCTGTCCGTCTGGGTCAATGCAGTGGGGATTTCCTATCTCTCATTTATATAAGCGATACTATATCGAATGTACTATATCGAATGTATTTAAAGTAACATAATCTTATCTAATCTAAACCAACCCTTAATTCTGTAATTTAATTCTGAAATTTGATATCCAAATCCTAATCCTTTGGTTCTAAGACGCGTGACCACGAGGGCGGCAATTTTACCCACCACGCGGTAGGCAAATTTTCTCTTATCTGTAATCAATCTAAATTTAGTCTATAATAATACCTTAAATTTTAATCTGTGACTAATTGCATTCAAGAATAATTGTTGTAAAAAATGACAACAACAAGTGAATATTCGCAATTAGAGTCGATGGAGCTCAAAGAAATTAAGAAAAAACGTGCCATTTGCAAAGGAAAATTAACTCTATTCAAAAAATGGGTGAGTGCACTCGCTACTCCACTAACTGCGGAGCTTTGTATAGATTCAGAATTAAGAGTTGAAAAGATAAACGATACCTTCAAAGAGTTTGAGTTAATCCAAGATCGAATCGAAACTTTATGTACCGACGTAGAAAACCAATTGTCAGAGAGGGAATTGTTTCAAAATACATATTATGAATCTGTGTCACATTGTAAAAGGTTAGTAAGCGACGTTGTGAATAAGGACTCCAACAATACAATACTCGATGTGTCAAATAATTCACAACATATAGAGGAATCTATCAAGTATCCGGAGATAGCATTACCAATATTTGATGGATCTCTTACCGAGTGGTTAGAGTTCAGAGACACATTCGACGCTCTCATAAATCAAACTAATCTAAAATCGATTCAAAAGTTTAAGTATTTAAGAAGTTGTTTAAAGGGCAATGCGCTCAATGTTGTGAGTTCATTGGAATTCACTGAGGAAAATCATTCCATCGCCTGGCAACTTCTTTGCGAAAGATTTAATAACCCTAAAAAATTAGTCACACATCACCTAAGGGCGCTACTATCTATCGAAAATATCCCTCAAACCTCAAGTGCACTCCGAGAACTGGTTGACAACATCACCAAGCACTTAAGGACACTCAATGCCTTGAACGTAGCGACTGACAACTGGGATATTTTGTTAATCTATGTTTTAATACCGAAACTAGACCCTCAAACTCAACGAAAATGGGAAGAGAAAACCAACTCATGTAAATTACCTTCGTTACAGACCTTCAAAGCCTTCCTCCGATCACGAGCAGATCTAATCGAGTCAATTGGACCAGAGCCTAGCGAGCATCAAAGGACGAGCACGTTCCGGAAGGCACTGGTGACCACGTCCTCTCCAAATACAACTCCAAGTAAGGTGAAACAGACTA
This sequence comes from Cabera pusaria, assembly GCA_954871355.1. NCBI lineage: Eukaryota > Metazoa > Arthropoda > Insecta > Lepidoptera > Geometridae > Cabera > Cabera pusaria. The sequence continues at coordinate 226,828 of OX940911.1, forward strand.
TTCATAATCGATGTCCGTATTGTGAGGAACAACACTATTTAAACCTATGTCCTAAGTTTCTAGCTCTCCATGTATAGGCGCGTATTAATGCAATAAGAAAACTACGGCTTTGTACTAACTGTCTACGAGGTAACCACGTTTATCCAAACTGCCGAGCTGGCCAATGCAAGCTCTGTGCAGGTAAACACCACACGCTGCTTCACATAGCACAAGCCTCTAACCCAGTAACTAATACTCAACCAACGACCCTGTATAACCCCCAACTACCTACCGAACCGAAACAAACGGTGAACTTGCATACTAACAAATACACAGCCGATGCTGTAACTAACGAAAACGATACAGCCGATGCTACAACTAATCTAGATTCTAATCTAATACAGTCTACCTTATCGAGTGAAGGCAAGACAGTAATTTTATCTACTGCCTTGGTGAACATGATTGACAACAATAACCAATCACATACACTTCGGGCACTTTTAGACTCAGGCTCACAGTCTAACTTCATTACCGAAAAGGCTCTAAAAAGGTTAAACATACCTATAGTGCCAATATCTATGCAAGTACTAGGGTTTAACGAAAACTTAACGAATATCAGCAAAGCAGCTAATCTATCTATAAAATCGAAAACTAACAAATTCACAGCTAACTTATCTTGCCTTGTCGTGCCCACAATTTGTAGTCAAACTCCAAACTTAGCAAAAATCAAAAATGTTGACATTCCAAAGCAATACAAACTAGCTGATATCTATTTTCACGAGCCGAGGGAAGTCGATATTTTGCTTGGTGCGGAAGTCTTTTATGACATTTTGTGTTCAGGTCAGTATAGGCCAGGGAAAGGACTCCCCATCCTACAAAATACGAAATTGGGATGGGTAGTCTCTGGGTCAATCGCAACACCTACAAAGAAAGCCCATTGCAATTTTATTCAAACAAATCAGTTGAGGTCCTTTTGGGGAGAGGCAAACAATACAAAACCTCCACATGATGAGATAAATGAGTGCGAAAGAACATTTCAGAACCACACTCGAACGTCTGATGGTAATTTTGTAGTAAGCTTACCCTTAAAAGAACCTCCATCTACTCTTGGCCAATCGAGACCTAGTAGAGATATAGTATACAAAAGATTCAAAACATTAGAGTCAAAATTTGAGAAAGATCCTAACTATAAACAACAATATGTAGAATTTATAAGGGAGTTTGAACAAGCAGGACACATGATGAAGGGCCAACCAAGGTCTGAAACCTGCAATTATGTCGCACACCATGCGGTTATCAATGTTCAGAAACCCACTACACCAATACGAGTAGTAATCGATTGCTCAATGCGAACTAGTACAAACAAATCATTAAATGACATACAATACAAAGGGACAATAATGCAAGATGATTTATTTGACATATTATTGCGATTCCGAGAACGTAAATATGTAATTTGTGCTGATATACAACGTATGTACCGAAACATATACATCTATCCTCACCAACAGCATCTACAATGTATATTATGGAGGGAAAATCCTACTGATCCATTATTAACCTACACTTTAACAACACTAAGCTTTGGGTTAAAAAGTGCACCTCATATCGCTACTCGATGTCTATTTCAGCTAGCAAAGGAGAACGAACAGCACTACCCGGAAGCAGCCAACATAATACTCTCATCCTTTTATATGGATGATTTACTTCATACCGAAAACGACAAGCAAAAGGTAATCGAGTCAGCAGAGCAAGTCGACAATATCCTGCAAGGGGCCGGCTTCAAGCTGCGGAAATGGAAATCTAACTGCAAGGATATCCAAAGAGCCGTGAGTAATGACGATACACACACCATACAACAAACAACACCAACACAAAATTGCTCAAAGATACTAGGCTTAATGTGGAATCACAATGAGGACTACCTCACCTTTGCAGTAACAATAAAGCCGTTGCCAAATAATGTAACAAAGAGAAAAGTCTTATCCATGGCATCAGAAATTTTTGACCCGTTAGGACTATTGACCCCAGTACTGATTGTTGCAAAGCTATTCATCCAAAACCTCTGGAAAACAAAGTTCAGTTGGGATGAAACATTACCAGCAATATTATGTAGACAATGGCAGGAATATTACAACAATTTAACCTGTCTAAAGTCTCTGCAAATACAAAGACATGCTGCACTACATGAGCATGTAGAAATAGAGTTGCATGCCTTTGCAGATAGTTCAATCAATGCATATGGTACTGTATTTTACATCAGATCAGTAAATAACGAAGGAAAAATCAAAGTACAATTACTGTGCGCACGATCCCGATTGGCTAGAAAGGAAACTATTCCTAGATTAGAATTAAGGGCAGCAACATTACTAGCGAATCTATATAAAACTGTGAGAAAAGCATTACGGGGCGAATATAATGTCTATTTCTGGTCAGACTCAAAAATTGTATTGTCATGGATAAAAACTTCAAGTAAACTTAATACATTTGTAAAAAATAGAGTACAAGAAATACAGAGTTTAACAGAAATAAAAAATTGGCACTGGACGGGAACTAATTCCAACCCAGCAGATTTTATAACAAAGGGTATTCCAGCACACAAAATTTCAAACACAAAAATGTGGTGGCATGGACCACCATGGCTTTCAAAACCTAAGAATGAATGGCCATTACAACAAGAACAAATACCAAAACACCAACCATTGACAGAACAATCAAATGAGACACTCTGTAATGTCATCAATATTTCAGAAAGAAATAAATTTTTTACCCTCCTGTATGAGCGATGGTCAAATGCTACAAACCTTATAAGAGTACTCGCGTTAGTACTCAGATTTATTAACAATTCAAAGGGCCAGAAAACTACAGGCCCTCTGAGTGTAATGGAACTAAATAACTCATTACACAAACTAATAAAAAACGCACAAATGGAATCCTTTCCAGTAGAATACAATTTATTAAAAAACAACAAAAAACTTCCACAGACCTCAAATGTTTTGTGCCTTAATCCATTCATGCATGAAGGAATTATAAGAGTAGGAGGTCGATTAGCACTTTCCAGTTATAATTTTGACAAAAAACACCCCATGCTCTTACACCATAAACATAAACTCACTCAACTCATCTTACAAACAGAACACATAAAACTACTACATGCCGGACCACAATTGCTGCTGTCCACGGTGAGGGAGAGATTCTGGCCTACGCATGGTAAGTCTCTAGCTACAAGTACAGTACACAAGTGCGTCACCTGTTTCAAAGCAAAGCCCGGTATGTACCAACCAATAATGGGCAACCTGCCCACCGCAAGAATAACACCATCCCCACCTTTCCTCACTGCGAATCTCGATTATGGGGGTCCGTTCACACTTAGGACTGGCAGAGGACGTGGATACCATACCTATAAAAGCTATATAGCACTCTTTATATGTGCTTCGACGAAGGCTATTCACATTGAGTTGGTTTCAGGTCTAGAGTCTCAAATGTTCCTGGCTGTGCTGCGGAGATTCATCGCCCGCAGAGGTAAACCCCGGACCTTGGTGAGTGACAATTCTACAACTTATCATGGGGCTAATAACGAATTAATCGAACTTTCTAAATTTCTTACTGAGCACTCTAGTGAGCTCACGGCATTGGGCGCAAACGAAGGCATCAATTGGAAATTTTTGCCTGCATATACGCCCCACATGAGCGGCCTACATGAGGCAGGTATAGCCAGTTGTAAGTACCATCTAAAACGCATAATAGGGAAAGCATTGTTAACATACGAAGAATTTTCCACTGTATTGATCCAAATCGAAGGAATACTAAATTCACGCCCGCTATGCCCCTTATCAACCGATGATACTGATTTCTCAGTCTTAACACCAGCTCACTTCTTGATTGGTAGATCTATAAACTCCCTTCCTGACTACGAGTACAAGGATGTTCCCACCCACAGACTGAACCACTATCAGCAGCTGCAACAGCTTCAACAACATTTCTGGCGGCGCTGGGCGAGAGACTACGTCGGCAACCTGCAGCAGCGCACCAAATGGCGAGCGTCAAAGGGACCCGGCCTGGCAGTGGGGACAATGGTGATCGTGAAGGACGACCGACTTCCACCATGTCTATGGAAACTCGGCCGGATAATTAAAAACCACGACGGTCAAGATCAAGTCACTCGAGTCGCGACGATCAAGACGGCCAAGGGGACCATCAAGCGAGCTTTTAACACAATATGCCCACTACCAATGGCATCTTAAATTACGTTACGTTTATTAATAAATCTAATCGCCTACGTTTACTTTCATGTATGTTTATTAAATTCATAACTAAGTCGTACATTAGTTGTACATTTATATAGTTCTACTATATATTGTAAAGGTCTGAGTTCGGGCGCGTCAGCATGTTAACACAGCTGTCAGTGTCACCTGCCATTCTTACTTACATCAAAGTTAGTTCCTAAAATGACCGCAGGTGGCGCTGACACAAACCAATATAAAGGCTGACGCGCCGGGGCTCGGCCTCTCTCTTTTCCTAATTCTTCCCATTATTGTCAACAGATCGATAACATTAAAAATAGATAAATCAAGCGAAAAAGGATCTTTTATTAAGAAGATACAACCCTACTAAGAGAATCTAAACATGACTGCCCTCTTCTAAAGCCAGTAGCATTTACAGATAATATATTATTTTTTTCTATGTTGGTACATAGAAACTCATACTCAAGCCTTTTTAATATACTGCTATGAAAAATTTTACACAAACATGAGATAAGTGATGTAGGTCTAATCTTTGCTTCGCAATTACCATTATTAGAAGCTGTAGGGATTGGGACTATTACTATTGTACGCCATTGATGTGGTCATCATCATAATCAGCCGGTATCAGTCCACTGCTGGACATAGGCCTCTCCCAAGTCATGCCACTGAGCCCGATCTTCGGCTCTTTGTTTCCAGTCACTGCCCACCGCTTTACGAATGTCGTCGCTCCACCTGGTAACAGGGCGTCCTACGCTACGTTTACCGATTCGCGGTCTCCACTCTAGAACCAGTCTACCCCAACGGTTATCGGTCCTACGGCAGATATGACCAGCCCACTGCCACTTCAGCTTGCTAATCCGATGAGCTATGTCGATCACTTTAGTTCTCTGGCGAATTACTTCGTTCCGGATTCGATCCCGCAGAGAAACACCGAGCATAGCTCTTTCCATAGCTCGCTGAGCGACTTTAAATTGGTGGACCAGTCGAACCGTGAGTGTCCACGTCTCGGCTCCGTATGTCAAGACGGGTAGGACGCACTGATTAAAGACTTTTGTCTTTAGACACTGTGGTATAGGCGACGAGAAGACTCGACGGAGTTTTCCGAATGCTGCCCAGCCCAGCTGAATTCTTCTCTGGATTTCCTTTTCGAAGTTATGTTTGCCTAGTTGGAGCGTCTGCCCTAGGTAAACATACTTAGTGACAACTTCGAGTGGGATTCCATCTACGGCAATCGGATCCGGAACAACGTGCTCGTTGTACATGACTTTGGTTTTATCCAAATTCATCCGGAGACCGATGCGACGAGAAGAATCAGCTAGGCCATTCAACATCCTCTGTAAGTCCTGCAGCGTCTCTGCCATAATGACGATGTCATCTGCGAATCGTAAGTGAGAGATGTACCTGCCGTTGATGTTGATGCCACAATCTTTCCAGTCCAGCGTCTTAAACATATCCTCCAAGGCGTTAGTGAACAGTTTCGGGGATATGACGTCCCCCTGTCTCACTCCTCGGCGCAGGTGGATATGATTAGTACGCTGGTTCTGTACTTGTACACTCATTGTTGCGGCATTATACAGACATCTCATCACTTCGATATATCGCCAGTCGACTTGGCAACGCTGCAAGGACTCCAGAACAGACCAGGTTTCGATTGAGTCGAAGGCCTTCTCATAGTCCACAAACGCTAAGCACAGGGGCCGATTGTACTCTTCGGTCTTCTGTACAATCTGCCGCACTGTGTGGATGTTGTCCATGGTGCTTTACAGCACAGGCCGGATTTCGAAGCGGTTACCCGCTTCGAAATCCGGCCTGTTCCGGAGGTTGGAACTCGTCGAGTCTTCGCGCAAGACGGTTCGTGATGACCCTTGAAAACAGTTTGTAGACATGGCTTAGAAGCGAAATCGGGCGGTAGTTTTTCAAGAGGGTTTTGTCTCCTTTTTTGAAAAACAAAACCACCATGCTCCTGTTCCATGCCTGTGGAGTTCTCCCAGTGAAGAGAACAGAATCGAAGAGCTGTTGCAGCTGGCTTACAGCTGGGGCTCCTCCAGCTTTTAGAAGCTCCGTTGTGATTCCGTCTTCACCTGGGGCCTTTCCATTTTTGAGCTGTTTAAGGGCCATCACGATCTCATCTCGGCTGACTTCGGGCAGGTCTTCTGTGAAGTGGCGGGTCAAGGTGGCTCTACAATCCTCAGTATCGGGTACGGGCCTTGAAGCATGCGATGCGTAGAGCTTGCCGTAGAAGTCTTCAACTTCTGACAGAATCTCCGACTTGGATGCGACGACGTTCCCCATTGACGTTGTCAGCTTTGTGAGGTGGCTTCTACCCAGAGGCTGGGCAAACACTTTCGACCCCCGATTTTGCTCAATTGATTCTTTAATCAAGAGCGTGTTAGAGGATCGGAGGTCTTGTCATACTAGCTTCTTAATGGTTTTGTTGCGCACCTGATTAATTGACAAAGCTGACAAAGGGTCTGTTCGTCTCTCTTCCATTAGTCGAAGTGTTTCTGCCGAAAGTTTGGACTTTTTGCCCGTACGCTTGCTCTCGCAAAACTTCGTCCCTTCATCCCTGAGGATTTCCACCACTTCTTCGAGTTTCTGGTCTACGTCATCTGTGGTTTCCAAGGCAGCGAATCGATTTTCCAATTTTAATTGGAATGTTTCAGACCCAACAACGGTTTGGAGTAGGTTTGGTCGGAGTGTGGACTTCATCAATCGGAATCTCTCGGCTTTGAAGTCGATATCCAGAGTGCCTCGTACAAGTCGGTGATCACTTCCAGTATTGAACCTACTGATCACTGAGACGTCTCTGAATATGCGCCGTTTGTCCGTAATGATGAAGTCGATCTCATTTTTAGTCACAGTGTCGGGGCTTTGCCACGTCCACTTCCTTTGGCGCTGTTTCTTGAAGAACGAGTTCATCAAGAAAAGCCCCTCTTTCTCGAGAAAGTTGACAAGCATTTGCCCCCTGTGATTCCTACTGCCAAATCCGTGTGGTCCTATTGTCGATTCACTGCAGGTCTGTACTCCCACTTTGGCGTTAAAGTCTCCCATGACAACGTTGTAGTGAGCCTTAGAGGTGGTATGTAAAGCTCTAGAGATGTCTTCATACATGCTCTCCACCTCTTCGTCCAAGTGTGCCGAGGTCGGTGCTTAAACCTGGATAACCTTGAGGCTGTACCTCTTGGTTAACCTAATTATGAGGTACGCTACCCTGGTCGACACACTGGAGATTTCTGCGACGTTGTCACTGAGAACCTTGATGACCAGAAACCCGACGCCGCCTTGGGATGGCTGGTCTCCTTCTCTGTAATACATAAGATGGCCCGATTCTAGAGTTATGGTGTCCTCTCCCAGTCTTCGGACTTCACATAGCCCCAGAATGTGCCATCTTATGTGTCCCATGTGCCTGATTATATTTGGGCTAATAATTAATAAAATTATTGAAAAAACAAATAATAATACTAAAATAATAAAGTGTATTAAATTTAATTCAGAACTTATATAACTTTTTCTATAATAAATAACAACAGAAGAAATTAAAGAAACAAATATCATAAATAATAATGATATTCAATCTAATAAAATAGATATAACAACTCTAACTGAATTGATGTGGTAATATTCCAGAAGTATAAATTAAATTAAATAAATTTAATATAAACCGTTTACAGTTCAGTGGTAGGTGATGCACCATAGAGTACGTAATTCCGTCGTTACCTGGAGCAGTATCTTTTTTCTTTAAACAGTTATCAAATTCTTGTAAAGTAAAAGGTAGTTGTAGCTGATCGTTTTGAGATGAAAAGATAGGTTTACGATTTAGGACCGAGTCAGGTGCAAGAGAATGTAACAGTTCATTTTGTTTAGCTTTCGAAGGATAATACTTTGGTTGTCTATACCCTTTAAACCATCGCATTTTTCTCCACATCTCAGAAACAGAAGTCGTTTCATTAATACTGGTACAAAATTTTCTAAATACTTTTGTTTTAGATTTACTGATTAACAAGTAGGCATTGTCAGTTTTTTCCTCTAATTTATTTAAATTATGTGGAGTAGGATTGCTTCGGAATGTGCTAAGTGCTAGTCGGCGTTCAGCTACTGCTTGAGACAACGTCGAATTCCAGTACTCTTTAGGCTTAAATTTAGTTATCGGATTTGTACATATTTTAATTAATTATATGTTTTTATTGGCTGATATATTAATTTGTTCTTCTAAATAGTCGTACATAGTCTGAACATCACAAAGATAAGAAGGATTAACATTAGAAAACGGGTCTATAAGATCTTCCTTATATGTCACCCAATCAGCTTTTTTATAATTACGTTTAGTGTTATATTCTAAACTATATATGATATTCATTGTTATTTTAATAAGAAGATGGTCATAGCCTATGCTTAGATTTTCATTAAATATCTGCCAATCAAAGTTAACAGCTATGTCAGAAGAGGTAAATTTACCTCTTCTGACATAGCTGTTAACTTTGATTTGATGTTATATCAGGAGTTGATCTTTGTAGACTTCTATTTACTAATTTAACACATGATGCATCTCCGGTATTAAGTGATGTAAACCCATTTTCTAACGATGAATCTAACAATTGTGATTCTCTATGATCAATTTTATAGGACCAGTTTGAACTCGTTCACAGAAGAGGTGCCCCTCTTATAGACAAAATATTTTCTAAATATGTACAATTTAATATTTTAACATGTAATTCTATTAAATTCTAAATAAATTATATTCTTGAATTTAGTAAGTTATTAATAAAGCAAATATGAGATTGAATCGATTTATGTACAGCAATTACAACACCTCCATAGCCGTCATACCTATCTTTCCTGTAAATATTGTATCCACTTATATTTATGTATTTATTTTCTTCTAACCATGTTTCAGACAAAATTGCTATGTGAATATTTTCTTGTGCTAAAAAAGCTTCAAAACTAATTAATTTGGGTTTCAGACTTTGACAATTCCACTGAATTATATTGATTGCGGAATCTTTATGTGGTGTTAATCCATTATAGATACTCATAAAGAAGATTTTTAACATATTCCACAAATTGAGAAACAATAATAGATTTTATTTCAGCCACAATAATTTTATCTATCACTATTATCTTGTCCTCCAGCTGTCTCTGAGAAAACACAACTCCCTATATTTTTGCGAAAATTTTCTTCCATTCAAATTTCCATTTCTTATCATTATTTGTCTTATCATCTGAATCACTAACTGACTCTTCAACTTCATCAGTACTCATGGTCCCATTGTCATCCACTGCATCTTTGTTTCTTTGCGCAGATCTCTTATTTAATTTCTTTTTAGTAGTTTTCTGTGCACCTTTTTTATGATTATGAGAGCATACCGCCGCCGTCTTTTCATCTTCTTTGGTCACTGTGCTCGTAGTGACAACAACTGGAGTAGTGGCGGTCGCCGCAGCATAGTCTCTGGACCAGGATGTTAACGCATTTTCTGTAGATTCCACAGTGGACTTGGGGTTAATATTCTTAATTCGTGGAAAATCATGCATGTCACTTAAGTCAATGAGGTTCTTTTTCTTACTGTTTTCGTTCAGAACGATCTCAAGAGCATTTTTGTAGGTAGTATTCTCTGTACTCATTATATCTCGAATCCTCTTTTCCTTTAAAAATAATGGACAGTTTTTGTCTGATGACATATGGGCTCCTTTGCAATTAATACAGGAAAAGATCTCCCGTTCACAATTTTCGTGATCACCTCCACATTTAGGACAAAGTGATTTTTTAAGACAGATCTTTTTAAAATTTCCAAACTTCCAACAACCCGCATATTGAGGTACTGGGAAAACATATCGCTCCATCTTCAATCTAAACCCATACTTGTATATATTCTGGGCAGATCGGAACATTAAAACAAAGTCTAACGGATTCACTATCGACCCATCTTCCATCATTATCCATACGCTTTAATTTTTTGATCGATACAATCTCGACCACACTACTTATTGCTTGTAGAATGTCCTGGTCAGATAAATCTAGATCTACTCCCCTGATTAACTCATATGATAGAGAACCTTGGTTAGTGAATTGAGTTCTAATATCCTTTTGCAATATATTTGAGCAGTTGACCAACTTTTCGGCTTGATTTTTATCATCGAATTGAACAAACACTTTATATGGGCTTTTATACTTTATTCTCATAATGTTTGCAATCTTTTCGTCTCTCAGTAGTTTAGCTAATGCCATCTGTTTTGGTAGTACTTGCAAAGAAAATAAACATACTTCGAAGTACTTCTCTGAGTTATCTAAAGTCGATCTTATTTTATTTCTGTTTACGCTCAAAATTATTCTCTTTGGCTTCCTCGAACTATGAACGGTAAATCCGTCCTCGCTTGTTGCACTATCTTCACTTTTCTCTCTAGACCTTTTTTCTGCATTTTTATCAACATTTATTTGGTCAAATTCCATCTCTGCGCTATTATCTGTCACTTGCTGAGACTCTTGTTCACATAATAATACTGGTTCTGTCTCACACTGCTCGACACTATCCACAATGTTTGCATCCATTGTTAGATGCGTAGACGCGCCTGTCTGGCGCCGCGAAATGTCACTAAGATCGGCTACGGCGCAAGGTTAACGTAACTACGTGCGCTCGATGTAATGCCCGTCACGCGACTGTAATACCTACTTAAAAATCAAAACTTAACAATAGAAACATATAATGATTTCCTACGGAACTCGTGAGTTGCGTAGGCAAATGCTAAATAGCTCGGGTTGCCTGTCCTACGGATCCTAAAAACAAGCGGTTTTTGGGATCCCAAAAACAAGCGGTTTTTGGGATCCGTAGGACAAGCAACCCGGCAACTATTGTTCCGATGGTCGAGCTCATTCGATCGCCTGCCTCGGCACTAGCTACTGAACGCGCGTGGAGCGCGCACGCACCTGCCTCCACAATTTTCTAAAGAAATCGGTGTTCTCGAAGACCCGCTTGGGTGAGTTTTCATTATTATACGAGCCTAAAAAACTGTGTAAGCTGTTCTGCCACGGTACGCTGACTGCGGTTATTCTACCTAACCGTAATCATCGGACTGAGCCGCTGGTACCTACCTATCACGCCGCTCCACGCTGGCAGGTCAGCTACGTTGAGGACGAGCGCTAATGCCGTACCGACGCTGATTCCAGGTCTTAAACCGGGAGCTAGGTACCTGCAGTGCCTACCTACAACCTGTGCTTACCGCTCGACGCTGGCCATCGCCCACGTCGCCGCTTACTACGGCTGCGCACGAGCTGAATTCTAGTCGCACCGGACGGACTAGCTGGCCAGTGCCGCTCTTAACTTCTTGTAAAGCTATTCTTGTGCGACTGAGTAACCTTATAGGCAATATAAGAGTAAGACCCTACATCTGCTTTTATTTACCCCGACCCTATCTACCTATCTGCGGTTGGCCGGCCCTAACCACCGCCGCAAAATCTTAAAGCGAAATTGTTAATTTAACAAGCCTATACTTCGGAAAAACTTTTTTTTCTTTTTCAACAACTTTTTCACACCCGTCGGTTATATGTGGTCTGCTCCAAAGTAAGCTCATGGAGTAGAGTATTAGAGTAGTACTAACAACTCTGTTAGTTTATAATTTGTATATTCAATTTAAAGGGAGTGAAAGCGCATATAATATTTGTTTCTGAAAAAAATATGTAATTTATTTCCTGTAGGCCACGCGAACGAAGCCGTGGGCAGATGCTAGTCAATTATCATGTAAACATAGCAAAGTAAGGGTCGGTTCACACCTCGACGCGACGCGGCGCGCACTTATTAAGATACAAAAAGAACTTTATTTTCTATACCAAAAGATACACATTTCATTGAGTTAGTTCGGCGGCTTCAGGCTGCGCCGCGTGGCGTCGCGCTGCACTGCGCGGTGCAGCGGGAAGAAACAATTGAACCGCGTGATAAACAATTGAAATTTATTATCCAGCGTTGAGGTCTGAAAATAGTGGTGTCCTCACACGTCCGTCGTACTGTCCGTCCGACACTAACGACATTAAATATGCAGCTGAGTGACGCCGAGTGCAACCGATCTCGAAAGTCGAAATAGATTAAATGCCCTATTTTCAGGTCAACCTAAGCGTATTTTGTGAGAACATTATTTAATAAATATATATTTAAACAATAAGTGCCCCGCGGCTTCGCCCGCGTTAAAAACTTCTTTTATTTACTTAAAACTTTTCTCTTATAAAAAACCTTCTATCATAAAAAAACATCAAAATAGAATTGGCCAAATTTATTGTTGAACAAATTTGGCTTCCCTTAGTAATCGTGTGACTAAGGGAAATAGGGATTCATATTTATAAAGCCCGATAAACCATATTGATTTTCAGACTTTGTTACCTAACCCATTTCGAAATAACTTGCAACACGTATTTACTTATTTATTTACAGAAGTACTTACGTAAAGTTTCGAATAAAACAGATTATCTCATCTTGTTTCGCCGTACAAACTTTGAATCATCATTCCGTCTCCTTAAGGGGTGAATTTTTAGAAAATTCTTTCTTAGCGGATACCTACGTCATAAACAGTCTGCATTCTAAATTTTAGCACAATCCGAAACAATATTGATTTTCAGATTTTGTTACCCCACTTCACCCTCATAGGTGTGGCATTTTGAAAAAGCCTGAAACTCTTAGTTACTTATTTACAGAAGTACTTGTGTGAAGATTCGAATAAAAGGTCTATCCAAACTTTGAACCCCCGCTTCATCCCTTTAAAGAGTGAATTCCTTTTTTAGCGGATACCTACGTCAAAATAACTATCTGCATGCCAAATTTCAGCGCAATCCGAAATAATATTGATTTTCAGAATTTGTTACCTTATTTCACCCTCTTAGGGGAGGAATTTCAAAAAAGTCTGAAATCCGTATTTTATTTATTTATTTACTGGAGCACTTGTGTGAAGTTTTGAATAGAAAAGACTATATAATCTTGTTTTTTCATACAAACTTTGAACCCTCATTTTATCCTCTTAAGGGTTGAATTTAAGAAAATCAATATCAGAGGGAACTAACATCGTTATAACTATCTGCATGTCAAATTTCAGCGCAATCCAAAATTAAATTAATTTTCATACTTTGTTACCCCATTTCACCCTCTTAGAGGTGAAATTTCAAAAAAGCCTGAATTACGTATATAATTATTTATTTATTGAAGCACTTGTGTGAAGTTTCGAATAGGAAAGACTATCTAATCTGGTTTCTCCATACAAACTTTGAACCACCATTTCATCCCTTTAAGGGGTGAATTTTAAAAAATCGTTTCTTAGTACACCTTTACGTATTAAGATAAATATATCCTCCAAATTTAAAGTCTCTACGACCAGTGGTTTAGGCTTCGCGTTGTCTGTCAGTCAGTATGTGAGGACAAAGATTCTTATGGTATTAGAAGATTAAAATGTTATCTTTGATTTTTATCCCAGTAGTAGTAGTAGTGTAATATAAATAATTTGATGTAAAAGAAATATCGACACTACTATATATATGTTGGCAATTGAAATTTCAGGCTGATCGTAAGTGCTTTTAACCTTCGACACAAAGAGAGGGTATTAGACGCAAGGTTAAAGTGTGTATCTGTAATGTGTGTCTGTGGCATTGTTATAGCTCGCAAACATGTGCCATTTTCAAGTAAGTCAAATGTGTATTTTTATTATTTGACTATTGTTAAATAGCTTCATACCCAATACTTCAATTTGCGAAATCCATTTTAATTACATATTAGACTTTTTATTTAATGATTTATTAGTACCCTTAAATAAAACTTTTAACAAAAAAATTAAACCGCCGAAAAAACTGAAAAGTAAAAAAGAATAAACCTTTGTTATTTAACCTTGATAACGAAGTTCTTATACTACTGTTAATATACCTTAGTATATATTTTTGTAATGGTTTTGAGTTTTTAACTAAATTAATAACTAAGTTCCTAAATGAATGTAAGTATGTATACCCAAGTAGTTTTGAGTCGGCGCCAAACAATCAACAAGCAAAGATCACTAAATAACCTTTAATTTAAAGAAATAACCAAATCAAATTAACAATGCAACGTGAAATCTCCAGCGATGAACAATAACATTCCAAAAAATGCGCTTTCATACGCCCCAAAGACTAAGTGGAGATGCACGATCACTCGCAACGACGTGTGCCCTCACGTGTGTGCCAGTTACGGGCCAACGAGCCGTCACAGATATATACTATATGTGGTGCCCGTTCGGGTTGCTTTATCGCTGACATCAACTTCGTGAACACTCGGCATTTTCCGGCGAACTGGTGTGTCGCGACACGCATCCGCCGCGCATCGCGCGTAAGTATTAATTAAATTGCTTGTTTGGCGCCGACTCAAAACTACTTGGGTATACATACTTACATTAATTTAGGAACTTAGTTATTAAGTTTAGTTAAAAACTCAAAACCATTACAAAAATATATAATAAGGTATATTAACAGTAGTTTAAGAACTTCGTTATCAAGGTTAAGTAAAAAAGGTTTATTATTTTTTACTTTTCAGTTTTTTCAGCGGTTTAATTTTTTTGTTAAAAAGTTTTATTTTATATTTTTTTGTGGCCATAATCTTCTAATTATTACATTCTTAATTTTATTATTACTTTTAAAATAGCTACCGACCTTAGTTTAGCTATTAACTGTTATGTAATCCTACTTTATCTATAATTTGTTGTAAAATAATTGTGAATAATTAAAAAAAGAAAACAGGTTTTATATACCAACATGGGTAAGGCCTACAAAAATGCCGCTCGAATGAAAAAAAGATAATGTAGAAGAATTTTATAATTAGATTAATACGTTCACAGGTGAGCTTAGATCAGCACGAGGTACGAGTAAGACTATAGAGGATGAGAATCTACATTAAAGGTGTAATCACATTTTCACTTAACAGCCAGTTTTCTGTGCCACATGTTATAAGCAGGCGTCATTGCGTACCCCTGGCGTAGACAAAAGTTTTATAGGTAGGTCATTTATGCGTTATAATAATACTAACAAAATGGAATTTATTCTGAATAAATAATAATAATAAAAAATAAAATAAAAAAATAATAACAAGTAAAATTTTAAAATACTTTTTTAAACACAAGCTTTTACAAACTTAACCTAGGACCAGCAAGTCAAGACAAATCCGACGAGCCCAAACACGATGAGTATAACATGTGTAGTTTAGGAGTTCCTTTGGCCACCTTCCAGCTCCATCGCCAGATCAGCACCATGTCATCATAATATTGCACGGTCACGCGATTTACACGTCATGTATGCAAAATTTCAGCTCAATCGGTAACGGAAGTGGGTCAAATTTATTTTGTAAGATTTGTGACGGACAAATAAATTCGCCGTTAAGTAGAGATAAAGCTTGTAAAAATAATTTAAGATCATTAAAAACACTAAAAGAATAGACTTCCAACGTCACGCTAATCAATTTTTATACTAAGTTTGAGGTGTTTATCTTCATATCTCTGAAGATACTGAACATCATCAACATCTCGATGAAATTCAGATGGTACCACCTGTGAAATAATATCATCATCATCATCGTAATCAGCCGGTATCAGTCCACTGCTGGATATAGGCCTCTCCCAAGACACGCCACTGAACCACAGAATAATGAATAGTACAGGTAACTGAGCCTGATTTTCGGCTATTTTTACCCGACTACGGCGAAGCAAAAAGGAGGGTTATGTTTTTGACCGGTATGTGGGTATGTATGTATGTATGTATGTATGTATGTAAGTATGTATGTATGTATGTATGTATGTATGTATGTATGTTCATCTGTTCCCTCATAACTTCTAAGCTACTTATCACAATTTAACAAATGAGGTGTCGTTGGACGCGTCTTATTTGTCTGCTGGTATAGGGTATGTGACGTCACATCAAATTTAATGTGGCGCCCCCTAGAGGGGACGAAGTCCAGAACTAAAAAAAAAATCTCACCCCACCCCATCGTGTGTGGTATCGTTGCATAGGACTAATTTTAAAATGAAGATAGGGTTTAGTACATCATATTTTTTTAGGGCGTAGCGTTGGCGAGATATATCCTGCTGAAGTCAAGAAAACTAATTTTTACCCCACGGCGTCGCAAAGAAGCAGCTGGGAGGGTTATGTGTTTGTTGATCACTACGTATGTATATAAGTATGTTAACATGTATACGTGTATACATCTATTCAAAAACTCCAAAATGCTTTAAATAAAAAATAAGTTCAAAAACTAAAACCCGACTATTGAAAAATCACTCTCTAAAAAGTATGAAACTAGAAAATATTCTCATCTGAGATCGCTAAGTACAAACTAATCTATATGTATCGTGTATTATACAAACCACTAACTAGTAATAAATATTTTATTGTATTTTATAAATATTCTTGGTGGTGCTCAGAGGATAGCCGTGGTCGTATGTCACCTACCGTAACAAAACAATACACTCTGAAAAGTAACATACGACCACTGGTATCCACTGAACACCACTAAGAATATTTATGAAATACAATAAAATATTTATTACAAGTTAGTTGTTTGTATAATACACGATACATATTGATTAGTTTGTACTTATCGATCTCAGATGAGAATATTTTCTTGTTTCATACTTTTTAGAGAGTGATTTTTCAGTAGTCGGGTTTTAGTTTTTGAACTTATTTTTTATTGTTTTTTCCAGTATGTTCTTCGATATACATTGACGTTACGATGAAATCATCAATATAATAATACTTTTATCCATTATTTTAGTTGATTTACTAAAAGCCGCTCGCCCGATTTCGTTAAAATTTAAATTGGACCACCTTGGTGGAACCTTTAGTGGAAAGGTGTACCCCACCTTTCCACTAAAAAAATAATTATCTAAATCAGACTACTCTGTAAGAAGTTATGCGTGGTCACACATAAAAAAAATATATATATACACGTTTTTTTTCGTCGGTTAAAAAAGATATCAACCTATTAATTTGAATTAAAATTCTCGAATATAATTTATAAGCATCTAGCGGCTCCGCCTGTATTAAAAAGTATCATTATGTCCTAATCCACTACAATGGGTGTACCTGTCTAAAATTCAGCAACATTCACATCAGCAGCATTCTGACTTGGCAACGCATTGCAGCGTTGCCAAGTCGACTGGCGATATATCGAAGTGATGAGATGTCTGTATAATGCCGCAACGATGAGTGTACAAGTACAGAACCAGCGTACTAATCATATCCACCTGCATCGAGGAGTGAGACAGGGGGACGTCATATCCCCGAAACTGTTCACTATCGCCTTGGAGGATATGTTTATTGACATTCGCAAAGCGGTGGGCAGTGACTGGAAACAAAGAGCCGAAGATTGGGCTCAGTGGCATGACTTGGGAGAGGCCTATGTCCAGCAGTGGACTGATACCCCCTCTACGTACTGTTATACCCCTTGTCTGTAGGCTTTGGGGCTGAATTGCACTTATATACAGCAATACAACTCAAAGGCTATGGATATAGGGTTGAACACGGTAGTCTGTCTCAATCCTTAACCGCGAGCGGTCGTCTCTAAGACATTTATTTTATTGTAATATTTTATTTCTCGTGTTCGGAATATAATTTCCTTTTTTAAAACCTAAAGTTTGGTTTCATTTGTAACAATTGGTGGCAGCGGTGGGATCCGGAAATTCCCAGTGCCCGAAAAACCGTTCCGCAGACTCGCTCCGGATCCGTATCCTAAAAAGAACCAAATAATTAACATACAGTTATTATAAAAATCAGTGTAAGTGATATAATATAACTTACCACTATCCTCGAAGTGTCGTCACGAAATCCTGCTTAATCCCGGAAGGGATCCACTCGTCCTACGAAAAGGAAACCACTGTATCCTGTACCTAAAAGAGAAGATACCCAGAGGTACTCACCCGTGTCGTCCCGGTGCGTGCTCCACATCCGGGATAATCCCGGAATCTATTTACCTCGACGCGGCCCGGACGGCCAACCTGTGTGAAGACTTCACCTGCTCCTGGAAAGGAGACCATCTCATCATTCATCGAGTTAGAGGAGGTCGCATCCTGAACCGCGATCACCTCCCCTCAGCTGCAAGTGTCAGCTATCTCCTGCTACGGCCCCATTCATCGAAGACAGTACCTACGATTACTGTCTCCATTCGTCATCATAACACATCATCATCGTGATCATCCGGGATTTCGGTGCCGAAATCCATCCCATCACTATTCGACGCAGCTACGCCTTATCAGCAAAAATGCTCCTGGTCTCGATCGCCGTGCTTATCTGTGTCGCCCACGCATTGCAACAGTAAGTCTTTGGTCATTGTTTAGACTACGGTTGAGAAACCATAGTTTGTCAACCTTTTCTTAATTTATATTTATGCAGTGTTTCTTAATATTTCTATAGAGTTTTATAATTGTTCGTGTACCAGTAAATAATTACTTATTGTGTTTTAAAATTGTTACGTTATGGTAAATGAGGAGAAATCTAAACTCACGCTAAATATACCTCCTACGACCGATTTACCGTCTACTTCAGGGAGTCATTCTGCGCCTGTTGCGCCTCAGACTAAGAGTCCTAAAACCGCTACTAACGTAAAATTAGAGATGGACTTAAACACTTTATTAAAATTTATAAAGCCGTATGATGGTGAGAGAGAGAAGCTAAACTCTTTTATAGTCAACTGCAACAATGCATACGAACTGGCCACCGATACGCAAAGGCCAGTGTTATTCAAATATATCCTTTGCCAACTACAAGGTAAAGCAGAAATCGCGTGTTCAATAAAAAATTTCACTACATGGGATCAACTAAAAGAATTTTTAAAAACTCAATTCAGTGAAAGAAAACATTATTCCTACTTACTTACAGACCTGCAAGAAATTAAGCAAGGAATTCAAGAAACTGTAAGCGAATTCGCACTAAAAGTAGAAACAGCACTGTCAAAACTCCTAATGGAGATTTCTTTATCTGATACTAAAGTCAAAGAGGTAGCCGGCCGGGTCGCCTCAATGGAGGACCTCGCCCTCCATCACTTTCTTATGGGACTACTTCCTAGATTATCTAATATCGTGAGGTGCAGATCACCCAAAAATCTTAACGAAGCTATTAACTTAGCAATTTCTGAGGAAAGAATCCAACAAACCATGTACAAAAAAAATAACAACCTAAATGGCTCAAAACCGAGACCAATAATTCAAAATCCAAATTATAACAACAATTACAGCAATAACGCTAGGCAGAATCAATTTATGGCTAACAGAGGCCCCCAAAGACCAATGGCAAACTCTAATAACTTCCAAAGACCAATGTCAACCTCTAATAATTTCCAACCTGGTCCATCAGGCTCTGGTTCAGCCCCGATTTGTCGGTACTGTAAAACTCCCGGGCATGATATTTCAGTGTGCCGAAAAAGGGAGTACAATAATAACCGCTTCAGGGCCCCTCAAAATTTGGGACCACCACCCCGCGTTAACTTTGTAACAGAGTTGGGAGAAGATGTCACCGATAATCATGAGGCGGAACTCTCTCCCGATATTCCTAGTGATGATTTAAACGAGTAAAAGTCTCGTCACTGTGTCGCCCGAGACAATACCTAAAAGTCGACACTACCTTAAAATATAGCGATGTAACCAAGGGTCACACGGGTAACCAGCCCCAAGTAAGCACCCTGCCTTCAATACCCCAGGGTCACACGGGTAACCAGCCCCAAGCGAGCACCCTGTCTTCAAAGCCCAAGGGTCACACGGGTAACCAGCCCCAAGCAAGCACCCTGTCTTCAAAGCCTAAGGGTCACACGGGTAACCAGCCCCAAGCAAGAACCCTGTCTTCAAAGCCCAAGGGTCACACGGGTAACCAGCCCCAAATAAGCGCCCTGCCTTCAATACCCAAAAGCCACAGGGTTAATCAGTCCCGAATAAGTGCTCATCCTAAGATCTTGGAGAACAACACCCCAAGGCAAGAAGTCTTCGAAATTAATATCGATACAACCAAACGGTTACTACCGCATGTGTTACTTAATACTCAGATATCCGATACACCCCTCACTCTGTTGGTAGATTCAGGGTCAGCTATATGCCTCATAAAACAATCATGTGTGCAACGCAACCCAACGTTAATCAAGGAAACGATAAATCTTAAGGGAATAGACCCTGGTAACGAACCGACACCCACACTAGGTCACTTCCAATTAAGGCTACAATTGACTAAAGATAAAAATGTTAGCCACAAATTCCATATGGTTCAAGACATAGACCTGCCTTACGATGGTATTATTGGCACCGACTTCCTTACATCGTTTGGCTGTAATATTGATTATAATGAAGACACACTCAGAGCGGGTAACGTTAAAATAAAAATATATTTCTTTGACCCATGCTACATCATTCCACCACGTACCGAAACCGTAATTGAATGTACCATTCAGAATTCCAGCTTACAAGAAGGTATGGTCCTGGACCAACATTTGTCAGAATCTCTATTAGTCGCAAACTGCATAGTTAAAGTAAAAAATAATAGAAGGGTTAACATCACTATTGCCAATACGTCTGAAAATCCTGCTCGTATTAGTTCAAACCTAAACCTTAAACTAGAGCCTTTAAGCCCTTGCGCTTCACAAACAACAAGCCGGCTAGACAGCTCAACACGGACGGCAGAAGTAATTAAATCACTACGAACATCTCATTTGAATAGCGAAGAATCTGACGCGCTCGTCGATCTTTGCTCTAAATATTCTGACATATTCTATCTACCAAATGACCAACTTTCCTTTACAACCGCTTTAAAGCATCAAATAAAAACAAGCTCCGATGTACCTATCCACACCAAATCCTATCGCTTCCCAGAATGCCATAAAAGTGAGGTTAAAACTCAAATAAATAAAATGCTAGACCAAAATATAATTGAAGAGTCCTCATCACCCTGGAGCTCACCGATTTGGATAGTTCCAAAGAAACTAGATGCACAAGGCCAACGTAAATGGCGAATAGTCATAGACTATAGAAAATTGAACGATTTGACTATTGGAGAGACTTACCCAATTCCACAAATTACTGAAATACTCGATCAACTAGGAAATTCCAAATATTTCACAACTTTAGATCTCACTTCCGGTTTTCACCAAATATTGATTTCTGCCGAGGATAAACCAAAAACTGCATTCTCAGTACCCCAAGGTCACTACCAATTCAATAGGATGCCTTTTGGGCTGAAAAACGCACCTTCAACCTTCCAAAAGCTTATGAATTCATGCCTATCTGGACTGCAAGGCACACGTTGTTTTGTGTACCTTGATGATATTGTTATATATTCCTTCGATTTAACCACACACATCGAAAACCTAAAAGCCGTATTTGATAGACTCCGTAACTTTAATCTAAAATTACAACCAGAAAAATGCGAATTCCTCCGGAAAGAAGTTGCCTACTTAGGTCACCTCATTGGGGAGCATGGCGTAAAGCCTAACCCCGACAAAACTAAAGCCGTATCGGAATATCCTATTCCTCAATCGCCGAAAGACATAAAATCATTCCTCGGCCTAGTCTCATACTATCGACGCTTTATCCCAAACTTTGCAAAACTAGCAAAACCACTAACTTCATTGTTAAAGAAAGATATACCATTCAACTGGATGAACGAACAACAGCTAGCATTTGAATCCCTCAAAAACAAACTCGTTACCGCACCGATATTAGCATATCCAGACTTCAATCAACCTTTTATCTTAACCTGTGACGCATCGAACTACGCAATATCCGCTATACTATCCCAAGGGCCTATAGGACAAGATCGCCCTATAGCTTTTGCTTCCCGCACTCTCAACAAGGCTGAATGCAATTATAGTGTTACGGAAAAGGAATGCCTAGCCATCATTTTCGGCACTAAAACCTTTAGGCCGTACCTGTACGGTCACCACTTCAAAATTGTCACTGACCACAAACCTTTGCAGTGGCTCTTCAGCTGCAAGGACCCCGGATCTAGACTCGTACGGTGGCGTCTCAAACTAGAGGAGTTTGAGTATGAAATCCATTATAAAAAAGGAAAAATCAATACCAACGCTGACGCTTTGTCTCGTTTCCCTGTTAATCCAATCCAGGCTACAACCTCAACTGAAGCCGATTCACTGGTGGCGAATCCGGATCGAACCTTAGATAGAGATCTCATGGATCTATTGATTTCTCCACCATCATTTCACCCTGACGAGGTATTATCACCTGAAACTCTCGATGCCGCAATAGAAGCCGTCCCAGTCACCGATGTTGATCTTCCCCCTGGAACATCAAATACCTCCAAAGAAAGAATCGAATTAGACCCCACTATCTTTCCACAACAAATAGAGATCCCTAATATGCTGATTGATGATCCTCTACCCTCCACCAGTACATCGCCTAATACACCCGTCGATGACTACTCGACTTTCTTAAAAACTATGTCAAACAAGGACATATCTTTCAATACGGCAATTGAAGAACACAACGAGAGCTTAATGAAATGTTCTTCTAAAATCATTTTAGTCCCTACGTCGCTAGATTTGGATGAATCCAATCCCTACATCCAGGAGATCTTAGGAGATCCTGAAAAATATACAAAAGTCCATGAAGCTGAAAAAGAACTATTTTCATTCCAAAGAATTGAAATAAATAAAGCCAAAATAGTCTACCTTATATTCACCAAAGTTCACCATTTCGACGAATCATCTTATCCTGAAATATTTCAGACATTAAAGACAATCCGAAATGAATTGCTTGTTTTCGAGAATGTTGACGAACTTGGTATTTCAGACATGAAAAATCCATTTGAGAAACATTCCTTTATAAAAATATACAATATGCTATCTTACCTTTTCCATAACTCTAATATTAAAATCAAAATATACCACAATAATATTATTTACCCAACTCCAACTGAAATAAAGAAAATTCTCAATGACAACCACGACATACCAATTGCAGGCCATTTAGGGTCTGTTAGAATGTACAATAGAATAAAGGAAACTTATTATTGGAAAGGCATGCGAAGTGACATCGAGCTATATGTCAAACAGTGCAAATCCTGCCAAGAAAATAAAGCTCTCAGACAGATTAATCGTGCCCCAATGCAGATAACAAGTACATCCACAACTCCAGGCCAAAGAATATCTCTCGATATCGTTGGTCCTCTTCCCGAAGCCGGCCCAGCAAAACTAAGATTTATACTAACCATCCAGGATGACCTTACTAAATTTTCATCCGCATATCCTATCCGTAGCACCACAGCCGAAGAAACTAGCGAATGCTTAATCCACTACATTTCAATATTCGGTATTCCTAAAACGATACTTACTGATCAGGGCACAAATTTCACTTCCGACCTCTTCAAAAAGACTTGCGAGTTCCTAAAAATTAAAAATCTATGGTCATCCCCATATCATCCGCAAACGCAAGGCGCCTTAGAACGGAGCCACTCTACCCTTAAAGAGTATTTAAAGTCTTACATAAACGAGGAACAGTCAAATTGGCCACGATATGTATACACAGCTATGCTCGTGTACAACACATCCGTTCATTCCACGACGCATTTCACTCCTCACGAACTGATGTTCGGCTGTAAGCCATTCATCCCTAACTCCATCTATGATGACCACCCTGGGGCATCCTACCCTGACTATGTGCGTATGCTACAGAGCCGACTAAAATATTCTAGAGATAAAGCTCTAGATTTCATAAGGAAATCCAAAGAGAACTCGAAAACTTATTACGATAGCCACACTCGCCCAGTCAAATACAAAGTGGGTGATTATGTATACCTTAAAAATCATCTACGCCTACGGAAAGCGCTTTCTCCTATCTGGAAAGGCCCTTATAAAGTAGTTAAAATAAATGGAAATAATACACTTACCTTGCTCATCAACCGACGTCATGTAACACATCACTTCGATCAGTTGAAACCAGCCGACGTGAGCAACCTGTAAAATTAAAATATAATTATAAGAGTAACTTAGGAGAATAAGGAATAGTTTATAAACATAGATACATAAATAGAATTTACACTTACCCATAGAATAATTTAAAAATTTGAATCAATATAAATAAAATTAAATAAAAAAAAATAAATAAAAAAAAATAAAAAATAAAATACATAAATTAATTAAATAAAAATAAAAAAAAATATATATATATATATAGGCTAAATATAAAGGTCGGGAAGTGCTATAAGTTAGCCTTATAGGGGTTAACTTAGTTAGCCTAATTGAATATTGCAGCAAAAGTAAAAGGGAGTAGGTATTAAGATACGTTAGACTAAAGTAAGGAGTATGAATAAGAAATAACCTAGATATAAATAAATAATACTTTAAGGTTTAATACTTACCACTACGTCAACACGGAACCCTGAGACATTAAATGCCTACTTGCCTTGTTTATATTTGCAGAGCTCCGACCCCAGGTCAATCACCTCAGGATTACATCCAGCCGATCACTGCAAGCCCAGGCTTATTTTTTGATAATTTAGGCACATTAAAAATTAATAACGCCCAGCTTAAGGTTCTGATACCAATAGATATATCACACTTCAGTTTACATATTGAAAACATTGGAACTGCTTTAACAACTACTAAATATTTGTGTAACCAGACACGAATAGTTGAGGTCGACGCAGAGTGCCGTAATATGCTAAAACCTCTGACAGTTCGTTATAGAGACATTGTAAAAGAGTTTGAGTCTATCTCTTACCTGATAGATAATCGCAGTAAACGTAGCGCTTGGATAGCAGGTGTTGGCACCGTGCTGAAACAAATCTTTGGCACCTTAGACGAGAATGACGCCCTGAGATACGATGAGGCAATAGAATCGCTACAAAGGAATGAAAAACAGATACTCTCATTTATGAAAGAAAACATCCTGGTCACCAAATCTATACTGACTACTTACAATAAAACCATAACACAAATTAAAGACAATGAAGTTATACTGATTGGAGCCATCGACAAACTCTCAATAAATATAAAAAATATTTCAGAAATAACTAACGGACTACAGATACTAGCTAACGTTAACGAAATATTTGATAGCATCGAAACCGCGATACTTGTACTGTCCTTCCAATTAGAAGATGTAATTAATGCCCTTTTGTTTAGCAGTCAAAATGTGTTGCATCCATCAATTATGACACCTAAACAGTTATATCGAGAATTTGTCGATCATTATAGATACCTACCTAGTAACTTAGAACTGCCTGTTAACTTAGATATAAATAGTGTACATGTCATTCTAAGCATTTCTACACTGGTATGTTATTATTTGAACAACAGAATTGTATTTGTGTTACAAGTACCTTTAGTTAGTATTACTGAATACATGTTTTATCAAGTTATAGCTCTACCTACACCATACGACAGTAATACGCCGAATAAATTTAGCTTTATAATCCCCGAAAATAAATATATAGCAATGACCAAAGACAAATCTAACTACTGCAACATTGACACCTTAGACAAGTGCAAAACAATAACTCCCGGAAGTTACATATGTGACATTACAAACATTTACGCAACTGAAGCAAAACAGTGTTGTGAAAGTGAATTACTGTCGAAAGTGATTGCTGAAAAGCCAAAGGAGTGCAAAACGAAGTTCTTCTTAGGCGGAATGGACTTGTGGAAACCATTGATAAACAATAGATGGTTATATGTTCAATCACAACCAAGTAAAATTACTATAACTTGTGTGAACTCTGTAGACATAGAAATAGACATTTTAGGCACAGGAATACTTACCATTCCTAATGAATGTACCGGTTTCTGTAAAAGTACGACATTTATACCTAAACACAACATGTATAACGTCTCTTCACCGACGAAGCATTTATCGGATTTTAATCTTATTAATGATACCTGTTGTAACATCAATCAATTTCACAATTTTGCTGATAATGTATCCCCTATTACGTTACAAAACATAGATCTGGATGAATTCCATATGAAAAATCACATTAAAGTAGACTCACTACTAAACAAAATAAATAAAATAGAAAATCAACCCCATTTTATTAAATACGGGACACATTATTCGTCGGTCACTATAATTCTATGTATTTTCGTAGTGGTATATATTAGTTTTAAAATATATTTTAAGTTTTGTAAGTCAAGTGACAACCGCAAATCCTTTGAAATAGTAGAGTTAAAATCAGCTCGTAAATTAAATAACCCACAGACAGACGAACAGACATCATCCGACATAGAATCTGCAAATTTTGCTCCACTCAGAACTGAAATCTAAATCCTCGTCTTTCCTTAGAGACTTTCATTCCAAATCGAAAGTCTCTTCTTAAAGGGGGAGGTGTTATACCCCTTGTCTGTAGGCTTTGGGGCTGAATTGCACTTATATACAGCAATACAACTCAAAGGCTATGGATATAGGGTTGAACACGGTAGTCTGTCTCAATCCTTAACCGCGAGCGGTCGTCTCTAAGACATTTATTTTATTGTAATATTTTATTTCTCGTGTTCGGAATATAATTTCCTTTTTTAAAACCTAAAGTTTGGTTTCATTTGTAACAGTACGCAGTTATAGGTCTACGTCGGGATTCCTTTGTTTCGCATAATTTTTATTCCTAATTTACTTAGGCATAACGGGTTACGCATATTTTTAAAAGGCATAATAGTACTATCGCATAATTTCTTTTGGCATACTGTATAAACAAGCATAACTTTCAAGTAGGCTATATTGTTTCGGTCTAATTTTGATTCGCATAAAGTTATTGGGCATCATTCTTACTTGCCTAATAGTTTTAGACATAATAAATGAAGACATAATTGAATGTATAAGTTCACATATTGCATGCTGAATTATTCCAATTAAAATAAATAAAGTTTACTAAATTACACATTTATTAATTTCTAAAGTTACTACTATAGTATTATAAAAGTACATAATAAAAATAAGTTAACACTTCCAAAGACAGCATTAAGGTAAGACACGTTTAGATAAGTATGTCATGTTTAGTTAAGAGTTGTTTGGCTTAAAAACAAATATTCGTGGTTCCAATTTTAATATTTATTAATATATGAACTTCAAGTCCGTAGGCAAATTAAATTTATCAAATAAAGTAGGTTATATAAAGGTATTAATACCAACCAAATGTTTGGTACTAGACTGGGACAGTAGGTACAAGTTCGGCGGTGGCCCTTAGGCCAGCCCTACGCCGCGATTATTTTTATTTAAAAACTGAAAGTTATTTGACCTAACGCAAACATTAAAATAACATAACTTACCTTTTTTTGAAGTGCATCTATATCACGGTTTTGGTTCTGCATTTGATTAGATATCAGCTCATGATTATGTTCATAATTTGGTTAGGTAGTTATAAGTCAATATTTACACTTATTATGCGCATTTTGACGTGCTTAACACATCCAACAAACTTTTTATTAATTTTATGATATATTTTCGTATATCTACAAGCTGAGCCTCGTAACTTCGCCTGCGTTAAAAATATTATATGTCCTATTCCATATATTAGGTATACCAGAGCAAGTTAGCAACAAAATCGGTCTACTAGCTAGATTAATCGTGAGGAGATAAAAATTTAAAAAAGTATTAATAATAATTATGCTATAATAATATGACAATAATAACCGGCCAAGTGCGTGTCGGGCCACGCGCAGTATAGGGTTCCGTAGTAGCCTTTTATTCAATGCAAGTCTTTACCCGTTATAAACAAGCAACTAGGCACATCGTCTTTGTCACTTTAAGGGATTTTGTATTTGGTACAGAATTATCTAACACCCAAGTTCAACGACTATTACTGCCAAACTCATCAAGTTATCTTAATCGCTATAATTTTTCTTTAAAGTTCATAAAATGCGCTATCATCACGAATTTTCCCAGTATTTTCAAGCCCGCAGTTTAGCTTTTAGAGGAGGGGGGATGGCCTACTGGAACAAAAAATTGCACTTTAAAGTTTAATATTTCGTAAATGGAGCATTCAATCGAAAAATGGTATTAGCAACTCTTAAATAAATTTAAAAGACCTATTCAACGATATACCATACGATAGGGTAGACGACGAAAAAAAAAATTATCCCCGCTTCTCATGTTGGGGAGCTACCCTAAAAAAAATAGTTTTTCAAAATTTTACTTTACCGCTTTGTCAGCGTAATTTATATACATACTCCTACCAAATTACAGTTTTCTAGTATTAACGGTCTCTTAGCAAGACCTCGGACAGACAGACAGACAGACAGACAGACAGACAGACAGACAGACAGACATACAGACCGACAGACAGACAGACATGACGAAACTATAAGGTTTCCTTGTCAGGAATCCT
Source organism: Cabera pusaria (assembly GCA_954871355.1). Classification (NCBI taxonomy): domain Eukaryota; kingdom Metazoa; phylum Arthropoda; class Insecta; order Lepidoptera; family Geometridae; genus Cabera; species Cabera pusaria. The sequence goes on from OX940911.1 coordinate 255,337, forward strand.
AGTTATGCGTTTATTATTATTCTTTAGAATATTATGCCACAAATGCTTATGCTAACAGTAATTTACTTTTTTGTAATTTACTGTACTTTATGCCAAATTAATGTATACTTAAATATATTAGGAGAAACAACGTTATGTTAAAGTATATTATGACAAAAAATATTATGCGAAACAATAGGGAACCCGTCGCAATGGAGTGCTACGCCGGAGAGAAGCTACGCGCGCATCGTTCCGTAGCGCCGCCTTCATCGCTTCGCTCGTTATGCTACGCCGTAGCGACCAAATTATGTTTATTACATTCTCGTTATTTGTGAATATAGAAGTCTGGTTTAGGTTGGTTATTAAGAGAAAAACATTAAGAGACTTAAATATAATTCGATCGTTAGATAGTAATTGCATAACCCAGTATTATAATAGATATTTATTAACTCGCTGCATATATTCTTCTAAAAAAAACCATAAAATTCAAAGTACAAAGAACACTGTGATTGGATTGAACCAGTGGGCGCTGTTATGTATTCAGGGAAAGGCCATGGACCACTCTGTTTTACCTCATAAAAAGTGTAGAGCATTTTAATTATTGTTGCCTAAAACTATTAAAAAAATATATCATGTTCTCCGACCACTGTTGTCATAATGATAATGATCTGCTTTGCCTAGCCCTTTGCATAGCTATAGTTATAAGTTTATCTTTTATTTAACACTAGCAGTGCCCCGCGGCTTCGCCCGCGATAATAACTTCATTCATTTCTTTAATTTTTTTTCGTAAAAACACATGAAAAACTGAATTAGACGTAGACCATATCGGTCTCCCGTTTTCAAGTTATGGCGTGACCAAGAGACATAGCGACTCATATATATAAAACCCAAAAAATCATATTGATTTTCAAACTTTGTTTGTACCCCATTTCACTCTCTTAATTTTTCTCTCTGGAATTTCGAAAAAGCCTGAAACACATATTTACTTACATATTTACAGAAGTACTTGTGAGAAGTTTCCAAAAAAATCTTATTTTGTTTCTATATAAAAACTTTAAACTCCCGTTTCATCCCTTTAAGTAGTGAATTTTGGAAAATCCTTTCTTAGCGGAAACCTGCGTCATAACTCATAACAACTATCTGCATGCCATATTTCGCCAAATGCGTTAAGTGGTTTGAGCTGTGCGTTGATAGATCAGTCAGTTAGTCAGTCAGTCGGTAACGTTTTCCGTTTATATATACAGATTTCATTATTTACGTTAAACTGTGTTTCCCTACATAGTGAATGGAACCAGGAAATACATGTTTTCTATACTTACAAATTTCATTTTGCACACGAATGTTGAGTGAATCAAACCAAGTATGTAATAAAATTTACCATAGAAACTTTATCACCCTGTTTAACCATTTTAGGGTATGATTTTTGAAAACCAAAAAGTACCTTATTATGTTTTATTTCAGGACCTATACTATCTACATTTCCAATATCATTAAAATCGATTAAGTAGTTATGCAGATACGTGGAAACAAACCTTAATGTATTTTCTATGATTTCTCCAGATAAAATTACATATTCACTCCCCCTAGGGGTAAATTTGAAAGAAATAAAAAATACATGTTTCATTATTTGTTTTAAGGTTTATTTGTACCTAGTTTTAAGTGAACCAGACCAAGGAAAAAAATGTTTATAGAAACTTTATCAACCTATGTTACCCCTTCAGGGGTTGAATTTTGAAAATCAAATTACTCTATATGTTATTTTAAAACTTACGCTATCTACGTGTCAAATTTCATTGAAATCGGTTAATTAGTTATGCAGATACGTCAAAACAAACATGACTGGATTTTATATGATTTTTCCATACAAAATTCATTTTACAGACCCCCTAGGGGTAGATTTGGAAAATAAAAAAATACGTGTCTCGCAATTTGTTTTATAGATTATATGTACCGAGTTTTTAGTGAATCGGACCAAGGAATACGTGGAAACAAACATTACTGAATTTTCTATGACTTTTCCACACAAAATTAAAAACAATTGGCTGCTATCACTAGACTACATGTAAACTGAGGAACTCCTAAGGATTCCTAAATAAAATTGTTACGTCAATACCCTAATATCCTATATTTGTAACATACCAAACACTCAGACACACACATAGACACACACACACATACACACACACATACACACACACACACACATACACTAATGTTAACTTCACTTGTACTGTACAGTCACTTACCTGTCGATTGTTAAGCAAACTTATTACTTAAGTCAAGATCTTTGTCAACATGGGAGAAACTAGTTCTCATAACACAGGGAATCCCAGCATGAGAACTAGTGTAACTAATAATTAATACAAATCTTTAAACTAGATTTAAACTATAACATAATTTAATGTATTGTAATTTGATAATTTTTGTATTTGTTTTTTAAGGAAAACAAATTAACTGTAAAATAATGAATTTTTTAATAGGAAATAGTTATAAAATAAATTATTAATAAATTTTTTTATCGCATTGTATGAAATAATTTAAATAGCATTACTATAATAATCTATATATATATATATAAATAATCTATATATAATAAATAGGTGTCTATATGGATGACAAAAATGCATGGCCTGAATGCCCCAAGTTCCAAGAACAAATATAAATTGTATTATAATTAATAATATATTGTTAAAATATTAAAGCTGAGATGTACAATTAATTTAAAAAAAAAAGATAAAATGACAAGACAAGCCCCATAGAGTTTCTTGGTGTTTCTTCTCTGATGGGAGTATTTCCGAAACACCGGTAGATTCAACAGCCATTCAGTTTTCCCCTTTTGTCCGCAGATTTTCTTTCTAGGCTTGCCATTTTTATTTTTATTTAAACAATATTATGCAGCTGACAGACGGACTATCAGTTCCATTTGGATCATGATATGTACTGTGATAGGTATGCGTTTCTCTATGTTGTGTTTCACTATTTCACTTTTTTATTTTTTTTATATAAAAATTGTCTGAAGTACTGAAACACACACTTACATGTATGGTTGGTTTTAACCTACTTTAATTTTTTTTTAATATTCTGACGTAAACGATTGGATGACAGCTGAATGGTTCATTACTTTTTTTTTCTAATTCAAAGCGTTAAATTCTGCTTTTGCTATGTTTACTTGATAATTGGTTATGATTTATTTTATGATTTATGATTTTGACGTGTATATGTGCGTATATTTATACTGCCTACATACTGAATAAATGCTTTGATTCTTTGATTCTTTGAATCAATTATTATTATATTTTTAATGTTTTGTTAATGCGATCTTTCTATGTTATGTCAAATATTGTAATTTGTAAATTATTTTGGAGAATAAACATTTATTATTATTCTTGTATTTCGTTAACATCACGGGTCGTTGAACGCCCGGTCCTTCGGAAGGCATTGACGGAGCCAAAGCCAACGTCAAGAGGCCCTTTACAAAGATAAACTTAAATGCGGATTTTTAAATGCGGAAATTTGTGGATAGAGAGATGAAAAACTATAAAAAGATGTCATTTTTGTCATGGCTATGAATGTGTTCTGCTTGATGTCTGTTTACTGGTCTATGGGATGAGGTACGGCACCCGCCAATTATGCCTCATTACAAAATATTTACGCGGGTGGTGACTTGCCACCCACTGAATGGACCCCCCATAAAGGCGGACCGTTATGTCGGCGCCGAGGGGCAACATTGGCGTGGATAGCTAAGGGTGTTGAGAGGTGTGCTGCACTTTCACTAAACGCTACTAGCGGCTTTATGCCTTTAACACTTCCACCCTGGAGCTTAGGTCTTAGCACTTGCGATTCCCACCACCGGCCAGCCGGTCAAGGCAAGCCGGGTGTCAGAGGGTCTCATTTAGCCCTCACGGGATAGGGGTACGCGGTGTCGCCACTCACCGTCGGCTCGCCACAAAGCCGCCCCTGCGGGTTTATTATTATTATTATTATAATTTTACACCGCCCTTAGGGGTAGATTTGAAAAAATAAAAAACACGTGTCTCATTATTTGTTTTAAGGTTTATTTGTGCCGAGTTTTGAGTGAATCGGACAAAGGAATACGTGAAAACAAATATTACTGAATTTTTTATAATTTTTACAAAGAAAAATCATTTTACCCCCCCCTAAGGGTAGTTTTGAAAAAATGAAATACACGTGTATCATTATTGTTAGATAGATTATATGTACCGAGTTTTAAGTGAATTGGGCCAAGGAATACGTGAAAACAAACATTACTGAATTTTATATGACTATTCCAAACAAAATCATTCTACACGCCCTTAGGGGTAGATTTGAAAAATAAAAAAACACGTGTCGCATTATTTGTTTTAAGGTTTGTTTGTACCGAGTTTTGAGTAAATCGGCCTAAGGAATAAAATTTTCCATAGAAACTTTATCATCCTTTTTAACCCCTTTAGGGGATGATTATCAAAAATGATATTAGCCTATGTCTTAAGTTAGAACTTACACTACCTACGTTTTGAATTTCATCAAAATTGGTTTAGTGGTTATCGAGATACGTGGTATCAAACATTCACACACACACTTACTTTCGCATTTATAATATTAGTAGGATAGGATTGTTTTTACCCGACTGCGCGACGCAAAGGAGAGGTAATGTGTTTATCAGTCTATATACGTATGTATGTTTGTTCCTTTGTGGCATACTAGAGACCAATCGCGTGGGCCGATTTTGATAATTGGCACGTCAATAGATTCGCCATGCTAGCGCAAGTGTCAACGAAAACATAAAGAATTGAAAAATTCAAAATGGCCGATTTCAGACGCCAAAATTTGGGATATAAAAATATTTTTTTTTCAAAACCTTTCGAGTGGGGTATCGAATTAAAGGTCTTAAAATGGAGATTCAAAATATATTTATAACAAATAAATTATGATCGTACAAATCGAAAAAAAAAACGATTTTACATGCCGCGTTAGTCACTTTCAGTAACAAGTTTGCGGTGCTTATCTCTGAAGTTACTTATCAGATCTCAATAAAATTACAATGAGACCAAACGAAAATCATATTAACTCAAACAAAAAAAGAATTTTCCAAATCGGTTAAGAATTGATGGAGTTCTGAGGTAACAAACAACCTCTTCCTTTTGGTATAGTCGTTTAATAGTACAACTGTAAAGTAAGTAAGCTTAAAAAACAATACCCTATCTATTTCACGCATTTCGGTTTTTTGTTCTTTTTTTTCCATAATTGTAATAACGGACATAGTTATACATATTTTGTGAAGATTTCAAGTCTCTATCTATTATTAGTTTACAAGTTCAAGCACAAAACGACGAAAAATACACGTTACTTGTATGTAGACCACACTGTGATGTAGACCCCCTTTAATATTTAATTTTATTTTATTTTTAGTATTTGTTGTTAAATCCCCCATTGTAATACATACTTAGTAGTGTAGACGCACAAAACCTTATATTTGCCAAAAAAATGCGTAAGCATATTAGTAAATATAATAGTACTGGAATCCTGCTGGCCCCATTTCATAAACAATAAAATATTAACGCTAACGTCAATATATATATTTGAAATGTGCAAATTGGTACGTATATATACCAATTTCTATTCTAGAAAAAGAGGTGGTCCTAGAGGAGACAAAACAAGGTTCAAACATAACCTGATTCATCCCAGCTCTAAGCTGAAAATACACAGTTCCGGTACACAAGCGATGGCGGTAAAGTCAAAGTCAAAGCATTTATTCAGTAAGTAGGTAGTATTAATATTACACGCACTTATACACGTCTCAAATCATAAAATAAATCATAATTGATGAAAAGTAACAACTCTCTAAATGAAATGAGAAGATTACGGAATTTGCCGTCCTTTACTTAACTAAAAAGTGTAAAATAAAACATTAAATTAAAGAATCAAAAAACCCGACTGCGCAAAAAGTGAAGAGTTAAAAAACGAACTGAAAAGAAAAAAACAAGTAAGTCTAGTAGTTTAGACTTCTGTTTAGGGATATCAAAAAACTATACCATTATTCTTTCTCGGTCGATACACTCATAAAATAAATTATACATTGTTATATGGAATGTAGAGACTTTAACAGTCGGGACACATTAATGGCTTAACGAATGGGGATTAATGTGTATCCTGTATCTCTAAACAGAAGTATAAACTACTTGTTTTTTTATTTTCAGTTCGTTTTTTAACTCTTCACTTTTTGCGCAGTCGGGTTTTTTGATTTTTTAATTTAATGTTTTATTGTTCTTTTGGTGTGCAAATACAGAGTTTATCTATCTATCTATATTTCTTCACTTAATCTTTGCTGTTCAAATATGAAAGCTGAGATTCTCATAATCATGTATAATATTCGTACATTTCATTCTGTACGAAAGCACGATAACTTTCGACAAATATGTGTGTATGTTTTGGTGATTAATATGGGTATATAATATAACAAATAAATATACAACATTTTTTTTTAAATATTTGATAAGCTACCACTTGATCACTATCTCACGTTCTGGTAAATAATGATGCGGTCAAAGATGGTCGCACGCCAGGCCTAGAACGAGAACTGGCTGTTATCTATGTCAGCCAGCTCTGTCCACATCCGCTGGAACACATTAGATATTTTGGCGACAGATGGAAACTTGGTGGTGGTAACTCAATATACTACCGCCGCCTTGTCGGGGGTCGTTTTTTAATTTTTACCTTCACCGGAGGGCCACTGTGATGTGGTTACACGAATTTTCGGATTGAATAATTTATGATCGTACAAAATGTAAAAACCGGCTTCACATGCCGCTATAGTCAAAATAGTCAGTTGCCGTAATCATGTCATTTAGGTATACACATTTATTTATATCGTTTATCTCCATATCTTCGGAGATTATTATCAGATCTCGATAAAATTTTAATGGGACGCATAATCTCTCTAAAAAGTTTGACGGAGTACACTGAGGTAACAAAAAAAAAACAGTCGTATTGAGAAACTTCTCCTTTTTTGTGAAGTCGGTTAAAAAGCCATTGAATGGCGGGGATTGAACCTACTACCTCTGGTATCGAAGGTGACCATTCTGCGCCACTGGTCCCATGTTTGATTCAATGTTTGGCGCCAGCCTGGTCGGGATAGTCGCACTTTGTGAACTAAACACTAAACTAAAGTTAGTTTTATAGCGATTCATGTCACTGCTGTCGGTTTTCAGACAACCACGGTATAATTGTTTTTTACATTGTCACTTTACATGAGATGAGAAAGTGGTCAAGCGCTTGTCTGTCCAGTTATATAATAAATAAGTAATTAAAAAATATGACTTACTCGTATGTCATAACTTTACATGTTCGTCCACGCTACTAAAACTGGGGCACGTAGCTATAATAGTATATAAACTGGGGCACGTAGCTATAACAGTCAACAAGAAACTAAGAAAAAATCTAAATCAAGTATCAAATCGCGCGCATGAAGCGAGTTGTTTCAAGTAGGGTCATAATACGACCGGAGCTGGATTGGAAACGGCAAAACAAGAACATTAACATGACGTACGGTTACTTCTATAACTCAGTTCTGCGGAACGAGTAGGAACTACACGCAAGCCAACTAAATTGTTCAGGTGGCTGAAATCGGAACTAAAGCTGTTACTACTACATTTGACGTAAGTTAAGCGAAATACGACATTAGCGACACTGGACAGGGGAGATAGTAGAGATAGCATGGCCCGCCCCTCCAAATTACTGTTTTAATGTGTGTAGTCACATCCGTACAAAAGAGTTTGTATGTAGTTGTAATGATTCGTGTTTAGTAGCAAGCCGGCAGTGCCAGTACGCACACATGCGTGGTGGTGCGTTGTAAATACTTTCAAACGTTTTGAATTTTGGAGGGGCGGGTCATGTTATCGTAGTAGATCTCTACCTAAGTCTGTTGAGCTTGTTTGCGTTAGAGGTGGACACAAAATGTAATCTCGAGGTGATCGAGTACAATCTCGAGGTGATCGAGTACAATGCTGTCTGTAGTGATCTTATGATAAGATTAGGGATAAATCTTTGGGTGTATAAATGATATTGCGTGCTATATTTACAAGTAACTTTTTTATGTAATATGTAGTTGGTTGAAGGATGACACGTTGTTAACTGTCGTTTACGTCAATAGTGCAATGGGTGTAGATCGACCTCACGACCATTCGACCGCGAGGCCGACGCCTTAGTCATTGGGCTATTGCCGCTCTAAAGGTTCTAAAATTGTAAAAAAGTTTCTGAAAAAATAAGTTTCATGTATGTAATTAAAATAAGATATATGTATTTAATTTCAAGTTTATTTCTCTTATGGTACCATACGATTCGGACAGACGAACAGCGATGTCTCAGTAATAGGATTCTGTTGGTACCCTTTAGGTGCTGAATCCCTAAAAAAGCATCTCCAGCAGCATAATAAGAAAAGCAACATGAATCCATAGTGATGCAACCTCAGTAAGGATAATGGAAAACTATATTTTCACCACATTTAAAAGTAGAAAACAAACTGCCTAACAATTATTTGAAATAACAATTTAGTTTAAATTAATGCTTGGCCTTTGAAGAGTTTACTAATCAGCCTTTTTAATTTCGTGCTCAGGTCCGGCGAGTTATTTAGATAACCTTCGACAGAGGTGGAGCAGGAGAGAGAGGAGGAGGGGAGGGCGGGGAGCGGGGGGAGTCAACTTCGCGCAATCAAACGAAACAAAAAAGTAATTAAAGGAGAATAGCCGGCGTTAGTGATGGAGACTTCTCGAGATTATTATTTATATATTCAGAAGCTTACTGACTACTAGACCGTGTTGATGATTGTCTCCACAGACAGTCCACACTAAGACAACATGATGCTGGAACTGGAACAGAGGTGCTGGGCGAGCTTGTACAACATCCGTTAAATAGTACGATAGTATTTTATGTTGCTTGTAATATATGTAAAAGCGGGCGCTGTTTCGATTTTCACGCAAGTAGTCTTATCAATTGACAAATTCTTTTGGAATACTCGTATGCATAGGTACTCTTGATAACCGTGAGGGGGTTAGTTACAATATTTTAACTAGTTAAAAGGTTACGTAAACCATGTCAGAAACATAAGAACATTTTAAAACATTCTCAATTGTCCTTCTTCTACCCAAAATAATCGCATCACTATAGTGACGACCCCGCACCCATCGTCCCCGCGACTGCAGCTTTGAGAGTGATGAAAGAATCATGCAAATGAGCTGCGTGATTGTTCTACAACTCTCCACTAACTGTAATCAAATCTCCGCAGGATCGCAATCAGAGCGATGTCTCCCCCAGCTTTACGTCGTCAGATCATTTAGATCAGTAATCATCACTATTAAAAGTTTGATGCTTTATTAAATATACAGACAATATAGATTGTCCGGTTGTATAAATGTTAGGTAGACTTCATATTGACAGAAATATAATGTGTTTAAAAGAGCACAAAAATAAATATAAGTATTCTGTTATAATAAAAGCCAGGCTCGGAGCCGTAACCTGGCGGAATAAGATTCAGGTAAAAATGTCACAACCTGCACGCCAGCACCGACTGCGAGGACATCCACAAATTGTGCACCGCGCCGCCACCTACCGCCGCCACCTTCACCACAAATATGCACAAACCTACGCAGCACATGCAGCGAACAGTACACCTACTTCATTATATTATATTATTTAGGGACTCCAGGAAATTGCTGGATTTTAATATTATATATCCTTTGTAAATTGTTAAACACAATCCAAAATTTCATCGAACCGTCGGGACTCGAATCCGCACCCCCCGGAATACACGTCCAACCCAATTATGCATTGGTGGCGCCATCTATGACTTTTAATTATTTTTTTTTAAATGCAATCCACTAATTTCGTCGTATCGATAGATCGAACCGTGGCTTAGTTGGCAGAGCTGGACCTGGTAATCCGGGGGGTGCAAGTTCGAGTCCCGTCGGTACAATGAAATTTTGGATTGTGTTTAACAATTCACAAAAATATAAAGTGTGAAACACTTCAAGAAACATATTATAATTATATCCTGTTATTAGAATTAGAATATCACTTGTGCTAGAAGGAAAATGTATTGTTTACTTTATTATTTATTTAGTATGCTCTGTCAGTGATAATATACGCAAGCTGGCAGCCAGCGGTTGGAAACAAAGAGCTGAAGATCGAGCTCAGTGGCGTGCCGTAGGAGAAGCCTATGTCCAGCAGTCGACAAATACTGCCTGCTTATGATGATGATGATGCTCTGTTAGTATCTATCAGTATAACTAACTAAATACAATATACCAGTTGCACCTCTTGCCAAAGACAACGCAAGTCCAAGTCTCATTATGGATAAATATCCTTAATCAGACTTGGACTGCGCACACATCTCGTTTCAGGCAGTAATTTGTCCCGTACACCAGGTGTGTACCTCTGTGGAACGAGAGCTCGTTCCACATTTCTGTTGTTTGCAGAGCTATAACATGGAGTTAAATAGTAGTAGAGTGGTAGAGTAATAGTTAATAGAGTTATATAACATGGAGTTTCCTTCAAAAGGGGCCTGAATCTGTTTTTCCACAAATATCCTGCTTAGAAAAAGATTTGGCGAATTAATTGACGCCATTTTTTTACACAATAATATTTTAATATTTTATGCTTTTCGCCCTTTGTTTTAGTTTGAACATCACCAGCGTAGGACCAAAATTAGCTTTTGCTCTTCGATGGCATTCAGTGTGACGTTCTCATCAGCAATAAAGTTAAATACGGATTATTTTGAAGAGACGCACTGCTCTACTGCTAGTCTTGTTGTCACTGTGTGTTAACACTAGTGAGGTGAATACCAACCGACGGGAGGCAACGGTTTTCGAACGTATTTTCAGCCTGAAGGACTCAAACGTGTTATTCTAATTTTTATGTTTGACTGAGAACGAACTCCGACTCGGAATACTGAAACGGCTTCTCGCAGGCGAACGTGCCCAAGAATGTTACGTGAATATTATTGTTCTGACCTTTTAGCGGTCGACAGAGAACGTTTCTCGGCGTCTGTGAAATATCTACGATGATACGGAAGCAATAAAATAAATGTATATCAATTATAAAATGGCTGGCTGCCAACGGTTCCATTAAATGCTCAAGTCGTTCGTGAGCCGGCATATAGGTGAGTAAACAAAGCTTTCATGTTAACGGATTGTTTGAGAAATGTTTGCCAACGTCCGGCGTTGTGCGTCGTGCGAGCACGCCACGCAACCTGCCGCCTCTCACTAGTGAACGGCTCGATTGCTCGCGGAAACACGTCTACGATACAATTAACTTCTAATTAAATTACAATAGAAAACACAACGATATTGTTGAATGAATCTGAATGTTGAAGTCCGTTGAATGAATATTTTCATTGATAGTGATCGCTGAATGAATATTAATAATAATTTATTTCAGAAGCTAAAGTACCATTCATTTTTGTTAGTAGTCACGCGAATAAAATAAAATATACTTTTAAAAGTGTTAGCACATAAAAAAATTGGCAAATACACTTTATTTTAAACTATTACTGAGTCACTACATAGTTGTGCTAATAATTTAAGCTGCCTCGATTAATGCAGCGGGTAACCTGGCTGGAAATCAAGATTGGTAGCCATGAGTGACAAACACAAACTGAGTACTTCTAGCACTGCCGTGCCATAATTTATATTAGTCTTAAAACTTTGACCACAAGTTCCAATCATTATTACAACACTGCACACAACACAACCTTTTTTTTTTTTTTAATTGCAGATAGCAAGCATTTGAGCACTATCTCAACTAACGGAAAGTGACGATGTGGTCGAGGGTGTAGTACGCTTGCCTAGAAGTTACCTCTTCACTCTCAACTTGAAGAGACCCATGTCATAGTTACTCCGAAACAAGTCAGCCGGCAATGTGTAACGTAACGCAATATAGCCCTGGGACCTTATTCAGTATGACCATTTTAAAGTCTTACCGTGCCGTGTTACGTTATCTCCGCGTTATGGTATTCTCTATGCCAATTCAAACGCGGTAGGGTAAGGTTATGAGCGCGTTTTGAGCTGTCAAAATATCGTGACATATGAGGACGTGTAACGCGCGCGTTTTGTATAATTTACCTATAGTGTGGCGTTATCTCATTGGTCATACTGAATAAGGCCCCTGATAGGAATGGAACCTAGATGAGGAAATATGAACACCGTGTACGATAACAAACTACATATTATTAAAAACACAATACAATGAATACCATACAAAATCTTTTATTGATTTTATTGTAAAAAAAGCGTGGGGTGCTTTTCAGGATATTATCAAAATAACCCTTCTAGTCATATCTGTTCATAAAATATTTGGAACTATTGATACCATGCACCCCACGCTTTTTTTACAATAAAATCATTTTTTCTTACACTATTATTAATTCAAATTTATTAAAATTTATTTTCTATTTTTTAGTTGGATTTTCTATAAAAGCGTATTTTTTTAGTTTTTTTAAACTATTATTTATTATATTTATGTAGCAAATAAGTAGACGATTTGCCTGATGGGAAGTGTTTATCCTCTCGAGATAGTTTTGGCACCGCTTTAAATGAATGGAATACCTGAGGGTCATAACTAATAACAATTATGATGGTTACTTGTCTAACGGTCTCTCGCACAAACTTTATTTAAAACAATTAATGATGTGACACTTTCAATTATTATTTCTAAGCAATTTAACGCTGAGGCCGTTAGTCATCATACTGATTAACCCCCGACCCAAAAAGAGTGGTGTTATATATATAAGTTCAAGTGTCTGTGTATCTGTGATGTATGTGTCTGTCTGTTGCATCGTAGCACCCAAACGGATTAATCGATTTTGTTTTTTTTTTGTTTTGTAGGCGACTTAATTGAGAGTTGTAAACTTTTAACTCTCGCGACTTGAACACATAGTTAGGTATAAATGATAATAAATAATATAAATGACGTTAAATACAATTTATGTTTTAGCGTGATAAGTCCTATATTTTAATATTAAACACTATTAATTGAGAGTGTTTGTAGCTTTGATTGTTTTTTTTTAGTTGCACCGTTTTAAGACTATGAGTAATTTTGAGGGTTCCGAACCCAAAGGGTACCAACGGAACCCTATTACTGAGACTCCACTGTCCGTCTGTCTGTCTGTCTGTCTGTCTGTCCATCTGTCACCAGGCTGTATCTCATAAACCGTGATAGTTAGACGGTTGAAATTTTCACAGATGATGTATTTCTGTTGCCGCTATAACAACATATACTAAAAACAGAACAAAGTTAAAAATTAAAGGGTTTAAAATAAAAAACGTGTTTTTTACGATGAATCGTTCATAGAATCGTTCATAGATCGCGCTATCGTAAATAGCGTAGTATCTTGTTTACCTTAATCTCGGAATCTCGGAAACGGCTTCAACGATTTTCATAAAATTTAGTATACAGGAGATTTTGGGGGCGATAAATCGACCTAGCTAGGATTCATGTTCAGAAAATGTTGTTTTATTCGTGTTTTCAATAATCAACTTTAACGATAATCAACTTAAAATATGACTCTTCCCAACATCTACCGGCAAAAAGAAGCTTTAGTGTTATTGTGTCGTTACAGCAGTAAATTGCTCTCAATAAAAAAAAAATATTGTTCGCCAATAGATAGATAGATAATAGAGTTATATTTTTCTGTTTAAGTGGCAATAATAGTAGCAAAATAAACCGAACAAAGCTCGGTCAAATTCACTTATAATATAATATTCCAATTGACGTATATTAAATTGACATAATAGTTAAATTAATAATTACAATATAATAATTTTATGTAATGCAGAAAATAAAATTAATATATGTACTAAATAAGATTTTAATAATTAGCCTTCCTCTGCTCTAATATTGTTGTGCCCGACACTGACAGGGTCTCTAATGTACTGTATTTATTTATAAGATCTTTTATAAACATTTAGAGAACGCAATAAACGAATGAATTATGAATATTAATTACTTACACTTTTGTGTTAAAGTTCACTTAGTTGGTGTTTGTTAGATATTCGTTATAAGTAGTTCGGGACCCTCCGTATGCGGGACAAAAGTCTGACTCGCACTTGGCTAGTTTTATTTATTTATGTGATAATATGAGAGCAACTTTCATAGATGTGATCTATTCTAACTTTGGTATTCTCTTATTTAAATCATATTGTATGGAAATTGACTATGATGCTGGGGTATCTCCTGAAATCTGCAGAATACCTTAATTCTTACAAACTTTCAGCAGAGATGTTGTGTTTGGGCTCATCCGGAGGGTCTCAATGAATATATTGTACATAGGTCAGATGATTTAAAATTTTGAATTTAAGTATTATTTATATTAACTACTTGAACACGTAATATCTTTGACATTTAATTAAATCTTTTCTAATATTATTACTGAGTAAATAGTAAACACCCTTGCAACATTTCGGCTAATACAAATATTATGATCGCATTAATAACACATTCGCATGACGTAACTACATAATTTCCTCAGCAGCTTTTCCAATGTTTCTCAGATGACATCCGGGTAAAATATCCCGGAGTTTTCTTCTGAACGTCGGCCAAAAGTGTCGACTCGCATAATATATGGCATTAATGCGGACTAAATCATTATTGGGAGGCCGCAGCGCAATATCAGTAAGTAAACATAAATCGGCGCGCGGGGCCCATACATTCACCAACATTGTCGTCTATTTGTGCCGGACGTTTAACCGCAGAATAGATGACAATCGAATGAACATAAAAGGGTTCAATCAGGGAAATCCATTCTATTCTTGAGTCCAAATATCGTAGTCTTCGTTATTGAGTATTCCAGTTGTACTCGTAAATGGTCACTGGAGACGCTGGGAAAATATCATTTACTTTTGTGGTTGAATTCGCTGACTGCATTTATAATCTGAGTCAGGATTTTATTATTTTTAGTGCATGCCAGCATGCTCCTAGTGAAGCTGCCTGAATCTTGTCACCTGAACTGGCCACAACTAAGCGTCATGTTGCAGCTGCTTGAAAAAAACACAAACTAATTAAAAGCTACATGTAAAATACTCGTAGCTTTTTGGATTTCGGAAAACTACGTCGTTGACATTTTTAATAGTTGGGATCAAACAAGCACTTGGCCATAACTTCACCTGAAATGAAGTCGAGGACTTTCTTATCTGAAAGTGGAAGACGATTGTGAGACGAGATAACACACAACGGACACTAATCTACAACCACCGTCTCACTTGCCTTTATTTGATTGCAGATAGGCAAGCATTTGACCACTATCTCACATGGTGGAAAGTGACGATGTGATCGAGGGTGTAGCATACTTGCCTAGAAGATACCTGTTTACTATTGTCTTCAAGAAACCCAAGTTATAGCTACTCGTTAACAATTCAGCCGGCAACGCGTTCCATTCTTTTGCGGTTCGGATTATGAAAGTAGAACCAAAACGTTTAGTGCGGATTGCTCGAATATCCACCGTGTATGGATGCCCTAACTTTTATTATAATCTCATCTTTTGTAGAACTACTCCTACTTTCACCATAAATTATAGTATTATAATAATGTATGTTGGGAGTTGAGACCGCAACATAAGAGGAAGTATTGACTCACAGAGATTTGGTTTAATACGGTAAGTACACATAAATCAAAGCTGTCGGTGAAATCAAACAGAGACGTTCTGTTGGTTCTATCTGACCGTCTCGAACACAGCTCAACCGCTGTGCAGAAGGACAACTGCTAAATAGATATCAACTAAATTTCAACAGGACAGATGCTGCTTTGCCTGCACTATTAATTGTTTGCAATCCGGTTTCGTTCTCCAAAATCCCGTTATGCTAAATTTTATATATTTTGGTAGTGCTGTTTGAATGTCAAAATAAACATTATTGTGTATTGTAGGATGCTATAGCTGTAAAAGTTTATAAAAAATAGTGAAAACATCCCAGATTGTACAATCTTGATAAAAAATAATTCTGTAATAACTTTGATTTCATTTTACTACAGTGGATAGCGGTGTTTGATCGATTTATTCTTGCAGCGTGCTAAAAAAGCACAATTAACTTGATTATTTGTGTAGGTAACATTTACACGATTTATCCGAGAATAGTTAGTGAGGGATAATGTTTCACAATGAATTTACAAACAATAGCGGAATATAAAGCGTAGTGCGCTGTGTCGCCCGCACACTAGCTCAGTGTGGAGGCACACACGCGGCGCGCCATACATCAGCGACTTTGATACAATTTGCCGTAGAAAGTCGCCACTTTGATGTATTACCGGAAAAATAACAGTGCCAGATTAAACGGCGAGACGTTCTGCGCGCGCCAATATCACCCTTAACACCTGGCTATATGGCTCAATACTCCACGCACTCTTTTATTTTTCCGGGTTCCAGCATCCGACGGTATCTTTACGAATGGTGACTTATCCGCGAGCGATAGGGTCCATTATCGGCCGCGAGCGGGTACTGATCAGAAAATTCAGCCATTACTCCGTCGGATGACTTCGTGAAATTTACTATTGCGAGGTTTTGTTCGTGCGATTGTTTATGGCAGATTAAGGCTCGTGTGCTCCGTCGAAGTCGGTGTGTTTACGGATCTCTTCGATAAGCGGATAAAAATATGCCTAAAGCTTTTTTGTGTATGAAAAATAAACGATATTTTTATGCGTATCCTTTCGGGTCCGATTTGACTCCGAGGATTATCCCTGTATCGAAACATAATGTTGACAGCTTCCTGCTTTCATTGAGGAGACTGAGGAGACACTGAGGGAGGAAATACGCAAGGGTGGAGTGTGCCCAACTTAATTATTTTAAAAAATATGTAAATTACAATTAACCCTAGATCTACTTTAGGGCTGTATTGTCATGACAATACCGAGCAAAATAATCTTACATATTATATCTTATTTTAATAGTGAAATAAATATCTCCTGAGTTACTTAGACACCTCGTAATATGTTGATTTCTGAAGCAGGGTAACATTTGACATATTGTTTATTAACGCCTGACCGGTATATTTCCGTTTAATCCTTAATTCTGTACAACCACTAGTGTCTTCTAATGGTAGGTTTTGGCTAGTTTGGTTAGTAGGCTCGATTGGTGCGTCAAAAAATATATGTTGTCAGTCTGTCTGGAACAACGCGGGGATGGAGGGTGAGGGATGGTCAAGTTCATCACCGGCCTTTTTGGTTATAGTGTGTCAGTATATTGGCGGCTATCTGAAGAGGTCCTATCTCTATACTGAGTGAGCTAGGGTATTGATCAATTAAAGTCACTGAGCACTTAAATTCAGTTTAATCACTATTAAATATAAAACGTAGGTTACACTGATAATGTTTAACGCATCGCGTCTATATAAACGTTGCGTATGCGACGTGCGCAACCGCGGCGAGGGATAAGGGACGACTAAAGAGCTCGTCTGTCGGTATTCACGGTCGGTGTTACCACGACCTAAACTGTATCACCACATACATTTAAAGCTCTTCTTTAGGGCTCTACTACATGTATTAAAACTGAAGTACAAAACCAATGGTACAAACAAATGGTACCTCTATTAATCGTAGTATATTATGAAGTGACAGAGGGATCCCGCGTCTATACACCGCAACGCTCTTAAGCGATAGTACGAGCACGAGTGAGTGGCCGCCCGCCCAACCACCGGAGCACAGGAGGCGACCGCGGCCCAGTCCGGACAATTTGCCGAATTCTTTGCAAGGCAGCTGCGCCCGGCGGCGGTCACTGTCCGATGGTTTACTGCACTTTGCGCTCCATTGACACTATTATGTGGTTTACATGCTGCTACATTTTCTGTTTAAATATATATGCAAAGTTTTTCTGACCTTTATTTCAGTACTCAGTAGTTCAGTCTATAAACAATAAAACATACTCATAGTGCCGACGTGCGGCTTTCATCCCTTTGGCTATGCCTGTCCAAGATTCCACCCAAATCAGTAATTTTTTATTCAGGAAAAGTGTATTTAATACTTTTTAAAATAGTCATAAACAATATTAGACGTAGTCTTAATTACAGAAAATTGTTGCTTTGGTATAATAGAAGTAAAGAAAAAAATTAGAGAAAATCAACTCTCAAGCCAACGTTCTAGCAATAAATTAGCAGTTATTTATTAAACAAGTTTTTATTCAAATAAATTAAAAAGTGTAATATTATTTAATGCGCATATTTTGTATGTCCCACTTATAACTTTGGTTACCTACTTACAATGAAGAAAAATTATAGTATCGTATGTATCTCTATGCTTCCATATTAACGATTTTTACTCCGAATAGTCAGTCAAGCCATTGACTACAATCTCACCTAGATGTTAAGTGACAATTTGTTCTACGACGTAGCACACTATGTCAAGCTAATACCTATTCAATCATTGCCCGAGAAAGAAACATTATTGTAAGGCATTGTATTACTTGGCACTGCGATGAAAGTGGAGGGTAATCGCTTCAACTTCAATAGACGAAAACAAACTTACGACTCGCCTTAAAATAAACAGTTACCGTAACATTCGCAATATACTCGTGCTCATTAATGTATTAATTCTAAAGATTCCAACAAGTCATCCGCGAGCAAACATCGGTGACTTATATATGTCGGAAGGCAAACATCGGAAACTGCCGAGTGCTCCCGACCAGAAACAAAGATAAACAGTATTCTTACTCGCATACAATACATGTTTAGGTTGATATAGTACACATAGTCGTGTCAACAATAATTTTCCTAATAAGCCACAATATCATCCGTCCTCGAGAACAACCGCACTCGACTGTACCGTCGATTCACCGCTGCGATGAATAACACAAGATACAGTACTCGTTATATGGAGCAAAGCATAGGCTGTTACTAAGCATTACTCGAACGTACGTAGTGAATAATTTACCTTTTAATAAAGAGAAGCAAACGAGCAACTACAAGTTTTTTTCCAATTTTGTTTCGAAATGAATGTAACAAAACATTAAACAGAAATTGCTATATATCGATATAAAAATGATACAAATTTTGTTTAAATTTTGGTGTCAAATTTATAAATATACACTTGACACTTGGCGTGTTGATGTACAAGAATCATCCAAATAAGTATGTATGTCAGAATCTACGCAAAATACAGGTCCGGGCAGATAAAAACGTACATTTAGTAAAGATTTTTTTTTGTATACCTGAAAAGTTAAAAATATTAATTACTATTTTTATTTATGTCTTATAGACGAGCACTTGACCGATATCTCACCTGATGCCAACCGAAGATGCGGTCTAAATAGAATCCAGCTCGTTTTAATATTTATTCACAAAATCGGTGTGTGGAACGTATCTCTTTTAACTTCATCAGACAGTTAATATAAGAAGTTGTTATTTACGTAGCCGTAGACTCGATATGAGGGAAGCTATTTATATGTATTATGTGTGTATGTATGTATGTATGTACGAATGGATTGATCACATTACATCGACTCACTGTAATTATTGGCAGTAAAAATGCTCGATGAATTACTTATTATTTTGAGGTCGCGAAGGTAACTCAATATTAGGTAACTATACTGTTGGCAATTTACTAAGAACCTATTTAAGCAAATAGTTGTAGTAGTAGAACTAGAAGCCGTATAAAAATAGTCTTCAAAGTCATTTTTATACGGCTTCATTCATCATTCATAGGTTTTTTTTTTTTTATTCAACTTTTATTAAGGGGATTTTGGCTAAATATAGCTATGGCAGCCCCGTAGCTATATTTAGCCAAAAGCCCCTACGGAATATATACCACCAAACCTAAACCACAATCTTTGTAGTTTTAAATACTGATTTCAATTTACAACAATAATCATAATATACAAGTAGTCATTACTCTTACGAGATCAAAGCGGCGCCGTTTTACGTTTATAAAAAAAATGCGCTCTATATACATATTTTTCATTTAACTAGTTTTCCGTCAAATAAGCGAATAATGATACAACATTCTACATTTGATGTCATCTTCGGTTGCAATGATTTTTATCTGGGAAGAGTTTTGTCCTTTATATTATGGGGCTTAATATTACACATTATTATTTATTTTTATTCAATGCACATTGTAAATTAGTCCTTTGAGACACATATAATTATTTTTTTGTATCAAATATGGCCGTTACTATCGTTTTGCAAGATTTTACACGATAGAGTCTTAATTCATCACGAAACCGTTCGTTAGCAACCTAAGCATTGTCATAGTTCACCAACGATCATGTTAGAAGATAAATAAAGTCATCGATGAACTTACATCAAAGAATAAAGTACAATAATCACGGCCAGTATCATTTGGTACCAGATATCTGACATATGACACCATATAACGTTTGTCAAAAATCTGAGAGATTAGTTTTTAATAAGTCCGAACCGGTGAATCTGGCCCATAGAAAGATAACGTTTTCATATTTAATATTATTCCTCATGCACATTATTATGTACAATCAAAATTTCCTTGCGCCTCCTGGGCAACACCCCTAAGCGCTTTAACCAACTTAGCCATTGACCGCTCCCACTGAAGTGACGATATTTTGTGGCATAGATAGATCATTGTAAATATGTAAAAATAAATACTTATCTTATCTAGCCTGTGAAACAGATTAAAACACTTTCGCACTAGTAACAAATACTAGTAGTATAGGCTGCTTTACTCCTGTCAGATAATAAGCCATTGGAAATATTCTAATTCATGCTCGTTTAGTATATTTTATAACTAGAAGTGCCCCGCGGCGTCGCCCGCGTTAAAAACTCCTTTTATTTACTTAAAACTTTTCTTTTGTAAAAACCTTTCTATCATAAAAGACATAAAAAAAGAATTAGCCAAATCGGTTCATCCGTTTTCCAGTTATCACGTGACTAAGGGAAATAGGGATTCATATTTATAAAACCCGAAAAACCATATTGATTTTCAGACTTTACCTACCCCATTTCGAAAAATCCTGCAACACGTATTTACTTATTTATTTTCAGAAGTATTTATCTCTTCTTGTTTTGCCACACAAACTTTGAATCCCCGTTCCGTCTCCTTAAGAGGTGAATTACTACGTCATAATAACTATCTGCATTCTTAATTTCAGCGCAATCCGAAACAATGGTGATTTTTAGACTTTGTTACCCCACTTCACCATATTCGGAATGGCATTTTGAAATGGCCTGAAACTCGTACTTAATTATTATTTATTTACCGAAATACTTGTGTGAAATTTCGATTAAAAAGACTATCCAAACTTACCCTTAAAGAGTGAATTTCGAAAAATATTTTTTAACGGATACCTACGTCAAAACAACTATCTGCATGCCAAATTTCAGCGCGATCCGAAACAATATAGATTTCAGACTTTATTACCCCACATCACCTTCTTGGGGTGGAACTTTGAAAAAGCCTGAGACACGTATTTACTTATCTATATACTAAAGTACTTGTTTGAAGTTAAAAAAAAAACCATGTAATTATTATTATTATTTTTTTTTTTAAAGATTACTCGCAATGTGGTTTGCACATTACTAGTATTCTTGTTAACCCCTCCAACTAAGCTAAATATGCTTGTGTCTGGAGTGGGTTCACGTCAATAGTGCACTGGGTGGGGTGGGGATCGAACTCACGACCTCTCGATCGCCAGTCCGACACCCTATCCATTGGGCTATTGCCGCCTTTTGTTTCTCCATACAAACTTTGAACCTTCATTTCATCTCCTTTAGGGGTGATTTTATGGAAAATCCTTTCTTAACGGATACCAACGTCATAATAACTATTTGCATGCAAAATTTCAACGCAATCCAAAAGAATATTGATTTTCAGGCTCTTTTACCCCATTTCACCCACTTAGGAGTTGATTTTCAAAAAAAACCTGAAATACGTTATTACTTATTTATTTACTGAAGCACTTGTGTGAAGTTTCGAATAGAAAAAACTATCTAATCTTGTTTCTCCATACAAACTTTGAACCCTCGTTACATCCCCTTAAGGGGTGAATTTTAGAAAATAATTTCTCAGAGGAAACAACCGTCGTAATAACTATCTGCTTGCCAAATTTCAGCGCGATTCAAAACAATATTGATTTTTAGAATTTGTTTCTCTATTTCAGCTTCTTAGGGGTGGCATTTCTAAAAAGTCTGCCACTCGTGTTTCCTTTTTTTGTTACTGAAGCACTTATGTGAAGTTTTGAATAGAAAATACTATGTTGTCTTGGTTTTTCCATACAAACGTTGAAAGGGGTGAATCTTAGAAAATCATTTTCAGAGGGAACTAACGTCGCAATAACTATCAGCATACCAAATTTCAGCGTAACCCGAAACAATATAGGTTTTCAGACTTTGTTACCCCATTTCACCCTTTTGGGGTAGAATTTTAAATAAGCCTGAAACACGTATTTACTTATTTTTTTACTGGAGCACTTGTGTGAAGTTTCAAATAGAAAAGACTATCTAATCCTGTTTCTTCATACAAACTTTGAACCCCTATTTCACCCCCTAAAATAGTGAATTTTGAAAAATCCTTTCTTAGTACGCCCTTACGTACTAAGACAAATATACCCTCTAAATTTCAAGTCTCTTCGACCAGCAGTATAGGCTGTGCGATGTCTGTCAGTCAGTCAGTATGTCAGGACAAATATTCTTATAGTATTAGACTAGAAGTGCCCCGCGGCTTCGCCCGCGTTAAAAACTTCTTTAATTTACTTGACATTTTTCATTTGTAAAAACAATTCTATCATTAAAGACATCAAATAAGAATTAGCCAAATCGGTTTACCCATTTTCTTGTTATCACGTGTCTAAGGCAATTCGGGATTCATTTATAAAACCCGAAAAACCCAAATTTTCAGACTTTGTTACCTACCCCATTTTGAAAAATCGTACAAAAAGTACTTTATCTCTTGTTTCGCCATACAAACTTTGAATCCCCGTTCCGTATCCGGGAGGAATTTTGAGAAAATCCGTTCTGAGCGGAGCCTTACGCCATAATAACTATCTACATTCTAAATTTCAGCGCATTCTTCAATTCAGCGATTCATTTCATAGACTTTGTTACCCCAGTTTATCCTCTAAGGAGGGCTAATTTTGAAAAAGTCTGCAACTCGTATTTACTTATTTATTTACAGAAGTACTTGTGTAAAATGACGAATAAAATGACTATCCAAACTTTGAACCCCGCTTCATCCCTTTGAAGAGTGAATTTTGAAAATTCTTTCTTAGCGGATACCTAAGTCAAATAACTATCTGTATGCCAAATTTCAGCGCAATCCGAAACAACATTGATTTCAGACTTTGTTACCACATTTCACTCTCTTAGGGGTGGAATTTCAAAAAAACCTGAAACACGTATTTACTTATTTTTTTACTGGAGCACTTGTATGAAGTTTCGAATAGAAAATAATATCTAGCGCAATCCGAAACAATATTGATTTCCACACTTTGTTACCCCATTTCACCCTCTTAGGGGTGGAATTTCAAAAAAACCTGAAACACGTATTTAATTATTTTTTACTGGAGCACTTGTATGAAGTTTAGAATAGAAAATACTATCTAATCTTGTTTCTCCATACAAACTTTGAACCCCCGTTTCATCCCCTTCAAGGGTGAATTTTGGAAAATCCTTTCTTAGAGGTAACTAACATCGTACTAACTATTTGCATGCCAAATTTTAGCGCAATCCGAAACAATATTGATTTTTACACTTAGTTAACTAATTTCACCCTCGTAGGGGTGGAATTTCAAAAAAACCTAAAACACATATTTACTTATTTTTTATTTGAGCACTTGTGTGAAGTTTCAGATAGAAATGACTATCTAATCTCGTTTCTCCATACAAACTTTGAACCCCTATTTCATCCCCTCAAGGAGTGAAGTTTGGAAAATCCTTTCTTGAATTACGTAAGGGTGTAGACCCTTACGTAATAAGACAAATATACCCTCCGAATTTCAAGTCTCTACGACCAGCAGTTTAGGCTGTGCGTTGTCTGTCAGTCAGTCAGTCAGTATGTCAGGACAAAGATTCTTATAGTATTAGATATATATTATTGCGTAAGTATATCAAACAATATTTCATGACCACTACCAGCCGTGTTTTAACTAGACAGTTACTGTACGAATATTTAAACAAATGCTTGAGCACCTTCCGGTGGAATGTTACCAGAGCTTTACACTTATTTAATACTCGAGCCAGTGAACTATTTTAATTGGTCGTATTAGTCAGTTCTCGCCAAACGTGTTGTATAGTCGGTTTCTGAGGTACATTTATTAAGAGTTTATCTACTCAATTGTACCGTTATTGAATAGATAAAGTCTCAATAAAATGTACTCAGGAACCGGCCATTAGAGAAACAAAACTTACAAATCAATTGTCATTATAATGCAATTTTCTAGTTAACTCCCATATACCTACCGTTTGAAGGAGGGGTTACTTACAAAATCAGTGCAAATGAAATTTCAGCATCTATCAGGTCGTTTGTGGCATTACCTGTTGGTTGCCATTATGAATGGTATTGAATGGTAAATATCCACTCGATATGCAAATATATCAATATTAGCAAATATAAATGCAAATATTAACGATACTCAAATATTAGCCTAATCTATATATATAAAATCCAAAGTCCTGACTGACTGACTGACTGAATGACTGACTGACTGACTGACTGAGATATCAACGCACAGCCCAAACCGCTGGTCCTAGACACATGAAATTTGGAGGGTGTGTTCTTTATGAAGTGTAGGCATTAAGAAATATTTTTTCTTAATTCCACCTCTAAGTGGGTGAAATGGAGGGTTGAACTTTCTATGAAACTTTTTATTGTTTGAGTCAATTGTCTCGAAAATTGGTATATATACTCTGTAATTCAAATAGTGAGTTACGGGTATCACAGTTTTTCAAAATCATCCCCCACGCGTATTTCTGACTGACTGAATGACTGCCTGATACAACAACGCACTGCCTAAACCACTGGTTCTAGAGACATGATGTTTGTAGGGTGTATTCTTTGTGAAGTGCAAGGATCCACTAAGAAATATTTTTTCGAAATTCCACCCCTAAATGGGTGAAATGGAGGGTTGAACTTTCTATGAAACTTTTTATTCTTTGAGTCAATAGTCTCATAAATTGATACCCATACTCTAAAATTAAAATAATGAAGTAACTGGTATCACAGTTTTTCAAAAATCTTACCCCACGCGTTTTTCTGACTGACTGAGTGACTGCCTGATATATCAACGCACTTCCTAAACCACTGGTCCTAGAGACATGATTGGAGTATGTGTTCTTTGTGAAGTGTTAGTATCAACCAAGAAATTGTTTTTCGAAATTCCACCCCTAAGTGGGTGAAATGGAGGGTTGAATTTTCTATGAAACTTTGTATTCTCTGAGTCAATTGTCTCGAAAATTGGTACACATACTCTTTAATTAAAATAATGAGTGACGGGTATCACAGTTTTCCAAAAATCATCCCCCACGCGTTTTTCTGACTGACTTAATGACTGCCTGATATATCAACGCACTACCTAAACCACTGGTCTTAGAGACATGATAGTTGGAGGGTGTATTCTTTGTGAAGTGCAAGTATTCACTAAGAAATAGTTTTATTATATTCTAGCCCTAATTGGGTGAATCAGGAGGTTACATTTTCTGTGATTTTTTGATAAATTTAATTTTCTGTAGAACATTTTATTTTCTGGGGCGATGGACTTGAAAATATGTACTCTTCAATTAAAATTATGAGACACGTGATTTACAGTTTTCCAAAATAAAAAAAATCAAATTATCCCTCACGCAATTGTGTAATTAAATGACTGATATATAGATAGATAGATAGAAAATTCTTTATTGTCACACCTCATAACTTAAAAAATAACATACAAATCATTCATTTTATTAGTGTTACAATGGGCGGCCTTATCGCTGAAAGCGATTTGTTCCAGGCAACCTTTGGATGGAGAGGACTTATAGAAAAGAAGACAATAGACGGAGGTGTTTCTAATATAAGTTAAAAGCAAAAAACTAATATACCTACTAACTTTACTTCCTGAAGATACTAACCTACCCTACTAATTAAAGACTTACTAACTAAGTTTAATATACAAACCAATATAGGGGAAAATTTACAACATTTGATAAATAAATAGCGATTTCAACTTTATATAATAATATCTGCAGTAGCAAATGTCTAGGATTGTTGACGGAGAAAGTGATCTTTGACCTGCGTCCTGAATGTATTTGGAGACTGCGCTTTTCTAATGTTTACAGGCAGTTCGTTCCACAGACGTGAAGCGCGCACAGCAAACGATCCGTCATAAAAACCAGTACTGTGACTGGGAATCTCAAGGACAAGATTCTCTGATGACCTCAGATCAAAACTATTAGAGTTGCAGAGAAATCTAAATGTTTGTCGAAGATAATGGGGAGCAGAAGGCAGAAATAGTATATTATAGAGAAGAGAAAGAATATGCGCATCCCGACGAAGTCGTATAGGAAGCCACTTGAGTTTAGCACGAAACTGAGAGACGTGGTCATATTTACGTAAGCCAAATATGAACCTAATGCAGAAGTTTTGGAGACGTTCAAGTTTATTCAGCTGGTCCTCAGTTAAATCGAGATAGCAGACATCAGCGTAATCTAATATGGGAAGGAGTAAAGATTGAGCAAGAGTAACTTTAGTGGCAGTCGGAAGAAAATTTCGCAATCTTTTTAATAAACCACCTGAGGCAAACATTCTACGACTCAATGCATTAATTTGTGCACCCCACGATAGATTGCGGTCGAACATGATGCCTAGGTTTTTAACGTCCTTAAGGAAAGTCCTGTAAGGAATTATGACGTTATCAAACATCACAGGGGAAAGATTTTGCCACTCAATCTTTGTCATCAGCCGTGAGCTGCCTATTAAGATAACTTGAGTTTTTGTAGGATTAATTTTGAGACCATAAGCTCTGGCCTAATCTGCAATGCGACAAAGATTCAAGTTAACTCTTTCAACAGCGTCAGTTAGATTGTTTAGTGGTGCCTGTGTATATATCTGTAAATCATCTGCATACAGGTGGTAGGGAGAAGTGATTTGGTTTGATATGGAGTTAATAAAAGAAGAAAATAGAAGAGGGGAAAGAACGCCATCCTGTGGAACTACAGCCACCGTATCACACCAAGACGAAAAAGATTTATCAAGGTGAATGCGTTGCTGACGTCCCGAGAGATAGCTCTGAAACCATGCAACCACAGCTGTAGAAACGTTAAGAGAGCGGAGAAGGGCAAGGAGGATGTCATGGTCCACAGCATTAAAGGCGTTGCTAAAGTCTAGTAACGTTAGTATCGTGACATTACCATTTTCCATACCAAGTCGTATGTCATCTGTAATTTTGACTAGAGCAGTAGCCGTGCTGTGGCCAGGACGGAAGCCGGATTGGAAAGGATTTAAAAGGTTGTTACGAGTAAGAAAAATGCTAAGTTGGTTGTGGACCAATCGTTCGAACACTTTAGAGAGGAAAGGAAGGATAGAGATAGGACGGTATTCACTAAAGGATGTAGGATTAGATTTTTTGGGCAAGGGAATAATCTGGGCTTGCTTCCAACACGAGGGGACGGTGGAAGTCTCAACCGACGTATTTAATATGTGGCTAATCACAGGGAAAATTTCGTCCAAAATAGGGACTACCATATTTCGACTAATACAATCACCGCCCACTGCATTGAAAGTTATGGATAGGATGCTCTTTTTAACGTCGCAGCTAGAAAATGGATTTAGAGTGAATTCAGGGTAAGTTGTATTTGGTGCAGAAGAAAGATCATTAAGTGTATTTAATTTATCCGCAGCATTTATGGGCGAAGAATAAGAAAAGTGCTGGTTGAGGGAATTAATATCTAAATTATTAGGGACTGTTTCTAGTGATGGCTTTCCTATACCCAGACTCCTGAGGAATTGCCATACTTTCGCTGGGTTCTCATTGTCTACCGATTTGTGTATGTAACGACGAACAGCGTCCTTACACACCCTGTTGCAGTGATTACGCGATACTTTGTATTTATTTTTATAATAATCGGTGGGGCGGAGTTTCATCACCGTCTTAGCTACATTTTTCCTATGCATGAGCCGTTTAATATCATCGGTAAGCCAAGGAGCAGGCAAATGTTTTATTTTTATAGCGCGCATGGGAGCATGCACATCATAAAGATCAGTGATGACAGTATTAAAATATGAAATTTGTTCATTGATATCATCAGTATTTAATACAGATGACCAATCTAGATTGTTAGCGTCGAGTTTCAGCTTTTCTAAATCAATACCATTAAAGTTCCGCTGCTGAAGAATTTTAGCTTTCGCTTTAGGAGGACGAATTTTGTAAGATAAAAATAGGAGGTCATGGTAAGAAAAAGCGTCGGCAGCACATTGACCATGTTTGGCAACATGCTCCGGAGATGATACAAGGATGATATCTAGTAATGAAGGCGTAGAGTTCGGAAAGTGATGAGTAGAAGAAAGAGGAAGAATATGTAGATTACACGACTCAGTGACGGATTTGAAGGTGCTTGCTCTAGAATCTAGTTTCAAGAGGCAAGTATTAAAATCGCCCATGATGATCGTGTGGTTATATAGTGGGCAGAGATCTTCAAGATGTTTTTCAAATGACTGAAAGTAATTAATACGCAGGGAAGGGCAATAATAGACTCCTAAAAGAATCTTGGCGTGATTAAGTGTGACTTCCATAAAAATTTGTGAAGATACATTCAATACTGAATAGGAAAAATAATCGCGAATATATATAGCCACACCTCCACCACCACTGCTGGTGCGATCATTACGGATTAGATTAAAGCCGGGAAGAGAATAAGAGATAGAAGGAAGGCAGGGTTTAAGCCAGGATTCTGAAATAAGAATGGCATGAATGTTATTGTCTTGAAATGATGTCTGCATATCGTGATAATGAGCCGGGATGCTTTGTGCATTTAGGTGGATAACATTGAAGTTTTTAGGGACATCAGAGAATTGTGCAGTCAAAGTATCATTCAACATAGGCAGACTAATTAAGCTATCGTTGCTACTGTCTTCAGAGTAACAGGATAAGAAGTCATCGCTATCAGCGCTACTTGAGCTATCTTGGTGTAACATTAAACTAAGGTACTAAAAATAGATAGGTAGGTAGGTATCAACTAAATGCTTAAAAACAAAATACTAAGTAAAATAAAATACAACTAGCTAAATCTATTAACTCCTCCTGCCGGTTGTGTATTGCAAAGGAAAATATATATAAAGTGGTAATAAAATCTTATGTTGTTCATCGTGGCAAGCATGGATGGCAAGGCAACAAGATAAATATATATATATATATATAAAAATAAAATAAAATAATGAAAAAGTTTTATGTACCAGTTACTTAAAAAGTAATAAAAACAAAATAACGAACAAAAAAATAAATCTAGTTACTGTAAACTCTAATGATAGCATAGACTTGCTAAGATCTAACAGAAACTGAATTTGTCTCAGTCTTAAATGTATGTAAAAATAAAGTAAATTTATAAATGATCCAATACTACACTTGTTTATATATAACAAAAATAATATGTAAACATTAGACTTCTAAAACAGACCTTTTCACAAATTACAAAATTAAAGCACTATTAAAATATGTACTTAAAGTTTATAGTAAAAGTATAGCATCATGATATACGCGTATTGTTATTATACATGCAACGATTAATTTATAGATTCAGTGCATTTGTGCTTTTGTGGCCAAATGGCTGAATACTCCAAGTGGCCAAAAGACTTGATATCATCAAATGCATGTCACTGTCAAATGTCAGTCTACGTACGTCATACGTCTACTGTGAATTTCATTGTCAAAGAATCATATTATCGCAAAAGCCAAAAACAAAGAAATAATAATAATAATAACAAAGAAATAATAATAATCATATTGAGTTGAGTTCGTATTTTTGTTTACATGACAAGACAGACAAGATTTTGTGAAATATACCTTCTTTAAATTGATTTCGGTATTAAAAAGACATTCTTAATAGTAGTAGGTAGCCGTAACAGTTAAAAAAGTACAGTGAATTACGTAACTAACTAAAGTATGACCTACCTACATAAGAAAAATTATATGTAAACACAAGTGCTACGATACCAAACTGATGCTTATATTATGATCTTAGAGATTTACTTCTTGTTGGAGCGTGCAGCCCTCGTACGGCCAGGCGCCGCGTCCTTCAGCTCCTGGAACACGGGCGCTGCCTTGGGGGCAATGCATTTCACTTCGGCGATGGAAGTAACACGATGCCTTTTGCCGTCTGGGCATACTATGTGGACGTAGCCATCCCGTGTCCAACACTTGGAAAGGCCAAATAGTTCTCTGCCTAACATGAATGCCTCGTGCCTATGCTTGGTTAAGAACTCTGATAGGGTTATACCAGAGCCCTTAAAGTTCTTCTTGGCGAACCAGACTTTATCACGCATCGCAACATCTCGCAACTTGACCAAAATTGGTCGAGGTTTGTCGTCATTGGCGGCACGGCCCATTCTATGGCACCTACTAACACACCCAGCAGTGAAATCTGACAATTTGAGCTTACTTGAAACAGTCTTAGAGACAATAGCAGCAGTGTCTTCCTTGTTTTCTTCCTTTACACCATGTAAAAGGAGGATTTTGCGGCGGCTGCGCATTACTTGAGTGTCTACGTCCCGAGCGAGCATCTCAATTTGCTGTTCGAGAGCTTGGAAAGCCGCCATGGCAAATGCCTTAAATGCATCAAAATCTGATTGGATGGTGCTTGTTGAACTTTGCGGAGTTTTCTTCAACTCACTCTCAAACTCACCAAGTCTCTTGTTAAATGCATGCATGACGTCGTAAAAAGGCTGTTTCATAGCATCCATCTTAGAGGTTATGTTGCACTTTGACCCAAACAAAGTAATGTTGATATTATGAGGATATTGTGGTATTATTAGTGGAGATTTCACATTGGCAGGTGAGTATCACTACTACTTAGTAATACTAAACATAGTTAGTAAACAATGCAGCACTTTTACTATTTTTAAAGAATATTTTTAGTATTGTACTCAAATTTGCGATGTTTAAACACCTACCGCCGATTGGCGTAAAAAAAAATATATACCAACGTGCAGCCTAATTCAATTCAAACCGCTTGACCGATTTGACCGAAATTAGCTGAAGACAGTTCATAGGGCAAAATAGGATTAAGGGTACTTTTTTTTCGGCTTTCGAGTCTGGAACCAGATTTTTTAAATTGAATTTTGTAAATATTAGATCTCTTCTCGGATAAACGGCTGGGCCAATTCAACTGATTTTTTCTACAAAGACATCTATAAGACAAAGAAGAACATAGTATACTTTTTTTGGCAGTCGAGTTTGGGTGTCGAGTTTTTTTTTATTGCATTTTATAAGCGTGTGGCCACTTATCGGCCAAACGGCTTTACCAATTTAGCTGAAATTAAGTATACAGATAGTCAAGGACGGATAGTAAGGCACAAAAGAACATAGTTTACTTTTTTTTTTGACAATCGAGCCGATGACCAGATATTTTTATTGAACTTTGAAAATAAGTGACATCTTATCAGCCAAACAGCTAAACCGATTCAGCTAAAACTTTGTGCAAAGATAGTCAATAGAACATTCAAGGACATAGGATACTTTTTTTCTGGCAGACAAGGCTGTCTCTGTCATGTCCAGATTTTTTTAATGAATTTTGTAAATGGCCGATTTAGCTGAATTTTTATACAAAGATAGTCAGTAGAGCATAGTAGGACATAGGACACTTTTATCTTGGAAAACTTGATGGTATACCCCAACTATAATGATTAATGACTTTTACAATAGAGGATATCGAGTTCAACCTTGGAGTCC
The DNA here is from genome assembly GCA_954871355.1 of Cabera pusaria. Taxonomy (NCBI): domain Eukaryota; kingdom Metazoa; phylum Arthropoda; class Insecta; order Lepidoptera; family Geometridae; genus Cabera; species Cabera pusaria. The sequence goes on from OX940911.1 coordinate 287,168, forward strand.
TCTCTAATGACTTAACAAAGGTTATGAAGTCATAAACCTGTCAGGGTCATAAAATACATAAAAATTTAATTCATAAAAACAGCGCTCGCTACGCTCGCGCAACCATTCACCTTATCTACTTTGTAGGAAATATTACATATGTTTTTGTATTTTAAAAGCCTCATGCATCAAAATGACTAAAACGTTAAAATAACACATTTTGGTCTATCTTACCATACTGATTAATGACTTTAACAAATCAGAGGATATTGAGTTCAACCCTAAGGTCATCTATAGTGTCTAATTAGGTAACAAATCTGTCAGAGTCATAAAAAGTCATAAAAAATTAAGCCACGCGAGCGAAGCCGCGGGCAGATGCTAGTAGTTAATAATAAAAATATATATATATATACTTGCCACCGTTACCGACGTTCGAGAAACCGTCCACATTAAAACTGGGTTATAATAAACTTAGCCAGTTTCTTGTCCCAGTCACTGGATTAGTGTTAATAAGCATATGTTATACTGCATTGTTTTATTTAGCTAAGTGTACACTTATATTGTGGTCTGTATAAATCTAAACTTTAGTTTAAGCGTACAAATGCAGCAGTTGGAGTATTCTGCTATGTTAACAGTTCCGAGTTGATACGTTTTGGACTTATAAACACAGGTTTTCTTCCTACAGGTGGTAGGAGCATATTATATCGATGTTTCGCCTGGCTTGCTACTAAAAATTAGCTTTCCATCGTCAAGGAGAAAAGCTGTCACTATAACCTTATGGTGTTACGGAAGCACACAGCCATTGAAAGTCAGAGTATTCTAGGCCTAGCGTGTTCTTCATCTCAACCACATCATCGCTTACCACCAGACGAGATAGTGGTCAAACGCTAGCCTATAAGATATTAAAAAATGGGATCATTATAGATTTATCTCAGCCTTTCAATAGATATATAATAATATGACAAATTAATTTGGTACACCTTCCACACCATGGGTTTGGTTACAGCTACGCGGGTGCTACACGAGTGCTACCAGATACTCCGAGCTCGCAGACCAATCTGAACAATCAGTCTACGCCAAGGACTTAATAAGCTACGTGCTGCCAATTTCTTTAATAAGCTCTCCCAGGATCACTCTGAAGCTTTAATACTGTTTTTTTTTTATAGAATGTAGGTCACTGACGACATTATCAGACGTTCTTTTCGATTTTATGATTAATAGTAAGAATTATATTATTCTTAGATTAGCAATCCCCCTGAAAATAAAAGTAATCTAGCATAGCCACATAACCCTAGTGAATTTAATGTGTACTGAGGTTTAGATATTTGTAGTTAGGCCAAGTTTTTGCGACTGGTGTGCTCGCTAGAATGTCTCCGTAGTGGAAACAAAAGTTTACAGCCAAAGTGTAGTGTTTCGTTTATGCCTACAGAGTACAGCCTTATTGTGGCGGTGGCGATGTCCAGCCTTCTTAAGGACAGTTGTCGGATAGTCTGAGGTGCAAATATTCTTTGCCGTTTTTTTCTTCTTATTTCTTCTTTAGAATATGAGATTTCCAATTTATTTAAACTATTTTGATCATTAATTAGTTTTGTTGACAAGCATGTCCTTCCTTGCGTAAGCTCTCTGAGATTTCAGCATCGATATTCTCCTTAACTCGATGTCCTGTCAGTTTACAATTAATTAACTTATCATGCTTACGAAAACTTTATATCAAGCTTAAGCTCACGATTATTTGGACTTACAGTTACATTAATGATCATCATCATCGCACTAGGATATCTACTACTGAACATACTTGTACGTTTCTTCTCACATTAAAGATACATATATTTTATTTGTTCAAAACATGCGTTATACACATACACAAACATTGCATGCAGTATGGTTTTAGACATAAAAATGGCTCGTCATATTTTGCCCATATGGGCGTACAAATGAGACGCGTGACGCTGCTGAATATTGTTAAATACATAATTATTAAATTTTTATAAAAAGATTAAATAAATTAAAATTACTAATATAAAAAATTAAGAACAAAAACTTAGCACAAGTGAATATGTCAAAATAATGTCAAAATAGTGATAATAAATTACACCAAACTTAAAATTTGTCATTTAAAAAGTCGTCAATAGGATAATAGAATTTCTTAACTAGCATTTTCTTCAGATGGTTTTTGAACATTACATTGTCGAGTTTTTCATAGATTTAGGAGTTTTATTAAATATTGTAGGAGCCATTCCCATAATGCGCTTGCGCAATAGTTGGGTTTTACCTTTTACAATGCGGATTGTGTCGTTACGTCTATTTCGAGTAACAGTTGCAGACAATTTTGGAAAAGATTTAGATTGTATTTTACAAAAACTGCTGTTTTTAATATATACAGTTTAAGACGGGAGTGTTAAAATTCTATGGTCTGTGAAATATGGCTTACAGCTAACTTGAGTGTGCAGGTTGAACATGGCCCGGATACAGCGTTTTGCATTTTGAAAATAATATTTTTGTTTGTAGAGTTTCCCTAAAATATTATACCATACCTGAGATTGAATTCAATCAGGCCATAATAAGCTGAAAGGAGTGCATCAAGATTCAGAGTATTCGAAAGTTTGTAGAGGGCAAACGACAAACTACTTATTTTAGTAAAGAGAAGTTTAATATGTATCTTCCAATTTAACTTTTTGTCAATCGTCAAACCTAGAAACTTTGCATTGTCAACATTGCTTATGATATTATTATTATGATTCACATTTTGTGCCAAGCATCCAGCAGCAGACAAATGATTTCTACAATGTAAATATATTTGACAGAATCTCAAATTTGTACAATATTCTACCTTATTATATCTAGTTTAATCACAGTTTATTATAAATCTGTTAGACGATGACAAGCGTCATGTTCTGAGTTCAAGCAACGATTCAAGCACGAAGTGCGTCCGTATTAATATTACATTAGCACGAATCTTGTTTCGATGGATGTATCAATAAATACATACTCGTACGTTTAGAATTCTCTCTGATGAAATATACGCGAGCCAACAGGGGGATTCAGAGTTCTTTTGCAACTAATTCCCTCGAGCTACATTAAGTAATGGATTAAAAAAAAAAAGTATAATTTTTTTAAGTTATTTTACTGTTAAATTACACAACTTATGTCGCTATTAATTCAACTATTAATCATTCAAAAAAGAAATAAATAGCTGAAAATATATTTCAGCTATTTATTTCTTCGAACACGCTTCAGTTGACGACGGCAGCGTACCATTAGGTGAACAGCTGACAGCGTCTCATATAAACCTGGCATCCACTCTGAGCCAGAAACAATAAAACCGCCCGTGGGAAGATATTATTCATTTTGATCCCGTTAATGGAGGAGCGTTAAAATATTTATCTTACCTCCCTCCCCCGTACCTCCCCACCCTGCCCTCTCGTCCCGGTTACAGAACATTTATTGTTATTTCTCAAACTTTGTATATTTATAGGTACAGTCAGACGAAGCGACAACTAATAATATGAGAGAGTTAAAGTAATTTGTCCTTCGCCTGGCTAATGTCACACATACTCACTTACAAGTAGATACTGTTCGTAGTAATGGCCTTTATTGTCGGTGAAATAAGAATAAGAATAATTTATTAAGGAAACTTAGGCTTATTACAACAAAGTAAATGGTTCACCTGGAATCTAAACTAGGCTCGTGACCCGTGTGATAGGCTCCAAGCCTCTTCCGTCTGATGACAGCGGATTTGGAATGCCTTTCTTAGATTGTTACGTTCGATGGGATTTTATATAATACTAGTTATTAGTAACTATAATATTATTAAATTGAATACAAATTTATTCACAATTATTATTATTATACAATTATTATGTTCTTATTCATGATTTTTTTTTAAAAACCATTTATACTGGTAGCTGCATTATTTTTAGTAACAAATATTATGCGTTACATTATTTTATTATTCTAACTAGCAGCCCGCCCCGGCTTCGCACGGGTAGAACATATATGCCTACAAAATTTGCATCAGTTTGTTGCATCGAATATAAAATATGAACATATTTAACAACCATCGTAATATTTCATCCAATTTACACAAAACCTTAACGAATTATGCACCTAAACCTTCCTCATAAACACTCTGGCTATTGGTGAAAACCGCATGATAATCCGTTCAGTAGCTATTGAGATTATTGCGAACAGACAGACAGACGCAGTGATGAACTTTGTTTTATAATACTTACGTATTGATATTGGACGGCCCTTTGGCGTAAAGGATAGTTACCCTGATTCTGACCCGACAGTCGTTGGTTCTAATCCTAGCTATATACCTACCAATGAAAGTTTTATGTGCTATTCATGAATCATGAGTTTTCGTACAGTGGTAGTGGAATCATTAAATCTACGAAAAAGTAGCTTACCACCAAGGAGTACATCTGCCGCCGTAACCTTACGCGTTCCCCGACGCAAAATGTAGGGGTAATATACGTTTAACGTGTGTATCTGTGTGTCTGTCTGTAGCATCTTAGCACCTAACCGGATGAACCGATTTTGTTTTTATTATTGATAGTTTTTGTTTGATAGATGTCTTCATCGAGAGTTTTTTTTATCTTTGATTCATGAAAATTCGTTCAATCGTTATAAAACTATGAGCTTTTTTCTAGTTAATTGCGCTATGAAATCAACTTTCATATCTATTTTCAATTAAGCAGCGTTCGTAAGAAACGTGTTTTTTCGACCGTTTTTTTGCCGACTTAGGTTGCAAATTAGGTCTCCACGAATGTACCTTTGATTTAAACGGGATAATATATAGCCTATTTTCATTCCGAAAGTCCATTCTAGGTATTAGTGAAAGAATTTTTTTAATCGGTTCAGTAGTTTTTGAGCTTACTCATTACAAACATACAAAAATACAAAAATACAAATGTTCTCTCTTTATAATATTAGTATAGATTAACGAATGTAAAATTAGTTACAAAGAAAATTATTATTATGTAGTAGGAAACAATATATTAATTAAAGTATATGTCCTATTATGTGTATGTTAATCTTGTGTGTGTATGTGTGTGTGTGTGTGTGTGTGTGTGTGTGTGTGTGCGCGCGTGTGTTGGTGTGTGGGCGCGTGTGCGTGTTTGTGTGATTAAAATGTATTCAGTGTACTCTTTTGTATAATAAAATGAAGTTATGAAGTAGTTTTATGCGATATCAAAAGAGTTCGCTACTTTCCAATTAATAAAGAACTAAATGTAGCGGAAATTGAAACTTATTTTTGTGAAAATCTGTTTGCATATTCGTTCGAGGGGCTGATGGACGACGAAAAATTTGCATTAATATATAAAATTGTCGAAATAGTCAAAAGTCGAATTGGACATAGATTACGTTTTAACGCGGGCGAAGCCACGAGGCACCTATGTCAAAAATAAAATTGAGTCCCGGGTAGCAGTCAGTCAGCGTTGCATCTGACTGTAGTTAACAAGATGTAATGAGATCAGAAAGTTGTTAAAGCAATCACACAACAATTCCGTAAACGTAACTCCGCCGGCCGCCGCGGGGCCCGGCCGAGGGCCGCCCGCTGTAATTATACTGCTGGTTCTCTAAACGATACATCTAACCATCATAACTTCCGAAGTCGGTGGAAACATGAACTTTAAAATGTTTATAAGTGAGAGATAGATAAACACGTCAGTTCAAAAATTGCATTTTTATAGGAGGAGGTTGACTTTATTTCGGAAATAATATCTTTTAATTTTTTGAAAACTAGCGACCTGCCCCGTCATCGCACAGTTAAAAAATATATGCTTAATTTTTAGCGTCCTGATTGATGCTTCGAGTGTCAATTAATATCTTAACCCTCACTTTTATATTTTAATCAATTTACAGAAACACTTAATCTTTATATATAAAAATGAATCCCTGCAATTGCCCTTGGTCACGGCATCACGCGTGAACGGCTGGACCGATTTCGCTAATTCTTTTTTGTTGTGTTTTTTATCGTCAGGAGATGGTTCTTATGAAAAAATAATTAAAATAAATAAAAGTTGTTTTTAACGCAGGCGAAGCCGCGGGGCATAGCTAGTAAATTATACACTTAAGCCTTCATCATGAATAATTCTCTCTATTGGTGAAAAACGCATGAAAGTCAAACGATTAGTAGTTTTTGAGTTTATCGCGAACAGACAGACAGACAGACGTCGTCGGGGACATTGTTTTATAACATATAGTGATGTAACTACATCGTATGTACTACTACCCGCCGTAACTACGGCGGGTCGCGGCTCACGGCGATGAAAGATAGGTGAGCTGGGCTACCAGAGAGATATCAAACATGTTTGATCGTTGACGACAGTATAAAAGTTCGCGCACTGAGGATGACACAAGAGCGAAAAATATCGTTGTAAAATGTATGTACGCGAACTCATACGCAACTATTATCACCCACGTTAGACCGACACATCGATAATTAAGACATAATTTATACAGACCGACAGAAAAGCACTAGGTGACCGCTCATTTCATTGAGCACCATCCAGGGATTACGTGTAGGATTAAATGCTAAGCCTATGGACGCAGGAAGATTTCAATGACCCTCCCGTGTGATAAAAAATACCGTAACTCCGATTATGATAGAAACATTCTTCATTAATAGACAATCTGCAAGCATGCGTAGCAAGGCGTAGCGTGTTCTCTCTCTGTTAACGTCAGGCATGGATGACAGGCTCGGTATCTGACAGGTACGAGCACAGGCTCGCATCGTTGGTCTGACTCGCCTAGCAACCTGGGGAATGTTACTGACGGGTAACCCGCACAAAAAAAGCAACTTATTAGATAAAAAAATAAACATAGCACTGATCGCGCCGATAGCGAACATCGGTCTATGAGGCCGGCGTACAACAAGTTGTGTATACAAACGTGCAAACCGAATAGCTAGATAATTTAAAATTGGAGCTTTTTTCCTTATTGCGTTCATAACAATTCAAAGTCAAACCGAGTTCAAAGCGCCGTGCATCAATGGATTTTTGTTCGTTAAAAAAAATAAATTATAAAAAAAAAATATTTTTAAAAACAAGCTTTTATCTGGGACAACGAACTAAAATGTTAAAAATAAATTCTAGTAAGTATTTGGCGTGTAGGTACTTACCTATATCCTTAAAAGCTTGAAGCACTACCGATTTTTCAGGCTAGGTACCATACTTCAGTGCCTCAAGCTTTTAAAAATATGGGTAAGTACCTACACGCCAAATACTTACTAGGATTTATTTTTAATATTTTAGTTCATTGTTCCAGATAAAAGCTTGTTTTTAAAAATATTTTTTATTTATAATTTATTTTTAACTTTTAAGTAGGTAGGTATAGATACTACCTAAGTAATTAAGAGAACAAGGGGACGTTATTTCCCCCAAATTGTTCACAAACGCTCTACAGGATATGTTCAAGACGCTGAACTGGAAAGGACGAGGCATAAACATCAACGGCGAAAACCTCTCACACCTGAGATTTGCGGACGATATCGTTATCATGGCTGAAACCGTACAGGACTTGGAATACATGCTGACCACCCTTGCTGATTCTTCTGCACGCATCGGTCTCCGGATGAACTTGGATAAGACCATGATCATGTTCAACGAACATGTCATTCCGGAACCGATTACCTTAAACGGAGTCCCTGTCGAGACTGTTCAAGAATATGTCTACCTTGGCCAAACCTTGCAATTGGGTAGAAACAATTTCGAGAAGGAAGTCCGCAGAAGAATACAGCTGGGATGGGCAGCATATAGAAAACTACGTCGAGTCTTTTCATCGCCGATACCACAGAGCCTAAAGACAAAAGTCTTTAATGAGTGCGTCCTACCTGTAATGACATACGGAGCCGAGACGTGTACACTGACGGTGCGACTGATCCACCAATTAAAAGTCGCTCAGCGAGCTATGGAAAGGGCTATGCTCGGAGTATCTCTGAAAGATCGAATTCGGAATGAAGTCATCCGACAGAGAACCAAGGTTATCGACATAGCTCAAAGGATTAGCCAGCTGAAGTGGCAGTGGACTGGTCACATCTGTCGTAGAACCGATAACCGTTGGGGTAGACGTGTTCTAGAGTGGAGACCACGACTCGGGAAACGAAGCGTAGGACGCCCTCCAGCTAGATGGAGCGATGATATACGCAAGCTGGCTGGCAGCGGTTGGAAACAAATAGCTGAAGATCGAGCTCAGTGGCGTGCCATAGGAGAGGCCTATGTCCAGCAGTGGACGAGTACAGGCTGTTAATGATGATGATGAATTAAGAGAAGGCATGATGTTTTAAAATATTCCACGGATATTTGATGTGATTATGGGTAAAGTGAAATGATATATAATAAAGTGAATAGATATATGATAAAGTGATCGGAAAATCAATCGACTCGGTGGGGCTATGTTGCTTTATTACAGAAATGCCATGGCCCCCTTACAGCTTCATCATCAGATCCTGGCTATCATTTAAGCGTAAAGTGCTTCTCAAGACAAATCATTAGAGCCCAAATTCGGTAGAATTACGTTGATTTATCACAGAGATTCCGTGGCCACCTTCCAGCTTCATCATCAGACCCTAGATATCATCTAGGTGAAAAGTTCTCTTCAAGACGAATCCATCGAGCCCAAACTCGGTAGGGTTATGTTGATTTATCACAGAGATGCCGTGGCCACCTTCCAGCTTCGTCATCAGACCCTGGATATCATCTAAGCGTAAAGTTCTCTTCATGACAAATCAATCGAGCCCAAACTCGGTGGGGTTATGTTGTTTTATCACAGAGATGCCGTGGCCACCTTCCGTCTCCATCATCAGACCAGCTCCATGGTACCATATCATTGTATTGTCACCAAAGATACATAAGTACACCAAATTTGAGTCCAATCGGACATCGGGAAGTGGGTCTAATTTAGCTTCCAACATTCCACCCGAACATACATAGTTACATACATACACACATACATACATTGCAAGTTATATAAAAGCTTGTAAAAACAAAGTGGTGTAATATTATGAAAATTATCATGTTCTGTGGTCAAACATATAAAATGTACACTTCATGAATGCCAGACCCATTCAACTATCGTAGATCATATGATCATAGATGTGGGTCAATATAGATAGATTGCACTTTATTATACTTAAAAAATACTGTATAAAAACTGAATTACATACTATGACGAAAGGATCTTAAAACACATGAAAGTGGCCATATACCATCAAGTTGGCGGCATGCTTATAATATCTATATTCCTAAAAGTATTTCAAAATATATATACTGGTTATGAAATAAATAACAATGATACTACCTAAAGTAGTCTACACAAAATATCCATAGAATGGGAAGCCTAAAGACGTGGTAAGCCCGCGTGAAGGCCGACGCCCGTTTACCAAACTTGCGACTCCTGATGTGCTCGATGCTCACTCAAAGCGCGGATCGAACAAATCCACGCCATTGACAACAGCTTTCACTGTATGCCGAAGAAAGCTTGCTTCTTTAAACATTTATTTTGGCAAGTCTTGATAGACTGATATGTATACACAAATAGATGATATTTTAGAAAGACTTGGAAGACGGTGCGGGATGATTGCGTCATGTGGATTGGACAAGGGTCACTTGTCACCTTGTCTCACTGCGGTCTTCCAACTCCTGACACGATTCCTCACATATATATTATTTGAGAGTCGAGGCTATCTAAATACCGAATTTCAGCTCAATCGGTGAAGTAGTTTTAGCGTGAAAAAGTAACAAACATACTTACACACTTACAAACATTTGCCTTTATAACATTAGTAAGATTAACGCCCGACGCATAAATAGGGGTGCTATAAAATTGACGTACGTATCTGTGTGTCTGCCTGTGGCATCGTAGCGCCCTGTGGATGAACTTATATTGATTTAGGAGCTTTGTTTGATAGATGTCTTAATCGAGAGTGCATTTCGTTTGATTTCATGAAAATCTGTTCAACCAAGATTATAGTCGCGACGTTATACAGACCTTTCAGCACTTGGACGTATCTTTAATCAACTTGACACAGTTAGAAAGACTTCAAAACAAACTAGGTTTCGATGGAGTCAAAAGCTTTCTCATAGTCCACAAACGCAAGACACTGGGCTGGTTATACTCTTCGGTCTTCTGTATAACCTGTCGCACTGTGTGTATGTGGTCTATGGTGCTGTATCCTCCTCGAATCCCATAGACGTGACTCAAGAGTGAAGTGGGTCGCTAGTTTTATAAAAGTGTTCTGTCTACTTTTTTTTAAAAACATCGTGACTAATGCGATTGCTCCACGTTTTCAGAGTTCTTCCCTAAAAGAGAACGGAATTCAATATACACTGAAGCTGTAAAACGAGTTCTACCAGCTTTAAAGATCTCTGTTGTAATTACATCCTCTTCGGGGGCTTTTCCATTTTTAAGCTGTTTGAGAGCCATCACGATTTTGTCCAGGCTAACCTCTGGCAGATCCTCGGTAAAATGGCGGGTAAGAGAGGCTCTGGAATCCTCTGAATGGGGTTGGGTTAAAATACAATCACCAAAGTAATTAAAAGGTTTTGCTTCTTCGTACTCTTAATGAAGTAAACTTTAAAACTTCTTTCAAATATCTTAAAAGATATCGCTTTTTATAAACCACGAAATCGCTTTCATTGCAGCCCAGTGTACATATCTAACTTTATACTACAATTTTACATAAATTGTTAAACACAATCCAAAATTTCATCGTACCGACGGGACTTGAACCCGCAGCCTCCGGCATAACATGTTCCGGTGCTTTGCCAATTAAGCCACGGTGCGAAGTATCGTTACGACGAAATTAGTGGATTGCATTTTGTTAACCCAATTATGCATTGGTGGCGCCATCTTTGACTACTTATTACGTAAGTTAATCATTCGGAAGAATACATTACAGTTTTCAAATCCGACGAGAGATGTTGCACTGCGTAAATCAAATATTATGTTTCTTTGAAGTGTTTCACACTTTATATTTCTGTAAATTGTTAAACACAATCCAAAATTTCATCGTACCGACGGGACTTGAACCCGCAACCTCCGGAATAACATGTTCCGGTGCTTTGCCAATTAAGCCACGGTGCGAAGTATCGTTACGACGAAATTAGTGGATTGCATTTTGTTAACCCAATTATGCATTGGTGGCGCCATCTATGACTACTTATTACGTAAGTTAATCATTCGGAAGAATACATTACAGTTTTCAAATCCGACGAGAGATGTTGCACTGCGTAAATCAATTAACAATTTAACAATTTACAGAAATATAAAGTGTGAAACACTTCAAAGAAACATAATATTTGATTTACGCAGTGCAACATCTCTCGTCGGATTTGAAAACTGTAATGTATTCTTCCGTTTTTCAAATTTTGGATTGTGTTTAACAATTTACAGAAATATAAAGTGTGAAACACTTCAAAGAAACAAAATATTTAATTTTACATAAGTTTAATAAAACTTGAATGCATTGAAATGTACAAAGCTGACTTTATAGCCTTTCTCACTATAATATCTCGGTCCATTCCGGCAGGACCCGGCACGAACATTCGCCGCGATCACTCACTGTCGCCGATCCTCTAATAAATCGAGAAATATTAATACAAGCGCCGGTATCTCCGTCTGAACTAATATTCATTTTATTTTTTTCTTTGAACCGTAGGATCCTTACGTTGATCGATCATCGACAAAGTTGTTCAGTTTGTGCGGCTTTTTACTGATTTTGTTGTGATGTTTGTGGAAACATTTCTGATTAGTTCTTATGGAACGATTAGCTATACTGCATTTGAAAATGATCACGCTTGGCAAACATAATTCAAACATCCTTATCTACTAAATTGTATGTTTAAAAATTTAGTTAGCTACGTTAAAAAAGTACATGTAAAAAGTATGTGTTCAGCCTGACAGTGAGGTTAAAAACTATTTTTGTGCCAAATTTTATTCAATTCCTTTGAGCCGTGTGTTGCGTGATTTAGTAAAAAAACATCCGTACAAATAAACATTGACATTAATTTAATAAAATGTTAGCAGGATATTGTGGTAGTACATATCTCTTTCCAATCTAATCGACAGCGAGTAAACAAGAATTAGAAACCTAAACAGGATATTCAATCCTAACTAAAAAAAACATAAAATGTGCAATGATATAATTCTTAACGCAGATATAAGCATTGTAATGTACTACCAAATAAACAAAACATAAAACAAAATGTTAAGATCAAAGACAATGTATTTTTAGGTTATACAGTAGATTACACAATAAGTCATAAATCTCACATAGACAAACTATGTAAAAAAATATGCAGTGCTAATTATGCATTATTTAAATTAAAGCCCCTGATAAGCAAAGATGCTTTTATAACAGTCTGCCACGCCTACTTTTACTTAACTATGCAAATACAGTTTGGGGAAACTCAACCGATATAAACGAAGTGTTAATTGCCAAAAAAGAGCTATCAGGATAATAAATGGACAACGAAAACGGACATCAGCTTGAAAATAGTTTATTAATAATATCGTTTAAAAACTAAAAAAGAACCGACTCCAATGCCGCGCTATTCATTTTCAGTACCAATTTTGAGATGTTTATCTCAATATCTCTAGAGATACTTATCAGACGTCAATAAAATTACCATGGTATCACACTTAAGATATCTCCTTCCGAACAAAAAAAGAATAATCAAAATCGGTTCATAAACGAAGAAGTTATTCGCGAACAAACATAAAATATATATACGGTCGAATTGAGAAACCAACTCCTTTTTTTGAAGTCGGTTAACAACAAAATTATCACAGTCATTTCATAATATATTTATAATATCTTATTGAAATCCACGCAAATAGGAAACACTTAATAAAATATATGGATATGCATAATTATAACTTACGAAATAAGGAAAAATTGTATTTGCCAAAAATTCGACTTCGGAAAGTCAAAAACCAAAGCATATATACCTAGACCTATCAAAAGCATTTGATTGTGTCTGTCATGAAACACTAATTTACAAATTAAAATACTACGGTGTTGAAGGTAAGGCACTTGATCTGGTATCATCATACCTCTGTAACAGAACACAGATGGTTGAAGTCAATGGCGTCAGGTCATCTGGATCCCTCATAAAAATGGGAGTCCCGCAGGGATCGATCCTAGGACCTTTTTTATTTCTAGTTTATATCAATGATTTACCGTCATTCGTACAGAACCTATGTGATATTGTTTTGTTCGCAGATGATACTTCCTTGATATTCAAAATAGATAGGACTACACCTAACTTTGACGATGTAAACAAATCAATAACACAGGTTCTGAATTGGTTTACAACCAATAACTTATTGTTAAACGCAAAAAAAACTAAATGTATTAATTTCTCTCTACCAAATGTAAAAAAGGGTATCCTAAATAGAAGTATATTAATAAATGATGAACCATTAGAACTTGTTGAATCCACAACATATTTGGGCATCACCCTGGATTCAAAGCTTCAATGGGGTTCTCAAATATCGGTTCTAGCAGGTAGGTTAAGCTCCGCTGCATACGCAGTACGTAAAATTAGATTTTTAACGGACGAAGCCACTGCAAGATTGGTCTATTTCAGCTACTTCCACAGTATAATGTCTTATGGCATTTTATTGTGGGGGAAAGCCGCTGAAATCCAATCAATATTTGTTTTGCAGAAACGAGCTATTCGCTCTATATATAGTATGAGGTCGCGAGATTCACTTCGTGAAAAATTTAAGGAAATTAAAATTCTAACAGTGGCATGTCAATACATTTATGAAAATATTTTGTTCATACGCAAGAATATAAATGATTATAAGAAAAGGTCTGATGTACATCATTTTAATTTCATCATATACAAGACATAAAAATAGATTAATTATACCTAATTTCAGACTGCAGAAAGTTAGTGGTTCATTCATGGGGAACTGTGTACGCTTTTACAATAAGCTACCTAAAGATATTGATCAATTGCCTATGAGCAAATTTAAAATCTATGTAAAATCCAATTTGATGAAAAAATCATACTATACAATAGGTGACTATATGGATGACAAAAATGCATGGCCTGAATGCCCCAAGTTCCAAGAACAAATATAAATTGTACTATAATTAATAATATATTGCTAAAATATTAAAGCTGACATGTACAATTAATTTAAAAAAAAAAGATAAAATGACAAGACAAGCCCCATAGAGTTTCTTGGTGTTTCTTCTCTGATGGGAGTATTTCCGAAACACCGGTAGATTCAACAGCCATTCAGTTTTCCCCTTTTGTCCGCAGATTTTCTTTCTAGGCTTGCCATTTTTATTTTTATTTAAACAATATTATGCAGCTGACAGACAGAGTTATCAGTTCCATTTGGATCATGATATGTACTGTGATCGGTATGCGTTTCTCTATGTTGTGTTTCACTATTTCACTTTTTTATTTTTTTTATATAAAAATTGTCTGAAGTACTGAAACACACACTTACATGTATGGTTGGTTTTAACCTACTTTAATTTTTTTTTAATATTCTGACGTAAACGATTGGATGACAGCTGAATGGTTCATTACTTTTTTTTTCTAATTCAAAGCGTTAAATTCTGCTTTTGCTATGTTTACTTGATAATTGGTTATGATTTATTTTATGATTTATGATTTTGACGTGTATATGTGCGTATATTTATACTGCCTACATACTGAATAAATGCTTTGATTCTTTGATTCTTGATTCTATACAACAAAATACTAATTTACAATAAATTACCAATTAATATAACTAAACTATCGCTACATCACTTCTAGCAGAAAATAAATCAATTTGTCAAAAATATTCACTTATAATACCACACGAGCTTCAAAATTATCGGGTATTTCCCGATAGGTTCGTTGCAAACAAATGAAGGAGTCAAGTTTTTAAAAAAATCACGAGCGCGAAGCGCGAGTGATTTTTCCTGAAAAACTTGACGACTTTATTTGTTTGCAGGGAACCTTGAGGGAAATGCCAGATAATTTTGAAGCTCGTGTGGTATTCGGGGGATTATTTTTCCGACCCAAATATCGACCAATAGAATTGCACCATTCGACGTCACGTGGTACAACAGAGAAAATATTCAAAAAATTATCAGTATAATACCATGTAGGTTGTACCACGTGACGTCGAATGGTGCAATTCTATTGGTCGATATTTGGGTCGGAAAAATAATCCTTTTTATTCATTAAATGAATATATAGATTGTCAAATCGGTGAATATTCTTTTATGTATGACAATTATCAATAAAACTAGATTACAATGAAAATGACATAAAAGTATTCAATTTTAAATGTTTCAAAAATATTGTAGGTATAAAAATTGTGCTTGTAACTAAGCTGATACTATTTTCACCATTAAGTTTTTAATATTATTGTTTTGTAAATGTATAAAAAACAATTTGCTTTTATATTATATTATGTATCATGACATACCATAAATAGCAAACATGTTGTTACTATGGTAAATAAATAAATCTGAAATCTATCAGTTACTTTATTCGGACAAGAAAATAATTCAATTCAATAAAATACCGCTGTGGAAATCTGTCTCAACATACGCTTATACAATTTCAGTAATGGAGTGATGCAATCCGAAATTAATCGAAAAACGCGTTAATCCGTTCAAATATCGGATAAACAAGATTTAACTCGAGCTCGGATGCACGCGAGTACGGACAATGCGAGCGAGATACTGGAGGACTTTCGGATTTATTTCAATTTAACGTTTTGGCATCGAACACTCGACAATATACTCCCTCGAACGTATATGCGTAGATACAGTGAAACCGATTTACGTGTATAACACGAATACGCAATACAAGAGACGATGGTTTATTTATAACCAATGTCTATAAAGAAGGGGGTTATCAATACGTCTTTGAATGATTTTTTTATTGTTATTTATCTCTGGAAAGTCTTTAAATTTTATCAATATGTGATAAGTATTTCCAGAGATAATTAGATTAACACTTCTAACCTACCACTGAAAATGATTCGCAATCAATTTCAGTGGTAGGTTAGTCAGTAGGTTAGTTAAATCAATTCTTTAATTTTTAAAAAAAATAATTTAGATGATTGTTTGTCCTAGTAGCAGCGAACAATCAAGACGCTTCCAACGATACCTCATTTATTAAATTATGATGAAGAGTTAAGAAGGTATGAGGGAACAGATGAACATACTTGTCAAAATCATAACCCTCCTGTTAGTCGGATATATACGAGTATATAAATATTTTGATTACTTTAATTCCACTGAATTAAATTTTTCAAAATATTTTACCTACTCATTTATCAATATATGTTACCTACGTATAATGAAATTCGTCTCCTTAGACTTAATAAGAGACTTATTTATTAATTTCAATCAATTGTCAATAATCACAATCAAATTATTTATGTATTTGCGAATACGGGTTCCCCATGATGTTGGCCTTTGTAGTGTTACATTCCACTACATTCGGCCATTAGGCATGCCAAATTATAGCTTTGTTACCATTAAATAAAGCCTTCGTATCAAGGTTTTAAGAAGTGTGTCAAGAAAAGACGACCTAGGACAGTGATTAAAATGTAGAACTGAAATGTACGTAACACTGCATCTAGCTCTCGAATATTTCACAGCAATTGTACATGTACCCTTGAATGTCATCCAAATCCATTCGCATGACGCCAACATTGTTTAAGACCATGCGTCCATGAGAACGCATTTAGCATACTTTCATCATATTTTTATTATTGTATTTATAACTGTCTGTCTGTCTGTCCGTCCGTCCGCCCCGGTCGTTTTTAATGTTTGGGTTAATGTTTGGTTTATGAATGTTATATTATAGTGCCCTATCTAAGAAGGTTCAATAATAATATTGTATGATAATAAAATAAAAATAATTAATGAACTTACACGGACATCCCTTAATTTTAGTTTAGTTTTATTTTTAAATACGGATTAAGATGGGATTTAAACCCACGCCTCCTGGGAAACATGCCCTGGCGCTCGAACCTTGCTATGAGTAACTGTTACTGTTCAAGTGACATACTCTGACGTTTCGTGACATTTCGTGTCATTTCGTGACATTTCATGACATTTCATGACATTTCATGACATTTCGTGACATTTCGTGTCATTTCATGACGTTTCATGACATTTTTGATATTTGTACATAAATCTACTTATAATAATAATACTCTTTCGTACATAAATCTTCGAGTAGTTTTCATTCAATGATTAGTGCTGCACATACAAGTACTCTATAGTCTAAGGCATTCCTGCGGGCGTGGTATATTCTATGTGAACATCGTCAGGATTATCGGTAGGTATCTAGTGAGCGCTTGGCTCGACCTCTCCGAGCGAGCACGACGCGGGACGATGTGCAGAAATAAAAGATATCTCCGCGCCGGAAGTGCGTCTCGGATTATCGCGTTAAATTTAAATTGTGGAAACATTTTTACATTTCTCGTCGCGCCATAACTTATGGTCGGCGGGAGGCACGTATAAATCACGAGCTGCGAACTTTTCGGTTCTTTATAAACTATCTTTATAATGAGAGCATTTGCATTCTCGCGCGGGTTCCAACTCGCTATGATTTGTGGAGTCTGGATGTCGCACTCAGGTGTTTATCTGCTGAATTCATGTTGTATTTACCCATCGTATGTACATTTAAATAGTTAATGTCTATTCGAGTCTAGGTTAGCTGCTACATTAATTTTCTTCTCTTTCACCTTTCTAAGCCATCCACTTCTTTTCTTTTCTTAACCTGTAATGTCCCACTGCTGGGCAAAGGTCTCCCCCATAGTCTTTCACGAATCTCTCTCCAGCGCAATGTCTGTCCAGCCAGGCTGGTAGGCCACTATATCGTCACGCCACCTCTTTCGTGGTCGACCACGTCGTCGCCAACCATCTGTGGGGACCCAATCTGTAACGATTTTAGCCCACCTTGCTGGATGCATACGGACCACATGCACTGCCTAGTACCATTTGAGCCTTGCACTTTTAAAACCTGCGTCTGTGATGCCAGTTTTGGAACGGAGCGTAGTGTTTCGAACTCGGTATGTTCGTTTAACTCCGAGAATGCTCCGTTCCATGGCTCTCTGAAAAACCTTGAGCTTGGACTTCTGTGCCTCTGATTTCATCATCATTTAAATTATTAAATTGTTTGTTATCTAATTTCTCTTTTTAAGGTTCCGTACCATAAAAGGAAAAAAGGACCCCTCATAGGATCACTTTGTTATCCGTCTGTCTGTCTGTCCATCTGTCCATCTGTCAAGACCCTTTATGTCCGGAATGCGTAATTCACTCCAGGAAATCCAAAAGGGAGTGTACCACGTCGTTTTGAAGAGTGGAAGCGTGTTGTCGTGGATTACGTGGTAACCTCAATTCCTGGGCAACTTTACCGCGATTCGCGGCGTTATATAAGGGTGGTTGAAAGGGTGAGGCTAAGAGCTGACGAAATGTTAGGTTAGGCACTAACCTTGTGTGATTTATGAATCACATTAACAAGTTCACATGCAAGTGGGGTTTCCTATACGAATACATGGCCATTCAAATATTAGTATTTTGTGGTACTTCCCTGACTCGCAGTCCCAATGTCCACGTGGCTTGACGGTAACTCTAAAGGTTCCAAGTCACTCGTCCGCACGAGGTTCAACAAATTGTTTATCACGACTGCGCCCGAGTCGTGTTCAATCACCAAAATCACGTTCACACCGCACAATAGGGAATATGCATGAAGCTCAGATTTATTGGAAATATATTTTTTATCGATTCTTTGCTGTCCTGGAGTTATATGTAAAACCTTTTATTTTATTTTATTCCATTTTATTTGCTTTAAATAATAAATTAAAAATGCAATTTAAGCGAGGGAAATTTAAGTTTGTAAAACAGATCACCATTAGTCGAATCGAAAGTTGACGTCATTATGCACTACTCCAGGTGATAGAAACATTGAGCGCGGGAACATAAAAATAAATGTATGGCGTAGTCTTATTGTATTTATTTCCAAATATTGTGTTTGCCGCGTACTATTGTGCAAAAATATATATTACTAACCATTTAATATAGATAAAAATGAGTACGAGATTAGAGAAACTGTATAATTTAATAAAAACATGAAATTGGCAAAATACAATAATCGCGCGGAGTCTTAGTTAAAAAAAAAAAAAAAGCTAGTTTGCTTCAAGCGGCGTGTGTCTGACGTAAGTGCGTGACGACACAATGCATTACCAAAGACTAATTCCAGCAGTATTTTTTTTCATTATGTTATATGGATGTAATGAGTGAAATAAAAATATGAAAAAACACATGCATATTCCCTATTGGGACAATATTACGCGTCCAAGGGGAACAACAATTACGCGTTTTTCCACAAAATCTATCGTCCCGCAATAATTCGACACCGTGTCGTTTTCAATTCACCCAGCTGAAAGCGACCGCGCCATGACAGCTGCTCGCACGCAAGTGCCACAGACAACAAAAGGTATTTAGCTCAATGTCACGCTTGCGTAGACGTATTGTGCCATAGACAGGAAAATTTGGTACGGGACGAAACATGTATCAAGTTGAAACTTATACTACATACTTGGGTCTACGGTATCTTTCGGCTGTAAAAAAATCGAACCTGTAAGTCAACGCGATCAAAAGATATGACCGCTTTATGTCGCATATTTTGCGATTTCACAAGGAAATCAAATCCTATAGGGTACTTCCCGTTGACCTAGAATCATACAATTTGGCAAGAAGCAAGGTCTTGAACCACTTAAATATAAAATATATATAACTAATATAAATACTACTCATATTGATTAAATCTGAAAACTGTAAATATGTAGTAAAATAAAAAAAAAAAGAATTTACTATTACAAATATATCATTTGGAGTTGGATCGAACTGCAAAGTTAAGTTTATCCCTTAACTTTAACCTTGTTTGAGGAGTTGGTATGGAAGCCTCGGTGGTCGAGTCCAACTCGGCTTGGCCGGTTTTTTAAAATATAATATAGGCTAGCGTTTAACCACTATTTCACCTGTTGATAAGTGATGAATGATGATGCGGTCGAGGATGGTAGCACATTAGATCTAGAATGGGAACTGGCTCTCAAGAATAGCTGCCGAAACACATTAGATGTTTTGCGACAGATTTTCTAACTTGAGGGTGGTAGCTGGTCAGACGGACACTAGATAGTGTTCTACCACCATGCGGGGGTTGGGGCTTATTATCGATGGTTTTCCCTCACCGGAAAGTAACAGTGAAAAGCGCACATTTCAAAAATCCATTGGTGCACGGCGGGGATCGAACTTGATTCTCCCACTACTCCACTGAGCCCTCATCTTGTCTGACGTGTGTGGCAACTTGTAGAGACGAAGAACTATGTAGAGAGGATGTTAGCAATGGCTCAGATTAACACATCTGATTTTCGTGACCTATACTAATTAACTATGGTCTAATGATCTTTTAAAACTTTATTATTAATTGATCAGTTTATATGAGTGTAAGAAAATGAAAACATTTGGAAAATAGAAAACGGGTACTTAGTTATCCAGAAATAAAGCTGAGCATTCTATTTACAACCAATACTCCGACGATCGAACTCTCACGTCGCGACTGATAGTTGCGATACGCATGTAAATCATTCAACGTTTCCCCTCAAAATATTTTTCTCCGATCCGTACTTTTTCAAAACAACCGAGAGTGCAACATATTCAAGTTTATTTCCCACAAATATTCCTATCACACGCGGCGCCAAAAATAAGCGGCGTCGAACCACGTCGAAATAACAATAACTGAATCAGTTTCTTGAGAGAGAAGAAAGGGGAATTTTACTATTGCCACAAGGTTAGTGGTGTGTCTCCGTGCGAGACAGTAGGCTATAATCGTAACATAAAATATTTCTCGGCCTCAAAAAATGTGGCGCCCGCTGCGCTGCAGTACCGAGGAAAGGGGACGGTTGTCTCAACTCATAACTATTTGAGAAGACAAACTATTCAGAAAACACATCACTTTTTGCCAAGTGCATGAACGTTACACGTTATTGTTATTACGCAAAACATAAAAGTTTATATCGACTACGATGGAACACCATGTCTCTACGAATAAAATATAACAGCTTTTAGATAAATCTTCTATTATCACTAAATATTTTTTATTTTTGCGAAAGAAACGAACGTTCTGGCTAAATGCTAAAGTTAAAAGATTTTTGGAAAATGAGAGACATGTTGAACCGCCTTGCAAAACTTGCTACGTGACTACGCCTACCATAGAGAATCGATTTAATTTGTTTTAATGGGTACAACTTAACGGAGGTTTTATTATTTGATTCATTAAGATCTGAAGAGATCTCTAGAGATATGGAGATAAACATCCCAAACATGCTGCTAACACTGACTAGTGCGGCTTGTGATGTCGTTTGTTTTAGTTTTCAAACTGTCTTAATTATTTGAATAAGGCTTAAACAGAAACTATGCGCACTATATTAGCACTATATTGTATCTCACTATAGTAGTACCTACTCATTTGTCAGTAATTTGAGCGTAAATTATCAATATTACTCTATTTGAAAGGCATGGCAAAGTGGTCGTTAGAACCACAGCCTACAGTAATCTGACTCTCAGGAGCTGTGCTGCCGGAACACCGTGGTATGGCGGAAGATTTTTTCCTTGATGGTGGTAAGCTACTTCTTGGTAGCAAGTCACCCACGAACGCGCCCAGAAAGATCCATTGATGGACGGTTAGGATTAGAATCAGCGACCTGCGGGCTAGAAGTCAAGGTATGTATTCTGTACGCCAACAGGCCATCCGTCCGGTCTAAATATAAATTTTACCCGTGCGGAGTCGGGGCGGGTTGCTAGTATCTAATAAGATCGAGCAAAAATTCTAAATAGGCATTATGTGCAAAATAGAGGTAAATTTTTCGTTCTGGCTGTGGTTCTGTTCTTGGTACCAGCAGGCATTAGTTAACATAAAGAGTCCATACATTAAGACAATGTGCAGAGGCCGTCGGGCCCACTCTCGGATATTGGCACCGCGGCCGCTGCCAAGTGCGAGCGGGCGCGGGCGGCGGGTGTCGCGGGATTTACTTGTCGGCCAAGCTTGTCGCCCGCACGAACCCGACCGCTGCCAAATGTTGGTAGGGACTGGATTGGATTACATGTTTGCTGTTTCAATGATTGCACATGGTTTGCATATTACAATATATTTGTGTTTACTTTGAATGTGTCGGAGAGAGGGCGATGGTTTTGATGTTTCTTTTTGAGAAGCAAATGATATATTTTATCTGATCTGTCAGTAAATTACGATGTATGTAAAAGTAACAATATTTGCACAGCGCATGGTCACACTCACGTTTTCCAATTTCAGGCAAGAATGATTCTATTTTAGACCGCATCATCACTTAACATCAGGTGAGACAGCGGTGAAGTTTGTCTCTCAGAAAAATAGTAGTAGTGCGCTAGTAGTACATATTTTGTGCAATTTATTTTTAGAGGTTTGTAAATAGTAACAGTAGGCGGTACTCGATGTCGCCTGTCATTTGAAGATAGCGCGCAGCCAACTCTGTTTACTCATCTAGAATCTGCGAGAGAAAGTACACAAGACACCGACGTCTGAAACTCGTATTGCATTTTGAAATATATTCCTCTGGATCAGGATAACACAAAACTGGAAATAAGAAAACAATCTAATCATCTAACGTGATGTTAAGCTTACAACATCTGCCAATAAAAGAAGATTTTAAATAGGCAAAATGTTGTGCGTTAATGTACTGCATCTTCGTTGGCCTAACGTCAGTGTCTCACGCCCTGTGATATTTTAAAACTCTGCTGTTCCAACCGAACAATGTTCATGCGGGAGAACAAATTAAAAAGCTGTGGTACCGCCGCGCCCTTGTGTATTGCCAGACGTCCTAACACTACAAGATTATTCTATTCAGCGTAAGGTATTACTATTTTTTACAGTTCTGTCCGTAATTTTTTTAAATAGTGATTATCAACTTAACGTAGACGCCTCACAATCATACAGATGCCTATTACAATTTAGCCTTATAACTAGGCTACTAAGTAATTTGATTTTAACTTAATTTACTGATAGAATATTACTAAGAATGTGTCCATTAACACTTTTCCTTATGTCTCTATTAAGTGGAAGACTCTTTGTTCTAGATATCTTTTAAATAGTGATTACTAAATGTAAACTATGGGTAAATTGTGTTCAATAGTATGTGCAGGTCTCATATAATATTCAGTCAGAGAGAATACAGCCCACCTTGTCAGGTGTTAACCAAATGATATACCTGTTACTAAAAAGCCTCGCCTTATTATATGGTAACGAAGCTTGGCAGGTCAGTAGCGTCCATTTCTATGTTCCTGACATTCCTTGTATTTTTTTGGCATTTGAGGTGTATTTTCCGCCTCAGTTAAGTGACAATTATTTCTATTTAACTTTTATAATAGCGCGCTCGAGAATTAATTAACATTATGATAATGCGGACTCATTTTGTTTCGGAACACAGCGGACACCGTCGGGTGCAAACTTTGATCATTGCAGAGGGAAATAGGCTGGTGTTACCATTATATTGTTATTATAATCACTACTTTATCATCATCATCATCATTATCAGCCCATCCCTGTCCACAGCTGGACATAGACCTCAACTATGGCACGCCTCTGAGCTTGATCTTCAGCTCTTTGTTTTCAGCCGCTGCCAGCCAGCTTGCGTATAGCATCGCTCCACCTAGCCAATCACTATTTATGATAAAACAAAGTACCCACCTTGTCCGTCTGTCTGTCTGTCTGTCAATCTGTCTGTCTGTTCACGTTTACTCAAAAACCACTGAACGGATTTTCGTGCGGTTTTCACCAATAGACAAAGTGATTTATGAGAAAGGTTTACGTGTATAATTTGTTTAAATTGGTTGGAATATAACGATTATTGTTGAAGATGTTAATTCATACTCGACACGAGAAACTTACACAAAATATGTAGGCATATATGCTCTACCCGTGCGCAGCCGGGGCGGGTCGCTAGTTACATAGTTCAAGGAGAAGTAGTACAACACACTAGAACCTACGTTAGATTAAGTTGTATTCGGTGTGTCGACGAACAGTCAAGGTGAGATACACCTCTTAAAGTTCTTGGGTGTCAGTTACGTAACAGTAGACTGTAATATCTTAACAGTGTTGCCACATACACATGCTAGCTTTTGCACAGTATCTGACAGCAATTCCCACGTTTTAGCTACTTACTCAAGCATGTCTACAAAGTAATGGGAGCATTAATTCTTACTCATAAACAGATCTCAAAGTTTTCTCTGACTCTCAGACAAATGGTAAGTGGTTACCGCCGCCTATCAATAATATACAAAAACAGTTGATAAGTTGTTTATTTGTGATATCAAACAGCATATTCTGTGTTTAGCACTGCACGGCATGACCTTCATCCATCGGAGGTTGTCCAAGCCGATTGTTAGTTTATTATTATTATCTTATCTTAGTATTTTAGATATCCATTTACTTATTTATTTATTCCATTTATCAGAATATGTTAATACTTACAGATCTGAAATACATTCTGAACCCGCATATTCTGCCTTCACCGCCGTACAAATTTATCGATATAATATTAGTACTATTTACTATTGTTTAGTTAGATTTATTAATTATAAACACATTTTCTACAAATTGTTAAGCATAACAGAAAAGTACTCTGTGGAGTTTGATGCATAGTAAAAATAATAATGTCAAAAAAATCGAATATTGCTCAAATGTCATTGTCAAGAGAGACATTGTATGTCAGATAAACGTCAACTTAGTGATACCATGTCAATTTATAAAAAATGTAATTAAATTAAATGTCAAAATACAAAGTTAAATGTCAATAAAAAATGAAAAAATAATAATTATTGTACAAAATATTGATTAATATTGTCATCAAGAAATTCTTCAATAAAATAATATCATTTTTCAATTAGCAGTTTGAATAATTTTGTTTTGAATTTAGAAACACTTATATCCTTAAATACATCAGGCAATATCGTTGACCTACTTTTGCATCACTCTTCTACAGTATCCTTTAACAACTTAACAATAAAGGTAATACCGGTGCGTTGCCTGTTCTTTAAAAAGAGTAATCTGTGAACTCTCTTTTTGAAGCAATTCAGATCAATCTTCGGTGGGAAAACATCACGAGGAAGGTCATTCCACTACTCGCACGTACGGGTGAATAATAAACTATTATTAATAATTGTTATATTATATCACCTCACTACTTTTAAGATTGCACAATATGAAACAATTGATAAACTCGTAACTATAAATAATTTAAGATCGTTTAAAAAACTAAAAGAACCGACTTCAAATATCGCGCTAGTCAAAGTAGCCAGTAGACGCAGTAACTATTACATAATCTGTGCCAGTAAGTAAAGTGCCAGCCAAGTAGTAAGTCGTCGAGATAAGTAAATGCGTCGTAATACTTACTGTCTTACCACAAAAATATTTTTAAACAACATTTCGACACCTGTTTAGTTAGACACTGTCTAAAAGTTAAATAGTGTTTGAACGGGTGTTTTATTTATCTTACTACAAAACTTAGATCAAAGATTGGGGTTGTTTAAATTTAAAGATGTGTTTAAGGCATGTTTACCCTTAGGCAAATATTAGACACGGATTTGTAGTACAACATTTCTTAAAGATCTGTTCAAAACATATTTATGCCGTGTCCAATTCTTTCGTGGTAAGACTGTTAATGTTGATATATTAAAAACGGCTCGGCCAATTTCGTTAAAATTTAAATGGGACCATCTGGAAAGGGTACCCTGGAATTTTCCAAATAGGTTCAGGCATCTTCGAGTGATAGGTGAAAAAAAAAAAAAAAAAGTTTGTGACGAATTGAGAACCTCCTCCTTTTTTGTGAAGTCGGTTAATAAATCATAATCCTTATCATATTGTCACTGTGATGACAGAGAACATAATATTTGCAATACAGGCTTTTAATTTAGAGCGGATATAAGACACTTTAGCATACTGATCAACAATTTTATGTAGCAGTATGTATCATGGTTAAGGTGCTGGCGGTATGTAGCTGTTACAGCAGATCCTACCGAGATAATCACATGGTTTCGAGCTTTAAATATTCAAGGTCGTCGGACAGAGCTTTGCTTTGAAGGATTTTGCTGTTAATTCTATAAAAGCCGGTTTGTAATGTTTTGTGTTCGAAATGAAGATTTTATATTATTATGTTGGATTTAAGTTTGTCATTCATAAAAGTACTATTTTTATTTCGAAAGCCCCGTTTGCGTAGGGGTACATGGCTCCACATATAAACGAGACCATGCCGATTAAATCGTAGCAGTAGGGTGTACGTCCACGGATGGCAGGAGCTTTATTTTGTTGTTCCTTGCTACCATAATATTCCATTAAAAAAAGAATTATCAAAATCAGGCGACTCTGTAAAAAGTTACGCGTGGTCATACATAAATATATATATTCCTTCGTTTTTTTTCATCGGTTATAAAAGTATCTAACCACCATAAAGGGAAAATATGCCGCCATAACCTTACGGCATATCGGTAGCACGCAGCCTTTGAGAGTGAGATTATTCTAGGCCTAGCTCTAAGATGTCACCATCTTCGACACACGAAATATAAAAAATAACTGTGAGACCGCAGGACACACATTCAAAAACAAATACAAGTAGTATTTCTGAATACGAATGTGTGTCCTTGTATCGATAATATAAGCTGCGTCGTGTGGCTTTGCCTGCATAAAAAAACCATATTGTATCCCAATGCTATCCCAGTGCAATATTTTTGCCAAATAAACAAACAACGTGACTTTCCTATTTATAAATTGGTGTTAGTTTTAAGCGTTACGTAAAAGGGGCTTCAGTTAACTTATATATTCTGAAGAGAGTCGAGTCGAAGGCCACCGGACGGACCACTCTGAATATATAAACAGTTGATGAAACGGACTCCGAGTCCTAAAGCTACGTAGATCTTAGTCGCACCCTGTTTTATATAATAAATAGTCTGAGAAGTTATTATACGCCTAATCCTCTTGTAACACCTCGTTATATCATCTCTTCACACTATGACACGACTGGGCGCACACCTGAGTCCCTCTTGCATTACTTTTCTGATCCCCCTTGATCAATTAAGAATTATATTTTTGTTTATCCCTTGCATACAGACAAGCATTAACGACCATTTCACTTGATATACTACGCAATTTTTTTTTTTTTTTCAAATAACATTGCGCTACTTTCGTCCCTCCCTCCCCCCTCTAAAAGCTAAACTGCTGTCTTGAAAAATCTGAAAAAAATGATATGATAATAGCGCATTTCATGAACTTTAAAGGAAATTTATAGCGGTTAAGATAACCTTATTAGTTTAGCAGTAATAGTCGTTGAACTTGGGTGTTGGATAATTTTGTACCAAATACAAAATCCTTTAAAGTGACAAAGACGGAGTACCTAGTTGCTTGCTTATAACGGGTAAAGACTTGCATTGAATAACAGGCTACTACGGAACCCTACATTGCGCGTGGCCCGACACGCACTTGGCCGGTTATTAAATGTTAGGTAAGTAAATATGATTCCATTTCGGACCGCATCGTCACTTTACTTCAGGTGACATGGAGAGCTTGTTTATCAAATAAAACGGAAATTTGTCTGTGGTCAGTTTATCAGTAAAACCATCATTAATATCTCTTCTATCTTTCTACCTTATACATATAAATAGTTCGGTAAAACCTGAAGGATGTAAAGCACAAATTGTAACATCGCTTACTGAATTCACATAAAACGTAGACATATCACCAATACATTTATCAAGTTCTGGTATGATGTTCAATGTCGGCCAAATTGAAAGATAGGTTTGGATAATTGCGTTTAACACCGCATCGTCAGCATATATTAATTGTTATAGGCAGTGGTCATGCAGGTGGGCGGAGAACGCCCAGAAAAAAAAAGATGTTGATTTTGGCCGCCGTCATTGTAACAGTAAATCCAGCTTCACATCTCTTCCATCTTTCTATATTATGAATTGTTCGGTAAAGCCTGAAGGAGCTGCTGCACAAATGGCAGCATCGCTCACTCCACCGTGACATTAGCATGCGCGACATGTCCCGCCCAGCGCGGCGCGCACACTAACGAGCGCGGCCTCTCACACCGCTAATAGAGATTATTGTTGTAATTAGGATCAGGAGTTCAGCTCTAGTTAAATACTCGTTACATGTCCGTTTTATAATTAGTGAACTCAAGAGATATCTTATAAATTTAACACTCAAATATGGTACTTATTGGGATTATAAAGTTACAGATTTCAATAAAGTAATAAGGATTAGAATATAGACATAATTACGTAGAAGAGAATGACAAGCTGCACCGACCTCAGGTAGGTGGGATAAGGATGGGGTGCGTGTCGGAACACCTCCTCGTGGTGTACCCTGGGTATCGGCCCACAACTTTTCCCTGTTAACTGGGTTAAGTTGTCGACCGATAGCGAAGTTCCGAAGTGAGGGGCTCCTCCGCGTGTCCCTCTGATATTTAGCAGAGGGCACAGCGTGACGGGGCGGGCTCGGTGGTGGGAGCTGCCCAGTGGCGGGTCTGAGCATAATGCTCGGACTAAGCGGCGGGGCCGGTAAGAGGCGCATGAGGGCTGTTCGCATGCTTTTGTCATGCGAGCCAGACGGTGGACGGTGTGCGAGTAGGGGTAGTGGCCCTTCGCACACCTGTCATTTGAGGGACAGAGGGTGTGGTGAGTTTGAGGAGAAGACGAGCCACACTCCTCTTTGGCTGTGGGTCCGACATGCTCGGACCGAGTGTTGGGGCCGGCGACGGTCAAAGACGGTCAAAGAAGGGTCTCGCATGCCATTGGCATGCGAGACCCCACTCTTCGGGACGGTGTGCGAGTAGGGGTATTTGCTCTTCGCACACATGTCATCAGCGGGACGGAGGATGTGAGGCCAGGTGCCACACTCCTCTGTCATTGTGGGGTAACTGTTGGAGGGTCGGGGGACTCTCCAACGGCTTGCACTCCCCACATGATGGTTGAGGGTTGACCTTGGTGAGCAGGGTCAGCCCTCCGCAGCGGCAGAGGCCCATTTGGGTCTGCCACCGGTGCAAGTTGGTGGATGACGGCTCACCCCAGGTTTTTAGTGCGGTATCCTGCCCTTCAGGCAGCGAGTCCCACATAACTATTCGGTCCCCCGGGCGGGTGGTATCCATAAAGGATTTTCCTGGGTCAAAACAAAAAAAAAGGTGGGACAAGGATAAAGGGCTATATTTCCATAGGACACAGTGGTGGCACAACACTGCAATGGAAAACAACAATGAGTTGATGCATAGTACAACAAAAAAAACTATGCATTTCATAATTCTACTCATTGTAAGTATACCATATCTCGTAACAACTAGGACATAAAGATATTTCAACCATGTTTAGTGGATACTAAATATAAGCAAGAAACAAATGCTTTACAATTCCCACAGACACATTAAGGGTCAGTTCACACCGCGACGCGCATTTGGAGTCGCGCGGCGTAGCGCAGCGCAGACCGACGCCGCGCGGCGCAAAAAAACGCGCGATGCCACCAAATTATCTCAATGCAATTTGTATCTTATTGTGTAGTTAATAAACTTCAATTGTTTATCACGCGGTTCAATTGTTTCTTCCCGCGTCTTGCTGCGCCGCGCGGCGCAGCCTGATGCCGCCGAACTAACTCAATGAAATGTGTATCTTTTTTTATAGTAAATAAAGTTATTTCTTGTAATACTCTCGCGCCGCGTCGCGTTGCGGTGTGAGCCGACCCCAAGAGTAGTATATAATCCAAGCCATCGACTTCTGAGAGCCAATCGAGATCGTTCAGGGCACTTGTGAACTTCTGACGTTTCGCGATAGTCGCAGCCGACAAGTATACGACAACAGCGAGCGACATCGGACGACAATTACACAGCGCCAACAAGTGTCCGTCGCTTCACTACACTCAGCGTCGATAGAGGGACACAGTGGAATTATCACAGTAGGTTCTAGTTCTGACCAGTTGGTCTAGTAGTTAGTGAGCTTGTCCACGAACCGAAGGTCGTGGGTTCGATTCCCACACGGGACAATTCTGTGTGTGTAAATGTCGGTAATTCTGCATGTTATTCTGAGGTGTACTAAATGGATGAATAGAATATAATAGAAAACCATTTATTCAGGCAAAAAACGCTGTACACAAAAACAATACGCTTATAAAGTAACTACCTAATTAAATGACTAATTATTACATCAACTACTTAAACTACATACAAAAAGTAGGTAATCATATATATTTAACGACGTGTATACTGTTGCTGTAGTGTACAGTACTGCCGGATTAGGTCTAAGCTCTGCTTAATGCTGCAGTCAGAACTACAGCCAGGCCTCCCTCACTCGCCCATAGCTACAGCGCTTTATATCTAAACTTTCGACCAGCGCCGGCGTTGGTAGCCACCAGTCGGTTGTCACTACTTATGCGCGCGCAACGTTTATTATTATTCAAATGACGGGATAGCTGCGCATTCGTATTCTGCATTAGAAATGATTTATGTTTTTCATAGTCATTTTGCGGGTTTGACAAAAAACATGTATAATTTTTTTTTTTTTTCTGCTAACGATACTAAAATGACAAGACGGCGTAAAATTCACTTTTGCGACTTAAAATTCAATTCTTAGTTTGGACGTTTGATTTTATTTTGTGATACCTCACAAAAAATAATTCGTAAACTTTTTTTTATTTCATTGTGTCAACCCTTTACTGTAACGGGCGCGCGCCGGTACATCGAGCGCTGAACAAAGTAATAATAACGCTAGGTCGAGCGCTTTAGACACATTTTTGCTGGTATTGTCTGAAATAAGCGTTGGTATTGTGTTTTTGTAGGGCAGTGAAATATCTGTTACGTATTAACTATTATATCATCTGTGCTACAGCGCTGATTTATAGCACAGACCTCGGATGATGAAACGGATAACATACTTGAAACGATAAAATGAATATGTTGCCTTAAAATCCATAAATATGATAAATTAATATACTTATTGTAAATATATATAAATGAACGTATGAATTAATAGTTAGACAATACAATAACTAAAGGAGGGACATAAAAAACATGATGAATTAGTATACTATGACTATATGAGACCTAGAACAAGACGGATGATAGATCATCAGTCTAAGCTACAGCTGTAGGTAGGAAACCTACCGAACAAGACAGATGATAGATCATCAGTCTAAGCTACAGCTGTAGGTAGGAAACCTACCGAACAAGACGGATGATAGATCATCAGTCTAAGCTACAGCTGTAGGTGGGAAACCTACCGAACAAGTTCGTGTTATACAGTCGTGCAGTGTTTTAAGTGTCCATACTATTATACACCCTGGGGTTTAACCCGTAAAATAATAAATAACCTCTCTTATTTCATATTGGCTTTTATTATGCAAAATTGAAGGAGAACCTGTCGTACCATAAATAAATTCACTGACATGTATTATAGAATATAAAATAAACTGGTCAAGTGCAAGTAGGACTCGCACTCGTAGGGTTCCGTAACACAGTAGAGTATTCTATAACTATGATTTATCGAACCTACAAAAATAACTTTGTTTTTCATAGTGTTTGTATGAAAAACAAAGTTATACTTGCGGTCGCTATATCTGCTGACTGTATCTCGTTCAAACCAATTTTCGTTGAAAGTTTTTATTGAGATCTACAGAATATATTTTTTCTAGATTTTTCACTCCCTTACTTTAGAAGTTAGAGGGGGGGGGGGGGACACACATTTAACCACTTTAGACGCGCCAATCTTTTAAATGATTGACTTTGAGAAAAAATGATTTTAGAAACCTCAATGTTTTTTTTAAAGACCTATCCATAGACACCCCACACGTATAGGTTTGTTCCAGTTCCATGTATGGGATGCCCCCCCTTAAACTTTTATATTTTTTAATTTTGTATAAAAATTGGAAAGTGGTTTACAGAATACATCTACCTACCAAGTTTCAATTCTGAAGTCCTAATAGTTTCGGAATAAAATGGCTGTGACATACGGACGGACAGACAGACAGACAGACAGACATGGCGAATCTATAAGGGTTTCGTTTTTTGCTATTCGGCTACGGAACCCTAAAAAATTACCTGCTGGATATTTATTACACTGTGACATGTCTTACAATGACTGTCTGACAATGAACATTCCTGATTGGCACGACACTCTGTCACATCACCGTCTGAATGTACTCTGTACACTGTGCATCTACACTGCACATTTATGAACAGCACGGTACGTCACGTGCAGTGTCGTTCTATTGCAATAGTGTCTGTCTATGGAGTTTTGGGATTAGGTTATGCTGACGAACATTATGTAGGTTTTGAAGCCAGTCTAGTTGTTATTAAAGGCGTATGCAATTGAATAGTTTAATATAGTTTTTATAGTAGGTAGCAAATAAGCAAGAAAACTGATGGAAACATTTTATATTTTTGGTATGTTTGTTAACAGTGTAAATTATTTGTCCGCGATATCCCTTACACAGTGATTTATAAATGCTTTCTATTTGAGTTTTATGTATGTTCAACGTGTGCCTTATACTGTACGGCTTGCTCATTTGTTGTATGGCTTATTGCCTGAGCTAATATGGAAATAGAAACTTAATTCTTGGAACAAACAAAGTTTTTAACCGATTTGTGCTGAGAAAACATATTTTAAAGTGAGCACAAACACAAAACAAAACGTTAAATTACTCCACAAAGAAAATTAATTATATGACATGAGTGTTTAATATTTATCAATTTATAATAATATAATATAGCGAAAGCTTCCTTGAATGTGCAGTAACGAGAACCTGAAGAAAGCTTCCTTGAATGTGCAGTAACGAGAACCTGAAGAAAGCTTCCTTAAATGTGCAGTAACGAGAACCTGAAGAAAGCTTCCTTGAATGTGCAGTAACGAGAACCTGAAGAAAGCTTCCTTGAATGTGCAGTAACGAGAACCTGAAGAAAGCTTCCTTGAATGTGCAGTAACGAGAACCTGAATAAAAGAATCTTTTTAAATTAATATCTAAAGCGGAGTAAGTTAATCGGGTTCCTCTTTGTGTTTATTTAGTTGCACCACAACGGAAGTAATGTGTTTATTTAGTTGCACCACAACGGAAGTAATGTGTTTATTTAGTTGCACCACAACGGAAGTAATGTGTTTATTTAGTTGCACCACAACGGAAGTAATGTGTTTATTTAGTTGCACCACAACGGAAGTAATGGATATCTGGATAAGGCTTGTTTCAGAACAACGCCTCCCTGGGCTTATAGAGACCCTTCTCTATGGATTACTTAGATATGCTTCACGCACATGCTGAAATTCCTCTTATACAATGAAAAATAATGAATCTAAAATTGACTATTCAGGCAATATATTTCCGAGTGTGTGCCCTGTAGTGCAGTTGCACGTATTGAAACCTCCACCCCCTCATCTCCATCGGACAACTAGACGTACTGATGTTGGCCATCGTTGCAGTACAATAGTGAATATTCCATTAACCAACATGAAATGTTTTTCTTCGATATTTATAATACGAAATGTCAGAAGTTGAATTCGTTGCCGACCGTTAGTTTCTGTGTTTCCCAAAGAGGTGGCCCAGCTCAGGAAAAATGAAAGTTTTTGATCCGGCAGCAAGGTAGGCTAATGACAACATTTAATGTCACATGTAACACCTTATAGCGGTTAGCACAGGACCGTAGAATTAAGGTGAATGCTAGCGTGACCCCATCTTGCCCCATACATAATCACTCTGGCACACCCGTGCCAGAGTGGTATCCATGAGGATTTACCCCACGTAAAAATAAACTGGCCAAGTGCAAGTCGGACTCGCACTCGTAGGGTTCCGTAACACAGTAGAGAGAGATTCTATAAATGTGATTTTTCGCAACTACAAAAATAACTTTGTTTTTCATAGTGTTTGTATAAAAAACAAAGTTATATTTGCGGTCGCTATATCTCAAAAACTGCTGACTATCTCGTTCAAACCAATTTTCGTTTAAATTTTTTATTGAGATCTACAGAATATATTTTTTGTAGATTTTTCACTCCCTTACTTTAAAAGTTAGAAGGGGGGGGGTCACACATTTTACCACTTAGACGCGCCTATCTAGAAAAAATAATTTTAGGAACCTCAAGATCATTTTTAATACCTATTCATAGAAACCCCCACACGTATAGGTTTGAACAATTTTTTTTTTGTTTCAGTTCCATGTATGGGATGCCCCCCTTAAAATTTTATATTTATTATTTTTGCATAAAAATCGGAAAGCGGTTTACAGAATACATCTACCTACCAAGTTTCAATTCTGTAGTCCTAATAGTTTCGGAATAAAATGGCTGTGATATACGGACGGACAGACAGACAGACAGACATGGCGAATCTATAAGAGTTCCGTTTTTTACCATTCGGCTACAGAATCCTAAAACGGACCGTTAGAAGTGGCATAGACGAAAAGAGGCATACACTTACGAGTGGGTATAATAATGCTTACATTAAATAAACTGGCCAAGTGCAAGTCGGACTCGCACTCGTAGGGTGCCGTAACACAGTTAAGTATTATGATTTTTCGCAACTACAAAATTAACTTTGGTTTTCATAGTGTTTATATCAAAAACAAAGTTATCTTTGCGGTCGCTATATCTCTAAAACTGCTGACTGACCAATTTTCGTTGTTAGTTTTTATTGAGATCTACAGCATATATATTTTTTTTATTTTTCACTCCCATACTTTAAAAGTTAGAGGGGGGGGGGGGGGGGGGACGCACATTTTACCACTTTAGACGCGCCTATCTTTCAAATTATTGACTTGGAGAAAAAATGATTTTAGAAACCTCAATGTAATTTTCAAAGACCTATCCATACCCCACACGTATAGGTTTAAAGATTTTTTTTTTCAAAGTCAAAGTCAAAGTCAAAGCATTTATTCAGTATATGGGCAAATTAAAAATTAGCACTTACACACGTCAAATAACATTAAATAGATCATATTCAACAAAAAATATAGATATAACAGAAACATAACGCTTTGAATTTACAAAAAAAAAAACAAAGGTATTGAGCCATTCAGCTTTCATCTAGACGTTGAACGTCACACTTAAAACACATGTTTAATTCCCCTTATTAATGTAGGGTTGCCAACCGTACCATTACGTGCACCCGCAACCCAGTGCATGTTTCAGTACTTCAGACAATTTTTATCCAAAAAATTGTGAAATAATGAAACATAATAGATAAATAAAACGCAGACTAATTGCAGTACAAATCATGTTCCGAATGGAACTGATTGTCCGACTATCAGCCGCATAATACCGTCGTAACAGGCAACCCTAGATCAGCAAACAAAATATGAAAACTGATTGACTGTTGAATCTACTGGTGTTTCGGAAGTACTCCCATCAGAGAAGAAACACCAAGAAACTCTATGGGGCTTGTCACTTATTTTAATTCATTTTTTTTAATTCATATTAAATAAATGTTTAATGTACAATAAGTAATTCTATTATCATACAATTTATATAATATCTTGGAGCTTGGGGCATTCAGGCCAAGCATTTTTGTCATTCATATAGTCATTTATTGTATAGTACGATTTCTTCATTAAATTGGATTTTACAAAGGTTTTAAATCTGCTTATAGACAGTTGATCAATATCTTTAGGAAATTTATTATAAAATCGTATACAGTTCCCCAGAAAAGAACCACTAACTTTCCACAACCTGAATTGAGGTAGAATTAATCTATTTTTGTGTCTTGTATTGAAATTATGTACATCGGACCTCTTATCATACTCATTCAAATTTTTGCGTACATACATAATATTTTCATATATATATTGACATGCCACTGTGAGAATTTTAATCTCCTTAAATTTTTCACGAAGTGAGTCTCGCGACTTCATGGTATATATAGATCGAATAGCTCTTTTTTGTAAAACAAATATAGATTGGATTTCGGCGGCTTTCCCCCACAATAAAATGCCATAGGACATTATACTATGGAAGTAGCTAAAGTAAACCAATCTAGCAGTGGATTCGTCAGTCAAGTTTCTGATTTTACGTACTGCGTATGCAGCGGAGCTCAATCTACCTGCCAGAGCCGATATTTGAGAACCCCATTGTAGTTTTGAATCCAGGGTGATGCCCAAGAATGTAGCGGATTCAACAAATTCTATCAGTACATCGTTTATTAATATCCTGCTATTAATGACACCCTTTCTTACATTTGGCAGCGAGAATTTAATACATTTAGTTTTTTTGGCGTTCAGTAATAAGTTATTGGTTGTAAACCAATTCAAAACCTGTGCGATTGATTTGTTAACATCGTCAAATCCAGGCGCAATCCTATCTATTTTGAATATTAAGGATGTATCATCCGCGAACAAAACAATGTCACATAAGTTTTGCACGAAAGACGGCAAGTCATTAATATAAACTAGAAATAAAAATGGTCCTAAGATCGATCCCTGCGGAACTCCCATTTTTATGAGGGATCCAGATGACCTGACGCCATTGACCTCAACCATCTGTATTCTATTACTGAGGTAGGATGAGACCAGATCAAGTGCTTTTCCGTTAACGCCGTAGTGTTTTAATTTGCAAATTAGCGTTTTGTGACAGACGCAATCAAACGCTTTAGATAAGTCACAGAAAACGCCGATGGCATCTTGTGCTTTCTTCCAGGCATCAAATATATGTTTAAGAAGATTTACTCCAGCATCAGTAGTAGAACGCCCCTTAGTGAAACCATATTGTTTGTGATTTAAAAGATGATTAATATTAAAATGTGCCAAAAGCTGGTCTAATATAACTTTTTCAAAAACTTTACTGAGCGCCGGTAATATAGAGATTGGTCTATAGTTTGAAGGGTAATTTTTGTTCACTGATTTGTATAGGGGAATTAATTTACTTTTTTTCATTACATCAGGAAAGACACCTTCATCGACGCATCTGTTAAAAATAAACGCTAAGTGAGGGCTAATTGCATTAATAATATAACTAAGTACTTTGGTTGACATACCCCACAGATCCTCGGTTTTCTTTTGATTGAGCATTTTAAAAGTTTTGATAATTGATATTGAAGTTATGTGTCTGAACTCAAACATAGAGTCACATACATTCACACACTTCGATAGTAAAACAAAAGCATCCTTAGGGGAAGAGTTTAAAGGCTGAGTAGTAATAATAGGTACTTGTGAGAAGTACTCAACAAATGTGTTAGCGACATCATTATTATCTATGATTAATTTATTATTAACTTTTAACATAATTTTACCGTCCCTCTGCTTAATTTTTCCAGTTTCTGTATTAATGACTTTCCATGTTGATTTTATTTTGTCATCGGCATGCTTAATTTTTCTACTTAGATGCAGTGATTTTGCTGTCTGACAAACAACTTTAAAAGTTTTTGAATACAATTTTAAGTGATTTATGAATTTAGTATTATGTAAATTAATGGTTTTTTGTGAGTACAAGTTATACAAATTGTTTCTACTTTTATAAATACCAGGAGTTGCCCAGTCATCGAAACGAACCTTCGCACCCTTTCTAACCATTTTAATTTTAAAAATATCATTGAACTCTGCATCTAACATTTGAAATAAAGCACTGCATAGGTCATCAGGATCCTCAGAAAATCTTAGGTTCATTAATTGCTTGTCAATGATATCCACAAACTGTTCAACCCGTTTGGTGGTAATGGGCCTGTAAAAATGTTCTTGGCCTTTGATGGATAATTTACATGAAAAAGTGACACTTTGTCCCAGATGGTCCGAGCCAAGTTTATCAAAAATTGCAATTTTTTCGGGTTCACAGTTGCAGAACACATTGTCCAAGCAGGTAGCTGACGAGCTAGTGATTCTTGTTGGCTGATTAAAAAGATGCTTCAGATTGAAGCTTAGAAATAAATTTTTTAATTTGTCGCTGAGCGGAGACTGATCAATTAAATTAACATTGAAATCGCCACAAACTATTAAAGATTTAGAGGTGTTGAAGACTTTGCTCATTACTTCTTCCATAATTGTTTCAAACATTTTATAATCAGCCGATGGAGGTCTGTATACACAGATGACTATATGTTGCCCCAGCTCTATACAAGATAATTCAACACATCGTTCCACAGACAAAGCTACTATGTCTTTACGCTCTTTAAAGTTACAATTTTCAGTTACATATATTAGTGAGCCACCACGAATTGCCTTTTGTCTAATGAATGTGCTGGCAATTGTATAATTTTTTAATATTGGTAACAAAGTACCTTTCACAAACCAGTGTTCAGTAATACACATTATGTCAACTTTATAATAATTGAGAAATAATTCTAACTCTAAGGCTTTGCTGGAGAGACCTTGTATATTCTGATGAAAAATGTTGATTGAGTCAGGCCTCCCCATTGTCTTAGACATTAGTTTAAACTAACTAAGTCTACTACGCTACAATTACCCTGCATAGTAACACCACTACGTTGGGGCTCGTCTTTGTGATCTGTTACAATATGTAAAACAGGGTCATAAATATTGTATGCTAATAACTTAGCAATGGTCGACTTATTAGTCTTATTGAGATACAAAGTATCCTTTGTCAATATTACTTTACTAATAAATTTGTTGGTTTCAAAATACAAAAAGTCGCTGAAGCGACACGTCAAATTGTACAGTGCCAAGTTCAATTTATGAGCATGCTCATTATAAGAGCAACTACTTGTTTTAAGATACGGGAATGAACAAACTATTATTTTACTAATGCCTCTGCTGGCAATGTCTGACAAAAGTTTAATTAGAATATTAATATCAGCTTTTTTAACGTTTGTGCTATTACCTAGCTGCAATACAATAGTACAATTTTTGTGATACTGAAAGCTGCATATTTTTTTACATAAATCTGTAATTGATAAATTAGGGCAGCAATTGTTATAAACATTTTGGTTCAATCTATTGTCTAATAAGCTACCCATACCTACTCCCATTTCATCGCTGAACACAATGGTCTCTCTAGCAGGCTCCGGCAGTTGTAAAGGACTGCCTGAGTCCACCTCGGAGGCACCAGTGCACTGTAACGATGACACTACTTCCTGCCTAACCAAGTCAGTCTGTGCACGTAAACTTGCAGTATTAGCTGTACTTGGTGAGTTGCTATCCTCTTGGTAGCATTCACTCTGCACACCACAGATAGGAACCCCAATTAAAACTTTTGAGACGCACATTTCTTGTTTTAATAATTCAGCCTTTTCTTTAAATTCTATTAATTCTTTGTTACTGCGATCTAACATCTCTAGGCAATGCTGTAATTCTTTACTTAAGTCGATGTTTTTCTTAAATTTTGTTTTAGTTCTATGTATGGGATGCCGCCCCTTAAACTTTTATATTTTTTATTTTTGTATAAAAATCGGAAAGCGGATCATAGAATACATCTACCTACCAAGTTTCAATTCTGTAGTCCTAACAGTTTCGGAATAAAAAACCACCCTGTCTGATCTATCTACAATCTGTTGCAGCTGTAAGTTGGTGAGCAGTTGAGTATTCTGCATATTCCAGGAGATCTCCCAGCATCAGGTTTAATATTACCATGTTCTTACAATATCGTTGAAGTAAGAGGATACCGAATTTCGTGTTGATCAGACCTATGAAAGTTGATTTCATAGCGCCATCGCTGCGCATTAATTGTATCATCATTTTATTCGATCTGATGAAATTGTTGTTAAGTACGTCTGTACCCGCTACAAATATTTGTCAGTCAGTCAGAGAGTCAGTAATATAGTTAATTATCTGTGAACAAGTCATAAAACTGAGAACAACAACAATAAGCTCACACGAACTGTTGGGATTCAGTTAGCGCGCGAGATTTAACTTCGCTCCTGAGGGAACAACACACGATCAGCGGTCGACAACTGTTAGCTAATCTGTGGTTGTTTGGACAACTTTTATCCAGCTTACCGGCTGTGCCGTGACTTGTTCCTCGAACTAATTGATAATATTTTTGACTGTTCAATACTTTTGATGTTTTAGACAACTAAATAAGTAAAAGCTTGAAATAGTTTTACATTTCGCGCTTATCCTATGTTTGACAGTTCTAAGAGTATTTTACCACTGAAATACTAATTTTAGTACCATGGAAAATTTAATTTAGTCTGCGCAACATCAGGATTGCCTCCAAAGTTGGCATAAATCACACCATTACAAACTTTTTCTGCTGTTTCACAAGATTGTTGGACACATTTGTGACCTTTATCATATTATAAATTATTTATTGTATTTATATTTGTCTTTTTTAGGGTTTCGAACCCAAAGGGTACAAACGGAACCCTATTACTGAGACTCCGCTGTCCGTCTGTCTGTCTCTCTGTCTGTCTGTCCATCTGTCACCAGGCTGTATCTCATGAACCGTGATAGTTAGACGGTTGAAATTTTCACAGATGATGTATTTCTGTTGCCCCTATAACAACAAATACTAAGAACAGAACAAAGTTAAAAATTAAAGAGTTTAATACAAAAAACGTGTTGTTTACGATAACGCCATTTATGAATCTTCATAGATGGCGCTATCGTTTTTCCCTTAATCTCTGAATCTGTATCTGAATCACGGAAACGGCTCGAACTATTAAATAAAATTTAGTAAACAGGGGATTTCGGGGGTGATAAATCGATCTAGCTAGGATTCATTTTCAGAAATGTTCTTTTATTCGTGTTTTCAATAATCAACTTAAAATATGACTCCTTCCGACATCTATTGGCGAGTAGAAGTAGCTTTTGGCAAAGCTCGGTGTTTAATCTG
Source organism: Cabera pusaria (assembly GCA_954871355.1). NCBI lineage: Eukaryota > Metazoa > Arthropoda > Insecta > Lepidoptera > Geometridae > Cabera > Cabera pusaria. Next base: position 327,960 of record OX940911.1, read on the forward strand.
CAATCAACTACAAATAACTTACCTGTGTACTGTACTGTACCTGTGTGCCTTTGCAATTAATTCACATTGACGCAACTAGATGGCAGCACAGGAAAAATAAGCACGCGCAAGCGTTTCATTTGTTAAATTTGTGGGCCTCGGTCGATTTGTTAACTTATTTGAGATTGGCATGCAGTAGCGTACAGTATTTTAATATTAAAATTCTTAATTAGTACTTAAAGAGTTTCATTTAGCTAGAATCAGTGGAAAGTTAGATTAGTTAGTCGTACGAACACTCGGTCTTCCTTGATCCTTCCAGATTTAATAATATTAATTACCGTTGCATTAACGTTTACTTAGTTGGTTTGGTTTTTGGTGTTAGATTAGAAGTTTAGAACCCTCCGTGTGCGGGACAAAAGTCGCACTCGGCACTTGGCCAGTTTTTTATATCATATAGGTTAGTGTTTAACCACTATCTCACTTGTTGGTAAGTGAAGATGCGGTCGAAGATGATAGCACCTTAGGTCTAGAATGGGATGAAATACTATTTTAGAAAGGAACAAAGTCAAGTTAGCTAGTACTTAATTATTTGTAAATGTATCATGGTATGAAAGTATGAACAATCAACGTCAATGATAAGATAATAAAGAAGTAAGCGACATTAATGCGCGAGCAAATAATCACAAATACATTCCGCTGATTTAATGGCGGTGAACACAAAGCAGTATTTTATATCGTCCATAAACCGCAGCACTTAGCTCGAGTGTTCCATGGTCATGAATTTTCCCATTAGATTGCCATACGTCGATCCCTTCAACATAATGAGTTACTTTTATTCAATCCTAACAACGTTTACACCAATACGTAATCCATTACCACTTCGTCACCGACACAGCTAAGTTTATTTCGTGTCGACCGCGCAATGTATACGGAACATGAGTTTAAATCTCGTCGAAGTAGGAGTTTATGGTAAAAAAAGCGAAAATGAAATTTAGTTATGTAAGGTCACGTTTTCGATGTAAAAAAGCGTTGTTTATATTTGGATTGAATAGAATCTGAGTAGATACTGGCGCGGTGCGGCGCGGCAAGTGCGAGCGCTTTATATAGGTAGGTGTAGGTATCATACTTACACGTACCCAATTTAATATGGCTTTTAATGCCGAATGTAAGTTATTACAATATTTGTTTATGTGTCCAAAGATAATCAATAAGAGTCTTATTGATTATCTTTGGACACATAAGTCTCGGCAGCCAATCGATACTCGCACCTGGTCGCACTCTCCAGCTACTGTTCCGCCTGACTTACTACCAAAAAGTAGCTGACCACCATCAAGGAGAAAATCTACCCTCATAACCTCACGGTGTTCCGGCAGCATACAGACCTTGAGACTCAGAGTATTCTAGGCCTAGCGTGGTCACCATCTTCGACCACATCATCACTTACCACCAGGCGAAATAAGCCAATATAATATTAAAAATAGCTTATCCACATATTATAAACACGTTCGCAATGATGTTAAGTTCAATGGCAAGAAAGATATAGTTTTTATAAGCAAATATTATCTATGTTATATGTACAAACAATTTATCAGCGTCTGTAATTGGTCAATTATTTATACTTTGTATTATAAATTCACAATGTTATCTATAAGTTAGGATTGAAATTTGTTTGTTTAGATAATAATAATAAATAATATAATAAAATAGTTTATTGGTTGCATTTTACAAAGTTGGTACATTTTTAAAGGTACGTTTGTTTAAACTATGGAAAGAAGAAAGAAATAAAGAAATTCGTTTACTAGGCAAAACTCACATGATAACAAATTTCACTAAATATTATAATAATGTAAAACATAAAAAAACAAGAACATAAAACAGATAAAAGTGTTAAAAATGAGGTGAGGTGCCAAAAAGGCTTAACTCAGCACATATGTCTGGGGTTACACGCCTAGACGCTGGTTTTCAGCTAAGCCTGCGGGTGATGGACTAGCGCGAAAATATAAATATATATATATATATGCAGGGTTACAGGAGAAGTCGTGCTAGATCCGTGAAGGGCGTGGAGTACCCGTCATTTCTGACTTATTTCTCTATGAAACACCCCACCCTAAACTTAACCCTTTTCGAGATATGATTTTTTTTTTTTTTAAATTGCCGATTTTTAGCCTACTACATTGATTTGTGTTTTTTTTACGTGTCTTATTATTATTGTAGTTGCATTTTTACTTGTGTAATAAGATGCTTTAACGCGTTAATAATCAAAATAGTGCATACGTTAGTTGAATAGACCGTAGTAGACAAGTGAAAGTTAAGAAATTAAAAAAAATATTAGCAAGTTTATTTTTCTCTAAGGAATATCTAAAAAAAATATTATGCACTTGTTCAGCAGATGTTTTTTTAAATGTCTACGGTTCATCAGCTATCCAACGAGGTATAACAATAGGGTTTGTATTACATTTCGTGGAAAAAAGTAGTTTTATAGGCGACAGTGTAGAAGATAACAATAAAAAGTAAAATAAAACAATAGGTAAGGCATGAAATGTCATCAGGATGCGACAATGTATCCGAAATAGAGACGCCCATGTTGAACATGAACTGTAAAATAAGGAAAAGTTGTGTGAAAACATTTAACAAATGACATTTCATGCTTTACCTATTGTTTTCTTTTTGTTTTTCTTCCTGCACTAGGTCTATTGAGCCTGTGTTGCTGGCTCAAAGCGACTCCCTACCGTTACACTTCGCATTAATATGTAGACAATTTCGCTAGAAAACTATTTAATATATTTATTGTAATTTGTAATTTTTAACAGTTTTATTTTGATGTGCATGCTGTGTTCATGTATCTATTCAACTATACTCATTAAATAAATATCTAAGTAGTATCTAGTATAGTAAGTAAGTAATATCTAAAATAAATAATAGTGCTGTGGTAAGTGAGTGGTGCTGATGCTGTGGGTTTCAGTATGTGTTAAAGTGTGTGCATGTTGGTTTTGATTGTGTATGTGTGTATGTAAGTGTGTGTATTTGTTTATGTGGTTGTGTGCGTGTGTATGTGATGTGTGTTTATGTGTATAAGTAAATCACTCAGTATTTACTCAATTAAAGCTATAAGTTCCTCGGTGCTAGCATAGTCAAGTGTATGTAGGTAATTTGTAACAATTATCTTACAATCGTATTTGGTCTTTTCTTTAATGTCCACGTGCTTGTTTACTCGGTTATATAGCAGTGGACCAAGTGAGTGTAGGCATATTTTTCCATACTTCGTTCTTGTGCTTGAAGTAGTCGTGAAAATTCTATTCTTTCTACGTCTCTGTGAGCATTTTGCTAGAATTTCTTTAGTAAATAGCATATGCTGTTTACTGGTAATACTGAATGAAGAGCTGCCTAACTGAAAGTACTCGACTTTCCTTATACAGATCAGATGTAGAGTATCGTCTTGATTTGAAAGCCATTACCTTCAGTAGGGCTCTCTGTGCTCTTTCAAGTTGCAACAGATGTGTTTTCGCCGCTGATCCCCAAGCCGGTATACAGTATGTCAAAATAGATTGTGCTAGAGCATAGTATATTAGTAAGTATTAGGAATTCAAATTTCATTATGTGTCGCAATTGTTTAAAAATAAGAACACAAAACAGCATATTTTTGTTATGCTGAATATGTGTTTAATCACTGTCTCACCCGATGTCAAGTGACGATGTGTTTCAAGATGTAGCACGCTTGCTTGCCCAGAAGATACCTATTCACACGTGACTTGAAGACCCCCAGATGGTAATTATTGGGAAACACATACTAGCAAGGAATTCCATATCTTGGAAGTGTGTACGATGTGTGTCGAAGCAAATCGCCTCGTCCCTATCAAAATGATGTAAAGTTTTACATACAACATATTGCTGACAAACAAACAATGTATCCTTTATGCAAAATATGGTAATTTAAATTTCTACTTCGGACTCAAATAATAATAGTGTAGCGGAAACAGTTGCCGATGTTCCCGTTATCACAAAAACAACCAATTAAGGGAATATTTAATTGGATTGCACATTTATTCCACAAAGGCAGTGTGGCGGTGTTCCCGCCATGTTCCTCGCCGGCTCTGTGTAAGGGTAAACGTGTGTCATGAGCGGAGCGACGAGCGGAGAGATCTGTAATTATACATCTATACTAATATTATAAAGATACAACATTTGTATTTTTGTATGTTTGTAATGAGTAAGCTCAAAAACTACTGAACCGATTAAAAAAATTCTTTCACTAATACATAGAATGGACTTTCGGAATGAAAATAGGCTATATATTATCCCGTTTAAATCAAAGGTACATTCGTGGAGACCTAATTTGCAACCTAATTCGGCAAATAAACGGTCGAAAAAACACGTTTCTTACGAACGCTGCTTAATTGAAAATAGATAGAAGAATATTTTCCATGCAAGAGTTGTACAACTTAATAAGACCTACAAAAAAGTCAGCGACAGCATATGTCTATCTCTTAAGGTTGACTCACAGTAACCATTTTAATCTTAAAATTTTTGTTAAAAAATATTACATAACTTCCAAGGCTATTTTCAAGTATATAGTATTAATCCTTATCCAAATAATTACGTTAATTAGCTTGACCACATGTTATAGATTAAAATTGTCCATATGATTAAAATAAAAACTCTAGACGATATCACGAATTTCACAAACACGCATCGCAAAATTAATAAAATATTTGAAGTGAAACCACAGATTAGGTCATAGTTACTTCGAAAATATTATTATAAGCTTAGCTATGCTGTAGATCCCCACCGATCACAATCAATTTGAAGTCAATATAGTATAATAATATGATCTATTGTATAAAATAATATTCATGTATATATATAATTATATAATATAATATTTTAAACTACCCCGACTGATCTATGTATAATAGCTTTTTCCAATGACTCTAAACACGACATTTAAAATCTGAGCTGTAAGTTGGTGAGGATTTGAGTATTCTGTAGAGTCCAGGAGGCTTCCATGTTCTTACAATATCGTTGAAGAAGAAGATTTTCGAATTGATCAGACCTATGAAAGTTGATTTCATAGCGCAATTAACTAGAAAAAAGCTCATAATTTTATTAAGATTACGATACATCAAGTAGAAAATCTGTCGCCATACCTTTACCTTATACCTTTGAAGATGATCGCAGATAGGCTAGACTGTACATATATCCGTCACTGCTGCAATAAACATGTGCCCAGTAGTGTCAGATGTATGAAGTGGTGTATGATAGTAATAGTATAATATTTATTTTTGTTTTGACTTGTAATTATTAATATTGAACTGTACCTAATTATTAATTTGATATGAACAATTTTTAATTTAAATTTAATTTGATATACTTGTTAATTTAATTCTGTGTAATATGTAATTGACATTTTTATAATTCTTATGATTTTATTTTGATACTTAATATACTATGGTGTTGTGTAATATGGGCATGAGCCTGAAGTAAATAAATTTTAATTTAATTTAATTTTACGGTGTTCCAGAAAAACAGGCCTTGAGAACCAGAACATTCTAGACATAGCGTGTTAGCTATCCTCGACCACATAAACGCTTACCACCCGTGGTCAAACGTTAGCATATAAGATATTCAGGTGTAATAAAAATACTCGAAAGTCAACCCTTGTTTTTTATTCACCATAAAATGGCTTCCATGATAGTAATTTTCTTTCACAAGTATGTACTACGCATTAGTTCAAACAGTGGAGTATTTTATTGATTTAGTGTAACAAACAGTTAAAAAATTCTACTTTTTGTAGTGAACTGGGGTAGTAAAAAAAATCAAACTAAAATAACAAGACTATACATTTTCCCCTCTATATTTTGTTATGTTTTGTTACATTGTTATAGGCCTCTCCCATGGCACGCCACGGAGCTCGATCTTCAGCTATTCGTTTCCAACCGCTGCCAGCCAGCTTGCGTATATAATCGCTCCACCTAGCTGAGGGGCGTCCTACACTACGTTTGCCGAGCCGTGGTCTCCACTCTAGAACTCGTCTACCCCAACGGCTATCGGTTCTACGACAGATGTGACCAGCCCACTGCAATTTCACTTTGCTTATCCTTTGCGCTATGTCGATAACTTTGGTTCTCTGACGGATGACTTCGTTTCGAATTCGATTCAGAGAAACTCCGAGCATAGCCCTCTCCATAGCTCGCTGAGCGACTTTAAATTGGTGAACTAGTCGCACAGTTAGTGTTCACGTCTCGGCTCCGTAAGTAATGACAGGTAGGACGCCCTCTTTAAAGACTTTCGTCTTTAGACTTTGTGATATGGGCGATGAAAAGACTCGACGAAGTTTTCTGAATGCTGCCCATCCCAACTGTATTCTTCTGCGAGCTTTTTTCTGAAAGTTGTTTCTACCCAATTGCAAGATTTGCCCAAGGTAGACGTATTCGTGAACAACTTCGAGACGAACTCCGTTTAGGGTAATCGGTTCCGGAATAACATGTTCGTTGAACATGATCTTGGTCTTATGTAAGTTCATCTGGAGACCGATGTCATGAAATGATACTAAATATAAATTAAGGCTGAATTGCACCATCATACTTTAACTATGACAAACGTGAAAAATACGTCAAATTCCATACAAAAACACCGGTTAATAGTTATAGTTACGGTTAAAGTAAGATGGTGCAACTCAGCCTAAGTAAAAAATGTTTGAAAATTCTGGTAAATGGTGATTTTTAGTTATGCATTTATTTGGAAAATTGGAAAATGTTTATCATTAAAATACTCATTTTTGCTGTGTGAGCCCGCTCGTAGCTCCTCTACTAGCCAGTGCACGTCATAGAGGCAGCAAAGCTCCGCGTGTGAGGCGCTGCACAGACGCTAGGCGGCGCTCGCGTCGGCTACATGTTCTTATCAACTGACGAACTAATCTCCCTGCCTCGCCTCGCTCTGCTACCTACAACGACGCTACACACGTAGCTGGGAACTGTATACGATTTTATAATAAACTTCCTAAAGATATTAATCAACTGTCTATAAGCAGATTTAAAACCTTTGTAAAATCCAATTTAATGAAGAAATCGTACTATACAATAAATGACTATATGAATGACAAAAATGCTTGGCCTGAATGCCCCAAGCTCCAAGATATCATATAAATTGTATGATAATAGAATTACTTATTGTACATTAATTTGTATTGTACGCTACCCCCAATTTTTGTTTGTATTCTTCTTTTCCATGCCAAGGTTGTCTGGAAGAAATTGCTTTATGCAATAAGACCGCCGATTGTATTGCCTTATTATTCTACTGTCTTTCATCACATAGTATGTACAATTTGTAATTTCTTTGGTGATCAATAAAGAGTTTTTGTATGGTATTGTATTGTATTAAACATTTATTTAATATGAATTAAAAAAAATGAATTAAAATAAGTGACAAGCCCCATAGAGTTTCTTGGTGTTTCTTCTCTGATGGGAGTACTTCCGAAACACCAGTAGATTCAACAGTCAATCAGTTTTCATCTTTTGTTTGCAGATCTAGGGTTGCCTGTTACGACGGTATTATGCGGCTGATAGTCGGACAATCAGTTCCATTCGGAACATGATTTGTACTGCAATTAGTCTGCGTTTTATTTATCTATTATGTTTCATTATTTCACAATTTTTTGGATAAAAATTGTCTGAAGTACTGAAACATGCACTGGGTTGCGGGTGCACGTAATGGTACGGTTGGCAACCCTACATTAATAAGGGGAATTAAACATGTGTTTTAAGTGTGACGTTCGACGTCTAGATGAAAGCTGAATGGCTCAATAGCTTTGTTTTTTTTTTGTAAATTCAAAGCGTTATGTTTCTGTTATATCTATATTTTTTGTTGAATATGATCTATTTAATGTTATTTGACGTGTGTAAGTGCTAATTTTTAATTTGCCCATATACTGAATAAATGCTTTGACTTTGACTTTGACTTTGACTTTGACACGACATACACAATCTTAGGGAATTAGCACACTACTTCTGCACATCAAAGCGACGAGCTATTGCTTCGTACACCCACTTTTAGTCACAACGAATATAACAATACAAAACAATCTTTGCAATGTTCTTGTAGAATGAATAAGGTATAATCTCTTAATATATAAAATTCTCGTGTCACAGTTTTCGTTGCCATACTCCTCCGAAACGGCTTGACCGATTTTGATGAAATTTTTTGTGCTTATCCGGTATCTATGAGAATCGGCCAACATCTATTTTTCATCCCCCTAAATGTTAGGGGTAGTCCACCCCTAAATTTTATTTTTTATTTTTTAGACAAAATTTTTAATTTCTATTTTTTTATGATACAACATACAAAAATACATACAATCCTCAATTTTCACCTTTCTACGATCAACCCTTATTTTTTAATAGCCATTTATTTATATGGCAAAACAACGTTTGCCGGGTCAGCTAGTAATAAATAAATAAATGTTTATTATCGACCAACGTGGATCTTATTCGACACAGTACAATAGTAAAAGAAGTAATACATTTTAAAAATACATATAAACAGATTTAAACACAATTTCAAAAACACATTTTGGATATTGTAAATTTAAACATTAAAATTAAAAATAATAATAAAATAAATTAAATTGGATCGGATTGAATTGAATGTCAGTAATATGAATTAAAATTAAAAATGAAGTACTATATATGTATAATGTATACGTGCAAGAAGATGATTATAATACTTATGTGCGTCTTGTATTTTTACCCGACTACGGCGAAGCAAAAGAAAGGGTTATGTTATACACTTATTAATTTAAAAGTTGCGGTGAGAATGGTACAACACGTTTGAATGAGTTGCATGGCCGCGATGTATGCGATCTACAGAATATATTTTTTCTAGATTTTTCACTCCCTTACTTTAGAAGTTAGAGGGGGGGGGGGGGACACACATTTTACCACTTTAGACGCGCCTATCTTTTAAATGATTGACTTTGAGAAAAAATGATTTTAGGAACCTCAATGTCATTTTTAACCGACTTCAAAAAAAGGAGGAGGTTTCTCAATTCGACCGTATATATATATTTTTTTTGTATGTTTGTTCGCGGATAACTTCGTCGTTTATGAACCGATTTTGATTATTATTTTTTTGTTCGAAAGGAAATATCCCAAGTGGTACCATGGTAATTTTATCGAGGTCTGATAAGTATCTCCAGAGATATTGAGATAAACAGCTAAAAATTCGTACTGAAAATGAATAGCGCGGCATTGAAGTCGGTTCTTTTTTAGTTTTTAAACGATATTATTAAAGACCTATCCATAGACACCCCACACGTATAGGTTTGAAGAAAACATTTTTTTTTGTTCCAGTTCCATGTATGGGATATATACCCCCCCTTAAACTTTTATAATTTTTATTTTTGTATAAAAATCGGAAAGGGGTTTATCTCATTATCATCTACTTACCAAGTTTCAATTCTGTAGTCCTAATAGTTTCGGAATAAAATGGTTGTGACATACGGACGGACAGGCAGACAGACAGACAGACATGGCGAATCTATAAGGGTTCCGTTTTTTGCCATTCGGCTACGGAACCCTAATAAAAAACGACGAAGCGCTCGAGAAAAGGTAGGTTGCCTTTGCACTTCGCTTGACTCATCTTGGTGATCGGATAGATGCAGCAGGCTATTGTATAGATGCATCTCAATCGATACAAATACCATCAGTCAGAAAGTCATTGTTATCTTTTTTATTCAGATTCTTCTGAGACTGGTCTGACTAATAAGCGATACAACTATTTATTAGTTTCAATAGAAATAGATATTTATTTTCCACGAAATTTTAGAGCAGTGCTTATAAGCTATAATTATAATAAAACTTGCGGCAACTGTTTTCTTCTAAATAACTAAATTTGCTAATTTAATTTAAAAGTCCTTTGAGAAATAGTGAGCACTAAATTAAACAAAAAACAATAGCGATTCTTTTTTGTAACTTTAGTGAGTACTTTGAATGGTGGATTGTAACAAAAGGCAGCGCTTCTAATTCTACCGACCATAAATTACTTTCTACTATAACATTGAACATTTAATTTTAGTTTAATTCGACAGTTCATAATAATATAGAGAATTTTATTACTTAAGTGTTTTTACGAAATACTAATTGAATTTGCGTTTGATTTTATATAAACATAATAAATTCCAAATACAAAATTAAAATATTTGTTTTAGTTAGATTGCCATAAAGTAATATATGAATTATATCGAAGCGGCAATAACAGCCCAATCGATAAGGTGTCGATCTGGCGATCGAGAGGTCGTGAGTTCGATCCCCACCCATTGCACTATTGACGTGTACCCACTCCAGACACAAGCATATTTAGATTAGTTGGAGGGGTTAACAAGAATACTAGTAATGTGCAATCCACATTGCTGGTCAGTTTTATGAAAAAAACTAGAAGTCCTCCGCAGCTTCGCCCGCGTTAAAGACTTCTTTTTTTTACTTAAAACATTTATTTCGTAAAAACCTTTCTATCATAAAAGATAAATCATAGAAGTTAAAACCAAATCGGTCCAAACTTCGAACCACCGTTTTATCCCCTTAAAGGGTGAATTTTGAAAAATTATTTCTTAGCGGATATCTACGTCAAAATAACTATGTGAATGCCAAATTTCAGCGCAATCCGAAACAATATTGATTTCAGACTTGGTTACCCTACTTCACCCTCAACAACACCTCTTTTCTTGTTTATTTACTAAAGCACTTGTGTGAAGTTTCGAATAGAGAAAACTATCTAATATTGGTTCTCTATACAAATTTTGAACCCTCGTTTCATCCCCTTAAAGTGTGAATTTTGAAAAATTCTTTCTTAGCGGATACTTACGTCTAAATAACTATTTGCATGCCAAATGTCAGCGCAATACAAAACAATATCGATTTCAGACTTTGTTAACACCCCACTTCACCCTTTTAGGGGTGGCATTTCGAGAAAGCCTGAACCACGTATTTTCTTACTTATTTACTGAAGCACTTGTGTAAAGTTTCGAATAGAATCTATTCTTGTTTCTCCTTACAAACGTTGAACCCCCGTTTCATCCCTTAAGGGGTAAATTTTAGAAAATCATTTCTCAGAGGGAACTAACGTCGTAATAACTATCTGCATGCCAAATTTCAGCGCAATCTGAAACAATATTGAATTTCAGACTTTACCAGATTTCAACCTCTTAAGGGGGAAATTTCAAAAAAGCCTGAAACACGTATTTACTCATTTTTTAGGGTTCCGAACCCAAGGGGTACCAACGGAACCCTATTACTGAGACTCCGCTGTCCGTCTGTCTGTCTGTCTGTCCGTCTTTCACCAGGCTGTATCTCATGAACCGTGATAGTTAGGCGGTTGAAATTTTCACGGATGATGTATTTCTGTTGCCGCTATAACAACAAATACTAAGAACAGAACAAAGTTAAAAACTAAAGGGTTTAAAACAAAAAACGTGTATTTTACGATAGCGCCATCTACGAATCTTCATTGATGGCGCTATCGTGTTTACCTTAATCTCTGAAACGGCTCCAAAGATTAAATAAAATGTACTATACAGGTGTTTTCGGGGCTGATAAATCGATCTAGCTAGGATTCATTTTCAGAAATTTTGTTTTATTCATGTTTTCAATAATCAACTTTACCGAAAATCAACTTAAAATATGACTCTTCCCGACATCTATTGGCGAGTAGAAGTAGCTTTAGTGTTATTGTGCAGTTAAAGCAGTAAGTTGCTCTCAATTAAAATAAATAGTATTATTATTCGCCAATATATGTCGGGAAGAGTCATATTTTTCTATTTAAGTGGCAAAAAATACCGAGCATAGCTGTGCGGTGTTCAATCTGCAATCAACTATAAATAACTTACCTGTGTAATTTGCCTTTGAAATTAATTCACCTCGACGCAACTAGATGGTAGCACAGAAAAAATTAGCACGCGCAAGCGTTTCATTTGTAAAATTTGTGGGCCTCGGTCGATTTGTTTACTTTAGTTTTAATTGTAGTAGTGTACAGTCAGTATTGATTATTATATCTTCTTTTTTAGTACTTACAGAGTTTCATTTAGCCAGAATCAGTGGAAAGTTAGTCATGTACGTACTACGTAGTATTTATATTCTCTTTGAGTTAGTCGTACGATTGCGAACACTTGGTCTTCCAGATATTTAATAATATTAATAACCTTTGTGTTAACGTTCATTTAGTAGGTGTTAGAAGTTCGTTAGATATTCGTTGATGGCGTTCGGAACCCTCCGTGTGCGGGACAAAAGTCTGACTCGCACTTGGCCAGTTTTATTTACAGAAGCACTAATTGTGTAAAGTTCCTCCTCCATACAAACTTTGAACCCCCATTTCATCCCCTAAAGGGGTGAATTTTGGAAAATCCTTTCTTAGGACACATTTACGTACTAACACTAATATACCCTCCAAATTTCAAGTCTCTACGACCAGCGGTTTAGGCTGTGCGTTGTTAGTCAGTCATCAGTCAGTCGGTTAGTATGTCAGGACAAAGATTCTTATAGTATAAGATAAAATGAAGTGAAGTGGCAGTGGGTTTTTCACATCTGCCGTAGAACCGATAACCATTGGGGAAGACGTGTCCTAGAGAAGAGACCATGGCTCAATAAAAGTAGTATGCGACGCTCTCCAGCTAAAATATTAGATGTTTGTAAGAAAATAATAAGCATAAAGAAATAAAAAATAAATTATAAGTATTTTTTTTAAAACAAGCTTTTATCTGGGACAATGAACTAGATAGTTTAAAATAAAGTCTAGTAACTATTTTGCGGGTAATTACGTCCCTATACTCTTAAAAGCTTGAAGCTCTACCCGTTTTTCAGGCTAGGGAGTTACCATACTTCAGTGCCTCAAGCTTTTAAAAATATAGGTAAGTATCTACACGCCAAATACTTACTAGAATTTACTTTTAACATTCTAGTTCATTGTCCCAGATAAAAGCTTGTTTTTAAAAATATTTTTTACTATAATTTATTTTAAACTTTTTAGTAGGTAGGTATAGATACCGACATGATGTTTTAAAATATTCCACGGATATTTGATGTGATTATGGGTAAAGTGCTCTTTGCGGAAAATCAATCGACTCGGTGGGGCTATGTTGCTTTATAACAGAAATGACATGGCCCCCTTACAGCTTCATCATCAGATCCTGGCTATCATTTAAGTGTAAAGTGCTCCTCAAGAGAAATCATTTGAGCCCAAATTCACTGGGGTTACGTTATTTTATCACAGAGATGCCGTGGCCACCTTCCAGCTTCATTACCAGTCGCTAAATATCATCTAGGTGTAAAGTTCTCTTCAAGACGAATCAATCAAGACCAAACTCGGTAGAATTACGTTGATTTATCACAGAGATGCCATGGCCCTCTTCCAGCTTCATCATCAGCCCCTAGATATCATCTAGGTTAAAAGTTATCTTCAAGACGAATCAATCGAACCCAAACTCGGTAGGGTTATGTTGATTTATCACAGAGATGCCGTGGCCACCTTCCAGCTTAATTATCAGACCCTGGATATCATCTAGGTGTAAAGTTCTCTTCAAGACGAATCAATTGAGCCCAAACTCGGTAGAGTTACGTTGATTTATCACAGAGATGCCGTGGCCCTCTTCCAGCTTCATCATCAGACCCTAGATATCATCTAGGTTAAAAGTTATCTTCAAGACGAATCAATCGAACCCAAACTCGGTAGGGTTATGTTGATTTATCACAGAGATGCCGTGGCCACCTTCCAGCTTAATTATCAGACCCTGGATATCATCTAGGTAAAAAGTTCTCTTCAACACGAATCAATCAAGCCCAAACTCGGTAGGGTTATTTTGATTTATCACAAAGATGCCGTGGTCACCTTCCAGCTTCATCATCCGACCCTGGATATCATCTAGTCGTAAAGTTCTCTTCAAGACAAATCAATCGAGACCAAACTCGGTGGGGTTATGTTGTTTTATCACAGAGATGCTGTGGCCACCTTCCGTCTCCATCATCAGACCAGCTCCATAGTACCATGTCATTGTATTGTCACCGAAGATACATAAGTACACCAAATTTGAGTCCAATCGGACATCGGGAAGTGGGTCTAATTTAGCTTCCAAGATTCCACCCAAACATACATAGTTACATACATACACACATACATACATTGCAAGTTAAATAAAAGCTTTTAAAAACAATTTACTCAGAGAGACATTCATTATTTACAGTCTCAAAATAAAGGCCTAGCTTTTTTTTATTTTCGGAGAAAATTTTACAATATTGCAGTACTTCAGGCCCCAACTAGGAATTTATACAATATTGAATTTTCTCGAATCTATAGATTTGGGGGAAGATACATGGTGAGTCTTTTGGGTGGCCGGTAAACCCTTTCATCGATGGTTTCGTTTGAATGATGATTCTATATGAAACCTGACACCCTGCTTAACATTCCGATATTTAGGCTCTGTTGCAAGCGCCATTATAGAAACATGAGTTGTAAAATAAAATATAACACAGACGTGCATTTCTAACCATCAACCATAAAACATCAGGTCACCAGTAATCCACGGCTTCGACCGGCAGGTGGAGTGACTGCTAACAACCGCTAACGGCCGCTAACGGTGGCCAACGGCCGCTTTTTGTGGATGTGGCCTCTACGTGGTTACGGTTTAGATTAGGAGATAATTTAGAACCAATTAATCAAGTTTCGATCGAGCTTTATCCAGTTTTGGTGATCATCGCGTTAATTAATGTATGCTATAGGTTGGTTTTAATTTTATATCTCTTGTTGTAAATATTAGGTTGACAATTTTAATGATCACACAAGTTTGTGTTGGTTTTGAAAATATTGATTTTAGAAATCAATATCTTCATTTAACTATGTTTTTCATAATTACATTGACTTAGTTTTATAATACACTAGCAGCCCGCCCCGGCTTTGCACGGGTAGAACATATATGCCTACAAAATTTGCATCAGTTTGTTGCATCGAATATAAAATATTAACCTATTTAACAATCATCGTCATATGTCAACCAATTTACATAAAACCTTAACGAGTTATGCACCTAAGACCTAAACCTTCCTCGTAAACACTCTGGCTATTGGTGAAACCGCATGATAATAAGTTCAGATACTATTGAGATATTGCGAACAGACAGACAGACGCAGTGATGGACATTGTTTTATAACACTTACGTAGTGATATTGGACGGCCCTTTGGCGTAAAGGATAGTTACCCTGATTCTAACCGGACGGTGTTCTAATCCTAGCTATATACCTACCAATGGAAGTTTTATGTGCATTCATGAATCATGGGATTTTGTGGAATCATTAAATCTACCAATAATTAAGATAGTTTAAAAACTAAAACAACTGAATTCAATGCCCCGCGAGTCAATATCAGTAGCAAGTTTGAGACGTTTATCGTCATATCTCTGAAGATACTAATCACATCTCAATAAAATTACAATGGGACCACCTCGTAAACGTACCCTACCGATTACAAAAATAATAATTCGAATCGGTTCACAATTGACGGAGTAATCGCGTTACATACACACACAAAAAAAGAAAGAAAAAAGAAACGTACAGACGAATTGAGAACTTCCTTCTTTTTGGAAGTCGGTTGAAAAGTAGCTTACCACCAACGAGAACATCTGCCGCCGTAACCTTACGGCGTTCCCCGACGCAAAAAGTAGGGGTATTATACGTTTAACGTGTGTATCTGTGTGTCTGTCTGTATTATCTTAGCACCCAACCGGATGAACCGATTTTGATTTAAAGTAGGGGTATTATACGTTTAACGTGTCTATCTGTGTGTCTGTCTGTAGCATCTTAGCACCCAACCGGATGAACCGATTTTGATTTTATTATTGATAGTTTTTTGAAGTTATGCTTCTTTTGGCGCGATAGAGAAAAATGATAAGAGTGTTTTTTTTTTGATAGATGTCTTCATCGAGAGCGTTCTTAGCTTTGATTCATGAAAATTCGTTCAATCGTTATAAAACTATGAGCTTTAATCAACTTTAATAGGTCTGATCAATTCGAAAATCTTCTTCTTCAACGATATTGTAAGAACATGGAAGCATTGACCTGATGCTGGGACATCTCCTGGACTCTACAGAATACTCACATCCTCACCAACTTACAGCTCAGATTTTAAATGTCGTGTTTAGAGTCATTGGAATACTTTCAATGAAAAGATTATACATAGATCAGTCGGGGTGGTTTAAAATATTAGATTTTATATATAGATCATTATTATTTTATACAATAGATCATATTATAACACTATATTGACTTCAAATTGATTGCGATCGGTGGGGATCTACTTTCTGTAGATCCCCACTAAGTTTATAATAATATTTCCGAGTAATTATGACCTATTCTGTGGTTTGACTGCAAATATTTTATTAATTTTGCGATGCGTGTATGTGAAATCCGTGATATCTTCTAGAGTTTTCATAAGAATTATATACTGTAAAGGACAATTTTAATCCATAATATGTGGCCAAGCTAATTAACTTAATTATTTGGATAAGGATTAATACTATATACTTGAAAATAGCCTTGAAATTTATGTAATATTTTTTAACAACAAATTAAAAATTAAAATGGTTACTGTGAGTCAACCTTAAGAGATAGACATATGCTGTCGTGGACTTTTTTGTTAGTCTTATTAAGTTGTACAACTCTTCCATAAAAAATATTCTTCTATCTATTTTCAATTGAGCAATGTTCGTAAGAACCTGTTTTTCGACCGTTTTTTAGTCGACTTAGGTTGCAAATTAGGTCTCCACGAATGTACCTTTGATTTAAACGGGATAATATATAGCG
Organism: Cabera pusaria; assembly: GCA_954871355.1. Classification (NCBI taxonomy): domain Eukaryota; kingdom Metazoa; phylum Arthropoda; class Insecta; order Lepidoptera; family Geometridae; genus Cabera; species Cabera pusaria. Next base: position 344,771 of record OX940911.1, read on the forward strand.
TATTTTCATTCCGAAAGTCAATTCTATATATAAGTGAAAGAATTTTTTAAATCGGTCCAGTAGTTTTTGAGCCAAATCATTACAAACATACAAAAATACAAAATATGTTCTCTCTTTATAATATTAGTATAGATAGTATAGATAAATCATTACATCTCTGAAAATATAATTTTAACTAGCTGTGAACAATTATAATTAAACATAATGGAAATATGTTAAACCTAAACAAAATAATGAACTGCGTAAATCATCTTCCTGAAGAATCTTTGTCCTGACATACTGACTGACAGACAACGCACAGCCTAAACCGCTGGTTGTAGAGTCTTGAAATTTACATACATACATACATACATACATACAATCACGCCTTTTTCCCGTTGGGGTAGGCAGAGACTACTTCTTTGTTAAACCAGTCCGTTTATTCTGACACAAGCACTGGAACCCTCATAGAGTGATTTCAGTGCTCGTATCAAACTGCCGCCCACCCCATACATAGTTAATGTTGACCACAATTCACTCCTCAGCACTCTGTCATAGGCCTTTTCCAAGTCTACGAATGCGCAATAGACCTTTTGGCTTTTGGCCAAACATTTTTCGGCTATGCTTCGTAAGGAAAAGACCTGATTCATACATCCCATTTCTCTCCTGAAACCTGCTTGTACATCCCACATTTTTTTATCAGTTTCATCCGTCACTCTTGTAATCATTACCTTTGCATACAATTTCCCGACGATGCTGAGTAAGCTAATGCCGCGGTAGTTTTTGGAGTCTTGCTGTGATCCCTTTCCTTTGTATAGCGGTACAATGACGGCTTTGCACCAGTCTCCTGGTACAATCCCGTTCCCCCAGCAAAGGTTAAAAAGGCGATACAGTTGACTCGCTACCACACCTTGTCCAGCCCTCAGCATCTCGACCGAAATCCTGTCATACCCTGCAGCCTTACCCGATTTCATACTTTTTAACGCTGTCATAATCTCTTCCATGCTGATATCACTTCCATCGCCATCTTCATTCGCGCCACCAGTTGTCACTGGTACTTGCATATCTTCCTTTTCAAATAAACTTTCAAAATATTCCTTCCATCTCTTTAGAACGCATTCATCTCCGCTCACAATACTTCCATCCTGATTTCTGACTTTGTCAAGTTGCGAAGTATTGAGATTTCCTCTGGCTGACCTTATGGACTTCCAGAAAAACTTAATGTTCGTCTGGAAGTCGTCAGATAACCTCCTATCAAATTCATTTCTATCATCCTCTTTCTTTCTATCGACAACCTTTTTTGCTGCATTCTTTAACCTTTTATACTCTTCCTTCGCCTTGCTTACATCTTCATTTGTTTCTTTTTGCATTTTTAGGTTAGCTTTTGAAGCCAACCAGTCCAGCCACGCTTTCTTCTTCTCAAATACAGCTTTTTGGACATCTTTACACACATTCTTAAACTTACACCAGATTTTTTTCTTACTTACACCACACACTTCTATAGCCACTTCCACGATTCCTTCCTTAAACGGCTTCCATAAATCTTTAACCTCACACTCTTCATCTAATGTATCAAAATTCTCGATTAATTTACTTACAAACTCGTCTTTCACACATTCTTCTTGCAGATTTTCAACTTTTATGCGTTCTAGTACACTAACAGGTTCTTGCACACGATGCCGCCATCGCTTAAAGAGACCTTTTATTCGGCACATCACCAGGAAGTGGTCCGAGTCCACGCCGACACCGCGGTACACCCGAGTGTCCTGTACATTCTTTCTCAGTCTTTCATCTACTATAACAAAATCGATCATACTTCTCACGCTTCCTTCTTCCCTAGTATACATGTGGATCTTCTTATGGTCAAACCAAGTGTTTGTTACCACAAGATTCCACCCCAGACATACTTCAAGCAAACTTTCCCCGTTTTCATTTACCCTGTCATCGCCGAACCTTCCCAACACACTTTCATATCCATGACGCTTCACACCTACCCAGCTATTAAAGTCGCCTAGTATTACTTTTCTTTCATTATGCTCGCATTTACTCAAAACATCTTTCATGCTATCATATATATAAAACTTCTGCCTCTTTGTTTGGGCTGTAGTGGAACCGTTCCAACGCGCATCTTGTGGAGCATAAGCCCCTAATATGAAGAAGCGCGTTAGACCCACCTTCAACCTCACCCAGAGTCTTGGACTCACACATTCAAAGCCATTCACATATTCATTCATTCTAGCGGAAAGCAGTACACCAACTCCCTGACAACCTCTGCTGGTATGTGGAACTCCAGACCAATAGGCTGTGTAGGGTCCATGCGTGGTGGTGTCGCAACCTTTCCGCTTAGTTTCATTCACACAAAACACATCAATCCGCCTTTCACTCATCATTTCGCATACTTCTTCAATCTTATCATCCATCCCTCCTCTAACATTCAACGTCCCACTTTTTTCTCCCACACCCACTCACAAAAGCCCACTTTTCGTCCCCACGGGAAACGAGACGTGACGGGTGGTGAACCACGTCGCCGTCTTGAAATTTGAAGCGTATATTTGTCTTAGGACGTAAGTGTGTACCAATAAAGGACTTTCCAAAATTCACCCTTTAAGGGGATGAAACGGGGGTTCAAAGTTTGTATGGAGAAACAAGATTAGATAGTCTTTTTTATCTGAAACTTCACACAAGTGCTTCAGTAAAAAAATAAGTAAATATGTATTTCAGGTTTTTTTTTAATTCCACCCCTAAGAGGGTCAAATGGGGTAACAAAGTGTGAAAATCAATATTGTTTCGGATTACGCTAAAATTTAGCATGCATGTAGTTTTAACGACGTAACTTACCTCTGAGAAAGGATTTTCCAAAATTCACCCCTAAAGGGGATAAAACGGGGGTTCAAAGTTTGTATGGAGAAACAAGACTATATAGTCTTTCATAATCGAAACTTCATAAAAGTGCTCCAGTAAAAAATAAGTAACTACGTGTTTCAGGTTTTTTTTTTAATTACACCCCTAAGAGGGTGAAATGGGTAACAAAGTGTGAATATCAATATTGTTTCGGATTGCGCTGAAATTTGGCATGCAGATAATTATTACAACGTAAGTTAACTCTGAGAAAGGATTTTCCAAAATTCAGCCTTGAAGGGGATGAAACGAGGGTTCAAAGTTTGTATGGAGAAACAAGATTAGATAGTATTTTCTATTCGAAACTTCACACAAGTGCTTCAGTAAAAAAATAAGTAAATACGTGTTTCAAGTTTTTTTGAAATTCCACCCCTCAGAGGGTGAAATGGGGTAAAAAGGTGTGAAATTCAATATTGTTTCGGATTGCGCTAAAATTTGGCATGCATGTAGTTTTAACGACGTAACTTACCTCTGAGAAAGGATTTTCCAAAATTCACCCCTAAAGGGGATAAAACGGGGGTTCAAAATTTGTATGGAGAAACAAGACTACATAGTCTTTCATAATCGAAACTTCATAAAAGTGCTCCAGTAAAAAAATAAGTAACTACGTGTTTCAGGTTTTTTTTTTAATTACACCCCTAAGAGGGTGAAATGGGTAACAAAGTGTGAATATCAATATTGTTTCGGATTGCGCTGAAATTTGGCATGCAGATAATTATTACGACGTTAGTTCGCTTTGAGGAAGGATTTACCAAAATTCACCCCTGAAGGGGATGCAACGGGGTTTCAAAATTTGTATGGAGAAACAAGATTAGATAGTCTTTTATAATCGAAACTTAACACAAGTGCTTAATTAAGTAAATACGTGTTTCAGGCTCTTTCGAAATTCCACCCCTAAGAGGGTGAAGTGAGGTAACAATGTCTGAAATCAATGTTTTTTCGGATTGCGCTGAAATTTGGCATGCAGATAGTTATTTTGACTTAGGTATCCGCTAAGAAAGAATTTTTCAAAATTCACTCTTCAAGGGGATGAAGAGGGGGTTCAAAGTTTGGATAAAGTCATTTTATTCGACATTTCACACAAGTACTTCTGTAAATAAATAAGTAAATACGAGTTTCAAACTTTTTCAAAATGCCACCCTAAGAGGATAAACTGGGTAACCAAGTCTAAAAATTAATATTGTTTCGGATTGCGCTGAAATTTAAAATGCAGATAGGTATTATGACGTAGGTATCCGCTCAGAAAAGATTTTCTAAAAATTCCTCCCGGATACGGAACGGAGATTCAAAGTTTGTATGGCGAAATAAGATGAGATAAAGTACGTGTTGTAGGATTTTTCGAAATGGGGTAGGTAATAAAGTCTGAAAATTTGGGTTTTTCGGGTTTTATACATATGAATCCCGAATTGCCTTAGTCACGCGATAACATGAAAACGGTGAACCGATTTGGCTTATTCTAATTTGATGTCTTTAATGATACAATCGTTTTAACAAAAGAAAAGTTTTAAGTAATTAAAAAAAAATGTATAACTCGGTCTAAGTCGCGGCGCACTTCTAGTAATGAATATTTAGTTGTTTTTCTTTCCTCATGCCAAATTATATTTGATCACAAAAATTCTTATAATTTTGTTACGCTTTATTACAAGCTTTTATTTAACTTGCAATGTATGTATGTATGTATGTCACTATGTATGTTTGGGGGGAATCTTGGAAGCTAAATTAGACCCACTTCCCAATGTCCGATTTGACTCAAACTTATGTATTTTCGGTGACAATATAATAATATGGTACCATGGAACTGGTCTGATGATGGAGACGGAAGGTGGCCACGGCATCTCTGTGATAAAACAACATAACCCAACCGAATTTGGGCTCGATTGATTTGCCTTGAGGAGGACTTTACACCTAGATAATATCCAGGGTCTGGTGATGAAGCTGGAAGGTGGTCACGGCATCTCTGTGATAAATTAACGTAACTCCACCAAATTTAGGCTACATTGATTCGTTTTGAGGAGCTCTTTACACTTCAACGATACCCAAGATCTGGATGATGAAGATGATGAAGATGTGACCATGGCATTTCTGTGATAAAACAACATAACCCCTGTGACATTTCTAAGTTCTTGAATCGACTTCTTGCATGTTTTCATAATCCATCCTTTTTTTTATATTGGAATGTAATCGTTTTATTTTTCGAGTGTGCGTGGAACGTTTTCAAAATTTAAAAAAAGATTGAAGTAGAGTTAAATCATTTTTGACGGGATTCGATTTTGGGTCTGGACGAAAAAATGTACGAATAATGATGAAAAAAGTAGGAAACAAGATTCTGTAAGCAGCAAGAGAAAATGAAATTGATGGGTCTTCCAATCACAGAGTACTTTATATATACGCTTCCAATGGTTATGGTAGAAAATCTTCTACGATGAATTATCTCTTTTACGATGAAATCGCTAAAACGGAATTGTATCCAGAGCCTTCAATGAGATGTATGAAGATGCTGAACCGAGTGTCTCTGACGCTAGAGCGGAGGCATGCACATGTTCTGAAGAACGTCAAAGCTCAGCTGCCAAGACGGGAGTCAGAATGCAGATACCACCAGTTATCACGACACTGTGATATCCTGACTTCCATTGAGAACAGGATATCCATGCTCAACATGACTTACTCCAAGTTTATTGACCAAGGACTTTGCTGACTCATACCAGGAAAGGATAATGGAGTAATGGACCCGAAGTGCGGTGATAGTTTTTGGTTTAAGTTAAGTACCGTAGTGTTTTGTAGTCAATATATCTTTAACATGGGTGTCCTGTGTTCATATTTTCCCTTTTAGGTTCCATCCACATCAAGGCTCCGTTACGTTACACCCCACCGACCGAGTTTGGGCTCGATTGATTTGCTTTGAAGAGCACTTTACCCATAATCACATCATAATATCCGTAGAATATTTGAAACATCATGCTTACTCTAAAATACTCAGGTATTATCTTACCTACCAAAAACATTTGAGTTCCTTATCCCAGATAAAAGCTTGGTCTAAAAAACATTTTCTACTTTCAATTTATTTTTGATACCCCACTCGAAAGGTTTTGAAGAAAAACAATATTATAATAAGAAGTAATATGGCGCAAAAATTACGGCCATTTTTAGTCTTTATAGTTTATATATATTCCATGAAACTCTAACCTAATGAAACCTCTAGGGCTAAAATCCATCAAGCCGGTTAGGTTACAGAGCATGCCAAAAAATATACATATATACATGCAAACATACAAACACTCGAGAAATATAAACCTCCTTTTGGCACATTCGGGTAAGAGTAACGTTAAATTATGTAACGTAAAATTATGTTATTATTAAGTTTAAAATAATATGTATTGTTGTTATGAGAGTAGTGTATATTGTTGTTATATGTAGTTTTAAATTAATTTAACCGTGTTTATGTTTTCTAAGTTTGTCGAAATATGTTCAATGTTCAAGGTTCCGAAATAAAATATTTAATGTTTATTTTAAATCACAACTTTTACGCTTCAGTTTTTTTCTTTTTTCACAATGTTTTAGTTTTGAAGTTGGCTAATCTCTGGTTTATGACACTGAGTAACTGCATCTGCAGATTTGTGAGTGACAGACGATACTAATCGAGAACTCAAATAGTCTAAAAACTGCACTATTACTCATACTAGTGACACTGCTTAGCGATTAATAATAATCAAGGAAAATTAAATGAAAATAAACTCGATGTAGTACATAGTAAAAGAACCCCTCAATCTATGTCTTGCTTAAAAAATAATAACAAATGTTCAGAGTGTTAAGCATCGAGATACCACACACGACCATGATTCACCTGCATGTTTCGCAACATCGGTTCCCATGCCCAGCGATTACCGGGAAACTCGCCGCGTTGCGACATCGTCCGAACACCGGTGGGAACGAGGGACTTGAGAGACACTTTCTGTTCACACTTCGAGCGATCGTGACCTATTTAAGTTTAATTTAAATATTGTAATTTTTAATTAAATTAAAATTATTGAAAACTATTTCGGTTTTTTTTTGCGCCTTCGCGGTCCGGTCTACTTAATTGGCGCAGTCGGTAGGATAATCCTAGAGAGCCGTCTCTCAAGGTCGCGAATCTCCAAAATCGAGAAACGTCACCCAGCAGAGCGACGACTTCGGGGTTCCAGAACCTACATCCTGTGGACCAGACACGAGGCGTATCCAGACATAGATACTGCAAGACAGGCCGAAATGAAATTTATGTAAGTGCATTAAAATTCTTTTAGTGTCTTGCCATTTCTATAATTATATTTTGTGTAGTATATTATTTCCAAAATTACCCATTCACGGGAATCGCGGAACTTGACTAGGTTATCTAGATATTTAGAGTGTGTAGATTTAAATAGAGATTTAGTTTACGAGTGTGAGGAACCGGAAGTAGAATTTGTAGATTTAAATAGAGATTTAGTTTACGAGTATAAAGAACCGGAAGTAGATATGTCCGATTTAGATAAAGTTTTTAATGCCCTCCGATTATTGCCGGAGTTTGACCGGAATGTAAATGTTTTAACTAGATTCATTCATTTAAGTGACCAATTGGCAGAAGACTTTATAGATAAAGATCCAGAAAATAAATTAAAGACAGCAGCATTATGTAACGGAATCTTAAATAAAGTCACGGGGCCTGCAGCTCGTGTTATTAATTCAAATGGTATCCCGACTACTTGGCAAGGCATTCGTAGAGCACTAGTTAATAACTTCTCAGACCAACGCGATGAGACCGCCCTCTATAACGATTTAGCTTTGTTGACCCAAGGTCATAGCACTCCCCAAGAGTTTTATGAAAAATGCCAAAATATTTTCAGCACGCTTATGACCTACATCGCGTTGCATGAACCCTTATTGACCACTCGTGAAGCGAAAAGGGATTTGTACCAGAAGCTCACATTACAAGCTTTTGTGCGTGGGTTAAAAGACCCGTTAGGCTCGCGTATTCGGTGTATGCGCCCGGAGTCAATCGAGAAAGCCTTAGAATATGTTAATGAAGAACAAAGTACCTTGTATCTTCAACAACGTAACGAAAATCTTATTGAAAGAAAACCGCAACCAAACTCATCATTTAAAATGCCGCCATCGCAAAATTATTATACACCTCAATTTAAAAATCACGGTTTTAGTATGCCTGGCCCTTCTAGGCCGCAGGCTTTGCCATCGTTCGCCCCACAGTGGAGGCCAAACTTTAACCAGCAATACCGGGCGGGTCCAACTCGTACAATGCAGATTTTCCGTGCTGCACCCCCAAACTACAACCCTCAAAGTAACACATTTAGGATGCAACCGAGATATCCTGCGCAACCGCCTCCAAGACCACAACCTATGAGCGGTGTTAGCCATTACGTAACTAAAACGCTACCGCCGACATCATTCGCGCGAGCGCACGATTGGACGAAATCAGGCAATCCGGGGTGGATTGCCTGATTTCGTCCAATCGTGCTAGCAATTATTTTAAGACTAGGGAGATGAACTACAATGACTGCTCTGGTTATGAAAACTATTATGAAGACTACTGCACTGATTCATACCCTTATGAGTATGATCAGTACGCCGAATACTACTGCAATGATTTTGATCCATACGTGTCTGAACAACCGGAAGTTTTGCATGGTGTAACTAGTGATACATCTAATGTACCCACTGTGACTGATCAGGATTTTCAGAGCACCTCGAAATCCGAAAAACTAAAATAGAAGTTAATCTTCAGACACAACGTCAGCTCCCATACATACAAATCAGCAATCCTCCGCTTAAGCTATTGATCGATACAGGTGCTAATCAGTCCTTTATTAGCCCTGACGCGGTAAAAACATACTTTCATGACGTCACACTTAATTTTGATCCCTTTGAAGTATGTAACGTACACGCTGTGACACGTAGCGATTACTCAATAACGCTACCTAGCTTTGCGGAATTTAATGACACCGATGATGTCACATTTTTTGTCTACAAGTTCCATGACTATTTCGACGGGTTGATAGGATCGGACTTGCTAGACAAATGGGAAGCCTCAATCGACTTTAAGACCAAGACCCTAAATACGCGGAACGCCGCGAATCCAATCAAAGTCTATGACTCGCGAAACGCTAATCTCTATGAAGACGTCATACCGGCAGGCAGTACTAAGCTTGTTAGACTGCCGATAAATGTTCAGGATGGAGATGCTATTGTTACGGAACAAGTGATTTGTAATTGTCATATTGCCGAATGTTTAACATCTGTCAAAGGCAATCGCGGTATTATGGAAATTCATAATCCAACCCGAAATGATATCATTTTCTCCATGGACCATCCGGTCTGTGCCGAGCTTTATAATGAAGAGTACACGCGCACCAAACAAGTGCCCAAGCGTGTAAAGGAAGTTTTGTCTCGCTTGCGAACAGAGCATTTAAATGACGAAGAGCGTACTAATTTAGAATTATTATGCTCTCAATACGCGGACGTGTTTTATTTAGAAGGTGAAAATTTAACTTTTACAAATAAAATAAAACACTACATCAAAACCACCGATGAAGTACCTGTGTACACTAAAAGCTATCGCTATCCCTTCATCCATAGGCAGGAAGTTCAGGAACAGATTAGTAAAATGTTAGAGCAGGGAATAATCAGACCATCAGATTCGGCGTGGAGTTCTCCAATATGGGTTGTGCCTAAAAAGGCAGATGCCTCAGGAAAGGTTAAATGGCGCTTAGTGATAGATTTTAGAAAACTGAACGAAAAGACTTTGGATGACAAATATCCGATACCGAATATCACGGATGTCTTAGACAAATTAGGCAACTGCCAGTACTTTACTACACTAGATCTAGCTAGCGGGTTCTATCAAGTCGAAATGAACCCTGCAGACATCCCCAAAACTGCTTTTAACGTGGAGCATGGCCATTTTGAGTTTTTACGCATGCCAATGGGACTTAAGAACAGTCCGTCTACTTTCCAAAGAGTTATGGACAATGTACTGAGAGAATTGCAGAATACTATTTGTCTTGTGTACCTAGATGATATAATAGTGTTCAGCACGTCTCTGCAGGAGCACATTATTAATCTTGAGAAAGTATTCAAAAAGTTGCGCGAGTCCAACTTTAAAATTCAAATGGACAAGTCCGAGTTCCTAAAACTCGAGACTGCATATCTCGGACACGTTATAAGCAAGGACGGGATAAAGCCTAATCCAGATAAGATATCTGCCATCCAAAAGTACCCACTCCCCAAGACACCTACTGACATTAAGAGATTCTTAGGACTTTTAGGCTATTACCGGAAGTTCATACCGGATTTCGCTAAGATAACGAAACCAATGACGCAATGCTTAAAAAAGGGCTCAAAAATTACACTAGACAAATATTACATCGAATGCTTTGAGAAGTGTAAAACACTCCTAATGAATGATCCGATCCTCCAATACCCCGATTTCAACAAAGATTTTGTTCTCACAACCGATGCTTCAAATTTAGCCATAGGTGCTGTTCTATCCCAAGGCCCCGTGGGCTCTGATAAGCCAATAGCCTATGCGTCACGAACCCTTAATAGCAGTGAAATAAATTACAGCACCATCGAAAAGGAACTGTTGGCAATAGTTTGGGCAACGAAGTACTTTCGACCCTATCTATTTGGCCGTAAGTTTAAAATAATGACCGATCATAGACCCCTTCAATGGGTCATGAACTTAAAAGAACCTAGTTCTCGCCTAACACGGTGGAGGCTTAAACTCAGTGAGTATGACTATACTGTGATATACAAGCAAGGCAAACAGAACGTAAACGCCGACGCTTTATCACGAGTCCAAATTAACAACGAAGAGACTAGTTCTCTAGCTGTTAACCCTACTCAGGGAGCACCCACAATAGGTAGGAGACGAAGTTCAGATACCATCACCGTAAATTCTGATTCAGACACCCTCACTGCTCGTTCAGAGTCAGATACTCTCACAGTACACTCCCATTCAAATACTGTGACTGTACATACGGACGCAGAAAATCCGATTCTCGAAGTCCCTATATCTGACTATCCTTTAAATAAATTCAGCAGACAAATAGTAATAACTTTAGTTGACGAAGTATTCGATATACCAACCGTTACAAAACCTTTCGAAAATCATACTAGGACCGACATTCGTATTTGCAAAAGTAACTTAGAAGAGGACGTAGTGACAGCTATAAAAACATACGTGAACCCAAAAGTAAAAACAGCAATACTTGTTCACCCTACTGACGCTATGTATACTATAGTCCCAATTATACAGGCAAATTTTAGGAGTTCCTGCATGGACTTAGCTTTAACGAAAGTTGAACTTGAAAATGTGATGGACTACTTAAAACAACAGGAAATAATCCGTAATTACCACGAAGGTAAAACTAACCATCGAGGCATAAATGAGACTTACCTAGCTCTATCTAGGAAATACTTTTGGCTTAAGATGAAGGAACATATAAGCAAATATATTAACGAATGTAGTATCTGTGGCCAAGGTAAATATGATAGAAAACCGGTACAACAGAGGTTTCGTATCGTGGTACCTCCCACTAAGCCATTTGAAATAGTACATCTTGACCTGCTTAGTATTGACTCTCAAAAATATCTGACCATCATAGACGCGTTCTCAAAATATGCTCAAGCATATTATCTGAGAGATGCCACCGCTATTAGTGTAGTTCAGGCCCTCCTGACATTTAGCACTCATCACGGAGTACCTATTACTGTCGTAACAGATCAAGGCCCTGAATTCACTAACCAGGTATTTCTAGAATTCACTAGGCTTCACAAAATTAATCACCATAAGATTTTGGCATACGCACCGAACGAAAATGGCATGGTAGAAAGGCTTCACTCGACATTGCTAGAACACCTTCGTCTATTAAAACTCGAACATCGAGGTGACTTAATAGTCAACCTAATGCCATACGCCATTCTAGCCTACAATAGCTCGATTCATAGTTTCACCAAGTGCAGACCTCTAGATATTATAACCGGACACCTAGATCCTCGTGACCCTGTAGACATCAGTCTTTCAGAAAACGTTTTACAACAATATGTTCAGGAACATCGCAATAGTATGCAAAAGGTTTTCGAAATGATAAATGAATCATCATTACACCACCGTACTCAGATCACGGAAAATATCAATAAAAACCGTGAACCCGAGATACAGTACTATCCGGACCAGCAAGTCTTTGTACGCAACCCACAGGCAAGCCGGCAAAAGCTAGCTCCCCGGTACACACATGATACTGTATTAGCTAACCTTCCCATCCACATATATACTAGAAAAAAATCTGGCGCTGTTGCCAAGTCCAGACTTAAAAGAGTCCCTAATAGCGGCAAATTGTTACAGGATCCTCCTTCTGGTCCTGGGACTAGTACAAGCGGAAGAGCCAACCCTGACTAGCTTGGATAATGGACCGGGTATTTTACCATTTAACATTGGAACGGCAAGAGTCGTGACTCACTACCACTCTTTCCTACAAATTACTAATTTAAAAGATCTCCGTAATAGTATTAACCTTGTAAAAACACAACTGAACTCCATATCGTCCCGATTTCGTAATAAGACTATTTCTTTGTACCAACCTCATATTGAGCATATACGTATTAAAATAATTAAATTGTCCAACCAGTTAGAAACTTTTGAACCTAATAATCGTGTAAAGAAAGGTCTCATAGATGGCTTAGGCTCAGTCATAAAAAGTATTTCGGGAAACCTTGATTATACTGATGCTGTCAAGTACGACAACGCAATCAAAAGCTTACAAGCTAATGAAAATAAATTGGTTACGGAAATGAATAATCACATTAGTCTTGGCAAAAATTGGATAATGCAACATACTGATATACTTAATAATTTGATCCAAAATCAAAAGAAAATTGAACTAGCTTTAAATGAAATAAAGACAAGTGAGATGAAGCGTGAATCTAATCTCACTATATATGCTAACCTAGCACAGCATATAATTATTTTGGCAGATAATGTGGACGACTTGTCGGAAGAGTTACATAGATTAGAAAACATATTAGGTTTTATTCGTGCGAAAAGTACGCACCATCTTATGTTTAATATAGACTCCTTAAAGGACATGTTAAATCGATTAAATAGCCTCTATAGTAAACAGCAGATTTTGCAGGCCGACTATAGAGAGTATTTTGATTTAATCAAGTTAGGTTATTATTATAATAATAAGAATATAGTTATAGTTTTCAAGTTCCCGGTTGTCCGCCCTGCTACCTTTGACTTGTATAAACTTTCCATTGTCCCCCATAAAAACCATAGAATCCTGATCCCACCTTATCCCTTCTTGGCAATTCACGACAAAGATTTTATGTACATGGAGGCTGAATGCCCGAAGTCTAGCCTAGGGTATCTATGTGAAGACAAGCAAAACCACCACGGACCTGAGACTGACTGCATATATCATCTCATCACCACGCAGCAGATCAGCGAGCACTGCCACTTCACCCCAGTTGCCATTAGAACACCAGCAATAGAAGAACTTGACGATCGACATTATGTACTGAATTTTCCTACTTTTACAAAAGTTCATTTAGCATGTTCTCAAGATCATTATGACACCATTCGAGGAAATTTCCTAGCCACGGTACCAAAAGGGTGCTTACTGCAAACGAATGAATTCAAAATTATAAATATTGAAGACCGAATTAAAGGACAAGTTATTAACATCATGAACCTACCAACCCAAAAGGATTATACAATAGAAGAAAAACTGTTAAAACTTAATTCAATAGATCTAAAGAAGCTTCACGCCAGTAACACAGCGATATCAATGGAAACCCCTATAACTCTATCCAGACCTGAAACATTCAGTATGTACTACTCTATAATCCCACTGTACATATTGATGTTGAGTGCAGTAGCACTGATCACCTGGTTCGCTATACGCAATCACTTAAGAAAGCGAACGCGACAGGTAATAACTGAAGTCGGACCATCCCAATACGCTGAAATAGAAGAAGGACACCAGCCAGCTGACTCTGGAATATCAGCGATATTATCGAGCCTAGCCCGCCAATAGTCGCTGTTCTTCAGGAGGGAGGTGTTAAGCATCGAGATACCACACACGACCATGATTCACCTGCATGTTTCGCAACATCGGTTCCCATGCCCAGCGATTACCGGGAAACTCGCCGCGTTGCGACATCGTCCGAACACCGGTGGGAACGAGGGACTTGAGAGACACTTTCTGTTCACACTTCGAGCGATCGTGACCTATTTAAGTTTAATTTAAATATTGTAATTTTTAATTAAATTAAAATTATTGAAAACTATTTCGGTTTTTTTTGCGCCTTCGCGGTCCGGTCTACTTAATTAGAGCGTAAATAACTCAGTATATAAATAAACAAACCTGCTTTAAAATAGATGAACACGCCGTTAATATTCTAACCTCTTTAATACAAGCAGTAAAATGTTCATTCTTGAAAAAGTTAAACAGCAACTTATTTTAATTAAACGCGAACGCGTCTAAGTTTCATTACAAACTGGAAACTCACTCGTTATCTAAGATTTCCCGCGAGCTCCCGTTAATTTATCGTTCAATAGTCTCTCAAAATAAACCCTAACGGCTGCGTAACATCAACGTCTTTAATCCGACGTCGTTCGTTCCTACGTGAGAGCGTAATGTACGGTAGGCAGGGTAGCAACGGTAGGCTTTCTAAAATTCCAGCGTCGTGCAACGCTTCTGCATACATGAGCCGGGAACTTTATTAAACGAAATAATGTAGCGAATGTCGGCTCACTCGCTTCGGCATAATGAGCAATCTCGTAGCCCTCTACGACGTAGACCCACTACACCGTAGTCCCACTACGCCGTGCAGCCTCAGTAGCCGTTGCGATCGCGCGCCGAGCGCACGCTACGCCATTACGATGGTCGTCGTTCTCGCGTGAATTCCGTTCATCCGTTATACATACACTTTAGCCGGTATAAGTTAATAAATGGTAGATGTTGTTACTGTAAAGTGAACCGATTGTGATCCCTATTACCTCGTTGTGCGGTACATGCCCGCTCGTCGTTAAAGTTAAGGAAGTGTCCTCATGTTCAAGATGAAAAGGATTTGTCATCTCATATTTAGACTGCTGTTCCTGCTCGACGGTGAGTTCTAATTTAATTACATTAATTACTTTGAAGATAATTCTTAATTATGTAATTTCGTACAAGGATAATTCCGAAGCGAGTTTCTTTCATCTCTATTTATAACAAAGGAACTTGTATTTCCACGTTCAAATAAAATGTAAGTGTCGCCGCGGGGAGCTCCTTGTCGCTGCAATACAGAATAAACACTTTAAGAAAATAACGCTCGTTAACGACATTCTAAAAAACGTGATGATATAAAGAAAATCGAATTGTCGGGATGAAGATTCTGCTTAACGTTGACGTTATTATATTCAACATGATATAACTGGATGTTTCATATTAAATGAACATTTTCAGAAATTGCCGTGAAACTGGATAATGTTTATTTTTCAGAAATTGACGACGACGCTTTAGTCTACACAGTGCATTATATCAACAACTGAACATGTTTTCCATTAATATGAACGTACTGGCTTCTTCCCACAATGTATTAATTTTGGATTATGCTTTCTTTCTTTTTAAGTATAGTGTGGGTGAGCAACTCCTGTTAATAAATGTATACCGTATATATTTAACGCACTTAAAATAGTTTAATTAAGCTTTTAAAGTTAATGAGTAATCTCCGTTCATTGTCACCAAATTTCTACTCACTCTGATTTATATACATACATACATTTACATTTATTAAATACCAACAATATAAAACCAAATTGATAGCTCTAATTGGTATAAAAGTTACAATGTAATTGGATTATATGAATTTTAATTGAACTCATTACACCAATTTATTAGAGTTTATTGTAGTTAATATAGTAAAATTGTGTATTATTATGCGTGGAAATACATACTTTTTTTTTTCTTTTTATATGATTGACAATTGTGCTTCTAACGTACCCGTAAGATTTGGAATGACCTCCCATCTGTAACCTTCCCAAAAATATTGAATCTGAGCTTTAAACGAAGAGTAATGAGAGTGCTCTCTAATAAGGGAAGGCAACACACCGGCAATACCTCTGGTTTTGCAGATGTCAATAGGCAACGGTGACCACTTACCATCAGGTGGGCCGCTTACCTGTTTGCCGCTCAATATTATAAAAAAAAATACTTTTAAAGATATCAAAAATAGAGCCCCATTGACGTTAGGGCTTGATCTCTAAGCGACAGATCGGGGGTTCCAATCCTAGCACGAGTGTTCGTCCACTAGTGGCAGGAGCATTATATCGATGTTGCACCTGAAATCCAACCAAAAAAGTAACTTACCCCCATTCAAGCGAAAATCTGCCGCTATAACCTTACGGTGTTCCGGCAGCATACAGCCCTTGAGTTTCAGACCATTCAAGACCAGCGTGTTATGCAAGATAGAGGTAAAACGCGACCCGTGGCTTCGCCTGCGTTCAAAAGTATCCAATGCCATAATCAACTATATATACTTGCCATCTTTGTGCAAAATTTTAGCCAAATCATCATTATTAGCCAAATTGGTCTACCCGTTTCATGTACTCGAATACTTCACGTACACCGAACACGTTTCATGTACTCGAATACTTCACGTACACCGAACACGTTTCATGTACTCGAATACTTCACGTACACCGAACACGTTTCATGTACTCGAATACTTCACGTACACCGAACACGTTTCATGTACTCGAATACTTCACGTACACCGAACACGTTTCATGTACTCGAATACTTCACGTACACCGAACACGTTTCATGTACTCGAATACTTCACGTACACCGAACACGTTTCATGTACTCGAATACTTCACGTACACCGAACACGTTTCATGTACTCGAATACTTCACGTACACCGAACACGTTTCATGTACTCGAATACTTCACGTACACCGAACACATAGTAGCCTAAGTTCATGGTCATTCTATAGAGTACCTAGAATAGTAAATTGTATACCAAGGGTGCTATATAGTACGTTTCTGCGAGGCCACTTTTTTTAATCCAGAGCGAAGTGAAGGATTCTAGAGTAGAATCCTGAGCGTAGCGAGGGATTTAAAGTACGTCGGCCGAGAGAAAATAATATTGCAGCCGAGTTTTACACTCTGCTTTTCATCCCCCTCTATGAGAAAAGGGAATAAATATAAGGCTCTATAAAATAGCAATTCAAGAGCATAATATTGTAAAAGACGCTGACTAACATAAACAAACGTAATAAACTAATAAATACACACAATTTCCGATAAAAACTTCGCAGCTTTTGCAGTTTTCACCCGATTAACATTTTACTATTAAATCATTGACATAAATATTTACTTTTTTTTTTGATTAGATTACTCGCAATGTGCACATTACTAGTATTCTTGTTAACCCCTCCAACTAAGCTAAATATGCTTGTGTCTGGAGTGGGTTCACGTCAATAGTGCAATGGGTGGGTGGGATCGAACTTACGACCTCTCGATCGCCAGTCCGACACCCTATCCATTGGGCTATTGGCTATTGCTATTATATTATACATAAGGACATGAAATACCTACAAAAAGGTGCATTATCTAAACCTAAACCGTATGCCATTAATTGTCCATTGGTCCATTGCTAGGATTGTGTCAATCAAGGTCATTAATGGACCAATGGACAATGAATGGCAGTCATTTTAGGTTCCATTATGACTTCTAGGCACTTTTTTTTAAAGTTATATCCATACAAGTAAATGTATCGCGGCACCTCCGTGTCTATATGTATTTCCTACTCCATGGTTAAATGTGTTATTATGAAAGTCTGTGACCACAGACTAATAATGCCAATAATTCTAGAGCTTTTTTTATTCTTCTTGGCCACTACAATATATGTGTATTGTGCCACTTTGCTCGCTTATTTTTTTTTAATTTGTTTCTCCATCTATATGTCGTTGCGGAATTTTTTTAACTTTATTAATGCCGCGCGCTCTCTATTTAATAGGACAGTAACATTTCTCGTTCAGTATTATTATTGAACCTCCTTAGACATGGCACTATAAAAGAACAGTCAAAGCCAAAATTAAAAAAAAATCTTTCCCGCCCTTGGGCGGAAAATACCTATTTGCGCGCAATTATCGAGGAACAAACCATCACTTTTTGAATAGATGGGATGAAAAAATGTTTTGTAACTTATGGTAGGTCATCTAGTGAAGTAGTACTGTGAAACGCAATCAGACAAGGCGTTTTATTCGTTGGCACGTACTACGGACGTGTAAGCAAACCGCTTCACACAGAGAAAACGTCAACAATGATCAGAAACGGTTGACTGACATCCTGTCGGCCCACGACATGATCAACTCGGTAGATTTTCCGACTCGGATAACAGCGTGTACGTCGACATGTCTTGACCATTTGTACACAAACATAGCTGCACACAGTGTTAATACATCGCCAGTGACCACCCACCTGAGTGATCACCTCGCTGTCCGCGGAGAGGTGACGCTAGACGGAGGCCCACCTGAGTCTCAAATTAAGATGGTACGAAATTTTGCACCAATGTACTGTTGCAATTTTGTCTCCTCTTTAGCAAGCTTAGACTGGGAGGACGTTATACGACGTAACAGCTCAGGACTTAATCAAATAACAATGGCCGTAATTAACGTCATCGTTAATAAATTTGACGCATGTTTCCCACTTCAGAAAAATAACATTAAAAAGACACGCAATTCGTGGATTACATCTGACATAGAAAATTTTAGACTATTATTGGACATCCGCTTATAATGTCACGTCTTTGTGTAAACACAACAACAAAACACACAATAACACATTTTAGATTTCCCTAAGATTGAAAATGAGATTTCGCAGTACAGCTCACAAGCACACACAGCTAAGTTATTTTTTAAAAATATGTAGCTTTACTTATTCGTTAAATCAAAATCAAATTAGATACGTCTCCAGGAAATTACGATTCCATACAAGACCACATCATTACTTATCATCAGATGAGTTAGTGGTCAAGTAGTCCGAAATAAAAAAATAAAAATTAGATAGTAATTACTTATAATAAAAATATATACATAAGTAGAAGAGAAGAATCGATAGATAATCATCATCGCATCAACTCTTACCACCAGGCGAGATAGTGGTCAAACGCTTGCATCAGTGCCCTTAGTACGAGTTTTTATCGTAAACGCTTTTGACAGATCTCACATAGTTTTCGACTTATTCTGGCTCCCTGATTGGTCTTAATTTAGTGAAATGTAGTAACCACTAGAGGCGCTGTACTGTTTTTCATACAAAATTTGTTCGATATACGATATCGAGTTTGGTATGAAAACTCGTACTAAGGGTACAGATATGAAAAAAAAAATCACAAAATGTAAAAGTCGTTTTCTTTGGCTTTTCTTG
The DNA here is from genome assembly GCA_954871355.1 of Cabera pusaria. NCBI lineage: Eukaryota > Metazoa > Arthropoda > Insecta > Lepidoptera > Geometridae > Cabera > Cabera pusaria. Next base: position 364,094 of record OX940911.1, read on the forward strand.
GCGGGTGACTCTAATTAGCATATCGTTGCTGCAACATGTTTGTCGCCTCGCATGGAACGGGTACCGACGTTTCCATATATTATTATTTTTTTCATACGAGATTTATCTGGAGCGACGTGAAGAGTTAAGGATAAAAATGCGCTGTCTTTTGGCTGTAGATAAATTAGGGCAGCCACAGACCTGGTGATTTGTTGTTCTTCGAAATTAATTCACAAATTAACAATTAATTCAAAAGCACTTGTTCTCTCTGTGAAATAAGCACACATAAAATATAAAAAAATATTTATTTACATTTTGAACTTTGGCCAGATCTCTTGTCGACGAACCCAATTCTATTTAATTTTTAAAGAACAGAATAAAATCGACAGGTTTGTATCCACCCTAAATATTTAATGAAGGTAAATGAATTCGGTGAAACCAACAATTTGATTTTTACATAATTATAATTAGCTCAGTTTAATTTTTATTTTATTCAGATTGTGACCGTCTTTATGAAATTGTCTGTTTATAACACAATCGAAATGACGCGAAATTATATCTTGAGTCACGAAACTCTACATTTTAAAAATTTTGCACGTCACTGTGTCTATTTTCAGTTATAAACAAAAGTTTTTGCTCACCACCGGGTGAGCGCATTATATTGTACATTTTTATTTTATTTATTTTATTTTATTGTACTTGCTTGTACTTGCTCTCTAATTTATTTTTTTTTAAATATAATCATTGCAATTATACATTTCATATACTAAATATCACATTTAAAATTTGATGTTGACTGACCATGGTAAAGATTGTGCTTACAATTTATACAACTAGACCAAGATCCACGAACTCCAAACCGTCTTCCAAACGAGTTCCTGTAGGTAATGTAATGACGGAAAATTTGTTTCAGCATCAATTATTTATCTCTTAGTTAAAGGGGCCTACCACAAAAGCTAACACTAAAATTCGGAGGTCAAAAGCAAATAGCTTTCCCTTACCAAATAAATGTTTTATTCTATATATATCACTTACCAATAGGTGAGGGCTCGGTAGTGTAGTGGGAGTATGGGTGGCTTTGATTCCATAGGTACCGAGTTCAATACCCGCCGTGCACCAATGGATTTTTCTATCGAAACATTTATGTGCGATTTTCACAGTGGCCCTCCGGTGAAGGAAAAAAAATGTTAAGAAACCAACAACCCCCGTGTGGTGGTAGGTCACAATAGTATCTGCCTGGCCTGCTACCACCGTCAAGTTACAAAATCTGAAGCTAAAAATTTTATGTGTTTCGGCAGCTATCCTTAAGAGCCAGTTTCCATTCTCGGCCTAGCGTGCTACCATCCTCGACCACATCATCACTTACCAACAGGTGAGATATTGGTTAAACGCTAGCCTATATGATATAAAAAAAAAATATTTGAATGTATCTTATTTAATTTCGTAAAAAGGGCTAAATTGATAAAACTTACTAATAACACACTAGCTTTGCCCCACGGCTTCGTTCGCGTTAAAAAGTATCCTATAGCCTAATCCACAGTACTGGCTCTCCCTGAGCAAAATTTCAGCTAAATAGGTTCAGCCGTTAGACCAAGAAAATGTCGCTAACAAATATACAAACTGACTTTCGCATTTATAATATTGGTATTGATAGATATTTTTGACAAGTCAACTTTTACACGGGTGAAGCTGGGAAGCCCAACTAGTTTCAAAAGGTTATAGAGGTCGTGGTAGCCCCCCAGGTTGAGCATTACTTATCAAATTGGTCCGTGACGGGATGACCGATGGAAGATAGATTACGCGAATAACTCCGACTAATGTGGTACCATTTATCAATAGTTTGGCGCGGCCATTCCCCCGCTCTCTTACTCTACTTGTAATATTGCATTTTTGTACATACGTATAACTTATAGTACTATAACAGTACTTTTCATTCACTAAATTAGAATCAAATCATATATGTTAAGAAGTTGTTAGTTTTTTTGTAGTGGTGGGACTTCTGCTAGTCCGCCTGGGGCGGTACCACCACTTCGCCAATTAGTTTTCAGCCGTGAAATAGGAATGTTTTTCGTTTAAAATGGCAAGGTGTCCAGTGAAATTACAGGGCATGTGAGACTCAACATCTTTATGTCTCACGGTAACAGGCGCATTGCGGTGACACAAAATTCTGGACTGCCAGAATTTTGCATGCCGCTGTATCTATAATAGGTAGACGTCATTGCTTACCATCAGGCCAGCATCGTGCTTATCTTGTTACCTCATATAATAAAAAAAGTATGTTATTCATATATAAAATCTACTATTTGCTCCGTGCCTGGAAAAACCCATAAATATTTGATACAGTCCATTACCTATATGAAATATTTTAAATTAATCGACTGATAATGATACATTTTAAAAAAAATGAGTCCATTTCACCGGAGCCTGATAAACCTATTAGGAACTTCCCTGACAGATTTATGAAAACTCTTGTTAGTTGTAACATGTTAGATAAGACTATTGCATTTATATCTAATGCATTTGTGAATTTCGAAATGTTGAGGATGCAAGGTTTTGCGTGCCACAGTATCTGTTATTTTATAAGCAGACTATAGTCACTAGTCTTCTGGTTAACACTGACTTCTATCAAACACTGCACTGCACAAAAAGGCAAGTTAAACAAAGTAGAACATCTCCTTTGATAAACTGTAATCTATCTATCTTCTATCTATCTATATCTATATACTATAATAAAACAGTAACTAAGCAAAAACTGTACATTGAATATTTTTTTGAAATTTAAATTAGGGAAAGCTTTATGAACGCTATAGATGCCGAAAATATAATTTTTAAATTTTTTGTTTGTATGTATGTCCGTTTGAAAAATCATCACGCCAAAACTACTGGACGGATTTTAATGAAACTTAAAGTGAGCATAGCTTATACTATGGAATAACTTTTAGAATATTGGTTATCCTGAAAAACATAAAGGTTTTGGTGGGACACGGGAAAAACAGGATATTTTTATGTAAATGTTATGCAATCTATTAGGTAAACACTTCTCAAATGATACTTTGATCAAATGTATGTATAACAGACATAAGATTTCATAAAAAGAAAAAAAAAACAGGATACTGGAATCGTTCCTGGTTCCGTAATTTGACGTGCAGATTTACATTGTTATTCTTAAATTTGCCAAACTGTATATGTAAATGATTGGATCAGGTGGAACAGAGCTTGCTTTAAGAAGCAAAGGCTGTTGGTTCGAATCTCAACACCTGAGGAATTTTGTTGAAAATGTAATGGTTTTGCAGTTATTTGTTAGTTATTTTGCGCTTATTCTCAATCATTCGAAAACATATTTGGATTCGGAAGCTTCATTTTAAATTTTATTCATTTTTTGATCCCTGAGCTGTTTTGCGCGGAAACCTTTCCAATAAATCACTGACTTTTTCTAATTGAAATATCAAAATTAACCGATCGGAGCATTGTGAATTGAAAAGATCCGAGTCGAAGTAAAGGCAGTTTCCGAATTCGAATTTGCTTTCGAATGATTGAGAATAACCTTGCTTATAGGCTTAGCGTTTGACTACTATCTCGCCTGGTGCTAAGCGATGATGTCATCGAAGATAGTGAATCCGCTAGGCCTAAAATGATCCTGAATACCAAGGGCTGCACCAGTACCAAAGTACCAGCAACAAAGGCTTTTTGTTGCTGGACACCGTAAGGATACGCCGGCAGATGATCTCCTTGATGGTAAAAAGCTATTTTATGTCAACAAGTCAGGCGGAACATCGATATAATGCTCCTACTACGTGTGGCAAAAGGTGGTTTTAGTTGTGACTCGCACGAACCAGCCATCAATCGAATAAAAGCATGTCGCTAATCGATTCGCCCTCAAGAAATAACATTAATAAAGTAATAAATCTTTGAGAAATATATTCGGATGATGGTGGCATACGCACACTTTTTTAACCGACTTCAAAAAAAAGGATGAGGTTTCTCATTTCGACCGTATATATATATATATATATATATATATATATATATATATATATTATGTTTGTTCACGAATAACATCGTCGTTTATGAACCGATTTTGATTATTCTTTTTTTGTTCAAAAGGAGATATCCCAAGTGTGGTACCATGGTAATTTTATTGAGGTCTGATTAGTATCTCCAGAGATATTGAGATAAACATCTCAAAATTGGTACTGAAAATGAATAGCGTGGCATTGAAGTCGGTTCTTTTTTAGTTTTTAAACGATATTATTGTTATCTTAAGTTTAAGGAGATCAGCTGAGTTCGGCAAACGACACTCCATCGTTCTTCTGCCGATGATGGATTAAACACAGGCCTCATTATTGGAATATAAGCGAAAGGAAACTAGCGCCCAACCATCTTTGAATTACTCAAAGCCAACTTTGTATGAGAGCTAAGAGAAGCTAAGTAAGATAACCGAAGTAGGTTTCCATTTGAAACAAGAGATTTAGTTAATGAATTGCTATGCAAGTCGATGTTTTACTTTACATTACACATTATAACTGCACATATTACAGGATCGTCGGGTTTCCCAGCTTCTGAATTCGTATCGCTGGCGTAGTTCTATTAGGTAGAAATGTTGTGCAGTTTCGTACCATTTTAGATTCGTCATGTCTGTCCGTCGTCTGTCCGTCCGTCTGTCCGTCCGTATGTCACAGCTATTTTATTCCGAAACTTTAAAAACTACACATTTAAAACTTGGTAGGTAGATGTATTCTGTGAACAGCTTTACGAATGTTATACAAAAATAAAAAAAATAAAGATTAAGGGGGGGGGGGGGGGGTCTCGGCTTGATCTAAAAACAACGCTATATAATGCATTTTCATCGATATTTTAGCTTCCCTGAAACTTTCAGCTGGATAACTAATTGGAAAGTTTTTGAAAGTTGTCAGATTACACCTGGAATGACCGACAGACAAACAAGAAAGTAACTTACTATTTCGTGCTAAAAAATCATCATAATAATAATTTACAAAAAAAGAGTGTTAATTAACTTTTATTATGAAGATGGTCAAAAATATATCTATGAATACTCTCCGTACTCTAATTTAAATCGGATACATTCAAATTCATTGAAAGTGTCATTTAAAATTATATACATCATTATATTTTCATTTAGAATCCCTGATTTAACGCATTGAAATGCAAGTATTAGTTCCGATAATTGTGAATTGCAAAGATCTAAGTCGAAAGGGAGGTAGTTTCTGAATCCGATTTTTTTTTCGAATAATTATGAATAGCCCGGCTGAAATTGAAAGGTGCCTTTTATTAAAGGTTATATATGACCGTTTTTAATAAGCCTATCCCCGGTTGTCGAATTTATTGGAGTCGTCGTTGATAAGTTTTTCGATTCTGCTATCAATAGTTTTAAGCATCTACTTAGCTGGATTTTTTTATAGCCGTCAACCATCGCTTTGATATAGATTAAACTGCTGTCCCGGATGAAATATTGTCTTACTTTAGTCAAAACGCCAAGTGGCTCACTAAACTTTAAATTCAACTAGCGACCCGCCCCAGCTTCGCACATATGCCTGGGTAGAGCATATATGCCTGTATCTGTTTGCATTACTTTGTGGCGTCGAGTATGAATTAATGTTTACATAAAACCTTGACGAATTATAAACATAACCCTTCCTCATGAATAATTCTATCTATTGGTTCATTCTATTGGTGAAAACAGCAAATTCTGTAGTTTATCGCAAACTGACAGACAGACGCGGCAGGGGACTTTGTTTTATATTATGTAGTGATGTAAAAGTAAAATTAAGTGTTGATGCTTAATGAGATGCCGAGAATATCAAGGCGGTTAGTTGTCGTTATATGTATATCTTTAAATGTAGGAGATCAAACGTTGGACCAGCGCTTCTCTATGAGGCTGGATTTTTGTGCGGCTTGATACATTATAACGACGTTGTTATCTACATACCAAAGTACAATATTTGCCAAATTTTCGTTGGACAATATAATATGTAATAGTATATGCAATTAAACATTGTTTAAGTATTCTATTTAAAATACATTGTCATTAAAATTGTAACCCTATCTACCAAACTGGGCAATGCAATAGTGCCCATATATTGATGGTTAGTGTGGATTATTTAAATTAAGACATGAATTGTTACATTAAAAAAAAATTACAGTGTAGCAGATATAACTTCTCTTGGCCTAATCATAATGTAAGGCATTGATTTTACCCTAAATGAGACGAATAAAAAATTAAGTGTAGCCACACTAACGTTAAGGTTTTGTTAAGTTTTTGTAGGAATCGCGAACGATGTCGCGGGTACAGCTAGTATTAAATATAACCTGTTATATTTTAACTGACCAGTAGTTTCTGCCATACGTGGACACAGAAGACCTAAGTTATAAAAACAATATACAACAACAATACATAACTAATTCCGTGAACATTAACTAAGTGTGTTATTGTAACCTTCTTAATAAGTTGTTTTATAACTCATTCCTGGATTACAAACAAGTCAAAGCGAATTTGTCTAATTTAAAAGTTATTACTCCGACAGTCGGCAAATAAAGAGTTTTCTGATTACCTGCCTGTTCATATTTAACTTTCGTTTTGACGTTTTACGTTTCCTTTGAATTAAATCACAAAGTTCTATATAAAACTTTAAAATAAAAAAGTTACGGTTTAAGGCTTTACTGAGTCTTAAATTGTTGGAACTTCCTTTAAAAACATTTCCAATTATAGGCTAAATAAGAGTCAGAATATTCTAGGCCTAGAGTGGTTACCATCTTCGACCACATCATTACTTGCCACCAGGCGAGATAGTGGTTAAACGCTAGCACGGTAATTTATATAACCGCTATCCCTTATTATATAATTTAAGATCGTTTAAAAAACTAAAAGAATTGACTTCATTTGACTTCAAGCGTCGCGCTAATGAAAGTAGCCAGTAGACTTAGAAACTATTACATAATCTGTGCCAGTAGTTAGTAGGACGAGTAAGTCATCGAGATAAGTAAATGCGTCGAAATACAAATATTGATATTTAAAAAACGGCTCGGCCGATTTCGCTGAAATTTGAATGGGACTACCTGGAAAGAGTACCCTTTGAAACAAAAAAAGAATTTTCCAAATCGGTTCAAGCATCTTCGAGTAATCGGTGAACATACATTAAAAAAAGGTTCCGACAAATTGAGAACCTCCTCCTTTTTTGTGAAGTCGGTTAAAAATAGGGGAATTTTGTTATGACTGTGACATATAGACTGGCAAATTCAAATAGTGGATGTAATGTATTATACATGGACAGACGGACAGATAGACAAGAAAGTTATCTTATAAGGGTTCCTTTTTTACCTTTTGAGGTACGGAACCCTAACAAGTAAAACTGTTTGCTGTTAAAACCTTGTGGCAAACTGCTTATATATTCAAGGCCTAATATGTATGCGTATACGTCCTAATAATGATCTAATAATCAGCAAAATGACTGGGCAGAAAGATTACTTAAAACATGGATGATGGATACCCCTGATTGTTTTTCTGAATAGCGTATTATATAGACGCCGATGTATGGGCAGAAAAATTGAATATGTTCATTGAAGAACCTAAACAAGACAATACTATAGGACTTCAACGATTTCCGATGTCACTGTTAAGATGAAGACGAGCAGGATAAATGTGGCCGGTATGCAGGAGAGCCTCACTGGGAGATCTCTTAGTGAAGCAGAGGATACGCCGGAATATTTGTACCTGGTGTTTTTAAGATAAGTTGTGTTTTGATCCTGATACAAGTATGTTAAATAAATCATCGCAAGATATGCGCAGCGATCTCTAGAAGCACGTTAGTCGGCCTCGCATAGCGCAGACCGCGACGTGACCACTTCGCTCGGAACTTGTCGCCACCACTTCCGCCGCTAAATGTACACCTATTTTATGAAAGTGCTCTGACAATCCCGGTCGGAGATGTTCTTTAGTTTATTATTGAAATGCTAGGATTTATCACTACATACTTAATACTCCGTCCGCGCCACCTGCATATATTATAAATGTTACAGTCGGTTTGTTTGATGTTTTTACCCGATTTAAGGCTTATCCGATTAGTCTGGCTTGCTACTTAAAACTAGTTCAAGTTTTTTTAATGCGAAAATGGGTAGAGCTTGACCACTATCACACCTGATGTTAAGTGATGATGCGGATAATGCTGTTAAATTTAATTAAAAGTAAAATATTTTTATCATCTTATAAATCACTATTATCACTGAGTCACGCTTATCTCCGAAACCACCAAATCGAAATCAATGCAATTTTCGTAAATGAGCATAGGTGCCATTTTATTTTTCGACCCGATAGGTGGCACTGGTAATAATAAATAATAATATTAAAAAAAATATAAAGTGTATTCAAAGTGTAACACTTCAAAGAAACATAATATTTAATAATACTAAAGTTTTATTGAATTCCATGAAATGTTAAATTAAATAACAAAAAAAAAATATCTTTAAATAAAAAAAATAATTACGTTTCCAATACATCATTTCATTTTATTAAGATTTGTTTTGACAAAGTTGTAAATAGTTATACATTATAAATGTTTTTAAATGTAATCAGAAATTATTTAAAATAATTAGAATTTAAAATGGAATAGAAATATGTATAATTAGTATATTGTATGATAATGTTGATTTTAAATTATAGGTTATTTTTGTATGGACTCCTGTGATGGACCCGACTTGGCGTATAGGTATTGTACCTATAAATTGATATTAATTGCATGAACTAACTTTATAGAGAATTAAATGTAAATGACCTGAACAGTTCTTTGCTAAGAATTGTACTGAAAGTAATGATTTCTAATGGATATGTAATAGTTGTAATAATCAAAATAACGGGCAGTACTAAGTAGGCGAATTGGGTGGCCTAGACTCGCATCACCATGTGTCCGGCTAGCTAGACTGTATGTGGTTTTGAGGTATGTTTGTGGTTTTGCTCTTTGTGCTAATAAATAACTGCTAACACTCAGTCAGCTTGATAGTCTAACCTTTGGGACTACCTTTTCCAACGAGAGGTTGCTCGGGCTCGACTTAATTGTTTCATCTCATCAAAATGCAAAAATGTAATGATGTGATGATGATGATGATGAATTAATGAAGAATAATGAAGATAAAATAAATAAAAATAACTACTAGATTTTTAACGTGGGCTGTGTAAACTACTTCATCTCACCAGTTAAGTCTAGGTTATATAGGCCCAACTTTTAAGATTACCTAGTTTACTGGAAACAACGTTAACGAAACAAACAGCCAGCAAAGTTCAAATCTCGGGATTCTATGATCCCACAAAGAAAGATCGTTTTTGTGATTGATTAGTATCGGCCACCACTTAAGCTCGATCTAACAATTATATATAATACTAGCAGTGCCCCGCGGCTTCGCCCGCGTTAATAAGTTAATTCATTTCTTTAATTTTTTTTCTTAAAAACACATGAAAAACTGAATTAGACGTAGACCATATCGGTCTACCCGTTTTCAAGTTATGGCGTGACCAAGGGACATAGCGACTCATTTATATAAAACCCAAAAAATCATATTGATTTTCAAACTTTGTTTTGTTTGTTTATTTTCTTTTTATTTCACTCTCTTAAAGGTGGAATTTCGAAAAAGCCTGAAACACATATTTACTTACTTATTTACAGAAGTACTTGTGAGAAGTTTCCAATAAAATAGATTATGTTGTTTCTATATAAATACTTTGAACTCCCGTTTCATCCCTTTAAGAAGTGAATTTTGGAAAATCCTTTCTTAGCGGAAACCTGCGTCATAACTCATAACAACTATCTGCATGCCAAGTTTCGCCAAATGCGTTAAGTGGTTTGAGCTGTGCGTTGATAGATCAGTCAGTTAGTCAGTCAGTCGGTAACGTTTTCCGTTTATATATACAGATTTCATTATTTACGTTAAACTGTATTTCCCTACATAGTGAATGGAACCAGGAAATACATGTTTTCTATATTTACAAATTTCATTTTGCACACGAATGTTGAGTGAATCAAACCAAGTATGTAATAAAATTTACCATGGAAACTTTATCACCCTGTTTAACCATTTTAGGGGATGATTTTTGAAAATTAAAGTACCTTATTATGTTTTATTTCAGGACCTAAACTATCTACATTTCCAATATCATCAAAATCGATTTAGTAGTTATGCAGGTACGTGGAAACAAACATTAATGTATTTTCTATGATTTCTCCAGATAAAATTACATATTCACTCCCCCTAGGGGTAAATTTGAAAGAAATAAAAAATACATGTTTCATTATTTGTTTTAAGTTTTATTTGTACCTAGTTTTGAGTAAACCAGACCAAGGAATAACATTTTTATAGAAACTTTATCAACCTATGCGACCCCTTCAGGGGTTGAATTTTGAAAATCAAATTACCCTATATATTATTTTAAAACTTACACTATCTACGTGTCAAATTTTATTGAAATCGGTTAATTAGTTATGCAGATACGTCAAAACAAACATGACTGGATTTTATATGATTTTTCCATACAAAATTCATTTTACAGACCCCCTAGGGGTAGATTTGGAAAATAAAAAAATACGTGTCTCGCAATTTCTTTTATAGATTATATGTACCGAGTTTTGAGTGAATCGGACCAAGGAATACGTGGAAACAAACATTACTGAATTATCTATGACTTTTCCAAACAAAATTAAAAACAATTTTACACCGCCCATAGGGGTAGATTTGAAAAAATAAAAAACACGTGTCTCATTATTTGTTTTAAGGTTTGTTTGTGCCGAGTTTTGAGTGAATCGGACAAAGGAATACGTGAAAACAAATATTACTGAATTTTTATAATTTTTACAAAGGAAAATCGGTTTTCAAGCCCTCTAAGGGGTAGTTTTGAAAAAATGAAAAACACGTGTATCATTATTTGTTGGATAGATTATATGTACCGAGTTTTAAATGAATCGGGCCAAGGAATACGTGAAAACAAACATTACTGAATTTTCTAAGACTATTCCAAACAAAATCATTTTACACCCCCCTTAGGGGTAGATTTGAAAAAATAAAAAACACGTGTCTCATTATTTGTTTTAAGGTTTGTTTGTGCCGAGTTTTGAGTGAATCGGACAAAGGAATACGTGAAAACAAATATTACTGAATTTTTTATAATTTTTGCAAAGAAAAATCAGTTTTCAATCCCTCTAAGAGGTAGTTTTGAAAAAATGAAAAACACGCGTATCATTATTTGTTAGATAGATTATATGTACCGAGTTTTAAGTGAATCGGGCCAAGGAATACGTGAAAACAAACATTACTGAATTTTCTATGACTTTTCCAAACAAAATTAAAAACAATTTTACACCGCCTTTAGGGGTAGATTTGAAAATATAAAAAAAACACTTCTCTCTATATTTGTTTTAAGGTTTGTTTGTACCGAGTTTTAAGTGAATCGGGCTAAGGAATACGTGAAAACAAACATTACTGAATTTTCTATCTATTCCAAACAAAATCATTTTACACCCCCCTAAGGGGTAGTTTTGAAAAAATGAAATACGCGTGTCTCATTATTTGTAGGATAGTTATATGTACCGAGTTTTGAGTGAATCGGGCCAAGGAATACGTGGAAACAAACATTACTGAATTTTCTATGACTTTTCCAAACAAAATTAAAAACAATTTTACACCACCTTTAGGGGTAGATTTGAAAAAATTACACTTTTGTCTTTATTTGTTTTAAGGTTTGTTTGTGCCGAGTTTGGAGTGAATCGGACAAAGGAATATGTGAGAACAAATATTACTGATTTTTTTATATATTTTACAAAGAAAATTCATTTTTCAAACCTCCTAGGGGTGGTTTTGAAAAAATGAAAAACACGTGTCTCATTATTTGTTTTAAGGTTTATTTGTACCGAGTTTTGAGTAAATCGGCCCAAGGAATAAAATTTTCAATGGAAACTTTATCACCATATTCAACCCTTTTAGGGGATGATTTAAAAAAATAATATTAGCCTTTGTCTTAAGTTAGTACCTACACTACTTATGTTTTAAATTTCATTAAAATTGGTTTAGTGATTATCGAGATACGTGGTTACAAACATTCACACACACACACACACACACTTACTTTCGCATTTATAATATTATAGTAGGAAGTAGGATAGGATGGCAGAGCTAGAGTGCCTCGATCTTTCACAGGGTCGGCCTTATACTCGTATATTATCCCTGTAGACTCTAATATTCGGTTATAACCGTATAGTTGTCTTAAAAAGAGCAACATTAGCAAGTGAATTTACTGGAGAAATGCAACCCTGCATATGAACCGTTTGAACTTGGAAGGCAGATGGGTCTTTGACCTGCTCGCGATATCAAATCTATTAAAATCAAGTCAACTCAATTTTAATCTAGAAGCGAATAATAAAATCTGAATGTACTGAAGTGTTATGTAATTCAATTAAAACCATAATTAATATTACAAAGCTAAACTACATGACTCTATGATTGTGAACAACAACGATATGTAAACAATCTACGCCAATTTGCGACTTAGTTTACGACAGCTGTGGTTCTAGATAAATCTAGAATCATTCCCTTACAAAGAATTTAAGCTACTTTAGTGAAGACCTGCCTAGACAAGGAGTCTAAATAATTTTAAAAAAACTGACAATGATATACAGTGTTTTTAAATATTATGTTTCTTTGAAGTGTTTCTCACTTTATATTTTTGTAAATTGTTAAACACAATCCAAAATTTCATCCGTCCCGTCGGTACGATGAAATTTTGGATTGTGTTTAACAATTTACAGTGTTTTTATTTTATAAAACACAATAAATACTGTTATGATAGACACATAATATACGCAACAACATTAAACATAGAAAATAAACTTATTTAATGATATTATTATTATTAATAGAGATGTGGTCAACGAGACTTAAATTATAAGTGCACAGCATTATTTATTATTTCCGGAATTGTTCCTCCACTGTCGCTTGTAATTAGATGACTTTAATATTCATGCACATTACGTACATCGATACCAAAATAATCTAATATTAAGCTACCCTTCGTAAAATTCGCCTCAGGATAGATGTCCAATTATAAGAATTGAAGTCTATCCCTGCGCCGGGTAAAACAAGAACTTTATAGTTATGCTTTTATTAAAGCTCAAATCCAATCAAGCTGGGGCTAAGGCCAAAGTGGCGGGTCAAAACAAACAGGTTCTATAACCTTTGTGCACCTTAAAAATGTTGCACGATTGATCTCAAAAATTAAACATTAATGAAAATTAATGCAAAACATATATTGTGCACTGCGCACTTAATCAAAGTTATTCTGGTAGATAAATCAGATATTACTTTGGATCAATCGTCTTTTATAATGGATTTTACTTAACTTTTAATATACTGCTTCGCCATCAACACAATTATTTTAACACGGGCTTTTGTTATACAATTGACTGGGTAAAATTCTAATTGAATTAATCGTCAGTAAACTCCATACGCACTTGAGTTCACTGTTATCACCAAGTGTAGACTACCACAAGATATTAATAATCAATCTATATCTTCGTCGTGCGAGGCCTTTATAAGCGAAAGATGCACCCCGATGTCACTAACGTGTCTCGATTGGTTGATTCTATGCAGGTACAAAAAACAAGAGCAATGGCGATTGGGCTACATTCAGCTGCGTGTACGCCTTCATCCAAATTCCAGAAAGTGACGTTAGCCAGGAGCATCTCTTGCGGCTTGTCCAACTCGAAATATGAAATAAAATAAAACAGTATGGTGTATATATACATTCATTATCTTTTGTATAATTATAAGGTTTATCCTTTTATGCCTAAATGATAGATAGATTCATCAACATTTATAAACCTAAAGAACACACCCTAATTAAATTAATAAGTGTTTATGCAATATCTTATCAAAGTGTATAGATGGGCAAAACACACACTGTGATATGAAATCATAATGGTTTTTATGCTTGACACCATTATAATGTGGCAGATGACGTAGAGCAGCAATGATTATTAATTGTGTCTGACCTAGCAATAAACACATATTAATACTTAAATGTAAACAAATATATTATAAACTAATGTTGGCGCCAACTCTAACTACTTAAGTAATAAGGTTTAATGTATGACTACTAAAAATAACTTGCCTAACTTATCATTTCTTAACTAACATGCGCAGGTAAGGATTCTACGAACCCTTTTTATTATAAAACCATGTTTGCAGTATTTCCCACACTAACATAAAAGCCTCAGCCGTTAAACATTAAATAATCTCAAGTGTGACCTTCCAGCAATATCCTTGTTAATAGATTTCAAAACAAAAAATAAACTACTCAGTCCCATTTAGTCGTCCCTTAACACTTATTTGAAATCACTTCTCGTAATATTTATGGTCTTTTGCACAAGTATGAAAAAAAAGAAAGCACAGAATTGAATGTCTCTAATCTTGGGTCCGCTACACTCCCTTTGGGTAAAAACGGGTGGTGGCACTTGTACCGAGATTTAAATTTCACGTGTTCGAGTCTTTTGTCGATTAGTTATAAACATTTTAGAAATTAATTAAATAATATTACTCTACCAGTGTTACACGTAATACATAAACATTAAAGTAACAAATAAAAGTAATAAAAAACACAACGTGATACGTCAGTAATAATAAATAAGTAAATGCATGTTTACACGACTTACCTTTTTCATTCCCAAGGGGGTAAACCATACGAAATTTATTCTTTGAATATCTTTCTTTGATCCTTGTTTGTTTCGCACAATCTGCTAAGGGAACCGGAAAGAATACCCTATATCGTATAATTAGGGACCCACCGAACCGGCTTGGTCCGTAATGGGATAGGCGCATACTACGCTACGCGTTTTCCGTCGCTCGAAGAATAACCTGGCCAAGTGCAAGACGGACTCGCACTAGTAGCGTTCCGTACCGCACTACAGTATTTTATAAGATCGAGCAAAAAATACCACTATCATTTTTCGCCAGCAAATAATAATAATTAATAAACATTTTATTTCTTATGACGCCATCTAACGTCTAACAAAGGTGTTAGGGATCGATATTTCAATATAACGCCATCTATGGGACGTTTACCTAACTAAGCGTTCATAGATGGCGTGAAATGCCGAAAACAACACGTATCTTGTATGGGGACCCTCTATTATTGTTTACTTTATTCTGTTTTAAGTATTTGTTGTTATAGCGGCAACAGAAATACAACATCTGTAAAAATTTCAACTGTCTATCTATCACGGTTCATGAGATACAGCCTGTTGACAGACAGACTAGTAATAGGGTCCCGTATTACCTTTGGGTACAGAACCCTAAAAAGCATCGCGGATAGAGTCAGACACGCCACAGTACATAGCATAGCATCTCATACTTCAATAATCTGACATGTTTACAATGTAAGTTGCCATAAACGATCATTTAAGATTTTAAAAACTAAAACAACTGACTTCCATGCCCCGCGAGTCAATTTCAGTAGCAAGTTTGAGATGTTTATCATCATATCTCTAGAGATACTTATCAGATCTCGGTGAAATTACAATGGGACCACCTCGGAAATGTACCCTACCGATTAAAAAAAGAATCATTCTAATCGGTTCACAATTGACGGAGTAATCGCGTAACATACACACAAAAAAAAACATACAGACGAATTGAGAACCTCCTTCTTTGTGGAAGTTGGTTGAAAAGTAATGAGAGTTCTTTTTTAAAAAGTGTAAAAGACATATAGGCAAAACTTCTGGTCACAGAGTACTTTTATATACTGCTTCTGGTATTGCAGATGTCATAATTTAACATAGTTTAAAAAACGAAAAAACCCACTTCAAATGCCGCGCTGGCTATGTTCAGTAGTTTGTGTTATCTCCATATCTCTATAGATATTAATCAAATCTCGATCAATTTACAATAAGACCATCTCAGGAGTATACTCTTTTTAACTAAAAAAACAATTTTGAAAATGGGTCCATAATTGACACAGTTGTAATACATACTATGCAATACATACAGACAAACTGAAACTCTACTTTATTTTGAAGTCAGTAAAAAAGACGGTGGTGACCATTAACAACCAGGGCGGCCCTCTGATTGTCAAATGTTACCGACAGTATGACAAAATGACCTTTTTTTGATGCCGTGCGACGTATGTGTCATGGTCTGTTCTTAGCTTAGTGTTGGTCACAATACGTATCACAGGTAAACACTGTCTCAGCGCACTGCGAAACGAATTACATAAAGAGTCCGTCCTTATTATTTACGCTTGACCGATGGTTTCGAGTATCGTTCACAAGTCGAGTATGCATACCTAGTATTACGACGTTTATATACGAGTAAATTATTTTGTATTTTTGTTGTATAACGCGATACATTGTTAACGATGTTATAAGACATATAACATATAGAAACATTTATAATTATGCAATAAGAATTTTCAATTTCAAATGTTGGCTTCATTTAAATAGCGTTTACTCCTTTCTAAAAACTTCCGTTATCGTAAAATTGAGACAGTACTTTTAGAAATTGATTATTTAATCTCTCATCATCATCATCTAAAAAGTTTAATTGTTGAACATAAAAGTGTTATATATACTTTAGTATTTGTATCGATTTATAAGATGTACACACTATCGTATGTGCACAAGCAGAGGAGGCAGCTGTCACTAAAGCAATCTAATGACAGATATTGCGCCGGTCGGCCGTGCGTCTACACTGAGTAAATGGTGAGCCGATGTGGTTCCTAATGTCTTATGTAGTTAACGAACAAAATAGGAGTCACTACAGTAACGATCAAGCCTCAGAATCGATCTCACAGCAATAATGTTTCCATATTCTACCTACTACTCGTACCTGAGAGTATCAAGTACACTGAGTCTTACAAGTACGTAGCACCAGGTACGTACGTACTCGAAAGCTACACCCCGCACTAATGTTGGCGTATGCCGTATATTTATTGGATATTTCCGGTTATCACCTGAGCGGATATAATAAGGCGGGTGGATCCCCCGGGACTCAGATCGAGTCCGGGACTAATGAAACTTGGAGTTTGTTAACGCGGGATCACTGGACTTTGACGGCCTCATGCCTCACATGATGTATGAGGATGTATTTGTTTAGTGAATCTTCTTGTTTCTTTGAAGTTATTTTCGTGGGCTTAGCCACTCGCCTTCGCTTATTATGATTGGGTAAATATTTTTGGTTTAGTTCGTGGAGTATGTGTGGGTTGTAATTGTTTCCGTGTTCAGAAGTAACCTAACATAACACAAAATCTGTAACATATTCTGATGACATCTTTAATTTCAGTTACATACACAACACATACAGAAGATATTTATGTTTATGCTACTTTAGAGTCTCAATGTACACACTTAGAGCCGATTTCACCAGTGAATATTAGGTCGGCTTTAACTTGGTTTACGTGTTTAACTGAGATTAAACCGGCATTTTGCATTTCACTGCCACAAACTGAACGCGGTTACAGTCAAAACAAGTTCTAATTCTGAACTACCGATTTTGGGCGTTTAGCGCTCTTGATCCCGTTTACACTGTTTACAGCCACTGTTACTCGAAAATCAAATATATACCATGCACGGAAATGAATTTGGTTATATTAATTTGACAGTTTGACAATGTCAAAACAATCTAACAAGACAGAAATGACGAAATTTACGTTCCATTGTGCATAATAGCATACACTCTAGGTTATGGTAAACGCGATAAAATGAAATGAAATGAAATGCATTTATTCAGCTACACACTAAAAAACGTAGGTATTTAAATAAAAACAAAAACTTAAACCTAGTAGTATATAAAACAAAAAATCATAAATAATAAAACTTATGCTATTTGTGTGTGTGTTGAACAGGACCATCTCAGCACATATGTTCAGGTTTTAACCGGATGGAGATGGAAATGGAGATGGGGCTACATTTTATCGAGACGTGGTGAAATCAAGTACGCGTAAACCATGATCAACATCGACGTTTGAACACGTTTTAGTAGAACTTAGTTCAATAAATCTCGATTAGTAGCATAAATGGTGAAACTTCGTACTTGTTGTAACAAGTGATTATGAACATTTGCGGTATTAAATTATATATACTTATTTTAATTATATATATATATATATATATAATTAAAATAAGTATATATAATTTAATATATATATATATATATATAATATATCACAATCCTCGCAGACCTCGTATTAATTTTTTAACTACGTTTTATGTACGTTTCTAAACCTTTGGCCATCGACTTCTAATTACGCTTATATACTTACAATAATGTACATAATATCTAAGTCTAGACACACAGAACAACGACTTGAGATGAGCAATCGAAAATGTGACGAGTCAACGGCAGGTGTAAATGCTCCCTAATTATATAAGTTGTATAAGTTAGTGTTAGCAGTACTGTAGAAGGTAGAGGCGGCGCATGTTACATTTGAATAATTCAAAATCTGTGCTGTTCCATGCAAATTACGAGCTATTTAAACTTTACTAACTAATTAGATGCTTTGATAACGGTAGAACGTTATAATTATTATGACTTCTACCTATTTTACAAACTGTAAAACAACGGCTTTGGAATATTTAGATATGGTTTGTGGTATCACGCTTGTTTTAGAATTTGTTGTTGTTACTACAGTTTACTACTTTTTAGAGTTCCGTACCCAAAGGGTACCCTAGTACCTAGTACCCTATTACTAAGACTCCGCTGTCTGTCTGTCTGTCTGTCTGTCTGTCTGTCTGTCTGTCTCTCTGTCTGTCTGTCCGTCTGTCACCAGGCTGTATCTCATGAACCGTGATAGTTAGACAGTTGAAATTTTCACAGTTGATGTATTTCTGTTGCCGCTATAACAACAAATACTAAAAACATAATAAAGTTAAAAATAACATATAACAAAAAACGTGTTTTTTTCGGCATTTCACGCCATCTATGAACGCTTAGTTAGGTAAAGGCCCCATAGATGGCGTTATATTGAAATGTCGATCCCTAACACATTTGTTAGACGTTAGATGGCGTTATAAGAAATAAAATGTTTATTAATTATTATTTTTTGCTGGCGAAAAATGATAGTGGTATATTTTGCTCGATCTTATAAAATACTGTAGTGTGGTACGGAACCCTACGAGTGCGAGTCCGTCTTGCACTTGGCCAGTTTATTTAAATACAGTTTTTATTATTTTCCTACATATAATTAATCAGTCGATTCTATGAAAAGGGATGTTGTTTAATTTTTTTGCATGTTATGTTGTTTGAAGTTGTGTTAATTAATGTTTTAAATATTTTTTGACATTTGTAAATTGAATGTTTTAAAATGTTTAGGGTTCGGCCTTTATTCATAAACAAATAATTATCCTAGTCGCTGATAATTTAAATACTGTTTATATTATTACCATTCGCTTGATAATTTTTGAGTATTATTGACCAAACGAAGTGAAGGTATCCATCAGCTTCAGCAAAAATGCTTTCGTATGTCTGTCCGGATGTCTGTTCTCCTCTACATCATCGTCATATTCATCATCAGCCTGTCTCTGTCCACAGCTGGACGTAGGCCTCACCTATGGCACGCCACTGAGCTCGATCTCCAGCTGTTTGTTTCCAGCCGCTGCCAGCTAGCTTGCATATATCATCGCTTCATTTATCTGGAGGGCACGCTACATATTATTCATATATTCATATTCATTTTTTTTCATAAGGGTACTACAGTACACTTAGTTCCAGGTCGCATTTCTCAACCAATTCTTGTAAATTTGTTGTGAGCAGGTATTAAATTACAACTAACAATGTTACATAATTCAATAATTATGTAACATTTTTAGTTGATTCAGTTTTTGAATATATTTCAAATTGGCGGAGATACGGGGATTAAATGGTAAAAAAACCAAACTACAGCCATTAAAAAAAAAAATTACATCACATTACTTTTTTGTTACCCTTATTCACTTAACTTTTTTGGCTATACAACATTTCATTCGATAAACTTGCTGTAGTGTCAAAGTCAAAGTCAAAGTCAAAGTCAAAGCATTTATTCAGTATCATCATCATCATCATCATCATCAGCCTATCTTTGTCCACTGCTGGACATAGGCCTCACTTATGGCACACCACTGAGCTCGATCTTCAGCTCTCTGTTTCCAACTGCTGCCAGCCAACTTGCGTATATCATCGCTCAACCTAGCTGGAGGGCGCCCTACACTACGTTTTCCGAGCCGTGGTCTCCACTCTAGAACACGTCTACCCCAACGGTTATCGGTTCTACGACAGATGTGACCAGCCCACTGCCACTTCAGCTTGCTGATCCTTTGAGCTATGTCGATAACTTTGGTTCTCTGACGGATGACTTCATTCCGAATTCGATCCTTCAGAGAGACTCCAAGCATAGCCCTCTCCATAGCTCGCTGAGCGACTTTGAATTGGTGAACCAGTCGCACTGTCAGCGTCCACGTCTCGGCTCCGTAGGTAATAACAGGTAGGACGCACTCGTTAAAGACTTTCGTCTTCAGGTTTTGCGGTATGGGCGATGAAAAGACTCGACGAAGTTTTCCAAATGCTGCCCATCCCAGCTGTATTCTTCTGCGAGCTTCCTTTTCGAAGTTGTTTCTACCCAATTACAAGATTTGCCCAAGGTAGACATATTCGTGAACAACTTCGAGAGGAACTCCGTTTAGGGCAATCGGTTCCGGAATAACATGTTCGTTGAACATGATCTTGGTCTTATTCAAGTTCATCCGGAGACCGATGCGTGCAGAAGAATCAGCAAGGGTGGTCAGCATGTAATGCAAGTCCTGCACGGTTTCAGCCATGATGACGATATCGTCCGCAAACCTCAAGTGAGAGAGGTGCTCGCCGTTTATATTTATGCCCCGTCCTTTCCAATCGAGCGTTTTAAACATATCCTCAAGAGTGTTGGTGAACAATTTGGGGGAAATAACGTCCCCTTGTCTCACTCCTCTATGTAAAAGGATATGTTCAGTCTGCTGATTTTGTACTTGGACGGTCATAGTCGCGGCGTCATACAGGCCTCTCAGTACTTGGACGTATCGCCAATCAACTTGGCACCGTTGCAGAGACTCCAGAACAGACCAGGTTTCTACAGAGTCAAAAGCTTTCTCATAGTCCACAAACGCAAGGCACAGGGGCTGGTTATACTCTTCGGTCTTCTGTATAACCTGCCGCACTGTGTGTATGTGGTCTATGGTGCCATATCCTCCTCGAAACCCAGCCTGTTCAGGGGGCTGAAACTCGTCGAGTCTACGCGCGAGACGATTTGTGATGACTCTCGAAAACAGCTTATAGACGTGACTCAAGAGTGAAATGGGTCGATAGTTCTTTAAGAGGATCTTGTCTCCTTTTTTAAAGAACATAACGACTACACTCTTGCTCCACGCCTTTGGAGTTCTCCCCGAAAAGAGAATGGAATTAAATATACGCTGCAGCTGTACAAGCGTTGGAGTTCCACCAGCTTTTAAGAGCTCCGTTGTAATTCCATCCTCTCCGGGGGCTTTTCCATTTTTAAGCTGTTTGAGAGCCATCACAATTTCGTCCAGGCTGATCTCTGGCAGATCCTCGGTATAATGGTGGGTAAGAGTGGCTCTAGGATCCTCGGACTGGGGTTGGGGACGGGACGCTTGCGAGGTATATAGTTGGCCGTAGAAGTCTTGAACCTCCCTAAGAATCTCCGGCTTAGAAGTGACGGCACTCCCGTTAGATGTGGTCAACTTCGTCAGATGGCTTCGACCCAGCTGTTGAACAAAAACTTTTGACCCCCGGTTTCGCTCGATCGCTTCTTTGATAGAGCGTGTGTTGGAGCTCCGGAGGTCACGTCTTACCAGCTTAGAGATTTTTTTGTTCAAAGCCCGTTGGCCTGACGAAGTGACTGCGGGGTTTTCTCGTCGCCGCTGCATTGGCTGCAGAGATTCCTCTGAAAGCTTAGACTACTTACCGGCACCTCGCGTCTCGCAAAATTTCGTCCCCTCCTCCCTGAGGATTCCCACCACTTGGTCGAGATCCTGGTCCACGTCAACGTCAATTGTGGTTTCCAAGGCAGCGAATCGGTTCTCCAGTTTTAACTGGAACGTTTCAGAACCAACCACGGATTGGAGCATATTATTCAGTATATAGGCAAATTAAAAAATTTGCAACCAATTTTTTTTAATTTCCATTCGTTAAGCCATTAATGTGTCCCGACTGTTAAAGACTCTATATTCCATATAAAAATGTATAATTTTATTTTATTAGTGTATCGACCGAGAAAGAATTTAAATGGTATAGTTTTTTGATATCCCTAAACAGAAGTCTAAACTACTGGACTTACTTGTTCTTTTCTTTTCAGTTCGTTTTTTAACACTTCACTTTTTGCGCAGTCGGGTTTTTTTACTTTTTTATTTAAAGTTTTATTTGTAAAACAAATAAAGATTGGATTTCGGCGGCTTTCCCTCACAATAAAATGCCATAGGACATTATACTGTGGAAGTAGCTAAAGTAAACCAATCTAGTGGTAGGACTTCTGCTAGTCCGCCTGGGGCGGTACCACTATTTTGCCAATTAATTTTCAGCCGTGAAATAGGAATGTTTTTTGGTTGAAATGGCAAGGTGTCCAGTGAAATTAGGGGGCATGTGAGACTCAACATCTTTATGTCTCAAGGTAACAGGCGCAGTGCAATGACATGCAAATTTCTGGCGGTTCAGAATTTTGCATGCCGCTGTATCTGTTATAGGTAGACGTCATCGCATACCATCAGGCGAGTGTCGTGCTTGTCCTGTTACCTTTTACCATAAAAAATAAAATAAAAAATAAAAAAAAACTTTAAGGGGTCGGGTGTGTTATTTAATTAAAATTATTTATTCTATAATGAGTTATCTACTTGTTGCAGATATCTCACTACCAATACAATCTGGCCTTATAACAAATAGAATTAGAATATTACTAATGATAGTAAATGTATCTATTAAGGGGAAGACACTTTATTCTTCTGTTCTTTTTATAGCGTTCACTATCACACACTACACTTCGTTCACATGATATAGTATCACTAAAGTAACTCGAAAGGTTTTACCGTTATTAGTCTTCTCACTATTGCCGTGTTGTCAATTTAACATTTAAAATTTAATTAACATCTAAAGTTCGTTAGATATTTTATCAAGATCCAATACGCGTTATCCAGGTAGCAAGTAAACAGAACAGTGTAATAGTTTGCGTAGGCCTATTATAATGCAAATTCAACGCTGGATACACGTTAGTATATACCTAGAAGCGACAGTCTGTGCCACCTTTCAGTTCCGCTATCAACATTACAATTCCCAGTTGTCCCCTCCATCGTCCATCCCCGATCCCCGAGCCCTGCAGGGACGGAATCGACAAATCTACAAATTTACGAGGGACGCAGTTATTTAAGACGATTGTCGCAAACTGCCCACCCTAAGCCCGCCTGCTCCTTGAGCTGCCAATCTCAAAAACATGGAAGTGATACCGCCTCTACGATTCATGCTACCACTTCCATTTATTGAGCAAAAGCGTTCTTTGTCAAAAATAACTAGATAGATTGCATCTTAACTGATCGTTTTTTAGTATATTATTTATTTATTAAATTTTAATATAATTAAAAAGATTATATGTATGTTCTTAACTATAAAATATGATATTGCTCGATGAAAATTAAAGGCTCTCCTTTACTTTTCTAAAATATTGGATTTCAAAAATGTTTTACGTAAACTTCCAATTTTCTAAGACTTTATAATTGTTTAAAACGGCTTTACAGTCACGGGTTAAAATATTGAAATTACTCTGACACGTTTCGGACATTTTTGATGTCCTTTTCACAGAAGTCAGGCCTACCGCGCGTACTGACGGGATTCGGAGCGAAACTCAACTCTATTTCTCATTACTAATAAACTGGCCAAGTGCAAGTCAGACTCGCACTCGTAGGGTTCCGTAACACCGTTAAGTATTCCATAATAATGATTTTTCGCAACTACAAAATTAACTTTGTTTTTCATAGTGTTGGTATGAAAAACAAAGTTATCTTTGCGGTCGCCATATCTCTAAAACTGCTGACTGTATCTCGTTCAAACCAATTTTCGTTGTTAGTTTTTATTGAGATCTACAACATATATTTTTTTAGATTTTTTACTCCTATACTTTAAAAGTTAGAGGGGGGGGGGGGACACACATTTTACCACTTTAGACGCGCCTATCTTTCAAATGATTAACTTTGAGAAAAAATGATTTTAGGAACCTCAATGTCATTTTTGAAGACCTATCCATAGACACCCCACACGTATAGGTTTGAAGAATTTTTTTTTGTTTCAGTTCCATGTATTCGATGCCCCCCTTAAACTTTTATTTTTTTATTTTTGTATAAAAATTGGAAAGCGGTTCACAGAATACATCTACCTACAAAGTTTCAATTCTATAGTCCTAACTGTTTCGGAATAAAATGGCTGTGACATACGGACGGACAGACAGACAGACATGACGAATCTATAAGGGTTCCGTTTTTTGCCATTCGGCTACGGAACCCTAAAAAGGATGTCATACGGCTATAGATCTACTTATTACTTCACTTGATTGTCTAATATTTAGGTGTGAATTATGAATTGTTATTTCATTCAATAGTTCTGTGCTTTCACGTCAATGAAGATGGTTCGGGACAGTTGCGATCCCTGGTCTTTAGTCTGTCCAGCGTGCCGTCTCAGTGCCGTCTTTCAACTCTGACCAAAAACGATTCCATCTTATCCAGCATTTTCACTTTACATCAGGTGAGATAGTGGTCAGGTAATTGTCTCTTAGAAATAATAAGAAATCAAATAGGAGGTGTCGCCAACAACAATTATATTTTCCTTTTATAGCGTGTTATAGAGCGTATAAGCTCAACAACACTTATCAAAGTCAGACCAAAGCTTCAACACTGTATTCCTTGTTCAAGAATAAATCATCTCCATGACACGAAAACACTTAACTTTCTTCAAGAATAAACTGCAAATGTGTTCGCACATTTACCGCATTCACCATTGAGGTGTCGGTACTGTGGGTGCATATCTGAGTCCTTCCGTCCGGCGCGGTGCCCATCCCCGCCATTGTAGGTAGGTCATTACGGGTATCTCACCGCGCTATAAAGGGCTTCATAGTGAAAACTTACAAGATTACTTGTAGACTGAGAGCTTGGCGCTTTTTGTCAGTCTTTGTAATGATATAAAATCAAATATAAAAATGGAAGAGTATTACTATACATAAATAATATACTTATTATGGTTAGAAAATCCAGAAGAACGGTGCAAAATCTTCAGCGCCATCTTAATACTTTTATATTAAGTTTGAGTTTTGATGCATGGATTGATGAATGTTTCTTACTCTATCACGAAAATATGTAGCTATACTGATTTAGATGAAATTTTGGCTTACAGCTAGTTCATAACCTGGATTAACACATTGGATACTTTTGACGCGGGTGAATCCGTGGGGCGCAGTTAGTCATACATGAAAGTCAAGTTTGTCCAGATCCCTTACTGAAAAACAGTCTATTTAAATAAAATATACTACATACCTGCGAGACTCGTACGAACTAAATTAATTTACTTTAGAATCACTATTGAAATAAGTTCACGAGGAAACTGCGCAGTGAGCTCTCGGTCTAGCCATAATCCCTGGAGGAATAGAGTGGCCAGCGAGAAAATAAAAAGTTAGGATTGAAATCTGCAGGGCACAACCCTTCCAAAGAACGGTTACTGCGTGAAAACACCCTTACCTTTTTGTCTTAGGGGCTTTACTTTACACTACTTTTGGGTAATCATTTTTAGATGGATTCTCTTGTGTCTACTCTTTTGAGATTTAGATGCTAATTCTTTCCAAGAAAATCGTTTGAAGTGAGTTTTACTTGATAAAGGATTATAGTCTGAGTTGGGTCTAGCTTAAATAAAACTAATGTGTAAGACCTCTTTTTGATAGTTTGATGATCTGAGTACGGCGCCTTTTTATAAAGCAATGTATGTTTTATTTTGTCTGGAGTATCTTCATTACTTGTAAACTTTAAAAGAATGCCATATTGTGGAGAATATACCTAATTTTTACCCGACTACGGCGAACTAAAAAGGAGGGTTATGTTTTTGACCGGTATGTGGGTATGTATGTATGTAAGTATGTATGTATGTAAGTATGTATGAATGTATAAATGTTCATCTGTTCCCTCATAACTTCTTAACCACTTATCATAATTTGACAAATGAGGTGTCGCTGGACTTGACTTATTTGTCAGCTGGTTATAGGCTATGTAACGTCACAAAAAATTGAATATGGCGCCCTCTAGAGGGCACGAAGTCAAGAACTAAAAAAAATTTTCACCCCACCCATCGTGTGGGGTATCGTTAAATAGGGTATTTAAAATGAAGGTAGGGTTTAGTACATCATATTTTTGTCAAGCGTAGCATTTGCGAGATATATTCCGTCGAAGTCAAGAAAACTAATTTTTACCCTACGGCGCGGCGTCGCAAAGAAGCAATAGGGAGGGTTATGTGTTTGTTGATTGCTATATATGTATGTAAGTATGTTGACATGTATGCATGTATACATTTATGCAAAAACCCCAAAATACTTGAAATAAAAAATAAGTTCAAAAACTAAAACCCGACGACTGAGATATCACGCTTTAAAAATTATGAAACAAGAAAATATTCTCATCTGAGATCGCTATGTACAAACTATTCAATATGTATCGTTTATTATATATAAAACTTACTCTTAATAAATGTTTTATCGTATTTTATACATATTCTTAGTGGTGCTCAGAGGATAGCCGTGGTCGTACGTCACCTACCGTAACAAAACAATAATACATAATACATTCTGAAAAGTAGCATACGACCAGGGTATCCACTGAACACCACTAAGAATATGTATAAAATACGATAAAACATTTATTAAAAGTAAGTTTTTATATAGTAAACGATTAATATTGACTGCTAAAATTGCAAAGGCAGGACCTTCACCTAATAGTAGGCCTCATCACGGGACATTGTAATCTCAACTATCATCTTCATAAAGTTGGAGCCACAGACAGACTCTTTGTCGAGGATGCATGTCAGAATGTCAGAAGATGAGACCGTGGAACATGTGATCTTACACTGTCCCGTCTTAAACAAAATGAGAACCACAGCTGGGTTGCATAAGCAGGACCCGGATGCAGAGTACCAGTCGCAGCAGCAGCAACAACATTTACAATCATCATCATCACCATCTGCTTTAGCTTTATCATTACATCCTAGTTCACAAACAAGCAGGCACACACACACACATTTACCAGCATCATCATTACTAAGCAACTCACCACCATCACCTTCACCATTGGAAGCGTTATGCCAGCAACCTAAAGCCGTGCTCCGCTTCGTCAAGGAGCTAGGATGGCTAGGGTAGACGCTGGCAGAGGGAAATGCACAATACACCCTTAGCGGGACGTCAGTGCAGGTCTTATCGCCCCCATTACCAATTAGAATTAGAATTAGATACATATTGAATAGTTTGTACATAGCGATCTCAGATGAGAATATTTTCTTGTTTCATACTTTTTAGAGCGTTATATTTGATTTATCATTCAAACAGCTTGTTATATATTTTTGTTGTATCTGTATAATGGTCGGTTTCTGAGGTTGGTTTATTGAGAGTTTATCTACTCAAATGTACCGTTATTGAGTAGATAAACTCTCGATAAATGTACTTAGAAACCGGCCATAAGTAATAATTGCAATGTTTTATCTTTACAGCAAAAATGCTGCAAGATCTTGAGTCTTGTCAAAGTTTGTAATTTTATGTCAACGGGAAACACCTATAGGTTTATTTGTGAGCGTCATAACACAATATGCGACATAAATGGTTATGTTATTATTATTGCGATGACTATAACTATATTTTTATGATTTCAAGAGACTAGTACTTGATAGGTACTAGTTTAACAGTGACAACATCACGCATTCCTGAGACAAATTTGTGGCAGACAGACTTTAAACGAATTGAATCTTATAGTACTACGAGCTGCTCTTTGCGGATTGGCTCGCATTAAAAAGTATCTATGACCTTTTCTATTGTACTGGCTATCAGTATGTTTATGCAAAATTTCAGGCAAATTGGTCCAATCGTATGAAGAGGTCACAAACAAACAAATATACGAACTAACATTCGCATTTATCATATTGGTATTGATTTTTCGTTTTGAGGTAAGTGGCCTAAAAATACTATACACATAAACTAGAAGACATAGGACATAGAAAGAAGGACATTAAATGAGCGTGATATGGGAGCATTTACAACGATCTTTTTTCCATTACCATTTAAAATTGAAAACAAAAACTTTTCACAGGAGTCTTACGCTCAATTAACAAAACAAAGCGAGTCTAATAATCTCCTAAACTAATAAGATTATCCAAGGTAAGCTGTAAATCCGTATAATCCTCTGTATCGTTAATAACCCAATCTAAAAACTAAATCCATAATGAATCTCATTTAGACTGTAGGTCGAGAACTGAGTTAATTTGCTCTTCATTAAAATTAATTCAACTTGTCTACATTATATTCAGGACACGCTTTGATGTTACTCTAAACTCGGACTTGGGACTTTGAATTTTAATAATAACTTGTAATTAAGTCTAAATAAGGACTGGTGGAAATATATCGAGGGCCCGGTGGCGTAATCGGGAGAACGGTCGGCCTTGATGCCCGAGGTTTCGAGTTCAAACCCCACCGTGCACCAATGGATTTTTCTATCGAAAAATGTATGTGCGCTTTTCACAGTGGTCCGCCGGTGAAGGAAAAACATCGTTAAGAAACCAACAACCCCCGCATTTTGGTAGGACACTATCTAGTGTGTTAACCAAACATGTAATGTGTTCCGGCAGCTATCCTATAGAGCCAGTTCCCATTCTAGGCCTAGCGTGCTTACCATCTTCGACCGCATCATCACTTACCAACAGTTGAGATAGTTGTCAAACGCTAGCCTATAAGATATTAGCCTATTAGATGTTTGGCGACAGATTTTCTAACTTGAGGGTGGTAGCTGGCCAGGCGGACACTACATAGTGTCTTACCACCATGTGGGGGTTAGGGGTTTCTCAATGATGTTTTTCCTTCACTTTGGTGGCCCTCTAATCGATATAGTTAGAAAAGCTTTAAATGCACCGACTTCAAATGACGGTCACGTCAGTTGTGGAAGATGTGAGGTGTTCTACGTGACAAACTGTACACAGAATTAACTGGGAGAAATGCTCGTATTATTTAAGCACGTCACCAAGTATCCAACAATTGAGATCAACTATACCGCCAGCCTGTCTGTAAACTATACAAAGAAAACAAGTCAAGTTTGAGATGGACTCATGCACCGAGGCTTCCGTACAAATTTGTCAAACTAGGTTAAAGTACAAACTTAATTTGCAGTTCAACCAATAAAAAATCTACTGCGCCAACCGCAAATAATAAGTTTGTAATTGTACATTATTTTTTTCTTGTTATTAAACTACTTATTTACGGTTTTCGGATTTATTCCTATAAAAGTGCTTCAAGACCTTGCTTCTTGCCAAATTTCATGATTCTAGATCTACGGTTTAGTTACAGTCATCCACTGCAACACAATCACAGTACACTATCGCGTTCCTCCTATGAAGATCGACCGTGTAAAAGACCTACAGAGCATTTAGCCGATCTAGGCCGTGTGTTTACACTAGGTACGTGTAAATGGCCTGCTTACACGTAGTAGTGTGTTCGACACGTGTTTACACAGGCGCCGCGCCGGCTACATCCGTGTGTACAACGTTACCTAACTAACACTATTGAGGCAAGGAGGACAGTCTCTGTGCATGAAAATGTGCCCGTTAAAATCTAATGGCGCAAGTGCAGCCTGAGAATATTTTTTTTATGATAATGTCAATACTATGTTTACAACTACTATATTAATTATCATGTACTCCGCTGACATTAGCCTATTCAAAGATGATGTGACATGATGTGACAGACAAGCTCTTGGCTACTGTCTCACCTGACGTTAAGCGACGATGTTTAGAAATATGGAGTTTTCGGAAAACTATGGCTCTAAGGGCCAGTTTCATTGATGCCTGATAAAGTTTTAGATAGTTATCTGACTTAAAGCGCCAATTTCACCGTTATAGTCAGGTACGATCATAATATTCTATCTGTAACTGGAAAAACTTTTTCAGTTGGGTCGCCTTTTAAGAATGTCTTGCTTACCTTCACCTTCCATATCCGTGTAGATATTATTATAGTTATAATGTAGATAGGTAATATCATAAGTAGATAGGTAGATAATGCCGGAACAGTATTGGTTGCTAATAAGTGAGGTGCTCAGTTGTGAAACTTTGTAATAACACTGCGTTGACCATTTTTGGTTTGGTATTGAATCACAATAAATAATTCGTTATATTTAACCAATCTCAAAACGGAGGAGGTTGTCAATTCGCCGGTATGAATGCTTTTTTTTATTTTTTTTTATTTAATGTAACCTCTTAACTTGGCTTCAGAGAGACGTAAGCGCGTGGACGACAGGCCGCAAGCTATGGCGATTTAATTTAATTTAACCGCAAAGGCGAAGGCGATTACGTTACGATTTACGGTGTATGTGCGACAAGCCTTACTTGAGAGTATCGTTAAGAATGAGAGCGCTCAGAACATATTTTATGATCATTCTACCATGATCAAAAGATACCGCCTCTCAAACTGGGCCAAAGATATCTTAAGCCGCACCTACACGAGCGAGTGCATCGCTACTATATCATTGTCGTGCAATATAAAAGCTATGAGCGTATCTCCACACGGCGATACTATCGCCACGATGTACTGTACCCCTAGTATGAGTTTTCATACCAAACTCGATATCGTTTATCGAACAAATTTTGTATGAAAAACTGTACAGCGCCTCTAGTGGTCACTACACTTCACTAAATTAAGACCAATCAGGGAGCTAGGGTAAGTCGAAAACTATGTGAGATCTGTCAAAAGCGTTTACGATAAAAACTCGTACTAGGGGTTCAGGTGGAATAATCTTCGTCTCGTGGAGATTACCTGACTATGTTAGAGCGACTCTTTGCAATAGTCCCATTCGTGGTGGCAGTGCTGACCTAATTAGTGTCTATATTAATAGATATTTATTGATGACACTTTTTAGTAAATGCACTGCATTTACTATGCAGCTGAGCAACTTTTATGTGCATGAAGTTACTTATTTATAAATTAACTATTAAAATTATATGCAAGTTAATTGTATAACTATGGAAGTAACTAAATAAACAACAGAATATTTACCACGTTTGTAATTAACTACGAAATTTACTTCGAAGTTGCTAAGGACCTCCAAAGCAAGCAAGAAATCAATAAACTCCCAACTAATGTACCACATCTAACATTACAAACATAATAGCGACCTATCCGCATCCAAATAACGAGACCCAACAATCAAACTCGTGTTCCGCTATTAGTGCCATTGTCTACTAAACACTTACATAAAATACTCCCTTCACTACATCCCTATTCGACGGCAAACAATAAACCCGCCTTACGGTACTTACTGCTGCGTAATCTGTGACCCGACCGACCGTAATCTTACGAAGAACCTTTCAAGATACACTGATCGACTTGGGATTGCTTCAACCATCACCTTATTGTAAACAGATTTTAACGCGCTTTTAAGCACGGTTTTGAGTCTTTGATCGACTTTAATAAGAGGGTAGGTGCTCAATTTGTGTGTATAATATTTCTTCTATTTTTCTTCGCTGAGCGAGCACCTTTGAATGTTCTTATTCACGTGACAACTGACAGGATAATATAGGTGCTGGCCAAGCCTGTGTCTTACCGCAACAGGTACAACTTGAATGAGTGTTAAAATACCATTAGCTATCATTTTGTGTTAGTTAAACTCTTGAGTAAGGTATTTTGGGAACGTAACATTTCCTTTCAATGAAATTGTTCGATATACTAATTCATCATCATATTACATGTCATCATATCACATCATATCACATCACTAACGAATCATTTTGTGAATAATGTATATAAAATGCTTTTCTAAGTCACGCTCATTTGGCAGTTTGGCTTGTTTGGTACAAAATATCGACTCCATATTTGTGGTCCTTAAGGCTATTTACAAATAGATATATAAGTAAGTAACTAGGTATATCCTTCATAAATATCGTATGTTTCTATGAGAATCTATTAAAAATAAACTGATCTGGGTACCTCCGTGACAATATAATAAACATTAGGCTGCTAATGCTTTGTCATAAGAACATTACTAATTATGCCCTAATTAGGCTGTAATATGTCATGACTAACAGGCACGGTAATTAATTAATACATCTGAAGATAACAAAGACAACATTGGATGGAATAATAACGTAGATGTTCTATTTATAAAATATCAAGTGGTATTATGTTTTATTATACGTCTGACTGGCTAGCTTTTGTACAATATCTCGCCTAAATCACGTTTCTGAATTTGTTAAATATATCAGGATACATTTTATTAACTGTATTTATTTTTCTAATATTCTTATACTAGCTGTGCCCCGCGGCTTTGCCTGCGTTAAAAAGTATCTACAGCCTTATCCATCTGGCTATACCTGCACAAAATTTCAGCTAAATCAGTTCACCCGTTTGACCGAGCAGAAGTCTCAAACAAACAAATCTCAAACAAAAACTGACATTCGCATTTATAATATTGGTGTTGATGATGTAATGATCGAGCTAATGCCTGCCTGATGGTAAGTAGTTACCATCACCACTTGACATTTGAAGTACCAGAGGCGATACTGGTGAGTTTGTATGCCTTGTTCGGGAAGGACTCTAGTAAGTTTGTATGCCTTGTTCGGGAAGGACTCTAGTAAGTTTGTATGCCTTGTTCGGGAAGGACTCTAGTAAGTTTGTATGCCTTGTTCGGGAAGGACTCTAGTAAGTTTGTATGCCTTGTTCGGGAAGGACTCTAGTAAGTTTGTATGCCTTGTTCGGGAAGGACTCTAGTAAGTTTGTATGCCTTGTTCGGGAAGGACTCTAGTAAGTTTGTATGCCTTGTTCGGGAAGGACTCTAGTAAGTTTGTATGCCTTGTTCGGGAAGGACTCTAGTAAGTTTGTATGCCTTGTTCGGGAAGGACTCTAGTAAGTTTGTATGCCTTGTTCGGGAAGGACTCTAGTAAGTTTGTATGCCTTGTTCGGGAAGGACTCTAGTAAGTTTGTATGCCTTGTTCGGGAAGGACTCTAGTAAGTTTGTATGCCTTGTTCGGGAAGGACTCTAGTAAGTTTGTATGCCTTGTTCGGGAAGGACTCTAGTAAGTTTGTATGCCTTGTTCGGGAAGGACTCTAGTAAGTTTGTATGCCTTGTTCGGGAAGGACTCTAGTAAGTTTGTATGCCTTGTTCGGGAAGGACTCTAGTAAGTTTGTATGCCTTGTTCGGGAAGGACTCTAGTAAGTTTGTATGCCTTGTTCGGGAAGGACTCTAGTAAGTTTGTATGCCTTGTTCGGGAAGGACTCTAGTAAGTTTGTATGCCTTGTTCGGGAAGAACTCTAGTAAGTTTGTATGCCTTGTTCGGGAAGGACTCTAGTAAGTTTGTATGCCTTGTTCGGGAAGGACTCTAGTAAGTTTGTATGCCTTGTTCGGGAAGGACTCTAGTAAGTTTGTATGCCTTGTTCGGGAAGGACTCTAGTAAGTTTGTATGCCTTGTTCGGGAAGGACTCTAGTAAGTTTGTATGCCTTGTTCGGGAAGGACTCTAGTAAGTTTGTATGCCTTGTTCGGGAAGGACTCTAGTAAGTCAACCTTTGAAGAGACTCACATTGTACGAGTATCTAAGCGGGACGATATCAAGAGGGAGCTTATTCCACATGTTGCAAGTACGCGATACAGACAACCACGTACAACTGGATGTTTATGTTAACGTTTAATACAGGATATCTAGTTTTAAATATGACTTTTTAATGAAAAATATATTTTTTAAAATACTTTATAGGCTAACGTTTGACCACTATCTCACCTGTTGGTAAGTGATGATGCGGTCGAAGATGGTAAGCACGCTAGGCCTAGAATGGGAACTGGCTCTCAAGGATAGCTGCCGGAACAAATTAGATTACATTATTAAAATATTAAACATAGCAAGACTCGCAAACTGTAGATTTAGTTATTTACACCACTGCGTTGCAAAACTCCTTCACTCAACATAATAAAATGCAAATATACCTAGAGGGATGCAGACAGTTGGCTAAATGCGAGCCAATTAAAGTACGAAACTCAATGAAGGTAGTATTATTATTCTGTAATTAGTTCTGAAGTGCCCCGTGGGCTGGTCGTGTACACTCTTGTCTTCTCAGGGTTCACTGACATATTTTAATATGCCGCGATACTCTTGCTCTAATATATATACTCTAAGTCTAAGTCTCTCCCGTACGCTTACATCTTTTAACCTACGCAACGAATTTTAATACGGTTTTCAGCAATAGATAGAGTGATATAGGAGGAAGGCTTATAACCAGAATCAAACACGGGCAAAGCTGCGGGGTGCAGCTAGTGATATATAAATATGCACA
Organism: Cabera pusaria; assembly: GCA_954871355.1. Lineage (NCBI taxonomy): Eukaryota > Metazoa > Arthropoda > Insecta > Lepidoptera > Geometridae > Cabera > Cabera pusaria. Next base: position 398,662 of record OX940911.1, read on the forward strand.
AGTGTGGAGAGTATGAAAGTCTTTTGACGGCGGTCTATAAACGGAGCTCGCGCCGGCATCATCTAGCCGTAGCCGCAGCGACGTGCCGGCTGCTGACACGCTATACTTACGTGCTGTCTATTTTATGTATTGTTTTTTTACACTTTGTAATAAATTAATGATTTATTTGAAAGAACTTAACTAGGGTACATACATTAAAGGCTTAAAAATATGGACGCTTAGTAATTGGTTCGTAAAAGTAGACAACCCTGAAATTCCACACTAGGAGATTTTGTGTCGTGGAATACAGTAGTGAAGGCAAAGAGTACATTAGATACTATAGATACATTAATTTGTTTAGCCTAAATAGTATTAAAATGAAAAGTAGACTAAAAACTAAAATACACAAATGCCTTTATTCCTTGCGTATTACGCAGTAACAATAAATGCAGTAACAATAAAAGCAAGAAAATCAATTACCTATATGCTTTTATTATATTTATATTACTTTTTTTTAATATTAGCACTTGGAAACTAAGAAGCCACGTGAATTAACAGACTTTTGCAAATCGATTTAAAGTCACTTGAAAAGATATTACAGTCGGAATACTTACTAAAACCTAGAAGAAATTTGGAGTGAAATTAGAATTCTTTGTGAAAGTTTGAATGATCTATTACCGACTTAATAATCTGAGAACTTACTAGAATTACTGTGAGAACAGCCACCATCGGTACAATGTGAAATATTTGACCCTTGCAAAGATTGTGACAACAACGCGCTACGTAGCGTAGGGATGGCGCACAAATAACTCGGTATAATCACTGTGACTTATATCAGTGACATTGGTATAATATTCTTGTGCCCGTTTGCACTAAACTGCAGATAAGATCATCCTAGTAAAGTTACAACTTATCGTAAGAACAGCCTATCTGGAAATTAGGTTTGCATTGGTTTGCACTAACAGTCCTTCCCTAACCGTGTCGTAATTTAGGCATTGCCTAGTTAGGTGAACGTTTGAACGAATGAAACCACAGATATCTATAAATGTAACACAAATAAGTATTAAACCTCTTTGATTTTCGCCTTTACCGGGCATTGGCGGGAAAGTGATATTTTAATTTTTGGCTTATTAATGTTCGTTTATAGTGCCGTCTATGGAGGTTCAATAATAATATTGTATAGGAATATAATAAATATATAATAGGGTATGACTTGGACTAGACTATGACTTCAAGTTGGCCTAAAATGTTACTTTCACCCATCTTTATGACTTGAACTCACATAAACTTGAAGAATTTTAATACTTGACACTGGTTAAATACACTAATCGTGTGGAGCCATAGTGAAACTAGAAAAAAAAATCCAATCCAATGTTAAACGGAATCTTACAATATGTAAAAAACTATTACCTTAAAAGCAAATCGAACTAAATTGAATTGGAATTTTAAAATAGAAAAAGAACCCTCAACTTCACGACGGAGGAAAAATTAATTTTTGCGCACAAGGGAACTAAGAAAAGGAACATATGTTACGCATGGCACCCCTACTGAAAGTGCAACGATGCACTGACGTCAATGGCTTTCGCTACATCGGCATTATTGCATTTCCACGCTTTACCGGATTCAACGGCACTTCGTTTCCTCACTTTGGGCGGAGTACACCTATATTTAATTTAATATAATTATTGTAATTTTAGAATAAATTTAATTTTTAAAATAAAGTTTATATTTTTTTGAGATCCTCCGCTGCGACCATATATTTTTGGCGCAGTCGGTAGGATCGATTTAGGGAATATTAGGGCTAATTCAGCTACCTGATCGATCAAGAACCTACAAACACGTGGTCACCAGCGAGGAGAATCCAGCAATCGATTCATCGAGAGGATATAAACTATGTAAGTGCCTTGAATTATCTTTCGAAGTGACTTGCCATCCTAGCATTATCCTTTCTTGTGTATTTTACATGTGTGTGCATTTTTCTATATCGTATAGGATTGTGTGTTCGTAATAGATTAGGTATAAGGTGTTACATTATAGTTCCGCGAAACTAACGTGCGATATAATTTATAAGTGTTAGTTATTTGAAAATACGTAGACTATAAAAAAGCTCAAAATTTTCCATCCGCGAGAATATAGTAGATCTAGGGTTAGTGATAGTATAAGGATACGTAGGTTAAATACTATAGACGAGAGTAGAGATCTAGATATGACAACAGCGTCGGGAAACATGCAGACAGACAGGACAGACATCATTTTTAAATCACTTAGGCTTCTACCGGAATTTGACGGGAATCCTCACATCTTAACTAGATTTATAAACCTCTGCGATCAGATAGTGTTAGCGCATTTCAGCGAACAGCCTGGCAATGAACTTAATAACCTAGCACTATTTAACGGCATATTAAACAAAGTGACAGGACCCGCGGCTAGATTAATTAATGCTCAAGGTCTCCCTGAAAATTGGGCAGGTATCCGGAGTACGTTAATAAATAATTTTGCTGATCATCGCGACGAGAACGCCTTGTACAATGACCTATCGTTATTAACTCAAGGGTCAGCTTCACCACAAGAGTTTTATGAAAAGTGCCTAAATTTATTTAGCACTATAATGACCTACGTTTCGCTTCACGAAACCGTAGATAGTACTATCAAAGCTAAACGGGAGCTTTACCAAAAACTTACCCTGCAGGCATATTTACGTGGCCTTAAGGACCCTCTAGGATCTAGAATTCGCTGCATGCAACCCTCCACTATGGAGAAGGCCTTGGAATTCGTCCAAGAAGAGGTTAACACTCTGTACATACAGCAGAGAAATGAGGGAGGCCACAACAAGCGCGAATGGCAACCCTCAACTCCTATTAATAATTTCAAATTACCGTTAAATAACTTCCCGATGATACGTACTCAGCCTATCTACAACGCAGCCGGACCTTCACGTCCGTACATGCCACCCCAACCTACTCAAGGTTGGAGGCCGAACCCCACTCAGGCACCACCGCAATTTCGTGGCCCTAGCCGTACCCAACAAATATTCCGAGCACCACCGCCGAACTATAATCCGCAAAATAATTCCTTCCGAATGCCGTTTAGACCGCAAAGTTTCACGCAAAATCAACCCCCTAAACCTACCCCACGGCCTATGAGTGGCGTAAGTCATTACGTCACAAAGAAATTGCCCCTTACGGGTCATGACTGGAGGAGGCATGGAAATCCGCCTCCAAGCAACTACTTTAAAACCAGGGAGATGAATTTCAACGAATGTATGGGATACGAACCGTACTATGAGTCTTATGACGGTTACTCAGCCTATGAGACTTATGAACCGGTCTATGCCTACGATTATACCGGACAGGATTACTATCAACCTTATCCTGAATTCGAATATGAACCTCCCGTAGTTGAAGAGGCCCGGCGGAAACTGAATCCGTCCAGTACAACCAAACAACCAAGTACTTTAGACCGTACTTGTTTGGACGTAAATTCAAGGTCATAACCGACCACCGTCCACTGCAATGGGTGATGAGTTTAAAGGAACCAAATTCGAGACTTACAAGATAGCGTTTAAAATTGAGCGAATATGATTTTACGGTAATCTATAAACAAGGTCGTTGTAATACGAACGCTGACGCTTTGAGTAGAATAGAGATAAATAACGAAGAGATAAGCTCTATCGTAGTGAACACGTCGGAAAAATCACAGCCACTGGATGAGTCAAGGACCATCACAGTTTCAGGAGCTGCCGACGAATCTAGAACATTCACTGTTCACACAGAATCCGAAAACCCCATCTTGGAAGTACCGATTACGGACGACCCTTTGAATAAGTTTTCAAAACAGATTATTCTTACTGTAGTAGGCGATATAAAAGGCAGAACGGTCGTAACTAAACCTTTCGAATCACATACTCGCACATCTATTCAGCTATCCGAGTCAAACCTCGAGAATGACGTCATTAATGCTATCAGAGAGTACGTACACCCTAAAATTAAAACCGGTATACTAATCAGTCCCTACGAAGCTATGTATAAAATTATACCTATAATACAGCGTACATTCAAAAATTCGGCTATGAATTTAATGCTAGTTAAAACAGAATTAGAAAATGTTCGCGAATACTTACGTCAGCAAGAAATTATTAGCAAGTATCACGATGGTAAAACAAATCATCGCGGTATCACCGAATGCTACTTGGCTTTATCTCATAGGTACTATTGGCCTAAAATGAAAGAGCATATCACTAAGTTCATAAATGAATGTACCATCTGCGGACAAGCTAAGTACGATCGGAACCCAATAAAACAACAATTCCGAGTCGTACCGCCACCCAGTAAGCCATTTGAGCTCGTTCATATGGACTTATTAACTATACAGGGTGATAAGTTTCTAACCATTGTAGACGCGTTTTCGAAGTATGCTCAGGCTTATTACCTAAGGGATGGAACTGCAGTAAGCGTCGTTCAAGCATTTCTCCAGTTCTGTACTCACCATAGCATGCCCTTTACTGTATGTACTGACAATGGGCCTGAATTTGTTAATCAGTTAATGTCCGAATTTATGAGGCTGCACAAAATTCAACATCATAGAGTTGCACCTCATACACCCAATGAGAACGGTATCGTTGAAAGGTTTCACTCAACAATTCTAGAGCATTTACGACTCCTGAAGCTCGAACATAAAGGTGAAGCCACAATCAACCTGATGCCATACGCCCTTCTGGCCTATAACCATTCTATACATAGTTTCACAAAATGCAAACCTATCGAAATTATAACTGGTCATTTCGATCCCCGCGATCCATTTGATGTGGATCTCACATCTCATTTAATGCAACAATACATAACAGATCATAAAAATAAAATGGTTCAAGCCTATGACGTAATCCATGAGTCGTGTTCAACCCTACGTAAATACCTTACGGATTGTATCACGATTGGATTGCCCGATCCAAAATAAATGGATGCAGATACTCATGGGCTTACAATAAACATTAAATTTAAAATTGGATAACTAGTGCCTAAGATTATTTAACTATTTTATATATTATTTTAATTATGACATTTGAATTTTCCTATTTAATTTTTATTTTTATCGTGTAATTTTAAACCGCTTAATATTTAATCTAACTATAGTAATTTGAAATAATGACAATTTATGATAATGTGTAATTAAGCTATGGAATGAATCTGAAATAAATGAATTAATAATAAACGCAATACTACTCGTGACCCTGAAATAGATTATTCCCCCGAGCAACAGATTTTTATTGAAAATCCGTGTGCTGCGAGGCAAAAGTTGGCCCCACGCTATACACACGATAAAGTGATGGCCGACTTACCTATACATATTTATACGAAGAAAAAGCGTGGACCCATCGCTAAGTCCCGTTTAAAGAGAGTACCTAAAAGTGCCCAATTGTTACAGGACGCCCCTGGTACTTCTTTTTCTTCTACCATCGATGACCCTGGCACAGGAGATAAAACTTGAAAGCCTGGACGAAGGTCCTGGCATATTACCTTTCAAGTTAGGCCCTACTAAAATCATAACTCATTATCATTCATTTGTTCAAACCATTAACTTACAAGAATTGCAAGCTAAGATAAACTCAGTCGCTAACCAGCTGGATAGCATTAGCCCGGTATTAAATTACAAAACCTTATCTTTATTTGAGCCTCACATTAACTATTTAGTGCATAAAGTAAGTAGTGTTTCAGAGCAGTTACAGACCTTTGAGGTCAGTCGTACAAAAAGGGGACTCGTTGACGGTCTTGGATCCTTAGTAAAAAGTATAACCGGCAATCTCGATTACACGGACGCCTTGCATTATAATCAAGCCATAAAATCTCTTGAAGAAACTGATAACCAGGTAGTAACAGAATTAAATAACCATGTCAGCATTTCTAAAGAATGGATGTCACAGTATTCTAAAATAGTAAGTAACATTATAGGTAACCAAGAATCCATTTCGCAATTACTCTATAAAATAAATCAAACAATTGCAACGCGCGATTATGACCTCGTTAAATATGCACACTTAGCACAAGCATTTCTTATACTTGGCGATAATGTAGATACTATTTCGCAAGAAATAAACCGCTTACAAAATGTGCTAGCATTTATTAAAATGTCAATTCCGCATCATTCGATTATTAGTAGGAAGTCGCTTCATATTATAGCTGACAAGTTGCGAAACTTATACGGCAGCGATAAAATAATTAACTTAGATATTAGAGAATATTACGATGTAATTAGAGTAGGTTCATATTATGTAGGTAGCGATATTGTTTTAGTCTATAAATTTCCCATAGTTTTACCGCAAGTTTATAACATTTATAAATTGTCTATAGTACCAAATAGGAATAGGGAAGTCCTTATCCCTCCTTTCCCATTCCTGGCAATTTACGAGAAAGACTTCAGGTACATAGAGGCTGAATGCCCGAAGACCAGCAAATGGTTCATATGCGATGAGAGTCGGAGCCCCCAACGTCCACAGAAGGAAGACTGTATCCAGCAGCTGATCGTCGACCAACGTAAATCCAACCATTGTAAGCCTGTTGCAGTAGACCTGCGTGCCCCAGCATTACAGCATCTCGATCACGTGCACTACACACTCAGCTTTCCCAACCAGACAAAGGTTCACCTTTCCTGCGGACAAGATCTATATAAGGTTCTCCGAGGCAGTTACCTCGCAATCATCCCGCAGCGATGCTCCATGGAAACACCAGACTTTATAATAATTAACACTAATGATCGAGTTAAAGGTCAAGTACTGAAGATCATGGACCTGCCACTGGAGGAGCCGACCCAGCTGCCAGCACCAGCCAGCATCAAGCTGAACTCTATCAACCTTGAAAATCTCCATGATATTAATTCTGAAATCTCAAGGCATCAACCCCTACATGTCAACGCAGTATCTGACAGCAGCCTGTATCACACGACAATACCGCTTTACCTATTATATCTGGTATTGGTCGGTGCATCTTTAATCGGAGCGTTCCTGGCCTATCGAAAATTTTGGCTCACACACAAGGAGAAGGTCTACGCCATTCCAGACTCAAGAAGAAGGGTTGACAGGGATCAACCCCCAGCTGCGTTCACCACCAAGATGTTCACGCGCTGCTCTTCGGGGGGAGGTGTTACGCATGGCACCCCTACTGAAAGTGCAACGATGCACTGACGTCAATGGCTTTCGCTACATCGGCATTATTGCATTTCCACGCTTTACCGGATTCAACGGCACTTCGTTTCCTCACTTTGGGCGGAGTACACCTATATTTAATTTAATATAATTATTGTAATTTTAGAATAAATTTAATTTTTAAAATAAAGTTTATATTTTTTTGAGATCCTCGCTGCGACCATATATTTTTCGTACATAAACAAATAAATTATAATTAAAACATATTTTTAAAAACAAGCTTTTATCTATATTTTTTATTTTTTATTTTTAACTTTTTAGTATGTAGGCATAGATACCGACTACCTACCTACTACCTAAGTTCTTCAGAGAACGCGTGATGTTTTAAAATACTCCACGGATATTTGATGTGATTATGGGTAAAGTGCTCTTCAAGGAAAACAATCGACTCGGTGGGCTATGTTGCTTTATAACAAAAATTCCATGGCCACCTTACATCTTCATCATCAGATCCTGGATATCGTTTCAGTATAGAGTGCTCCTCAAGACGAATCATTTGAGCCCAAATTCGCTAGCGTTACGTTATTTTATCACAGAGATGCCGTGGCCACCTTCCAGCATCATCATCAGTCGCTAAATATCAACTAGGTGTAAAGTTCTCGTTAAGATTAATCAATCGAGCCTAAACTCAGTAGAGTTACTTTGATTTATCATAGAGATGCCGTGGCCACCTTCCAGCTTCATCATCAGACCCTGGATATAATCTAGGCGTAAAGTTCTCTTCAAGACAAATCAATTGAGCCCAAACTTGGTGGTGTTATGTTGTTTTATCACAGAGATGCCGTGGCCACCTTCCGTCTCCATCATCAGACCAGCTGCATGACGCCCATGGACTTCTTTTTATGGGGTCATGTAAAAAATGTTGTTTATGAAACTTGCTATGAAACCGTTCAAGAGCTAAGGATTGCGATAGCAAATGTTATTAGGGGCATACACCACAACACTGCTGAAGGCTACAAGAAATTAATTTCAACGGCGACTAATGTTGTGTAGCCGGAACGACGGGGCTCATTTCGAACAATTTATCAGTTAAATAATTTAAGTGTTACAAAATTTATAGTAAAATAAAGTTGATGTTAGATTTAACGATTATTTTTATTTTTAAGACCTAATGTTTGTTAGAGAAACTTTATCCTGAATATTAATACTACCGATTAGTATAATAAAATAAAGAGTGTTTATTTTTTTTAATTTTAGTTGGTTCGAGTCCCGGGCGAAGCAAGCGAGTTTAAAAAAATCTTTTAATGCAGATTTGTTTCTTTTCAAATATAAAGGAATGTCTCCTTTAAGTAAAATGAGCTAGCTTAAGGATTTAAAGTAGTTTCCCTCCAGGGCCTGAGTTTAATTTCCACACTGTATATACATTCATGATCATTTTCTATTATTGAACGTGATGGTGTGGTTGTAGCAGGGGACCTGCTTCGCCTGCTACAACCACGACGATGCAGGCAGAGTGAAACACATTGATCCGTAGTTTGATTAAGAAAATTTATTTAAATAATAAAAACTAAAACAACCGACTTCAATGCCCCGCGAGTCAATTTCAGTAGCAAGTTTGAGACGTTTATCGTTATATCTCTGGAGATACTTATCAGATCTCGATTAAATTGTAATGGGACCACCTCGAAAACATACTCTACCAATTACTTTCAATTCGAATCGGTTCACAATTGACGGAATAATCGCGTAACATACACACATTAAAAAAACAGACTAATTGAGAACCTCCTTATTTTTGGAATTCGGTTGAAAATAATATATACTGTCTATATAAACCTAAAGATACATACAGATACATCATTGACGTTGTTTCGCACACAAATACACCATGCTGACACGTTTTTATTTATCTGGAAACCTCTGCTCTGACAGTTATTATATCTCATACTCGTTTCATAATAGACGACAGTGACAAAATTTCGTTTCTATTACGTAGGTACTTCTGTTCTTCCATTATAGGTTCTTACCATTGACTCACAGCCTTAATAATATGGCTAGACTGACCAATCCTCTCCAAACGTGCGGTCCACGTATCAACTTCAGTGTAAGCTTTAATGATCCCATGTGCATCTTTTGGTGAGGTTTCTTGGTACACAAGCGGCCGCGCTAGCTTTCGGTAGCTCAGTTAGTTAGGTTATTAAAGTAATAACGTCACAAAGCAGCTTCATCTTCATTATTAAATTGATGGTGAAGCGTTTCCGTAGACTTCCAAACACAGCAAACGTTACTGCATCTGCGATATATGTATACGATACGATACTGCAATACATATATCATGATGATATTCATAAGGGCTTGGCTTCTTTGGCATTAATTATAAACTCGTCGTCACTATCAAAGGGGCTTGGGTATATGCCTGGTCTTCAAACGGCGTCTGTAGTGTCTGTGGGCGTATTTCCGATTGGTTTTTATATATTCAATTATTTTTTATTAAATTTATATATTTTTCTCTCATTATTTCGTTTGTAATTTTTGTAATGACATTTGTTTTGACATTGTCAGAACAAAATGACCCGCAGATAACCAAAAATACGACTTAAGCTGTTCCTAAGCTCTAGTCTCTTCCTAATCGGGCTCATAACTTTAGGACCCTCCTAAGCGCATTTAGGAATGACCTAAGGTGCAAGCGAATTTTTAACTAGGAGTTGCCTAAATTAGTTAGGCAAGAACTTAGGAAGTTCTTAAGTTTAGTGCAAACGGGCATTGGTGTTCTACATTCCACGAAATTAGAATAATTTGATACTTTTTAACAGGAAGCCAATTGGGACCATTTGGACAATACCAAATTCACTCTGTGTTCTAATTTATACAAATGAAATAACGCAATAACATAACACGTAATTCAATACTAGCTTTAATGTACAGTCACGGAATGAAAAGTTCGTCACCTTAGAGTCGGTTTTTTCTTGCATTAGTACCACAGTTCTGTTCTAGTACTGCAAGAATCAATTATGCCAACATACCAGTGCAAGAAACAGTGCTGCTAATATTTCAATATATATGATGTTTGCTATCGAATAAAGCGTCTTACATACTAGCCGGAGTGTGGACAATCTCATAATTGTTTTCCATACACAAACTTACCGGGGACTGACCGCCACTGCAAGTGTGCATGACGCTTAAGGTTTTGCTTATTTTTGTTATCACGTCAATGTTGCAAAACGTAATAAAACAACAATAAAATGGGTACTATAACATAACATTGACATGACATTGACCGATCGACAATAGTTTTAACGGAAATAATAATGGCAGGTTGAACCAACAAGAAGGTTTCAATTCTAACCCATAAGAGAAAACAATTTTTTTGACAAGATAAATAGCCAAACAACTTTTATCTAAATAATTTTGAACTTTATTACCGACCGGTTAAACATTATTTTATTAACTCAGTGTATTCTGTAACGAAGTTACAAAATGTAATATTATGTGCTCGCGATACGTTGAACGGATCATTTTGATAATCGACGAACCTTTTCATTCCTTTAGTGTACTTGTAGAAATCACCAATTACATACCAGGTAACCTCTGTTTTTATGTTATGTATTAATCAAACTATTATAATGTAACAGTGACTCATTGCTTCCCCTCTATCATAACATAATCAAATTATATTAAATCACATGTGACAACACGATTTCACGTGATTTCAAAGTAACAGTGATTCTGCGGCCATCTTTCGTGTGTTGTGCCAATTATTGTGCAACTTTTGATATAACCGAGTGTTCATGGCTTCCGTTCTTCTGTTTAATTACACATTACACTTCCAACGGAAGTTTAAATGTGCCCATAAAAAGGGTTTCGGGGATATGAAGCGGTGTTCCGAGGGCTTTATTATTGTGTATTAATTAAATATGAATTAAATGCTTTTAAAACTTTTATGATGTGTTACAGTACCCTTCCATTACGGTAACACTGAGGGAGTGTTATATAGGTAGATGATTCTGAGATGAATACAGTCTATGTGGATAGTACTGAAAAAAAAATGTGCATTGATTCGTCTCACTACTTTTACTACCTTTCGATTTCATTGGAATAAGAGTCAAATGTTAGCTTGCTACGAGTTAAAAATATAATGTACATTTATATTTGCCAATTATAGGTACATTATTTTATCCCAGAATTCGTTTTGTTTCTGTTATTAATTAGGCTACAAAGAACATTTCGGGATCACTTATATATGTTTTTAATATAAAATCGGCTTTATTAAAACATATATTAGCCCCAATTGGTGAGTTTCTAAATCAATATTCAATATTGATCCCAGAATACGACAAAACAGTTGTACATGCATGACGTTTAACTAAGCTTTATATTACTGCTTAAAATGTTGACTACATTTGACAATGCATAAAAAACTTAGACCGTTTTGTCAAATTGTAAATTTTACATCTGTATTTTGAGAAATCAATAAGCTCATTTCAGACTACGCTATAATATACTCATAATAGCTTACAGCATATAGTTTAAAGCGCAACAATATCGCTCACCATACATTTACCTAGAACACGTTCACACTTAGCTATACTTTTGAAGAAAACGACTGGATTAGTGTTAATCACCTTTTTAGGGTTCCGTAGTCCTGACAAAGAACCCTTATAGTTTCGTCATGTCCGTCTGTCTGTCTGTCCGAGGTTTTGCTAAGAGGCCGCTAATACTAGAAAGCTGTAATTTTGGGGGGTATGTAAATAAATGACGCCGACAAAGTGCTGAAATAAAATGTTGAAAAATATTTTTTTTAGGGTAGCTCCCCTATATGAGAAGTGGGGGTGAATTTTTTTTCATCGTCTACCCCATCGTGTGGGTTATCGTTGAATGGGTCTTTTAAAATGACTAAAGGGTTGCCAATACCATTTTTCAATTGAATGCTTCATTTAAGAGATATTAAACTTTAAAGTGCAAATTTTTGTTCCAGTAGGGCGTCCCCCCCCTCTAAAAGCTAAACTGCTGGCTTGAAATATCTGGAAAAATTCGTGATAATAGCGCATTTCATGAAATTTAAAGGTAAATTATAGCGGTTAAGATAACTTTATTTATTTAGCAGTAATAGTCTCAACGACTATTACTGCTAACTTGGGTGTTGGATAATTTTGTACCAAATACAAAATCCTTAGAATAAATCCTTTAAAGTGACAAAGACGGAGTACCTAGTTGTTTATAACGGGTAAGGACTTGCATTGCATAACATGCTACTACGGAACCCTACACTGCGCGTGGCCCGACACGCACTTGGCCGGTTATTAATTACTGATTTATATGAGTTACAGTTACAAAAAAGTTACAAAAATTAACAAAACTATGTAGCAGCCAGTTTTCTCGTAATTTGCTTGTCATGCTGTTCTATATAGCGGATTGTATCATCATCATCTTCGGCGCTACAGCCCGCGGCGGGCCTTGGCCTGGTCCAGAATGTGCTTCCAGACTGGTCTGTTCCTGGCTTTCTGTCGCCAGCCTCTGACCCCGATTGTTTTTAACTCTTGCTCGACGCCATCCAGCCAACGGAGCTTGGGTCTGCCGCGACTTCTACGACCATCAGGTTTTCCCTCAAGTAGACGTTTTGGTGTTCTCGCCTCATCCATACGCTCTACGTGACCTAGCCATCTTTATCGACTTGACTACATTCGGCCTATCCACCTCAATTCTAGTACAGCTGTTATGTCGGCTTTATGTTGGGTGAGCTCATAGCTCAGAAGCTGGAAACCAGCAAGTCTTTACAGAGACCTTACGTTCCATGTACATAAGTTGAATTCGTTAGTCTTTTTGGAATAGCCAGATCGTTTGTTTTGAATCCGGTCTGTTAATTTATATTTTCATTTCGTAATCATTTGGGTTTCAGGTGAGTAAGTGATTAACCCCCTGCACCCTCGGTCTCTGATGGGGCTGCCATCTCAGAGACTCAGAGTCATTGAGACCACGCTCCGTTTTGTGTCGGGTATCGTCCCTGTCGAGTAGAACTGGTTTTAAGGCGCCAGTTACCCGCCCTTCGCCCTATGTCCTTGGCAGCTGCGATGATGTTTAGGTGGTGTGCGTGCCGAGGCACGTCGCAGGAGGTCCCAGGGGGTACGACGAGGAAGTGGACAATTCGGACTGGCAGCATTCTTGCATACTCCACCACCAGAGTGCTGCAGTGAGTGTAGGGGCATTTTCTAGATATAAGTTGGCTCGACTCCAACACAGTCTCACCCATCCTCAAATATCAGCTTCCCCCTCCCCCCCTCCATCAGAATAGTATAGCGAAGTCTAAAATGCGCTTAATAATATATAACACACCAATGAGCAGCTGTAGTATAATAGTCCTCGATCTTAGAAAATCTGAATATATCTGTAGTAGGTAACATTTCCCGACTACGCAACCAAAGCGGATGCTAACATTTTTACCCGTTACGTTGAAGACTAAAACAAACTCATTCCGGGCAAGGGTCGTCGACGATCAAGGGTGCTCAACTGAAGAGCCGCAGCAAACTGTGTAAGCTGCGGCCCGCAAATTCATTTGATAAAACAAGCCGTTGTTTGTATTGTTGTCGCAGAGTTAGAATGGGCCCTTTCAAATTTTAATACGAGCTGAAAGGATTTGTGTAATTCAGTTACGCCGATTTTAAAGCAGAGCTTAAAACGGATGACATTTATGTAAATTGTTAAACACAATCCAAAATTTCATCGTACCGACGGGACTTGAACCCGCAACCTCCGGAATAACATGTTCCGGTGCTTTGCCAATTAAGCCACGGTGCGAAGTATCGTTACGACGAAATTAGTGGATTGCATTTGTTAACCCAATTATGCATTGGTGGCGCCATCTATGACTACTTATTACGTAAGTTAATCATTCGGAAGAATACATTACAGTTTTCAAATCCGACGAGAGATGTTGCACTGCGTAAATCAAATATTATGTTTCTTTGAAGTGTTTCACACTTTATATTTTTGTAAATTGTTAAACACAATCCAAAATTTCATCGTACCGACGGGACTTGAACCCGCAACCTCCGGAATAACATGTTCCGGTGCTTTGCCAATTAAGCCACGGTGCGAAGTATCGTTACGACGAAATTAGTGGATTGCATTTGTTAACCCAATTATGCATTGGTGGCGCCATCTATGACTACTTATTACGTAAGTTAATCATTCGGAAGAATACATTACAGTTTTCAAATCCGACGAGAGATGTTGCACTGCGTAAATCAAATATTATGTTTCTTTGAAGTGTTTCACACTTTATATTTTTGTAAATTGTTAAACACAATCCAAAATTTCATCGTACCGACGGGACTTGAACCCGCAACCTCCGGAATAACATGTTCCGGTGCTTTGCCAATTAAGCCACGGTGCGAAGTATCGTTACGACGAAATTAGTGGATTGCATTTGTTAACCCAATTATGCATTGGTGGCGCCATCTATGACTACTTATTACGTAAGTTAATCATTCGGAAGAATACATTACAGTTTTCAAATCCGACGAGAGATGTTGCACTGCGTAAATCAAATATTATGTTTCTTTGAAGTGTTTCACACTTTATATTTTTGTAAATTGTTAAACACAATCCAAAATTTCATCGTACCGACGGGACTTGAACCCGCAACCTCCGGAATAACATGTTCCGGTGCTTTGCCAATTAAGCCACGGTGCGAAGTATCGTTACGACGAAATTAGTGGATTGCATTTGTTAACCCAATTATGCATTGGTGGCGCCATCTATGACTACTTATTACGTAAGTTAATCATTCGGAAGAATACATTACAGTTTTCAAATCCGACGAGAGATGTTGCACTGCGTAAATCAAATATTATGTTTCTTTGAAGTGTTTCACACTTTATATTTTTGTAAATTGTTAAACACAATCCAAAATTTCATCGTACCGACGGGACTTGAACCCGCAACCTCCGGAATAACATGTTCCGGTGCTTTGCCAATTAAGCCACGGTGCGAAGTATCGTTACGACGAAATTAGTGGATTGCATTTGTTAACCCAATTATGCATTGGTGGCGCCATCTATGACTACTTATTACGTAAGTTAATCATTCGGAAGAATACATTACAGTTTTCAAATCCGACGAGAGATGTTGCACTGCGTAAATCAAATATTATGTTTCTTTGAAGTGTTTCACACTTTATATTTTTGTAAATTGTTAAACACAATCCAAAATTTCTTTCTTCTTTCTTTCAATCAAATTTCTTTCTTTTTTCTTTCTTCAAAATTCAATTCAAAATTAAATGATTAACTTACGTAATAAGTAGTCATAGATGGCGCCACCAATGCATAATTGGGTTAACAAATGCAATCCACTAATTTCGTCGTAACGATACTTCGCACCGTGGCTTAATTGGCAAAGCACCGGAACATGTTATTCCGGAGGTTGCGGGTTCAAGTCCCGTCGGTACGATGAAATTTTGGATTGTGTTTAACAATTTACAAAAATATAAAGTGTGAAACACTTCAAAGAAACATAATATTTGATTTACGCAGTGCAACATCTCTCGTCGGATTTGAAAACTGTAATGTATTCTTCCGAATGATTAACTTACGTAATAAGTAGTCATAGATGGCGCCACCAATGCATAATTGGGTTAACAAATGCAATCCACTAATTTCGTCGTAACGATACTTCGCACCGTGGCTTAATTGGCAAAGCACCGGAACATGTTATTCCGGAGGTTGCGGGTTCAAGTCCCGTCGGTACGATGAAATTTTGGATTGTGTTTAACAATTTACAAAAATATAAAGTGTGAAACACTTCAAAGAAACATAATATTTGATTTACGCAGTGCAACATCTCTCGTCGGATTTGAAAACTGTAATGTATTCTTCCGAATGATTAACTTACGTAATAAGTAGTCATAGATGGCGCCACCAATGCATAATTGGGTTAACAAATGCAATCCACTAATTTCGTCGTAACGATACTTCGCACCGTGGCTTAATTGGCAAAGCACCGGAACATGTTATTCCGGAGGTTGCGGGTTCAAGTCCCGTCGGTACGATGAAATTTTGGATTGTGTTTAACAATTTACAAAAATATAAAGTGTGAAACACTTCAAAGAAACATAATATTTGATTTACGCAGTGCAACATCTCTCGTCGGATTTGAAAACTGTAATGTATTCTTCCGAATGATTAACTTACGTAATAAGTAGTCATAGATGGCGCCACCAATGCATAATTGGGTTAACAAATGCAATCCACTAATTTCGTCGTAACGATACTTCGCACCGTGGCTTAATTGGCAAAGCACCGGAACATGTTATTCCGGAGGTTGCGGGTTCAAGTCCCGTCGGTACGATGAAATTTTGGATTGTGTTTAACAATTTACAAAAATATAAAGTGTGAAACACTTCAAAGAAACATAATATTTGATTTACGCAGTGCAACATCTCTCGTCGGATTTGAAAACTGTAATGTATTCTTCCGAATGATTAACTTACGTAATAAGTAGTCATAGATGGCGCCACCAATGCATAATTGGGTTAACAAATGCAATCCACTAATTTCGTCGTAACGATACTTCGCACCGTGGCTTAATTGGCAAAGCACCGGAACATGTTATTCCGGAGGTTGCGGGTTCAAGTCCCGTCGGTACGATGAAATTTTGGATTGTGTTTAACAATTTACAAAAATATAAAGTGTGAAACACTTCAAAGAAACATAATATTTGATTTACGCAGTGCAACATCTCTCGTCGGATTTGAAAACTGTAATGTATTCTTCCGAATGATTAACTTACGTAATAAGTAGTCATAGATGGCGCCACCAATGCATAATTGGGTTAACAAATGCAATCCACTAATTTCGTCGTAACGATACTTCGCACCGTGGCTTAATTGGCAAAGCACCGGAACATGTTATTCCGGAGGTTGCGGGTTCAAGTCCCGTCGGTACGATGAAATTTTGGATTGTGTTTAACAATTTACAAAAATATAAAGTGTGAAACACTTCAAAGAAACATAATATTTGATTTACGCAGTGCAACATCTCTCGTCGGATTTGAAAACTGTAATGTATTCTTCCGAATGATTAACTTACGTAATAAGTAGTCATAGATGGCGCCACCAATGCATAATTGGGTTAACAAATGCAATCCACTAATTTCGTCGTAACGATACTTCGCACCGTGGCTTAATTGGCAAAGCACCGGAACATGTTATTCCGGAGGTTGCGGGTTCAAGTCCCGTCGGTACGATGAAATTTTGGATTGTGTTTAACAATTTACAAAAATATAAAGTGTGAAACACTTCAAAGAAACATAATATTTGATTTACGCAGTGCAACATCTCTCGTCGGATTTGAAAACTGTAATGTATTCTTCCGAATGATTAACTTACGTAATAAGTAGTCATAGATGGCGCCACCAATGCATAATTGGGTTAACAAATGCAATCCACTAATTTCGTCGTAACGATACTTCGCACCGTGGCTTAATTGGCAAAGCACCGGAACATGTTATTCCGGAGGTTGCGGGTTCAAGTCCCGTCGGTACGATGAAATTTTGGATTGTGTTTAACAATTTACAAAAATATAAAGTGTGAAACACTTCAAAGAAACATAATGGATGACATTTAATTCGTTATTGAGCGCGAATCACTACAATTATTTTATTAAGCGCTCGCTGCAATTTACAACGATATAAGAGCGGGAAGCAATTATTCGATGATTTTCTTTTGTGATATTTTGTTATTGAGTTAAAGTGAATAGTGTATCGCACTCAAATATTTTTGAATTTGCTATTTACGATTGTTGTTTTGTTGTGTAGTTGCTGATTTTAGTGACTATTATAAATGTAATATTCAATTGTATTTAAATTGATACAACATGGTAGATGCAAAACGTTTTCACCACAGAACAGTGCAAATAACACCAGGCTGTGTAAAAAAAAAGGTCATTAATGTGGAATTAATAATATTTCAGTATGTGTTAGAATAGGATTTATAGAACCACATGCAAAAGACTCCAGTTCAATACCAATAACAAAAATGTGTAAGTCAGTCTGTACAATTGTGTTTGTTAACTCTTCAAAGGCAAATTTTTAGACTGATTTAGGCTGAAATGTGGTAAAATAGGACATATTATACTTTTTAACATTGGCAATGCCTGGGGGCCGCTGCTATTATAATAATGATAAAAAACGAAGATTATAGAAATCAATAAGAATGTTTAATTTTTTTTAAATCTTACTAGCAATGTGGGTTGCACATTGCTACACTAGTTTTGTTTACCCATCCAACTAAGCCAAATATGCTTGTGTCAGGAGTGGGTTCACGTCAATAGTGCCATGGGTGAGCAACGAACTCACGACCTCTCGGTCACCAGGCCGACACCTTAGCCATTGGGCTATTGCCGCTTAGAATATATCTGCGTTTTTGTAGGTTTTAAAACATAAAACACTTCTTGTTCATGCTTCAAAAAATAATCAATCATAACAAATAACTCGCTTCCGCTCCTGTACTGTATTTTATTTTAAAAAATGTGCAAAGAAATATGTACATTTATTAACGGAAAAATACAGAGAGAAAATCAATTACAATGTTAATTTACCGCTTAATGAGTTTACAATAAAAACTGGACGATTGGACCTACTGTGAAACTTTTCATTTTGACTGCATCGTTTGTAATATTTTTATAGAATAAAAATGAAAGACAGAAAATGTATCTACAAATAATTCAGCTCACGCAAATAAAATTTGAATATTTTTGCCTGAGATTTTTGCTTTAAACTAATCGTGAATATATCAGTCATTGTCACGATCTCACCGCGCCTCAACAAAACAAACGACTAGCTTGAAACCTAGGTCCAGAAATATCGGCTAAAATACAGTAGATACGTGAATTACAGGTAGTGTTAAAACCCGATTTACAAATCTAAACAGTAATATTTCAACAGTAATATATCTCGTAATGTAATTTTAATAAAGTATTTTTTTATTAAAAGCTAATGAATTATTTATACATTGCTACTTATGACAGAATGTGTCTGTTCAATGTTATAGAATAGAATCAAATAATAAATATATTAAATAAATACGAATTAAATATTTAGTTGAATTAAAAATAATCCAGATCTCAAATTTGAATGCTGTTTTACAGAAAATTCTGCAGCAGATTTAAGTCAAAGCTCTTAAACGTATGATTTACAGTAAAAAACTTTTATCCATATTATTATATTTTTTTCATACATTGAGCCTAAAATTTCCGTCTATCATATTCTATATTGTTATATTATACCTAATTTGATTAAGCGACAAGAGAACGAATCAACAACGATACATTAACTACAGAAAGTCAGAGTAGGCCCTCATAGCCCGGGGCGGCCCTTCGTCCCTAGACCCTTACAAGGGCCTGTAATTGAAAAACCGTGGGCTTTTCGTCATGTTTTGCTCATTTCATATCAGTCCCCAATCTATACGATAAAAAGGCACATACAATGTACCTATATGACATTGATGACGTAATTTCGTCATATTTTGGTAGGTTTATTTATTCGCCCTTTTTGTCCGCTCACGATGAAGCTTGGATGATATCTCTGTGACTAGTATTTTTATTGGAACAAAAATGTTGTATTAATAAGGTCGTATAAATGTTGTAACCATTTCTTACTTATATTTTTATAAGATTTGTGTCTATTTCTATTCTACCCGCGATTTTGCTCCATAAATGTATTGGACGGCCCGTTGGCGTAAAAGACAGATACCGTTATTTCTAATCCGGAGCACAGAATAAATAATACAACTACCCCAGAGGTCACCGGTTCAAATTGTTCTATGTGCATTCGTGGGTGTTCGTCTACAGGTCGTAGAAGCATTATTTCAATGTTCCGCCTGACATGCTGCCAAAAGTAGCTTACCGCCATCAAGAAGAGAATCTGCCGTCAAAACCTTACGGTGTTGTGTTCACCACCCTCGACCACATCATCGTTTACCACCAGGCAAGAAGGTGGTCAAATTTAATTCATTTAATTTATTTAATTTTTAGGTATGAAAAAGTATCTTAAATTATTATAAATAATAATGTTTACAAGTCAGGTTTAGTGTCTAGCGACTATGTTTAATATGTGATTTTTGAGCAATATTTTTTTTGTATTTAACTTAAAACAACACATATTTCATCTCCTAACATTATGATAAATGAAGATGACATTTGATGTAGCCGAATTTTTTTTTTCAATCTTAGGATACACAATACAAGGTATTATATCACCTTATTATACTACAATCTAGCCTAGTTAGGCTAATAAGTAATTTAAATCTAACATAAACTTATACATTGACATAAACAAAAAATGTGCCCATCAGAACGTTTCTTACTGTCTCTATTGTTAAGGTGAAGACACATTGGTATCGTGTTCTTTAATAATAACAATAAAGATAGTTTAAAAACTAAAACAACCGACTTCAATGCCGCGCAAGTCAGTTTCAGTAGCAAGTTTGAGACGTTTATCGTCATATCTCTGGAGATACTCATCAGATCTCGATGAAATTACAATGGGACTACATAGGAAACAAACTTTACCGATTAAAAAATGAATCATTCAAATCGGTTTACAATTGACGGAGTAATAGTATACTAGTAATAGGAGTAGTAACATACACAAAAAAAAAACATACAGACGAATTGAGAACCTCCTTTTTTTAGGGAAGTTGGTTGAAAATGTAACCGAAATGAAGAGAGAATGTCAAAAGGCACAGATACAGTAATCTTTTCAGCAGATATACTCGGGGATACTCCCCGGGGACGGCCGGATCAGGTGATCCAATATTGTAATACTCGTACTAGCCGGCTCCCACAGCTTCGCAAGCAGTGAAAGAGTATCATATAACATTTACCACTAATATCAGCTATGTATAAGCAAAAATTAAAGGCAAAAAGTAAAGCAATTCAGCCAAACTGTTTGAACATGAAAAGAGTTTAAAAACATGACTTTTGGTATTACAATATTGGTGTTAATGGAGGTTAGTATTGAGGTTTCTAGCAGGAATATTTAAAAATGTATTGATTTAAAAACGGAAATTCTACTATATAGTACATCATTACAAACAAGTCGGCAAATATATAATATAGCTAAGTGTAAACGTGTTCTAAATAAATGTGTGGTGACTTGGTGAGCGATGTTACATTTTTAGAGTTATTGTCCTAGTGAGTTAGAGTAATAATTATACATGGACTGACTATTATACTTTACACTGTATGCACGAAACCTAGGTCGAGACAGTCAACATTTAATAGTAGCGAGTATAATAGGCGGTACTTTAATATAATAGTGTTGTGCTACAAACTATAATGCTATTATATTATAGCGTAGTCTGAAATGCGCTTTATGCGATATCGATAGAGCGATCGGCAATTGTTTAAGCTTCATTCGGGAAGCTTTCGTCCAAGATGTCGTGTACGGGGCGCTCGCCGACGCGTGCAGCCTCGCGCTGTGAAATCTAAAAAGTTTTAAATTCTTACACAATCATAAATCGAAGTTTTCATGTTTCGTTTTCTTTACTACGGAATTTGATAGCACAGCTTAACGGCAAACGTGATAGTTCAAGTTTTAATGACCACCATAGACCAGGAGCAGCGCTCAATAAAACTATACTACCGACTACTATAAAAAGAGACCTCGTTAAAGGAAACGAACTAGGTCCTAGAAATTAAAAAAGTGCAATTACAGTGATCTGTAAAAATAGGTATAGTTAACAAACTAATAATTACTGTTTTTGTTTATAAATACTTTATCATCCGTAGTGATTGACTTAAACTATACCCATAAACAAAAACAGTACAAATACTTTTAAAGTTAAGAAATAAAGTTCGCTGTCGATGTCTTCTAACCAAAGATATAGTCTCAATGGAAAAATCAAGACAATAATAAACGAATGCCTAATCAATTTTATATTTTGTCAGAAAGTAGGTAAATACAGATATATGCCAGAATGTGATAGCCAATTTATGAGTGCCGTATACAGTCTTATCCATAAGGCAAAAAAATATTAGACAGTTCATGAAGTAAGTATACAATACAATACAATACAATACAAAAACTCTTTATTGATTACCAATTAAACAAATTGTACAAAAAACAAAACAATAAAATAAAATATATCTGAATGGCAACACAATCGGCGGTCTTATCGCTTGAAGCAATTTCTTCCAGACAACCTAGTATGGAAAAAAAAATAAAACAAAAACAAAACATGGCGGTAGCGTACAATTTATAACTGAAATAGATAAAAATAGAATAAGTAAATAATAGACATACACAAAATATTATATACAATACAATAATAATAATATAATATACTATACTATATATAAGTATACTTATTCAGAATTAAAATTAAATACTGGTGATTATATTTTTACAATTAAAATTAAACTTCATCGAACTAATGTCAAGTTAATAACTTATCTATAACAATAATAACATTGTTTCATTCCATCATGTCTTGCTGACACGCGGTTGAAGTACTTGATTATTCACGCCATCTTACAAACTCTGGCAACCGAGCGCAACATAAAAGTAAAGGTAAAATGGACAAAAAGCCATGCAGCCTGTACCGGCAATATCTCAGCAGACAAACTTGCCAAGGAAGGCACGAAACAGCAGGTAAGCGACGACGTAATGGGTCTATGCAGACTATAATCGATGGAAGTCAGACACCTATTACGCCTTCACACAGAAACCGAACAACAAAGGTTGTGGAACATCATGACGAGCTGCAAACACACAAAAGCCGCTCTGCCAACATTAGCCAAGAAAATTACCAACAATTTGCTACAATTGCAAAGGCCAGACCTTCGCCTAATAGTAGGCCTCATCACGGGAAACTGTAATCTTAACTATCATCTTTATAAAATTGGAGCCACAGACAGTCCTCTTTGTCGAGGATGCATGTCAGAAGATGAAACCGTTGAACATGTGATATTACACTGTCCCGTCTTAAACGAAATAAGAACCACAGCTGGTGCATGAGCGTGACCCGGATGCAGAGTACCAGTCGCAGCAGCAACAACATTTACAATCATCATCATCATCACCATCTGCTTTAGCACTATCACTACATCCAAGTTCACAAACAAGCAGGCATACACACATACATTCGACAGCATCATCTTTACTAACCGATACAACATCACCATCATCATTGGAAGCGTTATGCCAGCAACCTAAAGCCGTGCTCCACTTCGTCAAGGAGCTGGGATGGCTTGGGTGAATGCTGGCAGGGGGAAATGCACAATACACATTTAGCGGGACGTCAGTGCAGGTCTTATCGCCCCCATTACCAATTAAAATTAGAAGTACTTGATTATTGTATTTTTATTCTATTTCTGTATTGCCATAATACATTACGAGACGTAATATGTCTTTTATAATAATTGTATTACGTTCATAAAAGCCTAAATTAAGTTAATCTAAAAGGTAACACGACATTCATTGTCTGTTAGGTGGTACGAAGTTCGCCGGCCAGCAAGTAATACTATAAATGTGAAAATAAGTGTGTATGAATTTGATATTGTTCTTCACTTGCCACATACCAATTTCCACGCGGTAGAAAATATAAATAAATAAAAAATTGCCAAGAAATCCAAGAAATCGGTTATAACGCAATAGTTTTATTTTCCGAAGCTCGATGGAGCGGAATATTTTGCTGAAGAAATATGAAACTTACCATTTTATTTTACCTTTGTTATTTTTTCGTGTCAAGTATACTCGGCGTCACGTGGTGAGATGAAACACGTGTACGCTCCACGTTATATTGTTATTGGATGACAAAAAACGTAACGTATTCGTAGATATAGGTTATAGGCATAACTTTAAGGCACATCGCTCACTGTCAAGTAGAAACCACATTGAGGCACCGCGGCGTAGTTACGAGTACTCACAATATTTGTGTAGTGTTCGTCTACAGACGACTATCAGATGCATTTTCATAGCTATCTTTACGCATGAGACAAAATATCGTAATGACCATTATTTAGGTGTTACAGTGCGGGAGTATTATGAATCCTTCGTCATGCCTTCATCTGGCCAATATTCCGCGACTCTAGAACAAAATAGCGCTGCCATTTTATTACTAAAAGAGCAAGATGCAGTTTGTCGTTTATTCGCTTTTCGACGCCGCTTTAATCTTATAAGCAAACGTCTAGAGGGCGTTTTTAAAATAAAGCTGGTCATATGCAGAATACAATTTAGCATGGAGAGTTTCTATCTAGTTCATAATTATCACTATATTTCTATAACACGTTCAGATAAGACGTGACACGTAGGACAGACGTGTTTTCACTCCGCCTATCGATATGTTTTGCTTCGCGTACTTCCCTATAATTTGTATGAATGTGAATTTATAAATCGCCACGTCCACGCCCCGTTCTCAGACGTTTCTATCTGCCTTGCGCCTTACAATTTTTTAATTTCTGGTGTTCTGTATAAATAAGCCAGCAGCTAAATGCACAAATAAAAATTTCAAATGAAGTAAAATGAATGTTTTATAACAAGTCTCATATTACAACTTAGCTATAAAAACCAAACTTGAGATTAACTGACGCTTTCCTTAAGCTAACATACATTCCTGAGAAACGAGCGAGCGTAGTAAAGTGGTACTAGGTTCACATTTGAAGAATAATTGATGAAGCAAAAAGCTGCAACTAATCCTGGTACCCTGGTACGTGTATCACGAGCCGCTCCTCACATTAAACATTCACGCCGGACGCTCGACCAGGAAATAACTGTACATCTCTACTGTAAGTACCCTCAGCTGCAGCGACACCTTGCTCGCCAATACTTCTTACTTTTCTACGTATTGCAAATTATATTATTTTTAAGATAAAAAAAATATAGTAAAACATCTTACAACAAAAACCCCTAAAAGGTTATTGTACGAAAAAGATGCCCGCACAAAGATGTACATTTTTTTAAATGGCTGAATAATGATTTTACATAGTTATAAATAAAATATCTAACTGGAATATTTAACTGTAATATCTAACTGAAACACTCAACTAAAATATTTAACTAAAACATTCGACATAAGTATCTAATTAATTAATATTTTATTTATAACTATGTGTTCAAATCGCGAAAGTTTAAAGTTTACTAATGATTTTACGTTTTCCACCCCTATATATCTCCGCCATTTTGAAAATTTTCCAATAACTGAATGGATAGAAAATTCCATGAAATTATTGAACCTGCTACTGATAATACTGATCGCAAAATTTCACGAGAATCGGTTCAAAAAAAGAGGGAACAGTTTCTCTTTTTATGATTTGCCACTCTGTGAATTAATTTTTATTTTCAAAAATTGGCAAATCAAATTTTATTTGGTTTCGCTCGGTCAATAATAAAAAAATGAGTAATATGAATTTTACTATCATATAGAATCCTTTTATTTTTCCCCAATAAGAAGTGGTGCACACATACCTGCAGCCGAGTGTACCTGCGTGAGGCGCACGTCACGTGCCTTCCATTCAGAGCTTCCTCTGAAGGACGTGCGTGCTCCGCGTGCTAGCGACCTCACGCGGGTCCACTCGTCGGGGTTCATTACTTTATGTGAGGATGTTTTTAACATTGTCATAATACATCCCGTATTGTTAAATTTTGTAAAATGCGATGTTTTCGGAACCTTATATTAATAATACTTAAATTTAAAATTTAAAACCGCCCCCCACTGATCAATTTATAATCTGCTCATTAAGACCGTTCCGATGAGCCCACATTTTTGCTCTGAATTGGTGAGGAGTTAATTATTCTGCAGATTCCAGGCGAAAGAGATGCCCCAGCATCGGGTAAATGCTACCTTGTTCTGATAATACTCGTATCATTGTAGTGAGAGCATAGCGAATTGATCTGACCTGTAAATGTTGATATCATGGCGTCATCATCTAGAAAAAATCTCATAGTCTTCAAAATGGCTGAACGGATTTTTATAAATAAAAGTAAAATTTCTACAAAAGACCACCGTTATGCTAAAAGGTGAGCTACTATGGTTGATTCCCCAACCGTCTGGCTGTCTATATAACAAAAATGTGACGAGCGTAAACTCCCTTAAGATACGGACACACCGCAGCGTCCTGCATGCGCGAACTATCTATCAGATAGCGCAGTAGTATTTGTACCGACTGGTTCACAGCAAACGCAATTAGAAAACAATTGAAAAGTACTGAGATCGCGCCCACAGATCGCAGAACGCCGTGGTGTGGCCGTACCTTAAGGAAGTGCATCAGACTGCACGAAATCTTGGTTGAGAAAATCGACAAAAAAGTTATGTATTAGTCAGTACTTTATAATAAATATATATATATATTAAAAAAATGTGTTTGTACATATATATGAGATAGATTATTACAATATTTTGAAAACTACAATACTGATTTCTTATGCTACGTGAGTCAGTTTCAGCAGCAAGTTTGAGATGTTAATCGTCATATCTCTGAAGATGTTTATCAGCTAAGCCCGACTCATTAAAAAAGAGTCATTCAAATCGATTCACAATTGACGGAGTTATTGCGTAACATACATATAAAAAAAAACACACACAGACCAATTGAGAACCTCATCCTTTTTGGAAATCGGTAGAATAGTAGTAAAAACTGGACGAAAGCGGCAATCAATAAGTTTTCGATTCAGTCCAAGCTAACGGCTGCTGCTCCGGCTAATTTCCCCAGACACTCGACACTGCCCTTGTCTCCGCTACCAACTGTCTACACCAACTGTCTACCAGACACTCGACACTGCCCTTGTCTCCGCTACCAACTGTCTACACCAACTGTCTACCAGACACTCGACACTGCCCTTGTCTCCGCTACCAACTGTCTACACCAACTGTCTACCAGACACTCGACACTGCCCTTGTCTCCGCTACCAACTGTCTACGATCTCACCCGCATTCTATATTATATCTATGTCGCAGCCAACTAGCTTAATTAGCCATTCAATCAACAGCATAGCCTCTTTAATTTCAACTAGTGGCCTGAATGATATTCAGCCGTAGCGTTTGTTACAACGCATTAGAGAACAGTGACCACCGCGTGATGTGCGGCGACGAGCGTGAAAAGGATTGACAGTGAGTCTAGTAACGCGCAGCGTTTACAGAACTGACGTTATGGCGGCTGAATATCATTCAGGCCGCTATTTGAACGGCGCTGTTTAGTAAAAAGGCTAGGATGTTGATTGAACGGCTAATTAAGCTAGTTGGCTGCGACTTATTAACTACTTCCTCGCCTGGATATGGTTGAGGATCGTAATCATCATCTACTAACTGTCAGAGGCTTTGCTGCCAGAACATCATCATCATCAGCCGGTGTCAGTCCACTGCTGGACATAGGCCTCTCCCAAGATGCGCCACTGAGCTGAGACCGTAACACTGCTGCCAGAACACCGTAAGGTTACAGCGCTCCTTGAAGGTGAAAAGCTAACTTTTGGTAGCAAGTCAGGCGGAACATAGATGAATACTCCTACCATATGTGGATTATTCATTTTGACACCCAATTAATATCTTTAAATACTGTTTGCCTTAATACAGTTCTTAATTCTCGTCTCTCACTGGCTAACATTGACCACTACAGCCTATCTACGCCCAGAAGGCAGCCATTACCATCGACCGCGGCTAGAGTCTGCATCAACGGCTCCCCGACTTCATTAGATACCAAATTAATTCCGTACAACTGGTCCCCAGGGCGCCCTTCTAACATACTGCTCCTTTTATTAACTGTGGGTTATCGTTTACTACTGAAATTATACTATAGACAACATGCTGTGGCTTCAATATGTACCATATTTGTTGAAGATACAGTTGAAAATTGCGTGCAAGTATAATTATTTTCTTTGCCACTGATTTCAGTCTTAATTGCACCGCAGAAATAATCAACACAAATATTACAAAACGCAAAAGTCAGTTTGTAGACTCGTTCATTTATCACTTCTTCAGGGCCATACGGCTGAACCGACAAGATAGCTTATCCTAGCAAAATAGCTTACAACTATCAAGGTCTGTCGCCATTATCTTATAATAATAACAAGTAACAAGTTTGAATAAACACCCACGACAATGTCCTTTAGAAAATTTATGTCATAACATCTATCTAAGAACCACCACTGATTAATTACACCGTTTAAAGACAAAATCGAACTAGTTTTGGAGAAAAATGGCAACATGGATTTGCACAAACAAATGTTTACCGCAGCGCCCCCTGGTGAGTTGACACCGTCACACCTATGCAAGAACATGCACCTATCAAACACAAACCCATAACTGAAAACTGCATCAAAATCGGACTAGTCGTTTTGAAGAAAAATGGCAATATCGATTTGCACCAACAAATTATTACTGTAGCGCCCTCTGCTAAGTTGTCACCATAACACATATCTAAAAATATGCAACGATTACACTTAACCCCACCAACTAGTAGTTTTGGAGAAAAATGGCAACATGGATTTGCACACACAAACAAACAAACAACCTCTCACCCCAAACGCATATACAGTCTCCGGTCCGTCGCGGGTAAAAAAAAGATTAAGCGAGAAATTTGTGTTCATGAAAATATTTGAGTGTTGCAAATGCGCAAAACATCGAAGAATACAATAAAATTTGGTTTTTATTCGTAGTTTGGTTGACACTTAGAGCTCTTGAAGACAATAGACTTTCTGTCGCCTGATATTATGGTCAATTTCTTCATTAGTATGAAGACTGATTAAACATCGGCCGATAATTATCGTTATAATGTTAGACACATTATAACGATAATTATCCATCTTCATACTGATTAAGAAACCGATCAAACTATCGGCCAACAGAAAGCCTATGATTTACTTACGCTTTATTTATTGCATTTATCACCCTCAAGTTAGAAAATCTGTCGCAAAAACATCTAATGAGTTCCGGCAGCTGTCTTTGAGAGCCAGCTTCCATTCTAGGCATAGCGCGCTTCCATCTTCGATCACATCATCACTTACCAACCGGTGAGTTGGTGGTCGAATGCTTGCCTATATGATATTAAAAGAAATCCCTACACACAACTGACTGACAGAGCTAAAATTGGCACTTTTTACAGAACACCCAAATTGCGTAGCACTACAATAACTGTACTGTAATGTGACATCATCAAGTCTCATCCGATTGTACACGAGCGCCTCGTGAAAGGATCCGGATCCCTTTGTAGTAGAATTGCAGAGTGAGCCCTCACTCGGCCCCGGCCCTATAACGTAATCCTAATGCTCTGATTGATACGCACATTATACGCGTTTTGGACCTCTACACGTAGAAACTTTTTCTACCTGGCACTACTACTAATATTGTTCAATTATTTGTAATCTTGAACATTTATTAATATTCTTTAGCAATAAAATAAAATAAAAAACATTCAACTGATAGTCTGCAATGACAAATACTAGATGATAAAAATATACTAGATATAAATAAATTATAAATAAAAAATATTTTTAAAAACAAGCTTTTATCTGGGACAATGAACTAAAATGTTGAAAAAAAATTCTAGTAAGTATTTGGCGTGTAGGTACTTACCTATATTCTTAACAACTTGAAGCACTACCCGTTTTTCAGGCTAGGTAATTACTATACTTCAGTGCCTCAAGCTTTTAAAAATATAGGTAAGTACCTACACGCCAAATACTTACTAGAATTTATTTTTAACATTTTAGTTCATTGTCCCAGATAAAAGCTTGTTTTTAAAAATATTTTTTATTTATAATTTATTTTTACTTTTTAGTAGGTAGGTATAGATACCGACTACCTACTTACTACCTAAGTATTTAAGAGAAGGCATGATGTTTTAAAATATTCCACGGATATGTGATGTGATTATGGGTAAAGTGCTTTTCGCGGAAAATCAATCGACTCGTTGGGGCTATGTTGCTTTATAACAGAAATGCCATGGCCCCCTTACAGCTTCATCATCAGATCCTGGCTATCATTTAAGTGTAAAGTGCCCCTCAAGACGAATCATTTGAGCCCAAATTCACTGGGGTTACGTTATTTTATCACAGAGAAGCTGTGGCCACCTTCCAGCTTCATCACCAGTCGCTAAATATTATCTAGGTGAAAAGTTCTCTTCAAGACGAATCAATCGAGACCAAACTCGGTAGAGTTACGTTGATTCATCACAGAGATGCCGTGGTCACCTTTTAGCTTCATCATCAGACCTTATCAGATATTATCTAGGTGTAAAGTGCTCTTCAACACAAATCAATAGAGCCCAAACTTGGTAGGGTTATGTTGATTTATCACAGAGATGCCGTGGCCACCTTCCAGCTTCATCATCAGACCCTGAATATCATCTAAACGTAAAGTTCTCTTCAAGACAAATCAATCGAGCCCAAACTCGGTGGGGTTAAGTTGTTTTATAACAGAGATGCCGTGGCCACCTTCCGTCTCCATCATCAGACCAGTTCCATGGTACCATATCATTGTATTTTCACCGAAGATATACAAGTACACCAAATTTGGGTCCAATCGGACATCGGGAAGTGGGTCTAATTTAGCTTCCAAGATTCCACCCGAACATACATCATACACCCGAAGTTACATACATACATACATACATACATACATACGTTGCAAGTTAAATAAAAGCTTGTAAAAAAGCCGTTATTATTACTGACGTTTGCTGAATTTTTTGCTGAAAATTCGTGTCCTGCTCAAGCGGTGGAGCTATGATTTGTGTACAATCAAGAATTTTGTAATGATTTGTGAAAAATGCCTTGTTAAAATAATTTAAGATCGTTTAAAAACTAAAAGAACTCACTACAAGTCGCGCTAGTCATTTTCAGTACTAAGTTTGAGGTGGTTATCTTCATATCTCTGAAGATACTGAACATATTTTGATGCAATTGAAATTGGACTACCTGTAAAGCCTTTTAAACAAAAAATAATTTTCCAAATCGGTTAACGCGTCTTTGAGTAATTGGTTAAAATACATAAACAAATACATACAATCGAACATGTCACCTCCTCCTTTTTTGAAGTCAGTTAAAAATTACTGTAAAGATGAGACGTGTAAGGCACCCAAGGCAGGATTATTGTCCCTTCTTTCAGGCGAATCGTCGCGGATAATGTGCCGCCGAGTGCCGCCCGCCGACTGTAGGGTGTGTCATTCACACAAATAGATGGAACTTAACGAATTTATCGACTAACTTTTATTACTGCCGTTTATCCGTCACACAGTTATTTTATTTTAAATGTGAGAGAAAAATTGCTGAAAGTTGAGATGTCAAAATGTATGTTATCGCTCACACCGCGACGCGACGCGGCGCGGACTTGTTATGAGAGTATTACAAAAAACATTATACAATAAACTATTTTTCAAAAAAAAATTAAACCGACTTCATATCCACAAATAGGCACTCAAAAGCGAAAAATAAATTACTTAATTTAATTATTATAAGTGCTACCCACTTATCTATATGAAGTCGGTACCAGCCAAGTCTATTGGATAGTAGATAGATAATATGTATGTAGTAGTAGTAAGTAGGTACATACATGTATGTAGAATATATCTACTATCTATTAGACTTGGCCGACACCGACTTTAAATAGATAAGTGGGTAGCGCTTATAATAATTATATTAAGTAATTTATTTTTCGCTTTTGAGTGCCTGTTTGTGGTTATGAAGTCGGCTTAATTTTTAGGGTTCCGAACCCAAAGGGTACCAACGGAACCCTAATACTGAGACTCCGCTGTCCGTCTGTCTGTCTGTCTGTCTGTCTGTCTGTCTGTCTGTCTGTCTGTCTGTCTGTCTGTCTGTCTGTCTGTCTGTCTGTCTGTCCGTCTGTCACCAGGCTGTATCTCATGAACCGTGATAGTTAGACAATTGAAATTTTTACAGATGATGTATTTCTGTTGCCGCTATAACAACAAATACTAAGAACAGAACAAAGTTAAAAATTAAAGATAAGTTTTAAAAAGTTTTTTACGATAGCGCCGCGCTATCTAGTTAGCATCAAAGATGGCGCTATCGTCTTTACCTTAATCTGAATCTCGGAAGCGGCTCCAACGATTAAATAAAATTTAGTATACAGGGGATTTCGGGGGCGATAAATCGATCTAGCTAGGAATCTTCAGAAAATGTAGTTTTATTCGTGTTTTCAATAATCAACTTTATTAATAATCAACTTAAAATATTACTCTTCCCGACATCTATTGGCGAGTAGAAGTAGCTTTATTGTTACTGTGTGGATAAAGCAGTTAGTGGCTCTCAATTAAAAAAAATAGTATTATTATTCGTCAATAGATGTCGGGAAGAGTCATATTTGTCTGTTTAAGTGGCATAAAATACCGAGCGAAGCTCGGTCAACCAGATATTTAATAATATTAATTACTACTATTACTATTACTACTACATAATACTATTCTACCTTTGTTTTAACGTTTACTTAGTTAGTGTTCGGTTCGGAACCCTCCGTGTGCGGGACAAAAGTCTGACTCGCACTTGGCCAGTTTTTTTTTAACATTTCATTTAGTTAGTTCGGCGGCTTCAGGCTGCACCGCGCGGCGTCACGATGCACCGCGCGGCGCAGCGGAAAAAAAAACAATTGAACCGCGTGATAAAAAATTGAACTTTATTAACTACATAATAAGTTACAAATTGCATTGAGATAATTTGGTGGCGTCGCGCGTTTTGCTGCGCCGCGCGGCGACGATTGTCATAGCTTGTAGCTCGTTGCGCTGGTTTCATCTTAACCTACTGTCACGGTGCAGTAAATAATCTCTTAATTAATTAGACAAAGAAATAATATGACCTATTATTTTCTTTAAGTTAAATTAGACCGGAAAATATAAGGTATATTCTACAATAACAACCAAATGAACTTTTTTCCAAACGATAGTTGTGCCAATTTATACATTTTGCTGAAAAGTAAAAGTTTTGTATAACTCATTATGTTAGATCGACATTGACATATGCGAATCAAAGGGATCCCTCCAGAATGTATATATATAATGAGAACATCGAAGTATAATTTTAGTTTTTGCACGATCATGTCCAATTCCGTATTACAACAAAGATACACCATGCCTT
This sequence comes from Cabera pusaria, assembly GCA_954871355.1. NCBI lineage: Eukaryota > Metazoa > Arthropoda > Insecta > Lepidoptera > Geometridae > Cabera > Cabera pusaria. The sequence continues at coordinate 431,846 of OX940911.1, forward strand.
GCCCTGCATCTATAACTCGACACAAATACATCTGAGATGACACACGCTCTGCAGGTTATGCAAATGTGATCTCACAGCTATCTCCATACTAATACGCTATCATAATACTATGTACTTCATACTATACCGGCAGCCATTCAGGACTGTATCGGTTCTCGGTAACATTAATGGCAGATGCAGACCGTAGTATGTAGTATACGATACTACAATGGTATTGGGTACAAGGTAGTAGGTACGTGTAATAAACTATACCTATTCTGGTTTTGCATAGCTACAATTATTATTATCTTTTATTCAAGTAAACATACTTGGGTCATAAATGCCCGGTCTTTTATAAGGCATTGACGGAGCCGAAGCCAACTTCAAGAGCCCCTTTACAATATTTGCTTATTTAAAATATGGTTTGTGGATGGAGACATGAAAAACTATAAAAAGATGGTACATACATTTATCATGGCTATAGATTTGTGCTGCTTGATTTCTGATTTATGGTTAATTTCAAAATATTAAGGCGGGAGGTGACTGGTGACTCGCTATGCACTGAATGGCTATACCCATAAACTGACTCGTTATACCCATAAAGGCGGATCGTTATAATGGCGCCGAAAGGTAACATTGGCGTGGACAGCTTAGGGTGTGCACACTTTCACTAAACGCTGCTAGCTTTATGCCTTTTACAATTCTGCCCTTATTATTATATTTTCTTATAAATAGTCAAGCGTTTGCAAACTTACCAGTGTCTATACTCTAGTACGCTTGCTTACGGGACTCGGAGCTTTCAAAATTGTATCTTTTGCGATACACAAAGTTTTAGACTCAGGCAATGAAGCCCACTCCTTGGCTACAATTTACAATATCCTAAATAATATATATGAATTAAACCTTAATTATAAAAGCTTAAATGGTAAATATCTAAGTTGTAATAAGCATATTTCAAATATGATAAAAATGTCGTTTAAAAAGTTTTAGGTATCGAATTTTTGCGTGAATTATTTTCAGTTAATGTTCTAAAGTGTTTCAAATCTTAGTGTTGTACAATAATACACTTTATATGGAAGCGCTTAGTATACACGCACGCAGTAAGTATGGCTATTCAAAATAACTGAAACATAGCGGAGACATTGCTCAAATAGGTGCCAACTTTTACTGTTATAATTTAAGATCGTTCACAAAACGAAAAAAACACCGTCTTGGAGATCCACTTGTACATATTGCACATGAAAACAATTTCATTAAAAATATGGGCTCAATAAGGGAGCTTTCGAAGATTTATGTGCATTACTATTATTAAGATCGTTTAAAAAACTAAAAGATCCGACCTGAAATGCTACGCTACCTATCAGTACCAAGTTTGAGGTGTATATCTTTATATCTCTGGAGATACTTCTCAGATCTTGCTAAAATTACAATGGGATCAAACGGAAGACATACTTCTCAAACGAAATGAATGTTTTTGAAATAAGTTTAGAAAGGACGGAGTTACCAAGAGAGGTAACAAACTTTTATATTGTTTGTTATGTATATTTATATTGTTTATCTCCATAAAATCTCCGGAAGAGATAAATCAGATTGATCTCGATAAAATTTGAATGGGACGAAACGGGAGGCATAATCTCTCACACAAACAATATTTTTTAAAATTTAAAAGGTTGAGTTCTGAGGTAACAAACATAAAAAAACCGTCAAATTGTGAAGTCGGTTAACAAATAATCGAATTCGAGAACTACAGCCCAGTCTCATCTTATTATAGATATTTATAGACGTAAGAAGGTAACAATGAGAACAATTAATCGGTAGCCGCGTCCGCATCCGGATACCAGATAGAACCGGATAAAGGCGCGGATCAATCAACTGACACAATGAGACGGGAATGTGAGCGAGAGATTATACCATAGGTTTCGATATAGACATTTATTTACATGAGAGGAACTTAATTAGTAATACGTTGTGATGTTCAATGAATTCTGAGAGCAGGTACGTATTACGTTTTAAGCGACTAGTTGAGTTTATAAATATTTTCACTAGCTGATACCCGCGACTTCGTCCACGTACACCAAGAATTTTATCACTGTAAAGTTCTCATCAATAAACATTTATGTGATCTGAGTAATTTAAGATGTATCTGTCAAAATCATGTATTTATTTATACAATGAATAGCCTATGTTCATACTAATACGCTATCGTCATCATCCTCGTGCTATAAAGGATCTCCTTGTTAAGTTTCAGTAAGATCGAATGGTCCATTTAGGTGTAAAGGTAACATACAGACAGAGTGCCAGAATTACGAATATTTTTATAATATTGGTCTGGATTGCGTAAAACTTAAGGTTTAGGTTGACTTAAGTTTGCTGATGTTAAATGACGATGCGATCGACGATGATACCTGATTGATCGCGATTCAAAGACTCCCAGGTTATAGTTACCGGGAAGCATAGAAACCAGCAAGAATTCCATTCCTTGGCTGTACGTATGATAAATGATGAAGAAGAAAGGGCCCGGTTGCGTAATCGGGAGAACGGTCGGCTTTGATGCCGTGGTACCGAGTTCAAACGGCCGTGCACCAACAAATTTTGCTATGGAAAATTTTATGTGTGCTTCTCACAGTGGCCCTTCGGTGTAGGAAAACATCGTTAAGAAACCAACAACAGCATGGTGGTAGGACACTATCTAGTGTCCGCCTGGCCAGCTACTACCCTCAAGTTAGAAAATCTGTCGCCATCATCTTATGTGTTCCGACAGCAATCCTTGAGAGCCAGTTCCCATTCTAGGTCAAGCGTGCTTACCATCTTCGACCGCATCATCACTTACCAACAGGTGAGACAGTGGTCAAAGCGCTAGCCTATAAGATATATAAAAAAAAAGGTTTGTGCGAGTAGATGGATCGACCACAATAAAGCGCATGGCGGTACGTCCGTTTGTCCGATCGAAGAAAGGGAATAGTGATAGTAGTTCGAACAATTAGATGGCACACTCTGCAAAATATTTTCGATAAAAAACCGATAATCCTGCGACTTTGCGGCGATGCTCCAGGCTTCGGAGCTTTTTACTTACAAGTTTGTTGTTATTGATAAGTTTCTTAGCTCTTCTTTCGAATACTTCCAGCGCCTCTAGCTGGTATTTGGCTAAACTATTGAGAACAGTACCTACTCAATGCACGATTGGACTTATGCTTGATACAATTTGAGCACCCGTCCCGGTGCGAAGTGAAGTTAGGTCAAACCCTAGCCTATAATATCTCAGAAAAAAAACTTTCTCCTCCCAATACATCTCTTTCCTAATCTAATTACATCTAATACTATAAGAATCGTAGTCCTGACATACCTTCGAGCATTCACCAATGGAGATGTTAACGCAAGGCGTACCCCTCTGCTGGCCATATAGCCATTATTGGCCATATGAGCGTACGTAACTACTCTGTATTTTTGATACTGTGTGCGTGTTTCAAGCTAGTGTCAGGCATCGTTAAAGTGATTTGTGTGTGTGCAATGTGTGTTTACCTCGTCCCCCGTAAATATCGGCAGAAAAGAATGTTTGCGGATTACAACGTTAACATCTCCATTGGTAAATGCTCGAAGTGACATACTGACTGACTGGCTGACTGACAGACAACGCACAGTCTAAACCGCTGGTCGTAGAGATGTTGACATTTGGAGGGTATATTTGTCTTAGTACGTAAGGGTGTACTAAGAAAGTATTTTCCAAAATTCACCCCTTTAAGGGATGAAATGGGGGTTCAAAGTTTGTATTGAGAAACAAGATTAGATAGTCTTTTCTATTCAAAACTTCGCACAAGTACTTAAATAAATAAGAAAATACGTGTTTCAAGCTTTTTCGAAAATGCAACGCCTAAAAGGGTAAAGTGGGGTAACAAAGTCTTGAAAATCAATATTGTTTCGGATTGCGCTAAAATTTAGACGTTATTATTATTATTTAAATTTGTTATGACATAGGTATCCGCTTAGAAAGGATTTTCTAAAAATTCCCCCCGGATATTACTTATTATTTTTAATCATATATATAATCTTATAGATTTACTTAAGTACTTCTGTACATAAATAAGTAAATACATGTTGCAGGATTTTTGCAAGGGGTTGGTAAAAAAGTCTGAAAATCAATGTGGTTTTTCGGGTTTTATAAATATGAAACCTTATTTCTCTTACTCACACAATAACTTGAAAACGGGTGAACCGATTTGGCGTTTACTTCTTTGAAGTATTTTATGATAGAAAGGTTTTTACAAAATTATAGTTTAAGTAAATAAAAAAAGTCTTTAACGCGGGCGAAGCCGCGGGAAACTTCTAATATTATATAATTGATAATCTTTTGAAGTGCCACCATGTCTACCGAAGCAATATGAAATCAGTGTAATATTCTTAGATCGGTTAAATCGTCTTAAAATCAGTGTAAAGCGAGTTGAGACATTGTTTTTGAGGATTACTCGGCTTAGCGCGTCGGAGTTAGCTGGAGGAAGTGACGTCATCGTGGGGACGTAGTGTGAGCGGAGAGCGGGTAGCAAACATCAAATAAGCCTGGGTATAACAATAATGAAATGATTTTGTTTTATAATTTCTTTGTTAGCTTCTCGTGGCTGTAAGCTTCGATCCATTAACCTCCATGTCGATTCTGGGTAATGCTAAATAGATGACCACTGGTGGTCTGTCTAAGATCAGTGATAGAGCCACCAACCGAACACAGATATGTCACCAATTGAATTGCCGAATTCTGACATGACATTTCAAAGTCAACAGTTTCAAAGACGCGTTGGAGTTGGGCGCATCTAATTGCGGAGTTTTATTACATCCCAGTCAAACACAAATCACCTAGTCATTGTTGTCATTTACAGTGCATCATAGAAAAAAATTAGCTCTTCGCTGTTTGTATGACTAGACCTCACAGAATCGAATTAAATTAATTGTCCGGCACCGTCTCCAGCTGTTTAAAAGCCATTACAGTTAATCCGTGGATTTATTCATAAATAACAGCGTTACTCTACATTGATTGCTTTATACCTACTACGTAAATAATGTCAGATTTTTTAAAATAGACGATAAAAATGGTAATCCGACTTAGACCTATATCTCGAGACTGAACATCTCGAACTGGCATTGTCGAACACCGCAAAGGTGCTGGCCGGCAACTTTCCGCTCACACGTAGCTCGGCACTCAAACGAACAACACGCGCGTTATGAAAAAACCGAAATTCCATCGTGTGTCCTCAGATACCGGTGAAGGAAAACATCGTTAAGAAACCAACAAAAACCCCCGCATGGTGGTAGGATACTATCTAGTGTCTGCCTGGCCAGCTACCACCCTCAAGTTAGAAAATCTGTCACCAAACATCTAATGTGTTCCGGCAGCTATCCTTGAGAGCCAGTTCCCATTCTAGGCCTAGCGTGCTTACCATCCTCGACCGCATCATCACTTACCAACAGGTGAGATAATGGTCAAACGCTAGCCTATAACGTATAAAAAAAAAAAAAAAAAAAAAAAAAAAAACTGTAAAAACCAATCAGGAAAAACAAACAATAGTGACGGAGTCACTTTTCATAAGTAAGTTCAGATTTTCGAATAAAACAAGCTAAAAAAAACATTATTTTGTCAAATTGTAATGACACTTCACGACGCGGCGCCATGTTCTGTTTGCACGCGCAGTTTATAGATTGTGTAAACAGATATGACATTATAGCTAAATTAAATTGCCTATTTTTAACCTTTGGAGAACAGTTTGACATGTGTGTATATACTGTAATTTACTGTATAATAAATAGGTTATTTTACTCTATATGAGAAATCAAAAAATCTATAAATGTATTATTGAGATAGATTAGCCATAGTGAACTGGTATACCAAAATCCGGCTTCATTATGAAGCAAAATCCTATTCAGAAAAAAACTTCACGAACCGACAAAAGCTAACGAAACTAATATTATTCAAAGAGAATTAAATAACATTTAAAAAAAATATATTTATATATATATATATATATATATATATATATATATATATAGTGATCAATAAACTACTGCATACTTCACTGATAATAATCATGGTTTTTTTTAATTTGATTAGTACATATCATGTACCTATCCTAATATAGTATCCTATCCTCCTTTTTTTTAACAAAAAGTTCTTTAGTCGTCGTTGGTAACGTATTGACGGTATGGCGACAGGTGTTTAATCTACAATTTGTCACATCTGTTTGTTGGTTTTATCTATGGCGGCACCGGCACCGCTCCCCCCTGCCCCCGCGTGAATGATAAGCGTTCGACAAAATGTACTCGGGATAGCGACTCTATGGTTTAACTCTATGTAATCCGATCGTGTGTATGTGTAAATCAATCTAGTAATGTTTGACATTCATAATAATAAACCATATAACAAACTAAAATAATAAGTTCAACAATTAACCTTTGACATGAGATAGTGGCCAAGTGCTACCCAGTTCGGTGTTAAAAAAAGCCCCGTTTTCATAAGGCATATATTCAATCTGCAATTAACTACAAATACGAGTAACTTACCTTTGAAATTAATTCACCTCGACGCAACTAGATGACAGCACAGGAAAAATTAGCACGCGCAAGCGTTTCATTTGTTAAATTTGTGGGCCTCGGTCGATGTGTATAATTATCTGAGTTACTATTGTAGTACCTATAGAGTTTCGTTTAGTAGAATCAGTGGAAAGTTAGTCGTACGAACAGGATAGATAGCTTGACTTCTAAGCGAGAGGTCATCGGTTCATATTATCAAAGCACGAGTGCAAGTCCACACGTGGTAAAGGCATTATATATATAGATATTCTACCTGACTAACTACCAAAAAGTTGTTACACTTGTTACCATGATGATGGTTAACTACTTACTTTACTTCTTTTGGTAGCAAGTCAGGTGGAATATCTATATAAATAATGCTCCTACCACCTGCAGGCGAAGACCCATGAGTGCACATAAAAAAAATTCATTAGTGTGCGGCTAGGATTTGAACCAGCGATCTCCAGATTAGAAGTCAAAACAATGGGCGGTCCCTCCGACCTAATATATAAATTTCACCCGAGCGGAGCCGGGGCAGGATTCTAGTACTATAAATAGTGTACCTGTTTACCAATAAATTGGTTTACGAGTATATAAAGGAGACTAGCTGGTACCGACGACTTCGTTCACGTATACCATGCATTTAATTACTCTTAAGCTCTGTCAATAAGCATTTGTGTAATCTGAGTTATAATGTAAGTTCTGTGTATAAATAATTATTTTATCTTTACAAAAAGTAGCCTATGTTCTTCCTCATGCTATAAAGTATCTTCCTTAGTTAAGGCGTGATTAGTTAACAAATAGACAGAGTTACAAACGTTTTCATAATACTATTATATACTCTAGATACGATTGAAAGTGAAATTATTAAATGAAAATATCTCCCAATAATGATGTTTACGGAATATCCAGTTGCCGAAGCAAATTAATAATTTCTTAGAGAGTACTTGAGTAACTTAGCTGTAGTACTTTGAACTGGCTTGAGGGGAATTATTATAATCTTGACTAGATAGAGCGGCACATATTTTATGCCGGAAACCTAAAATCCGGTAAAAACAAATTAATTGATTGTAAAATTTGTTTTCTGCCGGAAAGCTATGGAAAATACTTAAACATTCAGAACTAAACAGACAACTGTTGAGAGCTAATAGATTAATTAAAACCTTTGTATAAGACCTGATATTGAAAAAAACCATTTCGGACGCGTATCGATATCGTAGGTAAACGCATATAATATCGTTTAAAAACTAAAAAAGAACCGACTTCAACGCCGCGCTATTCATTTTCAGTACCAATTTTGAGATGTTTATCTTAATATCTCTGGAGATACTTATCAGACCTCGATAAAATTACCATGGTACTACACTTGGGATATCTCCTTTTGAACAAAAAAAGAATAATGAAAATCGGTTCATAAATGACGAAGTTATCCGCGAACAAACATAAAAAAATAAAAAAAATATATACGGTCGAATTGAGAAACCTCCTCCTTTTTTTGAAGTCGGTTAAAAAATTACAATCTTTGGCGTAGAAACCCATATATTATACTCTTATATTGGTAAACAGGTTTACTCGTCATAATTTCACAATAATATTTCATTTTATAAGAAGAGAAAAATATTAAAAAATAACAATTAAAATATTACAATAAATTGTAACGATACAGTAAAAGAACATTGTATAATATTGTACCTTCCATAAATTTTAGACGTAGTCATAAAACGTTTGCTCGAGAAGCCAGCGCTAAAGTCTTGCTTAAAAGCATGTCAAGCTGGGAGCTTCAACTATGTCCTTAGGAAGCTTGTTGTACACGGTGGGGCCCATCACGTGACTCAGCTTACTGGACTTGACAAGGGAGCGAAACCTATATTATCTTCTAATAGTATAAGAATCTTTGTCCTGACATACTGACTGACTGACTGACAGACAACGCACAGCCGCTGGTCGTAGAGACTTGAAATTTGGAGGGTATAAATATGCTGTCTTAGTACTTAAAGATGTACTAAGAAAAGATTTTCCAAAATTCACCCCTTTAAGGGATGAAATGGGGGTTCAAAGTTTTTATAAAGAAACAATTAGATAGTATTTTCTATTCGAAATTTCACACAAGTGCTTTAGTAAAAAATAAGTAAATACATGTTTCGAGCTTTTTTGAAATTCTACCCCTAAGAGGGTGAAATGGGGTAACAAAGTGTGAAAATCAATATTGTTTCAGATTGCGCTGAAATGTAGCATGCAGATAGTTATTTTGACGTAGGTATCCACTAAGAAAGGATTTTTCAAAATTCACTCTTTAAGGGGATGAAATGGGGGAAATACTGAATGAATGAATGAAGAAAGAAATGAAATACTTGGTACTTGGTGCGCGGGCTCTTTTCCGCAACTAGGCCGTATGTCGGCCCTTTTTGCGTGTGGTTGGTGGCGCATCAGTCCAGCCATCCGATGTCTGTGAGGAAGGCCAGCAGCTCACTGATGCCGGCGCAGGCTTCTCACATCGTCGTTGGGGACCCGAGGAGCGTCCAACGTTGTGCATCCACGCTATTGCATTCCAAGAGCACATGCGCGGCCGTCTTCTCGGCCTCCATGCATCTTCTGCACAGAGGGCTGTCGGTGACACCTATAGTAAATAGGTGTTCGTTTAGTGAGCAGTGACCCGTGATTACTCCGACTATTTGTCGGAGTTGTCACGTTTAAGGTTGAGCAGTTTTCGGGAGTATCTAGGATTAATTCCGGGAAAGCCTCCTTTGACTGCCTACATTCCTTTAGGTCTGCCCAGTAGTCCTGATGTTGTTTCCTGATGTATTCACGGATCCAAGCTCTGATTTGGCTGAATGAAATAGGTATCATTGGTCATACTCCTGTAGGATGCAGGTTAGATCCTCTCCTTGCCAGTTCATCAGCCGCATCATTACCTCTGGATCCGCTGTTACCTTTGATCCACTGATGAGTAATGCGATTGTGTTTACATACCTCTTCTAGTACCTATATATAATAATATATATAACCCTAAAATATTATACTTTGACTTGGAGACTTTGTGGTAAAACTAGTAATGCCTCTATGTTCAGATCAGTCGGATAGGTAACTGTCCGGATCACTATCATCTCTAATTCTTGTCCAACTTCTAATTGCCCTCTAATTGGTGAATTCCAAACCGAGCGAAATTTTTACGGCTTTAACTCGAGTTTCACGGTGCCCTAGCGGTTGAATGTTTTGAAATCCGATCTATCGTTTTGAATTTGAAACCGATTTATTTACGGTATTCTTTCATTCCTTAAATGCAAATATCATGTGAATATATTTGGCAATTTGAAAGATGGATGCGTATAGTTGCGCAATGTAGTATTCGTGGCAAAATGTAGTTTATCTGGGATGATAGCTGACAGTGGCAGTGATATTCAACCACGTTATAGTAATACCAGAAGTGTCCCGCGGCTTCGCCCGCGTTAAAAACTTCTTTTATTTACTTAAATCTTTTCTTTTGTAAAAACTATTCTATCAATAAAGACATCAAAAAAGAATTAACCAAATCGGTTCACCCGTTTTCATGTTTTCGCATGATTAAGGCAATTCGGGATTCATATTTATAAAACCCGAAAAACCCAAAGTTTCATACTTTATTGCCTACCCCATTTCGAAAAATCCTACACCACGTACTTTATCTCATTGTGTTTCGCCATACAAACTATGATTCCCCGTTCCGTATCCGGGAGGAATTTCTAGAAAATCTTTTATGAGCGGATACCTACGTCATAATAACTATCTGCATTCTAAATTTCAGGGCAATCCGAAACAATATTGATTTTTAGACTTTGTTACCCCAGTTTATCCTGTTAGGGTGGCATTTTGAAAAAGTCTGAAACTCGTATTTACTTATTTATTTACAGAAGTACTTGTGTGAAATGTCGAATAAAATGACTATCCAAACTTTGAACCCCCCGCTTCATCACCTTGAAGAGTGAATTTTGAAAAATTCTTTCTTAGCCTATGTCAAAATAACTACTGCATACCAAATTTCAGCGCAATCCGAAACAATATTGATTTCAGACTCTGTTACCCCTCTTCACCTTTTAGGGGTGGAATTTCGAAAGAGCATGAAACACGTATTTACTAACTTAAGTACTTGTGTTAAGTTTCAAATATAAAAGACTATCTAATCTTGTTTCTCCATACAAACTTTGAACCCCCGTTTCATCCCCTTCAGGGGTGAATTTTGGAAAATACTTTCTCAGAGGGAACTAACTTCGTAATTACCTGCATGCCAAATTTCAGCGCAATCCAAAACAATATTGATTTTCACACTTTGTTACCCCCATTTCACCCTCTTAGGGGTGGATTTAAAAAAAAACTGAAACACGTATTTACTTATTTTTTTACTCGAGCACTTGTATGAAGTTTCGAATAAAAAAGACTATCTAATCTTGTTTTTCCATACAAACTTTGAACCCCCGTTTCATCCCTTTCAGGGGTGAGTTTTGAAAAATCCTTTCTTAGTACACCCCTATGTGCTAAGACAAATATACCCTTCAAATTTCAAGTCTCTAAGACCAGCGGTTTAGGCTGTGCGTTGTCTGTCAGTGAGTCAGTATGTCAGGACAAAGATTCTTATAGTATTAGACTAGAAGTCCCCCGCGGCTACGCCCGCGTTAAAAACTCCTTTTATTTACTTAAAACTTTTCTTTTGTAAAAACGATTCTATCATTAAAGACATCAAATAAAAATTAGCCAAATTGGTTCACCTGTTTTCATGTTATCGCGTGACTAAGACAAATCAGGATTCATATTTTAAAACCCGAAAACCCAATATAGCGCAATCCGAAACTATATTGATTTTCAGACTTTTTTACCCCAGTTCACTCTTTTAGGGTGGCATTTTGAAAAAGTCTGAAACTCGTATTTACTTATTTATTTACAGAAGTACTTGTGTGAAATGTCGAATAAAATGACTATCCAAAATTTGAGCCCCCGCTTCATCCCTTGAAGAATGAATTTTGAAAAATCCTTTCTCAGCGGATACCTACGTCAAAATTTCTATCTGGATGCAAAATATCAGCGCAATCCGAAACAATATTGATTTCAGACATTGTTACTCCACTTCACCATTTTAGGAATAGAATTTCAAAAAGCCTGAAACACGTATTTACTCATTTATTTACTAAACTACTTGTGTGAAGTTTCGAATATAAGAGACAATCAATTCTTGTTTCTCCATACAAACTTTGAACCCTCGCTTCATCCTCTTCAGGGATGAATTTTGGAAAACCTTTCTCAGAGGGAACTAACGTCGTAATTAATAACTATCTGCATGCCAAATTTCAGCGCAATCCGAAACAATATTGATTTTTACACTTTATTACCCCATTTCACCCTCTTGGGGGTGGAATTACAAAAAAACCTGAAACACTTCTTTACTTATTTTTTTACTGAAGCACTTATGTGAAGTTTCGGATAGAAAAGACGATCTAATCTTGTTTCTCCATACAAACTTTCAACCCCCGTTTCATCCCCTTCGAGGGTTAATTTTGGAAAATCCTTTCTCAAAGGGAACTAACGTCGTAATAACTATCTGCATGCCAAATTTCAGCGCAATCCGAAACAATATTGATTTTCACACTTTATTACCCAATTTCACCCTCTTAGGGGTGGAATTAAAAAAAACCTGAAACACGTCTTTACTTATTTTTTTATTGAAGCACTTATGTGAAGTTTCGAATAGAAAAGACTATCTAATCTTGTTTCTCCATATAAACTTTGAACCCCCGTTTCATCCCCTTCGAGGGTTAATTTTGGGAAATCCTTTCTCAGTGGGAACTAACGTCGTAATAACTATTTGCATGCCAAATTTCAGTGCAATCCGAAACAATATTGATTTTACACTTTATTACCCCATTTCACCCTTTTAGGGATGGAATTACAAAAAAACCTGAAACACGTCTTTACTTATTTTTTTATTGAAGCACTTATGTGAAGTTTCGGATAGAAAAGACGATCTAATCTTGTTTCTCCATATAAACTTTGAACCCCCGTTTCATCCCCTTAGAGGGTTAATTTTGGAAAATCCTTTCTTAGAGGGAATTAACGTCGTAATAACTATCTGCATGCCAAATTTCAGCGTAATCCGAAACAATATTGATTTTACACTTTATTACCCCATTTTACCCTCTTAAGGGTGGAATTTCAAAAAAACCTGATACACGTGTTTACTTATTTTTTTACTGAAGCACTTGTGTGGAGTTTCGGATAGAAAAGACTATCTTATCTTGTTTCTCCATACAAACTTTGAACCCCCGTTTCATCCCCTTCGAGGGTCAATTTTGGAAAATCCTTTCTCAGAGGGAACTAACGTCGTAATAACTATCTGCATGCCAAATTTCAGCGCAATCCGAAACAATATTGATTTTCACACTTTATTACCCAATTTCACCCTCTTAGGGGTGGAATTCCAAAAAAACCTGAAACACGTCTTTATTTATTTTTTTATTGAAGCACTTATGTGAAGTTTCGGATAGAAAAGACGATCTAATCTTGTTTCTCCATACAAACTTTGAACCCCCATTTCATCCCCTTAAGGGGTGAATTTTGGAAAATCCTTTCTTAGTACACCCTTACGTACTAAGACAAATATACCCTCCAAATTTCAAGTCTCTACGACAAGCGGTTTAGGCTGTGCGTTGTCTGTCAGTGAGTCAGTGAGTCAGTCAGTATGTCAGGACAAAGATTCTTATAGTATTAGATTTATAACATCTTAATTAATGCCGCACTAAACACGGGTTTATTTCTATAGGCATTGACACGACCAGTTTCAGACATATCTGATATCCTCCCTCTGGGAACTACGTCTACCTTAAACAACGGTTTTAAATAGTAAAGATTATATGTGATTCTTACGATACGTTCAATAATCAAATACGTAATTGTATATTTCAAACAAACCAAAGGGTATAAGCTAAGAAAATCTGCCCCCGGAAGATATTTGATTGATATTTATACGATATGTAGGTACTAATAAAATATGTATTTTCTGAAGTTTGAGATCTCTAACTCAATTGTTTTTTTTTAAACCATAAAATGTTAAAAAACATATTTTTTTTCGAGATTAACAGCAAAAATTAATCCAATTTTTTATATATCTTTAGGACTAATAACAGCTATTATAAAAAAAATTAAGAGCTCATAGGATCATAAAAAAATTAAAAAAAAAAGTTAAATTAAATTTTTACCATGATACAATTTTGGCACAATAAAATTACAAAAAAAAAATTCAATCAATCAAATATCTTCCGGGGGCAGATTTTCTTAGCTATATATTATTATTATAGCCCTAGGGCCTTTATACGCAAAATAGTGCAGCGTTGTTGTAACATATTCCAAAATTTTAGAACATATAAAGTGTTTTCAGAACCTTCAAAACAGGACAAAAGTATCGTCAATATAACGAGGTGTGACAACCGGTGACATTATCCCCGGTATCCCCTGTGCTCGTCTGAAACAAACAAGTGTCTTTTTGTCCAAGTTTCCCCTGCCCGGCTCGGCGCCCTTAAGGGCACGAATTTGGACGATTTGTCTTCAACTTACACTGTCATATGTTTTGAAGGTTTGCTGATTTTGAGCGAAAATAGTAGCTGTATTTTCAGTGTTACAAAATATGTATTAGGTATTTTTTAGGGATCTGCATATATTAAAAAAAAAAGAAAAACGCTGGTGGGATCACGTTATTGTTCATCTGTTTGTTATCTATTTAGTTTATTTTTAGCAGGAATTGGAGATTAAAATGAACAAAATAATAAATTAAAATGAATATCAAGTAGGTACTTAATTTAATAAGATAAAGTTAAGCAAAGATAAGTAAATTTTGGGACAAAATGACAGTATCAGTACCTAATAGTAAGAGACATGTGGGTATTAATAACAAAATAATTCACTAATGGGCATTTAATATCATCGCTTGAACATAAAATAAAGTGATCATGTATTACAATGTCAACGTGTATCTAAATAACTTGTCCCGTCTCATAAACAACCAACTAACTCTCTAATAATAGGTAAAACATCTCAAGAATCTCCGAGACCAAAACTGAAAATAATTTTCTAGCTTGTCGCCCTCACAAATTAATAAATTAACCCTTCCACTGAAGATCGCAGTTACTCGCGCCAAGATAATGATATCTGCTATAATAGCGTGCTATTAACATAATAACTATATAACGTTATAACGGCATAACCGTTATTAACATCACTAACTTACCCCGACTTTAGCCCTCGGCTTTAAAGTTTAAAGTCGTCGAGCAAATTTTACAAATTTAGAACAATGTAAAGACAAAGTGATGATAAATTCGTATTGAAGTAAGTTATGTACGTTTTCTACAATTTTAGAGGTTGTATTTTAGGGTTATATTGCGCGATGTTGCCACAATGCCTGAAATTAAAATATTTTGTTCTGACAAGCAATAAATTATGTTTTAATTACTAACGAGTGTTTTAATTTATTGTTTCTTTGGAGACTACTCAATTTAGAATTGTAGGCTAATACTGAAGCTTAGGTTTCAATCTAAGATTCGCGTTATAATAATAAAATTATTTTTGACTTCATATATAATAATAGTATTCATAACTTCGCAATGAAAAACCTAATTTATCGTAATTATTTGAGTAATAATGATATAAAATAACTCAATTAATATACCATTAAATTTAAGAATCATGTATAACCCCCGACGCAAAAAGAGGGGTGTTATAAGTGTTACGTTAGCATCTGTGTATCAGATTGTGGTATCGCATCTCCCAAAAATAACCCAATTTTGATGAAATGTATATTTAGCCGACTTCACAAAAAAGGAGGAAGTTTTTTAATTCGTCGGAATTTTTTTTTCTATGTATCTTTACTAATTACTTGAATATGCCTTAACCGATTTGGAAAATTATTTTTTTTGTTTCGAAGGGTACTCTTTTCAGGTGGTCCCGTTTAAATTTTAAAGAAATCGGTCGAGTCCTTTTTAATATATCAGCATTTGTATTACGATACATTTTTATACTTCGATGACATGATACTGGCTGCTGGCTAGTTTGACTAACGCGACGTTTGAAGTCGGTTCTTTTAATTTTTCAAACGATCTTAAATTATAACATCAAGCGTGACTTGATAGGTTAGTTGAGATTCAGCAAAATCGAAGATCATCTGATCTTTTCTAGTAGATTGGAGGTTTAACAGCAACTTTTAAAGGTCTGATAGATTTGAGGTTTGGTATCCTGTTACTTCAATTACATCGCGAGATCACGATAACCCTCACTAGAATCTGCAGGATATTTAACTCCTTACCAACCCACTCCAGGCATAAATATTTAGCTTAGTTGGAGGGGTTAATGCAATACAATACAATACAATAACTCTTTATTGATCACCAAAATAACAAAACTTAAAGTAATACAACAATACTATGGTAATACAATCGGCGGTCTTATCGCTAAGAGCGATCTCTTCCAGACAACCTTAGGATGGACTGGATTAAAAATAAAGTATGGACGGCGGTGCATAATAAAAAATAAAGATATGTGCTACATATTTTACTAAATGCCTACTTACAATCTAATTCGGATTCTAATACATATATAAGTATAATAAAAATATACTAATATATATATATATTTAGGTATAATATTACCTAACGGAAAATAAGACAAATCGATAGGTTAACAAGAATACTAGTAATGTATATTCCACATTTTATAGTAAGCTTTAAAATAAACTGTCAATCGAGTGTAATTTCCAGCGGGATTTATTGAATTTTTGAATTTATTTGTTATTGAAGCAATATTCAAATAAAACGTGACATCTACCTGCAATCACCGACGTATTAATGAAGTAGTTAAACAAACGTCACACATAACCGCTTATAACAATTATACTTCCGCAAATAACCATAGTTAATTAACTTAACGACACTATATGAGTCGGTTTGTTTAATTTAATGAATCATTAACTATTCGCCGTTAGCACTAAACGCTTTTTGCTTGCTCGATGCTCGACCGCCGTGAAATTGTTTGTTAATGTCATAATTATCATACGGAACCATGGTTTGGGAATTATTTTCTATATACGAGTACATATTAGGATCGTAGCATGTGGAAAGAAGTAGTGTCTGCCTACCCCAATGGAAATAACCGGCCAAGTGCGTGTCGGGCCACGCGCATTGTAGGGTTCCGTAGTAGCCCGTTATTCGTTGCCTGTCTTTACCTGTTACAAACAAGCATCTAGGTACTTTTTGTCACTTTAAAGGATTTATTCTAAATTTGTATTTGGTACAAAATTATCCAACACACAAGTTCAACGACTATTACTGCTAAACTAATAAAGTTATCTTAACCGCTATAGTCTTCCTTTAAAGTTCATGAAATGCACTATTATCACGAATTTTTCCAGATTTTTCAAGCCCGCAGTTTAACTTTTGGAGGGGGGGGGGGGGGGGGGAGACGCCCTACTGGAACAAAAATTTGCACTTTAAAGTTTAATATTTCGTAAATGGAGCATTCAATCGAAAAATGGTTTTAGCAACCCTTAAGTCATTTTAAAATATCTATTCAACGATACCCCACACGATAGACGGGTAGACGACGAAAAAAAAATCATCCCCACTTCTCATGTAGGGGAACTACTATAAAAAAAGTATTTTTCAAAATTTTATTTCACCACTTTGTTGGTGTAATTTATATACATACCCCTACAAAATTACAGCTTTCTAGTATTAACGGTCTCTTAGCAAAACCTCGGACAGACAGACGGACATGACGAAACTATAAGGGTTCCTTGTCAGGACTATGGAACCCTAAAAAGGCGTAATTTTTTCAATACTCAATCATTTATTGCTTCATATGTACATCGCATTATACAGGTGTCAGGTATAAAAGGCAACATATGACCCTGATAGGGTATCGCAAAACAGGACTTAGCCAGCGGACCGATTTCTTAATATTTATAAAAGAAATTTACATACTTCCATTTTAATAATAATATATTATGAGTGATACTGTTATTTATTTGTTGTTTAATTTATTTATTTTTACCGCCTATTTGTTTTTTGTTTAATCTTTATTTTACTTTGCTATTTGGTTAACCGTTAATTTGTCTTTTAAGAACTCGTCTAGGTTGTAGTATGCCTTTTCGATTAGTAATTGTTTTAGATGAGTAACAAAAATATTATCATTTTCTTCACTTTTAAGACATTCCGGTAGCTTATTATATATCTTCACGGCCATTACGTAAGTGCCTGAACTATGTATTTTCATTTTTGACCCGGGATGAATCAGGTTATATTTGTATCGAGTTTTGTCTCCTCTAGGACCGTCTATTTTTCTTTTGAATAAATGTGTGTAGTTACGAACGAATTTGCATATTTCCAGTATATATATAGATGTGAGTGTTAATATTTTATTTTCTTTAAAGTGAGGCTTGCAACTTTCGGAAATTTGTATGTTAACGAGTATTCGTATGCATTTTTTTTTTATATATAAAGAGTTCCTGCGCGTCAACACTATTTCCCCATAATATTATGCCGTACGTCAGCCAAGAATACATACATGCGTAATATGCTGTTAGGGCTGTTTTTAAGTCTGTTGCTTGCTTTAGTTCACGTAATGCATATGTAAAGCTACATAATCTTGATTTTTTTTTTATGTGTTATTTCCAAGTTATACTTGTGTCAATATCAATGCCTAGCAGTGTAAATGAGTCGACTATTTCGATATGTTTATTTTTATAACTAAAAGATATGTCAATAGGATTTCTTTGATGTGGTCTATATTGCATAATTTTTGTTTTTGAAAAATTCACGTCTAGATTATGTTCATTCATCCAATTTGTTACTTTATTAAAAATGTCAGTTAGATTTTCATATAAGTTAAGATTATTTTTGCACGATGTCAAGATGGAAATATCATCCGCGAATAAAACACAGGGTTCGTCAATTGTTTTATGTATATGTTGTGTATATATATAGATAATATGTTACTTAAGTACTTCATGTAGTAGGTATTGAAATTGTTTTTTAACATATTTACAAAACAAATATGAAAAAACTTTTAGAAACTGATGTGAAAATGCATGAGCCTTCTTACGTGCAAATAATAATAGATAGATAGATAAACTCTTTATTGACCACTTATAAAAAACAGAAACACATTAAAATTAAACAATTTAAATCTAATAGCGTTAATGGGCGGTCTTATCGCTTTAAGCGATCTCTTCAAGACAACCATGCAAGGAAAGGATTACAATCACGAAGGCGGTAGTTTTTACAATGTCTAGCCTGCGGTAAAGCAAGGTAAAACATCACTCACGCTCAATTCTCCAGGCGTTTGACAGAAAGACGGCAATAAACAAGAGTCGACAAAGCGGCGCGTTACCGAATTATTCACAACCGTTACTGTTATCGCACTGTTTGTTCGTCACGGAGACACAATAACGTCCTATTATAACGTTATAAGGCCTTTAGGGTTGATGCTTGCCTCATAAAGGTGGCGCAAAGAGGCAACGAGAATTATGCTGCATTTTCACTTTACGTAGCTTCAGTAGCTTGCATTAGTAGCCAGATGTAAAAATATCTATGATTTTTTGCAGTGGTAGGACTTTTGCTAGTCCGCCTAGGGCGGTACCACCACTTTGCCAATTATTTTCAGCCGTGAAATAGGAATGTTTTTCGGTTGAAATGGCAAGGTGTTCAGTGAAATTGCAGGACATGTGAGACTCAACACGTTTATGTCTCAAGGTAACAGGCGCAGTTCAGTGTCATGCAAAATTCTGGCAGTTCAGAATTTTGCATGCCGATGTATCTGTTATAAGTAGACATCATCGCTTACCATCAGGCGAGTGTCATGCTTGTCTTGTTACCTTTTACCATAAAAAAAAATATCAATATCAATAGGGCAAATGCAGAAGGTATAATGGTAATGTGCCTGTAAAAGATTTATAAGACCAGCTTTTGACTGTTTTCAATATTTGATTTCAATAGTTGTGCCCAATACTATGTAACCGTATGAAAATGACTGCAATTCTCAGATGAAACAAATATAGATAGATTGACAAATCAAAATAGCTCTAAATGTATATTTCAGAAAACGTCTCCTAATTACTTCCTTGTCAAATGACAAATTGATATAAAGGTTCAGTGCTTCGTCCAATACATTAACGTAGGTTGTATTGTATCTACGTGAATATGCAATCAAAAGAGTATAATTATTGCAGCTGAGATGTTTGTTTTAATACTTTTACGAACTTTCACAACTTCAAATCTGCATAAGAAGCAGCATGTAAAAATCAGCCTTCATAAATATAGTTAGTTATTCATGCACTGAAGGCCACGTTTTTGCCCGCATTTAGAAATATATCATGTTCTTCATACAACACTTTATTGTATATACTAAATTTTTAACAATTTTTAAAATTATTTTTGTTATAAACCTAAGCAAAGCCATGAATGAACGCAAAACAAATAACCATATTTACATCTATATTATTTTATAGTAACAATTCTGTAGTGTTAAACGCTGACTACTCGTGATAGAATTCAGCCTCGGATACTATGTTCAAAGCTTCATTTTATTCCTTCCCCTAACAATAAACTGGCAAAATTACACGATTACGATGACGCCCTGCCACTCGAACGTGACACCCCTGCCGTACAATGCGCCGCGTTATAACGCTCCGCTATTCCGTTATACAGGGCGCTGTCAGACCGTCGTCACAGGACGTGTAGTGTTTAACATAACACAATGTTTTGTTACGGCTTTGATTTGCCCGTCAATCTTTTATGCGCAAGTGTATGTGTGGGTGCGTCACTTCTGGTATTTTCGACACATACATCCGAAATTGTGTACTTCGGTAATTTGTCCAGAAACTAAATTCACTTTTGGAAAAGTTACAATGCCCATTTTAGACTGCATTGTGTTGAGTTTGATGACGGTCAAGAGCATGTCAGCTTACAGTAAAATACAATTCAAAACAAAACCATCTTACATTTTTGTAAAACTTCTGGTTTTGATTTTTTTTAATTCTGAATGAGATTGTCAGTAGGAATGAAACCCTATATCGTAACATTTTTTAATTAAGATGTTTATTGCTGATATTACTTATTTTCCATCAAGAAAATTCTTAAAGCATCCATCATCTGTGAACTTAATCAAATGAGATCAATTAAGTTCAGGAAAAACAAAATGGCGAAGGTTCGAAGTCCTCATTGTTTTAAAAAGCGAGTTTCAAGTCGAGATGAAAATATTCCGTTCACCGTCCATTTTAATTAAGCCTTAAATTGTTGACTAATTCGAAGTTGACGGACAAAACGCCCCTAAACGGAATGAAAGCATTCATATTTCACGACGCGCTACTTTGTCTGCATTACGTGAACTCACCGACATTTTTCATGAAATATAAATGGCCTGGGGCTCAACGTTTTAAAACGAAACTTCATAAATAACTGGCCGCTTCCTAAATACGTTCATTGACGTTGATCCTGTGACTGATGTTGAATTCAAAATCAGTTTGTATTGCCAGCATACAGCCAGTGTCCAGTAAAATTACAGGCCATGTGAGACTTTCAACATCTTTATGTCTCAAGGTACCAGGCAGTGCAGTGACACGCATCTGTAACAGGTAGACGTCATCGCTTACCATCAGGTGAGCGTCATGCTTGTCTTGTTACTTTTTACCATAAAAATTGCTTTAACTGTGAATATCAAATGTCAATCAGCAGTAGATTGGAATTTAATGTTTGGTAGTGACCGTCTTGCAACTTTTTAACAACATCATTCTAGTCGAAACATTATATAGTACTTAATTAATAAGTATTGCCGACTTCAAAAGGATGAATGAGTGAAAGGGCAATACGTAAAGTAGGAAAAAGTTTACTAATAATTTATCGAAGATGTTATTGCTTGTGTAAGTAATTGTAAAATCTACATTCTGAACTAAATTACTAATAGCAACTCAGTATTTCTAGTAGGTTGTTATTTTATGACATCTTGCTAAGCTAATTGTTTATGCTATCTCGTAAGAGTCTCAGTAAAAATCCTATGGATTGACGGCTAGCTTTGTGGTGGGAGGGTGAAAATGTTTGTGCGTTGAATACATAGATCCAAAAGCATACAGCTTTCATGTCTTGGATTACATTATGTTGGATAACTATCTAACATATGTATATGATAATATATCTAACATAATTATGTAATTTATTATGCCGCGATACAGCAATGCTGTATATCGAAGGTGTTAAACGTAATTTTTATATTTGGCTTAGATTTTGACATTATCAAAGGTTTAAAACAGAGTCCGTAATATTTCAAAGTTTCGTTTAACAAAGAAATCTGCAAAACAGTGTTTTGTTTCCGGTACATTAGAACGGTAGGTTGCGGGTGACAGTCGGAATGTACCCGGGGCAGGCGGGACCCGCGTCACAAAGGATTTTATCACACGCTGTAGAGTGACGAGTGATGGGAGCTGTAGGAGTGCCACCGTTTAATTCCTTATTTAAAAATTTATCTGGCTCTAGGGTTTGCCTTTTTATTTTTATAGCCAGAAACATGAACACAGTAAGTTGCGATGTGTGAATAAGATATAGTACGTGATTATTTTGGTGTTATATGTCTTCCATTTTAATCCCTGAATATTATTATTGCAGCTACTTTTGGAGCTATGGTAGAGAAACATCTGCTGGTCAAACAATTAAGACATACCAAATACGTGTCAGTTTTATTTAACTAAGAATAAAAAATATTTTAAAGCTATATGGGTAAAGTGGTCAATAACGTTATAGAATTTAGGATCATCACTACGAAAGATGTCCCAGGATTATGGTTTTAGTCAATTATGTTTAAATGTCACTCAAAGTTTTGCGTACCGCAGTATCTGCTAAACCGATCCCTTACGCGGGGCTATATCGCACCGTTTGTGATAAAATACCCTTTGATAGCTATCGTTTATCTATGTAACGACAATTCCAGCACATCGGGGTTCTCTAGGGGTCGCTTCTCTTTTCGACACTTTTTCTTCAAAAATTAACTTGAAGTTTTAGACAGGCAAAACATAAATAATGTTTTCGCAGTTAGAGGTGTCCAAAGGAGATATTGATTTCTTTCACGGGTAGTTTTTATTTTTTTTTATTTTTTATAATGCGCTCGTATTGAAGATTTTACTGACAAACGCATAGTACTGGACTTCACTTGATTATCGTCTAATATGCATTGGTTTAAACAACTCTATGCATTTGAAGGTCTGTGAGTCCTCAAAATATTGTTTTGATTGTTATACTGACGAGATATAATAAGATGACAAACAAACAATGGGGGCGAATTTGTTTGTCAGTGATACATTTTCAAACTTTCGTAAAGTTTGACAACCCTAACTCTCAAAGATGACACAGTTACAGTTTTGCATAGTAGTGACTAGTGACAGATCGTGAAGTACGCTTAGATTCACAATTGTACATCCATTTTGTAACATAATCATAACTTTATTTGCATTGTATTGCAAAAACGATGAATATAAGTGTGTCAGTCTATAGGTATATCAATGCCATATTTATGTTTTAAGGAACGAAAATTAAAGTACATACTTAATGAAATCATGAAAACATTAAAAATACTATTTCGTTAGATTTTTTTAAATTATTTTACCGTATCCGTCTTTTACGCTGGCAATAGACCTCTCTAAGCGCCATTAAGTCCGATTGGCTATTTCCGACACTACCCAACAACTCTTAAGCATCTTCTGAATAAGATATAATTTTCAAGATATCATCAAAGCCACTTATTGTTGTCGCGGAGTGTACCGGAGATTGATGTAGGGTCGTCAACGACCTTTCTAATGGGTCCCCGAGACGATCAAGTGCACTTGACAAGTCTCACGTGATTGACGGTTTCACTTGATGGGCGACTTGACGACTATTTGACGACTATTGAAGGTGCTGTCAAGTCTTCGCCTATCGACCCTACCGATCTGTGCCGTCAATCAAAATTTCTGTCAAGTATGGTCAAGCCCGTAGATCACTTGACGGGACTTGTCAAGTAATGTTGTAAACGATCAATATTCACTTCAAGCACGTAGACTTGTCAAGTGCACTTGATCGTCTCGGGGACCCATTAGGAACGGACAAAATGTTTACATATATATATTATTATATATATATATTATTATATACATATTTATATTATTCTTGTAGGGTTGGTACAAAAAAAAACAAAAAAAATCTTCATCGTAATAAAATCCTCCTTCAAGTAAACATGACCATGTTTACGAAGATTATTTCTTTTATTTTCTATCTATTATTTAAGATTTTATTACGATTTTTTATTTTTCAAGCTTCATCATCGTCTACAACGATGTATGTCGATCATGATTATGAGATGTCAAGAAATGTAATTTAATGTCATGATATCATGAAATGTCACAAAATGTCATAAATGTCACGAAATGTCATAAATGTCATGACATGTCAAAAAATGTCATGAAATTTCATGAAATGTCATTTTATTTCATGAAATGACATGAAATGTCATTTTATGTCATGTAATGACATGAAAAGTAACTAAATGTCATTAAATATCATGAAATGTCACAAAATTTCATAGAATGGTATTTTATGTCATAAAATGTCACAAAATGTCACGGAATGCCACGAAATGTCATGAAATGTAACAAAATGTCATGATATGTCACGAAACTTCATGAAAGGTCACGAAATGTCATGTAATGTTATGAAATGTCAAGGAATTCATTGAACCTCCTTAGACAGATAGTTATAAATATGAAATCTCGTGACCACGATCAATGCAACTTGGTCGAAACGTCGAGTTAAATAAAATTAATGTTTTAGGCGCGATAAGTCCCGTATTTTCATATTTATAACTATGTGTTCAAATCGCGAAAGTTTAAAGTTTACAACTCCTTAGACAGAGCACTATAAAAGAACATTCATAAGCCAAAAAATAAAAAATCACTTTCCCACCCTAGGGCAGAAAAGACCTACTTTTCGCGCACTTATCAAGGAACCAACCATCACTTTTTGAATAGATGGGATGAAAAATAATATAATTTAACGTGACGCGTCGCGAGCGACAGCCCTGAGTTAAAGCACCAGCCGAGCCACTATAAACCGGTTTCACTCCGTACGTGACAGGCGGCACACAAGCCGCTAGTGCTCACGCACTCACATGCGTCTACGTCATTATCACATCGCAGTTGTATGAAGCTTTGTCTCTGTTCCTTTTTTACTCATGTGCTAAAAGTACCGATCCAAATCGACCGAATGACGAGACGATATCTAGCTTAAACAATGATTGTTTTATCTGAGTCTACCGAATGAGTAATATATTTTTTTATTGTAAAAGGTAACAGGACAAGCACGACGCTCGCCTGATGGTAAGCGATGACGTCTACCTATAACAAATACAGTAACTTGCAAAATTCTGAACTGCTAAAATTTTGCATGTCACTGCACTGCACCCGTTACCTTGAGACATAAAGATGTTGATTCTCACATGCCCTGCAATTTCACTGGACACCTTGCCATTTAACCGAAAAACATTCCAATTTCACGGCTGAAAATTAATTGGCAAAGTGGTAGTACTGCCCTAGGGGGAATAGCAAAAGTCCTACCACTTTAGTAGATCTAATACTTCAGTAGACACGTTAACATTGTAGAATCTAGCAACTGTTTAAATGCGAATAATAGTCCTGTTTACCACTACTAGATCTCGCAAGGTCATAAGTGTATCAATGATATTAGCTGGTAAGAGCTGGATGAGAGTGACCAAGGACCAAGTGTTAACACAGCTGTCAGTGTCACCTGCCATTCTAACTTACATCAAAGTTAGTTCCTAAAATGACCGCAGGTGGCGCTGACACAATCCAATATAAAGGCTGACGCACCGGGGCTCGGCCTCTCTCTTTTCTTCTCATTATTGCCTTCACAGATCGATAGCAATATAATTCTACAATATTCTCGTATCTTTTATTCATAAAGATTCACCAAGCTCTGTATAATGCAATGTAATGAAATAAGTTGGAGAGGTCTGTATACAGCTGAGGACTAATGTAGGATAATGATGACAAATCAAAAAAACTATCAGTTGATTTAGCGACAGTAGCCATTGTACGGTCAGCCTTATTTCGGTATTATAAGTTCAACCGCAATTCGTTATTTGACCTTGTGATAATTTTTTGATACTTATGAAATTTCATCAATATTTTTTCCTTTTGTACTAAGTTTATAGATTTAAAATCAATAAAGTATCGAGAAAAAGTAAAGAGTAATATAATAATTATATTATAAATAAAAATTTCGCTTATTTAAAATGTTTGCCAACGATATTTTATTACATTGTACTCGTAATTAGGTTTGTTCACTTTAAAATCAAAATTATTATTTGTAGGGACCTACTTAATATTTTACACGTATTAATAACAGGCCAAATGCTTTTTTTTATATCTTATAGGCTATCGTTTGACCACCATCTCACTTGTTGGTAAGTGATGATGCGGTTGAAAATGGCAAGCACGCTAGGCCTAGAAAGGAACTGGCTCTCAAGGATAACTGCTCGAACACATTAGATGTTTGGCGACAGATTTTCTAACTTGAGGGTGGTATCGGGCTAGGCGGACACTAGATAGTATCCTACCACCATGCGGAGGATTGTTGGTTTCTTAACGATGTTTTCCTTCACTGGAGGGCTACTATGAAATGCGCACATACATATTTCGATAGAAAAATCCATTGGTGCACGGCGGGGTTTGAACTCAGTACCTCTGGCATCAAAGCCGACCGTTTTCCTCCTCATAAATAAGTCTTAATTAGAAAGTAGTATGTATTATCTTTACGTGGTCTATATAGTATACATTATAAGACACACAACATAAACTGAAACTTAAAATAACAACAAAACCACGTTAAACTTGTCAAGTGTGAAGTGAAGTACCTCTACCTACACTAAAATGTTCAAATAAGTGTCGCACAGAGTTATTCTACGTACGTTACTTGAGTCTAAAATTAGCGCGACACGTGGATACCAACACCCTCTATGAAACCCGGGATGTCGATCTCTCTCTGTGTTTTATCTCTGTTGTGAGATAAATTCGCTTCTCATATTACTTTAAATAATATCTTTCCAGAGAATTTGCACTGAATCCTAAAACCGAATCTTAATCGAATGTATATATGAGTAAATGAAATAATAAAGATAGAAAACTAAAACAACCGACATCCATACCGCGAGAGTCAGTTTCAGTGGCAAGTTTGAGAGCCCGGTAGCGTAATCGGGAGAACGGTTGGCTTTGAAGCCAGGGGTATCGAGCTCAAACTGCCATGCACCACACGTAGGTTTGAAGAAAAATATTTTTTTGTTCCAGTTCCATGTATGGGATGCCCCCCCTTCAACTTTTATATTTTCTATTTTTGTATAAAAATCGGAAAGCGATTCACAGAATACATCTGGTAGGTAGATGTAGGTAGATTGTAGAAGTTTCAATTCTGTAGTCATAACAGTTTTGGAATAAAATGGCTGTGACATACGGACGGACAGACAGACAGACAGACAGACATGGCGAATCTATAAGGGTTCCGTTTTTTGCCATTCGGCTACGGAACCCTAAAAAGGAATCATTTGATTCGTTTCATAATTGACGAAGTAATTGCGTAACATACCTACATACAAAAATAAAGACCGGCAAAGTCGAGTTGGACTCGCCCACCGAGGCTTCCGCGCGCACCAACGTTGGTTGGTACCAATTAGGCTAGACCTCTAAATTGTATGAGCGCCCATATAACACAGAGGCCTACCTTGATTGGCAAAACTATGTGTGTATGGGGATACCCTTTAATTTACAACTTTTTTTATTTTTTGGAATTTTTCCTTTATTTGTGCTATCTATATAAAATCTAAATTTGCGCATATATTTCTATCGACTTAGGACCTTGATTTTTAGGGTTCCGTACCCCAAAAGGTAAAAAAAGAAACCCTTAAAAGATCACTTTCTTGTCCGTCTGTCTGTCTGTCTATCTGTCCGTCTGTCCGTGTGTCACCACCGATTTTCTCAGGAACGGGTGGACCTAGCAAGTTGAAAATTATACCAGATACTGAAGTCTATAGTCCCTATTAGATGTATAAAAATCAAGGTCCTGAGTCAACACGATAAAAAGATATGGGCAAAATTAGAATTTCGCGAAAACTTGTAAGTACCAAAATTTACCTTAATTTTCAAATTTTTTTTTATTTTCGGAGCTATGTATGTATGGGTACACCCTTTAATTTTCAACTTTTTTTATTATTAGAATTTTTCCTTTACTTGTGCTATGATCGTTAACCAGAATCTATGATACAACATATTGTCATTATGTTAATAACTTCGGCGGCTTTCGGCTTTTTATGAAGTCGGTTAAAAACAAAAAGGTTTTACCATGCTAACTATTCCTGGTACAAAACTTCAGTTAAATCAGTCAACGCGATTTACCGTGAAGAGGTCTCAAACAACAAATATACCTACAAACGACTTTCGCATTTATATAATTGTTGTTGATATAGAGCTTAAAAACAAAGTCCTTACTGTTGACCGCCGGCGGCAAACATTCATCTCCTGATCGTCCGAATCTCCATTTTTATCGAAAATCCAATTTTCCAGTATCTCCTGGTGCCGGATGAAACCCTTGCAGTAAACCGGCGATATATTATGTTTTATCGAACTCTGTCATCGTTGTTGTGGACACGCCTTTATTTCACATTCGTTAATTGATTCTATGCAGTAGGGCTATTCTGTAAGCTAGTTTACGCATCTTGCAAGCGGTGAGTTTTGAATTTCGTATTACGAAATTCAACCGTATTACAATAGTATTACGATTTGAATTTCGTAGTACGACTCACCGCGGATTCCGCTTGAGAGATGCGTAAACTAGCTTACAGAAAAGCCCTACTGATACTGTTCCAGCTGGTTTGAGGTATTTGAGATCATTTTTTTAGGGTTCCGAACCCAAAGGGTACCAACGGAACCCTATTACTGAGACTCCGCTGTCCGTCCGTCTGTCTGTCTGTCTGTCTGTCTGTCTGTCCGTCTGTCACCAGGCTGTATCTCATGAACCGTGATAGTTAGACGGTTGAAATTTTCACAGATGATGTATTTCTGTTACCGCTATAACAACAAATACTAAAAACAGAACAAAGTTAAAAATTAAAGAAAAGTTTAAAAAAAGTTTTTACGATAGCGCAGCGCCACCTATCTAGTTGCTAAGGTGGCGCTATCGTCTTTACCTTAATCTGAATCTCGGAAGCGGCTCCAACAATTGAATAAAATGTAGTATACCTACAGGGGATTTCGCGGGCGATAAATCGGAGGCGGAATCGATCTAGCTAGTAGTCATTTTCAGAAAATGTTGTTTTATTCGTGTTTTCAATAATCAACTTTATTGATAATCAACTTAAAATATGACTCTTCCCGACATCTATTGGCGAGTAGAAGTACTATATCAGTAAAGCAGTTAGTTGCTCTCAATTAAAAAAAATGTATTTTTATTCGTCAATAGATGTCGGGAAGAGTCATATTTGTCTGTTTAAGTGGCAAAAAATACCGAGCAAAGCTCGGTCAACCAGATATTTAATAATATTAATTACTACAATTACTATTACCACTATTACTATTACTACTATGTAATACTATTCTACCTTTGTGTTAACGTTTACTTAGTTGGTGATAGAAGTTCGTTAGAAATTCGATAGATGGCGTTTGGAACCCTCCGTGTGCGGGACAAAGTCTGACTCGCACTTGGCCAGTTTTTTAAACATTAATTTCGTAAAAAAAGGAGCAGATAAACTATATTAAATTTATTAAATACTAGCAGCCCGCTCCGGCTTCGCACGGGTAGAACATATATGCCTACAAAATTTGCATCAGTTTGTTGCATCGAATATAAAATATGAACATATTTGACAACCATCGTCATATTTCATCCAATTTACACAAAACCTTAACGAATTATGCACCTAAACCTTCCTCATAAACACTCTGGCTATTGGTGAAAACCGCATGATAATCCGTTCAGTAGCTATTGAGATTATTGCGAACAGACAGACAGACGCAGTGATGAACTTTGTTTTATAATACTTACGTATTGATATTGGACGGCCCTTTGGCGTAAAGGATAGTTACCCTGATTCTGACCCGACGGTCGTTTTCTTCTAATCCTAGCTATATACCTACCAATGAAAGTTGTATGTGCATTCATGAATCATGAGTTTTCGTACAGTGGTAGTGGAATCATTAAATCTACCAAAAAGTAGCTTACCACCAAGGAGTACATCTGCCGCCGTAACCTTACGGCGTTCCCTGACGCAAAATGTAGGAGTAATATACGTTTAACGTGTGTATCTGTGTGTCTGTCTGTAGCATCTTAGCACCTAACCGGATGAACCGATTTTGTTTTTATTATTGATAGTTTTTTTTTGTTTGATAGATGTCTTCATCGAGAGTTTTCTTAGCTTTGATTCATGAAAATTCGTTCAATCGTTATAAAATTATGAGCTTTTTTCTAGTTAATTGCGCTATGAAATCAACTTTCATAGTTCTGATCAATTCGAAAATCTTCTTCTTCAACTATATTGTAAGAACATGGAAGCCTCCTGGACTCTACAGAATACTCGAATCCGTGTATCCAGTAACTGTAAAGTGTATCCAGTAGTAATCCAGTAACGTTTTTGATTAATCAAATTTACCTATCTAAAAATAGAGAAGAACTTTCCGAAATATGCCATATAGGCAAATACAGAACCATTAATAAAATTACTAATTCTGTTTCCGGAATCATAAGCCAAATCAGGAGCGTTTATAATGACATTTATTTGATCGGAGTTAATCGAGCGGCCAACTGCCGAGCCTCTGACGGAATCAAATTGGAGTCAAACGAATAAAAACTCAACGACACGACTATTTTATAATTCTATCGAAATCTTACACGCTTACTTCTCATTGACTTATAAATTTGAAAAGTGATAATGTATTATTACGTTATTGCTTTATTTACTACGTATATTATGTATACCCAAAAAGTGCGAATAGGTAGAAAACTTGTCACAATGAAACCTTGGATCATCCCTGGCCTATTTAAATGTATGCGTCATCGTGACAAGCTTCATAGTGAAACGAGAGCGCATCCTGATGACAAGGACCGCCGAAAAGTTTACAAGAGATACCGAAATTTCTGCAACAAACTTTTGAAAAAAATTAAAAACGCATATAATGCCAAAAAAATCTCCGAAAACAAAAACGACACTAAAAAACTCTGGCGAACAATTAAAAACATCATAATATCACTACATAATAAACTCAAGTTTAGAATCTGGCACTTTTCCGAACTCTTGGAAGGTGGCGGCTATCACTCCTATTCACAAAGGCGGCTTCAAAGATCAACCTTGTAATTACAGACTCATCGCTCTACTTAGTGTTCTATCCAAAGTCTTGGAGAAAATAGTCAATGCTCGCTTAGTAAACTTTTTGGAAAAACAAGGAGCACTTAGTGATAGGCAATTCGGTTTTCGGAGAGGTAGGTCGACTGAAGACGCCGTAATGCTCCTGGCTAATCTTGTATCATCACATACTGAAAACGGTGAAAAATGCATTGGGGTTTTCCTCGACCTAGCCAAAGCGTTCGAGACCGTATCGGTCGGCCTACTTCTTAAGAAAATGAAGAGTATTGGTGTCAGAGGAGTGAGTCTCGCTTGGTTTAAAAACTACTTGACAAATCGATCCCAGTGTGTTAAAATTGATACCTCCTGCAGTGACCACTACCCCATAAACTACGGCGTCCCGCAGGGAAGCATTCTTGGCCCAACTTTGTTTAATATTTACGTAAATAACATAGTCTCAACAACCCTAACTAATGCGGATATAATTACATACGCAGACGATACTGCAATAATATTTCACGGAAGAACCTGGGAACAGGTTTACGCGACAGCTGAAGATGGCCTTGCCAAAATCTACAAACTACTAGATCAACATTTATTAACTCTAATTTTGAGTAAAACTCTGCATATTACATTTTCAAAAACCGCAGCATCAAGCCCTACATATAAAAATCTCAAAATACATTCCTGTGCACGAAATGAAAACGATAACTCGAAAGCTTGTAGCTGTGGCGACATCGCACAAACTAGGACTATAAAATACTTGGGCGTCACAATTGATTAAGTCCTCAGTTTGTCCGGCAGAGTAAGAAAAATGATACATCTTATGAAAAATCTCAGAGATTGCGCTCCACAAGACATAATTCGACAAACTTACTTAGCTCTTTGCCAACCCGTAATTCAATATTGTATTCCTGTATGGGGAAGTGCAGGTAAGACAGTCTTTTTAAATATTGAGAGCGCTCAACGGGCGCTTATTAAAGTTGCTTTAAAAAACCGTTTCGTTATCCTACAGACTCCCTATACAATGCTTTCGAAGTTCTACGTGTACGCCAACTATTTATACTTAACGCAACAACTCTCACACACAAATCTTTTCTTAATTTGCTAGAATGTTAAGACTTACTGAAAAACGGGCATTTAGACTTCCCCTCCCATCAGCTACCTCTTTGCTTACTAAACGCTCCCCTAATTATTCACTTACCCAAACATACAAAAAAGTAATCAAATTATGCGATATTAAAAACTCCACTGTTATAAAATGCAAACACACTATTAAAAAATGGCTTCTCACGCTCTCATACGACGACACGGAAAACCTGTTATAATGCATCAAACTACAAAGTAAAACGTATACACGGTACACACGCACGCAACGCACGTAAGCACACACACACGCACGCATGCACGCACACACACACATACGTACGCACGCACACACACACGCACACACACGCATACACACACACACACATACACACACACACACACACACACACACACACACACACACACACACAGTACACACGTATGTAATATATATAGTTCTTATCTTTGTGTTCAAAAACTTGCATATCATCGTAAGATCAAAATATTGTTAATTAAAACATAATTTTAATACTCCAAAGGCTTTCTTAAGCTTTCTTTGTGTATAATAATACGAATTGTAAAATCGCATCTCTGGGTGCCCAAGATACAGGCCTCGAGCCTAGTTTGGGACTCACTGGTAATTCAAACTCTGTGTGAAATATCTTTTTTGGCAATAAAGTCTTTTTATTTATTATTTTATTATGATTATTGCGGGGTATTGTTGGAAGAGTATTGATTGTCCGCTAGTTATAAGTTATTTAATGTCACACTGAATTGAATATGGCGCTCTCTACAGGACATAAACTTATGAACAATTTGTTTGCATTATTAATGTGTTGGGTATCAAATAAAAGAGCTTAATTTATATATTTCATTAAAAATATATATATTGTTAGGTATTACTCGCAGTTTGGCATGCACCCGATAATTAGGAATAATTACTAACGACTAACTAACTAACTAAACGAATTTTCAGTAAAGGTACGGACACACCGCGGCGTCCTGCGTGCGCGATCTAGACGGCGATCAGATAGCGGGGTAGTATTTGTATCGACTGGTTTACACCAAACGCGATCAGAAAACAATTGAAATGTACTGAGATCGCGCCCGCAGATCGCAGGACGCCGCGGTGTGTCCGTACCTTCATTGGGTTATAGTTTTTAACTTACTTAGTATACTTGGCTCCAGACAACCTTGTCTTATTCCTAACTTCACCACTTTCATAGCTGTCCACTTGCTAATTGCGCCGCGTACGTCACGCGGTGAACACTGTTCTTAGTGTTCTGACACTAACGCAACACACTAGAGAAGAAGTGTTAAGTTAGGAAGTGACGATTTAGTAAGTGAACAACTTTGGAAGTGGTTAAGTAAGGAAGAAAGTGCACTACTTTGGAAGTGGTCAAGTTAGAAAGTGGTAAAATTAGGAAGTGACGATTTAGGAAGTCGACAACTTTGGAAGTTGTCAAGTTAGGAAATGGACAAGGTCGTCTGGAGCGTTTTACTTGAATCATCTTCTCGTCGTGACACTTCTTATTTTCTACTTATCTAATTTGAAAGCAATATTTTCTAGACACCTACTTTTGAGGTACGGACACACCGCGGCGTCCTGCGATCTGCGGGCGTGATCTCACTACATTTCAATTGTTTTCTGATCGCGTTTGGTGTGAACCAGTCGATA
Source organism: Cabera pusaria (assembly GCA_954871355.1). Lineage (NCBI taxonomy): Eukaryota > Metazoa > Arthropoda > Insecta > Lepidoptera > Geometridae > Cabera > Cabera pusaria. The sequence continues at coordinate 465,567 of OX940911.1, forward strand.
CAAATACTACTGCGCCATCTGATCGCCGCCTAGATCACGCACGCAGGACGCCGCGGTGTGTCTGTACCTTTAGTGAGAAATAAATGCATAATAAATCGTGGTTTACTCAACGAGCAGGTTAATAAAAAAACGAAAGAAATATAAAATGTCCCCGCGGCATTAATTTGCCATTCATTCTTCATTCAAGTTAAACATTTTAATTTTAATACAAATAGCTCGCAAATGAAAAAGACAACAATTTCACTGGAGAGAAAAGACGGTGCGATCATTGCATTCATTTTCAACCGACTTTAAAAAAAGGAGGAGGTTATCAATTCGTCTTTATGTTTTTTTGTATCTATGTTACGCGATTACTCCGTCTATTGTAAACCGATTCGAATTATTCTTTTTTTAATCGGTTCGGTTACCGTTTCAAAAATGTACCAAACGTTTCCAATTTGGTTCCGTTGTAATTTCATCGAGATCTGATAAGCATCTCCAGAGATAATTATGACGATAAACGTCTCAAACTTGTTTCTGAAACAAACTCGTGCGGAGTGAAATTCGTATGTTTTAGTTTTTAAACTATCTTAATTATTCTGTCAAATAGCGCTTTGCATCCAAATTTATCATACATACGCACAAGGAATGAAATTCTCTGATATTCCTGTGAGTCTAGATACGAAGTCCTGATAAGATAATTTGCGAGTCAATATATGTCTCCTAAACAAGTAAATTACATCGGCGATCACACTGTTACTTAACACAGGAAAAAAAGTTCACGCTGTCCCCTTACTCGAAGCAAGGCGCGCAAGTTTACAGCGTAAACTTTTTTCCTGTTTGTCTACTTAAGGGGACAGATTAAGGGGACAAACAGGAATAAACCATGATTTTCCATACAATACAACGCAATGCACCGGTTGACCGATGGTTATGGAGCCATAGTCACACCCCGGGCACTCGACTAAATCTCCATACAAACTAGCGTTTTAACGACCGACACTGTGACACCGACACAGACACTACACACATGTCGTTTTTCTACAGGCGCAATTGTGTGCGTGAAGTCTAAGGATGTAACCGTAAGAACCTACTTCATTTTGAAGTCGGTTCAGACTTGCTAGCCAGTACTTCACTATGGTTTCAAAAGTACATAGATAATAAAATTATTCTCATTTACTCAACGCGATACGCCATAACTAAGACACTTGTCTGCGAACGAAGAATAATTTAAAAACTAAGGTTTATTTACGCACGAGTATATCGTTGTTTCATTTATGAAAATGAATTCTAAAATACGAATATATAGTTAGGTATACAAATATAATTGTATTAGTATATATATATTATATAGAAACTACGTAAATTTGAACCTCCTGTGTCTACCTAGTCCAACAGAAATATTCCATAATACTTATTATTAATATTTCTGTGTTTTATATTCATACATGTATAAAGTTGATGTTCTTCTCCTTGTGAGGTAGTATTGTTCTGTAGTCGTGCGCGTATGGCGTCCTTGCTCAGACTGGCGCCTTGACAGATCAGAATCGGTGGCGAGGTGAGGTAGCCCGGATTGGTGGGAGGAACAGAGTGTCCGTTCTATACGTAGTATTATTATCTTTTTTATGCCATTGTTGTAATTGTTTAGTTGACTTTGAATTATTATTCAAATAGGTAAAGAATTGTATTATTGTAAATATAGCAGTGTATGAAACTGCACATAACTAGGTATTTAAACACTCGTATGATACTATTAAAGTGTTTTAACACCTCTCATAATACAACAGTTTCATAAAATAATATTTACTAACTATTTATTAGAAGCTTTACATACTATAATTTGAACGACGCGTGATGTGGTTTTGATCCAAAATGCAATATTATGGAAATTCAAATAGACATTTTGTGTAATCATATCTATAAACCAATATTAATATTGAAAAACATTCCAAAAAGCAAATCCCCAAAGTTTCACCACTGGGTTTATTAAACTGGGGCATCCAGAGCTCTTTTATTGAAACAAAACGATTTTATGAAACAAACTTTTTCCAATTAATAACGATTGTGGCGGCGGAATTATTTCGATAATATTATTGATAAATTAATGGAAATAAATGGATATGTGCGTTGTTTGACAAAGAGTGATGCATATTATTTATAAATAGTTATATTAATGGTATAAGGACATCCATTTATTTCCCTGAAGTTATCAGTGCATAAAGTGTTAATTCATATAAAATGACATATTGTTAATTCCTTTCACAAAATACTGTTATAAACAGTTATAAGTAAATCGATTTTCCTTTTTAGGGTTCCGAACCCAAACAGAACCCTATTACTGAGACTCCGCTGTCCGTCTGTCTGACTGTCTGTCCGTCTGTCTGACTGTCTGTCCGTCTGTCTGACTGTCTGTCCATCTGTCTGACTGTCTGTCCGTCTGTCTGACTGTCTGTCCGTCTGTCTGACTGTCTGTCCATCTGTCTGACTGTCTGTCCGTCTGTCTGACTGTCTGTCAGTCTGTCTGACTGTCTGTCCGTCTGTCTGACTGTCTGTCCGTCTGTCTGACTGTCTGTCCGTCTGTCTGACTGTCTGTCCGTCTGTCTGACTGTCTGTCCGTCTGTCTGACTGTCTGACTGTCTGTCCGTCTGTCTGACTGTCTGTCAGTCTGTCTGACTGTCTGTCCGTCTGTCGCCAGGCTGTCTCTCATAAACTGTGATAGTGAGACGTTTGAAATTTTCACAGATGATGTGATGAGTGAATAATTTAATTACAAAAAACGTGTTTTTTACTATAGTGCCATCTATTAACGATTGTTTACCTTCTATTGTTCTATTTTTAATTAATAAAAAAAAATTAGGGTTCTGTAGCCAAATGGCAAAAAGCGGAACCTGTATAGATTCTTCATGTATGTCTGTCCGCCCGTATGTCACAGTCACTTTATTCCGAAACTATTAAAACTACACAGTTGAAACTTGGTAAATAAATGCATTCTGTGAACCACTTCACGATTTTTATACGAAAAAAAAAATGGTTAAGTTGAGGCTCCCCATACATGGAACGGAGACTAAAATTGTTTTTCATCAAACCTTTAGTTGCGGGGTATCTATAGATAGTCTTTAAATATGACATTGAGGTTCCTGAAACCATTTTTTCTAAAGTCAATCATTTTACAGACACTCCTAAAGTAGTAAAACATGTGTCCTCCCCCCTTCCCTCCCTTAAACACGTTCAAAGACAAGTACCAAATTAAAATTAAGAATAAACACCCACGACAATGTCCTTTAGTAAATTAACGTCACAAAATCTATCTAAGAACCACCAATGATTAATTACGAACCGTTTAAAGACAAAGTCGAACTAGTTTTGGAGAAAAATGGAAACATAGATTTGCACCAATAAATGATTACTGCAGCGCCCCCTGGTGAGTTGTCACCCTAACACCTATCTAAAAAATGCAGCAATTATACCCAAATTCATAACTAAAAACTGCATCTAAATCGGACTAGTAGTTTTGGAGAAAAATGGCAACATGACACACAAACAAACAAACAAACTTCCTCTCACCCCAAACGCATATAGGTACAGTCTCCGTTCCGTCGTGGGTAAAAATTGGTGTAAACGAGATATATTCAGCAGTTTTTAGGGTTCCGTAGTCCTGACAAGGAACCCTTATAGTTTCGCCATGTCCGTCTGTCTGTTTGTCTGTCTGCCTGTCTGTCTGTCTGTCCGAGGTTTTGCTAAGAGACCGTTATTACTAGAAAGCTGTAATTTTGTAAGGGTATGGTATATAAATTACGCCGACAATGTGGTGAAGTAAAATTTTGAAAAACAATTTTTTTTAGAGGTAGTTCCAACATGAGAAGTGGGGAAACATTTTTTTTTCGTCGTCTACCCCATCGTATGGGATATTGTTGAATAGGTCTTTTAAAATGACTTAAGGGTTGCTAATACCATTTTTCGATTGAATGCTACATTTACGAAATATTAAACTTTAACGTGCAAATTTTTGTTCCAGTAGGGCGTCCCCCTCTCTTAAAGCTTAACTGCTGGCTTGAAAAAACTGGAAAAATTCGTGATAATAGCGCATTTCATGAACTTTAAAAAAAAATTATAGCGGTTAAGATAACTTTATTAGTTTAGCAGTAATAGTCGTTGAACTTGGATTTTAGATAATTTTGTACCAAATACAAAATCCTTTAAAGTGACAAAGACGATGTGGCAAGTTGCTTGTTTATAACGGGTAAAGACTTGCATTGTATAAAAGGCTACTACGGAACCCTACACTGCGCGTGGCCCGACACGCACTTGGCCGGTTATTTTTGAGATAATATAGCAATCGCAAATATGACTTTGTTTTTCATCCAAACACTTATTAAACACACCAATTTTTTTTTGTTACGAGTGTGAGTCCCTACGAGTGCGAGTCCGACTTTCCTTGGTCAGTTTATTAGTAGGTATAATTTAATTTGCTACGTTAGTATGTATGTATATATGTATATATATAATATATAATATCTAATCAAAAATAAACAAACACGAAGCTTGTTCATAGGTATTCTCCATCGATAAAATCTCCCTGTCAAAATATATTTGTTACAACGTGACCTACTTAAAACAAACACGTACAATAACCCACGTCCCTGGGATCAAATATTCCCGCGACAAGACTCGTCCCGCGGGCGACGGCGACGGCTGTTCTACAATTGGGAGGTTTTTGTCACCACAAATATTTTCCCTTCCCTTTGAGTTGTATGCGATGTGACAGATTTTGTTATAATGACAGTAAGGGTAGTTGGTTATGCCCCTCATTTTTCGTAAAAGTATACATTTGATATAAAAGACCCACCTTTTAATTTTTAATTGCTAATAAACGCTAAAAATCTTATGATTGTTGAACAATTTTGAAAATAAATTAAGTTAAATATTATACTACTACAGAACCCTACACTGCGCTTGACCTGACACGCTCGTGGCAGGTTTTTTATTTTTCTACTGATCGCTGAATGGACGAGCCAAAATAGCAAGGTATTATTAAATCAAAACAAGTTAGTAGAAGAAATAAAAAAATGGTAACTTTTATGTAGATACTACTAAAAATTGTCCTTACTGCTGTTAGCTTCATACTGCAAGCTTGTTCCGGCTTGCTCCGCTCTTTGAGAAACAATACACTTTTCGTGTAAAGCGATATAGTGATGCGGGCTTGTCGTGTAGTTACCTATCTTTGTACGCTCGGATTTTCATACAATGGGAAGAATCTAACAGGTTGATATTACCACATCGGTTACTGATGTCATTGAGCATTTTTACTTTAAAATGCGCGATGAAATATGTTATTTGATTCTGTGGGAGGAAAAGTACTATTAATTCTATTACGGACAGTAATGATGGCATAGTGCAGTGTTTCCCAATTAGTGGTACGCGTACCCCTGGGGGTACGTAAAGTAACATGAAGGGGTACGTGCGGTAATCTCTAGATGTAGATAGATAGATAGAAACACTTTATTGAACACCTTATTAAACATACAGAGTAATTACTTAACAACTAATTATAATAGTGTAACAATAGGCGGTCTTATCGCTAAAAGCGATCTCTACCAGACAACCTTTAGATGGAGAAATATGTTAATAGATACGGCGGTGTATGGTGCAATTATAAATAAGACATAACTTTTAACGGATACTAAATCAATACAAATAAAAATAATAACTTTGATACTTATACATATAATAAATAGTAATATATGGGAAGATCAGTGTATTTAAATTGATAACATATACTTACATATTAGTTGGATTGTATATAGCAAACGTAAGTAATAACTAACCAAGATAATACGACTTAACGCGTTCCTTGAATGTATATATAGTTTGTGATTGTTTTATCTCTAAAGGAAGCGCATTCCAGAGTCTGACAGCTTGTACAGCAAACGATTTGTCATAGAAAGTGCTGCAATGAGTAGGAATAGAAAGCATTAGATTCTCTGATGACCTTAGGCTTAGTGAAAGGAAGTTAGTGGTGTGAAGATATTCGAAGAGTGTTTTTAGATAGCTAGGAGAAGTGGGATTAAATAAAATATTATAAAGTAGTAACAGAATGTGTGTATTCCGGCGAAGACGAATAGGCAGCCACTTGAGCTTACGACGAAATTCTGAAACATGGTCTGAAACATATTTGCGAAGGCCAAATATTAACCTAATCGCGAAATTTTGGAGTCGCTCAAGCTTATTATCTGCTCTTCTGTGAGGTCTAGATAGCATGCATCGGCGTAATCGAGAATAGGGAGAAGAAGAGACTGTGCTAGCGCAACTTTAGTAGCAGTGGGTAAAACGTTTCTTAACCTCCTCAAAGCCCCTGCTGAAGCAAACATCTTGCGACTAATGGCCGCAAATTGAGGTCCCCACTATAGATAGCGATTAAATATAATCCCCAGATTTTTTAGTTAAGTCTGAGTAAGTTCTGCTGCTAATGCTACATGCCAATCGCCGAGTACTTTTGTTTACGGCTTGTTATATTAATTTCATCTAAGTTTTGCGATTAATTAGGTAATTGATTATCGTTACTTGTTCATAAATGTAATGTAATGTCTAAAACATGCATAATAATAATATAATGATACCAATTTGTTCCTTACCTTACTATTTAATTACAAATGTATTTTCTTGCAATAAGCTTTTAAAAAGTGTTTAGCATGTAAAGCGTTGCTATTTGTTATTATTATATGACGCTTCTATGTTTAACTAACTTACACTAAAAATGTACAACTATATAATTATTTTAAATAAAGAATTTTCGAAACTGAACTGAAACTGAAAATCTATAAATGAAAATTTGTGTGCTGGCCTGCAGAACGCTGGCGTACATTTTGCAGTTTGAGGGGTACGTGAGATGAAGTCGTTTTTTGAAGGGGCGCGGAAGCAAAACTAATTGGGAACCACTGGCATAGCGAATACGTATCTATTCATATCCTTGTGGTTGCTGATGACCTCTTTACGGAACACAAAGGGTGTAACATTTTCACTGTCAAGCGTCAGAGAGGTCAGTGATATCGGGGTCTATTAGCGTAGGCATATCTGGAAAGACGTTAACTGTGAGTAGTATTCATGATAATAGCATATTTTTCCGCATGCAAGATTTATGTTATCAAAAGTACACTTCTGTAAACGATTGAGTTTCGATATTACAAGACTAGGCTATGATCTAAGCAATAGTTGTCCTCCTATCTTATGTAGCTTTGGATTAGGATTATTTTGATTAGCTATTTGCCTACTCCTTCAATAACTTATATAGTAAGTACCTGTGTTAATGTTTTGCTCTAGATAAAAGCAAGCAGTTTCGTCATCAGTCACATCCCTAAGGTATTTGGTCAAGTCTCAATCAATGTCGCGACTATTTGGCTCCTTGGACATAAAGTAGCCACAGCAAAGAGTAAAGTAAGTCAAAGAGTAAAAAGTAAAACCGAATGCAATTCGTACGCTATGGTCTAACAAGTTAACGTCAAGCACAACTTCAGTTAACAGCATATATTGTCTAAAGCGTCAACTTCAAACTATCAAAAGGTAAAAGCTGAACGATATAACAGCACACACTTCGTGATTTTCCAACTGCCACAATAACGAGTGTACTCAAAAACTTTTCCCATGCGATCGCGTTCAATTGCTTATAAACTTTGCACGTTACCCGTTATCTGCTATAATGTTATAAATAGCAGTTATAGCTGTTCTTGATAACGGGAGCGGATAGCGGTGACATTAGTATGCATACCACGATTTGATAGTGTTTTGTTTGCTTATCGTGGGACAAAGGTGTATTAAATGTTTACTGTATTTGAAAAGTTTTGTGAAGTTAGGCATTTATTTATAATATTTATTTACTGAGAAATAATTAAGGTTAAAACTAAACAACAAAATTGTCTAAAACATTCCTTCGAATTGTTATTTATTTAGCACGAGACGTTTTAGCAATCTGACTTCATTTTTTAGTCTTCATTCTTAGCTCTTTCTGTATTTCACGTGTATTTGTAAACTATGTAAAATAAAGCATAGGTGGCTAAAGAATCAATCCATGTAGAATACATTTTAAAGTACTTTATGTATAACGAAATTAATATATGAATTGTCATCGCCTCTTCACACTACCGCTTACGTAAGTAAGTACATTAATTTTAGTACTCCACTTTAAGCCGGCTAGTGACTGGCAACATAATGTTTGTATTATTATCGTTTTTTTGTAAAACGTTAAACTAGTGAGTGCAGCGAGCCGACCCGATCAAAGCGAGCGCCAGGTCTTCCTCTCAGATGTCAGCTTATTCGTGAATTCCTTTGAAATGCGTTTTAGTAGTCAGTCACAGCGCTCGGTCTCTGACTTAAAGGTTATCGCCGACTTGTCAAACACTGCTCCCACCCGGCAAAAAATGTTCATTAAAATGTAAGCATATTCACTGTAGGCCGCCGTTCACTGTAGGCCGCCTTTACATTGACAACACACAGATAATAGATGACTTAAGTCACGAGTATCGTATAGTATTTTATAGCTCTCAGTGTGACATAAACCCGCACTTTACGCCTGCTACGCTTTTCCATCAAATAGAAGTACTTTATTTTATTGCACGGCGTGAAGTTGGCACCCGAAGACCCGAGCGCAGCGTAGGTGCTAAACGTCGTGCAATAATCGACTATGTAAGTTACGGAAAAGCGTGCGTAAAGTGCGGGCTTAGGTCACTCGGTGCTATAAAAAAATATTATACATTTTAATAAATAAAGCGGCAATAGCCCTATGGTTAGGGTGTCGGACTGGCGATCGAAGGGACTATTGACGTGACCCATTTATATTGTTGACCCATTGCACTATTGATGTGAACCCACTCCAGACACAAGCATATTTAGCTTAGTTGGAGGGGTTAACAAGAATACTAGTATTGTGCAATCCACATTGCTAGTAAGCTTAAAAAAAAATAAAAACAAGAATTGTTAACTTTAAACTTTCGCCATTTGAACACATAGTTGTAAATATTAAAATAATGGGACTTATCGCGCCTAAAACATAGATTTTTATTTAACTCGACGTTTCGACCAAGTTGCATTGATCGTGGTCAGTTTCAGTCGTCTCGTGACCACGATCAATGCAACTTGGTCGAAACGTCGAGTTAAATAAAAATGTATGTTTTAGGCGCGATAAGTCCCGTATTTTAATATTTATAAAAACAAGAATGGCAAATGTAAATCTATCGACTAACAATCTCCGAAAAATATAAGAAAAATGTGTAATAATTCTCCAGTCACTGACATCTGTTTTTACAAGGATTTGATTCCAAGCGACAAATAGGAAGATTAATGGAAGCTCTCATAAAAACGTTGCTGAAATTAATGGTGGCTTTGACATTAGGAGACTTTGACATGTGTCAGTTCGTCTGTTTACATTTACAAGGTCGTGTTAAGTAAGAACATTTTGTTTTCTTGCCAAGAACTTAAGTGTTTATTATAGCGACCTATTGTTTTTTTGTAGTGCTTTTGTAGTGCACTTTGCTATTTAATTCAGCCGTGAAATAGGAATGTTTTTTGGTTTGAATGGCAAATTATTCAGTAAAATTACAGGGCATGTGAGTTAGTATCTTTATGTCTCACGGTAACAGATGCAGTGACATGCAAACTTATGGCTATCCAGAACTTTGCATGCTCCTGTGTCGTCATCTAGACGTCGTTTTTGGACTACTTACTAATTTTTCTTTAGATAACCTAGACTCGTTTTCCAGCCTTACTATCTAAACTCAACGATGATGTTTATTATTGTTTCAATTCACGTAATCGATAAGTAATAAATAGATCAAGCAATATAAATCTAGATAGATAGATAGATAGATTAACTCTTTATTGTAAACCAAAAGAACTTAAAGTTAAAGTAACAATAAAACAAAAATCGGTTTTACAATCGGCGGTCTTATCGCATAAAGCGATTTCTTCCAGACAACCTAATTACGGATTGGTTATAATACACATAGCGTTGGCGAATAACGTAAAATGACTAGCAAACAAACATTATAGCAAACAAATCAATTCCTAATATGATGATTATAACTACATTTATAAACATCTAAAAGAGTTGTATACATCTTTATTACAATCATACAGCATATAATATTAAATATTAAATAGTTACATCTACTAAAATAGCATAATATATACGCAATTATATATAAAAATGTACCTACACATACACACACACACATATATCTAATATATAAAATTCGCGTGTCAAAGTTTTCGTTGCCATACTCCTCCGAAACGGCTTGACCGATTTTGATGAAATTTTTTGTGCTTATCCGGCATCTATGAGAATCGGCCAACATTTATTTTTCATCCCCCTAAATGTTAGGGGTAGTCCACCCCTAAATTTTTTATTTTATTTTTTAGACAAAATTTTTAATTTCTATTTTTTTATGATACAACATACAAAAATACATACAATCCTCAATTTTCACCCTTCTACGATCAACCCTTATTTTTGAATAGCCATTTATTTATATGGCAAAACAACGTTTGCCGGGTCAGCTAGTATATATATATATATCATATACAATGATAATTATATATTATTATTGTGATATTATACACCATTACTATATAACATATATATACCTACACATATATTTATACTTAAATAAATCTACTTCCCTAATGACCAGTTAAAGCTTGTTCACAACATTTCAAAACTCAATTTTCTCATTAACACCACAAAACGAAGTAAACAAGCGAGTTCGTTCGATACCTCCCGAAACTTTACGAAAATTCCCGAACATTCTCGAACTTTCCGATATAATCACTCATTAAATCTTAATTTTAATGAATTCCAGTTTGAAATTGTTTCGTCGATCAAATGGACGTCTTAATTTAATTTGATCCGTGGGGTATCGATTTTTGGGTTTAAATTGCTTTGCTTATTCGATTGCGGACGGTTTTCGGTTTCTAACTTGTTTCGCCATTGGATCCTGTTTCAAACGTTTTACGGGATAATTATAACAGTTTGGAAGATAGACAAATCATTTAACTTTACTAATTGAAGTCTGCAAAATGATGAAACGCAACGATAAAGGTACCTATGGTATAAAAACGAAGGCACCTCAAGGAAAACCATGTATTGAGCATACAATTGCCTATTTTTGTTGCAAATACAAGATATACCGGTAGCACTCGTAGATATCATAGAACGTCGTAGCATGTCGTTGAGCGTCGTAGATTGTCGTAGCATGTCGTAGCATGGGAGGTTGAGCAAACATAATTTTTTTAATAAATTGTAGATGGAACTCTGATTAAACACCATTAATATACGAAAAAAATCCCATAAGTGGGACCACTTGTGACCACTTGTGACCATAAGTGGATATAATGAATAATAATCGTGCGTCACATCGGGCGACCGTCAAGCTCAGCCGACAACGGTCTGGCAAACCATCCTAATCTGTTTGCCCTGTAGCGGAGGCCTGCCAGATATTAGTGTGAGCGTAAATACGGAACCCGCACTTTATAATAAATTTCTTGGTTATCGCTGAGATGTAAGCTGTGAGCGGGCAGCGGGTTTGGTATAACTATTATATGAGACTATTTTTTTTTTATTATTCTCGTACAACTATGTTATTTATAATATCCAACAGAGTTCAATTTTAGTGTTGAAAAAATATTGAAAAATCTGGCTAGTTTAATATCAGTCATTATTGTTTTTTATTTTTTATTTTACTAATTTATAATCGACTTAAAAAAAGGAATACATCGTATATACAAAATGTTACAGATGTATGTATAACAAATTGGCTTCATTTGAGCAATTATATATTAAAATACGAGAATTTAACATGACTTACGCCCGTGCTTACGGGCTGACAATATAGTGATCGACTATTGTTTTAGTTTTAAGTGTTACCGCACCTTAATGTTAACGCCTCGCCTCGCCACGAAACAAACGCGGTCAACTCGTTGCAGCCGCGCTTGCAGTACATCGCCCACGCGCCTACACTTCCTACAGCGGTGCCAAGGCTTTGATTATCTACTTGTGCAAATAGAGTTGATTTTATCATTTAACAGTAAAATTTTTAAAATATGATTTAACAAAAAAATCAAGTAATAATTGAACCTGCTCACGAAATTTCACGAGAATCCGTTGAGAATTGATGCAACCTGTAGAGAAAGACAGACATCCAGACAGACATACGAAAGCATTTTTGGCCAAGCTGACACGCAGAACTTCCCTTCGCTCTGTCAATAAATAACGCGGATAGTTACAGTTAATAAAAAAATATATCTGATTGTCTTAAGTTCCTAAATAGTAATGGTTAATAATAAAAAGTAGATACGAAAACATTAAAATAGCTACATCTTGTAAAGAAGACCACACTTCCCGAACGGATTTGGTCGACGGCCAACAGTCTCGCTCCGACTTTGTCACGAGAAAAACTCGATTTGTGTCTCGTATAATGACCGAAACGAACGTTATAGTTTTTGTTCTGGCTCTCTTAATTTACTTAAATAATTGCGAACTACAACGATATTAAATAGAAGCAATACTTCTTTCTTTTGAACGAAGACATTTTTTGTTGTCACCGGTCTGTTTTAATGTGATTTTTTAGTTACGCCTACCACAAAAGTCAAAAGTCCGTATTTTTTCAGTATGTAGGCCGTATTAACATACGCACATATAGACAATATAAAAAACGAATTAGTGAGTGTGTAAAGTATTTCTAAAGTTCTTGACGTACTGACTACTGAACTAGGCGTGGGTTTGTGAATGTGAATATGTACAACCATTTAGTTTACATGTTATACATAAACACCAAAATAAATGGAAAGCTAGACAGAGTCTTCCGCATGATTACTTTCAGCGCAACTGCGTCCAGCGCAATAGCGCTGAGTTCGCGTCTCCTAGATTTACGGAATGCTCGCAAAGTTTTAAATATTTATGAGAAATGCAGTTTTATAGCGCTGTAATAAGATTTAAGAAGTAGAAATTTACAGCGACTTTAGAGTGGGTAACGCTACAATATTTCTTACGCTTTCTGAGCCACGTTCAATTTGCTAAATGACTCCGTCGGAACAGTTTCGGTGCATAAAGTAGTTCTGTCTCTGCGACAGCAGCATGGTACTCTGTCATAATATTTTTTAGCTTAACTTTTTGTTAACAGACAAGTTTTTCACCACTATCGCCTGGTGATAAGAGAATATTATGAATAATAATATATTATGAAGTTGAGGCAAAACGTTCCACGTGTTTTTTTATTTATTTAGTGATTTATTATTTATAATAGTTTATTTATTTGACTTCAGATAAGCATTTGAGTTGCCCAATTTGCTTACCTAACTAAATCTATTATTATTATGACAGCCTTTGATAGTGATGTTGGCGGCCGAAATATGAAACTGCATAAATGAGGTTTTATTAGATTCTATACTGGAAGTAGATTTTGGAAACAAATTAATAACTACATATACAATATAAACTAATCCTAAAACTATATAACAGACTATATGAAATCTACAAATAAAAAACTGAATTAAGGTCGCTGTCCGCTGGTAGGGTACCCAAAAAGCTGGCGACATTACCTCTTTGAATGGCAAGATCATGGGAGACATCTATCAGACGTCTGGACAACTCGAAGAAATGCGTAATTGTCTCCAATGTCTGCATAATATATTATGTATATATATGATAATATTATATATATATATATTATACTAGCAGCTCGCCCCAGCTTCGCACGGGTAGAACATATATGCCTACAAAATTTGCATCAGTTTGTTGCATCAAATATAAAATATTAACATATTTAACAATCATCGTCATATTTCAAGCAATTTACACAAAACCTTTAACGAATTATGCACCTAAACCTTCCTCATAAACACTCTGGCTATTGGTGAAAACCGCATGATAATCCGTTCAGTAGCTATTGAGATTATTGCGAACAGACAGACAGACGCAGTGATGGCCTTTGTTTTATAATACTTACGTAGTGATATTGGACGGCCCTTTGGCGTAAATGATAGTTACCCTGATTCTGACCCGACGGTCTTTGGTTCTAATCCTAGCTATATACCTACCAATTATAATATTAATAATTAATCATGGGTTATCGTACAGAGGTAGTGGGATCATGGAATCAAAATCAATCAAATCATGGGATTAAAGAAGGGGTATTATACGTTTAACGTGTGTATCTGTGTCTGTCTGTAGCATCTTAGCACCCAACCAGATGAACCGATTTTGATTTTATTATTGTTTTTTTTTTGTTTGATAGATGTCTTCATCGACAGTGTTCTTAGCTTTGATTCATGAAAATTCGTTTAATCATTATAAAACTATGAGCTTTTTTCTAGTTAATTGCGCTATGAAATCAACTTTCATAGGTCTGATCAATTCGAAAATCTTCTTCTTCAACGATATTGTAAGAACATGGAAGCATTGACCTGATGCTGGGACATCTCCTGAACTCTACAGAATACTCAAATCCACACCAACTTACAGCTCAGATTTTAAATGTCGTGTTTAGAGTCATTGGAATGCTTTTATTGAAAAGATTATACATAGATCAGTCGGGGTGGTTTATATATAGATCATAACTATATTATACAATAGAATTTTATACAGTAAAAATATATTATTATACCATATTGCCTTCAAATTGATTGTGATCGGTGGGGATCTACAGCATCGCTAAGCTTATAATAATATTTTCGTAGTAACTATGACCTAATCTGTGGTTTAACTGCAGATATTTTATTTATTTTGTGATGCGTGTATGTGAAATCCGTGATATCTTCTAGAGTTTTCATTTCAATTATATACTGTAAAGGACAATTTTAATCTATAATATGTGGCCAAGCTAATTAACGTAATTATTTAGATAAGGATTAATACTATATACTTGAAAATAGCCTTGGAAGTTATGTAACATTTTTTAACAAAAAAATAAAGATTAAAATGGTTACTGTGAGTCAACCTTAAGAGATAGACATATGCTGTCGCGGACTTTTTTGTAGGTATTATTAAGTTGTACAACTCTTCTATAGAAAATATTCTTCCATCTATTTTCAATTGAGCAGCGTTCGTAAGAAACGTGTTTTTTGACCTTTTTTTAGTCGACTTAGGTTGCAAATTAGGTCTCCACGAATGTACCTTTGATTTAAACGGGATAGTATATAGCCTATTTTCATTTCGAAAGTCCATTCTATAAATTAGTGAAAGAATTTTTTAAATCGGTTCAGTAGTTTTTTAGCCAAATCATTACAAACATACAAAAATACAAATGTTCTCTCTTTATAATATTATTAGTATTAGTATATTAGTATATTCCTATATTAGTATTAGTATAGATATGATTTTATACTTACTTATTTATGTGTTACGATAAGTGTTATATTGATCTGTATATGTATATGTTATATTGTACGTCTAATTAAGTTGATTTTTTAACCGACTTCACAAAAAAGGAGGAGGTTCTCAATTCGTCTGTGTGTTTTTTTTTTTGTGTGTCTGTTACGCGATTTCTCCGTCAATAGTAAACGGATCCAAATGATTCTTTTTTTAATAGGTAGGATACGTTTCCGAGGTGGTCCCATTTTAATTTTATCGAGATCTGATAAGTATCTACAGAGATATGGAGATAAATACCTCAAACATAGGAGAATGTACTGGTTTTAGTAGAAGAGTCCCAAGAAGATTATACACAATGGAGGTTGCTATTGGATATACTTTTGAAGACTAAAAAATATGACCTTGAATAATGTTTTTACATCTTTCTTCTCGTTGATTTTGGTTTTTGACAGATATTCTTACGGTAACTGTGAGCGAGATAGAAATAAAGGTGGGGATAATAAATATATATATTTTTTAATATCTTATAGGCGTATAGCGTTTGACCACTATCTCACCTGTTGCTAAGTGATGATGCGGCCGAAGATAGAGAAGTGGACTAGAATGGGAACTGGCTCTCAAGGATAGCTGCCTGAACACATAAGATGTTTGGCGACAGATTTTCTAACTTGAGGGTGGTAGCTGGCCAGGCGGACACTAGATATGTGCTACCACCATGCGGGGGTTGTTGGTTTCTTAACGATGTTTTCCTTCACCGGAGGGCAACTGTGAGAAGCGCACATATATTTTTCGATCGAAAAATTCATTGGTGCACGGCGGTTTGAACTCGGTACCACGGCATCAAAGCCGACTGTTCTCCCAATTACGCCACCGGGCCCTCAATACATAATTATATATTAATAATTATAATAAAAAATTATATATAAATGTAAATAATTTGTCTTCACAGGAATGTTCTACCTGGCAAAGTCTTGTTAGGGTGCAAACTTTTTTAAACATACCTAATATTTTTTGACATGACATGACGTTTGCCGAAGATGGCGGCCATTTCAGTCCTGCGACACTGCATACATTATTAAATAACTCAGAATTATAAACGTACTTTGTACCAACCAACTCTGCAAAAAAAATTTTATAAGCATAATACCACAGATTATATAATAGTTACTACGTAAATAATACTTTCCGTTGTTAGGTTGGCTACACAGTGCTCTCATAATTCGGTTTTCAACAATATAGGGAAGTGCCTCTTATAACGTAGTAGAGTGATTCAGTACTCTGTTGGCCATATGGCGGCAATTAATGTTAATAATCGCAAATAATACTTTTTTATATTCATTTTGGAATACAACTAGTCCGTGTTATAAAAGTATTTGGAATTATTGTAATAAAATAGACAATTAATTATCGTGTGTGTCAGATGCTTTAATTGCACAGGGCCATTTTGGACATTGTCCTTTGTTACCTTGATGACATAATTATTACTAGTGAATATTATCACTTTAGCAAGGCATTTAAAGTCAATTTTTTTAGGGTTCCGAACCCAAAGGGTACCAAATGAACACTTTCTGAGACTTTGTTGTCCGTTCGTCCGTCCGTCCGTCCGTCCGTCCGTCCGTGTGTCTATACATATGTGCGCACTTTACAGATCTGTATCTTCTTAACCGTTATAGGTACATACTTGAAATTTTCAAAAAGTATATATCCGTCAGTGTATAACGGCCCAGACACCAAATGTAATAGATGCATGTAATTTAATTAAAATTTGTTATGCACTAAAAAGGGTAAAATAAGTTATTTTTCAAAAAAAATAAAACGACTTCATAATCACAAAAAGGGAGCGATATAATATAAGCGAAAAATAAATTACTTAAAATTATTATAAGCGCTACCCACTTATCTATTTGAAGTCGGTGCCAGCCAAGTCTATTGGATAGTAGATAGATACTATGTATGTAGTAGTAGTAAGTAGGTACATGTAGGTTAGTAAGTAGGTAGATACATGTAGGTAGGTAGGTAATACATCTATCTACTACCTATTAGACTCGGCTGGCACCGACTTCAAATAGATAAGTAGGTAGCGCTTATAATAATTTTAAGTAATTTATTTTTCGCTTTTGAGTGCCTGTTTGTGATTATGAAGTCGGTTTTATTTATTTTGAAAAACAACTTTTTGTTTATTCATATTATTGTTTACCTCTGAATTTTGGTTTAAATATTTGTTTAGGTATCTATTAATTCTTTCGCAGTAGTCAACTCAACACCCGCTACAGGTCCACCTGAAAATCAATCATCAAATTGAGGTACTTACTACCTTAACATTTGTGCTGAGTTGGACCTGGTTCAGCAATCCACACATTTAGTTGTTTTATTTTTGTTCAATTAATTTCATTTTATTTTAACGTGTTAATTTATTTTTGTTTTATATTGTTGTTTGTATTTTTTGTGTGTATTAGACTGAATTAATTTATTTTCTTCTTTTCTTTCTTTCTATTACTTAAATTAAACACAAATAATAAATAGACACTAGGGTAGTAATAATTAGTATATAATATTATATCTATACTATCTATACTCTATACTAATATTATAAAGAGAGAACATTTGTATTTTTGTATGTTTGTAATGATTTGGCTCAAAAACTACTGAACCGATTTAAAAAACTCTTTCACTAATACATAGAATGGACTTTCGGAATGAAAATAGGCTATATATTATCCCGTTTAAATCAAAGGTACATGCCAATAGGCTAGATATGCTGGAACAATGCCTTTTTTAACATCTATGTATTACCATATCTGAAGTGAATAAATATTTTTGATTTTTTTTTTTTGAATTCGTGAAGACCTAATTTGCAACCTAAGTCGGCAAAAAAACGGTCGAAATACACGTTTCTTACGAACGCTGCTTAATTGAAAATAGATAGAAGAATATTTTCTATGCAAGAGTTGTACAACTTAATAAGACCTACAAAAAAGTTCGCGACAGCATATGTCTATCTCTTAAGGTTGACTCACAGTAACCATTTTAATCTTAAAATTTTTGTTAAAAAATATTACATAACTTCCAAGGCTATTTCCAAGTATATAGTATTAATCCTTATCTAAATAATTACGTTAATTAGCTTGGCCACATATTATAGATTAAAATTGTCCTTTACAGTATATAATTCAAATGAAAACTCTAGAAGATATCACGAATTTCACATACACGCGTCGCAAAATTAATAAAATATTTGCAGTGAAACCACAGATTAGGTCATAGTTACTACGAAAATATTATTATAAGCTTAGCTATGCTCTAGATCCCCATCGATCACAATCAATTTGAAGTCAATATAGTATAATAATATGATCTATTGTATTAAATAATATTCATCTATATATATAATAATATAATATTTTAAACCATCCCGACTGATCTATGTATAATCTTTTCATTAAAAGCATTCCAATGAATCTAAACACAACATTTAAAATCTGAGCTGTAAGTTGGTGAGGATTTCAGTATTCTGTAGAGTCTAGGAGATGTCCCAGCATCAGGTCAATGCTTCCATGTTCTTACAATATCGTTGAAGAAGAAGATTTTCAAATTGATCAGACCTATGAAAGTTGATTTCATAGCGCAATTAACTAGAAAAAAGCTCATAGTTTTATAACGATTGAACGAATTTTTATGAATCAAAGCTAAGAAAACTCTCGATGAAGACATCTATCAAACAATAATAATATCGTTTAAAAACTAAAAAAAAACAGACTTCAATGTTAATTTTCAGTACCAATTTTGAGATGTTTATCTCAATATCTCTGGAGATACTTATTAGACCTCGATATAATTACCATGGTACCACACTTGGGATATCTCCTTTCGAACAAAAAAAGAATAATCAAAATCAGTGCATAAATGACGAAGTTATCCCCGAACAAACATAAAAAAAAAATATATATATATATATATATACGGTCGAATTGAGAAACCTCCTCCTTTTTTTGAAGTCGGTAAAAAAAAACTATCAATAATAAAAACAAAATCGGTTCATCCGGTTAGGTGCTAAGATGCTACAGACAGACACAGATACACACGTTAAACGTATATTACCCCTACATTTTGCGTCGGGGAACGCGTAAGGTTACGACGGCAGATGTTCACCTCTTTTTTTTAAATATCTAATAGGCTAGCGTTTGACCACTATCTCACCTGTTGGTAAGTGATGATGCGGTCGAAAATGGTAAGCACGCTAGGCCTAGAATAGGGAACTGGCTCTCAAGGATAGCTTCCGGAACACATTAGATGTTTTTGGCGATAGATTTTCTAACTTGAGGGTGGTAGCTGGCCAGGCGGACACTAGATAGTGTCCTACCACCATGCGGGGGGTTGTTGGTTTCTTAACGATGTTTTTCTTCACCGGAGGGCCACTGTGAGAAGCGCACGTACATTTTTCGATGGAAAAATCCATTGGTGCACGGTAAGGTTTGAAGTCGGTACCACGGCATCAAAGCCGACCGTTCTCCCAATTACGCCACCGGGCCCGGGCTCCTTGGTGCTAAGCTACTTTTTGGTAGATTTAATGATCCCACTACCACTGTACGAAAACTCATGATTCATGAATGCACATAAAACTTTCATTGGTAGGTATATAGCTAGGATTAGAACCAACGACCGTCGGGACAGAATCAGGGTAACTATCCTTTACGCTAAAGGGCCGTCCAATATCACTACGTAAGTATTATAAAAACAAATTCCATCACTGCGTCTGTCTGTCTGTTCGCAATAATCTCAATAGCTACTGAACGGATTATCATGCGGTTTTCACCAATAGCCAGAGTGTTTATGAGGAAGGTTTAGGTGCATAATTCGTTAAGGTTTTGTTTAAATTGGATGAAATATGACGATTATTGTTAAATATGTTCATATTTTATATTCGATGCAACAAACTGATGCAAATTTTGTAGACATATATGTTCTACCCGTGTGAAGCCGGGGCGGGCTGCTAGTAGTAACTAAGGTAGTAAATAATAAATAATTTTTGTCAAGTTTTAGTAACTAAGGTAGTAAATAAAAATATGTAACAATAAGATGTACAATCATATATTTAAGTCTATATGTTTTGTACACTTAGAATAAGAGTAGAGAAAACCAAACGTCAGCAATTAAAAAAAATCAAAAAACTGTAATATAACACAATCTCACACAATCTCACCTTTTGGCAAGCGATGATGCGGTCGAGGATGGTAGCACGCTAGGCCTAGAATGGGAACAGATTTTCTAACTTGAGGGTGGTAGCTGGCCAGGCGGACACTAGACAGTGTCTTACTACCATGTGGGGTTAGGAGTTTAAAAACGATGTTTTTCCTTCACCGGAGACCCACTGTGAAAAGCGCATATAAATTATTATCAAGTATAAACTACAATATTCCTAATAAACACGCGAAAATGGCCCCTCAATACTTCCATATAAAGTTTACAGTTTATTGATATTCACAGTGAAAGCGGCTCAACTATTTGCAAGTTCCGCAAGTGGCCACAGATTGGTCGATAGTTAGTTCCACTTGAACATTTCAATTCCACTTGAAGCAGTTGGCGCATAGTTCGGAGGTTAGCGGTGATCTATGTGGCTTTCAAAATGTCTGTCAGATGTCTGTCCGTATATATTTAATTGAAAAACTAAGAACAAGCTTTCTGTAGACAAAGAGAGGGAGAGAGAGTGAAATTGAAAGTACTCTAGTACCTAGTAGTCTGCTTTTGTATTGGTAGGACTTCTGCTAGTCCGCCTGGAGCGGTACCACCACTTTACCAATTAAATTGGTCGTGAAATTGGAATGTTTTTCGGTTTGAATGGCAAAGTGTTAGTGAAATTACTGGTAATAGACGCAGTGCAGTGACGTGCAAAATCCTGGATATCCAGAATTTAGCATGCCGCTGTATCTCTAACTCGTCTTTCGTGCAAAACTTATGTGACATTGTTTTGTTCGCGGATGATACATCCTTAATATTCAAAATAGATAGGATTGCGCCTGGATTTGACCTGAATTGAGGTCATGAGATTGAGAATTGCGAGGTGATTGAGAAATCAATCGCACAGGTTTTGAATTGGTTTACAACCAATAACTTATTACTGAACGCCAAAAAAACTAAATGTATTAAATTCTCGCTGCCAAATGTAAGAAAGGGTGTCATTAATAGCAGGATATTAATAAACGATGTACCGATAGAATTTGTTGAATCCGCTACATTCTTGGGCATCACCCTGGATTCAAAACTACAATGGGGTTCTCAAATATCGGCTCTGGCAGGTAGATTGAGCTCCGCTGCATACGCAGTACGTAAAATCAGAAACTTGACTGACGAATCCACTGCTAGATTGGTTTACTTTAGCTACTTCCATAGTATAATGTCCTATGGCATTTTATTGTGGGGGAAAGCCGCCGAAATCCAATCTATATTTGTTTTACAAAAAAGAGCTATTCGATCTATATATACCATGAAGTCGCGAGACTCACTTCGTGAAAAATTTAAGGAGATTAAAATTCTCACAGTGGCATGTCAATATATATATGAAAATATTATGTATGTACGCAAAAATTTGAATGAGTATGATAAGAGGTCCGATGTACATAATTTCAATACAAGACACAAAAATAGATTAATTCTACCTCAATTCAGGTTGTGGAAAGTTAGTGGTTCTTTTCTGGGGAACTGTATACGATTTTATAATAAACTTCCTAAAGATATTGATCAACTGTCTATAAGCAGATTTAAAACCTTTGTAAAATCCAATTTAATGAAGAAATCGTACTATACAATAAATGACTATATGAATGACAAAAATGCTTGGCCTGAATGCCCCAAGCTCCAAGATATAATATAAATTGTATGATAATAGAATTACTTATTGTACATTAAACATTTATTTAATATGAATTTAAAAAAATGAATTAAAATAACTGACAAGCCCCATAGAGTTTCTTGGTGTTTCTTCTCTGATGGGAGTACTTCCGAAACACCAGTAGATTCAACAGTCAATCAGTTTTCATCTTTTGTTTGCAGATCTAGGGTTGCCTGTTACGACGGTATTATGCGGCTGATAGTCGGACAATCAGTTCCATTCGGAACATGATTTGTACTGCAATTAGTCTGCGTTTTATTTATCTATTATGTTTCATTATTTCACAATTTTTTGGATAAAAATTGTCTGAAGTACTGAAACATACACTGGGTTGCGGGTGCACGTAATGGTACGGTTGGCAACCCTACATTAATAAGGGGAATTAAACATGTGTTTTAAGTGTGACGTTCGACGTCTAGATGAAAGCTGAATGGCTCAATACCTTTGTTTTTTTTTTGTAAATTCAAAGCGTTATGTTTCTGTTATATCTATATTTTTTGTTGAATATGATCTATTTAATGTTATTTGACGTGTGTAAGTGCAAATTTTTAATTTGCCCATATACTGAATAAATGCTTTGACTTTGACTTTGACTTCTCTAATAGGTAGACGTCATCGTATACCATCAGGCGAGCGTTGTGCTTGTATTGTTACCTAATATCATGAATAAAAATAAATTAGCCGAGTGCAAGTCATACTCGCACTCGTAGGGTTCCGTACTACACTACAGTAGATTAGTTTACAAGATCGAGCAAAAAATGCCACAATCATTTTTCGCCAGCAATAATAATTAATAAACATTTCATCAAAAGAGAGTTGTGAGCTGCGTGCTTATTTCTTGTAACGCCAATGAAAATGTCAACCGTCTAACTATCACGTTTCATGAGATACAGCCTGGAGAGAGACGGACAGACAGACAGACAGATGGACAGCGGAGTCTTAGCAATAGGGTTCCGTTGGTACCCTTCGGGTACAGAACCCTAAATCTCCCTAGATATCATATAAGCATTTTTTACGATCGTTTACAAATATAATAAAGGTTGAACAACACCCCCACCCCACCAAAAAATATTGCGAAGTACAATTTGTGACAAAAAGGCCTCGTCGCAAATGGAACGTCACAATTTTTTTTAAGATTACCAACAATGTGCATATTACTTGGTTGTACGTAGGTCTTGTTAACCCTCCAACTAAGTTAAATATGCTTGTGTCTGGAGTGGGTTCACCTCAATAGTTCAATGAATGGGGATCAAATTCACGTACTCTTGATTGCCAAGCCAGTATTTTAACCATTGGGCTATTGCCGCCTTAGATTCTTATAACGGTAGTGACGGCAAGAGCTACAGAAGGTAGGGGAAACGGAAGGTAGGGGCTACGGAAGGTAAGGGCTATAGATGGTAGGGGCCACGGAAGGTAGGGGAAACGGAAGGTAGGGGCAACGGAAGGTACGGGCCACGGAAGGTAGGGAAAATGGAAGGTAGAGGAAATGGAAAGTACGAGAAACGGAAGGTACGGGCAACGGAAGTTACGGGCCACGGAAGGTAGGGAAAATGGAAGGTAGAGGAAATGGAAAGTACGAAAAACGGAAGGTACGGGCAACGGAAGGTACGGGCCACGGAAGGTAGGGAAAATGGAAGGTAGAGGAAATGGAAAGTACGAGAAACGGAAGGTACGGGCAACGGAAGGTAGGGAAAACGGCGCGATGCAATACCGGCACCGAGGGGGACTACTTCCAGACGTGGACCGCGTCATCCGCGGTGCAGCCCATACTAGCGCGGTTACGGCAAGTTGTCAGCGTGCTACTTGAGGTGCGTGACCTTCTCCCGACGCGAGACGATCAAGTTACGACGTAATGTGCCTTAACTCTAACAGACTAATGTTGGTTTGACACTACTACTAGACTTTAGTATAGTGAAGAACCGTGTTACCACAATCACAAACCGTGCTAATTGAAAAAGCTAATGTTAACCCTGAAATGCACTCATGTTTTGAAACTCCATTACCGAAACTATTGTAATAAGACCCGTGAGTTTTAGTGTTATGAAGTTTAATTACCTCGCTAAAGATAACTTAAGCCATTGAAGTTAATCCAATTAAGCTGGCTAACGTTTGGAGTTAGAACTACTCTATTGGAAACCATCTGTTGGGAGCGCCGCAGATTGAACAGGAGTCTGTATGGAAATACCACGAAGCCCGTCAGCGCTTTAAATATTTATCCCATTACAATTTATTGTGAAATTCTTCTATTTACCGTCTAATTTTGTCACGACCGTTACCAAGAAGTCAGAAACAATTTTAATTAAGTTCTCAGTGGACTTCCCGCCACAAACGCCGGGAACTATTTGATCCCGCTCCTCTTTGACCTTCCGACTCGGGTCATGTTTGTAACCCTCTTACCTATTGTTCATAATTATGTGAAATGTTTAAGGGATATAAATGAGTATGAATTCGTGTGGTACTCGTAGTTAACTGACCTTAAAAAAGAATGAGTGTACGGAAGCAGACGGATGGTAGGTTTGAGTGCGAACAAGATGCAGGGCGTAGCTTGTCTGAAATACAGTGTGATGTTTTTGAAACGAGAATTAAACGAGACTTATCATTATCAGCCGGTATCAGTCCACTACTGGACATAGGCCTCTCCCAACTCTCGCCACTGAGCCCGATCTTCAGCTGTTTGTTTCCAGTCACTGCCCACCGCTTTGCGAATGTCGTCGCGCCACCTGGTCACAGGGCGTCCTACGCTACGTTTGCCGATTCGCGGTCTCCACTCTAGAACCAGTCTGCCCCAACGGTTATCGGTCCTACTGCAGATATGGCTAGCCCACTGCCACTTCAGTTTGCTAATCTGTTGAGCTATGTCGATCACTTTTGTTTTCTGGCGAATTATTTCGTTCTGAATTCGATCTCGCAGAGAAACACTGAGCATAGCTCTTTCTATAGCTCGCTAAACGACTTTAAATTGGTAGACTAGACGAACCGTGAGTGTCCACGAATGAGACGAGACGGTTGCGATGATAAACAGTTTAATCTAAACTTCAGTTCTACTCAACTCTATTTTCCATTTCCGTAGGAAGTTTTTATCGGGAGTTTTAGATGTATAGAAGTGCGTTTGCCGTTGCATTCCGCCTTACGCAAATCTGGCCGCATAGGCGGACAGAGTGAGCAGAAAATTGCTCTGTTCGTCTGTGCGGCCTGAATTTCTACACTTCTATTTAAATTTGAAGTAGGATAGAGGTGGTAATGGGGCTGAGCAAGTAGAATGACTTTGTCTTCATCGCTCATTTTTTCTTCAGACAATACCACATCAAAACGATATATGAAACTTAGTTACTTAGCTTTGCCATAGTTCGTCGACGAAAATGTTCTACGTTCATTACAAGGTCCACTACTGTTGAAGTAGTTACGATGGCTAATTTTGATATGCCTTGAAAAAAATGTGCAATAGGAAATACATTTTATGTAACTAAACCTTAAATAAATCTTAAAGTTTTACACGAATTTTAACCTAAGTTTTGAAAGTGTCCGTATGACACGGTGATAATAAACAGGAGCAATCAGGTAGTTCAACTGCGTGTTTGCATAAATTAAAGTAATCACACGAATTATTCACTGTGAGCACAATGTACCCCTATATTGAAAACACCGTTAATTCGTGGAGGCAACACGCACGGACCGACGCGTCCTCAATAAACTCGTCACAACAGAATCTGTCTACTTCATTACCTCTCATAGGGAACGTATTATTTCCACCAAACAACTGCGAAATCGGTCGGATGAGATGCTATAACGAGTGTGCCTGTGAAACCAGTAGATCAACTTCAGATTGCACTGAGAACAAGGAGAGATGCAGTAATACAAATGATAGCTGCATCTCTGTCTGGTTGCTGATCGTTGCCCGTTCGTTTTTCAAGTCTAAAAAGGGCTTATGATTTCGATAGGTCACAGGTTTGACTGCTTTTTAACCAACTTCTAAAAAGAAAGAGGTTCTCAATTCGTCTGTATGTTTTTTTTTGTGTGTATGTTACCCGATTACTCTGTGAATTGTGAACCGATTTGAATGATTCTTTTTGCAATCGGTAGGGTACGTTTTCGAAATGATGATTGTAATTTTATCAATATCTGATAAGTATCTCCAGAGATATGACGATAAACGTCTCAAACTTGCTACTGAAATTGACCGCGAGGCATTGAAGTCGGTTGTTATAGTTTTTAAACTATCTTAATTATTGTAGATCATGGTTTTTCTAGACAGACCATAAAAAGTACATTTCTATAAAAAGATTCAATCGCGTTAATATGAGACTATATTTTTAGTATGTTACATTTTTCAGACGTGGTTTCTGGTTTAAAAAACATAACATACTGTTTATACATAATTCTACAAAACCGTTTCACAATACACATTCGATTGATTATAATTCGTACACCCTTTGAGAAAGCCGGCCTTTGTGCGGTGGCTTCATAACTCACCCTGAATAACCTAACTCTGTGAATAAAGTGAATCTTTCTGAATACGCTCTACTGAATGGAGACTGATTTAGAACAATGTGTGAATGCTGAACGAGATAAAATGAGAATTAGGGTATACATTTTAAATGCAAGGCCAATTTCGGCAGACTGCTTGAATCTATTTATTAACACCAATATTATAAATGCAAGAGTCAGTTGTTACATTTATTTGTTTGGTACCTCTTTACGATTAAACTGCTCGACCGATTTGGCTGAAATTTTGCACAAGGATAGCCAGTTTAGTGGATTAAGAGATAGGATACTTTTTAACGCTGGTGATACCGAGGGGCGCAGGTAGTATTATTACATATATATTTTTTGTAAATAAACTTTTGGGATGGATGTCAGTAGTTGGCTATATATTATTATCTCATTGATACAATAGTATTAATAGCAAGTCGAACTAACACACGACGGGTTCAGTATCACCGTACAATATTTTTATAAGATAGAGCAAAAAATGTCGGAAAAAAACAAGGGTATTGTATAGGAACACCCTTTTTAGGGTTCCGTAGTTCTGACAAGGAACCCTTATAGTTTCGTCATGCCCGTCTGTCTGTCTGTCTGTCTGTCTGTCTGTCCGAGGTTTTGCTAAGAGACCGTTAATACTAGAAAGCTGTAATTTTGTGGGGGTATGTATGTAAATTACGCCAACAAAGTGCTGAAATAAAATTGTGAAAAATATTTTTTTTAGGGTAGTTAGTAGTCCCTATATGAAAAGTGGGGATGATTTTTTTTTTCATCGTCTATCCCATCGTGTGTGGTATCGTTGAATAAGTCTTTTAAAATGACTTCAGGGTTGCTAATACCATTTTTCGATTGAATGCTTCATTAACGAAATATTAAACTTTAAATTGCAAATCTTTGTTCTAGTAGGGCGTCCCCCCCCCCCCCCTCTAAAAGCTATACTGCTGGCTTGAAAAATCTGGAAAAATTTGTGATAATAGCACATTTTATGAACTTAAAAGGAAAATTATAGCGGTTAAGATAACTTCATTAGTTTAGCAGTAATAGTCGTTGAACTTGGGTGTTGGATAATTTTGTACCAAATACAAAATCCTTAGAATAAATCCTTTAAAGTGACAAAGACTGAGTACCTGGTTGTTGTTTATAACGGGTAAAGACTTGCATTGAATAACAGGCTACTACGGAACCCTACACTGCGCGTGGACCGACACGCACTTGGCCGGTTATTATAGGTAAGGAGATAATGAACAGAGTTATGAGGTATACCTTCTTTGTTATAAAGAAGGTATACCTCATCAACTCTGTTTCTCTGGTTTTTAGCTAGGATAGGTACATTAATACTAACACTGGCAGCTACGGGGATTTCTTACTGTACCATTTCGAAATATTTTCAAAAACTGAATTGACACAAACATTTTATATACTTATCGAACCTGCTCACAAATTTTACGAGAATCGGTTGAAAAATGCGACCTGTAGGTAGGGCTATTCTGTAAGCTATCTAGCAAGCGGAATCCGCGGTGAGATTTGAATTTCGTATTACGAAATTAAACCGTATTACGATCGTGTTACAAATCTCACCGCGGATTCCGCTTCCGAAATAGCTTACAGAATAGCCCTACTGTAGAGGAGAACAGACATCCGGACAGATATACATATAAATAATGTAATCAAAATACACACACATATATAATTATATATACACACACATACACACACGCACACCTATACACACTATCAAATGTTTGTTATATTATTACGAACTGTCATCAATTTTAGTGTCCGAAATAACTAATTTAATTGACAATATTAATGTTTTGTGTTTAAATATTATACAATAGATTTTTATTTTATATATTATTATATAATAAAAAATCTATTGTTACGCACACAGAGGCCCAAAACACAGTTTTACTGCCTAGTTTGGACTTCAATGTCTTTTTCTTCTCAGATTCACATGATTGATACAGGATTTCTTGTTTGAGTAAATGTAAATGTAAAAGAATCCTTTTCGGCAACAAAGATTATTATTATTTTTTAAATAATTATAGTTGTTGTCAGCTAAAACAATTATTATTTAATACAAAGACGTCCTCAGCCCTTTCGTGACTCGAATATCAACATTTGTTCAACACTTCATCCTGAAGCAATTTTCTTATTTAGCAGAGTACGGATTAACTGTTTAAACACTTAACTACCGTCTAATGGATTAACGTCTAGTAACTAAGCTCCTACCCTACCAGTACTAAACTCTTTTAAATCCTTCTACTAACTCTAGACCACTCTAATACTGTTTGAAACTGTACGAACAACACATCTACAACTTGAACTAGTGGAAGAAAGTCTTCGGTAAATTCTACACTAGGTTTGTGTTACCATGAACGTACAAAATACGGACCAACTACAAGAACTAATACCGTCTTCCCCATTTTTCTACTGACTACAAGACGTACTAGAATGCGACACCGTTACAAGGTGGTCATTTTATCAATACTCAAGAAGCAGTTTGCTTCTACATTCTTCATATGCACTGCCAAGGAATGAAAATCCTTGCCTGAGTCTGTGTCCCGATAACTAGCACTTGGGAGTCTACAGTCGCGAGTGAATACATTTTTTTGGGCATGCGTGCCAGGTGAGATAGGGGTCAATGGTTTGCCTATTGAGCATACTAAAATATATTAAATAATTTGTAAGAGTTCTGTTGTGTTATTGTGAGATTGCTAGAATATTTTCTACGATAGCAGAAGATCTTCCAGCATGACCCGCCCCTCCAAAATTTAAAACGTTTGAAAGTATTTGTGAATGTATTTACAACGCACCACCACGCATGTGTGCGTACTGGTACTGCCGGTTCCGCGACATTGCATACATAATTAAATAACTCCTAATTATGAACGTACTTTGTACCAACCAACACTGCAAAAAAGTTTCTATGAAATTTATAAGCAATACTTTCCGTTAAGTTAGGTTGGCTACAAAGTACGTTCATAATTCGGGTATCAACAATGTAGGGAAGTGCCTACTCTTATAACGTAGTACAACATAATTACAACTACACACAAACTCTTTCGTAAGGATACTATTAGACTACACACATTAAATCAGTAATTTGAAGGGGCAGGCCATGTTATCGTAGAAGATCCTCACGCTTATTGGTTGTACTTACGATCCAAGGACATACGTTTGAACGTTTGTCGTACTAATTTATATTTTTCCTTTTTAACCGACTTCAAAAAAAGGAGGAGGTTTCTCAATTCGACCGTATATATATTTTTTTTTTTTTATTTTTTTTTTTTATGTTTGTTCGCGGATAACTTAGACGTTTATGAACCGATTTCGATTATTCTTTTTTTGTTCGAAAGGAGATATTCCAAGTGTGGTACCATGGTAATTTTATCGAGGTATGATAAGTATCTCCAGAGATATTGAGATAAACATCTCAAAATTGGTACTGAAAATGAATAGCGCGGCATTGAAGTCGGTTGTTTTTTAGTTTTTAAACGATATTATTTTGAATCCGGTTAGCTAAATGGATATGGTGTCGTATTGGCGATCGAGAGGTCGTGAGTTCGATCCCCACCCCACCCATTGCACTATTAACCCACTCCAGACACAACCATATTCAGCTTAGTTTGGGGGGTTAACAAGAATACAAGTAATTTGGAATACAACATTGCGAGTAGTCTATACAAAACATAAAAAAATAAAAATACAAAATAATAATAAAGAAGGACGTTCACATTTCGTCGGTTTTTTATTTATGTCCCCCGATTACTCAAACGTTCAACCGATCTTGTTGGTAATGTGACATGTTTAATTTTCTCAATTATTTGTTCCCCGAGTGGTGCAAGCCAGACTTTCACGATTGAAAAGATAATAATCTTTGACATTAAGCTGCAAACATCATTATGTTTAATCTGCAGATCTCAAATAATGTCATGCTTCTTTTAACCGAGATAGTAGCGTGATCGTTTATGGGGTAGCCATAGTTCATCAAAAAGCTAAAATTCATACTGTACATACATTTGTAATTGCTTTGGTGGACAGGCATCGCGTGACCACTATCTAAACAAACATACATTGAGTGACAATGCATTCCAAAGATTGCCAAACTTACCTAGAAGGCGCATATGACTTGGATATCCCTTTTTAGGGTTCCGTAGCCGAATGGCAAAAAAGCCCTTATAGATTCGACATGTCTGTCTGTCTGTCGGTCTGTCTATCTGTCTGTCTGTCTCTCTGTCTGTCTGTCTGTCTGTCCGTCCATTTTATTGTGTCACAGCCATTTTATTCCCATACATGGAACTGGAACAAAAAAAAAAGTTTCTTCAAACCTATACGTGTGGGGTGTCAATGGATAGGTCTTTAAAAATGAAATTGAGGTTTTATAAATAGTTTTTTCTCAAAATCAATCATTTAAGAGATAGGCGCGTCTAAAGTGGTAAAATGTGTGTCCCCCCCCTCTAACGTCTAAAGTAAGAGAGTGAAAAATCTATAAAAAATATATTCTGTAGATCTCAATAAAAACTTTCAACGAAAATCGGTTTGAACGAGATTAAGTCAGCAGTTCTTGAGATATAGCGACTGCAAATATAACTTTGTTTTTCATACAAACACTATCAAAGACAAAGTTAATTTTATGGTTGCGAAAAATCTTAGTTATAGAATACTCTACTGTGTTACGGAACCCTACGAGTGCGAGTCCGACTTGCACTTGACCAGTTTATTATAATCTCTTTTGTTTCAACTAAGAGTTGTGTGTTGTGTACACTCCATTTGAAACTTTATAAAGACTTCAGCTAAATGTATATATATATTTTTTGAATATAAAATGTAAAATAACAAAGGTATTGCAATGCATAAAGTTATATTGTACTTATCACAGACGAGTGAAAAGCAAATTGAAATGAGTATAAGTTGAGAAGCCTAGACTCGGTCTAAGTATCGTAGATAACAAATTGGATTCGAGATTCGATTACAACTTCAGATTACGGCAGGTAATACTAACACAGTATACTAACGTACAGTTGCTAAGCTCTTACGCGTCTACTTAAATGTACTTGAATTGAATGATAACAAGTAACAAAATTTTGAATAAACATCCACGACAATATCCTTTAGAAAATTAACGTCATAACATCTATCGAACAACCACCACTAATTAATTACGAACCGTTTAAAGACAAAATCAAACTAGTTTTGGAGAAATATGACAACATGGATTTGCACTTACAAATGTTTACTGCAGCGCCTCCTGGTGAGTTGACACCGTAACCTATTTAAAAACATGCACCAATCAAACACAAACCCATAACTGAAAACTGCATCAAAATCGGACTAGTAGTTTTGGAGAAAAATGGCAACATGGTTTTGCACACACAAACAAACATCCTCTCACCCCAAACGCATATACAGTCTCCGTTTTGTCGTCGGTAAAAAGGATTGGCATTTATACTCGTAATTTGTTAACCATTTATGCATTATGACAATAATAAACGAATTTTATCATTCTTTTTACTTTCATATTTTGGGTGCACTTGGCCTAGTTGAAAAGTTCAATAAATTTTAAACCATCATAACTACATATTTAATTTATTATTTAATATGTAAAATATGATTAATAGCCTTATCTTGAGTACTTAGACAATTTTTTTTTGTTTCTTTTTTTATACAATACAATTTTTCAAAATACACAATGATCATGCCGATTATAATAGTAAAGAAAATCTAAATGTATCCCTTACATAATATGACCTAACAATGATACTTTCTATCCTCAACCATCTAAAATAACAAAAGAAGAAACCGTTGTTAACTAATTATTATAATATAAGATATTTTTTAGTTATGTTTGCAAACTTGTAGAATTTTTAATAATACCCCCTTTTGATCAACCTATTATATTGGGATTTGATTTTTGGTTGTTGCATTTATTCAAATTGACACATTAACAAAATAAAATGTATGAAACCAAGCTACTGTGTAACTTTCCATTGCGACATCGGTTCTAGTTTCGACGTTTCGCTTATCTGCCCCTTTTGGTTATTCATTGAGATATGTCTCCCTCGCACTGGGACTCTGAACTCTATCACAACGAATTTAAAGTCGAAATTATGTTGTGAAATTTCGAAAGGCACTGAAAAGGCAGTTTTTGTGATACATTTGAATTTAAGAAAGGATTGCGACGGCGTTTTCATGAAGTACAAGTTTAGGTAATGGTTCAGATTTTATCTTATTTTCTTATTCTGAGAATATATTTGTGAGTGAAATCGTTCGTGAATTCATTTGCAGCTTCATTACAAAGTAGATGAGAAGATGGATTGTGGTTTAACTTACTCTGTAGTAATGTCAGGGAATATAAACCAGGAGAGTATTTTACATGACTAAAAAAATAAGGAGGTGTATGTAGCTTTTATTTCGTTTTAGGGTTCCGTACCTAAAAAGGTAAAACGGAACCCTTATAAAGATTAGAGAATTTTTCTCAGTAACGTGTGGAACTAGCAAATTTAAATGTATACCAGATACTAAGGTCTAATAGTCTTTATTAGGTGTATAAAAATCAAGGTCCTGAGGCAAATGTTCAGTCGAGTCGAGAAAGAGATATAAACAAATTTAGATTTTCGCGAAAACTTGTAAATACCAATTGTTTTTTTCGGAATTTTTCCTTTATTTGTGCTGTAAGACCTTGTTGTTAACCAAAATTGACAATTGTAGGTCAACCAGATGTACCATATACCGATACCGGTTTTGGGTGGAAACCTATAGGGGTAATTCATTCCCGTTGACCTAGAATCATGAAATTTGGCAAGAAGCAAGGTCTTGAAGCACTTATATAGGAATATATATAAAAACTGTAAATATATAGTTTAATAACAAAAAAAAGGTGAATTTACTGTTACAAACTTATTATCTGTAGTTGGTGCAGTACTTTTACTATGGATGGAACTACAAAGTTAAGTTTATACTTTAACCTAGTTTGACCAGTTTATACGGAAGCCTCAGTATGCGAGTACAAATCGCACTCGACCGGTTTTTAGGGTTCCGTATGTTGGAACTGTATAAACCAAACAATCTTATATGTACTTAGCTTAGTACTAAACTAGGCTGTTAGTTGGCGCTGCTATCGTTGTGATCGCTGGTTTTCTGTATGTAGTCTATGCAAATGATGATATAAGTTGTCCGTTGACTGTTCAATGTTCATAGTGTTCATTCGTCTGTGATATACTCTCCTTACTTACTGTAATAAATTGCTAATTACAAACTCAATCCTGCGCTTTTCTGCTTTAATCCCATCACCGTACCCAAAGGGTTAAACGGGACCCTATAACTAAGACTCCGCTGTCCGTCTGTCTGTGTGTCTGTCTGTCTGTCTGTCTGTCTATCCGTCTGTCACCAGGCTATAGCTCATTAACCGTGATAGTTGAAATTTTCACAGATGGTGTATTTCTGTTGCCGCTAGAACAACAAATACTAAAAACAAAATAAAGTTAAAAATTAAATGGGGACCCCCCCCCCCATACAAAAAAGTGTTTTTAAACGCCACCTATCTAATTAGTTTCGGCAAAATGACATAGATGGCGCTAGTAAACGAGCCCCGTCTTTCTAGATCGCGACCAAACGAAATATTCTTGGTAATATCAATTGATCAAATATGAGGTTGAAACTATGTTATGTTTCGTATTGTACGGAACCCTCCCTAAGTGTGCGATAAGAGACGCGATGCTGACTCGCACTTGGCCAGTTTTATTTATTTGTATATATGTTACTTTAACCAATAATATTTTTTTTTAAATATTTAGTGTAATATAGTTTTCACTCATGAAATAGCATCAAGATTCTTTGGCAATCCTTCTTATACAATTATAATAGCAAAAGTGTTTGTGTGTGTTTGTTATTTCTTCACGCTACTACTACTCAGCCGATTGGACCGAATTTTGGTAGGTATGTAGATAGCCTAGATCCTGGAATAACACACAGCTTTTATCTCGATATTTCCATGGAAACGCTACGCGGGTAAAACCGCGAGGCACAGCTAGTCTGTAAATATTCCAATACATCACTCGATTCCACATTTAACAAGCGGCATTGAACTTGGGCAACGAATATTATATTCATTAATAATTTTAGTATAGAGTTTCAGGCCCTTGGAGCTTTAAAAGCTTTTTACATACCTGATGTAAAAAATATATTTCTTAATTTTTCTCACTGGTTCTAGACCTAGCTTATTCACCATCTTCGATCGCATCATCAGTTACCCCCAGCTAAGATAGTGGTCAAACGCTAGATATAAAAAACAAATAGATGATAAGAGTATTCATAGCTATGTTTAGTAAGTAAGCGCTACATATGAATCGGCTCCATTATCACTTCTCTCTTTCTCCAAACTCTAAAAAGGCTCTTTTATTATCTCACTCCGCCTCAAACAACGGTGCATGTAACACATTCATGTGCTCACATCGACTCTTACGATAACGACTACAGTTATGTAAACTCTTTAAGTAAAGCACGGGGGGATATTAGCTTGGATTTTCAGCTGGCATTATCTTTTATTGAATGACATACTTATTTTATACATGAATTATAAATAATGTCTTACAGAAGAGTTCAAAAACTGAGTGTTATCGCTTACTAACATTTATCTTTATAATTTAGAGTGGCAAACAATCTAGCGGCCCACCTGATGGTAAGTAGTCACCGCTGCTTATTAGCTATTGCAAAACCAGAGGACGCAATAGGTCTGTAGGTTGATGGGTCTTCTTCTTGAAGATAGTATGGATGAGTCAGAGTACTT
The DNA here is from genome assembly GCA_954871355.1 of Cabera pusaria. Taxonomy (NCBI): domain Eukaryota; kingdom Metazoa; phylum Arthropoda; class Insecta; order Lepidoptera; family Geometridae; genus Cabera; species Cabera pusaria. The sequence goes on from OX940911.1 coordinate 501,054, forward strand.
TCTAGAATGACGGCACAATGTTTTTTTTTCATAACGATAAAGAGAACAGACACGTTGGTATAGGTGCCAAGTAACGTACCATCATCAACAAGAAACATGCCACCATAACCTTACGTTGTTGCGGCAGCACACAGCCCTAAGAGTCTGAGTATACTAGCGTGGCCTAGCATGTTTACAATCCACGACCACGTCAACGTTTATTACCAGGCAAGATAGTAGTCAAACGCTAGCCTATAAAATATTTATTTTAAATCAGGGGCACATGCCTTAAGGACGATTGCCGGAATGCCACCTGGTACACTCTATTTTCGCAGATCAAGAGATAGCAGTTGTTTTTTTTATTTTTTTATGCTGTATAGGCAAGCGTTTGACCACTATCTCACCTGATGTTAAGTGACGATGCGGTCGACGATGTAGCACGCTTACCTAGTAAATACCTGTTCACTCGCGATTTGAAGACCCCTGGGTTGTAGCTATCGGGAAACACAGACACCGGCAAGGAGTTCCATTCTTTGGCGGATCGTATTATGTAGGACGAAGCAAAACGCTTCTGTTATCTGGAAGAGATTTCTTTTTATGATAAGACCGCCAATTGTATCACCGAATAAGGTTGTAAATATGTCTAGATATGAAGTTTATTTTATCTATCTATCTATTTATCTAAAGACCAGACGTTTATGAGATTTGCTGTGATGATCGGTAAAGCCAAGATCGGAAATAATTTTCTATAATTATATCTAAAACGGCGTTCTTGCTATAATAATTTTGGCTTGGAGTTTCTGCTCCAATTTACTGAATATTATTTCACAAGAACTGATATGGTAATATTATCACTAAGAAATTTCCTAAGTTGAATTAAATTTACAAAAAACTATATTAAGTAATATCCTTTTTTAGACAATTTATAAAAATAAAACGCTACATTTATGTTGCTAAGCGCAAAACTCGAGAACGGTTGAACCGAGTCGGCTAATTATTTTTGGAGTGAAAATTTATTTAGCGGCGTTGTGCACTTTTTTGGGATGGGTACAAAATATTAAACTCGCGTTAGGGTCACGTGTCCTGACCGTAAGACAAAAATTCGTAAGACGGAGCGCGACAGAGGGCGCTTGCGCGAAGTGTTCTTCTTTTAGTTTAATATTTGTATGAAATAAAATGTTTGAAAAATTTTGTACCTAGACGTGAAAAGTTTGGGATTAAAATTGGCATAAATATCAGAAAAAGAGTGAGACATTATAATTCTATGAATAGTTCCAGTGACGCAGTGACCATGAGACAGTCGTTGTGCGAGACTCGATCCCGCTACATACATCATCCACTGGGTCGTGGAATTTACTACCTTAAATACTAACAAACTTAAGAACTAAATGCATCCAAGTCTTACCCTGTAATCTTCTAGAGCTGGTGTATGTGTGTATGTGTGTATGTGTGGGAACTAAACGCGAATAGGGAATATGCATGTAGCATACATTTACTTGAAATAATTTATATTCGAATCATTATTGTTCTGGTGTTGTTTGTTAAACTTTTTTTTAATAAATAAAATACTCTTAAATGTGTTAAAATATTATATGAAAAATGCAAAAAAAGCGTGGGAAATTTTAATTTGCAAAACACATCACCGCTTGTCAATTAGAAAGTGACGTCACAGGGCATCACACGGTCTCCACAGATTAAATCTTTTTCATAGAAATACTATGCACTTTTGTACGAATACGTACTATTTCTAATAAAAAGATTTAATCTGTGAAGACAGTGAGGTGCACTATGACGTCACAAAGGCGCGCAAAAATTTGGCAGCGTTTTACATACCTCATATTTTTTCAATGCTAAAACTATTTTTAACCGACTTCAAAAAAAGGAGGAGGTTTCTCAATTCGACCGTATATATATATATATATTTTTTTTTTTTTTTTTATGTTTGTTCGCGGTTAACTTCGTCGTTTATGAACCGATTTCGATTATTCTTTTTTTGTTCGAAAGGAGATATCCCAAGTGTGGTACCATGGTAATTTTATTGAGGTATGATAAGTATCTCCAGAGATATTGAGATAAACATCTCAAAATTGGTACTGAAAATGAATAGCACGGCATTGAAGTCGGTTGTTTTTTAGTTTTTAAACGATATTATTTTTAGCTTAATTTGAACACTTTCTGTATTATTTCATTTTTTTACTGTGTTAAATGGATGTAATCAGTGAATTAAATATATTTTTTAAAAATCATGCATATTCCCTATTATATGATGTAACCTACTCTGACCTACCCCAGATCCGAAAGCCCTACTCCTATCTGGCCAGGTTAATCTATGCTTTTACCCCGGCGTCCCGTTCTGAGGACGCTTTCAATAGCGACAAAATGGCGGCGCACACTAGCGATGGATTAATTCGCATTCATTGTTAGCATGCTAATGCCTAGTTAGCAGTTAGCAAATTAAATTTAGTTGCAAAATTCTGTGAAGTGCTAAGCGAATTCATCGGTAGCGTGCGCTCTCCATCACAACCACGAGAATACTAAATCTACCTATCTCTTTCATAATTCATTTCACGTGATTAGCAGGTTAGCAGGCAATGCGAAAAATGAGGTTAAGCCATTATTATCTTTATATGCTTGCATTTAAGGTCGAATAGACGAATATAGATTGAATTATCTAATTATTATTAACGAATTTACGTTTATATTATTAGCAGGGTGGTGCGAATAATGAAGTGCAGCAATGATTTCGTTATTATGTTTGATTTACTCGTATTTAGGGTCGTGTCTTGAATGAATGCGTGTTATTGTTTAATAATAATTTGTGTAGCACGTGCTGGCATAGTGTAGCGCGCTCTTTAATTCGCATATTAAGAAAAACACATAAGTACCTACTTATTTTTATCAATGCTTGTTATATTAGCAAATAGCAATGAAATGATTAACTTTGAGAAAAAATGATTTTAGGAACCTCAATGTCCTTTTTAAAGACCTATCCATAGACACGTAAAAGTTTGAAAAAAATTGTGTTTTGTTTCCGTTCCATGTATGGAACTTTTGATTAATCCTTAAACTTTTATTTTTTATTTTTGTATAAAAATCGGAAAGTGGTTCACAGAATACATACAATAATCGTTTCGGAATAAAATGGCTGTGAAATACGGACGGACAGACAGACAGACATGACGAATCTATAAGGGTTCCGTTTTTTGGCACTTGGCTACGGAACCCTAAAAATGAGGGGTATTATAATACGTGAGTGTGTTTATTAGTATCACACGAGTGTTTCAATACCTAGTTATATGTGCAGTTTCATACACTAGGCACTTTATTTAGACTCCTGCAATATGAAGTTACCTATTAAAATAAATAAAAACGGCCAAGTGCGAGTCAGCATCGCGTCTCTTATCGCACACTTAGGGAGGGTTCCGTACAATACGAAACATAACAGAGTTTCAACCTCATATATTTGATTAATTGATATTACCAAGAATATTTGGTTTGGTTGCGATCTAGAAAGACTCGTTTACTAGCGCCATCTATGTCATTTTGCCGAAACTAATTAGATAGATGGCGTTTAAAAACACGTTTTTTGTATGGGGACCCCCTTTAATTTTTAACTTTATTTTGTTTTTAGTATTTGTTGTTCTAGCGGCAACAAAAATACACTATCTGTGAAAATTTCAACTATGTAACTATCACGGTTAATGAGCTATATAGCCTGGTGACAGACGGACAGACAGACAGACAGAAACACAGTCAGACGGACAGCGGAGTCTTAGTAATAGGGTCCAGTTTTACCCTTTGGGTACGGAACCCTAAAAAACCAAAGATAACTAAAAAACACAACAATGGTAGTAACCTAGCATCGTCCTAGCTTCACTCATGTGATCCTAGGTAGTAACGGTAACCACCGGTCAACCCGGCATGCGCCAAGTAATCCCATGTATGCACCCTAGTGCGGCCCATAAGCAATGATAAAAATTGAACCTAAAACTTATTGGTCTATCCAAAAAAATCTGTAATCTGTGTTATAATAAAACTTTTAAGTCACATGTCAGCTGTTCATGCATAAAGTCTGTCATTATGTTACTATTTTTTTATTAATAATCAGAACTTAACGAGTGTAGATACAAATTAATAAAAACTTATTTAATTTCCAGGACCTGTTTTATGATTCCTGATAGATATTAGGAAATTACATGCCAGATTTTTAACGACTAATATATGGCTAATATATATCCTATGTCAGATCTGAAATTTTATCATGATTCAATCTATCAAAAAAAAAAAAAAAATCAATCAAAAACATTTATTTGCTAGAATACACTTAAATAAAAAATAGTGAAATTTACAGTTAATACACTCCCCAACTGATCTATTTAACCGACTTTACAAAAAAGGAGGAGGTTCTCAATTCGTTTGTATCTTTTTTATGTATGTACACCGATTACTCGAAGATGCCTGAACCGATTTGAAAAAATATTTTTTGTTTCAAAGGGTACATGCTACTTACTGCTTACGTTTAAAAAACTAAAAGAACCGACTTCAATCATCGCACTAGTCAACGTTGCCAGTAGACGCAGTAACTATTATATAATCTGTGCCAGTATTTAGTAGTATGTCGTCAAGGTATAGAAATGCATCGTAATACAAATGTTGATATATTGAAAACGGCTGAGCCGATTTCGTTAAAATTTAGAAAATTTAGGTCCACCTGGAGTACCCTTTCCAGGTGGACCCATTTAATTTTTTTTGAAATAAAAAAATAACTTGAAATCAGTTCAGGCATCTTTAAGTAATCGGTGAAAATACACAAAAAAAAATATTCCGACAAATTGAGAACCTCTACCTTTTTAGTGAAGTCGGTTAATAAATATATGTAAAAGGTCTAAAATACCACAGATTAATAAAGATACCTCATTCATAAACTATAAATAGAGAGCATTGAAGACGATCGGTCCAAAGCTGACATAAGCTTCTACCCGCCAGAAATGATAATGACTTCGCGAATGTTGGAAACTGTGGGGAGGAAATGTTGCCATGAAAATAACTGGAAAATTTTAAAATGAGACGGTACCTACATTCATTATTTATTGAAAGACTATGAATTATCCAGTGAAAATGTAATGCATGGAAGAATCGCCATCGCCATTAGATGTCTTAAAGTAACGGACGCGTTGATGAAAAACATAACAGTCTTGCAAGCCAAAATAGTAAATGACACAATATATGTTATGAACAAAAGACAAATGACACAATATATGTTATGAACAAAAGACAAATGACACAATATATGTTATGAACAAAAGACAAATGACACAATATATGTTATGAACAAAAGACAAATGACACAATATATGTTATGAACAAAAGACAAATGACACAATATATGTTATGAACAAAAGACAAATGACAATATATGTTATGAACAAAAGACAAATGACACAATATATGTTATGAACAAAAGGGTGTGTATCAGTTCCGACGCACGACTAGACCGCGAAGTTTGACAGAAAACATTAATTTCACTCTTCATAAAATGTTCATACCTTATATGAAATTAGATTCTGAAGGAGTAAACTCCAACAAGCGAGGATTATTTGAAATTTTAGAGTTTAATCTAAATCCTTTGATTATAAATGCTTGTCTAAAGAATCTAAATCTAAATCTTCACATTATGTAAAACCTTACGAAATAGTCGTCCGTACCAACATTCGTCACAAAATCAACATACAACGCCGATACACACAAAGAAGGGTTATTGGTAGAGTCCAGAGTAAATTAAATTTTTATCGTCCGTTCAGTCGATAAAGCAGGCGTCGCGCGTTCGTTACATTTCACCAACATTCGTTTTGTTTTCGTGACGTCAGCGGTTTGCGGCCATTTTTATGTTTGTGCCACTCATATTCACTGTTGTTTTGAATAAATAGAATATTTTTTCATAAAGACTAAATTTATCTTTGTGCCGCTGGATTTATTTAAACTTTTAGTAAGCGCTTTTTTACATGGGATTTATTGAATGTTAATAGTGTTATAAATAAACTGGCCAAGTACGAGTCGGACTCACACACGTAGGAGGAGAACAAAATTTGCCGGAAGAATTATGTACATAGTTTTAACATCGATATATATACGAGTATAAATACCGTGTCAATACTAAACATGCTTATGTACTACAACGCCATGTAACGAACTTCTAACACCAACTAAGTGAACGTTAACACAAAGGTGTTAGGGTAGGTAATAATAAGGTAAAGGTAAACAATCGTAGATGGCGCTATAGTAAAAAACATGTTTTTTGTATGGGGACCCCCTTTAATTTTTAACTTTGTTCTGTTTTTAGTATTTGTTGTTATAGCGGCAACAGAATCTATAATATATAATATATCATCTGTGAAAATTTCAACGAGCTAACTATCACGGTTCATGAGATACAGCCTGGTGACAGACGGATGGACAGACAAACAGACAGACAGACGGACGAACAGCGGAGTCTTAGAAATAGGGTTCCGTTGGTTCCCTTTGGGTTCGGAACCCTAAAAACGAGGTAAAGCCAGCTCACTTGGTTTTTTATAGCACTATTTAAGTTCTCTTAGAAGGCTAGCCTATCGTTTTACTACTGCCACCATAGGCGTAAAAAAAAACAGTATTGCTTATTATAAAAACTCACGTTCATTTAAACGTATAGATTTAAAATTGGGAATTTAACGTGACTTACGCGATGTCGATATAGCGATCGACATATGTTACGGCGTCGGCGAGCGCCCCACACTCGAGATCCTGAAGAAGGCCTCCAGATGAGGCCGAAACAATAAGTCGATCGCTATATCGACATCGCGTAAGTCACGTTAAATTTCCGATTTTAAATCTATAAGTATTGCTTATGTCATATTGGGCATAACTTCGACGCCGTTGGCACGCCACTGAGCTCGATCAGTTCTTGTTTCCAACCATACACCGTACAGCTTTCGTATATCATCGCTCCATCTAGCGGAGGGGGTCCCACACTATTACTCTACTAATATAAAACAACCGAATGGTAATAGATCAGTCAAAACTACCACTAACCTCTGCCGTAACTCGACAACTTCATCCTAACTACATAATGAGCATTCCATTCAGAAACTCCGTTTCCTTGATTCCCATTTTCCATTTTCATATTTCACTGGAAATTTCCACTGTCTTTTTAAATCTTTTCCTCCTGCAAGTTTTTAGTTTAAACTTTTGAATGGAGCTCGAATTATGCTAAACTGAAATCTAGAATTTAACAGCGGATAGTTAGAGGTAATGTGATTTCAGAAAATTACTTTGAGATGCTCCAAACGGTGTGAAGAAAGTAGAGGTTAACATTGTGGTCTTTAGACTTTTGGTACTCAATAGTGAATGCAGCTGACTTTGATTATGGCATAAAGCTAAATCGATTTGTATGTTTATTTTTCTAAAGTATTTATAAAATACTGATGCTTAATAAGACGTAATTTATATAAAATAATCTATTCTGCAAAAAATCTCGCAAAAAAAGTACTTAAATAAAACTAGTATGAGAAGGATATAGATAAAGTTTACATGAGATGATTCAGTACAGTGTTGTGTACCAGAGGATGCGCAATGAGGTGATGCAAGTTTGATCAGGCTGCACCAGTTTGCGGCAGTATGACCGTGTCAGTTAGTGCGCTGGCTGATAGTGCGGACGAATATTAGATGCTGTCTATTCCATGTGTGATCTGGTTTTATTGCTAATTAGATTCTTTTAACTTTTGATAGGACGTCGCTTGTTTCTGACAATGATATTGTGTGTCTGTGGCATTTTCAATCAACTCCCAAAAAGGTGGAGGTTCTCCATTCGTTTGTTTGTTACGCGATTACATCGCCATTTTTAAATTTACCGCTATCTCGCCTGGTGGTAAGCAATGATGTGGTAGAAAATGGTGAAGTCGCCAATGGGGCCTATTGCCTTCACCATCTTCTCATCTTCACCAAAGTATATATATGGCTTGATGGATCACGCTGGTTCGAATCCTAGCACGAGTGTTCGTGCACAGGTGGTAGCAGCATAATATAGCGATGTTCCGCCTGACTCGCTACCAGAAAGTAGCTTACCATCATCAAGGAAAACATCTGCTGCTATTACCTTACGGTGTTTTGGCAGCACACAGCCGCAGCCGTTGAGAGTCAGATAATTCTTGGCCTAGCGTGTTCACCATTTTCGATCACATTATCGCTTACTACCAGGCGAGACAGTGGTAAAATGCTAGCCTACCAGATAAGAAAAGAAAACTGAAATCTCGTTTGAAATTTGAAAACTATAAATCTTATTCGTAATTTGAAATAAATAAAAAAAACAGCTCCATATTCAAAAACACCAAAAGAGCATATTCTCGAAAACGCCAGCCACTGCAAGTTTCAAGACAAAGCATATCTTACAAACAAACAAACAAATAAACAGAACTTCGCCGAAGTTTTTAACGGCGGCTCTGTGATAACAACTCTAGTTTTGCGCGGAATAGTTCTGTCTTCAAACATAGAGGGTGATGTCAGATAAGGTCGCATATTTGCGTTGTCTGCACATTTTTAACTGACTTTCTGATGAATTGTAAGTTTGTTTGTGTATGAGAATGAGTATGCATTTTTAGTATTTTACAGGCCAGCGTTTGACCTCTATCTCGTCTAGTGGTAAGCGATGATGTGGTCGCGGATGGTAAACACGCTAGTCCTAGAATGACGTGTCACTTAATGATAATTTACTTTAATTTTAATGTAAGTCTGACTTATAAAATTAATATAGAATGATAATTTAAGATCGTATAAAAAACCTAAAGGACCGACTTCAAACTTCGCGCCAGTCAAAGAAGCCAGTAGTCGTAGTAACTATTATATAATCTGTGCCAGTCGTTAGTAGTAAATCGATAAGTAAATGCGTCGTAATACAAATGTACATTAAAAACGGCTCTCCCGATTTAGTTAAAAATTAAATGGGACCACCTGGGAAGGGTACCCCTTAAAACAAAAAAGAGTTTTCCAAATCGGTAATCGGTTACGAACCTTCGAGTAATCGGTGAACATACATAATTTTAAAAAAAGATTCTGACGAATTAGAACCTCCTCCTTTTTTGTGAAGTCGGTTAACAATACCTTTTAAAATATGTGGTTAAACAAAATTTGTTTAAAAATAGTTTAATATTGATATTTAATGTCTATATTCAATACAAAGTGAAGGAAGGATATTTAATTAAATATAAATTATATCATCTAATATTATCATTATTATATCCTAGTAATCCCGTCTCTAGTGACCTACTTCCGAAATATATGATAATTTGTGATTACACGATGTCGCAGTGACTCCAACTTTGCTGTTAGAGACTACACTCAGTTCCGATGTGTGTTAAGGGAAACTTAGTCTTATATATATTGCTAATACAGTTTATAATGCAAATATGGGGTCTTGATATTCGTTAGAGTAAAGTCTTGCCGTTAGAGAACAGATATTTGGTGTTTTGGTGTGTGATATAAAAAGTTGTTGGATATTAAAAGTCAGGATTGGCAAAACTGCGTTGGGTTGGGGTAGTAACTTTCTTTGACTTTAATTATTTTACATGTGCAAGAACGTAGATATGCCATTTAAAAAGTTAAAACCGAACAACATAATTAAGATAGTTTAAAAACTAAAACAACCGACTTCTATGCCCCGCGAGTCAATTTCAGTGGCTAGTTTGAGACGTTTATCGTTATATCTCTGGAGATACTTATCAGATCTCAATGAAATTAAAATGGACCATTCCAGAAACGTACCCTACCGATTAAAAAAAGAATAATTCAAATCGGTTCACAATTGACGCACTAATCGCGTAACATACACAAAAAAAAAATACATAGAGACGAATTGATAACCACTGCCTAACCTCCTTCTTTTCGGAAGTCGGTTGAAAACTGTCTGAAATTTACAAATACGTAGGTTTGCCAACATTGTCATTTTGTCTACGTGTGGCATTTCAGTACGCAGTGTCAACTACGGTTTCCTATGATAAAAATATTAAGAAATTAAAGGAGATGCGTCTCTTTAGAACCCCAATTTGTTGGTGAAATGAGGACCTGGATTATTATTAAAGGTTTTTTTTTTTTCATAAAGATTACTCGCATTGTGGGTTGCACATTACTAGTATTCTTGTTAACCCTCCAACTAAGCTAAATATTTTTTTTTTTTTTTTTTATACCGAACTGGGTAGCACTTGATCACTATCTCACCTGATGTTAAGTGATGATGCGATCGATGATGTAGCGTGCTTACCCAGAAGATACCTATTCACTCGCGATTTGAAGACCCCCATATTGTACTTAATCGGAAACACGGACTCAGGCAGGGTATTCCATTCCTTAGCGGTTCGTATGATGAACGAAGAAGCAAATCGCTTCGTTCGGGTAGATGGTATATCCACCATAAATCGGTGGCGCCTTTTAGTGTCTCTGGATGTCCGATTATAAAATGGGGATGGTGGAATCAAATCATGCAGTTCCATTGCACACTCTCCGAAATGTATCCGATAGAAAACCGATAAACAAGCGACTTTGCGGCGATGCGCGAGACTCTGGAGTCTCTTGCTTACTAATAGGTCATCGCTGATGAGTTTTTTGGCTCTCCTCTCAATAGCTTCCAGTGTCTCCAGCTGGTATTTAGCAGAACCATCCCAAAGGTGAGAACAGTACTCCATACACGACCGGACTTGTGCTTGGTAAAGATTAAGCAACTGTCCCGGTGTGAAGTACCGTCTCACCTTAGCCAAAATGCCAAGCTTTTTTGAGGCTAGCTGGGCTCTAGACTCAATATAAGAGCCGAAATTGAGAGTTGGTGTCAAAGAGATGCCAAGAAGCTCGAGATTGTTACTTATCAGAACGGACACATCCCGGAAAGTAGGAGCCAGTAGAAATGGGCTCCGTTTAGCGGAGAAAAGACACGCCTGGGTTTTCGCAGCATTGAACTTGACCAGATTGGCATGGCCTAATCAGAGACTGCCTTCAAAGAAAAGTTCAAGCGTTCGACCATCGCTTCTCTATGAGACTGGATTTGTAATGCACTGGTTCGTGCGTTGGATGTATAACTCTCTACAACAGTGCTGTCATCTGCGTACCCAAAGATACCGGGTTTAAGCAGGTCATTAATATGCAGCAGAAAAAGTGTTGCAGAGAGTACTGATCCTTGAGGGACTCCGGCATTTATGGCCAATTGGTCGGAAGAACAGCCATCGATGACCACTCGAATCGACCGATCCCTTAAGAAATCTGCTATCCAAACACATAAACCAGTGGGCAGGCCGTATGAAGGAAGCTTGCTAATAAGGCTATCGTGCCAAACCCTGTCGAAAGCCTTCGAGATGTCAAGAGAGACGGCCAGCGCCTCGCCATGGTTCTCGATGGCTTCGCTCCAGATGTGCGTGGCATACGCTAGAAGATCCCCAGTAGACCGGTTTCGGCGAAACCCGTATTGTCGGTCACTGAGGAGATCGTTCACTTCTAGGTATGCCAGGAGCCTGTGGTTCAGTACACGTTCCATAGTCTTACAGAGTATGGAAGTGACTGAGATAGGCCTGTAATTGACAGGGTCTGCACGACTACCCTTTTTCGGCACGGGTTGCACGTTTGCTTGCTTCCAGGACTTAGGCACTTGACCAGTCGTCATAGACAAGCGAAAGAGGCGTGTCAAAATAGGAGCCAACTCAGGCGCACACGTCCTCAAGACTACAGCTGGTATACCGTCTGGACCACTAGCTTTGTTCACGTCTAGATTGCGCAACGCTTTGCGTACTTCAGTCTGACGAATGCGGATTTCCGACATAAACGTCCCGCAAGTCGGCAGACTAGAAGGTACAGCATTGCCAGCATCTAAACGTGAAGACTCCGCAAACAGAGTAACAAATAAATTCGCTTTCTCTTCAGCCGAGTGTGCTAGTGATCCATCGGGTTTCAGTAGAGGAGGCAGTGAGGGACGGCAGAAGTTCTCTTCGATCGACTTCGCCAGGGACCAGAACGCTTTGCTACTCGAGGGGTAAGAAGCAAGTTTGTTCCCTGTTCGGCGTATGTGATCGAAGCGAGCCTTCTTGAGAGCCTTTTTGCAGGACTTGGCGGCTAAGTTAAAGGCTTTCTTCTTTTCGCGTACATCTCTAGTCTTGCGGGTTCGAGCATCAGCCCAGGCTAAGTAAGCTTCATGTTTTGATGCTTCTGCATCTCTACATTTGGCATTAAACCATGGACGAGCTTTGCTTGACACCGGAACGTCAGAAAATGGTATGAAATACTCCATACCCTGACGTAACACTTCTGTCACAGCATCCGCGCAAGCTGAGGGATCGCTCGAAGAAAAACATACCTGCCGCCAAGGATAAGACGCGAAAAAACAACGCATCTCATCCCAATCTGCTGACCTGTATCGCCACACCCGCCGGGTGCCTTTTTGGCTGAGATCGGGCGGGGAGTAGACGGATACAGACTTCACCAGACAGTGGTCGGAGCTACCTAAGGGTGATGAAACCGACACCGAGTAGCGGTCTGGTTCTGTTGTCAGCAGAAGGTCCAAGCAATTGGCTGTATGGCCATCAACGTCCGGTATCCTTGTTGCTCCCTGGACCAACTGAGTGAGGTCTAGCGTTAAAGCAAGCTTTCGCATCTCTCGACCAGCGTGGTCAGTGCTCTGGTATGGGTATAGCCAGTCTTGATGATGGGCGTTGAAATCCCCCAGAAGCACTAATTGAGCAGAAGGATACCTCTGTTGGGCCACATCAGCCGCCTCACTGAGGTGGTTTGTGAGCCTGTTTGTCTCCTCGTCTCCGCTGTGCGAACGGTAGACACTAGCATAAAGAATTTTCTCTATGCCAGTGTCCACCAAAATCCACATGACGGAAAGTTGAGGGTCTTCAAGGTTGCGGAGACGCCGATAGCAAATGTCATCGCGGGCATACATACAAACTCCCGCCCTCGCCCTAAAGTTATGCTCTAGAACATAGCCTGGGTAGGCAAGGTACGCCGCGTCAGCTGGACATTTGATCTGCGTCTCCGTGAGGAACAGAATATGCGGTTTTTCGGTCTCAAGGTGGTGGTGGACCGAGAGGATATTGGAGTGCAAGCCTCGAATGTTTGAGAGGTGCACTTGAAGGGAGAGGACGTGCTTCCGCTGTATAACCTTTATTCTATTTCTGCCTTTCATTTTGTGGGGAGTGAAGTTAGGTAAGGGAAACGGAAGTGGAAACGAGGCGCTAATTACCAACCCGTGATACATATTAGGTCTTTTCACCTATTGGGAACCAATCCTGGAGACCGCGGGGACGCCCGAGCCCCCCCAGAGGTGTCCATCGGGTCCTCTCGTCCGGTCGCCAACCGGCACGATGGCGCACCTCCGGGATTTTTCGCGAGATGGCGGGGCAGCCTTTCATGAGTGGCTGGCTCACTACTTGGGCCCCCAACTATCTGCGGTCGGCCAGCGGAGAACCGTGCCTCGGATCCCGCTGCTCTCCAAGATTGGCTGCCAGGTAAATTGACCTTCAATGTATCACGACTAGCTATAGTAAGCAACGCAACTGTTTCCGACCCGTTCCCCATAATGGCTTCACCAAACATTCATGCCGTAAAGCGACCGCTTGGCGGCATGGCTTTGTCTGGTGGGTGGTAACACGCCGCGGCCTAAGCCTACCACCTGAACAGTACTCCTCTTTTGGCGCCACCCAGGGGACACGTGTAGGACATCGAGGGCTAAATCCTACGGACGCGAGCAGTAATAGTCCCCCAAAATATATGCTTGTGTCTGGAGTGGGTTCACGTCAATAGTGCAATGGGTGGGTAGGGGACCGAACTCATGACCTCTCGATCGCCAGTCCGACACCTTATCCATTGGGCTATTGCCGCCTTACGGTACGGCCACACCACGGCGCCCTACGTCCTGCGGGCGCGATCTCAGTATACTTTTCATTTTTTTCTGACCGCATTTGGTGTGAACCAGTCGGTACAGATACTACTGCGCTATCTGATTGCCACCTAGATGGCGCACGCAGGACTCTGCGGTGTGTGCGTACCTAAAGAAAGATAAGAGTAGATTTGACGTCAAGTCCAGTTGCAATATGTAAATTGCAACTATTTAGGCCTTTTCTAACCATAACAACCTCAAAAACTGATTTCAATCTGAACTCCTAAAAACAATTTAGCAGCTTTTAAAAAATAAACAAATATCCATTTCATTTTTAGCTGAATCACACGTATCCGAACATAAACTATTTAGTAATTAATACCCAATGGTAAATGAATATGAAAGCCTACGCACTATTAATTTATATTCACCAAGTTAAATCTCTGGCAGCCATAAACATGCCAAAACTGTTAGGACTGGATTCACCTGTCCCGTTATGTAATAATGACACATGGTCCTGCTGGGAGTTGATTAATGACCGACCTTTGTAACTACTGTGGAAACTTCATGTTTGTAATAAATTAAGGGAATTTTTCCTAACACAATAATGTCATGTCCGTCTACAAGTTTCGTGGAGAACTTTCACAGTGATGAAAATATCCAGAACTCGGGATCCGACTACTAGTTGCGGTAGCGTAGTGTAATTTTTGCTGGTAGGATCATATTATATCGAAGTTCCGCCTGACTTTGCTACCAAAAAGTAGCGTACCACCATCAAGGTGAAAGTCTGCCGCCATAATCTGACGGTGTTCCAGCAGCACAGTCCTTGAGAGTCAGAGCATTCTAGGTGCAGCGTATTCACCATCTTCGAAGCGCTTATTACCATGCATTTTTTTTGTTGTTAATTACAAATTTATTTTACAATTTTCTCTTGTTGAAAATGTCTCACCATGATGTATACTGAGATCTGATCTGACAGTGATAAGGCCGCATCTTCTAATACTATAAGAATCTTTGTCCTGACATACTGACTGACTGACTCACTGACAGACAACGCACAGACTAAACCGCTGGTCGTAGAGACTTGAAATTTGGAGGGTATATTTGTCTTAGTACGTAGGGGTGTACTAAGAAAGGATTTTCTAAAATTCACCCCTTCAGGGGATGAAACGGGGGTTCAATGTTTGTATGGAGAAACAAGATTAGATAGTCTTTTCTATCCGAAACTTCACATAAGTGCTTCAGTAAAAAAACAAATAAATACGTGTTTCAGGTTTTTTTTAAATTCCACCCCTAAGAGGGTGCAATGGGGTAACAAAGTGTAAAAATCAATATTGTTTCGGATTGCGCTGAAATTTGGCATGCAGATAGTTATTACGACGTTAGATCCCTCTGAGAAAGGATTTTTCAATATTCACTCCTGAAGGGGATGAAACGGGGGTTCAAAGTTTGTATGGAGAAACAAGATTAGATAGTCTTTTATATTCGAAACTTAACACAAGTACTTAAGTAAGTAAATACATGTTTCAGGCTCTTTCGAAATTCCACCCCTAAGAGGGTGCAATGGGGTAACAAAGTGTGAAAATCAATATTGCTACGGATTGCGCTGAAATTTGGCGTGCAGATAGTTATTACGACGTTTATTCCCTCTGAGAAAGGATTTTCCGAAATTCCCTCCTGAAGGGGATGAAACGGGGGTTCAAAGTTTGTATGGAGAAACAAGATTAGATAGTCTTTTATATTTGAAACTTAAAACAAGAACTTAAGTAAGTAAATACATGTTTCAGGCTCTTTCCAAATTCCACCCCTAAAGGGGTGAAGTGGGGTAACAAAGTCTGAAATCAATATTGTTTCGGATTGCGCTGAAATTTGGCACGCAGATAGTTATTTTGACTTAGGTATCCGCTAAGAAATAATTTTTCAAAATTCTCCCCTGAAAGGGATGAAACGGGGGTTCAAAGTTTGTATGAAAAAACAAGATTAGATAGTCTTTTCTATCCGAAACTTCACATAAGTGCTTCAGTAAAAAAAAAAGTAAAAACCTGTTTTTTTAAATTCCACCCCTAAGAGGGTGCAATGGGGGAACAAAGTGTGAAAATCAATATTGTTTCAAATTGCGCTGAAATTTGTCATGCAGATTTATTACAACGTTAGTTTCCTCTGAGAAAGAATTTTCCAAAATTCACCCCTGAAGGGGATGGAAACGGGGGTTCAAAGTTTGTATGGAAAAACATCTAATATTGTTTTTCCAGTTAGTCTTTTATATTCGAAATTTAACACAAGTACTTAAGTAAGTAAATACGTGTTTCAGGGTTTTTAGAAATTCCACCCCTAAAAGGGTGAAGTGGGGTAACAAAGTCTGAAATCAATATTGTTTCGAATATTGTTTCGGATTGCGCTGAAATTTAGCATGCAGATATTTATTTTGACTTAGGTATCCGCTAAGAAATAATTTTTCAAAATACACTCTTTAAGGGGATGAAGCGGGGGTTCAAAGTTTGGATAGTCGTTTTATTCGACATTTCACACAAGTACTTCTGTAAATAAATAAGTAAATACGAGTTTCAAACTTTTTCAAAATGCCACTCTAAGAGGATAAACTGGAGTAACAAAGTCAAAAAATCAATATTGTTTCAGATTGCGCTGAAATTCAGAATGCAGATAGTTATTATGACGTAGGTATCCGTTCAGAAATGATTTTCTGAAAATTCCTCCCGGATACGTAACGAGGATTCAAAGTTTGTATGGCGAAACAAGATGGGATTAATTACGTATTGTAGGATTTTTCAAAATGGGGTAGGTTACAAAGTCTGTAAATTATGGTTTTATAAATATGAATCCCGAATCGCCTTAGTCACGCGATAACATGAAAACGGGAGAACCGATTTGGCTAATTTATATTTGATGTTTTTAATGATAGAATCGTTTTTACAAAAGAAAAGTTTTTAGTAAATACAAGAAGGTTTTAACGCGGGCGAAGCCGCGGGACACTTCTAGTATAATATAATGTGACATTGACAGCATAATAAGCTGCGTTCATAGCCTGTGAGCCAATTTTAAGAAAAAGTATACCTATTTTTGTATCGAATTGTATCTATTTTAATTATTTAAATATTTATTTAAATGTGTTTTAATTGAATGTTATGTTTTTGTTATATTATTTTGTAATTTACTTCGTGTCCAATCCGCTTAGGTCCGGTCCATCTGAAAATCAGCGTTCCGGTTAAAACCTGAACATATTATGTGCTGAGATGGTCCTGTTCAGCACACAAATAGCTTAAGTTTTATGATTTTTGATTTTTTGTTTTATATAAATTTATTTTTTTGTTTTTATTAAAATACCTACGTTCTTTAGAGTGTAGCTGAATAAATGCATTTCATTTCATTTCATGCAAGATAATGGTCAAACGCTAGCTAATCAAATTAAAATAAAAAACGATATGAGGAGATTATGTTTTAAGATATCAGCATGGCAAATTTTGAATCACGCTTTTAATTAATGAACCTTATGAACCGTTCTTGTGCTTGTTATATACAAATTTTGTGATTTAAAGGTGCCAGTTGTAAAAAATAAAAAAATTAACCTCGTTAGAGCCTCAAGACACTATTCCCACATAGAAGAAAACTTTATAACAATGGAAGACGATACGTAGGTTTATAACTGTATAAAATAACAACCAACCTCTTACATTTTCTTAGAAAATCAGCAAAGTTTTAACTAACTTTTCATTTGTATGTACAAAGTTGTCGGTATTTAAATTATACTTGCTTTAATTAAGTTTAAGTTTGTGAATAGTTGGTAAATTAACTAATTTGTTCCGCAGTATGTGATTGTAGCAACTCTTGGAATTTTAAGTTCTTGGATAGGTCACATAAGTTACGTATTTACCTAACTTATACTTACGTGATGTTAAAGTAGGTACATGGATGCTGTACTTAAGGCAACTCTACATAATTGTGAAATTTTGTTAGGCTCTTTAGAGATATATATATACGATACATAAAATCACGCCTCTTTTCCGTTGGGGTAGGCAGAGACTACTTCCTACTTCTGTTCTTACCTTGGAGATAGCAGAAACAATAGCTTTACTTTAAAAAGGTAAGTTGCTGTAAGTTGATGAGGAGCTCAGTATTCTGCAGATTCTAAGAGATGACCCAGCATCACTTCACAAAATACCATTGAAGTAAGAGGATTCCAAATTTAGAATTATTCAGAAACCAATTATTATGTTTCTTTTGAAGTGTTTCACACTTTAATAATGCCACCAATGCATAATTGGGTTAACAAAATGCAATCCACTAATTTCGTCGTAACGATACTTCGCACCGTGGCTTAATTGGCAAAGCACCGGAACATGTTATTCCGGAGGTTGCGGGTTCAAGTCCCGTCGGTACGATGAAATTTTGGATTGTGTTTAACAATATTCAGAAACCTATGAAAGTTGCTCTCATAGCATCATCACCTAGAAAAAAGCTCATAGTCTTAAACGGCTGAATGGATTTTCATGAATTAAAGCCAAAAATACTCTCGATTAAGACATATATCAAACAAAAAAAAAAATCAAAATTGGCTCATCAGTTTGGTCGCTATGATATCACAGACAGACACACAGATACAAACGTCAAACTTATAACATCCCGTACTTGCATCGCAGATTAAAATCAGGATACAGGTGCCCATGTAAGAACGATTTCAGATTTGTCTTTTTCAGCCATACCGAAAACGCATCAATAAAATAAAACATTAAATTAAAAAATAAAAAAACCCGACAGCGCAAAAAGTGAAGTGTTAAAAAACGAACTGAAAAGAAAAAAACAAGTAAGTCTAGTAGTTTAGACTTCTGTTTAGGGATATCAAAAAACTATACCATTTAAATTCTTTCTCGGTCGATACACTCATAAAATAAATTATACTTTGTTATATGGAATTTAGAGACTTTTCAAGTCGGGACACATTAATTGCTTAACGAATGGGGATTAATGTGTCCCGACTGTTAAAGTCTCTATATTCCAAATAACAATGTATAATTTATTTTATGAGTGTATCGACCGAGAAAGAATTTAAATGGTATAGTTTTTTGATATCCCTAAACAGAAGTCTAAACTACTAGACTTACTTGTTGTTTTCTTTTCAGTTCGTTTTATAACACTTCACTTTTTGCGCAGTCGGGTTTTTTTATTTTTTTATTTAATGTTTTATTTACACTTTTTAGTTAAGTAAAGGACGGCAAATTCTGTAATCTTCTCATTTCATTTAGAGAGTTAATGTCATGTGGATTATTGAGTATTTACATTAGTATTTACAGTTGTACTATTAAACGACTATACCAAAAGGAAGAGGTTGTTTGTTACCTCAGAACTCCATCAATTCTTAACCGATTTGGAAAATTCTTTTTTTGTTTGAGTTAATATGATTTTCATTTGGTCTCATTGTAATTTTATTGAGATCTGATAAGTAACTTCAGAGATAAGCACCGCAAACTTGTTACTGAAAGTGACTAACGCGGCATGTAAAATCGTTTTTTTTTTCAATTTGTACGATCATAAATTATTCGTTATAAATATATTTTGAATCTCCATTTTAAGACCTTTAATTCGATACCCCACTCGATAGGTGTTGAGATAAAAAATTTTTTGAACCCCAAATTTTGGCGTCTGAAATCCGCCATTTTGAATTTTTCATTTTTTTATGTTTTCGTTGACACTCGCGCTAGCATGGCGAATCCATTGATGTGCCAATTATCAAAATCAGCCCACGCGTTTGGTCTCTAGTGTGCCACAAAGGAACATACATACATACATACATACATACATACATACATACATACATACATATATACATACATACATACATACATACATATATAAACTTACAAACACATTACCTCTCCTTTGCGTCGCGCAGTCGGGTAATTAACAACCTTAAAGCGCTCTTAAAATTATTATGTATTAAATTGGCCAAAATTTTAATATCTTTATCACCTCAGGTTTTTAATAAAAAGTACTAATCCAATGTAAGACCAGTCAGTTAACCCAAGTTTTGATACACTCCACTACTTCGCTGTCAGAATGTTAGGGCACACTGAGCTAGTTAACACATTAAGCGCATTAGTGCTGAAACTTTGCGTTCTCGCGTTCGTACACAAAAGTCGTACAGCGCTGCAGCGCTAAATATGTTTCAATCTCTAGAGTATCACTCAGCTAGTTTACTTTCGTTTTGATTTCAAAAATGTTAATTATTTTAAATAAAAAAGTAACTCTGTTTGTTATGTCTTCACAGTTAAATGGCTGTAGCAATTTAGCCTTTATTTTGCATGGGATAGCCCGTACGGTAACGGGTGTAAGGCGTCCATTACACGGTAGGTTATCCGTCATTCAAAACCATCGTTACGACTGATGGTGGCTCACACACAAAATCAAAGTATCTAAATTTCACCCCATTAGATGATAGGTTATCCATCAGTCTCAACCGTGGCTGCCAGCAAACTGGCAGCAAAACCTGTCGTGTAATGGTCGCCTTAGAATTCTGAAGGAAAATATATTATATTCATTTATACTTCACATACATTTATCATCATCATCATCAGTATGTTAGTCCACTGCTGAACATAGGCCTCTCCAACTGCACGCCACTGAGCACGATCCTCGGCTACTCTCATCCAGCTCTTGCCAGCCACCATACGAAGATTATCACTCCACTTAGTCTGAAGGCGTCCTACGCTACGCTTGCCGATTCGCGGTACCCACTCAAGAACTCGTTTACCCCAACGGTTGTCGGTTCTTCGGCTGACATTCGCAGACATTTATACTCCTGACCATTATCTCAGCTATGACGATGCGCTCTATAATATACCTTGATCGGACTAGGGCAAATGACTCTATCTCTCTCTCCATCACAACTCCTAGCCTCCTTTCACCACCAGATAAACAAGAAATCATCTTGAAACTATACTAGTGGAAGTGGCTCTGTCAGATGTACATCTCACGAGTCTGTCTTTGCAAAGCTTATAATTAAGAAAGTCAAAAAATCTAACAAAAACGAGTTCAAACGACGCGCCAGTCTTTTTCAGTAGCAAGTTTCAGGTGTTTATTTCCATATGTCTGGATATACATCGCGATAATTTTGCAATGGGACCAAACGGGCAGTATACCCACTCAAACAAAAAGAGTTTTTCAATTCGGTTAATAAATGACTGAGTTCTGATTTTTTACGTTTTCAACCACTATCTACGCAGTTTTTAAAAATTTCTAAAAACTGTATCCACAAAAAAATCTAGAAAAAAGTAACTCTGCTCACAACATTTTACGAAAATCTGTTAAGAAATGCGACTTGTAGAGAACAGCCAGATGATAGGACAGACATAAGAAAGCATTTTTAGCCAAGCTGAAGTAGAGTCCTTCGCTTCTCTCGGTCAATTACTAAAGTCTGATGTTACATATTGTAAATTAAAATCGATATTCAATTAAAGAAATTCCAACACAGTAACCCTTCAGTTCATTAATGTTAAAACTCAATCTTAAAATCAATTAAGTCCAGACTTGAGGCGTAAGTCAATACATCTCTAATATCGTGCTTATATTTATATTTTAGCTGCATCTTCCATTAGATAAGATATTAAGGGTTGGATTTAGAATCGTTTGGCACGAAAAAGAGGGGGTAAAGGGGTGGAATGGGAAGGGGAGGGTCCCCCCTTCACTACCCTACCACTCCCATTACAAGGTAATGCATAGTTTTTGAGTTATGCCTATTTTTTTGGGTTTGATTTTGGACTTTTGGTTGAATTTAGAATCGTTTGGCATGAATTTGATATAAAATATTATGGGGATGGGTAGAGGTTAGGTCCCTGATTGTAACAATACCATTTCTTTAACAAGGTAATGCATATTTTACAAGAAAACGATATAAACAAAATCTAACCTAAAAATATACTAAACCATAAAAACAAAGCGCAAATAATAATTACAAGGGCTAGATAACTCATTAAAAATTTTAGTAATATTATTTACCACTACTAAATTAATAAGAACACCCCACTAGAAAAAAAACTAGGTTAGGTTAGGTTGAAACTGCGACAACACAACGCGCGAGCCGAGCGAGCGAAGCGAGCGTGCCGCGGCAGCGGCCGGCGAAGCGCAAAAAGTTTGTTAAACATCCAACAAAACAGTGATATTGATCAGCAAAGTGTTACAAAAAAGTGAGGTTATGATTTTACAAAAATACGCATAACTCTAAAATTATGTATTACCTTGTAATGAAAGTGGTGGGAAAAGGAAAGGGGGACCCTCCCTTACCCCCCATCACCTCATCCTCCCTTTTTCGTGCCAAACGATTCTAAATTTTTACCAAGTGAGGTTATGATTTTGCAAAAAAAAAAATCATAACTCAAAAACTATGCATTACCTTGTAATGAGAGTGGTAGGGTAGTGGAAGGGGGACCCTCACCTACCCCCTCCACCCCCTCCATTCCCCCTTTTTCGTGCCAAACAATTCTAAATTTCAACCGATATTAAATAATGAAACTTGTGTATTGGCGCGATACGTTCATTGTTATGGATCAGTGATAAGAATGTGTCGCAAAACTCGAGCCAACGAAAGTAAGATCCGTCAAACTTTGAAATTTGTATCTGAGGCAATTTAAATCCTAACGGGTTGTGATGATCGACATTACATTGAGCCGATGACGAATGACTTGAATATAAATCTTTGTATTATATATTATTACTTTTGTCATGCTTACTCGAATTGTATTTTTGAATTATGCACTGAGCACTAGCAATGTTTGAGATAAAAAGATGCTCAATGTCATCTCGCTCGTCAATTTCGTTTGCTAAATTTCCAAAATTTAAAACATCGATCTGATTTTGCAAGTCATCATAACGATTTGAAAATTACTCAAATTTACTTAGTTTTAGTGTTAACTCGGCTAACTCAATCGAAGTTAGCGTTTCGTTTGTACGTAAATGATTTAAATAATTTTTAAACTTAGTAATCTACCCCTATATTGAGCTACGTTTCACTAAAATATCAAGTAAAACTTGTGAATCTTTTGTACTAATTTCACCTCCCATCATGCATAAAAATCAATGTTTGAATTACCACAAAAACAACAGAAATGATAATAGTGAAACTCAATAAAAACAATTATTTGAATAGATAAGCATAGAAAGTTTTTGTACGTAAAGTAATAAAAAATCGCTCACGCTCCTCAACTTGGCGTCACCTTAATCCGGCCCTGGCTGCACCAGATCACCAGGCTCGCAGTTCCAAGATGCTGTCAGGTCCCGTTATGATTCTTTTTTGTAACAGGATCGTTTCGTGCGATTGAGCAACATCACTGAAATGTTCGGCAATGAGCGTGAATTTATTGCAATATAAACAATGAAAAAAACTGGTCAAAACCTTTGTTATGTTAATTATTTTTTAATAGCTTGATTTTAGGGACAAAATAGAATGTTTATAACGATAAAGAAACAATAATTTGTAAATAGAAAAAACTAGAACACTTTTTGTTACCTGAGATGAGGGTACCTTACATAAGTTTTTCGGTAATTAATCTAGAAAATACGTAATTATCATTGTAGAAAATGCTTGATTGATATGTGGGAACATTGTATATGGATATATAGCACAAGTAGAATGCAAACACCAAAATATAGGTAAAAAGTGATCGGAAATGTTCGGTAGGTATGGTAGGTGAATTTGATTGAATTAGGAACATTAAAGGAACGTATCTGCATTGGCCTGTGCTGTGGCGCGATGCTGATTGCTGATCGCCCGGCTGTGGCTGCAATGGATATTTCTACGTGATGATGGTGGCCGTTCGGAATTTTGACCCGACCCGTAGCTGCTGCTGCTGCTATATTCTCTTTCTGGACTCTTCTCCGAAGATCGTCTGGTTTCTACGGTCGCCAATATGTTTACGCCCACTTGGACGAAATAAAAGTCCCTGGATCACTTCTTACGGCGTTTATTGCTCTCTTGTACAAATATATTGTATATGGAAGGTGATGAGATGCTTGTCTCTGGACGGTTGAAAACGCACTGAATTTCTATGTCAAAGTCCTTACAAAAAACGACGAATGTTCACTAAGACGATAACTTAAACATTACAATTAACGCAGGCGTTACCACCTAGTATTAATAGTATAATCGGTTCAAATTCCGGCATGATGTTTAATGCCATCCACTGTGTAAGACGGTTTGGAATAGGTGTCCTAAGTGAACTATCCAGCGCCTTATTATCTTAGTGCGTAGTTTTTCTCTGGAGCAGAGACCGCGGCTCGGCAAACGTAGTGTAGGACGCTCTCCAGCTAGGTGGGCAAGCTGGCAGCGGCTGAAAACAGATCTGAAGATCGAGCTCAGTGGCGTGCCATACGTGAGGACTATGCCCAGCAGTGGACAGTGATGATCAAGCGCCTAGTCTCAATTCCATCTTCCATTTCCAGAAAATCACTTAACATTAGGTGAGAAATTGGTCAATCTGGTTTGCTTGAATTAAATATTCAATATCAGTAATTTAATTGGATGCATCGTATTTGCATGCTATCACTGTATAGAGTTTTAAACTAATCTCGAAATTTGTTATGTATCTTCGTAGTGTAATAAAACCTTCGTCTAACATTGTCATTGGTCTCTAACTTCACCGCCGACCTATGTAAATACACCAAACTATTGTACGTTAATGAATTTGAGGCTTTCAATGGTCAAACTGGAAAGTCAAAATTAGACTTCACACAGAGTTTCAGTTGGAAAATATACTTGTAACTACTACTAATAGCAGATCTATGTATGTATAATCTGTTTATTGAGAATATTAATTATGAAATATCATTGAGTGCGAGCTCAGTGGCGTGCCATAGGAGAGGCCTATGTTCAGCAGTAGATGAATACCGGCTGCTATTGATGATGATGATGATCATTGAAGTAACAGGATACCTAATTTCAAATTGATCAGTCCTATAAAAATTTGGTCTCATAGCCTCGTTAACTAGAACAGAGCTCATATTCATCACACGGCTGATCGATTTGTTTAAACCATGCTAACAATACTTATGTTAAAATCACAAATCAAACAAAAAATACTAAATCAAAATCGGTTTATCCGTTGGAGAGTTACGATGTCAGACACAGACACACACATACACAGATACATAAACACAATGAACCTGGTACCTCTGGCGTCAAAGCCGACCATTCTCCCACTACACCTACCACGGGGCCCTCATCAGTTTAATAAAAATATGTGATGAGATACACAAGTGCTTACAATTGTGTAACTCTAAAGTGTTCTCGATTGTGTTCGTTATTAAAAAATAAAACCGGCTAAGTCGAATTGGACTCGCCCACCGAGGCTTCCGTACCAACGTTGGTTAGTACCAATTAATTAAGAGCTCTGAATTCTATGAGTGCTCATATAACTCAGAGGCCTATCTTAATTAGAGAAACTATGTATGTTTGGGGACACCCTTTAATTTTAAACTTTTTTATTTTTTGAAATGTTTCCTTTATTTGTGCTGAAGACCTTGCTTCTTGCCAAATTTCATGATTCTAGATCAACGAGAAGTTGTTACTTCCGGTTGACCTAGAATTGTAAATTTTGGCCAAAGTCAAGGTCTTACAGCACAAGTTCTGAAAGGAAACATTACAAAAAAAAAATGAAAATTAAGGAAAATTTTTGTACTTACAAGTTTTCGCCAAAATCTAAATTTGCCAATATATTTTTAACGTGTTGACTGTGTGATTTTTATACACCTAATAGGGACTATAGATCTCAATATCTGGTATACATTTCGTCTTGCTAGGTCTACCCGTTCCTGAGGAAATCGGTGGTGACACAAGGACGGAGAGACGGACAAGAAAGTGATCTTATAAGGGTTCCTTTTTTTACCTTTTGAGGTACTGAACCCTAAAAAGAAATTTAGATTATCTATTGTACAACATTACTTAACTGCTATAAAACATATAAATATTACTCATCTTACATTCTATCAGTGTTGCAAAATATGACCCAGTTCCTCTAGTAATGCTGGGCATGACTACTGGGAGTAACGCTGGTTTTCCATCGAGACGCTCAAAAATGACGTCAAGGAACCTATTTCATTTACCTATAACTATTTTATTATTAATATTTCCCATTCTAGTCCTAGAGTGCTACCATCCTCGACCGCATCGTCATTTGCCAACTTGCAAAGTGAGATAGTAGTCAAACGCTAACCTATATTATATAAAAAAAATATTAGAAATCTAATATATTTAAAAAAAAAAAAAAAAAAATATATATATAAAGTGTGAGACACTTCAAAGAAACATAATATTTTATTTACGCAGTGCAACATCTCTCGTCGGATTTGAAAACTGTAATGATTTCTTCCGAATGATTAACTTACGTAATAAGTAGTCATAGATGGCGCCACCAATGCATAATTGGGTTAACAAAATGCAATCCACTAATTTCGTCGTATCGATGTATCGAACCGTGGCTTAATTGGCAGAGCACCTGGACGTGTAATCCGGGGGGTGCGGGTTCGAGTCCCGTCGGTACGATGAAATTTTGGATTGTGTTTAACAATTTACATTAGAAATCTACTTACTTAATAATTATAAATTGAACTTTGATCTAATAACCTAACGAAGTGTGGTCTGCATCTAGTTTATATTAACTGCTTGATTATCTGTGGTTTCCGTGAACTGGTGAAATATAACGAATGGGCCAAACCGCGGTCGCCGTCCAATCAGTAGCCGCTAGCCAGGGTGGAGTAGATATATAATGTAGAAGTGGCAGAAGGTATACTTGGTACCAGAAGATTTGGTACAGCTTCCCAAATCTTTCAAGCTTTTTGTGGTTGAAACAGGGCTGATTAAGACGCCAAGTTTTTGTCCAAATAACTTTTTCGTCTGATAAAATTCAAAGGTTCGGGGTGTGTTTTTTGGTTTAAAGATTTAGTTTTAAGGTGCGCGGTGAACATATATTCAGTTTAAAGCTGCAAAAACAGACTCGCTAGTAATATTTGTTAACAAGCAAGCACGCTTGCCTGTTGGTAACTAAGTCGTACGATACGTCATTTTAAGATTCTAGAATTTTGCACTGATGCGACGGATATGTACTTAACACACGCGCACGCCTATGTTTCAGCTTCGCAGATATATATATTTTATGAGACATAATTATATAATATCTTAAAATATACCATAACGATAGCTAAAACGCATAACCATCCCTACTGTTGTCTCCACTGTGTCCGAATAACCCATCAGTAATTACCCCGGCGCGATTCGTTAACACGTGGAACTGAAGGTTCCGAGCAAACACGGGCGCTAAACACTAGTCTAGTTAACAAGTTGACAACTCTCGATGTTGTTTTAACAACAACCTGTTTACACGTTCGCGGGTGATTTGTAGCTGATTTTGTAGGAAACTAGTTTACTGCTCGTTACTGCACTTACGTAGTACTTTGTAGTGGTGGGACTTTTGCTAGTCCGCCTGGGGCGGTACCAAGACTTTGCCAATTCATTTTCAGCCGTGAAATGGCAATATTTTCGGTTGAAATGGCAAGGTGTCCAGTGAAATTACAGGGCATGTGAGACTTAATATCTTTACGTTTCAAGGTAACAGGCGTCGTGCAGTGACATGCTAAATTCTGGCTGCCCAGAATTTTGCATGCTGCTGTTCTGTAATAGGTAGACGTCATCGCTTACCATCAGGCGAGCGTCGTGCTTGTCCTGTTACCTTATATCATAAAAAAAAAACTTCAGTTACGTAAAATACCGTACGTATACATAGACATCTATTTTTAGGGTTCCGTAGCAAAAATAAATGGCAAATAATGAAACCCGTATAGATTCGTCATATCTGTCTGTCTGTCTGTCTGTCTGTCCATATGTCACAGCCACTTGATTCTGAAACTATTCAGATTACACAATTGAAACTTGATATGTAGGTGTATTCTCTGAACCGCTTTACGATTTTTATCATTTGAAAGATAGACACTTCTAAAGTGATAAAATGTGTGCCCCTTCCCCTTTAACTTCATAAACACTTTCAATGTAAATTGGTTTAAACGAGATATATTCATCAGATTTTGAGATATAGCAACCGCAAATATCACTTTGTTTTTCATAGAAACACTATGAAAAACAAAGTTATTTTTTTGGTGACAAAAAATTGTAGTTATAAATTACCTTACTGTGTTACGGAACTCTACGAACGTACTTTTAGTAAAATTTTGAACCGATAAAAAAAACGGAGGAGGTTCTCAAGTCGACGCGTATATATTTTTTTTATGTATCTCGATATAGGTTCCGAGCAAGTCCGTCGCTCTTCTTCGAGAGTGGAGTCACGCGGGGAGAGCGCGATGATCGCTGTGGGCCGCCGCTAGTTGAATTAGGCTTGAAAGCAGTGTGGGAATAATTTTTTTTACTGTTTTTTTTTTACAAAGAACTGGGTAGCACTTGATCAATATCTCACCTGATGTAAAGTGATGATGCGATCGATGATGGAGCGTGCTTACCCATAATAAACCTATTCACTCGCGATTTGAAGAACCCCATATTGTTCTTAACCGGATACACAGACTCAGGCAGGGTATTTCATTCCTTGGCGAATCGTATGATGAACGAAGAAGCAAATTGCTTCGTTCGGGTAGATGGTATATCCACCATAAATTGGCCATTAACTTGTCTGCAAATAAAAGATGGCAGTGAAATGAAGTACTAGACAACAGATATAATATGTCCAAACTGTCCAAAGGATTATGGTGCATTTTAGCTAAAAAACATTAGAGCGGAACTCGGCAAACCGATAGGCAACGTGTCTTTGTTCAGTAGATGGTTATAACCATGGCTAAAACTAACCGAGGGTGGTCACCCATTTTGGACCACTTAGGGTTGACGTGCTTGTTCTAAAGCTAATAAAAAATTTTTGGACCAAGGACTATAACTGATAATGAACCCAAAAGCCCTAAAAGGTTTCGTTTGCGTTTAGATTAACCAAATCTTCGTACTAAACACTTAAATCCCGGTAAATTTGGGACAAGAATTAAATAATTAATTGTACTAATGGAACTCCCAAACAATAACAGAGCTGTCTGAAAATAACCCTTTTGTGAATTATTTCGTCGATAATTTTATCGCTAACTACGGGTGAGCTAAGGGTACTTGGTATGCACAATCTTAATATTTTCGTCTTTAATCGTCTTTACAAAGACCTTGAGAACCATCGGAGCGAAAAAACTTCTGGATTTAATTTTAACCAATTATGAATATTGATGGCACCATCTGCAATTACTGTTTAGCAGTAATTACTCGGATAAAACCATTACAGATTTCTGATCCGACGAGAGACTGCACTGCTTAATAGAAATTGTAAATGACGAATTGTGTCAAGAATATAAAATGTTAATAACACATAATATAATAAGCCGCACAATCATTATCTCTGTGCAAAATTCTAGCCAAATATGTCTAACTATTCAGCCATACTATATACATAAACATACTATATACTATATACATACTATATACATACTATATACATAAACATACTATATACTATATACATAAAATATTCGACTACAAATACGCTATTGATAATATCTACGATCATTAAGATAAGTTTAAAAACTAAAAAACCGACTTCAATGCCCCGCGAGTCAATTTCAGTAGCAAGTTTGAGACGTTTATCGTCATATCTCTGGAGATACGAATCAGATCTCGATGAAAATAAAATGGGAG
Organism: Cabera pusaria; assembly: GCA_954871355.1. Classification (NCBI taxonomy): domain Eukaryota; kingdom Metazoa; phylum Arthropoda; class Insecta; order Lepidoptera; family Geometridae; genus Cabera; species Cabera pusaria. Next base: position 530,648 of record OX940911.1, read on the forward strand.
CACCTCGGACACGTACCCTACCGATTACAAAAATAATCATTCGAAACGGTTCTGAATATACGGAGTAATTGCGGAACAAACACAAAATAAAATCTTTAAAAAAAAAAACCGACTTCATTACCTCAAACAGGCACTCCAAAACCGAAAAATAAATTACTTAATATAATTATTATAAGCACTACCCACTTATCTATTTGAAGTCTGTGCCAGCCAAGTCTATTGGATAGTAGATAGATACTATGTATGTAGTAGTAGTAAGTAGGTAGATACATGTAGGTAGTATCTATCTACTACCTCTTAGACTTGGCTGGCACCGACTTCAAATAGATAAGTGGGTACCGCTTATAATAATTATATTAAGTAATTTATTTTTCGCTTTTGAGTGCCTGTTTGAGGTATTGAAGTCGGTTTTATTTTTTTTGAAAAAGATTTTATTTTGTGCAAAATAAGTTTTAATTAAATTACATGCATCTATCAAATTTCGTGTCTGGGCCGTTATACACTGACGGATATATACTTTGTGAAAATTTATCTACAAGTTACAAGTTACAAGTATCTACCTATTACGGTTAAGAAGGTACATCTGTAAAGTGCGCACATATAGACACACGGACGGACGGACGGACGGACGAACGGACAACAAAGTTTCAGAAAGTGATCATTTGGTACCCTTTGGGTTCGGAACCCTAAAATGCCGCGCTAGTGAAAATATTCACTTGTCATAATGATGTCATCAAGGTATCAAAGGAAAATGTCCAAAATGGCCCTGTGCAATAAAAGTATCTGACACACACGATAATTAATTGTCTATTTTATTACAATAATTCCAAATATTTTTATAACACGGACTAGTTGTATTCCAAAATGAATATTAAAAAGTATTATTTACGATTATTAACATTAATTGCCGCCATATTATGCCCCACACAGTCTGAATCACTCTACTAAGAGTTGGCACTTCCTTACATTGTTAATACTCGAATTATGAAAGCACTGTGTAGCCAACCTAACAACGAAAAGTATTATTTACGTAGTAACTATTATATAATCTGTGGTATTATGCTTATAATTTTTAGGGTTCCGTACCCAAAGGGTAAAACGGGACCTTTCTAAGACTCCGCTGTCCGTCTGTCTGTCTGTCTATCTGTCTGTCTGTCTGTCTGTCTGTCTGTCTGTCTGTCTGTCCGTCTGTCACCAGGCTATATCTCATGAACCGTGACAGTTAGACAGTTGAAATTTTCACAGATGATGTATTTCTGTTGCCGCTATAACAACAAATACTAAAAACAGAATAAAGTTAAAAATAATAGAGAGTCCCCATACAAGAAACGTGTTTTTTTCGGCATTTCACGCCATCTATGAACGTTTAGTAAGGTAAACGTCCCATAGATGGCGTTATATTGAAATGTCAATTCCTAACACCTTTGTTAGACGTTAGATTGTGTTATAAAAAATAAAATGTTTAATAATTATTTTATTTTTTGCTGGCGAAAAATAATAGTGGTTTGATTTTTTGCTCGATCTTATAAAATATTGTAGTGTGGTACGGAACCCTACGAGTGCGAGTCCGGCTTGCACTTGGCCCGTTTATTTTTTGCAGTGTTGGTTGGTACAAAGTTCGTTTATAATTCTGAGTTATTTATGTATGCAGTGTCGCGGGCGGGACTGATATGGCCGCCATCTTCGCCAAACGTCATGTCATGTCAAAAAATATTAGGTGTGCTCTTTGCACATTAACAAGACTTTGCCTGGTAGAACATTCCTGTGAAGACAAATTAATTCTCCCCATCTTTGTTTCTATCTCGCTCACAGTTACCGTAAGAATATCTGTCAATAATACATCAATTCAAAAAATTAAAACCACACCCGACTGATTTGTATATGTAATCCGAGTTTATAATCAAAGCATATGTATAACTTTGTAAATTGAGACCATTCCAAGGAGATGTATCAGAATTAGATCAATTACCATATTTTTGCAATATCATTGAAGTAACAAGATACTGCGACAGCGCCATTTTGATTTTTTGACATCCGCGGTCAAAGGACTACGAGCTTACGAAAGTTGCTATCGTAGTTGGTTAAAAACCAAAAAAGAGCTGATAATATTTAAACGGCTGAACAGATTTTCATGAAATAAAGCTAAGAACACTCTCGACGAAGACATCTATCAAACATAATAAACTAAATCAAAATCGGTTCATCCGTTTGGGCGCTACGATGCCACGATGACAGACACACAGATACACAGATACACACGTCAAACTTATAACACTCCTTCGTTTTGCGTCTAGGGTTAAAAACCAAAATCAACGTGAAGAAAGATGTAAAAACATTATTCAAGGTCATATTTATTAGTCTTCAAAAGTATATGCAATAGCAACCTCCATTGTGTATAATCTTCTTGGGACTCTTCTTCTAAAACCAGTACATTCTCCTATGTTTGAGATATTCATCTCCATATCTCTGAAGATACTGATCAGATCTCGATTAATTTAAAATGGGACCACTTTGGAAACGTACCCTACCCATTAATAAGTTATTTTTCAAAAAAAATAAAACCGACATCATAATCACAAACAGGCACTCAAAAGCGAAAAATAAATTACTTAAAATTATTATAAGAGCTACCCACTTATCTATTTGAAGTCGGTGCCAGCCGAGTCTAATAGGTAGTAGATAGATACTGAAACATGCACTGGGTTGCGGGTGCACGTAATGGTACGGTTGGCAACCCTACATTAATAAGGGGAATTAAACATGTGTTTTAAGTGTGACGTTCGACGTCTAGATGAAAGCTGAATGGCTCAATACCTTTGTTTTTTTTTTGTAAATTCAAAGCGTTATATTTCTGTTATATCTATATTTTTTGTTGAATATGATCTATTTAATGTTATTTGACGTGTGTAAGTGCTAATTTTTAATTTGCCCATATACTGAATAAATGCTTTGACTTTGACTTTGACTTTGATAATACCTACATGTATCTACCTACTTACTAACCTACATGTACCTACTTACTACTACTACATACATAGTATCTATCTACTATTCAATAGACTTGGCTGGCACCGACTTCAAATAGATAAGTGGGTAGCGCTTATAATAATTTTAAGTAATTTATTTTTCGCTTTTGAGTGCCTGTTTGTGATTATGAAGTCGGTTTTATTTTTTTTGAAAAATAACTTATTTTCCCCATTTTAGTGCATAACAAGTTTTAATTAAATTACATGCATCTATTACATTTGGTGTCTGGGCCGTTATACACTGACGGATATATACTTTTTGAAAATTTCAAGTATGTACCTATAACGGTTAAGAAGATACAGATCTGTAAAGTGCGCACATATGTATAGACACACGGACGGACGGACGGACGGTCGGACGAACGGACAACAAAGTCTCAGAAAGTGTTCATTTGGTACCCTTTGGGTTCGGAACCCTAAAAAAATTGACTTTAAATGCCTTGCTAAAGTGATAATATTCACTAGTGATAATTATGTCATCAAGGTATCAAAAGACAATGTCCAAAATGGCCCTGTGCAATTAAAGCATCTGACACACACGAAAATTAATTGTCTATTTTATTACAATAATTCCAAATACTTTTATAACACGGACTAGTTGTATTCCAAAATGAATATAAAAAAGTATTATTTGCGATTATTAACATTACTTGCCGCCATATGGCCAACAGAGTACTGAATCACTCTACTACGTTATAAGAGGCACTTCCCTATATTGTTGAAACCCGAATTATGAAAGCACTGTGTAGCCAACCTAACAACGGAAAGTATTATTTACGTAGTAACTATTATATAATCTGTGGTATTATGCTTATACATTTTTTTTTGCAGTGTTGGTTGGTACAAAGTACGTTCATAATTCTGAGTTATTTAATAATGTATGCAGTGTCGCGGGACTGAAATGGCCGCCATCTTCGGCAAACGTCATGTCATGTCAAAAAATCTTAGGTATGTTTAAAAAAGTTTGCACCCTAACAAGACTTTGCCCGGTAGAACATTCCTGTGAAGACAAATTATTTATATTTATATATAATTATTTATTATAATTATTAATATATAATTATTTATTGAGGGCCCGGTGGCGTAATTGGGAGAACAGTCGGCTTTGATGCCGTGGTACCGAGTTCAAACCGCCGTGCACCAATGAATTTTTCGATCGAAAAATATATGTGCGCTTCTCACAGTTGCCCTCCGGTGAAGGAAAACATCGTTAAGAAACCAACAACCCCCGCATGGTGGTAGGACATATCTAGTGTCCGCCTGGCCAGCTACCACCCTCAAGTTAGAAAATCTGTCGTCAAACATCTTATGTGTTCAGGCAGCTATCCTTGAGAGCCAGTTCCCATTCTAGTCCACTTCTCTATCTTCGACCGCATGATCACTTAGCAACAGGTGAGATAGTGGTCAAACGCTAGCCTATAAGATATTAAAAAAAAAAAAAAAATTATCCCCACCTTTATTTCTATCTCGCTCACAGTTACCGTAAGAATATCTGTCAAAAACCAAAATCAACGAGAAGAAAGATGTAAAAACATTATTCAAGGTTATATTTTTTAGTCTTCAAAAGTATATCCAATAGCAACCTCATTTGTGTATAATCTTCTTGGGACTCTTCTACTAAAATCAGTACATTCTCCTATTTTTGAGGTATTTATCTTCATATCTCTGGAGATACTTATCAGATCTCGATAGAATTAAAATGGGACCACCTCGGAAACGTATCCTACCTATTAAAAAAAGAATCATTTGAATCCGTTCACAATTGACGGAGAAATCGCGTAACATACACACAAAAAAAAAAAAAAACATACATACGAATTGAGAACCTCCTCCTTTTTTGTGAAGTCGGTTAAAAAAAGAATCATTTGAATCCGTTCACAATTGACGGAGTAATCGCGTAACATGAACACAAAAACAAAAAAACATACAGAAGAATTTAGAACCTCCTCCTTTTTTGTGAAGTCGCTTAAAAAAGAAAAAAAATCATTTTGGAAGTTGGTTGAACATAAATAAAAAAAAATCTCAACAACAATAAAACGTCTAAGAAATAAACATTTAATTTGATTTCGCCAAATTTTTATTACTAAGCGTTCTTATTTCGCTTAAAAAATAAAAGTTTGAATTGTGTATTGGCTTTGTTTAACAGACCGTTATGAACGAATACCGTTCACAGTTCCAAATACCAATAGGCGTTTGAACTGTGTATACTCTAGTGGAATTTGTATCGCAGTTTGTAGTAGTATCTCTTTGAACACGTAGCATATAAACACATATATAAGAAATACTGGCCAGTTTGACTCGCGTACCTAGGATTCCATACAAATTTGAAGACATTATTGCTCTAAATAAAAGACAAAAACTAACTTCGTCGCTTGATCCATAGACACGGTGTTTGCAGAACCAGCGATGTCTAGAATACGAAGTATTTCGATTTCCCCGCCACTGACAATTTTAAAAATAATTTCATCAAACATTCTTTTATCCTCCGAAAAATAACCTTCTTTCACAATTGTCTTATAAAAAGCTTTCAAAGGCTTGTTCTTGTTAAAAATCCGTAAATATCACTACTATAATACTGGCGCAGACTTTCCGCGCCATTATTTATCTTTCACGACTTTTTAGTAAATCGCGCGATTTCTGTTTCAAAGGCGCGTACAATACGCGCGTCAAAATTGCGTAACAAAGACCCAAATTGGCAACGTTTGACATAAAGGGGCCTATATCACCGTTCATTGTGTGCTATGGAAACAGTACGTAAGCTTACATGTTTTTTTGGTCCAAAATTTTCTTATTGCAGATATTGCACTAGAAAAGTGTCAACGTTACGAAAGTAACGAAAGTTAAAAAAATATAAAACTGTCCAAATCACACGAGGTGGTAAAATGTTTGTTAGAGCCAGTTATATTTACTCGTATAGATAGTGTATGCATTAAAGAATTTAATAATCGATTAGAATCCAACACAACTAGGAGTAATAAATACATTATGAATGCCCAAAAAATATTTTTTTATCGTGAACGTACAGTGACTGTTTAATTCAAAGTGTAACAAAAATTGACTCGCGTGATATCCGGGTATTTATGAGTAACTTACAAAGTTAATAAATATGTTACGTAACTTTAACCGAGTTCAATAACTGCAATGCACCGCACTAAAACACTGTTAGCAAAAATATTGTCACGGTCTTGGCAACATGCCTCCGAAAAACCTACTTTCTGTTATTTAGGGATAAAAGGTTTACTAAATAAAGCTGTTAGCGAAACTCGATTTTTCACGTCAATTTATTGTGGAGAACAAGTTTAGACGTTTTAATATCTATTATACGATGGAGGCATTCAAGGTGGATCGCGTTTAGTTCAGGTTTTATGATGTGTGAACATTGAATGGAGAGGCTTAGGTGGTGAGAACACGCGAGCTCGAAAGGACGCCAGGCTTCAAGGAGAATTTAGTACTTTTATTTATTTTTTGATATTTTTGTGTACCTTGAACATCATATTGTACAAATATGGAAGAATGAAACTACATGTAAAGTAGATAATCCTTTATTTCTAACCAACTATGGTGCAGGTTCCTACAATAATTTAAAACTCGAGCGACTACCATGTTTTACCTGCGACAAACGTTTGCGCGATTCAGGACTAGTCGCTCACCGTATCAGCGCCGTCTATTATATACGGCGTGAACTAAATTGATGCAAACAACTTATACACATTATATAAACAGTGAATTACTTAAATATAAAAAAGAATAAGTTACTCAGACCCTGCATAAATCCTTCGTCATCGTCGTCGTTCGTGTATATCAATGTCCACTATGACATGCCACTGAGTTTGATATTTAGTTGATTGTTTCCAACCGCTGCCAGCCAGCTTACTTATATCAATCATCATCACCATATCAGCCGGCATAAGTCCACTGCTGGGCATAGGCCTCTCCCAAGTCATGCCACTGAGCCCGATCTTTGGCTCTTTGTTTCCAGTCACTGCCCACGGCTTTGCGAATGTCGTCACTCCACCTGGTCACAGGGCGTCCTACGCTACGTTTACCGATTCGCGGTCTCCACTCTAGAACCAGTCTACCCCAACGGTTATCGGTCCTACAGCAGATATGACCGGCCCACTGCCACTTCAGTTTGCAAATTCGTTGAGCTATGTCGATCACTTAAGTTCTGTGGCGAATTACTTCGTTCCGGATTCGATCCCGCAGAGAAACACCGAGCATAGCTCTATCCATTACTCGCTGAGCAACTTTTAATTGGTGAACGAGTCGAACCGTGAGTATCCACGTCTCGGCTCCGTATGTCATGAAGGGTAGGACGCACCGATTAAAGACTTTTGTCTTTAGGCACTGTGGTATATGCGACGAGAAGACTTGACGGAGTTTTCCAAATGCTGCCCAGCCCAGCTGAATTCTTCTCTGAATTTCCTTTTCGAAGTTATGTTTGCCTAGTTGGAGCGTCTGCCCTAAGCAAACGTCGTATATCATATGTATACTATAACATTTTAAACACGTTATTTTTAAATCATAATACCTGGGCAACCGAGTTATGCTCGATTTATTTGTGTAAAATTGCATTTATACAAAAACCTAACCATATAGGTTAACTGAAAAAGCAAAACCTATCCACAATTGTCTGAAACCCAAAAGGCGTCAACTTGCAACAAAACCCACAATCTCATAAAAATCCATCAAAAAGCCACATAAAACCGTCCTCAGGCTAACCATTTACATTCGCAAAAAATGCCTTAAATCTTTCAACTCGTATTTATAAGCTTGTTTCGCCCAAATATTATGTAAATTAGGTGTTCCGCTGTAAAATGACAAGAAATAAATTGCCAAGTCCTGGGCGGAGCGGATAATGGAAGCCAGCAGGGTGGTATTTTACTCTGACACAAAAATGGATCGACTATAATATCGTTTAATTAAAAACTAAAAAACAACCGACTTCAATGCCGCGCAATTCATTTTCAGTACCAATTTTGAGATGTTTATCTCAATATCCCTGGAGATACTTATCATACCTCGATAAAATTACCATGGTACCACACTTGGGATATCTCCTTTCGAACAAAAAAAGAATAATCGAAATCGGTTCATAAACGACGAAGTTATCCGCGAACAAACATAAAATATATATATATATATATATATATATATATATATATATATATATACGGTCGAATTGAGAAACCTCCTCCTTTTTTTGAAGTCGGTTAAAAACCTGGGTTTTATGAGGTTAACTATTGACCATGTCCACTTCTCATTACCTTGTACCGATGTAGTCTTGGATGTATGTACACTTTTGCCGTCACTTTATCTGTCGCCAAGCATCTAATGTGTTCCGGCAACTAACCTTGAGAGCCAGTTCCCATTCTAGGCTTAGAGTGCTACCATCCTCGACCGCATCACCACCTTCCAACAGGTGAGATAGTGGTCAAACGCTAGTGGTCAAAAGCTTCTATGATGTATAAAATAAAAACTTTCACAGAAGGTGGTCCCCCGTTAATTAGAAAATGACCTGAAAGCTTACATTAGTTCGATCAACGGTTTGGTCTCAGTAGATACTATCGCATGTGAATTTACTGCTTCAAATGCTATTGAACTGTAAGTATGTCAAATGTAATATTTAGTTTAGTTTTGTGATCCCAAAATGACATTGATATATCATTAACATTTGACATTTAATTATAATTTTTTTGGCTTGACAGCTGTCATTAGACACAATTTTACTCAGTGGTGCTACCTGGTGAACAAGAAGACGGCAGAGCAGCCCCTATTCATTTGGGTCTGTTTTACATATTTGACCAAACATTCATTGCATCTTTCCCTTAGCCTCATTTATAAGGGATATTTCATATTCAGTATTGCTTTGGTAAGATAAAATTATAGAAATCAAACTGCTTACTTAACCGGCAATAGCCCAATGACGAGTACATCCGATCCCCACCCATTACATCATTGACGTGAACCCACTCCGAACACAAATATATTATTTAGATTAGTTGCAGGGGTTAACAAGACTACTAGAAATGTGCAACACACATTGCTATGAATGAAATTCCTTGCCTGGGTCTGTGTTTCCGATTACATACAACTTAACGTTCTTCAAGTCGAGAGTGAATAGATATCTAATATTTTGGATAAGCGCGCTACATCATCGACCGCATCATCACTGAACATCAGGTGAGATAGTGGTCAAGAGCTACTCATTTTCTCATAAAAACAAAAAATGCTTATTTTCAACCAACTTCCAAAAATAAGGAGGTTCTCAATTCGTCTGTATGTTTTTTAAGCTATTGCATAGCTTCTATCGCGGGCCTTGCGCGTGGAGACCGAATTCAGAAATTGCGTAACGAAAATAACCTAACACCCATAATTATGCCTTCTCTTTTATTGTAATTGATTCATCACGTTCAAAACAGAGACAGAGCGAATATTGGCTATAGCCATAGTTACTATTATCCAATTTCACTACTATTGATGAAACCAAAGACGACCTTATCTCTACTACGCTAAGGCTTAAAAAATGAGGTTCGTTAGATCGAACTGTAATGGACAGTTGGTTTTTGCAGTTGCACTTAGCTTTACGCATGCGCGAAACCGAAAAGCGTTCATTAAAGCTTGACCTTTGACAGGTTTTTATAGTTACAACTTTGTACCTTACTGCTTTCTAAATAAGGTCGTAATAACTTTACGATAACTAGATAGAAGAAATGTAGCATTGGTTTTTGAATGCGCGCGCAGGTGGCGGTTGGCGCCAAGACGCGTGTGTTTGTTTTCAAACATTTTAATCACTTTTTAAAGTTTTTACTTCGTTTGATCCGTGGTTCGATTGCTTTGAACGATTTGTGTGTGCGGTGAATTCCATATTGTTTGTGTTAATTGCTGTGTTGTGTTTTAGCCCCTAAGTGATTTAATTTAGGATTGAGTGTGTTATAGATTATTGACTAATTAAAAATGCAATTTAGAAGACAGATTTTGAAGATGACAGACGGACGGACGGACTAACGGAATGGACGGACAGAAGGTAAAATTTGTAAATAATTTCTTGAAGTTGTTAGCGCGCCTTGTATATTAAAATCATTCTCTATATGGCGATTTTTAAATGCGCCACAATTTTTGCACTACAGGTAAATATTGTGCTAGTCCTAAGTCCTAAGCCTAGAAAATCATGAAGAAAAATCGCCAATATCATACTAATCTTTTTAGTAGTTCTACTGCATAAAAAAAAATGGCAGTCCCCGAGTGCCACACGTCTTTTTGTATGTATGTTACGCGATTACTCCGTCAATTGTAAACCAATTTGAATGATTCTTTTTTTAATCAGTAGGATATGTTTTTGAGGTGGTCTCATTGTAATTTCATCGTGATCTAATAAATATCTTCAGAGATATGATGATAAGCGTCTCAAACTTGCTACTGAAATTTAGTCGCAGGGCATGGACGTCGGTCGGTTTAATTCTATAATAATTAAGATAGTTTAAAAACTAAAACAACTAACTTCAATGCCTGCCTTCCATTAAAGAATACAAATTAAAACTACATATTTCAACGCCCAATTAATTTAACATAAGCTGTTAACGTTCACTACCCAATAATGGACTGCATGTTCATATTACTGTTTTAAACGTAATACATTTAACGTTTTATATAAGCGCCGTCACCAACTAAAATGTATATGATGAATAATATCGTATTTTACAGTGAAATTTACACAAAAGAGAACACGGGTGGATTTAATTATATAATTAGTCAATACTGTATTGATTTATCTAATTTTATATGCATTTAGGTATATTTTATTGTAAGTCTAGCCCGATTTACGGAAATTTGATTTGGTAGAAGAAGCGTTTTTTAAACTACGCTGGCGTGGGGTATTTTTACTATATTTTTATCAACTGACTTCCAAGAAAAAAGAGGTTCTCAATTCGTCTATATGTTTTTTTTGTGTATGTTACGCGATTACTTCGTCAATTGTGAACCGATTCGAATGATCCTTTTTAGGGTTCCGAACCCAAAGGGTACCAACGGAACCCTATTACTGAGACTCCGCTGTCCGTCTGTCTGTCTGTCTGTCTGTCCGTCTGTCTCCAGGCTGTATCTCATGAACCGTGATAGTTAGACGGGTACGTTTACGTAATGGTCCCATTGTAATTTTATCGAGATCTGATAAGTATCTCCAGAGATATGATGATAAATGTCTTAAGCTTGCTACTGAAATTGACTCGCGAGGCATGGAAGTCGATTGTTTTAGTTTTTAAACTATCTCAATTATTCAGTTTTATTGCAAAGCGACTAAAAAAACATAATTTAAAGTAATATTAAATACTACTATTTAATATTACTTTAAATTATGTTTTTTTAGTCGCTTCTACATTATTATAATACTTGTCAACTACTTGACAAGTATTATAATAATGTAGGACGCCCTGCGACCAGGTGGAGCGACGACATTCGCAAAGCGGGGGGCAGTGACTTGAAAAAAAGAGCCGAAGATCGAGGTCAGTGGCATGACTTGGGAGAGGCCTATGTCCAGCAGTGGACTGATACCGGCTGATTATGATGATGATGATTATATGTTAAGCATACATTTTCTTGGCTAGAACTTAAGTTTTTATAAATTGTAAACCTTCCTATGTATTTTGTAGTTAGTTTCAAGAGAAATATTTCTTTTTATTCGTAGAACAATTAGATATTGCCTACCACCATGCCTAGTATGAAGTGTAAATACATTCTTTGTCTACGTATATTGTCTACCAAACCGCCTAGTGTTAAGTGTAGATGCATTCTATGATGGAATCGAGCTTGTTTATAAATAGAAAACATTAATGAGAAGACATGTTGTGACAGAAAAACTTACGACTACTCTCATTAGTGTAACTATTTCTTTAACTGGTCTTTGGAAATAGCTTGCGTCGAATATAAAGCTGAATGTCACAAATTGCTTCTGACCCTGTCTTTTGTTGGTGAGTAGGTGGAACTACGACTGTAGCTTACTTTGTAATATGACACTTAAATAAATTGTCTTAATGTACATATATTTATACGTGCGATAAAAAATCGTAATTTCTAACAGACGCACATACAAACAGATAGATAAACGTTCAAGCGAGAACACTTTCATAAATATTAAAACTCATTAACCCAAACCATTAACGATACAATTATTTACGTCAATATCTGGAAACCATTTCACAAATGCAAGTAGACAAAACAAATCTAACAATGCTCGCTTAAAACAAAGACAACAGTGACCTATCAAAGCTTAAAAATATAAAATTCCAAGGAAAAACGAACGAAGGAGACGAAGCGAAGGAGGGAATGGACCGCGGATCTTCGTAATTGTTGCATACAAAGATCTCCCTAACGAGCGTCGAGCAAAAAGAGAGGCTGTGGAAACGCCGAGCTCGACTGTCAATTGTCTTCGAGGTAAATTGTTCAGGATATCATTTGTTGGGTGTTCAATTGTTTTAAAAATATCTATGGGATTCTGAAATGTTTGTTAAGTAAACCCGTAGAAATAGATGGAGATATGGTGGCGCTAGCTTCGTTTTCGTTTGCTCGTACTCGAAAAGTCTCGGTGTGTATTTCATGTTTGTAAAATGATTTTTTTCCTTATGATAAAATGATCTGGTAGACCACTATCTCGCCTGGTAGTAAGCGATATTGTGGTTGAAGATGGTGAACAGGTTAGGTTTAGAATGGTATGATTTTAAAGGACTCCCAAGGAAGCACAAAGTTTACTGTATGTAAACATTTTTTTTTTTTAAATGGGTATCTAACATTATCTATCAACAACTTAATTAGTTCTGTGTAGTCTCGTAGACTAAACATAACCATAAAATGTTATTACGAACGTGAGTATTTAAAAAAAATATATTTTAAGATTAAGGACGCAGCTGTGACTTTTGTCTGTACGCTTAAGCAAATGTTACATTGAACATTATTCAATCGAGAATTTAACGTGATACAGGGGAAAACTTCCTTAAATATTGTCGTAAAACATTACGGTACAATAGTACAATATTTCAACACATATCTGGATAATTTATCATCATCAATGTAGTAAATTTTCGCAACCAAACGTAACATGGAAAACCTTCTAATAACAGTCTGGAGAGAACATCTATGCAAATTGAGTATGTTTTTAAATATTATTAGGCTAGCATTCGACCACTATCTCACTTGTTGGTAAGTGATGATGCGGACTAGGAAGCACACAAGGCCTCGAATGGATGACTGGCTCTCAAGAAAGCTTTTTCATACACATACATATAATTGTTATTTAGTTTAAACCCAACCCACCCATTTATATACACTTGCTATTAGGTACTCAACTTGACCAGCTTTTGGACACAAAAAATAAACTACTTAAAACCAACCTGAAGCCAAAAAGTTTCACCCACCACTTTTCTCTCTAAAAGTTACATAAAGGTAGATAAAGTAAAAGACAACTATAAAACTAGGTTTGCTCCCTAGAGAAACACGATAGCACATAGTTTCTAGTTAAAATCGCACCAACGCGATACTTGTAGTTTACCAGAGTATTATTTGACTTGGACACTTTCTTATTGAATGTCAAGTGGCTACTTTAAAACTATATGCTTGTTCGGAACTTGAGTATAACTTGTTTCATCTGAAGATTCCTTTTAGAAGGGTTTTTGGGGTTCACTGTTAGGAAGTTTTTGTAAGTGCGCTAAGATTTTAGTTTTGCTGTGTGGAAAGTTGCTTAGGATTTTTATATACATATGTATTATTATAGTAATTTTAATTATTTAATTTGGTATTTATAATAAAATTTTGTGGTAAGACTGTGGCAAGTTTGCCTGAGATGGAGCCTTGTTTTCGTCAGTTAATTAACTACAAAATATTAGGAATTGCAAATCAAATTTAGACACGAACATTTTGTTGAAGGAAAAAAAAATAGTGGCAATGTATATAGATATGTATAGTCAATATTATACCTTTGGAAGGTGTACTAATAAGTTCCTATGATGTATAGAGTAGACATTTTATACATCATATCTTAAAAAATATAATAAAAACCAAAAGCTGTTTTTCGGTAACCAAATAATTAGCAATTAGCCATAGAGGTAGGTACATGTAAACCAGAGGCGCCCATCATAAACTGATTTACGTGCCGAGCGGCGCGCGATCGGGCGTGAGGAGTACTTAACGCTAAACTAAGCGAGATGTAGATTCAGCACTGCTTTTTTTTTGAACGTAGAGCTAGTTCGCGACGCGTCATCTGGTACGTAGTACATATACATCGATACAATTAGCTATTCTTGATGGCTCAAAAATTATTCTCAAATAAGCAGTGTGGGCGACAAAATCGGGTACAATTGCACAAAATAATGAAAGATTAAACTGACCAAGTCTAAGTCTCGCACTCGTAGGGTTCCGTACCTACAATACAGTATTTTATAAGATCGAGCAAAAAGTAATAATTAATAAACGTTTTATCAAAACAGAGTTGTGACCCGCGCGCTTATCCATATATTTAAAATCTAACTGTCCTGACTGACTGAGATCTCAACGCACAGCCCAAACCACTGGTCCTACGTATATGAAATTCGGAGGGTGTGTTCTTTGTGAAGTGTAGGCATCTACTAAGAAAGGATTTTTTGAAATTCCACCACTATTTGGGTGAAATGAAGGGTTGAAATTTCTATAAAACTTTTTATTCTCTGGGTCAATTGTCTCGAAAAAATGGTACACATACTCTTTAATTAAATTAGTGAGTTACGGGTATTACAATTTTTCCAAAATCATCGCCCACGCGCTTTTCTGACTAACTGAATGACTGCCTGATATATCAAAGCACTGCCTATAAACCACTTGTCCTAGAGACATGATATTTGGAGGGTGAGTTCTTTGTGAAGTGCAAGTATCCACTATCAAATAGTTTTTCGAAATTTCACCTCTAAGAGAGTATGATGTAAGGTTACATTTTCTGTGATTTTTTTAATTCTCTGGGTCACTAGATTGTCTCGAAAATTGGTCTTTTCTCTTTAATCTTATATTTTCTCTATAATATTAATCTCTTTAATGAAAATTATGACGTGTATCACAATTTTTCCAACATCATCCCTTACACGTTTGTCTGACTAATATATCAATGCACTACCTAAACCACTGGTTCATGACATTTGGAGAATGTGTTTATTGTAAAGTGTAGGTATCCACTAAGAAACGGTTTTTCGAAATTGAACACCCCTGACGGTGATATGAGCGATTGAATTTTCAGTAAAACAATTTATCCTCTGGGTCGCTCGATGGACTTGAAAATTGGTACACATACTCTTCAATTAAAGAGACAAGTGTATTACAGTTTTTCTAAAATCGTCCCGGACACATTCGTTTTGTATGAAATAATATTAAAAAACAATTACGCAACTATTTTTTGACTACTCCGACTTTATCGAACCACCCCTTCGAAGTTTAATTTCAAAGTCTGCTTTGCTATGATTATAAATAAATCTTAAGGCCAAACTCTTAATTTAACAAGCGTAGACTTGCGAGAACTACTTTTTACACCCGTCGGTTATATGTGGTCTGCTCCAAAGTAAGTTCACGGAGTAGCATTTATGTGGCATTTTGTCAGTTTGTAATTTGTATATTTCATTTACAGGAAGTGAGAGCGCATATGTAATATTTGTCTCTGAAGAAATATATGTAATTTGTTACTTGTAGACCTCGCGAGCGAAGCCGCGGGCAGATGCTAGTTTCTTATAACGCCATCTAACGTCTTACGCTATCTAAGTGAAAGTTAACACAAACGGCATTTCAATATAACGCCATCTATGGACGTTTACCTAAGCGTTCATAGACAATGTTATATTGAAATGCCGAAAAAAACACGTTTCTTGTATGGGGACCCCCTATAATTTTAAATTTTATTCTGTTTTTAACCGAATTCAAAAAAAGGAGGAGGTTTCTCAATTTGACCGTATTTTTTTTTTTTTTTTTTTTTTTTATGTTTGTTCGGGGATAACTTTGTCGTTTATGCACCGATTTTGATTATTCTTTTTTTGTTCGAATGGAGATATCCCAAGTGTGGTACCATGGTAATTTTATCGAGGTCTGATAAGTATCTCCAGAGATATTGAGATAAACATCTCAAAATTGATACTGAAAATGAACATTGAAGTCGGTTCTTTTTTAGTTTTTAAACGATATTATTGGTATTTGTTGTTATAGCGGCAACAGTTGAAATTTTCACAGATGACGTATTTACATCATGATGATGTATTTACATCATCTGTGAAAATTTCAACTGTCTAACTATCACGGTTCACGAGATACAGCCTGATGACAGACGGACAGACAGACAGACGGACAGCGGAGTCTTAGTAATAGGGTCCCGTCTTACCTTTTGGGTACGGAACCCTAAAAACGGATAATCCTTACATTATTTCCCTCGAAGTTTGTACACTCGGGCCAGCTAGTAAAAAAATAATGTATATCAAGTGGCTCGTGTAGAAATTAATGAACTTAAACATAGCTACAATTTCAGCGAAAAACCAAAAAGTAGCTGTTTTTAATCGTCTAAATAATTCCTCGCCCTCAATACTCATGAAAACCTGTAAGAAAAAAGTTCTTTGAATTCTACACAACAAGGTGCTCTTTGCTCCCAAGGCATAAAAACTAAGTTTTGTCTCATTGCGTAGGATAGGAATAAAACGTTGCTCATTACGGAGCCTGGTCGGTCGCCGCCGGTTGTTTATTAGGTTTCAGCCTCACTGCCGCGGTGCCGCCGCAGGACCGGCGCAGCTGAGCAGTCAGCGGTCGGCATAATGTCATAGTTATTTTATATCACTGTAAGGACTTGTTTCATTATTTAAATAGGTTTCACGCGTTGAACTAACTTGCTGCGGTTTTGGGCATTAGAAGTCAACGTTGGAGCTATCTTCATATCGAGATTTATCATCAAATAGCACAGACCAGATGAAGTCTATTTTATATTATTACTAACTGTGCTCTGGGGCTTTGTCTGCGTTAAAAAGTATCCTGTAGCTTAGTCTAGTCCATAGTACTGTATACCTGTAAAAAAATGCAGCTAAATCGGCCCACCGTCTGACCGTGAAGAAGTCCCAAAAAACAAACAAATAAACAAACTGACTTTCGCATTTATAATATGGGTGTTGATTGATTCTATTGAACTATTTTATGATCTAGAAGCGATAGTAAAATTATAGCCTCTGCTCAATTTTTAACCCTCGACGTAAAAAGAAGGGGTGTTATAATTTTGACGTGTGTGTGTGTATCTGTGTATCTGCGTATCTGTATATCTGTGTATATGTGTATATGTGTATCTGTGTATCTATGTATCTGTGTATCTGTGTATCTGTGTATCTGTGTATCTGTGTATCTGTGTATCTGTGTATCTGTGTATCTGTGTATCTGTGTATGTGTGAGTCTGTATGTGGGATCGTAGCGCCCAAACGGATGAACCAATTTAGAATTAGTTTTTGTTTTGTTCGATAGGTGTCTTCATCTGCGTCTCACTTCATCGAGAGTGTTCTTAGTTTTGTTTCAAGAAAATCCGTTCAGCCGTTTAAATATTATCAGCTTTTTTTTGGTTGATGAGACTACGATAGCAACTTTCGTAGCCCTTGACCGCGGACGTCAAAAAAATCAAAATGGCGCTTCTACGCACTACATACCCGTCACTTTGCTACTGTCTGTTTAGCGTAGTATACATTAGTCAAATCAAATGTATTTATTTGAAATTCAGTATCCTGTTACTTCAATGATATTGCAAGAATATGGTAAATTTGATCTAATGCTGAAACAACTCCTTGAATCTGCAGAATACTCTCAACTCCTCGTCTGAGATGTCGTGTTTAGGCACATTGCAATGGTCTTAATTAACATATTATACATATACAAATCAGTCGGGAGTGGTTTCAAAATTTTAATTTAAGTACTTTATACTCTAGGTGTGAGTGGGTTAGCTCGTTGTTAAAGTGTAATAGTAATAACTTCAAGCTACGTTCAACAAGCATTAACCAGCTCAGCTCAGTGAACCCTCGTAATCTTTAAATGTAATGTCACCCGTCATTATATCGAGTGTTCACGTCGAGCTGATCAAGTAGACATGGACTTATTCTGTGATACTCTGCAGTTGTCAACATCACCACTTTTCAAATATAATATCAATATTGGAATTTGGGATAGTAGTCTTGTTAACCCCTCCAACTAAGCTAAATATGCTTGTGTCTGGAGTGGGTTCACGTCAATAAGCAATGAGTGGAGATTAAACTCACGACCTCTCGATGGCCAGGCCGACACCTTGGCTACTGCAGCTTAATATTGAAATTAAAATGAATATCTTTGCAAGTAAATTTTTTTGCTATAGTACTTAAGTACTTGTTTCTCAATGCGACACAAAAAGTCTTGTTTATTTACGTTTTTTTCCATACAAATCTGCGTTTACTATACCGTGATCGAATAAGTAAATAAATCTAAAGAAACTCACACTAGGCACTCTGTAAAGTGATTTTAATAAATAAATACCTTTAAGAAATGTATCGCATACTTACTGCATCAATGCCTTACCCGAGAGCAGGCAGCCTAAGAATAAAGTTGCAGAGTTTCGAATAGTGCCTCAAAGCTATTGCTTTCATAATTGAATGGTTCACGTCTCAGCCGTTATCGGGCCTGTTTACACCGGCTATAACCGGATAGTTTACGGTGACGGGAGACGGGAGATGGGAGAAGGAGACGGTAAACGGTAGCGCAGATACGCAGTTAAAGGCTATTAATATCTACAAATAATTGGGTAGATTTATCTTTACTTAAAACCATCACTTATATACATATACGAATATCAAATTGTTTGCTTATTTAATAAAACTTTTATTTAGTTTTAGTGCTAATGTTATGATAAATTGTTACATTGGAGTAGATTTGTAATAGGATACATAGGATAGTTTATGTAGCAAATTTTAAATAGGTTGCCAGCTTAGCTGTATATCTATTCAATTCGACCGATTGCAATAAAGCATATGCAATAAACAGAATATTGCGACAAACTTAAGTAAAAAAAACCAATACATTTTTAAAGCAATGCCTACACTTATTTATACCTTTTAGGTTTCTCTACAAAACCAAAGTTCAGAGACTATTAAGACATAGAATACGATGTATTGCTATAGCATTTCTAGATGTGCGACTCCAACACACACTTGACCGTTTATTTTCAACCGACTTCCAAAAACAAAGGAGATTCTAAATTCGTCTGTATGTTTTTTTTTTTGTATGTTACGCGATTACTCCGTCAATTCTGAGCCGATTCGAATGATTGTTTTTGTTATCAGTAGGATACATTTCCGAGGTGGTCCTATTGTAATTTCATCGAGATCTGATTAGTATCTCCAGAGATATGACGATAAACGTCTCAAGCTTGCTACTGAAATTGACTCGCGAGGCATTGAAGTCGGTTGTTTTAGTTTTTAAACTATCTTAATTATTAAAAAGAGTTTATAGAAAAAAAAAAGACGTTTACTTTCTCTTCTGCTAATAACCTACAGGAGACGACTGAAGTGTTGAAATATACCTAAGTATCTGCCCAAAATTAGGTCCCAAATTGTTACTGTAAGATCTATCTGATATGATAGAATACAATGCAATTCAATTCAATTCAAATATTTAAGATTTTTACATGTATATGTCAGTTATAATATAATTAATTACGGTGGTAGTGTCTATTTCAGTTACTACATGTAACCGTAACTGTGGAGCATTTAACGACCGTGTAGAAGATAATAACCTGTAGAGCCTCTCTGAACAAGGTGGAGTAAGGTACGGCGAATAGGGATGGGACATAACAATCTTGATGTCAATCAGTCTTGTTTGATTTTTATCACAGTATGGTGTTTTGAAAAAATACTTATATATAACTTTAAAATATAGAATCAAGAATTAGTAAATAATTTGTATTTAATATGAGGCGTGATTATACAAGGTTTAATTAATTTTGTATATCACGCTCTTACACTTACATGTAGCAAAGTTACTATTGCTTCTTTCTTTGAACTTACCACATAAATATTTTAGTATAACTCTCATGACATTATATAACTCAATTATTAAGTAACATATTTTATTCATTGTAAAACTCACTCAAATCCAACGTAATAAGACCAAGACCGATCCACATTTATGCACCCTACCCAACATTTCACCCCTAACTCATGTGAACATCCTAAAAGCTCCGTAAAGTGTCCCGACGAGGACCGTGCTTAGACCTTGCTTAGATATAACTTAGTTTAATTTAATGGGATACTAATACTGACAGTCTCTAATTAAGTTTAGATTATGTTTTTGATAATGATTTACTTGAATTTTCCAGTTATTGGTTTTGAGTTTGTGATGTTATACAACAAAATGTTATGCACTTTGTATAAATGATAATCAAACGTTTTGATCACTACCTCATCCTAAAGTGTATTTATTTATTTTATTTTTTTATTAAATGATTACTCGCAATGTGGGTTGCACATTACTGGTATTCTCGTTAACCCCTCCAACTAAGCTAAATATGCTTGTGTCTGGAGTGGGTTCACGTCAATAGTGCAATGGGTGGGGTGGGATCGAACTCACGACATCCGATCGCCAGTCTGACACCCTGTCCATTGGGCTATTGCCGCCTTAATATTAAATAATTAAGTTTAGTTAGGATGTGATTGACTAGACTTCCAAGTCACTCTATTTATTAAAAAGTTAAAGAAATGTTATGTTGATATAGTTACTAAATAATGTTGTTAGCTAACTAACAAGGTATCAATTTCTGACAAAGTGGTTGGATATAGCTGCTTCCATAGACAGATAGATACTGAATGAAATGACTTGGTTTACATTCGATTTTACATTTGTACGACAAAAAAACTGCGTTTTACGCAGTAAGACTTGTGCATTTTTACAAGATTTATTTAGTTTCACCTATCCCGATGTTTGTTCATCAAGTTATGTTTTTGTTAAATTTAGAGTAATTATTGATAATGATCTTTCTTAATTGTTATTAGCCGTGTGTAAGTGCAGATTTTTAATTTACCCATATACTGAATTGCTAGCTTTGACTTTGTGTAAATCGCGTGACCGTGCAATATTATGATGACATGGTGCCAATCTGATGATGGAGCTGGAAGGTGGCCAAAGAAACTCCTAAACTACACATGTTATACCCGTTGTGCTTGGGCTCGTTGGATTCGTTGGATCGTCTTGACCTACTCTGGTCATGTTATGTATTAAGTAAAAGCTTGTGTTTAAAAAGGTTTTTTAAACATTACTTGTTGTACACGTTATGTTATAGATGGGATATTTTTGTTACAACAAGAAATTATTCCAAGCCTACAAAATCAATACCAACATATACACACCAACTAAAATACCAGACATTTCAAAATGCCCACCAAAAACTGTTTATTTAACTAAATATACGTTCCATTTCGCGTTCCATTCGGGCGTTTTGCGAAGGATTTGAAATCCATTTCCCGCACAAATGTCGTGAATATTTGCATTGTTGTTGGATCGCACATAAATTGCGTTTCCTTGAAGCTAGGTTCTAATGTGGAGCTGGGAGCTGGGAGCTGGGGGGTTACACTTTGTAATAGTTTGGAGGCAGTCGACGTATGGTTTGTATTGTTTTAGAAATTGAAAATCTTACAATCTGAAATTATGCAGTTTTGAACTTTTATATGTGCGAATGTGGTAGTACCACTACATTGTCTGTTATTAAACCGTCAAATGATGTGTTTTCGATTTGAAGGAAAAATTTCAAATGTAATTACAAGACTCAACATCCTGGATCATCATCATTATTATCAGCCGACGTTTGTCCACTGCTGAACATAGGCCTCTCCCAATGCACGCCACTGCAGAGTTCTGTCTCCAGCTCTTCTCTTCCAGTCACTGTCAACTACCCTGCGCATATCGTTGCTCCATCTTGTCTTAGGGCGTCCCACATTACATTTGCCAACTCATGGTCTCCACTTCAGAACGCTTCTTCCCTAATATATGTCGCAGAACATCCTAGATGCGCAATAAATCAATAATCCCAAATTGCATGCCTAAGTGTTTGTTATACTTACGCATCATCGCCTACCATCAATGGCGTTATTTAATAATTATCATAAAAAAGTATCTGTGTCTTAAAGTTAAATATCATTGATCTATATCTCCAAAATATCCACTATTCATAGCCACGAAAGCTAGCATAAAGGTACGGACACACCGCAGCGTATTGCGTGCGCGGTCTAGGCGGTGATCAGATAGCGCGGTAGTATTTGCACCGACTGGTTCACATCAAACGCGATCAAAAAACAATTGAAAAGTACTGAGATCTATACACTATACACTATATTAAACATGAACTATAACCCACATTTACATATCTCCTTACCACCTTAACTCCAGTTAAGTCCCGGAGACGTCCACACTTCCAACTTAGTAAGCTGGAACGGTTGGCTGATTGAGTTCTAAGTCGCGAAAACATTCATTCTATTTGTGATGTATTAGTTTGCTATGCGTAGATACTTTCCCTTACAAGTTATCGCTCTATCTAGGACAAGAAACTGGTATAAACGTTACAAAGTGAGTGGAATGACAATAATTTAATTTAATTTGTTTAGTAGACCGAATCCGAAGCAAGTTCGAGTATTTATAGGTTTGCTATCAGTACGTCGCATATTTTTAGATATTACCAAAATATTTTAATAATATATAATCAATAAAATGAATACAAAATTCAGTTTGTATATTTTTTTGTTTATTTGTTTCGATTTTGCTGAAATTTTGCACAGGGATAACCCGTACTATGGATTAGGTTACTTATAGGATATAATAAGTAGCCTATCTATCCATCGTCTATACTTTTTATCCCGGGCAAAGCAGCGGAGCACAGCTAGTAAGGGAAATGTCAGCTTAAGATACGGACACACCACAGCGTCCTGCGTGCGCGATCTAGGCGGCAATCAGATAGCGCAGTAGTATTTGTACCGACTTGTTCTCACCAAACGCGATCAGAAAATTTGAAATTGAAAAGTACTGAGATTGCGCCCGCAGATCGCAGGACGCCGCAGTGTGGCCGTACCTTTAGTCTATTAAAAAATATTGTAATACCGCGGTAGTCATTTTCAAAACCAAGCTTAAGGTGTTTTTGGGACCACCCAAAACCTATGGAGATAAACACTACAAAATTTGCCACTGAAACTGACTTGCGTGGCTTGTGAAGTCAGTTTTTTAGTTTTTACCCTATCTTAGTAATCTACTAGACATTTTCGTTTCACGAAGTCCCGCACACAATTTAATTTCTCTCTAAATGTAATTGTCCACTCATTCAGCCAGGGTTGCTCACGCCAACATTACACGGGCAAGCTTTCCCGTCGCACAATCTGGCTCTTCACTAGACAAGCGAAACATAAGTACTAATAAAATAGAAATTAAATCGGAAGGACGGACGGACGCAGTCCTGTAAACACCATTACGTGAAGCCTCCTACCACTTTACCCCCTTCTCCTCTGTGGTGTTACCATTTATTTAGGATTGCCCGGATTGTTAGTATTTTTTCCATTGCTCAAAAAACTCATGTTGATTGATGAAATATAGGTTATGACCTCTCTTTCATTGGTTTTTATAACAAGATATTTAACATTGTTCATCTTTTTGGTGGCACAAAAACTTTTATCGTAATTTTGCTCTTCACTTCACTGAGAAATCTAAATGTTTCAAGGTCGTCGTCAACAGACACTAGACTTGTAATTTTACAGGATACTCCTACCTTTGATACAGATCATCTTTAAATTATGTAGTCTATCGATAAACTTTCTTTGTTATTAGTCGGGCTTAAGCTATAATTTCTAAGTACGTACCTACTTAAATCCTACTAATATTATAAAGACGAAAGATTGTGAAGAGTGTAAGTATGTTTGCGCGGGGCACAGCTATTAATATATAACGTTGAATTATTCCATAAAGCCTATTTATATAGCCTATTATAAAGAAAAGAAGAGAAAGCCTACTATAGCCTACATTCTTATATATCCTAGATTTTGTAATATGTTGTCCACCCCAGCTCTCGGAAGCCTCATGTGGTATATTACGTAAGTCTGCCAGTCGCCGCCGCGACGTGTAGTCGAGCCGTTGTTTCATTAAGTTAGCTCGACGTCTTCCATACTTCCCCTCTATTATACAACTCTGGAGAACTATTAAAAATTAAGAGCAACCAGAGTTTTGACTTTATACAGACTGACAATTTGAATGTTTGAACTCAGTCAAATTAGCGATGATATTTTAAATGATGATATTAAAAGTGAAAGTCTGTTTGTTTCTCAATGATTCAAAACTGCTGACCAGTTTCTTTTTTGATCATTAATGCCCCGTGGTTTTACTCGCGTAGACGTCATCTTTCCCGCGGGAATATTGGGATAAAAGAATTTGTAATTCCATGGTCTAGGCTATCAATCGGTTAGGTACGTTTAGCGTGAAAAAGTAACATACATTCACAACATACTCACAAACTTTCGCTTTTATTTAATTTATTACAATTACAAGCTTTATCTCTACTTCACGGCGAATTTGTCCGTCATAAATCTTGCGATTGATTTTAGAGCGACTTTCAGGGGTTCGATTGAGCTGAAACTTTGCATACATGTGTAAATCGCATGACAATGCAATATTATGATGACATGGTGCTGATCTGATGATTGAGCTGGAAGGTGGCCAAAGGAACTCCTAAACTACACATGTTATACCCGTCGTGTTTGGGCTCGTTGGATTTGTCTTGACTTACTGTGGTCCAAGGTTATGTTAAAGCTTGTGTTTAAAAAGGTTTTTTTTTAAATATTACTTGTATTAGTGAGATAGGCTAGCGTTTGACCACTCTCGTAGTAAACGATGATGTGATTGAACATGGTAACTGGTACTCTCAAAGGCTCAGTTCAATCAGTTCCATTCGGAATATGATTTGTACTGCAATTAGTCTGCGTTTTATTTATTTATTATGTTTCATTATTTCACAAATTTTTGGATAAAAATTGTCTGAAGTACTGAAACATGCACTGGGTTGCGGGTGCACGTAATAGTACGGTTGGCAACCCTACATTAATCAGGGGGTTTAAACATGTGTTTTAAGTGTGACGTTCGACGTCTAGATGAAAGCTGAATGGCTCAATACCTTGTTTTTTTGTAAATTCAAAGCAATAAGTTATGTATCTGTTATATCTATAATATTTTTTATTGAATATGATCTATTTAATGTAATTTGACGTGTGTAAGTGCAAATTTTTAATTTGCCCATATACTGAATAAATGCTTTGACTTTTGACTTTTGCCTCTGTGCTGCCAGAACACCGTAAGGTTATGGCGGTAGATTTTATCCTTGATAATGGTAACTTCCCCTTTTTGTGAACTAGTCAAAAGTATGTTCTTAGTCGCCAAAGTTAATTAAATAGATTAAGGTTTCATAATCAGATCATTCCATGAATACCATCTAAGTCAGAAACATATCCAGAATACTCTAAAAGCAGACTTTTTCCATAGATAACAACATTCCTGCTGAGTAACGGTAGAAGGGACCTCTTACCCTCTGTCAATGTTAGTTTGTACCTCCTAATACGTAACGTCTCTGGAATACTAGCGGACCAATGAGGAAGTGACTGCGCAGTTTTACGGTAAGCGATTGTAATGTCACAGGTGAAATGTCACCGTTGAATTCTATAGGACTTGAAAAGAGACAGAGGCAGTCGAATCAGTAGGGCTATTCTGTAAGCTATCTCGACAGCGGAATCCGCGGTGAGATTCGAAATTCGTACTACGAAATTCAATCGTATCACGATCATAATACGGTTGAATTTCGTAATACGAAATTCGAATCTCACCGCGGATTCCGGCGTCGAGATAGCTTACAGAATAGCCTAGCAGTTTTTGAAGTGAATCTGCTTTAGGCGCACTGGGGTGAAATTTGACTGTAGTGAAGGTAGCGTCACGGTCCGAATCAACGGAAGCGACGTAAGCTTCATGTTATATTTTATATTTATAAACGCCCACTATGGTAGAACGGCGTATCTACGAAGACGTATTCGCTATCATTCGGGCATTCGTCCCGCTAAACTCAACAGATGGAGTTGTACAAAAAATAAATTTTAATAAATTTGAATTAAAAATAGTGTAAGAAAAAATGATTTTATTGTAAAAAAAGCGTGGGGTGCATGGTATCAATAGTTCCAAATATTTTATGAACAGATATGACTAGAAGGGTTATTTTGATAATATCCTGAAAGCACCCCACGCTTTTTTTACAATAAAATCATTTTTTCTTACACTATTTTTAATTCAAATTTATTAAAAATTATTTTCTATTTTTTAGTTGGATTTTCTATAAAAGCGTATTTTTTTAGTTTTTTTAAACTATTATTTATTTTTCATTTTTTAGTATAATTTAAAAAAAAAATCTTAGTAAGGATAACGGGTCAAAATGTTTAAAATATTGATTTATCATCGGTCCTTAATAAGTATGCCAAATTTCGAGTTAATCCGACGTTTTGAAGGGAGTTAAAATCATGTTCAAAGATTCCGTTATATACTAACATACAAACATACATACGTCTGAAGCTAATAAAAGCGTATTAAATAGTTAGTTATGTTGAGAAATAGAGTGAGAACTTCCAAGTTCAAAACTTGGAAATTTAACTTCTAACGCGTAGCTTTCTACGCACCCTCTTTTTACAAGCTTTTATTTAACTTGCAATGTATGTATGTATGTATGTATGTATGTATGTATGTATGTATGTATGTATGAATGTATGTATGCATGTATGTATGTATGTCACTATGTATGTTCGGGTGGAATCTTGGAAGCTAAATTAGACCCACTTCCTGATGTCCGATTGGACTCATATTTGGTGTACATATTATTATAATTTATTTGTTTTTTTTTTATTATAAAGAGTCACAGTCACGACTCTCGCCTGATGGTATACGATGACGTCTACTTATTACAGATACAGCAGCGTACAACATTCTGGATAGCCGTCATTTTGCATGTCACTACACTGCGTCTGTCATCTCGAGACATAAAGATAATATGTCGCAGTACTCTCGCATGACCTGTAATTTTCCGCGAGCAATAAAAGTAAGCAATAAAACAAGCGATATACTGTCACAATTACAATCTACGCTCGCCATTATTTTCACATTGGACGAAAACTGTAACTACACGATAACTTATAGACGGGAATTTAACGTGACTTACGCGATGTCGATATAGCGATCGACATATGTTTCGGCCTCATCCGGAGGCCTTCTTCAGTTATCTTGAGTGCGGGGCGCTCGCCGACGCGTTCAGCCTCGCACTGTCGCGTCGGCGAGCGCTCCGCACTTTTTTTTTGAATATGTAATATAGGATGTTTTTCACGCATACACTTCTAATTAAGTTGCGGGTTTGTTTTTATAGAGACTTTATTGTCGGAATATTTGAATAACTCCCCTGTCTGGCTTCTGATAAAAAACCGTTTATAGGCTTCATTTAAAGCCTCTGTCATTCCAAAATCGCACCACCATTCATTATGTTATCGCTGCGTTCATCGGAGATTCGTCACACACTGGGGACTCAGTGATGTGTGCTCTTTCAGCTGATCCGTTATTTACAGGGTTACTGAATGTTGCACACAAAAAAGTTTTGCGCTAGGTCAGGTTTTTTAGACTGGAATTTAGAGCGAGTTCGGTTCGATGACGGAATGCTTTGAGCTAGGTTTGCTGTAAATATTAATGGAAATTACTATTGAATAATTCATAATATCTACGTTCATACATTTTATTCACATCATAGACCACTCAACACCAGGTGGTATTAATTACTTATTCGGATTACAAAAAACATGAATTTAAGATTTGTTTTTAAAAACACAACAGTCATTTTACAACAAAAAATACATATAATTTAAAAAACTAAAAGACACGTTGTTTTATAGCATATCAAACTAAAAAGTAAAAAATTATTTGATGATATTAAAATAATAATAACTACCTATATTTATTTTTAACTTCCTAGTTTTTTTTTAGTTTTTAGTTTACAATTGTATTGTCACCAATTCTTGGTATGTGTACAAAGTTTGAAATAAATCTGTCCGATTTCCGTTTAAAGTAAGTCAAAATCGAGTCCAAAGAAGTCGGTTACATACATACAACCAAACTTACAGGTGAAGCTAATAAAAGCGTAATAAAAATACAAGCGCAACTAATGTCAAAATAATTGTCATATTAAATTAAAATGGTCGATTTATTACTTTGGCGGCAATTTTACCCTCTCCGACAATCTTTCTGCGAAGCGAAACGGTACCCTTACGGGAAATTAAGTAATTAATAAAATACGCCGCGTATCAACAGCACGCTAATGAAAATTGTATGAGAATATATGAACAATTAATGAGGTGTACCAGGCCATTTGTCTCGTATCCCGGGGGACGAAACTCGAGTGGAGTGCAATTACAGTGTACAGCTAAATCACAATTAGCTGGACGGATAGTTTATCAGGTGTGGGATGTACAAGTGCCATAAGATATTGAGCTTAGTTATTTAAGGCTGGTGTGATAATTCACAAGTGATACGGTGGATAGTACCTTAAAATATAACCATATCAGCCGAAGAACCCACAATCATTGGTGTAAACGAATTCTTGAGTGAAGGCCGCGGATCGGCAAACGTAGCGTAGGACGCCCTTAGACTAAGTGGAGCGATGATGTTCGCAAGGTGGCTGGCAAGAGCTGGATGAGAGTAGCTGAGGATCGTGCTCAGTGGCGTGCAGTTGGAGAGGCCTATGTCCAGCAGTGGACTAACATAGGCTCATGATGATGATGATGATATGTTAGAACACAGTGCGGTGGTACGTCATGTTTTTGAAATCCAAAATGTTGTATATTGTACCTGTTATATTACAATAAGGCGTCATAGTTTATCACCAGACAAATATCTTGTTTGTGCAGTTTTTTTATTGCATAAAAATAAAATCAACTTGCACGCACGCAGAAAATATATTATCAATACCAATATTATTCTGACTATGTTAACTGACTTCTTTATTTGTTTGAGGCTTCTTCAAGGTCAAGCAGCTGCATCGATTTAGCTGACATTTTGTACAAGGATAGCCAGTACTATGAATTAATATATAGGATACTTCTTGACGTGGGCAAAGTCGCAAGGCAAAGCTAGTTAAATAATAATGCCAACACTCTCATATTAACAGCGAATAAGCGCACAAAATGTTGAATATTAATATAAATGTAAGCTAAAGTTTCAAGCATGGTAGATGCGTCGTGCAAGCTACAAAGATGGCTAACTCCCGCAATAAAAATATAAAAGTTGCACGATTACGCTTCTGAAAGTTTTCAAGAAGGTTTTATTGCGCTTCTCCAGAGGTGTTTTGGTTTTCAAAACTTTCAAAAATTTTATATTAAATTGTATCAGCTTTGAGAGGAAGTTGCGAGACACACAAAAATGTTGAATGGCCTAGCTGATTCTTCTCGTCGCAACTGTCTTCAGATGAATTTTGATAATTTCAAAATAATATACAACGAGTACGTTTTTCCAAGACCGATTGACAACAACAACTTCTACAACTTGACAATTATAGAATAAATGATAAATATAGATATTGATTATTACCTCGAAACACAATGCGATTCAACAAAACATAGAAATGATTAAAACAAAATATCAAAATAAATGCTCACTGAGTCGTGCACGCTCCTATTTACCTTGGTGGTCGTTCTGAGACATTGATCCATACATTTGAGACAGCTAAGCTACAGCAGGGCTAACATGGCAAGGGGACTATTTTGTTTTTCCATCTATCCGTGTTTTGTTTGGTGGAGAAGGCAAATTATAAGTAAAGTTTTTCGACAATTATAAACGCCCGCTAACATTTAATCAATTCTTTTTTTTTACTTTTTAATACGAAACAAAATCAAAACTCGGGATTAAACTTCAACAAGCGTTTAAATTGTTGTGTTGATCTCCTGTAAGTGACGAAAAACAGTTTTGTCTTTCCTCCGGGGATAATGCCATGCTAGCCCTGCTGGCCGATAAAAGAGTGCCCCCACATCCAAAAATGACCAAAACCATTTAAAAAGTTAGTTGCAGAGTGTTCCTATAAAAATCTTTACTTACCATTTAAGTCCATACTATGAGACAAAGTAACTGCTAGTTAGAATTTATTTTATTATAAAGCGGCACAAATGCTTTGCACCCGCTACGCAACTATGTATTTGAATATATGTATTTTGCAACTTCAAATATAAATAGCATAGGAATTAAAAACAATAATGATTGAGCTTCCATCCAAACGTCGAACGTCACACTTACAAAAAATTCCCCTGATTAATGTAGGGTTACCAACCGTACATTACTACATATTACGTGCACCCGCAGTACATGTTTCAGTACTTCAGACCATTTTTATCAAAAAATTAGTGAAATAATGAAATACAACAATTAATAAAACGCAAGGTAATCGTAGTACAAATCATATTCTGAATGGAATTGATTGTCCAACTATAATGTTATATTGGTTAAACATCTATGAACTAATATTTCCAATAGTCTGACGTCAACGATTGGATGACAGCTGAATGGTTCATTACTTTGCTTTTTTTTCATTCAATGCGTTAAATTCTGCTTTTGCATGTTTACTTGATAATTGATTATGATCTATGATGTTGCCGTGAATATGTGCGTATATATACTGCCTACATACTGAATAAATGCTTTGATTCTTGGTTCTTTGATTTGATGCATTTTTTTATAGTGATTTATCTACTCAGCGTAGATACCTCACTGCTGTTACAATCTAGCCTATAACTAGGCTAATAAGTAAATTCATTTTAACTTAATTTACTATTACAATATTACTAAGAATAGCGTTCACTATCACTAAACTTTTTTTTTAATTCAGAATTTTAAAGGGCTTTTGAACAACATGTTCATGCCAGCCCCATAGACACCTTATACCTACTAGAATGTATAAGAAAAATAAAAACAAAATAAACTTATTCTTAATAAACTAAATCATAAATTAGTTGAGCTTCATCGGAGTATGGTGAAGCTAGAAAACACTGAAATGCGCCTATGTTAATAGTTAAGTTAAGCTTATTTATAAAACTCTGTCGCTCAACTTGGTTCCGGTCACATTCCATCAGTACGTGATAAACGTCCTCTAGCTTGTCACAGACTTCACAATTTGGTGTCGAAGACTTTCCCATTAAATGTGCATATATTCACTTAGTAAAATATCACTGAAGCAACTCGAAAGGTTTTAATCTTCTTTTTAATTCTTTTTAATTTCCCTTTTTAATCTTCTCACTATGTCCGTGTTGTCGAGTAGCTGGATAGCCTCGTTCACGTGATGGTGAAGTCTGCGATCGTGAGCTTCAGCATCATACATATTGATCGTTTAAGCGAAGTGTTCCACTTTTAGGTCTCAATGGAGATCGTCATTTCAGGTGCCAGGGTACCTTTACAATGCTTCTGAGTACCTTATTTTGAAATCTTTGTATAATCTGTACGTTGCTCTGTTTGGTGCAGCCCCATAGCTGTATACCATAAGTCCATATTGGCTTAAGGACTTGTTTATGTCATAGTATTTGTTTATGCACTGACAGGGATGAATGTTTTTCATCATGCCGTTTGATCACAGAAATAGAAATAATAAGGTATTATTCCTATTTCTGTGCGTTTGATGCAAGACTACAATTTTATTTTAATGAATGTTTCTTGCCATTATTTTGTCAATAATAAGATAGTTTAAAAACTTAAACAACCGACTCCTATGCCCCGCGAGTCAATTTCAGTAGCAAGTTTGAGACGTTTATCGTTATATCTCTGGAGATGCTTATCAGATCTCAATGAAATTACAATGAAACCACCTCAAAAACGTACCCTACCGATTATAAAAAGAATCAATCAAATCGGTTCACAATTGACGGAGTAATTGCGTAACATACACAAAAAAAAAGAAAAACGAAAAAACATACAGATGAATTGAGAACCTCCTTCGTTTTGGAATTCAGTTCACAGTAAGTTTTTAATCTGAAGTTTGTTGAATACACAGTTAATAAAGTTTAATTTATGAAAGTCTGTTAGGTTAATTATTATTTTTTAAATCTGTATTTGAATTATAAGTCGGAGTGCATCTTCAAGATTTATAATAAAACAACCTTCTATATTTCGTAAAGATGTTGCTAATAAACATAAAGGGTGTTAGCACAAAGGGCACGTTTATACTCTCAGAGAAATACTTGATAACATTTTATTTAATAAATCCTCGTAAGCGCGCGGCGTCTTACCGTTAATTTTGTACCATACTGTAGTTACACTTCGTTGATTATCTGAAAAGGGATGTGTTTTTTCATTTGGAAGACGGGATTTTGGGATAATTGTACTATGTGGAGTGAAGTAAAATGATTAATACAGTGCTTCTTCCTTCCATCATTAACTTTGTGACAACCACGACTTTATCTTGAACTGCAGGTGTATGCGAGTAATTTTTTTCCGGCAGCTATACTTGAGAGCCAGTTCCCGTTCTAGGTCTAGCGTGCTACCAGCCTCGACTGCATTATTACTTACCAACAGGTGAGATAGTGGTTCAACGCTAGCCTATATGATATTAAGTAATTAAGGTAGTCTAAGAACTAAAACAACCGACTTCCATGCCCCGCGAGTCAATTTGCAGTAGCAAGTTTGAGACGTTTATCGTTATATCTCTGGAGAAAGTTATTAAATCTCGATAAAATTACAATGATAACATTTTGAAAACGTATTCTATCGATTAAAAAAATAATCATTCTAATCGGTTCACAATTGACGGAGTAATCGCGTAACATACATACAAAAAAAACATGGATTGAGAACCTCCTTCTTTTTAACCGACTTCAAAAAAAGGAGGAGATTTCTCAATTCGACCGTATATATATATATATATTTTTTTTTTTTTTTATGTTTGTTCGCGGATAACTTCGTCGTTTATGAACCGATTTCGATTATTATTTTTTTGCTCAAAAGGAGATATCCCAAGTGTGGTACCATGGTAATTTTATCGAGGTATGATAAGTATCTCCAGAGATATTGAGATAAACATCTCAAAATTGGTACTGAAAATGAATAGCGCGGCATTGAAGTCGGTTGTTTTTTAGTTTTTAAACGATATTATTGGAAATCGGTTGAATAAAATAGTATAAACTCTCGAATAGTGATAAAAATAAAGAAATATATGAATTTGAATTATATTTTAGGTATTTTTTCACTTAGTACTTGACAGAATATTACAGACTGTTCTTACAGTAACTGTAAATCAGAATCAGAATAATGTATTGATAACTTATACTTTAAATAATATACTAGGTCTTTTATGGCGTTCCAACACAGATTATATAATAGTTACTACGTAAGTTACAGTAAAATTAGTCCATAATATTAGAAATTTATATTAACAATACGCTACAATGTTGAAAACTGTCACTGAAAATTAAACAGAATGTTTAATGTAAAAACGTATAAATAAACATTATAACAGTAATTATCGTCAAATATCAATGTCTTTAATTCATATTTTCAATATCAATTATATTACACGTCAAAATTTGCTACCAAAATATCCATTTAAATTGGTTTAGTAGAGCGCGATAGAAACAAAGCCGGGGTGAACTAATTTGTCTTAACGGTAATATTCTACCTTGCAAGGTGTTTGCTACCGTTTATGGACCGTTTTTTCATCTAATATGAAGATATTCAATCAATCAATCAATCAATCATTTATTGAGTAATAATATGCATCTATATACACTAACAGACTTACAACTATGCAATAAATTAGTGCAGAATGCAGATAATTAGTGGGTGTGTCTGTGCCTGGACAAGAAAATCTGATTCCCAGACACGACTCCTTCTCGCGGTTACATTTTAAATAACAAATTTAACAAATAGTTAGGTACAATAAATTAAAAATAATAATAACAATAACAAACAATATTAATCCTATATAATGTGTACATCATGTTCATCAGGTCATATTAGGTGAAATAGAGGTCCAATGCTGTTCGCTCTTTATATAATGTTAATATGTCAAAAAAAGTTTTACGGTTTGTGAATTGAACATGCGAAAATATTGTTAATTTTGGGCTCGCTTAGGAGTGTAGGCAATTTAGGGATCAATACCAGCTGTTTTAAAATCACATGCTTTTTAGAGTTTCGTAGCCGAATGGCGAAACACTTATAGATTTGTCATGTCTGTCTGTCCGTCCGTATGACACAGCCATTTTATTCCGAAACTATTATGACTACACAGTTGAAATTTGGTAGGTAGGCGTATTCTGTAAACCACTTTACGATTTTTATACAAAAATAAGAATTTAAAATATTAAGGGGACGCACCCCATACATAGAACTGAAACTATTTTTTTTTTATTATATCTATACGTGCGGGGTGTTTGTAGATAGGTCTTTAAAAATGACATTGAGGTCCCTACAATCATTTTTTCTCAAACTCCTTTAATGTTCAAAGTAAGGGAGTGAAAAATCTAAAAAAATATAAATGCTGTTAGATCTCAATAAAAACTTTCAACAAAAATTGGTTTGAATGAGATACAGTCAGCAGTTTTTGAGATATAGCGACCGCAAATATAACTTTGTTTTTCATACAAACTCTATGAGAAACAAAGTACATTTTTTGGTGACGAAAAATTAAAGTCATAATTTACTCTACTGTGCTAAGGAACCTTACGAGTGCGAGTCCGACTTGCCCTTGGGCAGTTTTTTTTACTACACAGAAAACTTCTCCTTTTTGGAAGTCGGTTGAAAAGATATTCAAAATATTAGTGATACAGTTAAATATTTGAGAAATATTAACCATACAGGCATTATGATCAAGCTAAGGTGATCTTAAGCTAAAGCAGGCCTCCCTCACTCGCCCATAGCTACTGCGATTTATACCTAAACTTTCGTCAACTCCGGCGGTACTATCTGTCAGACGGTTGTCACTGCTCACGCGCGCGCAACGTATATTATTATTCAAATGACGGGATAACTGCGCATTCGTATTCTATATTAGAAACGATTTAAGTTTTTCATAGTCATTTTGCGGGTTTGACAAAAACAAGCATAATATGTTTCATTTTTTTATGCTACCGATACTAAAATGACAAAATGGCGTAAAATTCACTTTCTCGACTTCAAATTCGACTCTTAATTAGGAATTTTGATTTTATTTTGTGAGGTAAATAAAAAGAATTCGTAAATTTTTTTTTATTTCATTAAGTCAACCCTTTACTGATCAAGTGCGCGCCGGTACATCGCGCGCTGAACGAAGTAATAACAACGCTAGGTTGCTCAACCTAGCGTTGTTATTACTTCGCCTTAGACACATTTTTGCTTGTATTGTCTGAAATAAGCGTTGGTATTGTGTTTTTTGTAGGGGAGTGAAGTATCTGTTACATAGTAACTATTATATAATCTGTGGCTAAAGCAAGGCGAAATAGTTTGTCTATCACATCCCTCTGTAATTAATTTAAGCTACCTTTACATTAACATACAGCCTCTAAAGGTTAAGTAGGTAGTAAAAGGCGTTTTCCTCATTGTGCTTAGAAATTATGATAATAACCGCGTATTCCGGTAACTGTGTGTGTGAGTTTGTGTTAAATACAAGGTCAATTTTAGAGATGGCTAAAGGAAAAAAACAGGAAAAATGAGCTAAAGGTAGCAACCTCTACGGTTGTAGCAACAGTAACACGTTTTGAAGAGACTGTCCATTATTTATGACTAAATTTTGAGCCGCATTCACAGAATATGAAAAAAAAAAACAGTCGGTAAGAAAATTGGCTTACACATAACCTTTTTTGGATATCAATCGATCTAGTTTCTTAAATGGATCAAAACAATATTTTGGACCAACTAAGTAAGTTTACTATAAAGATTAGAAATCGCAAAATCTTTTTTCACACGGAGGCTCCAATAGAAGTATTAAAGTCACAAAATTTAGATTTGAAATAAAGGCATGCCAACATTACAAAACTGTACAAAATAAGTTAACTGTAGAGTAATTTACCCAATAAAAAACCAAAAAAATAATAATTTAAATAGTTTTTAATGAAATGTTTACATGTTTAGTGCAGTTTTGATTGACAAAAATATGGTGCAATGTATGGTGCGAAGATTTCTGCAAATGTTAAAAAAAGTTGCTACTAATTTAAATTATTCTATTAAATGTGACGTAAAGTGTAATGACTAAACAGGGCTTTATAACGATAACCGCTGATTGAAATTTATACACAATGCGAGTGCACCGTTGTAATCCATTTGACATGGGGCCTGCTGTTAATAATCCGTGCTTTATTTTGGTTTTTGTTGAAAATGTTATTAATTAAATTAGGTACACGGATTGTTATATTTTTTTCAGTATATATAGGTTTTAATTATTATGTTTTATTCGATACATTTCACGGGTCGTACACCCGGTTGTTTGGAAGGCTTTGATCGAGCCGAAGTCAACATCAAGAGGCCCTTTACAACTGTTACTTATCTATGGATAGTGGATGGAAAGATATGGAATACTATAAAAAGATGGAACATTGTATCATGATTATTGGATGAGCTGATTGATGTTTGGTTCCTGGTCTTTGGGATGAGGTATGGCACCCGGCAACCATGACTCATTTTAAAATATTAAGACGGGTGGTGACTCGCTATACACTGAATGGGCAGACTAAAAGGTGGACCTTTAATTATATAATAGTAATTATTAATATATTGTTATAACTGGTCGATATACAAGTATGCTACACATTGTATAATCAAACTACGAAACTCTGTAATTGATCGGGTTCCACAGAACATCAAACAATGACGTGGTAGACACAGACGGTGATAGCAATAGACCGAGGTGTGTAGCAGGAGGAAAGGAAGGCTTTTGCTCTGCAGTGAAACAGAAGAAGCTGTAAAAAACAGTAGTGCTACGCTCATCTGATGGTGAACAATGATGTTTGCTTATAAGAATTGTGTTGTGGCATGTGAAACTAAGGACTGCTAAATTGCACATCTTGATTTTGAGTAACATGAAAATTTAAAAACTCATACAGATATTGAGTTTCATATGCCCCATAATTTCATTTGCTAATTTGTTTAACCTAATAACACTTCATTTCCACGGTTGAAACGCTAAAGCTTGATTCCCACGGGCGTGATCACACAGATTATTTACACAAAGATGAATAGAATAGAATAGAATAGAATATTTTTATTGTCATAAATTCTACATTTCATATGATTATAACTGGTATAATTATGAATGATTATCTATGGACTCGTCGGTTCACAAAAAATAAAATAATAATAATACACAGACCAAATCGGAGATGCAGTTACATAATAAATAGGTACGTTATTGGCAACGATTTTGAAGCTGTAAAGAGGCTTAAGTCGTAAAAAATGTAATTAAAAAAGAAAAATCATAATATAATAATAAAAATTTAAAAAAATTGTTATAAATAATATTAATATTTATGTTAATTCGCAGTAAAGAGGCTTCGTCATAAAAAAATTATCACTGCTTATGTTTCTAATTTAAAATCACGATAGTCGTTTGTTAGAAATTCTTTAATACTGTACAATGTTTTAGACAACAAAAGTTTTTTAACGTTCCTACAAAATTTGTCATATGTCTCGGCAGATTTTACAGAGTCAGGTAATTTATTATACAGGCTGATTCCCATAGCATCCGGTAATCTTTTGCTCAGCGTTAATCTTATCCGGATAGGAACTAAAATATTTTTATTCCTTACGTTACGAATAGAATTTTGACTACGTGTTTTAAAATTGTCTGGGTTGTTTCTAACATATTTTAATATTTCTAGGATATATAATGACATCGATGTTAAAATTTCAAGAT
The DNA here is from genome assembly GCA_954871355.1 of Cabera pusaria. Taxonomy (NCBI): domain Eukaryota; kingdom Metazoa; phylum Arthropoda; class Insecta; order Lepidoptera; family Geometridae; genus Cabera; species Cabera pusaria. Next base: position 568,607 of record OX940911.1, read on the forward strand.
TGCTGAAGTGGTCTCTACAGGATTCTTTATATTTAGCTTTGACTAGTACCCTTACAGCACGTTTTTGCATTTTTAGTATTCGTTCATTGTCTGTAGAATTACCCCATAAAATAATTCCATAGGACATAATTGAATGTATATAGGCGTAGTAAATTTCTTTTAAGTATGTTTCTGATACAGTAGGTCGTAGTTGTTTTAAGGCATAGATTCCTCTAGCCATTTTTGTACAGGTTATGTTTATGTGCTCTTTCCATGTTAGTGCCGAGTCTATATCGAATCCCAATAATTTTGCTTGGTTAGTGCAATGAAGAGCATTTCCATTAAATGTTACTGTTGATACTATTTTCTTGTTAGGAGATACCGCATTAAAAAATATAATGTTCGTTTTATTTTCATTAAGTTTTAAACCATTTATGGTGAACCACTCACTTAACATTATCATATTTTCTTTAATACTATTTTGTAGATTATTTATGTTGTCATCGGCTACTATTACAGAAGTATCATCTGCATATTGGATAAGATCTCCTATTAGTTTTAAATTCGAGAGGTCATTCTGGAAAGCGAGGAACATTGTATTCCCTAATGAGGATCCCTGCGATGACCACGAACAGTCGCCTCTGTACTTTCCTATACCCGCTACTATGCCCATACTTTTACGAACCCATGCTTCCCATGGTGCGCTGGTTTGGGCTCTTCTGTGTCTGTTCGCAATATCACGCACCGTAGGACAAAGGGATTGTACCGCCGTAGGCGGAAAAGTATAAATCCTAGCTTCTGATGCATGGAAATGAATTCAACAATTGAACAACTAGGCTACACCAATTGAAAAACTAGCTCGACGCTGTGACGAACTCATATTTTTATAATGTAACTATACTGGATATATTTTCTGAAATGGCTGCAAAGAATACGACTGTCTTACAGCAAAAACTTGCAAATGAACTCAAATTTTGTCGAAGTGTGCCAAATAACTAAACACCATTTCTCGTCGAAGCCTTGACAAATCCAAAGAGAGTATTAGTATGTGCTACAACGTCCTACAAGTTTGCTACGAAACTCTCTACGACGTGCTACGACGCTTCGATTTACGCTTCTACGAGGTGCTAGGAATCTTATTACATTGAGAATGGTATTGACTTTGAATTTATGTGACGGTTTAAAGGTTTTAAGTATAAAGTTTCAGACTTTTAAAGTTATTTGACTTGGAAAAGTTTCACTAGGGGGCTTTGGAGATTATAGCACTAATTTTTTCTTCAAAATTACAAAATATCCTTGTTTTCGATGAATTTTTTAAAAACACTGCATTGTAAGTATAAGAAAAAATATTTCAATGTTTTATTGTTTTAATTTACTTAAGTTTTCACATCTTTTTATATGGCCGATAAAAAATCACTAGATCGTATCACGAAAGTACATGTAAGGACGATGATGTGACGATATCAGTCTATGATACCATAGAAAAAAATCAAAGTCATGCGTGCGCTATCGCGGTGGCGATCAGATAGTGCAGTAGTATTTGTACCGACTGTTTCACACCAAACACGATCTACGGTGATCAGAAAACGATTGAAAATCAGATTGCGGACACGCACGCGGACGCAGGACGCCGCGGTGTGCTCGCACCTTTAGTAAAATCAATAAAATACAAGGATTACATGGGCACACGAATAAAAATTAAAGAAATCCTGACACATCCTGTATATACACATTTGCAGCGTGAAAATGTAAGGTCATTTTGTTAGCTTTTATTTTATTACACAGTGCTTCAGTTTAAAAGGCTTCAAATTTATTTGAACAATATCTTCGTGTTATAATATATATATATATTCGTAAATATTTGTTTTTATTAGTTTTGTTGATATATTTTATGTGAACTTATGTTATATCATAGTTTTATACAAACACACAGAAAAATATTCTTCTGTTCTGTAATACAAACCAATTAAAGACAAAAAGACGAAGTCAATAAATAATTTGTCAAATTTATACTAAAAGCTAATATAGGCTGTAATGCTCCAAAACAATTGGGAAACCAATAAGTTCAATATGCACATATGCTGAATGAAGTATGAAAATGCATGATTTTTTTCAAACCTTTAACGTCTTTTTGTACACGCGCAATAATAATAACTTTACTTCAATTTGTCAACCAACAGTGATAAATAATCCAGCCGAACCACAAATAACTATGCCACACAACACGAGTCACTTGTAACACCTCGCGACCTCGAACACAATGTTCCGCTGTACAATCGCAGCCAAAATACGCACATACCATATCATTACATAAATAACGCAACATTGCCACGCAAAATAGAACCACTTAATCTCTGAAATAAGACATATAACGCTATAAATTAACCGTTTAACTGCGCGCGAAGGCAAAACGCTATGTAGCCTCTTGTCACCAAGTAGTTGGCCAAATTGGCTCATAACTCGACAAGCAGATGTGCCGCTAGTGAAACCTTTATTGTAAGGGACATAAAGCTGGAATTTAGGTGATTGTATGGTGGTGGTGCGTGGTTTTTGGCATGCATTCACTGTATGCGTACAGAAGTGAGACGTCGTTACAATAAGAGATATGATATGTTATTGTTTCTACGCGTGTGAAGCTGTTTTGTTATATTGTACAACAACAGTTGTTGTGTATGTATTTTAGATGATTTATTCAACGTTTACTTTGAAATGAGATAATAGTTAGACAGTGTGTATTGAAATAAAGTTGGTTGTTAAAATATGCCTCGTAATAAATTATTTATTAATTTTCAGAAAAGCATTATTCTACTTCAGAGTGAGTCTTCACTTAACATCAAGTTACAATAGAATAAAACTATTATTTATTTCACATACAAAATATACCAGAACTTACATAATTAAACAATGGTTATACTTTTTGAGGCCGTGGTGTCGTGGGAGAATGACCGGCTTTGATGCCAGAGAAACCGAATTTAATCCCCGCCATGCACCAATGGATTTCTCTGTCAAAAAATGCATGTGCGCTTTTCACAGTGGTTTCCGGTGAAGGAAAAACATTGATGAAAAACCTCTGACCCCCACATGGTGGTAGGACACTATCTAGTGTGCGCCTGGCCAGCTACCACCCTCAAGTTAGAAAATCTGTCGCCAAACATCTAATGTGTTCCGGCGGCTATCCTTGACAGCCAGTTCCCATTCTAGGCCTAGGCCTAGGCGTGCTATCATCCTCGATCGCACCGTCACTTACCAATAGGTGAGATAATGGTCAAACGCTAGCCTTTATGATATTTAAAAAAACCGGCCAAGTCGAGTTGGACTCGCGCACCGAGGCTTCCGTACCAACGCTGGTGGTAACCAATTAAGCTAGAGCTCTAAATTGTATAAGCGCTCATATAATTGGCGTATACTATGTATGTACGGGGACACCCTTCAATTTTCATTTTTAATTTGGAATTTTTCCATTGTTTGTGCTGTAAAACCTTGCTTCTAGCCAAATTCCATGATTCTAAGGATGAGGTTAACGGGAAGTACCCTACAGGTTTTCGACCAAAAACCTATAGAGTACTTCCGGTTGACCTATAGTTGTCAATTTTGGTTAAAAGGAAAAATAGTTTGGTAAAGGAAAAATACCGAAAAATAAAAAAAGTTGGGTAAATGTTGGTACTTACAAGTTTTTGCGAAAATCTAAATATGCCCATATCTTTTTATCGTGTTGACCCATGACCCTGATTTTTATACACCTAATAAGGACTCATAGATCTCAGATTCTGGTATATATTTCAACTAGATTAACCAGTTCTGGTGGTGATACACCGACAGACAGACATATAGACAGACGGACAAGAAAGTGATCTTATAAGGGTTCTTTTTTACCTTTTGAGGCATGGAAGGATCCCTAAAAATAAAAAATGGTAATAAATATACTCGGCGGTATATTAAGTTCATCATGTTTTGTCTTATCCATGGACAATGATAAACAAGTCAAAATTAAATCGATGGAAACACAATAACTCACTTGTTTAACTATTGTACGCAAATTGATTAAACCACTAACGATTATTGGTGAACCAATTTAGTCACTGCATGGACTGATTGACGCATACAAATCATCATTTAGATGATTCACACACGTACATAGTTTATATTGCATGTTTAGACATTATTCATATTTAGTTGCTTTGAGGGCCCAGTGGACGGCATTATAAAAATAGTCATAATATTAAGTGCCAGAGGTAGTGGGTTCAAATCCCTGTATTGTATCAATGGATTTTCATATCGAAACATTTATGTGCGTATTTCACAGTGGCCTGGCGTTGAATGAAAAACTTCTTTTTATGATGTAAGGTAACAGGACAAGCACGACGCTCGTCTGATGGTAAACGATGACGTCTATCTATTATAGATAAGGTGGCATGCAAAATGCTGGACTGTTGCATCATCACTTACCAACATGTGAGATAGCGGTCAACATGCCTTTAGAGTACAAGTAATATTTTAAAAAACCTTTTTTTAAACACAAGCTTTAACATAACCTAGGACCAGAGTAAGTCAGGACAAATCCAACGAGCCCAAACACGACAGGTATAACTCATGTGTCGTTTAGTAGTTCCTTTGGCCACCTTCCAGCTCCATCATCAGATCAGCACCACGTCATCATAATATTGCATTGTCACGCGATTTACACATGTATGCAAAGTTTCAGCTCAATCGAACCCCTGAAAGTCGCTCTAAAATCAATCGCAACATTTGTGACGGACAAATTCACCGTGAAGTAGAGATAAAGCTTGTAAAAATAAAATTATAAGTTGCGTGCAAGAGTGTGTGACGTAACAAACTACGCATACATGTTAAAATAATAAAAAGAAAAAGTGTAAACGTCTATGTAGATAGAAAAAATCTACCGCCAATTCAACGTTTATTAGTCAAACAATGGATTGACGCGTGTTTAGCGCTTATTCATTGTGCAACTGTACAACGGTTTAACATAATATGTATCGGCAATTTTTTATTAGTAAGGCCTATAATGTTTAAACATTACACTGTACCTACTCATACATTTTTATTCGGGTCAGAAAACGAGGAAGTATTATTATTATTCTTTGGTTCAATAGAGATAAACCTGTAAGTAGGTTCCGTGCTGATGTTATCGAAACCCTACGGGACTTACCTCCAGACATTAGAAGAGTGACCTTGGCAGACCAACTGAAAATAATTCACGTACCATTAGTAGCCCGGTTTGGCCTGATCCAATTTTGAGAACGATTTTAAACTCTATTTTGGTTACAGCAATTCATCTTAATCGGTCTAACAAGCAAACTGAGTTTCGAATTCAGAATATTTGTCGTGATTTTCAAGTATTTTGTGATACAAACCAGTCAGAATGTGAATAACTTTCCAATCAAATTTTTGGACACAACCACATTTTTTTAGGTTCTTAGCAAGGTTTCGTATAAAAACTTTGAGCAGGGATTGTCATTTCTTTTTTACTATGTAATAGTTCCCTAGAATAAAATGGCACTTCACGTCGCTGCATACTTCCTTTGCTTCATCAAAATTCATGAATCTCATTCACTTTTCATCGCAGGGCTCTGGAAAAATCCCGAACTGTTCCTTTCCATATCTGAATTTTGCACACATATAAGTCAACCGTCGAGTAAGTTAACTAGAACTCACAATTTATAGACGTTGGTCGTCGATATTATGCTTACATATTGCATAAGGCAATTAATTTTTTAAAAATACGTCAGTATTGTAATTTATCTCATAACACCTTCTAATTTTTTAAAGTTTTTATCGTAAACGTACAAGGTTCAAGTATAGTATTTAGATTTTATGAATACATTTTGAATCTGTTTACGAGTAGGTGACCAAGAAAATTAAGGCTAAAGAACCAAAGTTATCATGATAGCTTAGAGATTTAGTAAAGTGTAGTGGCAGTAAGCTGGTCACATCTGTTGTAGAACCGATAACCGCTAGAGTAGGCGTGTTTTATAGCAGAAACCACGGCCCGGCAAATGTAAAGTCGGACGCTTTCAAACCTAAACTAAAGCCAGTTTTTTCGTTTCTATAACGAGCTGAAAATCTAGCTTAGTAGCGTGCGACAAGAGAACCCTATATCCAGCAGTGAATGGAAATTGGCTGAAAATGAATTATTACTGAATTTTCAAGCTTAAACCATCAAAGAGAAAATTCATACACTTAATCTCCATTTCACCACCAATGTTATAAATACTAAAGTCAGTTTGTTTATTTGTTCACCAGATACACATTTTGCTAAAATGTTCCCATAACTTCATTAAAATGTAAAATGTCTGTTTAAAGATTAATGATTAATAATAATAAATAAAAAAAAGGTTGCCAGTTCTGAGACTTTCCCACCACTATATCCTTTGACAAACGTTGCCACACACCCGCATTTTATAAAATAAAACCGCCAAAAAGGAAACATTTGCACAGTGCGCCAGTACGCCTATTCCATTGCAAAGTCGTAAAAGTAAAATAAAGTCTCTATTTTGCAATTTTTAGTAAAGACCTTTTAGAAAACGCAGTATTTGGTGTTTTTTTTTGACAATAGGTCTAAAAGTACGAGCGTTTGAATGTGTTTCAGCGTGTGCATAAACCGCAGGGTAAGGAATAAATTTTTTTTAAACTTTAGAGAAGCGATTTAAAATGCCCCGCAAGCCGCAGTTGACTGTGTATGCTTCACTATTTATGACAGACCTTAGCGTGCAACAATACATTCGAATTAAGATCTTCCATATTTGAAGTCGGTTGATAAATTAAATGTTTTTTTTTTTTCAAGCTTTTTGTAAAGAAGTAATCATGTGTTATAAAAAGATCAAACTGGGCTGTACCTTCGGCTAACATTTGCCATTACGCATCGATATGATGCTCCTGCTCCTATAAACTGTCAGTGAGTGAGTAAGACACACGAATACACATAAAAAAATCCTTGTGTATACGCTACGGCAACGGCTAGTATTTGAACCCGAGGCTTCCTGGTTTGAAGGCAAGCTATCCGTTACGCCAACCGTCTACAAAAAGTCTACGGACACAGAAAGGACTGACCATTCCGTGGGCGACATTGAACACCAAAAAAAAAAAGTATGATCTTTCAATTAAACTGTTTGTACCTATCTATTTATTTATTTAATGTTGGTATTTATAGATGTTATTATCACCGACGGGAAGGTCATTGTTGCCTTCCTGCGTCCGTAGGCTTAGTCCTTAAACTGCCCTACACGCGATCTTTAGATGGTGTGAAATGGGTTATCACTGATGATTATTCACTGAGTTCCGGAATTATGTTTGGTTCGTGCCAGAACGGGAGACGTGGTTTAGATACTTGGGCTCTGTGGATTAGACTAAAGCAGTGGTCCAGCGCCTTATCTCACTGCCGTCTTTCATTTCCAAACATACACGAATCCATCTTCTAAGTCTAAGACGATTTTATTAAAATGAAATTAATCAGATGTAATAGCGGACAAGTGCTCCTCTGTCAAACTTAAAAAATATTTTGCAAATAAAAAATGTACAAAGAGGATTAACACGAACATAAAATCTACCTACTTATCCATCTACTGAAACGTCAATCATGCTCATAACCATCACGTGGTGGTCAGTGGTCGTCCCGATCTTGCTGCATAAACTCCCGACAGAACTGAAATAGTGAGACAGTCGACAACAAACAGTAGTGACTATAATAGTCTGTAATTTATAATCATGATTCGAACTCACGATAATTATAAATCTATGAAATCACAATATAATATGTAGTTAATTTCACCCATGACATAACTAATGCATAACTATTCGCTTCTCAAAGCACAGAAGCTCTATTATAACAGAATGCAGCTTTGTTCGCTTTGGAGCTGTTCCGAAACCTGTTCGCAGTGAATTAGCTAGCTTTACGTATTGTGATGAATTATTTACATGGTAAACTTTACAACACAGTGTTAGAGTGAGTGATGTTACAACTTTATCTGTAGTGCTACTGGCTGTGGGTTTGCGGCTTCGCCCGCATTTGTAAGTTTTTCATTTGTATCCTAGAAAATCTGTCGCCAAACATCTAATGTGTTCCGGCAGCTATCCTTGAGAGCCAGTTCATTCTAGGCTTATAGTGCTACCATCCTCGCCCGCATCATCACTTACCAACAGGTGAGATAGTGGTCAACCGCTAGCCTTTAAGATATAAAAAAAAACTTAATCGATGTTTTAACTAGGATCAACTTGGTCTCAAATTATTACTTCAAAGATATTTAAGAGAAGAGAGAGTCTTCTCATAACCTTTACTATGATTGCTTTTTTAACAGTTTTGTCGATGGTAATGCAGATACTATAGTTATTTATTTTTATTACATCTGCACTATTAATGATATAAAAATGTTTGTCAAAGCCATGTAACGTGTCTAAGTGCACATTATTGGATTATGTCTACGGATAAATAAATAAATAAACCTTTTGCAGAGATGTGATTTTGTGATAAAAGTTAACCAGATCTACTAACAATACATCTTGTCTAAATATATAATTTTAATACAAAAATCTCGTACAGGGTTAAAATAAACCTGCAAACGCGAGCTACAAATGAATATCCAGCTCCAGAATCCCACTCGGAGAATGCATAAATACATATAGAATGAAATAAAATGAGTAATTCTCCTCATAATAGAATGCTTTGTTCATTACACGCAGAGCTCGTTCGGATCCCGCTTTAGCTTACATTTGCCTACACGGAAAGTTAGACAAAGTTTTAATTAAAATTGAAGAGATATGGTGTTATATTGAGATAATTGAGTTGATTTGGTATGTTGCTCAATTCTCGCGTTACAGTGTTTGAGTTTGGGATATATGAAACGAAAACAATATATTGAAACATTATTGTATATTTAACTATACATATTGTCAAAAAAGTACCGGAAATTAGAAGGTTCAAGTATAGTATTTAGATTTTATGAATACATTTTGAATCTGTTTACGAGTAGGTGACCAAGAAAATTAAGGCTAAAGAACCAAAGTTATCATCATAGCTTAGAGATTTAGTAAAGTGTAGTGGCAGTAAGCTGGTCACATCTGTTGTAGAACCGATAACCGCTAGAGTAGGCGTGTTTTATAGCAGAAACCACGGCCCGGCAAATGTAAAGTCGGACGCTTTCAAACCTAAACTAAAGCCAGTTTTTTCGTTTCTATAACGAGCTGAAAATCTAGCTTAGTAGCGTGCGACAAGAGAACCCTATATCCAGCAGTGAATGGAAATTGGCTGAAAATGAATTATTAATGAATTTTCAAGCTTAAACCATCAAAGAGAAAATTCATACACTTAATCTCCATTTCACCACCAATTTTATAAATACTAAAGTCAGTTTGTTTATTTGTTCACCAGATACACATTTTGCTAAATTTTTCCCATAACTTCATTAAAATGTAAAATGTGTGTTTAAAGATTAATGATTAATAATAATAAATAAAAAAAAGGTTGCCAGTTCTGAGATTTTCCCACCACTATATCCTTTGACAAACGTTGCCACACACCCGCATTTTATAAAATAAAACCGGCAAAAAGGAAACATTTGCACAGTGCGCCAGTACGCCTATTCCATTGCAAAGTCGTAAAAGTAAAATAAAGTCTCTATTTTGCAATTTTTAGTAAAGACCTTTTAGAAAACGCAGTATTAGGTGTTTTTTTAACCGACTTCAAAAAAAGGAGGAGGTTTCTCAATTCGACCTATATATATATATATATATTAGTATGATCTTTCAATTAAACTGTTTGTACCTATCTATTTATTTATTTTTTGTTAGAATTTATAGATGTTATTATCACCGACGGGAAGGTCATTGTTGCCTTCCTGCGTCCGTAGGCTTAGTCCTTAAACTGCCCTACACGCGATCTTTAGATGGTGTGAAATGGGTTATCACTGATTGTTCCGTACCGAAACAAGATTTTGTTATCTATGCAAAATAAATAGTGAATCGCTGTAGGCTAAATAGATAGGTAATTAGAACGTGTGCAATATGCGAGATGAGACGGAACCTATTGTTAGAGTGGGACAGAGATAAAGCCTACAGGGACTAGTGGTCTACGAATATCGGAAGAGAGAGGTCGCGTCGGTCCTCCGAACTCCGACCCTCGCCCCGCGAAATTAACGCAGCGCGCGCGCTGCCGCGAAGCTTGAGGAAGTGGTTTCCAACGACGACGCGCCCCCTAAGAGAAAGAAGCGGTGCCCAAAGGAGGACCTCTCAAGTAGGTGGAAAATCTCATAAGTCCTCCACTAAACATATTTTGATCCGTTCGAGCCGGGTCGTCGTTTCTTAGTTGCTGAGCACCGTTCTAAAAATCGCGTTTAATCTTGCATATTTTTGAGTGTAATTCGTTCAATTGGGTTTATTTTTTGTGTTTGTACAAATAGTGTTGTGTATATGTGCATATTTTTAACCGACTTCACAAAAAAGGAGGAGGTTCTCAATTCGTCTGTATGTTTTTTTTTTTTTTTTTTTTTTTTTTGTGTGTATGTTACGCGATTTCTCCATCAATTGTGAACGGATTCAAATGATTCTTTTTTTAATTGGTAGGATACGTTTCCGAGGTGGTCCCATTTTAATTTTATCGAGATCTGATTAGTATCACCAGAGATATGGAGATAAATACCCCAAACATAGGAGATTGTACTAGTTTTTGTAGAAGAGTCCCAAGAAGATTATACACAATGGAGGTTGCTATTGCATATAAGATATTCTTACGGTAACTGTGAGCGAGATAGAAATAAAGGTGGGGAAATTTTTTTTGTAATATCTTATAGGCAAGCGTTTGACCACTATCTCACCTGTTGCTAAGTGATGATGCGGTCGAAGATAGAGAAGTGGACTAGAATGGGAACTGGCTCTCAAGGATAGCTGCCGGAACACATTAGATGTTTGGCGACAGATTTTCTGACATGAGGGTGGTAGCTGTCCAGGCGGACACTAGATATGTTCTACCACCATGCGGGGGTTATTGGTTTCTTAACGATGTTTTCCTTCACCGGAGGGCCACTGTGAGAAGCTCACATATATTTTTCGATAGAAAAATTCATTGGTGCACGGCGGTTTGAACTCGGTACCACGGCATCAAAGCCGACTGTTCTCCCAGTTACGCCACCGGGCCCTCAATAAATAATTATATATTAATAATTATAATAAATAATTATGTATAAATATAAATAATTTGTCTTCACAGGAATGTTCTACCGGGCAAAGTCTTGTTAGAGTGCAAACTTTTTTAAACATACCTAATATTTTTTGACATGACATGACATTTGGCGAAGATGGCGGCCATTTCAGTCCCGCGACACTGCATACATAATTAAATAACTCAGAATCATGAACGTACTTTGTACCAATCAACACAGCAAAAAAAATTATAAGCATAAAACCACATATTATATAATAGTTACTACGTAAATAATACTTTCCGTTGTTAGGTTGGCTACACAGTGCTTACATAATTCGGGTATCCACAATATAGGGAAGTGCCTCTTATAACGTAGTAGAGTGATTCAGTACCCTGTTGGCCATATGGCGGCAATTAATGTTAATAATCGCAAATAATACTTTTTTATATTCATTTTGGAATACAACTAGTCCGTGTTATAAAAGTATTTGGAATTATTGTAATAAAATAGACAATTAATTATCGTGTGTCAGATGCTTTTATTGCACAGGGCCATTTTGGACATTGTCCTATGAGACCTTGATGACATCATTATTACTAGTGAATATTTTCACTTTAGCGCGGCATTTAAAGTCAATTTTTTTAGGGTTCCGAACCCAAAGGCTACCAAATGAACACTTTCTGAGACTTTGTTGTCTGTTCGTCCGTCCGTCCGTCCGTCCGTCCGTGTGTCTATATGTGCGCACTTTACAGATCTGTATCTTCTTAACCGTTATAGGTACACACTTGAAATTTTCAAAAAGTATATATCCGTCAGTGTATAACGGCCCAGACACGAAATTTAATAGATGCATGTAATTTCATTAAAACTTTTTTTGCATTAAAAAGGGTAAAATAAGTTATTTTTCAAAAAAAATAAAACCGACTTCATAACCACAAAAAGGCACTCAAAAGCGAAAAATAATTTACTTAAAATTATTATAAGCGTTACCCACGTCTCTATTTGAAGTCGGTGCCAGCCAAGTCTATTGGAAATTAGATAGATGCTATGTATGTAGTAGTAGTAAGTAGGTACATGTAGGTTAGTAAGTAGGTAGATACATGTACTCGTAGGTATTATCTATCTACTACCTATTAGACTTGGCTGGCACCGACTTCAAATAGAGACGTGGGTAACGCTTATAATAATTTTAAGTAAATTATTTTTCGCTTTTGAGTGCCTTTTTGTGGTTATGAAGTCGGTTTTATTTTTTTTGAAAAATAACTTATGTTGTAGCGTCTTGTATCTTTGCCCATTCTTGCATTGCGATATTACGTATCCATCAAAATGGCGGAACAAGATATTTTCGAGCGAGAAATCATCTTTGACGAATTAAAACGTACATTAGATATTTACAAAACCGATGAGAATCAATTTAGAGCACGAGCGAAAGATATTCAGGCCACTCAAAAAAAGTTTCTAAAATTGCAAACTAAAATTGAAAAGTCATTATTAAATTTAAAAACATTTGATCGAGAGGAACAATTACGCATTCGAAACGAGTTTAGTGATATCTATTACGCTATTCTAAGTAATCTCGACGAAATTAAAAATGTGGACGAGGAGTGTCGGCGCATGAGTCGTGCCGCTTTATATCCTAGACAGCCTAGTCACGCTAGCTGTGATATAAAGAAATTGCCCACACTACCACTTCCATCGTTTTCTGGGGATTCCACCGACTGGACTCCGTATTACGATTTGTTTAGATCTATGGTTCACAGCAATGACGCTTACACTGACGCTGAGAAATTTAGGTACCTACTGCTTACATTAAAGGATGAGCCTTTCAATTTAATAAAGTCGTTACCTATAATTAATGAGAACTATCAAATCGCGTTAGATATTTTAGTATCACGATATGAGAACAAACGAGCGATCGCCACCAAACATATTGATCGTATTATTGGAATTGAGTCTTGTTCTGATAAGAATAGCCGTAGTTTGCGTAATCTGTTAAATACTTACCAAGAAAATATAAAAGCGCTCGAAGCGATGCGCTTTCCTACGAGAGAGTGGAGTTTTTTGTTGTTACATATTTTACTACGTAAAATACCTAATTCTATTCGCCAACGATTCGAATTATCTTTGCCTAACGTATCTGACATTCCTAATGTCGACACATTAATCGAGTTTTTAAACCGAGAATTAATAGCCAGTGAACTATTACTGAGTAACGAGAATCATCAAAATCGTAATCGTAATGAGAGCGGATGCTCAAATCGCGTTTTAAATACAAGTAGATATGAAGTCAAGCGATCTCTCGCGGTAAACACGGCTAATCCAGCGAGTTCGAACTCGAGTGCGAACGAGTCTAGTCCGTCTAGTTATGAGAATAAAAACAATCAATGCGTGTGTTGTGGAGATGAACATTCCGTGATAAAATGTTCGTTATTCTTAAGTCGATCGCCTTTCGAGAGATATACATTATTAAAAGGCAAAGACGCGTGTTTTAATTGTTTAGGCAGAGGTCATAACGTTTCAAATTGCAAGTCGAAAGGTGTGTGTCGTTCATGTCAAAAGAAACATCACACTCTTATACATTTTCCTAGAGATAACGTTGTTATCAGTCAGTCAAATGACAAACCTGATCCGAGTACCCAGCACGTCATGACATCCGCGCGTCATGCGTTATCCTCCGATTGCACGGCATCCAATGCGCGCTCTGTTCGAGCTAGTACGGTGTTGCTTTCTACAGCACTCATCGATGTATATGTAGGTGAACTGAAGCGATCTACGGTGCGATGCGTTGTGGATACTGGTAGCCAGGCCTCATTTATGACTGACGCGTGTGCGCAAAGACTCGGTCTAAAGAGACGCTTTGCCGACGTACCTATTTTCGGGATTGGTGATAAGAAACCGGTACATCCTAAGGGCATTATTTCGTGTAGTATTTCACCAAAAAATGCATCGGACCCGAATATACAGATTAATTGTTTAATTTTGCCGAAACTTATACCTCTAATGCCGAGTGTTTTATTACCTCATACGGAATGGTCACATATAAAAAATCTAAAGTTGGCGGATCCTTCCTTTCACACTCCGCAGCCTGTGGAGATGTTATTAGGTGCAGATGTTTTATCTCACATTTTATTAAATGATGTAATTACCGGTCCCCCCGGTACGCCTATAGCTATGAATAGCGTTTTTGGCTATTTATTGTTGGGAAAGCTAGCGTTCGAGTCTTCGACTCCATCCTCAGTTCAAGCTTGTTTTAGCTCATTATTCAATGACGGCGACTTGAAAAAATTCTGGGAACTGGAGTCAGTACCTGAAGTGCAGGTACTAACCCCCGAGGAACGTCTATGCGAATCTATTTTCGAGAGTTCACATTGTCGTGACGTCACCGGGCGTTATTCAGTAGCCTTACCCCGTAAGCCTGAAGTTCAACCCTTAGGTGACTCAAAGGAGATTGCAAACGCTCGGTTGCTCAAATTGGAGCAACGTTTGGAGCGAAATCCGAGCCTCAAGGACGAATATCATTCGTGTCTTCAAGAGTATGTGGAGTTGAATCACATGGAGCCGGTTTACGACCGCTCTGACCCTCCCGAGTTAGGTAGTCTTAAGTACTACATTCCGCACCACGCTGTGGTCAAAGAGGCGTCCGAGACGACAAAAATTCGTGTCGTCTTCGACGCAAATTCACCGAGTTCTAACGGTACCAGTCTGAACGACATTCTTCTGACTGGACCTAAGCTTCATCAGGATATTGTTGACATCCTATTGAAATTTCGAGTTCATCGTGTCGCGCTTACTGCCTACATAAAACAAATGTATAGAAACATTCTAGTGCACGAGGCTGATAGGGACTTACAACGTATTCTATGGCGCGCTTCGCGCGACGATCCTATTGTTGAGTATCGCCTACGAACGGTGACCTTCGGTGTTAATTGTTCACCTTATTTAGCCCTTCGTGTCATTAAGCAATTGGCTTATGACGAACAATCCACTTTTCCACTTGCGTCCACAGTGTTGTTGGACCAAGTATTTGTCGACGACGTTGTTTCCGGTGCTGACGATGAGTTTCAAGCCTTAGCGCTTCAAAAGGAGTTGATTGGTATTTGTAAGTCGGCCGGGTTTGAGCTTCGTAAGTGGCACAGTAACTCGCCCGCGATACTCGCTGCGATTAAGGCGCCACTTATTCAGGGTGAGCGGCAAGAAGTGTCCTTCGCGCCCATGGAGAACGACAACCAAACGAAGGTCCTGGGGCTTCGGTGGAATCCTCAGACTGACCAGTTCTCGTTTAGTGTCCAATGTTCGGCCGATGGTGACATCACCAAGCGAACCATTCTGTCACAAATCGCCAAGATTTATGATCCAATGGGTTGGTTATCTCCCATTACGATGGTCGCCAAGCATCTAATGCAAATGTTGTGGCGCGCGCGCATTGAGTGGGACCAACGCCCGCCACTCGAGATCGTAAACGCTTGGACGGCATTCAACCAAGAGTTGCCACTCTTGTCTCGAATTGTAATACCTCGATTTATTTTTCCGTGTTCAGGTAACGTGTCCATTCACGGATTTAGTGACGCGAGTGAACGCGGTATATCGGGAGCCGTCTATGTTAGGTTGATAGATGAGGATAAAAACATTCAGACGTTTTTATTGTTAGCGAAAACACGAGTCGCACCGATATCACCGTGCTTAACTATCCCTCGCTTGGAGTTGATGGCAGCCGTGATGTTGTCTAAATTAATTGAGAAGGTGTTACAAACCTATAAAAATCGTATCAATATTGAAGAAGTAGTCGCGTGGTCGGACTCGTCTATAGTGTTGGCGTGGCTTCGATCCCCTCCATACGAGTGGAAAACTTTTGTTTCCAATCGCGTGAGTGAGATTCTTTCCCGGATTCCAAATGTTATTTGGAGACATGTTCCATCGCCCAGTAATCCCGCAGATGCTCCCTCGAGGGGCATACTGCCATCCGCATTACTTCAAAATGAGTTGTGGTTTCATGGTCCACATTGGCTTCGTGAGGAACCCAATGCTTGGCCTTTGCATAACACCATCCCGAGTACTAACGAGGAGAAACGTAACACGTTATCAGTTACGACCGCACCGGCTACACAGCCGGATGAAATTGAGATAATAAACCGTTTTTCAACCTTGAATAAACTAGTGCGAGTCACATCTTTGATATTTAGATTTTACAATAAGTTAAAATCGCGAGTAAACAAACAAAATGATATTTCATATCCGAGTCATATTACAGTCCACGAATTTAACGTTTCGCTTAAACGTCTTATTTATCTAGTACAAAATCAAGTGTTCCATGAAGACATCAAAAACATTTCGAAGGGAAAACCGCCCTCTAACAATTTGATACGTCTTAATCCCTTTGTTGACGAGTTAAAGTTCTTACGTGTAGGTGGACGTTTACATAAATCATTGTTGCCATACGAGTCAAAACATCAACTGATCCTACCTAAGAAACATACATTGACTAAGTTAATTATCGATGATGCCCACCTTGCGAATCTTCATGCGGGCACCCAATCGGTTTTATATTTGTTATTGCAAAAATATTGGATCTTATCGAGTCGTGACGTCATACGTCAACAAATACATCGTTGTGTGCGTTGCTTCCGCGCGCGCCCCGTACGAACTCAACCTGCTATGGCGCCGCTCCCGGCCTCTCGCCAACGTCCCGAACATCCATTCGTGAGAACTTCGATAGATTTTGCCGGTCCATTTTATACAAAACCTAACAAAGTACGGAATGCGAAGATAACTAAGTGTTATGTTGCCGTCTTTGTTTGCATGAGTGTCAAGGCGGTTCATTTAGAACTTGTATCGGAGTTGTCTACCGATGCATTTCTAGCTGCGCTGCGTCGATTTGTATCGCGCAGGGGCTTAATTAAAGAGATCTTTTCCGACTGTGGTTGGAACTTTGTCGGTTGTGACAATTATTTGAAGGAATTATATACCTTTTTGAGAACGGACTCTGTTCAATGCGTTTTGAATTCTAAAACCTTGAATCAGGGTATAACTTGGCATTTTCAACCCCCGTATGCTCCGCACTTCGGTGGCTTATTCGAAGCGGCTGTGCGTAGCTTTAAACATTGTTTCCGTCGCGTCGTAGGTACTCAAACGTTGAGTTATGAGGAGATGCATACGTTGTTGTGTCAAATCGAGGCTATATTAAATTCGCGACCCTTGTGCGTGTTGAGCTCGGACGTGGACGATCCCTTGCCGTTAACTCCCGCGCATTTCCTAGTTGGTGGACCTTTAACGGCAATACCGGACGTATCCTTAATAAATGAAAATCCTGGGAGATTGGTTAGATGGCGCTGGACTCAACAATGCGTTCAACATTTTTGGAGGAGATGGAGTCATGAATATCTTCATGAAATACAACAACGTAGCAAATGGTACCTAGATCACGGAACTCCGATCGGTGTGGGAGACATTGTATTAGTAAGAGATGACAACCTACCACCATTACAGTGGCAGCTTGCTCGTGTGCATACACTCCATCCAGGCACGGATGGTATCGTGAGAGTGGTGACCTTGCAAATTGGTAAAAATCAATTCAAACGAGCAGTCGTGAAACTGTGTAAACTGCCTATTGAATAGTTTCGAAAGCGTACTTGTTAGTTCCATAGTACATACTTAGTATAGAATTTTTTTTTTATTTTTTTTTATTTGTTTAGAGTGAGAGTGTTTTCATACTAGTTAGAGCGTTAGCATCATTCCTTTTAAAGTTAAAAGAATCAATTCTTTTAAGGTGAGCGGCATGTTCCGTACCGAAACAAGATTTTGTTATCTATGCAAAATAAATAGTGAATCGCTGTAGGCTAAATAGATAGGAAATTAGAACGTGTGCAATATGCGAGATGAGACGGAACCTATTGTTAGAGTGGGACAGAGATAAAGCCTACAGGGACTAGTGGTCTACGAATATCGGAAGAGAGAGGTCGCGTCGGTGGACCCTCGCCCCGCGAAATTAACGCAGCGCGCGCGCTGCCGCGAAGCTTGAGGAAGTGGCTTCCAACGACGACGCGCCCCCTAAGAGAAAGAAGCGGTGCCCAAAGGAGGACCTCTCAAGTAGGTGGAAAATCTCATAAGTCCTCCACTAAACACTGATGATTATTCACTGAGTTCCGGAATTATGTTTGGTTCCTGCCAGAACGGGAGACGTGGTTTAGATACTTGGGCTCTGTGGATTAGACTAAAGCAGTGGTTCAGCGCCTTATCTCACTGCCGTCTTTCATTTCCAAACATACACGAATCAATCTTCTAAGTCTAAGACGATTTTATTAACATGAAATGAATCAGATGAAATAGCGGACAAGTGCTCCTCTGTCAAACATAACAAATATTTTGCAAATAAAAAATGTACAAAGAGGATTAACACTAACATAGAATCTACCTACTTATCTATCTATTGAAACGTCAATCATGCTCATAACCATCACGTGGTGGTCAGTGGTCGTCCCGATCTTGCTGCATAAACTCCCGACAGAACTGAAATAGTGAGACAGTCGACAACAAACAGTAGTGACTATAATAGTCTGTAATTTATAATCATGATTCGAACTCACGATAATTATAAATCTATGAAATCACAATATAATATGTAGTTAATTTCACCCATGACATAACTAATGCATAACTATTCGCTTCTCAAAGCACAGAAGCTCTATTATAACAGAATGCAGCTTTGTTCGCTTTGGAGCTGTTCCGAAACCTGTTCGCAGTGAATTAGCTAGCTTTACGTATTGTGATGAATTATTTACATGGTAAACTTTACAACACAGTGTTAGAGTGAGTGATGTTACAACTTGATCTGTAGTGCTACTGGCTGTGGGTTTGCGGCTTCGCCCGCATTTGTAAGTTTTTCATTTGTATCCTAGAAAATCTGTCGCCAAACATCTAATGTGTTCCGGCAGCTATCCTTGAGAGCCAGTTCATTCTAGGCTTATAGTGCTACCATCTTCGCCCGCATCATCACTTACCAACAGGTGAGATAGTGGTCAACCGCTAGCCTTTAAGATATAAAAAAAAAACTTAATCGATGTTTTAACTAGGATCAACTTGGTCTCAAATCATTACTTCAAAGATATTTAAGAGAAGAGAGAGTCTTCTCATAACCTTTACTATGATTGCTTTTTTAACAGTTTTGTCGATGGTAATGCAGATACTATAGTTATTTCTTTTTATCACATCTGCACTATTAATGATATAAAAATGTTTGTCAAAGCCATGTAACGTTTCTAAGTGCACATTATTGGATTATGTCTACGGATAAATAAATAAATAAACCTTTTGCAGAGATGTGATTTTGTGATAAAAGTTAACCAGATCTACTAACAATACATGTTGTCTAAATATATAATTTTAATACAAAAATCTCGTACAGGGTTAAAATAAACCTGCAAACGCGAGCTACAAATGAATATCCAGCTCCAGAATCCCACTCGGAGAATGCATAAATACATGTAGAATGAAATAAAATGAGTAATTCTCCTCATAATAGAATGCTTTGTTCATTACACGCAGAACTCGTTCGGATCCCGCTTTGGCTTACACTTGCCTACACGGAAAGTTAGACAAAGTTTTAATTAAAATTGAAGAGATATGGTGTTATATTGAGATAATTGAGTTGATTTGGTATGTTGCTCAATTCTCGCGTTACAGTGTTTGAGTTTGGGATATATGAAACGAAAACAATATATTGAAACATTATTGTATATTTAACTATACATACTGTCAAAAAAGTACCGGAAATTGATTAATAAGAAAACAAATATATTAAATAATATACCTAATATCGTTTAAAAAAACTAAAAAAGAACCGACTTCAATGCCGCGTTATTAGTTTTCAGTACGCATTTTGAGATGTTTATCTACATATCTCTGGAGATACTAATCAGAACTCGATAAAATTAACATGGTACCACACTTGAGACATTTTCTTTCCAACAAAAAAAGAATAATCAAAATCGGTTCATAAACGACGAAGTTATCCGCGAACAAACATTTAAAAAAAACATATACGGTCGAATTGAGAAACCTCCTTCTTTTTAACCGACTTCAAAAAAGGAGGAGGTTTCTCAATTCGACCGTATATATATATATATATATATATATATATATATTTTATGTTTGTTCGCGGATAACTTCGTCGTTTATGAACCGATTTTGATTATTCTTTTTTTGTTCGAAAGGAGATATTCAGAGTGTGGTACCATGGTAATTTTATCGAGGTCTGATAAGTATCTCCAGAGATATTGAGATAAACATCTCAAAATTGGTACTGAAAATGAATAGCGCGGCATTGAAGTCGGTTCTTTTTTAGTTTTTAAACGATATTATTTGAAGTCGGTTAAAAATACCACGAGAACCAACTAGTTAGTATTAAAAGTACATATTACGCACAATATAAATAGCAAATGTTGTGTTTGTGTACCTATTTTGTGACCTATTGAGTTCATTAGAACATTATATAAAAGTCCTTCGTGTAATATATATATATATATATATATATATATATCATAATTACTTATTGTTCACCAACATGTTCTTTATTTTTATATGTGCAAAATATACCAATGATTTTTGGGTGAAAGCTTGTGCTAAGATTTTATATACGGGATAGATTGGTCCAAATCTTGTAGGTCCTTAGAAGAAAAGATTGCATTAAACTAATATTAGGGTATTCTATTGTAGGTATCGGCCCGTTCACACATGTCTCCGTTTTACTGTTCCGTTTTATCGAGTACGTTTTTTTTTCCTCGATGGCGTATGTAGTTGTATGGGCGACTGCACACATGGCACAGTATTCTGTATAGTAAAATTTATGTAAAAAATGTACACGATAAAACGGAACAGTAAACGGAGACATGTGTGAACGGGGGGTAAGGTAGGTCTATAGTGTGTGTGAATGCCAGCACATGCCTAAAGCTTATTGGCACGATATTATATGTGATAAGAAAGTGATAATGATATAAAAAATAGAAGGCCTAGCGTGTTCACCATCTTCGACCAAATCATCGTCTACCACTAGGCGAGATAGGGGTCTAACGCTAGCCACTAATTTAATAAAAATATAAATAATATCGTTTAAAAACTAAAAAAGAACCGACTTCAATGCCGCGCTATTCATTTTCAGTACCAATTTTGAGATGTTTACATCAATATCTCTGGAGATACTTATCAGACCTTGATAAAATTACCTTGGTACCACACTTGGGATATCTCCTTTCAAACAAAAAAAGAATAATCAAAATCGGTTCATAAACGACGAAGTTATCCGCGAACAAACATAAAAAAAAATAAATATATACGGTCGAATTGAGAAACTTCCTCCTTTTTTTGAAGTCGGTTAAAAATGGAGAATTTAAAGGGTAGTAATTGAAATAAAATAAAATCATATACAGTTTATACCATTAATACAGCGGCAGAGAAGAAAATTCTGTTGTTCTAGGTCGATATCATCCTATTATTAACCCCAGCACTAAATCATCCCAACATTGTGAGTTAACTATGCCCGTAACCTTGAGGCACTCGCTCATAGATCTTATCTACATTATCTGGATACTTTGCCAACGTACAGTATTGATTTAAGACTGTATGTAGGACAGTGGAGCAATTTAGGAAGTATCTGGAATAAGGTTATCAGATAAAGGAGAAGATCCACTAATAGTTAGGCTCATACATGATGTGTCGTAAAGAGTATATGATTCAATAACTGCGGGTAAAAATATCACGAATATTCGAAAAAAAAACTGTCCATGGTCCTTTACAAAAAAAACAAGACGTGTGACACTCGGGTACTGCCGCGGTAAAGCTATAGCATAGCATTTTTTTATTTATGCAGTATTTTTTTTCTTTGATAATAATTCAAGTTACACTTTTTGAGTGTGGTGACTGATTGGAAAAAATTTTTTTTTTCTTTTATTAAATAACTGAGAAGTTAATATTGTTCAAAATATTTTTATTATCTTACAATACATGTAGGTTATTCAGGAATATTTATCATTGAAACTATAGGTTTATGGTAACTGAAATAAGAAACATAAGTTTGAGACTTGATATCTTCTAAATATCTGGAAAATACCGCGTCAATGGTGGTCCCATATTTTGTTGTGGATTCTTGTGGATCATTATTTATTTACAAATTTATAATAATAAAATGTATGTATATAGAGTACTCACTCATTTTCATTCACTATTTATTTCGTGACTTTCTTCATTAATAAATGCACTTTGTTTATTCATATATACAGATAGAGACAGAATACAGATATTCACTGTTGTACATAGATGATAAATACCTATACACCTAGCTGTGTCACGGCTACATGTATGAAGGCAGTGAGTGTTTAACAAGGAGGAACTATGTAAAGTTCCGAGGACTTGTTCACTCTTGACATAATTTGAAAATAAAATTCGGAATTTATATTTGAAAAAGGAACGAGAAGACAAAATCAAAATTAGCCGGTTCGAGGGGTATATAAGCGGTTAGGGTAGCTCCCCTACATGTGAAGTGGGGATGAAATCCGATAAATGGCGTTGAACACCGTTAACACTCACAAGTGTTTCATTTTGCATTTTTACCTATGTCAAGTTTTAATAGTTAGGCATTACATACAGTAATATAATTAAAAATCCGATAGATGGCGTTGTACACCGTTGGCACACGCAAGTGTTTCATTTTATCAAGTTTTACCATTAAATTGAATGATGTGTGAAACCAAAGACAACATTTTATCAAGTTTTACCATTAAATTGAATGATGTGTGAAACCAAAGACAACATTTTCTCTACTACGCTAGGGCTTAAAAAATGAGGTTCGTTGGGGTGTTAGGTTTTATTTTCGTTACGGAATTTCTGGATTCAGTCTCCACGCTCAAGGCCCGCGATAGAAGCTATGCAATAGCTTAAAAATAACCACATCAACTAAAGCTACCCCATTTTCGGCATCGTTTATCGCTACTAAAGAAATTAATACAAAAATAAACTAAGAAATAAGAGCTCCAAAACATTTCCAAAATCCCATAAAGTGATGGCTACTGGTCTACTGGTCAGACAATTTTGTAATCATGTCGGCTCACTGAGCCGTGGCTGGCTCAGACGTTTACATAACAGGGTAAACAGTACGGGTGATTTGTTAGGAATTACGAGTACTTGTTGTTGTCTTCGGCTCGGCCTGCTTTATCGTGGTCACCTACATGTGCATATAATGATTATTATGGATTCTTAAACTTACAAGTAGGTACATGTTGATGATGATGAGGCGATCGTAGTGGTAATAATGGAGTATACCAATTAACGCTATACACATAAGTTATAGTTATAAGTGAGGAGGCGTACGTTGGTAGCCGTATGCTACGTGCGTAGTGGTTAGTTTTAGTAGAAGTTCTACGAGTTCTCGTGCGACCACTTTGTTGACCATAATTATTGTTTCTGCCAGTGGGGTCAATGGTTATCACAATGTGGAAATTTTTATAGATTTATCAAACACAGTAAATCTTCTTCTAATACTATAAGAATCTTTGTCCTGACATACTGACTGACTCACTGACTCACTGACTCACTGACAGACAACGCACAGCCTAAACCGCTGGTCGTAGAGACTTGAAATTTGGAGGGTATATTTGTCTTAGTACGTAAGGGTGTACTAAGAAAGGATTTTCCAAAATTCACCCCTTAAGGGGATGAAATGGGGGTTCAAAGTTTGTATGGAGAAACAAGATTAGATCGTCTTTTCTATCCGAAACTTCACATAAGTGCTTCAATAAAAAAATAAGTAAAGACGTGTTTCAGGTTTTTTTGGAATTCCACCCCTAAGAGGGTGAAATGGGGTAATAAAGTGTAAAATCAATATTGTTTCGGATTGCGCTGAAATTTGGCATGCAAATAGTTATTACGACGTTAGTTCCCACTGAGAAAGGATTTTCCAAAATTAACCCTCGAAGGGGATGAAACGGGGGTTCAAAGTTTGTATGGAGAAACAAGATTAGATAGTCTTTTCTATCTGAAACTCCACACAAGTGCTTCAGTAAAAAAATAAGTAAACACGTGTTTCAGGTTTTTTTTAATTCCACCCCTAAGAGGGTGAAATTGGGTAATAAAGTGTGAAAATCAATATTGTTTCGGATTGCGCTGAAATTTGGCATGCAGATATTTATTACGACGTTAGTTCCCACTGAGAAAGGATTTTCCAAAATTAACCCTCGAAGGGGATGAAACGGGGGTTCAAAGTTTGTATGGAGAAACAAGATTAGATAGTCTTTTCTATCTGAAACTCCACACAAGTGCTTCAGTAAAAAAAATAAGTAAACACGTGTTTCAGGTTTTTTTTTAATTCCACCCCTAAGAGGGTGAAATTGGGTAATAAAGTGTGAAAATCAATATTGTTTCGGATTGCGCTGAAATTTGGCATGCAGATAGTTATTACGACGTTAATTCCCTCTAAGAAAGGATTTTCCAAAATTAACCCTCTAAGGGGATGAAACGGGGGTTCAAAGTTTATATGGAGAAACAAGATCAGATAGGCTTTTCTATCCGAAACTTCACACAAGTGCTTCAGTAAAAAAATAAGTAAACACGTGTTTCAGGTTTTTTTGTAATTCCACCCCTAAGAGGGTGAAATGGGGTAATAAAGTG
Source organism: Cabera pusaria (assembly GCA_954871355.1). NCBI lineage: Eukaryota > Metazoa > Arthropoda > Insecta > Lepidoptera > Geometridae > Cabera > Cabera pusaria. The sequence goes on from OX940911.1 coordinate 593,386, forward strand.
TAAAATCAATATTGTTTCAGATTGCGCTGAAATTTGGCATGCAAATAGTTATTACGACGTTAGATCCCTCTTTGAAAGGATTTCCCAAAATTAACCCTCGAAGGGGATGAAACGGGGGTTGAAAGTTTGTATGGAGAAACAAGATTAGATCGTCTTTTCTATCCGAAACTTCACATAAGTGCTTCAGTAAAAAAATAAGTAAAGACGTGTTTCAGGTTTTTTTGTAATTCCACCCCTAAGAGGGTGAAATGGGGTAATAAAGTGTAAAAATCAATATTGTTTCGGATTGCGCTGAAATTTGGCATGCAGATAGTTATTAATTACGACGTTAGTTCCCTCTGAGAAAGGTTTTCCAAAATTCATCCCTGAAGAGGATGAAGCGAGGGTTCAAAGTTTGTATGGAGAAACAAGAATTGATTGTCTCTTATATTCGAAACTTCACACAAGTAGTTTAGTAAATAAATGAGTAAATACGTGTTTCAGGCTTTTTGAAATTCTATTCCTAAAAGGGTTAAGTGGAGTAACAATGTCTGAAATCAATATTGTTTCGGATTGCGCTGATATTTTGCATCCAGATAGAAATTTTGACGTAGGTATCCGCTGAGAAAGGATTTTTCAAAATTCACTCTTCAAGGGATGAAGCGGGGGCTCAAATTTTGGATAGTCATTTTATTCGACATTTCACACAAGTACTTCTGTAAATAAATAAGTAAATACGAGTTTCAGACTTTTTCAAAATGCCACCCTAAAGAGTGAACTGGGGTAAAAAAGTCTGAAAATCAATATAGTTTCGGATTGCGCTTTATTGGGTTTTCGGGTTTTAAAAATATGAATCCTGATTTGTCTTAGTCACGCGATAACATGAAAACAGGTGAACCAATTTGGCTAATTTTTATTTGATGTCTTTAATGATAGAATCGTTTTTACAAAAGAAAAGTTTTAAGTAAATAAAAGGAGTTTTTAACGCGGGCGTAGCCGCGGGGGACTTCTAGTATACTATAAGAATCTTTGTCCTGACATACTGACTGACTGACTGACTGACTGACTGACTGACTGACAACGCACAGCCTAAAGCGTTGGTCGTAGATACTTGAAATTTGAAGGGTATATTTGTCTTAGTACGTAAGGGATATACTAAGGGGATATACTAAGGGTGTATACTAAGAAAGGATTTTCCAAAACTCACCCCTTGAGAGGGTGAAATGGGGGTTCAAAGTTTGTATGGAGAAACAAGATTAGATAGACTTTTCTATTCGAAACTTCTCGCAAGTGCTTCAGTAAAAAAATAAGTCAATACGAGTTTCAGGCTTTTTAGAAATTCAACCCCTCTGGGGGTGAAATGGGATAACAAAGTGTGAAAATCAATATTGTTTCGGATTGTGCTGCAATTTGGCATTCAGATAGTTATACGACGTTAGTTCCCTCAGAGAAATGATTTTCTAAAATTCATCCCTTAAGGGGATGAAACGGGGGTTCAAAGTTTGTATGGACAAACAAGATTAGATAGTCTTTTCTATTCTAACCTGCACACAAATGCTTCAGTTAATAAATAAGTAAATACATGTTTCAGGCTTTTTCGAAGTTCAACCTCTGAGAGGGTGAAATGGGGTAACAAAGTGTGAAAATCAATATTGTTTTTCATCGCGCTGAAATTTGGCATACAGATAGTTATTATAACGTTAGTATCTGTTAAGAAAGGATTTTCCAAAATTCACCCCTGAAGGGGATGGAACGGGGGTTTAAAGTTTGTATGGAGAAACAAGATTACATAGTCTATTCTGTCCGAAACTTCACACAAGTACTTATTTACTGAATAGTAAATAAATGAGTAAATACGTGTTTCAGACTTTTATGAAACTCCACCCCTAAAAGGGTGAACTGGGGTAACAAAGGCTGAAATCAATATTGTTTTGAATTGCACTGAAATTTTGCATGCAGATAGTTATTATGACATAGGTATCCGGTAAGAAAGGATTTTTCAAAATTCACTCTTAAAGGGGATGAAGTGGAGTTCAATGTTTGGATAGTCATTTTATTCGAAATTTCACACCAGTAATTCTGTAAATAAATAAGTAAATACGAAATTCAGCCTTTTTCAAAATGCCACCCTAAGAGGGTGAAGTTGGGTAGCCAAGTCTGAAAATCAACATTGTTTTGGATTGCACTGAAATTTTGAATGCAGGTAGTTATTATGACGAAGGTATCCGTTAAGAAAAGATTTTCTTTAAATTTCCCCCCGGATATGGAACGGGGATTCAAAGTTTGTATGGCGAAACAAGGTGAGATAGTCTGTTTTATTCGAAACTTTACATAAGTACTCCTGTTAATAAATAAGTGAGTACGTGTTGCAGGATTTTTGAAATGGGGAAGGAAATAAAGTCTGAAAATTTGGGTTATTTGAGTTTTATAAATATGAATCCCGATGTTCATTAGTCACGCAATAACATGAAAACGGGTGAACCGATTTGACTAATTCTTATTTGGTGTATTTTATGATAGAAAGGTTTTTACAAAAGAAAAGTATTAAGTAAATATAAGGACTTTTTAACGCGGGCGAAGCCGCGGGGCACTTCTAGTATTAATATAGTTTGTAACGTGTTTAAGGTTAATCGTCATTTAAAATGATATTTTAAGGTAACTGGATCATTAATAACGAGCAAAATTCTGTTACTCCAGTCTTCCCATTTCAAGGACGTGTAGTGTCACATTATGTTATCTGCTTCCCAGGCAAGCGTCTGGTTTGTTTAAGTTATTTATTTGAGAAATACATAGACACACACACGAACAAAAAAGTCTATCTCAATTTTAAACGCAGAGCTGTATTTAAGTAACATTTATAGAACATTCAATTAAAACATCGAATTATTTAATTAATCCAGTTCAGTGACCCATGTCTTACACTAAGAACAGTTTACATAGCAACGTTGATAATTTAAACAGTACGTAAGCTTAGCATGCCAGTATTCAACTTTCATCTTATTTCTGATTGTAATATCCTTTTAATAAGGGCGTAGTTAACCACAGGTGCAGCAAAACTTTTGCTGATCAATTCAGTCATCTGTAAAAAAATTGTTTAATGCATACATAAAATAAAATGTTAATATTTCAAAAAGCTTTTTCAAATTTACTTAAACATAATTCTTGATAAATGTATGTCATCCTTAAATTATGCATCCATATGTTTTCGTAATTTCAATTTTTTTGAGCGCTAGTTAGCCCTAGCTTATCAGTTTGCAATTAGAAGAAATTATTTACCGCTGAAATATGAAATCTTTTGCCAATTTATCGTATCTATTTTAACAGCGTAATTATTCACAAAATAACAATAATCTCAGCAACTGCAATGTAAGTACACTATATCTCTCGAGTGTATGATTTAGTGTTGCCAGCTGCAGACAGCTGCACTCCCGACATTAACATCTCTGTGTTGCCATTGTATTAATTATATCGCGTCTTGGCCGTGAAATATTGTTTTAGCTAGATACTCATGTTATTTATTATATTTCGTAGTTAAAGTCATGCTGGGTTAAGAGAGCTTTAAACATGTACCTATCAAAACAAAATGTTTTAAAGCTATCAACAACAATATTATAAATGCAAAAGTCAGTTTTGTGAAGTGCTTGATCGACTTCGAAAATTCAATTTAGTTCATTTATTTTTAAGTAAGTACACAGGGTAGACTTGTGAACGTCATGGATGTAGTCCACTCTTGAATAATTTTGTTTATTTGAGTGTTGTTTTTATGCATGTTATTTGTGCATCCCATTAAAACTAGCTATTGTTGTAACAGTTTCGTTATTAAAAGAAATAAGATCTAACTGGACACCAAATTCATCCGAAGTAGTAATAATTTGTGATCGTACAAAACGAAAAAACCGACTTCACATGCTGCGATAGTGAAAATATCCACTAGCCATAATAATGTCATCGAGGTATTAAATTTGTTTATATTAATTATCCTCATATCTCCGGAGATCATTATCAAATCTCGATAAAATTTGAATGGGACCAAACGAAAGCCATAATCTCTCAAACAAATGAAATGAAAATGAATGAAAAATCATTATTTATTTTTCAAATTGGTTTAACTTTGACATAGTTCTAAGGTAACAAACATTAAAAATTAAAAAAAAAAACAGTCGTATTGAGAACATTTTTTGTGAAGTCGGTAAAAAAAAGCTTCTAACATGCATTATTTTCTTAAATTTGTTTTTATTGAAAATGCTTTATGTTGCTACTAACTAGTGCGATTTTAGGAATCCTAATATGAATGAATAAATACATTTTTCCGTTTAAAATAGTTGTTACACAATAATCTCTTTTATTTAAACACTTATTTCAAAAATATTCAGCACTTGAAAGCATAAAAGCGAGTGCACTGAACATTTTCCCGGTAAAATGTCAGTTAAAATACGGAAAACACATTTCGCAAAAATCTTTCCATTTCGACACTTTCAAAACAATAATTGTTTTAGAGTGAAAATACCTTAAATGTGGACACTCGACACAAATCCGGTCTAGCGACACTAACTAGTGCAGTGTCAGCCGCGCAGTCTGGAGTGCTGCGACACTTGTGTCTCTTAAATAATGTTAGATACAGTATGGACCTTACTTCATCAATTCTCAAATAAAAGTATGATTATGGGACCAATATTCTATTTGTAATTACATGTAAATTCAATTACGGATTAATTTAAGTAAGGTTAGTGATTTCAGAAATAATTTTAAGAGTCATACATTTGTAGCACTTTGTAGACAACGTAGTATTTGTTTGTAGTAGGTTTGTAATAATTGCTAATTGTGACTACCTACCTATAATTATTTTTATGAATGTAATGCGTTAATTAGTGTAAATGGTAATAACCGTTCTAATTATTAATAAATAAATACCTTAAAACATGAAAAATCATCCGAACTGGATGTCAGTTTCTGGAGCAATCGCGTAATCACATAAGAAAACATACAGGCTAATTGAGAACTCCTCCTTTTAGGAAGTAAGTTGAAAAGCCTCAGATTTTAAAAAATATTCGGAAGTGGAACATGGCAGTAAACGTAGCACGATAGAATTATTAGTAGTACAACCACTATAGCGAGATACCTCATCACATCTTAAAAACTGACCTGACCGAAACTGCGTAATTACTAGTGACATGTTTTTGTTTAAAGGGAACATTGAGCTCTTCTCAACTCTTCTATCAGTAATCACTCATTTAGCTCAAGGCTTAGCTCAACTGAAGCAAGTGAAAAACGAGTACTCCCATACTGCGTGTATAGCGCATTGTTATTTTAAACACGGTTCAAAGAAAGATTCTTTAGTCTCGTCTCTAAAAAGCCTTTATAGCGGATAGCTGGAGCGTAGCATAGAATTAAATTAAATGTACTTTTTTAAAATTAAAAGCTCACTTTTTTGTTCTTTTCTTATGTAAAAATAAGCAGTAAGGATGAAATGCAGAACGCCTAAACAGAAATAATTTATTATTTATGTAACTTATCATAACCATTTAAGTTACCCAGTTTGCTAACCTGACTAAATCTATGTAACAATTTTTATTTAAAACACATTAATTAATCTTCTTATATATAAAAATCAATTGCTGAATTAGTCTCGCTAAAACTCGAGAACGGCTGGGCCGATTTAGCTGATTTTGGTTTTGAAATGTTTGTCGTAGTCCAGGAAATATTTAAACGGTGAGAAAATATGGAAACATTTTAAGGAAGGTGTAAAAACAACAATTTCTTTTTCCCAAACTGTTCTACCTAGTTCTTTTCTGTCAAACATTTGACGTTCGTACATTCGGTACTGTGGGGTAGACTCTGTTCCGCTCTCGAATTGAAATTTGAAGCACTTATTAAATTAAGGGTTTTAAATCAACAACATAATATATCCACATATTGTTGTCCCAGGTTGTTATTGTTGGTTCGTTCAACAAATTTTGTCATGGTATTGACATATTTTGATGGTTGTCACTTGTCATTATAGCGCTTCCATATGTGAGTATTCGCTATTTGTGTATAAAAACCAATAAAAACAAAATAAAATTAAAAAGTTAAGGGGTCCCCATACAAAAAATGTGTTTTTGAGGTTTTTTATGCTGGATCTTACAAACCTTATGAGATAAAGACTTGCAATTTACTCATGGTGTGTATTGCAATAGCTGCTATAAGATAAAATAATAAAACTAAATTAAATTGTAAAATTAAAGGGGGTGGTCCGCATACGAGTATTTTTCCGGAAAATATTGTTCAATCGGAACCTTGCGTGTGCGGGTCTAACTCGCACTTGGACAGTTTATTTATAGTCGCGGTACAAAGTTCACTGAGTCAGCTAGTAGTAAATATAAAACACAGAAAAAGAAATACAACAAATTTGACAAAGAATATCATACCACGCGTAGCGATTCAAGAAAAACAAATGAAATACATTATTTAAGGTACGGACACACCGCAGCGTCCTGCGTGCCCGATCTAGGCGGCGATCAGATAGCGCAGTAATATTTATACCGACTGGTTCACACCCAACGCGATCAGAAAACAATTGAAAAGTTCTGAGATCGCGTCCGCAGATCGCAGGACGCCGCGGTGTGTCCGTACCATTACTGCAATAACTATAACTCATCGCAAATCGACAACTTGAGCTATATACTAGCGGGGCTGTAAAATAATTTGTCAGTAGTGGTTACGATTATATATTAAGGTTATAAAATCAATACTCCCCAGGTTTTGCGTTCAGAACTATCCAACATTCTAGGATGTCCACTCCACTAAAATGTCTTGATTATGGCAGCTCAAGGTTCCCGCGTCGACCAGCGACTATGACCAGTTTAAAAATCTCAATAAATACGATAAACTCACAACAAATAACACTAACTGCGGTTATTTATCACTTTCTTACTTAAAATTAGCTAAAATTGTAAAGTTTAAATGAGTATTTATATTATTATTTAGATTTAAAACTTGCATAGCTGATTTTTAGATGTCACCGTAAGTGCTGCCTCATGGACTTTGTATTCAGCCAAAGAATACTCAAAGCACATGGCAAAACATCAGCTCTTGACTACTAGCTCACGTGACGATGAGTTTCAATGTTCATGTTTCTTATCTCGGCAATAGGGCGAGACACTGCTCCACTTACTTACTTTAGTACAATACAGACGGAAGAACTATCCAACACGCATTCAAACAGGCTTGCACTAAAACATGGCAAAATTCAAAAAACTATTTGGCCATAACTGACGACAAGTGGTCAACCATAACCTAGAGACCACCCCAGCCGCTCCCAGAACATGGCATGTATTAGGTCAAAAACTGGTCGGAGCATATCCGAAGTAAACACAACGCGGAAATAAAGCCGATACATTTACATCACTATATGAGGCATCCGTTACTCTACAACACCAAACATAAAGTAGCTATACAATTTTCACATTTATAATATACAAAAGATTATGAAAACATCCCTGAAATCCGACATATTTCATCCATCTGATCCAGCGTATTGAAAAGGTTCTTTCTACATAAATATTTTCGTTTGAAACGAGAGCTGTTTAAAAATAAAATAAAGGAAGCGAGAATGAAAACAAATACTTTCAGCTTTTGCGCGAAATACGAGACATACTCGTAGTAACCTAGTGTTTACGGATGTAGGAAGACTTTAGTTTTAGAAGTCTATTGCTTCTACAATTTAATGTATTCAACTGCATTGGATATTCAGTAGTAACAGACATTCGCCGTGCACTAACAGATTTGTCTATCGAAAAGTGCATGAGTTCAATTTTAATGTGGCCCTTCGGTGAAAGATGACATTGTTATAGAGCTTATGGTGCCCACGGCCACATCGTTGCGATCTGTGGGCGCCGCCGCGATCTACTATTCAAACGCTGTCTAATCGCCATTGATCGCGTTTGGTTTGGCAATTTAGGTCTAGCATGCTAACATCCTCGACCGCATCGTCATATACCAACAAGTGAGATAATGGTCAAATGATAGATTTATATTTGTGATAATAGAGAGACAAAATACTTCAATATCTCACTCACAGACCTAAGATGATGCTTTGCTTCAGTACTCTTGCCACAGTTTTCGTTATAAGCAGAGACTCACTGAAAGTCGCACTGACCAAGTACCAATAGAAATAATATTCCCTCAAAGTAAATTGAGTCTCATTGATATTGTAAGAGTTACTGATATAAAAATAAATCATAAATAGATGCCTTTATATAACTGGCATTCAATCACCTTTTCATCACTTTTGACCTTTGAACCTGTCTATTACAGATACATACAATTCATAACGTAAAAATAACAAATTGTGTTGAATAGAAGCCTTCTAAGGTAGCAAAAATCTATTTTCATTTGTAGAAAATATTTCATGTTTGGAGATATCTTAAAATAAACTGGAAGGCCGAACTCCCAAAGGCCTTAGTACGAGTGTGTCGCCGCTTTCAGACCTCGAATAGATGACAGAGTGCTTTCGTTAAAAATATTTTGTTCTAGTTTTAATTTGTGTTAGAAACTGGGTTCCTCTTTTAGATAACTTGAACGTTTGCGTAGCGCAGCCTAAGAGACGCCAAATCGATACAGGTGTTACCATGAAGCTAAAAATCTGCAATAAGTCATTTGACATGTTTTCGTATACTTTTTTTAGTGTAACCCTACATGACGTCACTTGTTGGAACTAAATGGTGATGAATAGTGATTTATTTTAGATGTGGCTGTAATTAAATATAATAAATACAATACTCAGAATATTTTGGTATGATGTGGAGTGATAGCCAGTTAGGAAAGTATATTGTTGAGATATTTTTCTTTTACCATATTCAAATCAATAATAATGATCTTTTTACCACGATCTTGGAAGGAAACTAGAAAAAAGAGTCATTTTGAAAGGACATTCTTCAAAGGTTGGCAACGCATCAACTATAATCACAGTGTTGCAGATGTTCCTAAGCGGTAGTGACCTTTGCGAACGATTTGTGATTTACCATCAGAATCAGATCCATTTAGATTCAAATAAGAATAGTCATTTTCTTGCAGCCAATAGCGAGGCGCTCTTTTGATGGTAATTTTACTTGAAACTACTCAACAACAATGTAATAAAACTTATCCTCCGTCTACCTTGATTCAATTAACTACGGAACCAATAACTCTTAACACTCGTAAAATTGTTTTTGTTTAGATTAACCGTACCTGACAACATTGTATTCTGCGTTAATTGTGCTACGTCAGCTCTTACGAACTTCGCTAAAATTCCGCCAGCTAATTACGGAGCCCTAAAATTTTATTGCTCAGAGCCCTTTATCCGTATCGCACAGTATAGTTGTAACAGTATGAGAATTAATCTAAAGCACGTAGATATTTTAAGAAAAGTAACGGGAGTCCCAGTCACGCAGTGGGATAATGGTTGGCTTCAACTGGCATAGTTTATAAGTTATGTGCTGTCATATTTAATTGGATATGGCGCTTTTCAGTGGACGTCATAGTCATGGGCTAAATAAATAGTGTTGTCGTGTTGGGTATCAAAGGTAACGGCCAAACTAGCACATTTCAAATATATTATCTCATTGTATTATAGTGTGCTTGCAAACAAAGCCACAATGTGCATTTTGTTTGCTGTTGCTCGCGGCTATATTAGTAAAACAAAGTGCCCCGCCCCGTCTGTCCGTCTGTTCGAAATAAACTCAAACATTACTCAACGGATTTTCATGCGGTTTTTATAAATAGATAGAGTAATTGTAAACTTTTAACTTTCGCGATTTGAACACATAGTTATAAATATGAAAATACGGGACTTATCGCGCCTAAAACATTAATTTTATTTAACTCGATCGTGACCACGATCAATGCAACTTGGTCGAAACGTCGAGTTAAATAAAATTAATGTTTTAGGCGCGATAAGTCCCGTACTTCCATATTTATAACTATAGATAGAGTAATTCTGGAGAAAAGTTTAGGTGTATTTTGTGAAATGTTTGTGTAAATATAAATAAAGAAGAGGTTAATTATGTGATACAACATGACAAAACAAACATATGACAAGAGTTCAGGCATATAATATTATTTCTTTACCCGTGCTAAGCCGCGGCGGGTCACTAGTTGAAAAAAATATTTTAAAATGAGAGCGTGATTTTGTGTGATTACACATAACATCTTAATACTATATTCCACTTCATATCTCTCAAATTAAAGTTGACCTACTGGTGACACCGGATAAGGTCAAATGGAACTAATTATCCGGCTCTATGTCCGCCGGTCCGCAATAACGGCGTTATAACGAACCTAAAATAATATTCGTTAATAGGGCGTTACGGCCAATAGGGATCCTTTTATTTCACCTTTGGTCCAAACAGGACCAATTTGGTCCAAAAACTCCAAAACTTATTTTAACCTCTGCTAAAACAATTTGAAAGTTGAAAGCACTTAGTAATTACGCCACTTGCTTTTAATTAGACGTTTTATTGCATATTTAATATTATTATAATACATTTGTTTGGTTTCATTTAAAGTTAGCTTGCTGTTGTATATTTAACTACAAAATTAAAAATTGAATATTTTACGCATATAGCAGCTGGATCACAGAGATCGGAGTTCAAACAATTATAAAAAACACTGGCCTGTTAGTAAATGATAACATTAACCTGTAACAGTACTGTCACGCAAAACGCTGTTTTGGCAAAATTTTGCGCGCTACCGCACTACGCGTTACTTTGAGAGACATGTGTGCCCAGTGCCAGTTTCTTTAAATATATTCACACACTCGATCACGTTATAGTAAACGCAGATTTGTATAGAAATTACGATGTTACTTCTTGTACATACTAGATGGCGCTTTTTAATTCCATACAAATCTGCGTTTACTGTAACGTAATCGAGTAAGTAAACCAATCTATAAAACTCGCACTAGGCACTCTGTGTTTTTTCATTCACATGAAAAAATAGTACATTATGGTACAAGTGTGTAATGTTGGTGATTACTGTTGAAGCGCCATTGAGAACCGAGCCGTTAGGTGAGGGTCTTAAGAGAGCCGAGGACGGCAATCATCAATTGACACGTGTATCATACGACGTTTTTTAACACACTTGTGAAGAAAATAATACTAACAAATCATTTTATAGAGTAGACAATAGATATTTTACCTTGGAGTTTTCAGGTAGTTAACTTTCCATAACGTTCAAAGGGCTTCACATCTTATATCGGCCGGTGTATAACATAAATAATTTTCTTCATAACTAGTATTTGTAGACATTTTAATTAATAAATATCTATAATTTCATCAGTGAAAACGAGTTGTGAAAAATTTTTCGCAATGGCGGGAAAAATTCATTAGTTTTCCAATGCGCGCGCATCTAACAATGGCGACCATAGACTAAAGGAATGAGGTTTCTTTTTTTTTGTTTGTCGCGAATAGCGTTATGGCCACGTACATTATGGGAAATAAATAATTTTTACAGAGAAAACAAAAGTTATATTTGAGTGAAAGTTTTGTTTATTAAACACGTACAAGTTAAAATTATCTATTAAAATACGAAGTTGCATGAAATGAGCAAGCAATAGGTATATTAATTTATTTATTCTATTGAACACGATCTTTTATGTATCGAAACTTTTTTAAGAACAAAGTAACTCAATCAATAAAAAAAAACTATAACTCACTCGTGAATAATAGCAATGAAAAAAGTCACAGTTTGATTACAGGTGTCATTATGTGCCTAATTTTATACGATTGTCAGATATCACAATTGTTATCTTCCGATCTCTTTTAATCGATTTCAAAAAAAGGAGGAGGTTTCTCAATTCGACCGTATTTTTTTATGTTTGTTCGCGGATAACTTCGTCGTTTATGAACCGATTTTGATTATTTTTTTTTGTTTAAAAGGAGATATCCCAAGTATGCTAACATAGTAATTTTATCGAGGTCTAATAAGTATCTCCAGAGATATTGAGATAAACATCTCAAAATTGGTACTGAAAATTAATAGCGCGGCATTGAAGTCGGTTCTTTTTTAATTAAACGATATTATTTACTGGCAGAAACCCTACCACTAAAAGGTGTTAAATTAAGTACTTATTCTTTGATTATATGACGTGTATATAATCAAAGTACTTGTCTATGTATTACTATTTCAAAGAGGAATACGCTTGTATATGTATAGCTTTATAGCGACATCTCTCTCTCTCTCTCCATCTATGTCTCTCTCTCTTTCTCTCTCTCTCCGACCAAGTAAATTAATTAGAAATAAATAGCTTCAATCAGAGCTTGTGGTAGCCCCCACACTTTCACAATTTTATGACAAAAACATAAAACTGTTCAAACCGAGCCCCGAGACAGTCAACGGAAATGAAAATCGTGAGGATTGTGAATAAATGCCATTAGAACGTCCACCGTCATTATTCACATCATTCAGATTACGTGACGGCATAGATAGACTTGTGACGAGTTTCACTGAACAATTTTTGGAGGAATCGAGGAATCGATTTTCATATAAACGTAACGTAACAAAGACGGGAGTCAACTACTAGTCGTGCGTTGGAGCTGACACACACCTTTTAGATATATAGATAGAAACACTTTATTATTTAACACCTTAAATTACAGAATCAAACATTGTAAGTAATACAATTTAAAATAATAGCGTTACAATAGGCGGTCTTATCACTTAAAGCGACTTCTTTCAGACAACCTATGGATGAAGAAAAATGTAACAAGATATGGTGGTAAGTGGTGTTATATAATTGAGAGAAAAAAAAATATTTTATAAATAACTACAACATAACAAATACATTAAAACAAACTTTTATTGACCGACTTTCAAATTCTCAATTTTATTTGTCGGATATTTTTTTTTTTTCAATTTTTTATGTTGCCCGATTACTCAAAGTCGCCTGGATCCATTTGGAAAATTCTTTTTTTTTTTGTTTGGAAAGATTCTATACTTTTCAAGTGGTCTCATTTAAATTTAATTGTGATAATGTTCCCAGAGACTACTTCTTCCACATGCTACGATCCTGACATACCTCTTACGCTTCTTGCACTTTCATGAGCGCTTATATACCTGCTTGCCCGTTATATTTATTAGTTAAATAGGCACTTTTGACTTGGCCTTTCTTTAAAACGTTTTCGATCTGGTCGTGATACGTTCGCCTAGGTCGGCCTCTACCGGCTGGCCCATTCACACTCGTCTTATAAATCTGTTTTGTAATTTTTTTTCATCTATCCTCTCTACTCGCACTTAGCATCATACGCATCTATATGGTGTAGTATATATTTAACCTAATAGCATATTTTATCTTTACAGGTAAGTTCATCGACAGCTATCAGCAACACATGGCGAAGATATCACAGTCACTATATAAGGTCTTAATCTAATCTAATTGTTCATAAATTACCATGGACAAATAAATTTTCGTTTTAATAAACAGACATGAACTATTTTAAACATAATTATGCACTACTTAAGATTAGTTTTAGATGCAACTTTAAGAAAACCACCTTACCAAGCAACACTATCATAGAGAAAATCTGCCGTTTTATAACGGTAGCACACAGCCAGAGTATTCTAGGCCTAGTGGGTTCCACCATCTTTGACCACATCATCGCTTGGCACCAGGCGAGATAGTGGTGAAACGCTAGTCTATAGGATATTAAAAAAAAAAGAAAAAAAGAAAAAATATTTCCGTAGACTTAGAATAGAATGTTGGCTAATAGCAAAATAGCGCTTTTGAAATCCTATTGAAACAATAATTGTGATTATGTTAAAATTATAAATAATACAAAGCAATCCCGTTACAGTACTGTTGTTATGACTAACACCTTGAAGGGGTGTAAAGGGGTGGGGAGGAATGCAGAGAGGTGCTGATAGAGGGTGAGCTATTAGTGTTTATATTTGTTAAACAACAGTCGACGTCGAGCCACGTGTTGTGAGGTAAATATCTACTGGTAGAAACGTTGAAGCTGGTAATACATTGATATAAGACTGCAAATGGAATGGTTTTGAAGGTGTGATTCGTAGTAGAGGTAATTAACTTAATTTATCGGTACATGTGAGATGGTAAACAAGTATTTTGTAGAACTAATGTTTTACAATGTATGTGCAATAATCGCGACTTAAACATGAGGTGTTGTAGTGTGGACAAAGCTTTAATTAGATGATTGGTTGTTATGTTTGATGCGTAGGGTGGCGATTTTTGTGTAGTGAAATAGTAAAAGGCAGCTAGTTATAAACAAACATACCGGTTAAAAACATAACCCTCCTTTTTGCTTCGCCGTAGTCGGGTAAAAAAAAAGGTTAGTATTATCATATTAACTTATTTGTTGAAGCTAATTTTGTATACATTGTAAAAACAATAATGAAATTGGAATAAAAAGATATCATAATCTTCATACATACATAAAATCACGCCTTATTACCCGACTACGGCGAAGCAAAAAGGAGGGTTATGTTTTTGACCGGTATGTGGGTATGTATGTATGTATGTTTGTATGTATGTTCACCTGTTCCCTCAGAACTACAAAACTACTTATCATAATTTGACAAATGAGCTGTCGTTCGACGCGTCTTATTTGTTTGCTGGTTATAGGCTATGTGACGTTGCAATTCATTGAATGTGGCGCCCTCTACAGGGCACGAAGTCAAGAACTAAAGAATTTTTTTCACCCCGCCCCATCGTGTGTGGTATCGTTAAATAGGAATTTTAAAAGGAAGGTAGGGTTAAGTACATCATATTTTTGTTAAGCGTAGCGTTTGCGAGATATATTCCGTCGAAGTCAAGAAAACCAATTTTTACTCCACGGCGCGGCGTCGCAAAGAAGCAATAGGGAGAGTTATGTGTTTGTTGATTGCTATATTATATAATAATTATATAATAACATATTATATAATATGTATGTAAGTATGTTGACATGTATGTATGTGTACATTTATGCAAAATTCCCAAAATACTTCAAATAAAAAATATGTTTAAAAAACTAAAACCCGACTACTGAAATATCACGCTCTAAAAAGTATGAAACAAGAAAATATTCTCATGTGAGATCGCTATATACAAACTATTCAATATGTATCGTGTATTATATAAAAAAAATACTTTTATTAAATATTTTATTGTATTTCATTCATGCTTATTCTTAGTGGTGCTCAGAGGATAGCCGTGGTCGTATGTCACCTCTGAAAAGTAGTATACGACCACGGGTATCCACTGATCACCACTAAGAATATGTATAAAATACAATAAAATATTTATTAAAAGTATTTTTTTATATAATACACGATACATATTAAATAGTTGGTACATAGCGATCTCAGATGAGAATATGTTTGTTCAAGTTTGGGACGTTTATCATCATACCTCTGGAGATACTTATCAGATCTCGAGAGAAATCACAATGGGACCACTTCGAAAACGTACCCTACCGATAACAAAAAGAATAATTCGAATCGGTTCAGAATTGACGGAGTAATCGCGTAACATACACACAATAATAATTAAAAAAAACATACAGACGAATTGAGAACCTCCTTTGTTTTTGGAAGTCGGTTGAAAACATTCTGACTAATAGAGTTATAGCTCCGGTTAGAAATAGACGAATTTGTCTAAAAAAATGTTGGTGTTTACAATGTGTATCTGCACCTGCATGCTAATTAAGACTGGTCTCCAGTCGTGTAAACAACAGTATCCCAAAAAAGGGAAAATTAGGGGAAATGAGAAGAAATTTTAGGAAATTCCCTTCTGTTGATCTATTAATTAAAATGTTTCCGTATTTATTCTGCTAAGCTTATTGTAGGCTTACTGAGCTATGTGATACGGTTTAGGGTTCCTTTGCGTAGTTAATAGAACGGTACCGTAATGACTGCGTAATTATTTTCTGTACTATGTTTGATTCGCGAAATGAATATAGCGGGCTATAAGATATTTTTCATTAGACCATATCGAACCAACCACCTTTATTTTCGTGGACAGGTTCAGCACAAGATAGGTTCAACACATTCACTAGGATTCATTTCGGAGAGTGTGTCAACCAACGGAAAGAAAAGAAAGAAATAAGATACATATGTTCAACACCGAACTGATAAATAAGGAAGACTTAAAATCTAAACTGAATAAATCGCAAAGTAATAGTATCGAAAATGTCGCAATTCAGCATTGTGCTGAATTATTGCTCACCCGAAAAAAACTGCACGAATTAATACTGCTATCCTCCATCTGCCACCGTGATACCAGATGAACAAAATTTAAGCCGTCGTACATGGTGGATATTCCATCTACCCGCATAAATCGTTTTGCTTTCACATTATTTATGGTACTTGCATAGGAATAACAGCATGCTACATTATTGATCACATCGTCACTTCACATCACATTCGTTGAACACTTAACTGGTGAGATAATAGTTAAACACGGTCTCAATCTCGATAACAAGTATATTGAAGCTATCATCTTATTCAATATAGCTAATAATATAATCGATTGCATAGATTTAGTTCAAAAACTGTGCTACGTTGTTCTTAGAACAGCAAACACGCGAGAAGCTCAAGAAGCAAAGCTCTCTCTTTTTGCTTTAAACACCTGCCGCACTGCACACACACCTGCCCTCCTTTAATAGCTCGTTTAACAAACACATCAATATATTTACATGTTCATTGTATGAACTCAGAAAATTATTGATACATGTATTAGTTAGGGTAAACTCTGTAATATTTCTAAATAGTTGAATTTCTTTCAGATTTGTCACTTTTAAATTTTTTTTCAAAACATTTTAGAAAATATTTTTCCCTCTAGTTGCTTCTTTATAAAATGTTTATATTCAATACGTGAATAACGCTGTGCACTACGTTATTAATAATACAAACATAATTGTAATTTTTGTCAATATTATATGTGTCACTAGAAGTGCCCCGCGGCTTCACCCGTGTTAAAGACTTCTTTTATTTACTTAAAACTTTTATTTTGTAAAAACCTTTCTATCATAAAATACATCAAAGAAGTAAAAGCCAAATCGGTACACCCATATTCAAGTTATAGCGTGACTAAGGGAAATAGGGATTAATATTTATAAAACCCGAAAACACATATATACATATATATCTGAACCAGAAGACTTTTTTCCAATACCTTGCAAAAATTCTGCAACTCGTATTTACTTATTTGTTTACAAAAGTACTTGTGTGAAATGTCAAAAAAAATCACTATACAAATTTTGAACCCCCGCTTCGTCCCCTTGAAGAGTGAATTTTGAAAAATCCTTTGTAAGCGGATACCTACATCAAAAAAACGATCTGCATGCCAAATTTCGGCGCAATCTGAATTAATATTGATTTCAGACTTTGTACCCCACTTCACCCTTTTAGGAGTGGCATTTTGAAAAATTCTGAAACACATATTCATTTATATTTACTGAAGTACTTATGCAAAGTTTCGAATAGAAAAGACTATCTAATCTTGTTTCTCCATACAAACTTTGAATCCTCATTTCATCCCCTTAAGGGGTGAATTTCGGAAAATCCTTAACAGATACTAACGTCATAATAACTATCTGCATGCCAAATTTTAGCGCAATCCGAAACAATATTGATTTTCAGAGTTTGTTACCGCATTTCACCCTCTCAAGGGCTGAATTTCGAAAAAGCTTGAAACACGTAATTACAAATTTGTTTACTGAAGCACATGTGTGAAGTTTCTAATAGAAATAACTATCTAATCTTGTTTTTCCATACAAACTTTGAACCCCTGTTTCATCCCCTTAAGGGGCGAATTTGGGAAAATCAAGTTTCAGAGGAAACTAACGTCGTAATAACTATCTGCATGCCAAATTTCAGCGCAATCCGAAACAATACCGCTTTTCAGACTTTGTTACCCCATGTCAGTGCTCTTAGGGGTGGAATTTCAAAATAAGCCTGAAACACGTATTTACATATTTTTTTACTGAAGCACTTGTATGAAGTTTCGAATTGAAAAGACTATCTAATCTCGTTTCTCCATACATACTTTGAACCCCCATTTTATACCTTAAACTTAAAGGGGTGAACTTTGAAAAATCCTCTCTTATACACCCTTACGTACTAAGACAAATATATCCTCCAAATTTCAAGTCTCTACGACCAGCGGTTTAGGCTGTGCGTTGTCTGTCAGTCAGTCAGTCAGTATGTCTGGACAAAGATTCTTATAGTATTAGATGTAGTTGTTTGTAGTTGTTTGTAACTCTGTCACTGTCTGTTTGTTACCTAATCACGCCTAAAAATTTAACATGGAGAGAAATATATGCTACAAAATTATTCTTGGTGTATGTCAACGAAGAACTCGCAGGTATCATCTCGAAATTTATACAATTCGCTCGCTCGGTCAATAAAAGTGCTGAAATAAAAACCAAAACAAGTTAGCCGAGCTAACTTTTTTTGTTTTGTTTTTGTTTTGGATTAATCCGATTGCATTCTCTTTGTAACAAAAATATCTCGCGGCATTAAACCGATGAAACCAGAAAATATTATCAAAATAAAGTATTCTGCCATTAATCTCGAATAAAAAATAATACCTCCAGGCATTGTTTCAATATCAATTACTAAGTTGTTAGCAACAGTTTCATAACAATCAAATTGCAATAATACTGAACCATCACAACGCGCCGGGCGCGCGCTTTACCGACATTTTATTCGGCCCTTCACACACTATCTGGCAGTCATTTCGAATATGCGAAGCAACCAAAAATCTTTGTTGTCCATTATTGCAAGTGTGAATGTCAAACGTCAAAGTGACTGATAGCTCCATACATGTAGGAAATGTTGAAGGTCATACCTAAAGCTTCACTTGTTTTTTTTTTTACGATCGTTTATTATTAATAACCACTAACAATTTTCAGTACTAAGTTTGAGGCCTTTTTTTTTCTCCATATCTTTAGAAATACTCAACATATACGATGAAAATTTAAATGGAACCACCTGGAAAGTATACCATTTAAAACAAAAAATAATTTTCCAAACCGGTTCAGACGTCTTTGAGTAATCGGTAAACATAAACAAAAACAAAACAAAAAAATTAAAAAACTGATTCCGACGAATTGAGAACCTGCTCCTACGTCTTGTGAAGTCGGTTTACTTTTTTTTTTGTCACTTTAGACTTATTTTGCGCTTATTGTATGAGATAGATGAGACTTACATATTTTGATGACTTACATGAGATAGAGATAGAGATATAGAGCCAACGTATTTAATGTGCCCTGGGCCTTAAACTGAACCGTAGCACTGCGCCGAGCTCGCGCTTAACCCAAATTTAATGATTGTTTACTCGACCCTTGATATATAAATATCAGAAATGTGAGCACACACGGAACGTAACACCTTTTTAATGAGATACATATGAGAATTTGTTGTATAAATATTGTTTTTGTGACATTTGTCCTGAATTTGTGGCTTTGTGTTTGCTTTTCTTACGGTCTTATTTTCGGGTAAATGAGTTGGTAACGGTTTTATTTTGTTTTCGGAATTTATTTCATATTTTTTGTTGTAAATAATTGTTATTTAGTTAAAAGGTTGGATGATACCCGATATTTGAATTGGTACCCAATAATAAAGTATGGATGAAAAAACTGACTACAATACTCAGCCAATACTTTTGTTGAATACCACCACAACGTAGGGGGCAGGTGGTAAGCTCACTGAGGAAATGCTTTGGACAGAGAGAGTATAAATAACAGTCCTACTTTAGAATCATGATTTAAACTTAAAAAATTACAAATCATAAAACAATATTTAAAAAACACATTTTTGGGTACATATCATTAGTATTTAGGTAAATTAGCACTAAACTAAGTTATAACTACTGTACATTGTGTGCAGTACAGAATACTGAATACTAACCCAGGATCAGAATAAGTCAAAACAAAGCCAACGAGTCCAAACGTAACAAGTTTTTCATGTGTATTTTAAATGTTGTCATGGTGACCTTCCAGTTCCATCCTCAGACCAGCTCAACAGTACAATAGCCTTGTATTGGCGTGAAAGTGATTTTTTTTAAATTGCACGTTACTAGTAGTCTTGTTAATCTCCAACTAGTAAGCAAGAGACTCCAGAGTCTCGCGCATCGCCGCAAAGTCGCTTGCTTATCGGTTTTCTATCGGATACATTTCGGAGAGTGTGCAATGGAACTGCACGATTTGATTCCACCATCCCCATTTTATAATCGGACATCCAAAGACACTAAAAGGCGCCACCGATTTATGGTGGATATACCATCTACCCGAACGAAGCGATTTGCTTCTTCGTTCATCATACGAACCGCCAAAGAATGGAATACTCTGCCTGAGTCTGTGTTTCCGGTTAAGTACAATATGGGGGTCTTCAAATCGCGAGTGAATAGGTATCTTCTGGGTAAGCACGCTCCATCATTGATCGCATCATCACTTAACATCAGGTGAGATAGTGATCAAGTGCTACCCAGTTCGGTATAAAAAAAAAAAAAAAACTTAGCTAAATATGCTTGTGTCTGGAGTGGGTTCACGTCAGTACAGTCAGTAGTTCATGGTTGGGGATCGAACTCATGAAACTCTCGATCGCCAGGCTGCAGGCTGATGCCTTAGCCATTAGGCTAGTGACGCTTGTCACTCAAGTAACATATGTGTGCGAAATTTCAGCTCAATTTTATTTATTAACTTTCCAATCGACTTCCAAAAAGAAGGAGGTTCTCAATTCATATGTATGTTTTTTTTTGTGTATGTTACGCGATTACTCCGTCAATTTTGAACCGGTTTGAAGGATTCTTTTTTTTAATCGGTAGGGTACATTTCCGAGGTGGTTCCACTGTAATTTCATCGAGATCTGATAAGTATCTTCAGAGATATGATGATAAACGTCTCAAACTTGCTACTGAAGTTGTCTCGCGGGGCATGGAAGTCGGTTGTTTTAGTTTTTAACCTATCTTTGATTATGTTATATTGAGGGGCTTTTGGCTAAATATAGCTATGACAGCCCCGTATAAGCTTACAAAGAAAAGTAAATATTAGCTAACAGACGAACGCCTGTCAACCACCCTGTGCACACATAGATAGAGCATTCTAGCCGCGTCTGACGATGAAGCAGATAAAATGCTTTGAAATATGCCCACATCAAGGTGGTTGATTTCAAACTTCTCGAAGGTATCATTTCTTAGGTTTTGCGTGTACATGAACATTCCATCAGCAAATGAAAGATATCATCAACTTTGCCGCATAACACCAAGGGAAGTGGATCAAATTAGGCTTGCAAGATTTAACCCGAACCTACAAACAAACATTCCGAGTTAAATAAATGTTTACTTAAAAAATAAACATGTGGAAATCAAAGCTCAGTATTTATACATTACTGCCTTTTCCGTGTAACATTGCTTTCACTGCATCTAGAAATTCCCTTACAATGCTCGTCCAATCGGGGCCAAGGAGAGAGACTCCCCCCTTTCCCCACAGTCCGGCAATACAACAGTTCGTTACGGGACAAATTGGCTTACCTCCAGAAAGCTTTCTATTCCAGACAAAATAACTGTTTGCGAATCTGACGCCTTGGTACTTGGTTTTGTAAGGCTTATGTATAAAAATTGGTATTTTGTAGACAAAATATGGAACATTAAATTTTTTATTCTTATAAAGAGTCGGTGTAGACAGAGTCAGAGATACATGTCACTTGTACACTATTAAACTTACCCAAACTTAGCAGAACCGTTCTACCCGTGCAGAGCCAGAGGGGATCACAGTAGATAAAACTAAAAATTAAAACAATTTCTAGACGTTTACAATATCAAATATATCTCCGGAGATAATTGTCAGATCTCAATAAAATTTGAATGGGACCAAACGAGAGGCATAACCTCGCAAACTAAAACAATATTTTTGCAAATCGGTTAAGATTTGACGAAGTTCTGACGTAACAATGATACAAAAAAAAAAACAGTCGAATTAAGGTTAATAACTAAAAGAATCGACTTCAAACGTCACGCTAGTCAAAGGCAGCAATAGCCCAATGGATAGGGTGTCGGACTGGCGATCGAGAGGTCGTAAGTTCGAACCCCACCCCACCCATTGCACTATTGACGTGAACCCACTCCAGACACAAGCATATTTAGCTTAGTTGGAGGGGTTAACAAGAATACTACTAAATGTGCAACCCACATTGCGAGTAATCTTAAAAAACAAAAAACCAGTAGTGAGTAGAATGTCATCGAAGTATACAAATACATCGTAATTCAAATGTTGATATATTAAAAAAGGCTCGACCGATTTCGTTAAAATTGAAATGGGATCCTTTGAAACAAAAAAAGAAGTTTTCAAATCAGTTCAGGCATCTTCGAGTAATCAGTGAACATACATAAAAATACCGAAGAATTAAGAACCTCCTCCTTTTTTGTGAAGTCGGTTATAAACTGTAAAAATAACTTTTAAAACCACTCGTATCTTTTATAGGTAGACGTAATCGCTTACCATCAGGGCAGCGTCGTGCTTGTCTTGTTACCTAATGTCATTTAAAAAACGGCTATGTTTTAATAGTCTTCGTTTTATCCCCAAATAGTTGCGTCATGCTACTTTAACCGTGTTTTGACGGATAAAAAGCTTATGTCCTCTTCCATAATAAGCTACATTGTAAGCAAAATTTCATGAGGACGGATGAGATGAGTCTTGAAAAAGTTGCCTTTTATTCCAAATGATGGCAGATAAAACCGAAGGTTGTTTAGGCTGTAGTAGCTCTTTAAGAGTCTTTCACTATACTGTTCTTTCACAACAATGTTTAAGACTTCGAGCAAAATAATCGCCTGTTTATGTATAGAAAGAAAGAAGTGGTTGTAGATGCCTAAGAGCTTTTTCACATCTAGTGGGTGTAGGATACGTTTTTTTGCCAGTTTTGAAGCCAGCAGGGCTAGCATGGCAAGGGGACTATTTTGTCTTTCCACCTATCCGTGTTTTGTTTAGTGGAGAAGGCAAATTATAAGTAAAGTTTTTCGACAATTATAAACGCCCGCTGACTTTCAATCAATTCTTTTTTTAAACTTTTTAATACGAAACAAAATCAAAACTCGGGGTTAAACTTCACCAAGCGTTTAAATTGTTGTGTTGGTCTCCTGCCAGTGGCGAAAAACAGGGAAATAACTTTGTCTTTCCCCCGGGGATAAGGCCATGCGCCCTGCAGAGGTACTGAGTTTAATCCCCGCGGTGTACCAACCAATTGTTCTATCGAAAAATGTATATGCGCTTTTCAAAGTGGCCCTCCGGTAAAGGAAAAACATCTTTATGACACCCCCAACCCCCGCATAGTAGTTGGACACTATCTAGTATCCGCCTGGCCAGCTAATCAAGTTAGAAAATCTGTCGCCAAAACGCCAAATGTGTTCCGGCCGCTATGATTGAGAGCCAGTTCCCATTTTAGGCCTAGCGTGCTGCTGTCCTCGACCGCATCATCATTTACCAACAGGTGAGATAGTGGTGAAACGCTAGCCTTTATGAAATTTAAAATAAAATTAACAAGAGTTCTAAACTAAAAAGTTGTCAAGTCAACCACTTTCCATAGCTCGTCACGTCTGCGCCCATTTATATATTCATACGGGCACATTGTACTAACTTTACAGTCCCCAGTTATAATAGATAGAGCGTTAATAAGGGATGATGTTGTGGTCAGGTGGGGGCCGGGTTAATTCCGGGGGGTGCACTCGCTTGATAAGGGTTCAAATTGTATGATTATGAAAATACGGTGGTTTTGAGTAGTGCTGGGCTCGAGTTGAGGCAAAGTGGGTGGTGCTTGTCTGTTTCTAGCCTAGATAATTTGTTTATCTTTGTCAACTGACTTCCGAAAACGAAGAGGTTCTTAAGTCATCTGTCTGTTTTTTTTGTATGCATTTTACCCGATTACTTCATCAATTTAACCCGATTCGAATATTTTTTTTAAATTTGTAGTTTAAATTTCCAAAGTGAACCCATTGTAAGTTCATCGAGATCTGATAAATATCTCTAGAGATATGGAGATAAACACCTCAAAGTTTAGTACTGAAAATGACTAGCGCGGCATTTAAGTTAGTTATTTTCGTAATTTTTGTAAACGATCAGCAAAGTTTGGTCCATTTCTAAAACAAACATCAATCAATCGAGCGGTAGGTTAGCACCGAAGAGGCAGACTAAAATCGAAGGCCCGGCCTCGGCTGCATTTTATCTCTATACTTTAGCTTACAGTACAGAAACTAACGTAGTTTTAGTGTTTTTATACCATGTCACACTCGTATACACAAAAAGTACTATAAGATCTAACAATTCTTATGAACACATGGGTTTATTCAATCCATTAAGTGTCCTTTGTAGTAATAGAACATCTGCTAGGTGACCTATGGTAATACTATACATAGATAGGTAGATACATTTTTTTATATGCAAACCATAGGAAACAATTAACAATATAAATCATAATCTTAACTGTGCGTTAGTGTGTGTTCGTTCGTGTACGTGTGTATGTATTTCAAATAAATAATCTTCACTACTATTATAAGTAATGATACTGCTGTTTTTTTTTATCTAACTATTTACATTTTGTCGAAATATTTACATAGTATCCAACTACTTACATTTTAGCCCATTATTTCACATTTTATTTAAATCAATTACTAATCATTTTATTTTATTCAATCATAATTATAATCAAGTATTTATTAGCAAGAATACAGTTTAACATTTAGATTCTTAAAAATATGGTTTGTGCAAGTATTCTGCCTGCAAACAGACGCGCAAATATTTAAATTTATCTATACGTATACATATACAATAATTTAAATCGTAATACGTAATAATAAATGGCGTGTAGTACATAAGCTATTTAGTAACATTTTTATTTTTACAAAAGTCAATTAATTCTTTGATGTCATAGAAGCAGTTTCTATGAAGCTAGTCACATAAAGATTTAAAAAATGTATTACCTTCTAACAACAGGGGGTGTTGTCAGGGATCAAATTATATATTTGTATACACATTGTGTATACAAGTATATAATTTCGTGGTTGTTTCGTCACGTATCGTTAAGTTAGCCTTATTAAATATTTTAACCGATATAACTACAACAACATCATAGCCGTATTAACACTATACTAATAAAAAAGCTACCTCGTACTCTGCTGTTTGTAGCCGTTCCGTGGTTTTTATTAAAAAGTGGGAGCGCCATAAATTTTCAGTGGATTCGGAAAACGGCCGCCACTTTCGGAAATGCTTTGTTTGTTCGAGCCCATCACGGAGGCTTTCTGACGTTCTGCCCTAGAACGGACGTGCGAATTTCCGTTACTCCCCACCCTATGAGCGATTATAATGGACATTATTGATAATGATTTTTAATTCAATATTTAGTGTTTTGCTGCTTATTTATTGCTTTACTTGTAGTTTTCAAGAACTTATACTGAATTTAAGTAACTTAACAATTTTAATATCTTGGGGCAATGGGCGCTGTACGCACTCACAAAGTTTAGTCCAGCAGTGGTCAATGATCTGATTGTGATGAGGTATGAGTATAGTTGTAACCTGTGAATAAATTGATATTGTATTTAGAGCCAGTGTCACCGGTTCCTGGTAGCGCTAATATGAAGAAATCTGACAGATTTTTGACAGCTTTTATATGGTGTCATCACTATCTAACGCATTATTAGGAACCGGTGAACTGTGTAATTATTCTTTATTTATTTTTTATTTTTTTATACCGAACTGGGTAGCACTTGATCACTATCTCACCTGATGTTAAGTGATGTTGCGATCGATGATGGAGCGTGCTTACCCAGAAGATACCTATTCACTCGCGATTTGAAGATTATAACATTATCAAATTGGGGCTCCGTTATTATATTCAAAGCATTGGGGTCACCAATGTGAAAACTCGATCTCTACGCATGCAGTATATGTAGTCAATGGACAAGGTTTAGTAGTAGGTACTATGAAGTTCCTAGACAAATAAGTTAAATTCTCAATACAACTCTGTCTTAACAACCGTAACATTAATAAAAAACCAACATCAGAAAAGTGCGGTTCGTTAAAAGCGAGTAGTTAGGTAACTTGCCTTAAACAGATTGATGTCGGAACTTGAGGCAGGAGGGTTTTTATTGATTCTTTAAG
Organism: Cabera pusaria; assembly: GCA_954871355.1. NCBI lineage: Eukaryota > Metazoa > Arthropoda > Insecta > Lepidoptera > Geometridae > Cabera > Cabera pusaria. The sequence goes on from OX940911.1 coordinate 619,467, forward strand.
TGCGCCCCGTAAACGTTATTAGTTTTTCGAGGACGGGGATTATAGGCAGAGGGCTCGGTTGAATTTTTTAGATGAAACAGGTCGGATTTTGCAAGTTCTTTAGTTAAAAAATAACCTGTTTGCGCATTCTTTTATTATATTTTGGCTTAGTTAGCTTATTTATAAAATATGAAATATTTACTTAAACCTACATACATAAAATCATGCTTTTTTTCCGTTGTGTAGGCAGATACTACTTCTTTCCACATGCTTCGACCCTGACATACCTCTTTCGCTTCTTCCACTTTCATGAGTGCCTTCAAACATGCTCGCCGGTTATAGGTACTTCTGACTAGGCCTTTCTTTAAAACGACTCCTATCTGGTAGTCATACGTTCGCCTAGGTCAGCGTCTATTGGTTTGCTCATTTTCTTTAAAGTACCCCTATCTCACCTGGTGGTAATGATGTGGTAAAAGATCGACTTTTATGGGCTGTGTGCTGCCGGAACATGGTAAGATTATGGGCTGTGTGCTGCCGGAACATGGTAAGATTATGGGCTGTGTGCTGCCGGAACATGGTAAGATTATGGGCTGTGTGCTGCCGGAACATGGTAAGATTATGGCAACAGATTTTCTCCTTGATTGTAGTAAGTTATTTTTTATGGATGAAAACTCGTGCTAGTATTTGAACCGGGAATCTCTCGCTTCGAAGTAAAGTCATCCTTTACGCCAACGGGTTTCTCGTATGGTAACAGGGAATTGTGTCGATACTGAAATACTTCTATCGTCCTACTGAAATCAACTTTCGGTTTGAAAGTAAAAGTTACCTGTATTTTTTTTATAATAATAGAGTGTGTGAAACTCGTGATAATATTTCAGTTAGCAATGTGACATTTAACGGTATATTAACGGAGTAATTTATCTGACATACATATATATAATTTAATATGCATCATGACAGGAGCCGATGTAAGCTGGCTCTAAACACCTTTATATTTTGGTGACAAATGTAGCACAGTGACGCGTTAATTATAATAATCTGACATTATGATCTGTGAAAATCTGTGAAAAATCATCCCAAGTTAATGTGTCCACAAAAATACCTCAAAAGTAAAGTAAAAATTCAGTAAATCGCGGCGGCGTTGAGTGGTCCTAACTTAAACAAATTGATGGTGAAACTTTCCCTCATGGGGTAATGGGGCAGCGAACAAATCTTTATTGATTCACTTCATTTCACTTCTGCGGAGTTATTTTATCGGCTCGACCGGAATCGTAAAACATTATTTGATTTTGGATGATAACTTGAGTTGTGCGTGTGTTCCAAATATGCGGCAGATTCGACATCAAAGATATTGGCATTTCAGGAAAATTTGGATATCAAAAGATCACATAGCTCGTGTGTTTGAGATGGAATAACAATATCACTATTGAGCTAAAGTCCCCGTCACGAGAAGCTATAAATTATGTAAACAAACATCTTTTACTAAGTAAACATTTTATACTGCGAGATAATAATAAATTGACCATATTCAATCGACATGAAATATAGACGGGTTATATGAAAGTAACAACCTATTTAATTAAGTCGGATCATATTTTAACGACGCAAAGCGCTATCGTTTGTGTTTCTTGGTACCGGACGCAGGGATTGTAAACTATCGGGACGCCATTTTGAAATAAACGCGTCATTCGAGTTTCGAGTTTATTTTCACAAATTCATTTTTTTTGTTGGTCCAAATGTTGTGAACTCCTGAACACTTGTTTACATAATTTATAGCTTCTCGTGACGGGGACTATAGAATCAAATGTTAACCGCAGTCTCTTTTCGCGTCAATGATGGACCAAATGATCGTCTACAGAGGCAATCGAAGCTATTGTCATTCGCAACTACGAGGTTAAAAGCGAATGATGGAAATATTGGTTGAAGCCCATTGACAATTTCGAATGACCGTCTCCGAGGCACTTAACCATAAGCCGTGTGAGTGAGTCAGTGATTTCTTTTTACAGAAGTAAAGCAACCGACCACTATCTTACCTGCGGTTAAGTGATGATGAGATCGACGCTTAAAACGCTTACTTAGTAGATATCTGTTCACTTGCGATTTAAAGACCCCGGATTGTACTTAACAGAAAAGACAGTCTCTGGCTGAGAATTCTGTTCCTTCGCTGTGTGTATAATGAATGTGGATGCAAAACGCTTTGTGTGATAGAGTGGAATATCTACCATGTATCGATGCCGCATGTCTGTGCGCCTGGTAGTACGTTGGAAAAAAGGGGACCGTGGAATTAATTCGTACAAATGGAAGGCACACTCTTTTTAGGGTTCCGAACCCAAAGGGTAACAACGGAACCCTATTACTGAGACTCCGCTGTCCGTCTGTCTGTCTGTCTGTCTGTCTGTCTGTCCGTCGATCACCAGGCTGTATCTCATGAACCGTGATAGTTAGACGGTTGAAATTTTCACAAACGATGTATTTCTGTTGCCGCTATAATAACAAATACTAAGAACAGAAGAAAGTTAAAAATAAATGGTTTAAAACAAAAAACGTGTTTTTTACGATAGCGCTATCTAGTTAGCATCATAGATGGTGCTATCGTGTTTACCTTAATCTCGGAATCTGAATCTGATTCTCGGAAACGGCTCCAACGATTAAATAAAATTTAGTATGCAGGGGATTTCGGGGGCGATAAATCGATCTAGCTAGGATTCATTTTCAGAAAATGTTGTTTTATTCGTGTTTTCAATAATCAACTTAAAATATGACTCTTCCCGACATCTATTGGCGAATAGCAGTAGCTTTAGTGTTATTGTGTCGGTTAAGCAGTTAGTTGCTCTCAATTAAAAAAAATATTAAATTCGTCAATAGATGTCAGGAAGAGTCATATTTTTCTGTTTAAGTGGCAAAAAATACCGAGCAAAGCTCGGTCAACCAGATATTTAATAATATTAATTACTAATAATATTAATATATTATTAATTATACTAATAATATTAATAATATTTATTACTGGAATTCCTTGCTGGTGTCTGTGTTTCCCAGTAACTATAACCCGGGAATCTTCAAATCACGTGTGAACAGGTATCTTCTACGTAAGCGTGCTACATCGTCGATCGCATCGTCACTTAACATCAGATAGTGGTCAAACGCTTACCTATCTAGTATAAAAAAAAACCAACACTTTTGTGTTAACGTTTACTTAGTTGGTGTTAGAAGTTCGTTAGATGGCGTTCGGAACCCTCCATTTGCGGGACAAAAGTCTGACTCGCACTTGGCCAGTTTTTTATTTAAATGTATCCGATAAAAGACCTATAAACTGGAAACTTTGCGGCTATGCTGAAGGCTCTGAAGCCTTCAAGATTGTTGTCGTTGATGAGTTTCTTGGCTCTCCTCTCAAAAACTTCCAACGCCACCAGCTGGTATAAAGCTGACCCATCCCAGAGGTGCATCGATACGATATAACATTTTTAGGTTAGTATTATAAAAAATCTACAAGCATTACTAAGTATTTAACCTATTGCGTAACATAAACAACCAATTCAAAACTACTTCCTTCTAGTAATTAGTGAATTACTACGTTCGCTAATCCGCCCTAACGGCGCAGCGGGCGGACGGTACCGGAAAAGATTACGTTTAACGCGCCGTTACGTCCGTAGTGATACGGGTTACGGGGTTACGTTAACGTTGTACGGTCTTGTCTTTTTTAAGACATATTGAATAGTAGATTGTATTACAAAGCAAAGGCGCAACATAGTATATTTTAATTGAGTGAAATTTAGTTTAAGGTTAGTAGTTAGTTTAGTATATTATAAACATTTTTGTGTCTTATACGTTCAGGTTGAGGATTTAAAATTGTAATAGCTGAACCCATTTTCTATGTTATTTATATAACTAGCTGCACCCTGTAGCTTTGCTCGCGTTTAATCCTGGTTATAAACCTTCCTCTTGAATTATGCTATCTATTGCTGAAAACTGCATTAAAATCCGTAGCGTAGTTTAAAAGATCTATGCGTACAGACAACGGAGGGACTTTTTATTTTATATTATCTAAATATTAATTTTGCACTGTGATTATATTATTATTATTATGTGTTGTGATGATACGCAGTATCTTCCTCGGGTAAAGTTCTCTTTTGTATTTAAACGCCCGATGGAGTTTAACTACTACTATTTCACATTGTAGCAATAAAATCAATAATAGTTTAAAAACTAAAAGCACGTTTTAATAGATAACCAAACTAAATTGCAGAAAATAATTTTCAAATTAATCTATCTAATACTATAAGAATCTTTGTCCTGACATACTGACTGACAGACAACGCACAGCCTACACCGCTCGTCGTAGAGACTTTAAATTTGGAGGGAATATTTGTTTTAGTACGTTAACGAGTACTAAGAAAGGATTTTCCAAAATTAACCCCTTTAGGGACTGAAATGGGGGTTCCAAGTTTGTATGGAGAAACAAGATTAGATAGTATTTTCTTTTCGAAACTTTACACAAGTGCTTCAGTAAGTTAATAAGAAAATAGGTGTTTCAGGCTTTTTCGAAATGCCACCCTTAAATGGGTGAAGTGGGGTAACCAAGACTAAAATCAATATTCTTCGGATTGCGCTTAAAATTTAGCATACAGATAGTTATTTTGAGGTAAGTATCCGTTAAGAGAAAGTTTTTAAAATTCACTCATTAAGGGGATGAAACGGGATTCAAAGTTTGTATGGAGAAACAGTATTAGAAAGTTTTTTCTATTCAAATTTTAACACAAGTGCTTCAATAAGTGAATAAGAAAGTAGGTGTTTCAAGCTTTTTCGAAATGCCACCCTTAAATGGGTGAAGCGGGGTAACCAAGTCTGAAATCAATATTGTTTCGGATTGCGCTGAAATTTGGCATGCAGATAGTAGTTTTGACGTAAGTATCCGTTAAAAAAGATTTTTCAAAATTCACTCTTTAAGGTGATGTATCGTGGGTTCAAAGTCTGAACCGATTTGGCTTTAACTTCTTTGATGTCTTTTATGATAAAAGGTTTTTACAAAATAAATGTTTTAAGTAAATAAAAGAAGTCTTTAACGCGGGCGAAGCCGCGGGGCACTTCTAGTTTAAAATAAGAGTACTAGAATCAACAAAATAAAATATTTTATCTAAAACAAGCGTCAGGTGTGGTATTTAACTGACTTCAAAAAAAGAAGGAGGTTTCTCAATTTGACCGTGTATATTTTTTTATGTTTTTTCGCGGATAACTTCGTCGTTTATGAATTGATTTTGTTGAAAAGGGGATATCCCAAGAGTGATATCATAGTAATTTTATCGAGATCTTATAAGTATCTTGAGAGATATGGATATATAAACACCTCAAACTTGGCACTAAAAGTTAATAGCGCGGTGTTTGAAGTCAGTTCTTATAGTTTTTTAAGCGATCTTATGTCTTACCTATAACTATATACGAGGGCCCGGTGGCGTAATCGGGAGAACGGTCGGCTTTGATGCCGTGGTACCGAGTTCAAACCTCGCCATGCACCAATGGATTTTCCAATCGAAAAATGTATGTGCGCTTCTCACAGTGGCCCTCCGGTGAAGGAAAACATCGTTAAGAAACCAACAACCCCCGCATGGTGGTAGGACACTATCTAGTGTCCGCCTGGCCAGCTACCACCCTCAAGTTAGAAAATCTGCCACCAAACATCTAAAGTGTTCCGGCAGCTATCCTTGAGAGCCAGTTCCCATTCTAGGCCTAGCGTGCTTACCATCTTCGACCGCATCATCACTTACCAACAGGTGAGATAGTGGTCAAACATTAGCCTATAAAGTATTAAAAAAAAAAGTGAATCTGACTTTTATAGTTACAGCTGACACACATTAAGGCCCAAATAATCGTCTACAGAGGCCTCAAGCCACACTGCAGCGTCCTGCGATCTGCGGGCGCGATCTAAGTACTTTTGTAACGCGGGGATTTTTAAATATAACGCGCGCCATCGCGTCGCGTGCGTTTCCCGCGCGCTCTGTACGTTCCCTCCATCGCCTCCATCATCGGGGCACGAACATATCGGTGAGGCACTCCGCGACGATTTTTGTTGTACCGCCTTTGCTTCGACGGACATTCCACAACACCAGTATACAGTGAAAATGGGGCCGACAACTAGGAGTGGAACGATCCAGCAACATCAAGGAGTCGGCGACGATGTCACGAGCTCACCGCACTCGGACGAGGAGGGCGGCAACCACGGCCGCACCGACGTCGGAGCTGCGACCGCGACCGGCGCGATGCCGACGCAGTCATCAAGGCCCGTCGAACACCTGTCCGGGCAGTTTTTAACTGCTTTGATAAGCAGCATAACTAAGGCACAAGAAGAATCAAACAGAAAGCTAATAGCAGCGCTGACCGCCGGCGACCGCAGCGAGTCGACAGCCGGCGCGACCATCAAAACCGACGAGCGTGAGCGGGAACAGCCAGGCTATTCTGTAAGCTAGTTTAGGCATCTCGCAAGCGGAATCCGTTTTGAGTCGTACTACGAAATTCAAATCATAACACGATTGTAATACGGTTGAATTTCGTGACATGAAATTCAAATCTCGCTGTGAATTTCGCTTGCGAGATTAGCTTACAGAACATCCCTACAGTATCGCCGCCGCCGCGGGATACTTCACCGCGTGCACGGCTCGCTTCACCGGCACGTCACCTGACGCGGAACTCCTGCTAGGCTATTCTGTAAGCTATCTCGACAGCGGAATCCGCGGTGAGATTCGAATTTCGTACTACGAAATTCAACCGTATTACGAACGTGATACAATTGAATTTCGTAATACGAAATTCGATTGGTACAAATTCAGTTGGTACAAATATTACTGCGCTACCTGATCTCCGTCTAGATCGTGCACGCAAGACGCTGCGGTGTGTCCGTACCTTAAGTTATAAAATGACATCTAAGAATATGAGTAGTCGCAAATCATTACCTTTCCTCCAACAAACCATTCCTTTTCCCGGCACACAAATCAAATCACCAATAAACTGACCTTCCGTTCCACCATCTCCATTGCTCCATCTTAATAGACGTTGGAATCAGACCGTCGTAATTAGCCGACAATGGAATCGATCCAAAGTGAGATAACAATCTGCTGCGGTCGCACCAGGTTTTTTGTCTAATTGTCGTTTTCTTTTGGTTAGAGGGAAGGATTTCCTCGTGACTTTGACATTTTTCGTGCGGTCGCCATTATTATTGTAAATGCTGAGAGTTGCATTTATTTTTAATTAGTTTATTGGAGATACCACCGGCTGTACATAAGTATAACTTTGAACGGAGACAGTAAAAGTCAGTGTGGCTTTTCTATGGCAAGATAATAAGTGTGATATTGTATTGGGACACGTAAGTGTCTACGCAGTTCTGGTTATTTTTCCCTTTTTTGTATCGGAAAGGCTGGAGTTTGACCACTATCTCGCCTGGTGGAAAACGATGATATATTATAAATGACGATAATTTTTAAATTCTATCGATTACTCCTTTACAATATGTTAAATTATAAATATTAACAGCATCCATTACTCATAATCATCATTAACAGCCAATATTCATCCACTGCTGGACAAAGGTCTCTCCTAGGGCACGCCACTGAGCTCGATCTTCAGCTATTTTTCCATCACTCAATCATTGACTCGTATAAGTATTTATTTGAAAAATATGGTTCCAAATCTTTATTTAAAAGCACAAACAAAACGCAAAAATCCTTGATAAGCATGATATAACACAATATACGGCAATAAACACTTTTTGTTAAAAACCCAACGTTGCCTAAAACGGAAAATAAAAACATAAAAAACAATAATCACACAAAACATTCCTCAAAACCTAGGAAATAAATTCAACTCATTACAAGCCCCAGCTGACGAAGAATATCCCATTCATAGGGATGCTAACCTTATCACGACCTAATAAAGTTTAAAATTGCTCACCATTTGTACAAAAGCCTGTACATATCTGTAGTTTTATTTTCCTCGTATGCCGTTAGGTCGTGAAATAATGGTGGCGATTAGAACAATGGGGTCTATAAGGGTCAAATACAGTATGGGTAACTTGGACCAATTATGTGTTATTTACTAGGACACGAGGTCTGATCCGGTCGCAGTAACACACCTAATAATCATCGTGATCTTGCTGCGAAAGCTCCGTGAGGAAGTGCATTCTTCATATCGGTTAGGCTAGCGTGTGATCACTATCTCGCGTGGTGGTTAGCAATGACCACATCATTGCTAATTAAAAATGCTAGCTTAAAGATAGTGAACACGCTAGGCCTAGAATACTCTGACTCTCAAGGGCTGTGTTCTGCCGAAACACCGTAAGGTTATGGCGGCAGATTTCTCCTTTATTTTATTTATATAGAACTGGGTTGCACCTAACCACTATCTCACCTGATGTTAAGTGATGACGCGGTCGATGATGGAGCGCTTACCTAAAAGATACCTATTCACTCGCGATTTCACTACACCCATATTGTATTTAGCCGGAAACACAGACTCAGGCAGGGCATTGGTAATAATAATTCCTTGATGGTAGTAAACTACTTTTTGGTAGCAAGTCATGCGGAATATTGATAAGATATGCTTCTACCATCTGTAGAAAAGGGATTGGCTGAATAAATGTCAGCTCTGGTGAACTTGTCATCTTGTAATTTATTGGTTCTTCGAGAATTGTGGACGAATCAATGGGACATTTACCTACGTATCTTTTGAGCTGCTTACTAAGGTGCAAACAAAACTAAAATAATGGATGGATCCAAGTAAGCTCACCTATAGGATATGCCATCACCGACCATTTTATGGCCTTCTCCTTCCAAGCGGTTGTGTGTATGTGACTTTTTTTGTATAATATCTTATAGGCTATCGGTTGACCACTATCTCACCTGTTGGTAAGTGATGATGCGGTCGAAGATGGTAAGCACGCTAGAATAGAAGCTGGCTCTCAAGGTTAGCTGCCGGAATACATTAGATGTTTTGGCGACAGATTTTCTAACGTGTGTGGTAGCTGGCCAGACGGACACTAGATAGTGTCCTACCACCATGCGGGGGTCGTTGGTTTCTTAACGATGTTTTTTCTTCACCGGAGGGCCACTGTGAAAGCGCACATAGATTTTTCGATAGAAAAATCCGTTGGTGCGCGGCGGTTTGAACTTGGTACCTCTGGCATCAAAGCCAACCGTTCTCCCGATTACACCACCGGACGGACATGATTCAATAATTGACTTGACATATACAATTTTAATGAAATCAGACAAGTTTTTGATGGAACAATAGCAACTATAAAATTAATGATCCATTGCTGCCCATACTGTCACAAGGCAGCAATGGATGGTTCAGTTAAAGCACAATGTACTGCGATAATATGACGTGTGTGTATCATAGAGAACGTTGTACGTACATGGATACTCACGGTCACAAGTTACGAGATATAGCGGGTAAATCGAGATAAATTGATTTGCAAAATATTACCGAGTTTTAGCGGGCTCTATCTTGCCACTGATGAATCCCCCGATTGCATTGTGTACTAAAACTTACCTTTTTAACTCCCGACAAAACTTTTCACGATAAAAACGATGACGCTTACTTATTACAGGGCCGGTAATATCTACATGAATAGCGATGAATTTCGATTATCGTCGATAAGAAAAGAGATGCAGATAACAACTGTCTAGCTGCATCTCCTTTTACTAGACGTTTGCGATGACAGGACGCATCGCTATCAATGTAGAGACTTCCACCCCAGATCACACTTTCGCTTCACTTCAGTCACTTCACTGCGCTTGTTAACTCGATACATAAGTTTTAAACTTACGCGATTTGAACACATAGTTATAAATATTAAAATACGGGACTTATCGCGCCTAACGGTACGTTCACACGGCGTCGAGTGTTTCTCTACCGAATCGGTTTTTTGCAGGATTCGGTTTAGTGGCATAAGTATTTCAATGAAAGAGTTCACACATGCATTCGGTTTCAAGACACGACAAAAAAACCGAATCTTGCTGAAGTTGACATCCGATTTTGCGACTACAAACCGATCCGGCGATACTGCAAAATGCAGATCCGATTCAGTGGTATAGGGCATTCAATACATGCGTTCATACGATACACGCAGGGGTAGATTCGGTTTTTTGTCGGATCTTGAAACCGAATGCGTCGCACACGCTGGGAAGGAGGGGTGGGCCGGATGGTGAGTTCACACGAGATCCCGATACGAGGCCGTCGGATACGGCCAAGCAAGATGTGCTGTGTGAATACAACATTCGGTTTTTCCAGATCCGATGAAAATAAGATTCGGCAAATCGTGTCTCCGTGTGAACGTACCGTAAGTCGTCTCGTGACCACGATCAATGCAACTTGGTCGAAACGTCGAGTTAAATAAAAATTTATGTTTTAGGCGCGATAAGTCCCGTATTTTAATAAAATGTTAAGTCTATCATGTCCTGTAATTTCGCTGGACACTGCCATTCAAACCGAAAAATATTCTTATTTCACGGCTGAACTAATAAGCAAAGTGGTGATACTGCCAAGCGGACTAGCAGAAGTCTTACCACTACAAAGAGATTTTGATAGCTCAATAAATCTGTGTGTAGTAACCGCAGACTTCAGATTACAGTACCTGTAACTTATATATATTTTCTAGATAGTATTTTCTATCACACAGTCACAACATTTAATCTAGTAAGAGCCACTTTAATGTAATAATAACTTATGCAAGTATGTATTATCTAGTTTTATCAAATCGTTTCATTCAATTTAAGAACGTAAACATATTTAATACACCTTTTTTTCTTAAATTTCCATGTTATTATGTTAGGGTTATAAAAAACGATTTAAATACCTGATGTAAATAACAGTATTAAACACCATTGGAAAAGAAGTCTTGTAGCAAAAAACCGACAAACATCATTAAAACAAAAACAATATTCCCGTTAGCATCGCGAACAAAATAAACAGAACATCTAAGAACCCAATCGCAAAAACTATCTTGTTAGCGCACAACAGTACAACAAACAAGAAGTAGACAATATGCTTAAAAACCATGTTTACGTTCCCTTTGTCAGAAGTTCAAAAAACTTTACTAACGATTCACATGAATAATTTATGCCTTAGGGTTCGCTCGACGTTCAACTCACCTCATGAAGGCCCTTGAAACTTCCAGGTTTTTCTGGAAAAATCCGGATTCTGAATTATTCATGCTGTGGCATATTAAGGTTGACTTGCGTAAGTCAAGTAACTCCGTGCTTGTCATTTGAGGATTTAGCCTTCTGAGTTTTTTTTGCTACATTAGGATTTTGCTATGTAAATTTTTTGGGTGTTTTCATCAAGGGGGGTAATATAAGGGGAATTGGATGGGGGAAACTAATGGAGATCTTGATAAACCTTACGTCTAAACATACGGTTTATGTGAGAGCATAAAATTTGTTTCGTTTTTTAAGATGATATTCATGTTATCTGTGCTGAGACTCTTCTGTGTATTCATCAGCAGAAATCGTAAAATTGATGTGTTTTGAAGTGAGAGACTTTGAGGCGAGGCTTTCGTAAAATTATGTTATTTGTATTTGTAATCAACGCCGTCAAGTCGGAAAGTCTTTAGGGATATTTGTGAACCACGCTTCGCAACATCATCATGAAGGTACGGACACACAGCAGCGTTCTGCGTGCGCGATCTAGGTGGCGATCAGATAGCGCAGTAGTATTTGTACCGACTGGTTCACACCAAACACGATCAGAAAACAATAGAAAAGTACTGAGATCGCACCCGCAGAACGCAGGACGCGGCGGTGTGGCCGTACCTTAAATCACAGTCACACATCTTGACTCTCGTACTGTCCTTTTCAGCTGACTTTCAAAAAGGAGGAGGTTCTAAATTCGCCTTAATGTTTTTTTTTGGATAAATGTTACGCGATTACTCCGTCAATAGTGAACCATTTCGAAAGATTATTTTTTTAATTGTAGGGTATTATATTTCCAAGGTGGTCCCATTGTAATATTTTACTCGACATCCGATGAGTATGTCCAGAGATAAGACGACAAACGTCTCAAAATTGCTGCTGAAACTGCCTCGCGCGGCATGGAAGTTAATTGTTTTAGTTTTTAAACTATCTTAATTATTTAACCCCCGACACAAAAAGAGGAATATTATAAGTTTGACAAGTTTATCTGTGTGTATGTGTTTCTATGTACTATGTGTCTGTTTGTTGCATCGTAGCTCCCAAACAGATGAACCAATTTTAATATAGATTGTTGTTTAATAGGTCTAATAAGACTTAATCAAGGGTGTTCTTAGCTTTATTTCAAGAAAATCTGTCTAGTCGTTTGAAAATGTTGAGCACTTTTATAGTTGATGAGGCTATGAGAGAAAAAGTTAAATTTTATCAAGATCAGTGGTGTATGATACGTATATCTAGAGATATGACGACAAACGTCTCAAACTTGCTACTAAAACTGACTCGCATGTCATGGAAAACGGGTTTTTTCAAGGTTCCGTACCTCAAAAAGAAAAAAGGAACTCTTACAGAATTACTCTTTTATACGTCTGTTTGTCTGTCTTTCCGTCTGTCAAGACCCCTTACGGAATGCATAGAGATATCAATTTGAAACTTATATGAAATACTCGGGTTTACGGTCTCTTTTGACTGAAATAAATTATAAGTAAAAAATATTTTTAATAACAAGCTTTTATCTGGGACAATTAACTAAAATGTTAAAAATAAATTCTAGTAAGTATTTGGCGTGTAGGTACTTACCTATATTCTTAAAATCTTGAAGCACTACCCATTTTTCAGGCTAGGTAATTATTATACTTCAGTGCCTCAAGCTTTTAAAAATATAGGCAAGTGCCTACACGCCAAATACTTACTAGAATTTATTTTTTACATTTTAGTTCATTGTCCCAGATAAAAGCTTGTTATTAAAAATATTTTTAACTTATAATTTATTTTTAACTTTTTAGTAGGTAGGTATAGATACCGACTACCTACTTACTACCTAAGTATTTAAGAGAAGGCATGATGTTTTAAAATATTCCACGGATATTTGATGTGATTATGGGTAAAGTGCTCTTCGCGGAAAATCAATCGACTCGGTGGGGCTATGTTGCTTTATAAAAGAAATGCCACCAGATTAGCTTCATCATCAGATCTTGGCTACCATTTAAGTGTAAAGTGCTCCTCAAGACGAATCATTTGAGCCCAAACTCGGTAGAGTTACGTTGATTTATCACAGAGATACCGTGGCCACCTTCCAGCTTCATCATCAGACCCTGGATATTATCTAGGTGTAATATTATCTTCAAGACAAATCAATCGAGCTCAAATTCGGTGGGGTTATGTTGTTTTATCATAGAGATGCCGTGGCCACCTTCCGTCTCCATCATCAGACCAGCTCCATGGTACCATATCATTGTATTGTCACCGAAGATACATAAGTACACCAAATTTGAGTCCAATCGGACATCGGGAAGTGGGTCTAATTTAGATTCCAAGATTCCATCCGAAAATACATAGTGACATACATACATACATACATTGCAAGTTAAATAAAAGCTTGTAAAAATCAAACTTGTATACGCAATAATTATTGTAACGTGATCAAAATATACTTTATATGTCGGATGCATATTTTGCGATTTCACAAGGGAATCAAAACCTATAGGGCACTTCTCGTTAACTTAAAATCATTAAATTTGGCAAGAAGCAAGGTTTGAACCACTTATATAGAAATATGTATTGAAACCGTAAATATGTACATAATTAACATAAAAAATAACAAACTTATTATTTGCAGTTAGTGCAATACATTTTCTATTGATTAAAGTGCAAAGTTAAGCTTGTCCTCTAACTTAGTTTAACTTAGTGTCGCCGCACACGGGCCACGGGCCACAACCACAAAACGCCGCCACCGGCATATTTCCTATAGTTTTCATACATTTATCATGTAGCGTGTGGCGGCCACCGGCGTCAACCGTGTGCGGCGAGTCCACATAAAATGTATGAAAACTATAGGAAATATGCCGGTGGCGGCGTTTTGTGGTTGTGGCCCGTGGCCCGTGTGCGGGGACCCTTAGCCTCGGTGCGCAAGTCTTACTTGCACATGGCCGGTTTTTTAGTTTTTAAACTCTTTTATCTTAATTATAAAGCTTTTATTATTTCATGGCTATTATTTAACAATACCTACAATACTCATACTCATAGTAATAATCTGGCTGGTAATGAATACCTGTTATCAGAGTCGCAAATTAGCGTGCAATCAGTAATGTTAACGCCTCTCCAATAACTATCAGTTAGTCTGCGATTAGCCGAGATATGCCCGGAGATAGTCGCTAATCTGTATGATTAATCTGACGAGTAGGCGTGTTACATATACTATAGCTTTAAATTGGTATTTAGATGATCCTTTATTATAAATATATATTTTTTTATATCTTATAGGCTAGCTTTTGACTACTATCTCACCTGTTGGTAAGTGATGATGCGGTCGAAGATGGTAAGCACGCTACGCCTAGAATGGGAACTGAAAGTTGAAATTTGTAACTGATACTGTGATCTAATAGTATAAGGTGTATAAAAATTAAGGTCCTGAGTCAACACGATAAAAAGATATGGGAAAATTTAGATTTTTGCGAAAACTTGTTAGTACCAAAATGTACCTTAATTTTCAACTTTTTTTTCGGAATTTTTCCTTTACTTATGCTGTAAGACATTACTTTTGACCAAAATTTACAATTTGGAAGAGAGAATCATGAAATTTGGCAGGAAGCAAGGTCTTACAGCACAAATTAATGAAAAATAAAAAAAAATAAGAATAGTTGAAAATTAAAGGGTGCCCCCATACATACATAGTATACGCCAATTAAGGTAGACCTCTGAGTTATATGAGCGCTGATATAATTTAGAGGTCTAGCTTAATTGGTACCGACCAACGTTGGTACGGAAGCCTCGGTGGGCGAGTTCAACTCGACTTGGCCGGTTTTTATTTCGTTTTGTAAACTATCTGAAATAACTTTAGTATAAAACACTTAATATTCGAAAACAAAACTAATTGATGTGGTCACTGTATAAATAACATAGTAATTTGAACTTATTCATCATTATATATACAAGTTTTTATTTAAACAGTCTAGAAACAGTGGTAATAGACAGTTCTAGCGACCTTCACCCTTTGAGAACGACACAAAATATTCCTTACACGCAGCGAAGAACTCATCAAAATAGAATGGTGCTGTTATATTATAAGATAGCAGTACATCAATTAAAGCCCATTCGTGCACTATTTGGATTAGAATAAAGTCAAATGTATCTTCTGGGGAAGCATGTAACATATTGGGCCACATCGTCATCTAACATCAGGTAAGATAGTGGTCAACGCTTAACTATCCCGAATTTAAAAAAAAATCATTTGCTTAATTTCTCTGTGCCATCTTCCAAATCTCTATTAAACACAATTTAAAAATCGTATCGTCAATTGAGAGAAGTATTCAAGGTCTAGCGTGTTCATGATTTTCGACTATTTTATCATCGCTTACCACCAGGCGAGATAGTGTTCAAAGGCTAGCCCATAGTAAAAAAAAAACATTATTTCACACGTGTTTTATACTACCTAGTGTGTTTAAATTCTAAACTACGAAACAGGTTTAAAGTTATAAACGCTTGAATATACATAGTTTCCTATGTAGGTACGTATATCTTAAAGTTTTATTTAATGTAAGCACCTATTTTTTTCAATTTTTGTATACAACTACTAGACTAGACGTTCCATACTGCAAAGGGTTTATACTGTGCCGTGCCACATGGCGTAAAGCTCATCAAGATAGTGGTGTAGTGTTATAAATATTACAGTAGTTCAACGCACGCGTATTTTAAACGCTGACTTCAGGTGGGAGGGTGAATTATGGAGGTCCTGACTGTAATATCCAAAAAGGGTGTTTGGGCAGGATTCTATTGCCCTGAGAAAATTACGACCGCTTAAAGGTTTTTCCAAAATCGGGGCATTAAACTTCTTTTCACGTTTGATGGAAAAACTGTATTTACGGCTTCATGAGTATTAAAGGTTATAAAGAAAAGCAACTTTAATCAAGATCATATTTTTTATAGTTAGTTGCGTTACTAAAAGTTCTAGCAAGTTAAGTAAGTACCAATTTTTTTTTTATTGATACCCCCACTTTACTTGACTCATATCTCACATGATATAAGTTGTCTATATGGTCGGAAATAGAATCTGTACCACCTAACAATTTTTGATCTGGATCCAGATATTAATATGTTCTTTCTCACTCTTTTTTATACTTTATTTTTTCTTTGTGTAGTTATCTCGTTGCTACGGAAGCTTTACAAATTGACATAACAACTTTCAATAGTTATAATTCTTCTCCTCAATTTCTAATAAAAAATCATGATGTTGAACACTCTTTTGTTTAGACTTAAAGAAATCGTTAACATTAATTATTCCGCTATGTCGTCGGATGTTGCGATGCCAAGACACTATTCAAGTTGGCGGCTTTTTTAAAGTCATGTAAGCTGGCATATGAACACTTTCTCATTTGAGAAGGCTATATCTCACTAAGACACCAGCGCACCACCAACAAAATCTATGAGCTCCTGCGAAACTAAGCGGGTACTGAATGAAGTATCCTCCATGGGGCTTAAAAACTTTTTAGTCGTAACGCGACTGGCTGCTCCGACATTGTTTTCCTAATGTGATATAGCCATACATTTAGCAAGGGTAGTTAGTACACTACTAAGAAACTAAGATTTTCTAAAGGTGCCTAACTGCATTTATTTTTCTATGTCTCAAAGCACTAGTACCAATCATAGTTGCGAAGGACTAGTAATATTTGTGTAAATAAATGTGTTATTTGCTCCATAACTCTGGATAATGTTCTGTGAGATATTATGTCGATTCATGTTATTAATGTGATCTAATTCAGAACTATAGGTATTGCTTAAGTAATTGCTTACATTCTTGGATGCTTTTGTACAGGAAGATGGACCCGTTTTAGTTCGTGGTATGATGCCGTCCACGGAACAAACTAAGTAACAGTCAGTCCTTGAGATTCAGAATATTCTGGTTCTAGCATGTTCAGCATCTTCGACCTCATCGTCGCTTACCACCAGGCGAGATAGTGGTCAAACGCTAGTATTTATTATATAAAAACAGGGGTGCTTAGTTGTAGCGACGAAATGAGAACAAGTGATGTCAAGGGATGCGTCAGACATTTTTTCATGTGCTGTAACAGTTGTTATGTAAAGATCTTCATTTTAATTGTCCTGCAAGAATCTAAGCAAAACAAACTAAGTCATAAATCAGAAATTTTAATTTACTCTGCAAAACGTTTTAATTGTTCAGAGTTACAAAAAACTCAAGGCTGGAATTTGTAGACTTTAAACTTTCGCAATTTGAACACATAGTTATAAATATTAAAATACGGGAATCATCGCGCCTAAAACATAAATTCTTATATAACTCGACGTATCGACCAAGTTTCATTGATCGTGGTCACGAGACGACTGTCGTGTCGTGACCGATAAGTCCCGTATTTTAATATTTATAACTATGGAATTTGTAGCTTTGAAAAAAATTGAAATATATTAGGCACCGACTTCAAAACAAAAAATATGTAATTTCCTCAAAAATTTATACAAAATTGTGGAATATACATGGGGTCTATACAAAATAGATGCGTTTAATGCGTCAGTGTTGAATTATCTGTTAATTAAATTAAACGTTGACAACAAAACATTCAGTTGATCAACAATAGATCATCGTCACCATACACCTGGTATATATACCTGGTATAGGTTTACCAGTCCACTGCTGGACAAATGCCTCTCTAAATGCACGCCACTGAGCACAATTCAGGGATTATCCTTACCACCTTGTTAACATCATTACTCCACCTAGTCTGACGGCATTCTATGATTCGTTTACCAGTTTGCGGTCTCCGATCAAGAACTTGCCAAAACATAACGAAAATCATGCCAATAGACGAAAGAAGAAAATATCTACATGAAACACAATGCTTACTTAGAAGACACTTTTATTTGAAGCAATACGTTCTTCAAAGAAAAGTATCTTCTAAGTATCTCTACAAAAACCTAAATGTGACTCAAAGTGTTAGGGTACCGCAAAGCTTGAGAAAAACGCCGGTACTAGATCATTAAACGTATGTGCGGAACCCGTGATACGTTATCTCAAACAATACGCAAGTTAAGAAGCTTTTCTTCTTAATGTCGTTTTCTTGGGGGATAAGTTATAGGAGACGTAGATATTATGTTTTTATAGTGAAGTACGAAAAAAGGGTCTCATGACAGTTGTTATTAGATACGAGTAACAAGAAATAATTCTTGATCCTTTTCACACTATGTAGATGGTAAGTAATGAAGTTTGCCTAAAACTAACTAGCTGGTTGTTAATACTGTGGCACGCAAATCGTTGGATTGACAGATATTTAAAAGAATTGAGAACCTCCTCCTTTTTTGTGAAGTCGGTTAAAAAGTATGTAACATACGCGTCGACTGGAAAACTTCCTCCGTTTTTTTGTCGGTTAAAAAGAATGAAAGACAGATCGTATAATTTGAGATCGCTTCGCTAAGATCGACAAAACGAAAAAAATCCGACTTAAAACGGTGCTGCCGTTCTTTCTACAGTACTGAGTTGTAGCAGTTACGGGTTGGAGTAGTAATGTGTTTATATCTCTATATTTCTATTATTACAATGGGACCAAACGGGAAGCATGAATTTTATAAATCGGTTAACAAATGACGGAGTTCGGATGTAACAACTCGGCGAATTGAGAAACTCTTCCTTTTTTGTGAAGTCTGTTGATAAAAATACATATTTTTAGTCAATCACACAAACTCAAATAAACGTACCTATTACTAGTACACGTATAATAATATAAAGAAACAAATACTTTTCAAAAACTAAAGGAATCTACTTCAAATGATTTTCTGTACTAAATTTGAGTTGTGTATCTCCATATCTCTAGAGATACTCATCCAATCTCAATAACATTTAATTGAGACCACATGGAAAGTTCACACTATTAAAATAAAGACAAAAGGCAAATTTTCCAAAACGACGAAGAGACTGCCGTGTATTACCGTGTGTTGTAAACTAATTTTTATGTTTAACTTGTAAGGTGTTCAATAAAAAAATCTATCTATCTAGGATCGTTACTTCGAGACATTTTAATGAGTGTTATTTTTATTTTAAAAGACTAAGGGTTCCTAGTAAAAAATGGTGCATTCGTCTGTCTATTTCTATGCCTCTGCCTGTATGTGGCTTAGGTTTAGAATGCTTTAAAATAATTTTCCATATAATATAATATATAAGTTTATATAATCTTGATATTGTCATTAAGTCATTATTTTTATGTTGTTAAAATAAAGTTTATTAAGTACTTCTGTAATTTTCCATTATTATTTATTATATATTAAACACGCCAATGAAGTAGCAAAATGAAAACGTTGCAGGTGGGAACTTTAGTTTAACCACGTCTCGACTGTCTCCGGCTTTTACTGGAAAGCCTTCAGGACAGAAATCTAACTCTTTTCTTTTTAACAACAAGTAGTATATTTCTTTGCACCATACAGCAAAAAGTTCGCTGGAGCGAAGTCGTATTCAGCGTCAAGATTGAAATTTTCAGTAAATTAAGAATGTGTTCCTCTTAGGTGCTACGGAGCGTAGCGCTTAGACACGCTACGTAGCACTTCATTGATATCATGCTACTTTTGATGTTATTCATAATTACTAGCTGTACCGTGAGGTGTTACCCGCGTAAACATCGTTTCCATGGGAATATCGAGATAAAAAGTATCTTAGGTGTTATTTCAGGGTCTAGGCTATCTACATGTGAAATTTCAGCTCACTCGGTTCAGTCATTTTTGCGTGAAAGAGTAACAAACATCCATACATACAAATTTTTAGGTTTATAATATACTAGCTGTGCCCCGCGTCTATTCCCGCATTAAAATGTATCCTATAGCGTAATCCATAATATAGGCTATTCTTGTGCAACATTTCACCTAAATTGGTCAAGCCGTTTGAACGTAAAAAAGTCCCAAACAAATACACAAACTGACTTTCGCATTTATAATATTGTTATTGATTATTAGTAAGGATTTTTGCATATATAGCAAATTCATTGTGATATACTAGCAGGTCACATAGCGTCCTACGTTTCGTTTGCCGTTTTGCTTTCTCCTCTATATTATATCTACTACTCTGAGATACTAGTCTAACGCTATCCAATATGAAATTTAAATAATTAAAATAGTTTAAAAACTAAAACAACCGACGTCCATGCCCCGCGAGTCAGTTTCAGTAGCAAGTTTTTTTTTAATATATCTTATAGGCTAGTGTTTGACCACTATCTCACCTGTTGGTAAGTGATGATGTGATCGAAGATGGTAAGCACGTTAGGCCTAGAATGGGAACTGGCTCTCAAGGATAGCTTCCGGAACACATTAGATGTTTGGCGACAGATTTTCTAAGTTGGAGACGTTTATCGTCATGTCTCTAGAGATACTTATCAAATCTCGATAAAAATACAATGGGACCACCTTGAAAACGAACTCTACCGATTAAAAAAAGAATCATTCAAATCGATTCACAATTGACGGAGTAATCGCGTAAAATACACAAATGCAAAACATACAGACGAATTGAGAACCTCCTTCTTTTTGGGAAGACTGTTGAACAAAATGCTAATTTGTTGAGCTATTTGATAAGCTTAGTTATCTGGTCAATAATTTCGTGTTTAAGGTAAAGTATTAAGGTACTTGAACTAAATTGATATAAATACTTCTATAAAATAAGGAATACTCTGAAAAAATAAGCAGGATTTTATTAATAATAGTTAAGTTTCCGTATGTGACAGCGGGTACTCCTGTATCTTTGTGCACAAAGACATTTACCGTAACTACATATTTCAATTAACGGTAAAACTTATTCCATTAATTTTATTTGTTCATTAAAGGATTTTCTTCCATTCACGGACTCGTTTATCGAAAAGATACGACACGTTATGAACTCACTTTATTGAAACCAAGAAAGATACAAACCAAAATATAGCTTTTTGTATTTCATATAAACGATTTTATTGCTAAGAACAATCCCGTTCAGAGTTTTTGAAAGGACTTGCAAGGAACTTTACGGAATCACCACTAATAATTGTTTTTTGAATGATGTATCGTTTTAGGACGCTCCGTTGAAGGATCTTTGTTTTGGGGAAATAGTTTATATTTTCAACCGACTTCCAAAAAGAAAGAGGTTCTCAATTCATCTGTATGTTTTTTTTTGTTTTCTTTCTTTTTTTGTGTGTATGTTACGCGATTACTCCGTCACTTCTGAACCGATTCAAATGATTATTTTTTTAATCGGTAGAGTACGTTTTTGAAATGGTCTCATTTTAATTTCATAGAGATCTGATAAGTATCTCCAGATATATGACGATAAACGTCTCAAACTTGCTACTGCAAATTGACTCGCGGGGCATTGAATTCGATTGTTTTAGTTTTTAAACTATCTTAATTATTATGTTATACAGTTTATACAATTACTAAAGGAGAATACATAAACGCTTTTTGACGACTATAAACCATTTCCAACTAGCATAATCCTCAATAAAAGGATAACACCACACAACTCTAGGTTATTGTATCACTCCGTACTATTGTATTTCTACGCAAGCGATTGTTTCGCCCTATTCGATTGTCTCCGCCGGGCGTGCACAATGCCTGTCAACTTTTAACGTGCTCCAGCAGCAATGGACAGTAAAACGAAACAATTGTCGGTTAATGTGATGTTTTCGTAGTTTGTGGACAATGCTTGTCGATAGCATTGTTTGACAACGGAAGATGTGTGTAAGAGAAATCGTAATGGGAATACTATTTTGTTGTTATGTAATATTTACATCTAATAACATAATGCATGTTATTTTCGAGTGGTTTGTTTGGGATATAATTATCTCTTACTCGCGTTTGTAATGACTTTTTAACCGACTTCACAAAAAAGGAGGAGGTTCTCAATTCGTCGGAACCTTTATATTATTATTTGTTTTTATGTATGTTCACCGATTACTCGAATATGCCTGAACCGATTTGGATTTTTTTTTGTTTCAAAGGGGCTCCCCCTTTCTTCCCAGCAAGGCTAGCATGGCAAGGGGTCTATTTTGTCTTTCCACCTATCCGTGTTTTGTTTGGTGGAGAAATTATAAGTAAAGTTTTTCTACAATTATAAACGCCCGCTGACTTTTAATCAATTCTTTTTAGGGTTCCGAACCCGAAGGGTACCAACGGAACCCTATTGCTGAGACTCCGCTGTCCGTCTGTCTGTCTGTCTGTCTGTCCGTCTGTTACAGGGGCTGTATCTCATGTACCGTGATAGTTAGACAGTTGAAATTTTCACAGATGATGTATTTCTGTTGCCGCTATAAAAACAAATACTAAAAACAGAATATAGTAAAAATTAAAGGGGGTCCCCATACAAGAAACGTGTTTTTTCGACATTTTACTATAACGCCATCTATGAACGATTGACTATATTAATTACCTATGTGTTAACTTTCACATAGTTGACGTTAGGTGTTTGCAAGATGGCGTTGTACAAAAAAAGCACGCGGATCCTGTTTTAATACATTTTTGGAATTGAGATAGATCTATTTAACAATTTATTACAAGCAACGTGATTTCTTTCAGCATTTTTTGCTCGATTTTATAAAATATTGTAGTGTGGTACGGAATCGGAACCCTACGAGTGCAAGTCCGACTTACACTTGGCCAGTTTATTTTTAACTTTTTAATACGAAACAAAATCACAACTCGGGGTTAAACTTCACCAAGCGTTTAAATTTTTGTGTTGATCTCCTGTCAGTAGCGAAAAACAGGGAAATAATTTTGTCTTTCCCCGGGGATATGGCCATGCTAGCCCTGCTGGTGGTCATTTAAATTTAAACGAAATCGGCCGAGCCGTTTTTAATATATAAACATTTGTGTTACGACGCATTTACTTTTTTGAGAGTACATTGATTTGCGATTTGCGATTTACGTTGATTGTTGTTTTAATTTAACGTTGAGGACCCGGTGGCGTAATCGGGAGAACGGTCGGCTTTGATGCCGTGCTACCGATTTCAAACCGCCGCGCACCAATGAAATATTCTATCGAAAAAAATTATGTGCGCTTCTTACAGTGGCCCTCCGGTGAAGGAAAACATCGTTAAGAAATCAACAACCCCCGCATGGTGATAGGACACTATCTAGTGTCCGCCTGGCCAGCTACCCCCTCAAGTTAGAAAATTTGTCGCCAAACATCTAATGTGTTCCGGCAGCTATCCTTGAGAGCCATTCCCATTCTAGGCCTAGCGTGTTTACCATCTTCGACCGCATCATCACTTACCAACAGGTGAGATAGTGGTCAAACGCTAGCCTATAAGATATATAAAATACTGGCACAGATTATGTAATAGTTATTACGTCTACTGGCTACTTTCACTAGTGCGACGTTTGAAGTCGGTTCTTTTAGTATTTTAAACGATATTAAATTAAATTATAAGGGGCACCAAAACTTCAGCTTAAACCAATCATAAAAACAACCACTTAAATTGAAAATTTCAAAAACCTTCGACAGATTACTTTTTTATTAATGTTACATACCGGCTGTATGCTGCCAGTATATATTCACGTAGTAAAATTTTCTTGGCCTAGGTTTCGAGCGAGTCCGTCGCTCTTCCTCGGGAGTGAGGTCACGCGGTGAGATCGCGATGTTCAGATTACTATGTTCTTGCAAAATCATTGTGTAATGTAACAGGATAACAGGACGTGTGGAACTAGCACTTATACACACACCATTTCATTTATTTGCTAGAATGTTGGTGATGTAGTGTCGTGAAGTAAATTTCACTTTTTTGTTACCAATAAGTTCGAGAAATTTCATTTCAATAATTAATTATTTATTTAATAATTACACATAACATTTTTTTTTAAATTAAAAAAGGTTCCGACGAATTGAGAATCTTCTCCTTTTTTGTGAAGTCGGTTAATAAACGAACACACTTATTTCAACAAAATAGTCACCCCTTTTAATAATACAATTAAAATTACCATAGAACTTCTGCAAAAGGTTATCTAACTTCAATTATAAATAATTTAATTTAATTCAATATGTTGTGAAGCGCTGAACAATATTTGATTATGGTCGTTAACACCCCTGCTTTGTGCGGGGTTGATGTAATTTTATATTCATTATTTTGTACCAACTATATCGAATTACGTGGTTTTGTATTTTTAACCCCCGACGCAAAACGAAGGGGTGTTATAAGTTTGACGTATGTATCTGTGTGTCTGTCTGTGGCATCGTAGCACTCAAACGGATGAACCGATTTTGATTTAGATTGTTTTGTTTGATAGATGTCTTCGTCGAGAGTGTTTTTAGCTTTGTTTCATGAAAATCCGTTTAGCCCCTTAAATATTATAAGCTCTTTTTTGGTTAAAAAAACTACGATAGCAACTTTTATAAACTCGTAGTACTTTTGTAAATTGTTAAGTCTTTTTTGGTAATCGTAGTACTTTGACCACGGACGTCAAAGAAATCAAAATGGCGCTTCTGCGCACTACTTACCCGTGACCTCGGAACAATGACTAAACCTGTGACACTGCTGCCGTCTGTTTAACGTAATTATTAGTCAAATCATATCCGTGTTCTGTGTCAAATCCACAGAAATATTAATAACAGTAGTCAAATCACATGTATTAAATGGAAATTAGGTATCCTGTTACTTCAATGACATTGCAAAAATATGGTAAACTTGATGCTGAGACATCTCCTTGAATCTGCAGAATACTCTGTCAGAACTCCTCGTCTGAGATGTCGTGTTTAGGGTCATTGGAATGGTCGCAAGTAACAAAATTATACATAAAACAGTCGTATATATTTTATAGTATCTTTTAAGGTCTATAGTACGTATTTCCGTCATATTCGTTTCTATGTACGTACCTTTAAATATTTTTTACTTTTTTTTAAAATTCGTATTGGAGCATTTGACCGATTTCTTAAGTACCTGTTGGTAAGTTATATTGCATTGCGGTCAAGGTAATTAGCACGCTAGGCCGCTATGCTGCTACGCTTGGCGTTAGGTTGGCCTAGATTGGGAACTTTAGCAAATTTAAATAATATCTTTATATATATATTTATATAGCCTATGTGCTATTCTGATGTATAAGCTATAATATTGTTGAGTTTCAACAATATTCAGCCAGTTCTTTTTGCATTAATTCTACACTTTCGGGCATTTATGTGTACCGATCTCAAATTTATTCTTATTGTATACCAATATAATGTTTAAAGCATACTAGCAATGTGTGTTGCGCATTATACTAGTATTCTTGTTAACCCCTCCAACTAAGCTAAATATGCTTGTGTCTGGAGTGGATTCACGTCAGTAGTGCAATGGGCGGGGATCTCTCGACCTTTTGATCGCCAGGCTGACGAATATAAACCTTGTATTGTAATAAACCAAATTCCATGATAATATGTAATTAATGAAATATTTGTAGATGATTCACAAAATAAAAAAATAAAAAATTGTGAACCTACATGTAAACTGCACACAAAACGATAAATGAAATTACTCACAGGCATTTTAACACCAAGTACAAAAAGTATCAAAAAATAAACTGACAAAGTGCAAGTCGGACTCGCACTCGTAAGGTTCCGTAACACAGTTAAGTATTCCATAACTATGATTTTTCGCAACTACAAAATTAACTTGGTTTTTCATAGTGTTTGTATGAAAAACAAAGTTATCTTTGCGGTCGCCATATCTCAAAAACTGCTAGCTGTATCTCGTTCAAACTAATTTTCGTTGTTAGTTTTTATTGAGATCTACAGCATATATTTTTTTTAGATTTTTCACTCTCATACTTTAAAAGTTAGAGGGGGGGGGGACACACATTTTACCACTTTAGACGCACCTATCTTTTAAATGATTGACTTTGAGAAAAAATGATTTTTGGAACTTCAATGTCATTTTTGAAGACCTATCTATAAACACCCCACACGTATAGGTTTAAAGAAAACATTTTTTTTTGTTTCAGTTCCATGTATGGGATGCCCCCACTTAAACTTTATTATTTTTTACTTTTGTATAAAAATCGGAAAGCGGTTCACAGAATACATCTACTTACCAAGTTTCAATTCTGTATTCCTAACAGTTTCGGAATAAAATGGCTGTGACATACGGACGGACAGACAGACAGACAGACAGACATGACGAATCTATAAGGGTTCCGTTTTTTGCCATTCGGCTACGGAACCCTAATATATGAAATTCCAAAGAGTATCAAGATAATAATATCCACTACAAGGATATTCTCATCTTTAGTTCAATCCTCTCTTACATACATAAACGCAAGCATTTAATTTAAACGTCTAATTTTCTAGTCGAACCAGTAGCTTGTCATAGTTGGGAACGTCGGTGATTTCCCCCAGGATAGGCTCGCCACAAACGGACCACTTAATGGTTAGTGCGTAGTACGTTACTACTGAACTACTAGCTTGTAAGTTTTTGTGGCTAACTGGTAACATTGTTTAATATGCAACAGTAATAGGTATTTATATATATACATACATACAATCACGTCTTTTTCCCGTTGAGGTAGGCGAGACTACTTCTTTCCACATGCTACGATCCTGACATACCTCTTTCGCTTCTTCCACTTTCATAAGCGTCTTCATACATATTTTGAGCCGTACTTTTAACTTGGCCTTTCTTTAAAACGTCTCCGATCTAGACGTGATACGTTCGCCTAGGTTGGCCTCTACCGGCTGGACCATTCACACTCGTCTCATGAATCTGTTTCGTCAATCTTTCTTCATCAATCCTCTCTAGATGTCCAAACCATCTAAGCATCCCTTTCTCTATCTTTATACATATAAGTGCTTTGTACTTTTTATGAATTTGAACAAAGCATATTGAACAATATAAATATGTCCCATCATGGCCAAGACGCTCATCTAATAGTAAGTAATGACGTTTATAGCCTAAAACATATACTGTAAGCTGTGATACACAAAACTCTGACATTGCTATAACTAGATTGTAATTAAGTCTCAACAGTTTTATTTTTCTAGAAACTTTTAATTATAAACCAAAAAACTTCTAACTTTTTGAAAATTGGAATTGGTATTACAGTTTTAAATTTATAACACCAACTTGCATTGCTTTTATTCAAATAAATATTATTTTGATCTAGTTGTAGTAGTTAGGCTAGTGATTTGTAGTCGTAAATACTTAAATAGGTACACGAGATGCTAGCAAAAACTTATGCAATGTCGCAAATGTCGCTTTTTAGGGTTCCGTACCCAAAATGGTAAAACGGGACCCGTTACGACGACGACGATTACTAAGACTCCGCTGTCCATCTGTCTGTCTGTCTGTCTGTCTGTCTGTCCGTCTGTCACCAGGCTGTATCTCATGAACCGTGGTAGTTAAACAGTTGAAATTTTCACAGATGATGTATTTCTGTTGCCGCTATAACAACAAATACTAAAAACAGAATAAAGTTAAAAATAATAGAGGGTCCCCATACAAGAAACGTGTTTTTTTCGGCATTTCACGCCATCTATGAACGCTTAGTTAGGTAAACGTCCCATAGATGGCGTTATATTAAAATGTCGATCCCTAACTCTTTTGTTAGACGTTAGATGGCGTTATAAGAAATAAAATGTTTATTAATTACATATTATTTTTTGCTGGCTAAAAATGATAGTGGTATTTTTTGCTTCTTATAAAATACTGTAGTGTGGTACGGAACCCTACGAGTGCGAATCCGACTTGCACTTGGCCAGTTTATTGTAATAAAATACCAAAAAGTCATCAATTTTGAAATCTTTGTATTTTTTATAAATTTTGTAGTAGTATATATTACTACCGACTTTGGAGTTATGAAATGTGTAACAAGCCTAAACATTAATATTCTGTAAGAGCGCGTCGCGATGCAAATGCTTGTTGGTAGTAATCAGTGACGTAGCTACAACCAGTCTGCATAATTTACACTTTACTCTTGTTTCACTCGCTTTGGCAGGAAGATGAGATAATTGCTCAGACACGTACCTTGCATATTATAACATTCTTGTAGTGCATGGCTGACTGGAAGAGATCGCTAGGAGACAGCATCTTTATATACTCGTATATAGCAAGTCAGTACAGTCGGAACATCGATTTTAGTCACTCGAAGTGGAGGCAATTATTTGACATTGAAATTAAAATATTTTTAACATTGATTTGTACCATCATAGTCATTAACAGTTTACTTGATAAAAGATCCAACCCGACCTGCCAATTATGACACAAACCAAATATAATTTAAGATCGTTTAAAAAACTAAACGAATCGACTTCAAACGTCGCGCTAGTCAAAGTAGCCAGTAGTTAGTAGCATGTCCTCAAGGTATAATATGTGAATGCATATGTAAATGCATCGTAATACAAATGTTGATATATTAAAAACGGCTCAACCAATTTTGTTAAAATTTAAATGGGATCACCCAGAAAGGTTACCCTTTAAAACCAAAAAAGAATTTTCCAAATCGGTTCAGGCCTCTTCGAGTCGGTTGGATTGGTGTACATACATAAAAAAAATTAAAAAAGATTCCGACGAATTGAGAACCTCTTTCTTTTTTGATAAGTCGTTTAAAAATAAAGCCACAAAAAAACCAATCAGCGGCTAGAGCAGCGCGACGCAATTTTAGTGAAAAAAAAGCCACGGCATTTAACGTTCGACAAACGGTTTTGGTTCGACTCTTGTTTGCAGTAAAACCATTTTCGGGGAGCGACGTTCTACGTGTTTGCAACGTGACGCAATGTTTACCGACGTCGCGTCGCAATGCTGTTCAATCCGTATCCTGGGTTTTATCTTTGGTGATGCTATGTTAAAACAAAGTTTAAAACTCAGCAAATTTTAGTCAGGGGTACATTTTGGTTGGTTATTGAGAATCAAGAATCAAAGCATTTATTCAGTATGTAGGCAGTATTAATATACGCACATATTCACTTCAAAATCATAAACTAAACATAATCAATTATCAAGTAAACTTAGCAGAATTTAACGCTTTGAATTAAAAAATAAAAACAAAAGTAAAGAACCATTCAGCTGTCATCCAATTGTTTACGTCAGAATATTAAAAAAATATTAAAATAAAGTGGGGTTGCCAACCATTCACGTTACTGTGTGTTTCAGTATGTATGAGATGTATTTTGTGTGATAAAAATATTAATAACTAGCAAAGCCTCGCGGTTTCATTCGCGTAGTTCCCGTATCCGTGAGAATACGGGGATAAAATGTTACCTGCTAGAAATAAAGCTATAAAACTATGCCTAAGTTACTCGCCGATAATGTAGCTTTCTGTAAGTAAAAGAATTAATGAAATTGGTTTAGTAGATTGTAAGTTAAATTGTAACAAGCAGACTAACCAAAAATCAAATCTCCCCTATTTATAATTTTAGTCTAGATAGATATCGCCGTCACCGGAGAACAAAATGATAACTACATAAACACAACTTCACAGGAAAAATAAAAATCATGTTTTCGTTGATAACTTCGTAAATACTGGACGTAGACAGATGATTATTAGCTTAAAGCAATGCTTATTTTTACCCGACTGCGCGACGCAAAGAAGAGGTAATGTGTTTATCAGTCTATATATGTATGTATGTTTGTTCCTTTGTGGCACACTAGAGACTAAACGCGTGGGCCGATTTTGATAATTGGCACGTCAATAGATTCGCCATACTAGCGCAAGTGTCAACAAAAACATAAAAATTGAAAAATTCAAAATGGCGGATTTCAGACGCCAAAATTTGGGACTCAAAAATTTTTTTTTTCAAAACCTATCGAGTAGACAGAGAGGGGTATCGAATTAAAGGTCTTAAAATGGAGATTCAAAATATATTTATAACAAATAATTTATGATCGTACAAATCGAAAAAAAAAACGATTTTACATGCCGCGTTAGTCACTTTCAGTAACAAGTTTGCGGTGCTTATCTCTGAAGTTACTTATCAGATCTCAATAAAATTACAATGAGACCAAACGAAAATCATATTAACTCAACAAACAAATAAAGAATTTTCCAAATCGGTTAAGAATTGATGGAGTTCTGAGGTAACAAACAACCTCTTCCTTTTGGTATAGTCGTTTAATAGTACAACTGTAAAGTAAGTAAGCTTAAAAAGCAATACCCTATCTATTTCACGCATTTCGGTTTTTTGTTCAGATTACGGAATTTGCCGTCCTTTACTTAACTAAAAAGTGTAAAATAAAACATTAAATAAAAAAATCCGACTGCGCAAAAAGTGGAGTGTTAAAAAACGAACTGAAAAGAAAAAAACAAGTAAGTCTAGTAGTTTAGACTTCTGTTTAGGGATATCAAAAAACTATACCATTTAAATTCTTTCTCGGTCGATACACTCATAAAATAAATTATACATTGTTATATGGAATATAGAGACTTTAACAGTCGGGACACATTAATCCCCATTCGTTAAGCCATTAATGTGTCCCGACTGTTAAAGTCTCTACATTCCATATAACAATGTATAATTTATTTTATGAGTGTATCGACAGGAGAACAGGGCTACCGTGCCTCAATAATAAAATAATATAAATAAAATCAACCTTTTCTTATAAACCGAAACAAACAGTTAGCTACGTATTAGTATTTAAATAAACGGGCAAGTGCGTGTCGGGCCACGCACAGTTCCGTAGTAGTCTGTTGTTCAATGCAAGTTAGTTGCCTAGTTGCTTGTTTATAACAGGTAAAGATACCCGTTATAAACAAGCAACTAGGTACTCCGTCTTTGTCACTTTAAAGGATTTATTCTAAGGATTTTGTATTTGGTACAAAATTATCCAACACCCAAGTTCAACGACTATTACTGCTAAACTAATGAAGTTATCTTAACCGCTATTATTGTCCTTTAAAGTTCATGAAATGCGCTATTATCACGATTTTTTCCAGATATTTCCAGCCAGAAGTTTAGCTTTTAGAGGGGGAGGGGGGGACGCCCTACTGGAACAAAAAATTGCACTTTAAAGTGTAATATTTCGTAAATGGAGCATTCAATCGAAAAATGGTATTAGCAACCCTAAAGTCATTTTTAAATACCTATTCAACGATATCCCACACGATGGGGTAGACGATGAAAAAAAAATCATCCCCACTTCTCATATAAAAATAAACAAAATCAAAATTTTATTTCAGCACTTTGTCAGCGTCATTTATTTACATACCCCACAAAATTACAGCTTTATAGTATGAACGGTTGCTTAGCAAAACCTCGGACAGACAGACAGACGGACATGACGAAACTATAAGGGTTCCTTGTCAGGACTACGGAACCCTAAAAACAGCTAAAAATCGAAGTGTACAAAAAACCAAGGTCTTTTTTAAGAAACCAGAGCGAAAAACAATGGAATGTTTGATTATTTACCATAGTAAATATGCCTTGCTAACTATATAAGGTATCGACAAGTATATTTATTAATTAAATCAACCTTGAGATCACGTCATGATTCTTAATATTATGACGATATAAGTATTAATATTTAAGTATGCTCTCTGACATCTGACATAGGCCTCTTCTAAAAACTCCTATGAGCCTCCTAAGAGCAGAAGATCGAACTCAGTGGTGTGGCATACTTACCTATGCCCTAACCTAAATCTTAAATACCTAGTATTACATCTAGCTTAAATTAATACTTACCTTGCCTACCTAAAATTATAATAAACTTAATTTAACATAACTTAATAAACAAACATTGTAATATAAATATAATAATTAAAACTACTTACAATAATAATGTTACTTTATAATTAATTTATTACTGTACTAAAATTGTATAATCTTAACATTAAGTAAATAAATTGTAACCCGTAAGCGCCCGGTATTCCGGTAGAAAATCGGAAGGCAGCCGCCACTCGGAACGTTCACTGTAAAGGCTTCCAAGCTAATCTGATAAACAATAGACGAGGTACCTACTTCGTCACACTGACGCCTGTAGCAGACGAACCTAGCGGCGAGCCGGCCGGTGGCCGCCTTCTGCAGTCAGCCCGCAATACTCCGCGCAGACGGTGGCCGCCTTCTGCAGTCAGCCCGCAATACTCCGCGCAGACGGTGGCCGCCTTCTGCAGTCAGCCCGCAATACTCCGCGCAGACGGTGGCCGCCTTCTGCAGTCAGCCCGCAATACTCCGCGCAGACGGTGGCCGCCTTCTGCAGTCAGCCCGCAATACTCCGCGCAGACGGTGGCCGCCTTCTGCAGTCAGCCCGCAATACTCCGCGCAGACGGTGGCCGCCTTCTGCAGTCAGCCCGCAATACTCCGCGCAGACGCATGTTTATCATTGCCATAATTATCCCGTGCCAAATACATCGCGACTTTTAAACATCGAGTATTTATTGATCACCGACATCACCTCAACCAACACCGCCGCAGTGGCTTCACCCCACTGTTAATCCACTCTGTTATCCAATTTGTCATCAACCACAGCCAGACATACATTCAGGCCTATGAAGGAGATTATGGAAGATACAATATTTTTATTTTTACTTCCATTTGAAACTGAATTTAACTCCATCGCAATTTGCTAAAGTAACGTATCGTTAATAATGAGACGTCATAATAAATAATAAACCTTTATCAAGAATGAACATTTGGCGGAATATTGTTTACCTTAAAATGCGGACAGGCCAGTGCTTGTCCAAAGTAACCCAAGACAGTTCAAAAAGTAAAGTTTTGTCAAGAAAAGTAACGTTTTTTTTTAATTTTCAAAAAATGTTGTACACAAGAATAGCTATTAAGATATAAAACGATAGAATACACACAGACGAACGGAGAACCTCCTTTTTTTTGCGTGAAGTGGCGCGCAGGCCGCGTACAGGTCAGATAGGACATAGGAATTTATAATAATAAGTAAGGGTCAGCTCAGACCGCGGCGCGACGCGGCGCGCACTTATTAAGAGAGTGATACAAAAAAGAACTTAATTTACTTCACAACTAACGAACACGAACTAACTCAATGAAATCATTTTTACATATCACATCTTTACATTTCATTGAGTTAGTTTGCGGCTTCAAGATGCGCCGCGCGGCGCCTCGCTGCCCCACGCTACTCCGCGTGGCACCACGCTGCTTCGCGCGACTTCTGTCTGCGCCGGTGTGCCGCGCGAAGCAACTAGAAGTCACATAATAAACAATTGAACTTTATTAACTACACAAAAGGATATACATTGCATTGAGATAATTTGGTGTCATCGCGCGTTTTGCTGCGCCGCGCGGCGTCGGGATGCGCCGCACGAAACCAAAAGCATCGTCACGTCGCGTGGCGTCGCGTCGCGTTGCGATGTGAACTGATCCTTAGTCACCCACAGACTTCGAGCATTTACCAATGGAGATGTTAACGCAAGGCTTACCCCTCTGCTGGTCATATAGCCATTATTGGTAATATGAGCGTGCGTAACTACGCTGTATTTTTAATACTGTGTGCGTGTTTCAAGCTAGTGTAGTGTCTAGTAGCTAGATCGTTAAAGTAAGTGATTTGTGTGTGTGCAATGCGTGTTTACCTCGTCCCCCGTAAGTATCGGCAGAAAAAAATGTTTGCGGATTACAACGTTAACATCTCCATTTGTAAATGCTCGAAGACCACAGTGATCTAGTATTTCAACAAGAGAAATCCTAGATCTGTGAAGTTATCAAAGTAAAAAGGAAAGCCGAACCATAATTATTAAACGCTTTGCACTAATACCACTAAGATTAATGGGATAAAGCGTAATCAAAAATAAATTATTATTGTAGCAACAGTAGCCAAAGTCACCGGAACGGCATATATTGACTGTTGTGCCAAAACAAGTGTTGCATCCTATGGCCTTTACCAATGTCTTGCTGAATTGGTCTACCGTTTTGGACAAAGACAATCGACGGTGACTGTGGCAGATGGAAAAAGAACACAACGAAAAGTGTTAACTGTACGGGCACCAATTAACATGTGCAACCGTTTTGTGCCCACAACATTTATTATATTCCCGGAGTCACGAGAATCACGCACGCTATTGGGAGTCGGATTTCACCAGGACGCCGAAATAGTTTTAAATATCCCACAAATTACGTGGCACTTTGTTGGGGAGCCAGATATAGTCTATGAACTGCAGGAAGAAGATATCACGGAATCATCACTGGCGCATGTAGAAACAACTCCTAGACCGACCCCGATAAGCTCTCCTCTACGAAGCTGGTTGAAGGACGTCCAGGCGCTGCCAGACATGATATCCCCTCTTGCTTCTTCAGACACGTGCGAAACCCTAGAGGGTGAGATATTGGAAGGCACCATACGTGAGCCAGCCTTACCCCAATCAAGCTTGTGTGCTGCAATAGACCCCCATAAACCAAAAGGAAACGTAGAGCCAGCACTACCCGAGACAAGTGCTTGTGCTGGAAGACCATATTGCATGGTACCAATAGACGTTACGCCACCACTATCAAAACGAACGCGAACATTGTTCGATGTGTACTCACCTAGTTTCGTCGATTTCATGTACAGGGACGCCCAAGCCGCTACGTACGAAACTGAGGTTCGTTTGTCACCGCATTCGAGGAAACTGTTTCCTAGTGATAATGAAAATGAGGACGACGTGGAGATATGCGGAGGGTCGATTGAGAAAGTGATCTCGGAAGTTTAGGACTCGTTACTAAAAACGCTCCTTTCTACGGCGCCCGTTCTTCGTTCTTCGTCGAAAATTTCAACTGTCTAACTATCACGGTTCATGAGATACAGCCTGGTGATAGATGGACAGATAGACAGACAGACAGACATACAGACGGACAGCGGAGTTTCAGTAATAGGGTTCCGTTGGTACCCTTTGGGTTTGGAACCCTAAAAAGAAGTTTTTACTATTCAATTGCTCCGTATTTTAAGGTGCAATAAGATCTATTATGGTATACACATGAACTTCATCACAGCTGTATTAAAAGTATTAAAATGTATGTGGGAATGGTTTCCAACCAGTATGTAACTAAATAAATGCTTTGATTCTTTGATTCTGGTAGTAAATAAAATTATTTTTTGTAACACTCTCTTAATAAGTGCGCGCCACGTCTCGTCGCGTCGCGTCGCCGTCTGAACTGACCCTTACTTATTATTATTCAGAAATGCATGTATTATTTTTAAATTCCTATGTCCTATCTGACCTGTACGCGGCGTGTGCGCCGCTTCACGCAAAAAGAAGGAGGTTCTCCGTTCGTCTGCGTATATTATATCGTTATTTATCTTAATAGCTATTCCTTAAATAAAAAAAAAACGTTACTGTTCTTGCCTAGAAGTAACCTGTTTACTCTTGACTTGAAGAGACCCAAGTTATGTGTATTCGGAAACAATTCATCCGGCAACGTGTTCCATTCTTTTGCGGTTCTGTTTATGAAAGTTAAACCAAAACCATCATCGCTCCAGGGCTAGCTCGAGGGAGCCTACACTACGTTTACCGAGCCGTTGTCTCCACTCTAGAACACGTCTACCTTAACGTATATCGGTTCTACGATAGATAACCAGCCCACTGCCACTTCAGCTTGCTAATTTATTGAGCTATATCGATAATTTTGGTTTTCCGGCGGATGACTTTATTTCGAATTCAATCCTTCAGAAAGATGTTTTATGTACAATGTATGTTCGAGATTTTGCAAACCTAATTTGACCCGTTGGGAAGTGGTGGATTGAACTGAAATTTTGCGCACACATGTAAATCTGATGACAATGGTACCACCGAGCTCGTCTGACGATGGAACTGGAATATAGCCATAGGAACTGATAAACTACATATGATAAACTCGTGTTTGGGCTTGATATATTTATCTTGTGTTACTCTGGTAGTAGATAATGTAAAAGTTAATCTTAAAAAAAAGTTTATAATTATTATTTATTTACACGATCTTGTATTAAATAGACTTTTTTTAGCATTACCTTTTAGCCCATTCAAACATCTAGTATACGAACCGTATGTCTATAGACTACAATTTTGTAAACAACACGTCTACACTAGCTGACAAACCGTTTCCAACACAAACTAGAAATTAGTTCCCAATTTCTCTAATCCTAATTTCGGCATAAGAAGCGTTCACGGAAGCACTTTATGCAATAATAGTGCTGCCGCAGATATTATAATTCAAGACACTGTTGTAGAGGTAACTTTCATAATGTGTAAGTTAATTACATTTCTATAGAGTGTTAACTACACAGTATTGTTCACTAGCTCAGTGTTAAATAGACGTGAAAAGCAATTTTCATATGTAACTATTATTATGGTTAAACTCAAGTAAAGAAGTCGACTGTTTGTAAGTAAGTACTCGTTGCGATCTTGCTGTATAAACTTTCGAGGAAGTATATCAGACATGCTCGAAATCTAGGTCCAGACATTCGACATCAAATAGTAGTGAGTATAATAGTCGGTACTTTTATAATCATGTCTGTAAGACGCGATCCAACGTTTTAGTGTATGTGCGCGTGTGGTGCTCGCCGGTAGCACATGTACTTGCCTATTAAGATGAAATACTAATAACCTTGAAACCAATCGGGCATATTAAAGACAGCCGACATAGAGACGTGTGTTTAACCGTTACAATAATTAAATATTATAAAGACATGATAAACTCAGCAAATTTAAAGATTTGTGAAGTCTCATACCCTGTAAATTATTTGGATACTGTAAAATTGAAAAACAAAATCCTTTTGCGGCTGAATAACTGCGAAGTGGTGGTACCGCCCCAAAAGTACTCGCTGAAGTCCTACCACCACATGTACAGATTATATTAATGTATATTTTTAATTGGGCACTAAAAGAAAGAGAGAGGAGATTAAAAACGTTTTCTCAGCAGTAGGATATGTTCATAAAAAGCCACTGTACGATTCAAAATATATGCCATAAACTCAATTTCATCAAAAAGTCTCTAATTGTGTACTTCATTTGAGTTCATGGAATATCTATATTTTGTAACTAGTTGTGCCCCGTGGTTTTACCCGCGTAGACATGGTTTTCGTGGGAATATTGAGATAAAAAGTATTCTATATTTTATATCAGGGTCTAGGCTATCTACATACAACATTTCAGCTTATTCAGTTAAGAAGTGTTATCGTGAAGAAGTAACAAACATACGCACAAGCTTTTGCCTTTATAATAATTATTAGTAGGATTATCTCCACTCCACTGGAGACGATCTCTGTTGTCTATTTTCATTATCCTTCCTGACAGATCGTGCTACAAAACTCGACGTTCTATGACGTCTACGAGTGGTACGAGTAGTTACTTGAATATACAGTTGTTTTTTTCAAGCTTTGAAAGACAATAGCATCCCTACAACAAAACGGGAAGCAGAAAACAATCTACTGAAAGCCAGTTCTCTATCAGTGAAATAATTCTATTACTTTATTTCGTTCCACGGTTCTATGCTAATACTCTCACGTATTAGCTAGGGTTGCCAACTGTCCATTTTGTTTTATAATTTCTAGGATTTATTTTGATTCCATTTGTATCAATGGCTATTGTTATGCAATTGCAAGTTTCATAGACATACAATAACGATAAGAACCTAATGATGTATTTATGCTTTGTTACTTGGTAATATGAAAGCAAGACGTTAGCCTGATAGTTTTTTTTTAATCTTATAGGCTAGCGTTTGACTACTATCTCACCAGTTGGTAAATGATGATGCGGTCGAAGATGGAAAGCACGCTAGGCTTAGAAAGGGAACTGGCTCTCAAGGATAGCTGCCGGAATACTTTTGATGTTTTGGCGACAGATTTTCTAACTTGAGGGTGGGAGCTGGCCAGTAGGACACTAGATAGTGTCCTACCACCAAGCAAATAAGCCACCATGCATGTAAGCAATGCGTCTGCTTATAACAAGTTAAAACGTTAAGCTCTGCCCTATAGCATCAATATTTTGACTAACGATGGATGGAAGATGGGTTCGGATAAGTTAAACTGGATTGGACTAGACTCAGAAGTCAGAAGTCATTTGTCACGTCTCATTGCCATCTTTCATTTTCAGACGAGTAAGATTCCATCTTACTGGACCGCTTCGGTACTTATCAACAGTTGAGATAGTGGTCAAGAGCTTATTTCTAAGGAATAAAAAAGTACTGGCTTTAATTGAGTGCAAAATCTCTGTAGTCACCTCAATCAATATTTCGGTCATGCGTCTCTATTCACGGGTTTCGCGTCTTGGGTTATGAGGCGTGCCTCATTTCCCCATTTGTCCCCAGGTATTTCACAGGCTTGGTAGACCTATTAAGCGGTTCCGATATGGTCATTGTTGGTAGTGACCTTCCCTTATTCGTCTTTTAAAGCTTACCGTTACCTTATCGTACCGTAGTATCAACCCTAGCGTACGTAGAGTGCATTGGAATGGGTGCAAACACAGCGACTCTTATTTTAATGGTTTTTCTGTAGTTTATCGATAATTGCTTATAGTCTGCTCCCAGCATGAACATATTCATTTTATCTAAAAGTTTTGTTAAAACTTGTTTAGCAGACATTCCCTGCTAAATTGGAGAAGTACTTACATCGTTATGGTTTCTAGCAAAAAGATTTGCTTGTCTGATTGGAGCGGTGCCATTTTGTACGCAGTGGTGTACAATGGAAATGTTTTTCGGGTTGAAAGAAGAATTGTTCAGTGACTCAACATCTAGATGTCTCCAATAACGCACGTAATCTAGACAATCTGGGATTTTGCGCGCTATACTATATTAGTGGTTATCAGACGTCATCGATTACCGTCATCATCAACCTCATGTGAGTGTCATGCCATACTTGTTACCTTTTGAGCCAGTTCCCAAGTTCCCATTCTAAGGCACTACCATCCTCAACCACATCTTCAATTACCAACAGGTGATTTCATTCTCACACGCTTTACATATTATCAAGCGCTATATACAACAAAAAAATACCTAACTATCTTAAAAAATATCCTATATATTTATAAAAAATAATTTTGTTTGTTGCTATTCAATCAAGCAAATATGCGTAAGTATGTCATTGAAGGTATGAAAGGATATTATTTTAAGTATTTATACAGCGCAGCGAGATTAAATGTGCTAAAATAATATACTTAAAGTCTTAGTTATCTATTTATCTAATAATTAATTATAAAGCGTCGTTTATCCGTGTTTTTGGGCTATGAAAAACTGCTACAATGTCATTAGAATCCAAAGGTAAATTTCCCCACCATCTACAAGGTTATTATAGCTCGGTGGAAAATGGGGTGGTTCCGAAACCAGAAGACCCCGGTTCGAGTCGAGTCGATGAGATGCTTATTTTTCCCCTTTTTTAGAGTTACTTTTTTTGTGAGAAAAAACTATTATTGGAATTTCCAAAAAAACGGTCATCCAGTTAGGTATGTTTATTTGTCATATAAAAGAAATATAAAAATACCATGCTATATCAGTAAATTCGATATGTTACATTTTATTTCATAAACATTAAAACAGAAAATAAGAAGTATTTCTTTACAAGCTAATATTTTATTCCAAATTAAAGTAAGCATTTATTTTTGTAATTAATACTGAGTACGGAGATATTAATGAATTAATCTTTAAAGACGTTAATCCGCAGGTACAGGAAATCGGGGGATGTTTTTGGCTTAGCTTATTAAAATATATATTAAATCGTTTAACGAGGAAAATATTTCCTGTTCTTCAAAATTTAAAAGAAAATAAAAGTCATAATTTTCTGTAAGAGTGAGAAAATTACTGCAGAAATATTTTTAAGGCCCAAAATGAGCGTTTTGTTCATTGTGGCATGACAATTATTAGCCAATGTAATTTAATTTTTTACCGATTTCATCAAAAAGGAGATGGGTCTCAATTCGATTGTTTTTTTTATGTTTGTCACCTCACAACTTTCGTCATTTATTTAACGTTTTTTAGTTTGATAGAGTAAGCTTTTCGTTTGGTCCCATTGTAATTTTATCGAGATCTGATAATAGAACTAAACAAGAAACTTTCTCACTCAAACAAAAAATAATCCAATTCGGTTACTAAATGACCGAGTTCTGACAAACTACACAGTAAATTGAGAACCACCTCTTTTTTAGTGAAGTTGTCACAAACGATCTTATAAAGGTTTAACTTAAATTTAACCTTCTACATTTTGCGATATGACTCCTTATGAATAAAGCAATAAATGAAATACACCTCCCGATATGCCTACTGTTACAAACAAAGACAATACGTCTCCCCGAAATCCCCCATTCAGTTCACAGGCTTAATAACCAAGTATCAAGGACAATAAGAGAGTGAGCCTCCAACTCATTCCAACTTCCACCTTTGCGCAAACAGTTCCAACTAAAAGAAAAGTCCCAAGAACAACAAATACAACCCCTTTCAACGGAAGTTAACTCAACAAAGACGCTGGTATAACTTGATGAAACGAATACTTTAAAAGGTAAGTCAGAAAAAGAGGGATATAAAAGTAGAGATGGCATTTTATACGTAACTTTTGATACTATTACAATATGTTGTAATAGAAATATGTTAATTTTTAAATTGTTGGCTATAAGTAGATAAAGAAACTATGGTTTTAATGCTAAACCAAAACTTAAATTTAAAAAATTCTAAAAATAAAATGAGAGGTTATATTAGTAGAGATAAGAGAATTTCAGTCACTATTTAAACAAGTTTAAAATCACGCTCTAAATTTAGATTATATTATAGATATTTAAATAATTATCCGGTGCGCGTAAATAAAGCCGCAAGCATCAGCGAACAATAATTTCTTAAATATTTAATATTATTTTGCTCCAAAAAGTGACAGAAAAAATTTTTTATTAAGACCTCTACAAAACAGTCAGAACAGTCAAATCCATAGAGTTTAATGTATAACGCAACGGTTAAAAGAAAGTCCATAGGTCAACGCAGTTCTCTTGAGACTTGAATCTATATTTTGTCAGCAAAAGGTTATACTTTTGGGAATCTGATAGAGAATTGGTCGTTACAATTCATATTATTAAAGGCAAGAAAGTGGTGAATTGCGCGGTACAAGAACAATATTATGAGTTATTGCTGCCTTAACATCGATCACTCATAATGGTAGGTATAAAACATTTTTTAATCTTTTTAGGGTTCCAAACTCAAAGGGTACCAACGGAACCCTATTACTGAGACTCCGCTGTCCGTCTATCTGTATCTCAGGAACCGTGATAGTTAGACAGTTGAAATTTTCACTAACTACTACTACTACTTACTAAGAACAGAACAAAGTTGTTAAAAATTAAAGGGGTCCCCGTACAAAAAACGTGTTTTTTACTATAGCGCCATCTATGAACGATTACTTATCAACATTATCTATGAACCTTATTAATAATATTAATTACTAACACCTTTGTGTTAAAGTTCACTTAGTTGGTGTTAGGAGATTGTTAGATATTTGTTAAATGTCGTTCGGGACCCTCCGTGTGCGGGACAAAAGTCTGACTCGCACTTGACCAGTTTTATTTATATCATATAGCTTGACCGCTATCTCACTTGTTGGTAAATGATGATGTGGTCGATGATGGTAGCAGGCTAGGCCTAGAATGGGAACTGATTCTTAAGGATAGCTGCCGGAACCCATTAGATGTTCGGCGACATATTTTTTAACATGAGGGTGGTAGCTGGCCAGGATAGTGTCCTACCACCATGCGGGGTTTTTCAATGTTATAACGATGTTTTTTCTTCACCGGAGGGCCACTCTGTAAAACGCACATGCATTTTTCGATAGAAAAATCCATTGGTGCACGGCGGGGATTGAACTCGGTACATTTGGCGTCAAAGCCGACCATTCTCCCACAACACAACTGGGCCCTCATGTTAGAAAATTTGCCACCAAACATGTAAAGTTGTGTTTTGACAGTTCTATCCTTGAATGTTATAAAAATGCATTAAATAGGATATAAGAGTACACGAATTTATATTCCACTTTGACATTTTCTCTACTTGGCAATCATATCATACTGATAAGCGCCATGCCACTTGCTAAATTATGTCATCTCGGACGCACCATTTTGCTTCCACACTAAGATTCCACAATAATATTACCCATATTTATTAAATACTTTCTTCCAAGGAATGGAATTCCTTGCCAGATTGTTTGTCTGTGTTTTTCAATAAGATTTAGTATTTTCGTTATAGTTATTTTCCTCATTCGTAGACGAAGTCACCTTAATTTTCTAGTGTTGCTCGATACACGAGATTTTTAAGGTTCCCTATTGTTTCGCATAACATTTTTTGTTATAATATACTTTAGCATAATGTTGTTTCTCCTAATATGTTTAAGTATACATTAATTCGGCATAAAGTAATTAGGCATATTTTTCTTGAAATAATTACTGTTAGCATAAGCATTTGTGGCATAATATTATAAAGAATAATAATAAGCGCATAGCTATAATCTGGCATAATTGTTTACGCATAATTTTTTTGTCATGTAATTATAGCATAATTATTAAATAGTACTTTTTAAAATTTTTATCTCCACACGACTAATCTAGCTAGTAGACCGATTTTGTTCCGGAAAATGGCAAACGGACGCATTATATGAATCAGGAGAACAAACTTCATATATTTTTATTTTGTACCAAATAGCAAATATTTCAAAAATATAATTTGTCCCAGATAGGGATAACGCTAAACTTTAAAAAAAAAATTACACAATGTTTTGTTAGTTGGTTTCAGAGATATACCCTCAGACATCGAACATTTTGTTTCTGAAGAATCACCCATATCTAATCAAATGCAGAATCAAAACTGTGAGATAGATGCACTGCGAAAAAAGGTAAGTAATGTTAATTTAATGTTTGCTTTAGGTCAAATAACTTTTAGTTTTAAAATAAAAATAATCGCGGCGTAGGGGTGGCCCAAGGGCCACCCCGGCCGAACTTGAACCTACTGTCACAGTCTAGTACCAAACATTTGGTTGGTATTCATAACTTAATAGAACCTACTTTATTTAATAAATTTAATTTTGGTCTAAAACTATTAGGCCAACAAAAATGATGCCCTATTACTTTATGCGAATCAAAATTAGGCCGAAACAATATAGCCTACTTGAAAGTTATGCTTGTATCAATATGCCAAAAGAAATTATGCGATAGTACTATTACGCCATTTAAAATTATGCGTAACGCGTTATGCCTAAGTAAATTAGGAATAAAAAATTATGCGAAACAAAGGAATCCCGATTTTTAATTGCTACCAACCTTGCATATACAATGTAGTCGCTCCATTTCAAGTTTTCACTACGTTTTCATATTCTTATTTTTTATAAGATAATTTAGCTTCTTTAACTTAATCTGAACGATTATTTTCATATATAGTTAGTTTTCAATACGGTATAATATCAATTCTACAACACAGCTCAAAATTCATAAAATAGATTATACCTACAACAATAACAGTAAATTCTGCGCTCTCTACACTGGTCAAAATCTACCGAACTCCATCCGTGGAATAAAACAAAGCTACGATCTAGTACAATGTAGAGGCAATATAAAACGCCAGTTTGAATGATAAGTGGCTTACTGATGGAAAGTCGGGAAGTTAGCCCCGCGCCTCCATTTGGTACGGGGTTCAGTGAAATTGTTCGAGAGAAATGCGAGGTGAATTGTGGGCCCGTTTAGATTCAGTTGCGTTTGAAAGAGTTTAAATAATAGTCAATACGATCACATTTGTTTCTAAATGACCTAGGAAACCAGCCTGTGCCAAAATATTTTTTTTTTTAATATTTTATAGGGCAGCGTTTGTCTACTATCTTTACTTAGTAGTAGACCACATTCTATCACACGATCACGATCACAGTAGTGAGTAGTAGTGAGTAGTAGTGAGTATACAGTAGTAGTCTACTACATACTACTACTCACTACTATGTGGTCAATGATAGTAAACTACACGGTAGGCCTGTAATTATAATATAATATACTATAATTATAATTTATAATATAATTATGACTCTCAAAGCGATAACCAATTCTTCAACACAAACTTTGGCATCCAAAACTCTAATTATAAACTGAATCTGATCTATATAAATCTTGAACCTGAAAGAACTTATACTTAACTTCATTTCAAAGTTGAAAGTCCATTTCAAGTATTGCAGATATTGAAAAATAATGAAAAATTTTAATTCGCTGTACAAATTCCACGAATGAAATAAATACACACGGACAGCTGTATCATATTCGATCTCACGTATTATGAAACGAAATCGACTCCTTGGCATTTTATTTTAAAAATAAAAACAAAATCATGATATTCTTTTTTGTATCTTTGTATCAATCGTTCTAAAAGGCTGTGAAATAAACCTGGTAACCTAAATTAAAGTTTCTGTTTTCATTTTGTTGTTTAGAAACACTTTGTCAGTCATAAAAATATACCAAGACGATTGACGTGGGAGGAGACGAGGGCACGTTATGCTTTAAGAGCTAACAAGTTATTGCTATAAAAATATATACTCTGTACGAAAGTTTTGATAGCTACTGACATACATTTCACTATCTTCAAAAGCTTACTATTTCTCACATACAACCCCAAAAATAAAACACTTGTAGATTCTCCTCACGGACCAGCGATTTTAAGTGCCCTTCTGCCCGTTCCGTTATTATCGTATTTTTCTTGGCGAGTGTACAAGGGCCTTTTTCCAAGAGCACCTATACCCTGAGGCTACTAATAAAAAACTTTTTGAAGTCAAAGCAGTACATTC
This sequence comes from Cabera pusaria, assembly GCA_954871355.1. Classification (NCBI taxonomy): domain Eukaryota; kingdom Metazoa; phylum Arthropoda; class Insecta; order Lepidoptera; family Geometridae; genus Cabera; species Cabera pusaria. The sequence continues at coordinate 664,219 of OX940911.1, forward strand.
TTTGTGTAATTCTACGTATTGTGGCGGAGTCGTACGGCTTTTGGAAAGCGACAAAGAAATGCCGACAGAATGAAATATTGCTAGGATATTGTGTTTTCGCGGATTTTAATGTCGACCCAATTTTTGTAGTTTGAAATATTTCTTTCTGTACTTTGATTTATTAGTCTCGTTTAAAGATTGATATTTCAGTATTGACGATGATTAGTTAATGGAAAGAATAAAAAAAAACTCAACGAAGACTATGTGTCAATAACAATGAAATAATATAAAAACAAAATAAAAGCGACTCTTTGGCTTGGATAAAACAAATCTTGATTTAATTTTAACTTATTGTCCCATTGCTTGTTTTCCTCAATCAAAACAATTTCTACGTTAATCAAAAGCAGCGGCCCCAGTAACGAACCCTGCGGAACTCCAGACAATTTTTGCCACAAACTGCGGGGCCGGCCGTCACTCCCCCATTGTTATTCTATCGCTGCGACTCCCCGAATGGTCCAAACACCTCGACTGAGAAAACGCTTGAGAATTCACTGAGAATGTTCCTTATTTTATTGGGAATCTGTGACCGCCCCGTCGAAAGCTTTTTAGATATCGTTTCCTAAGCGAAAAAGCGGAGTAATAAAATTTACCGTAATCTTGGCGAGGCGCGACACTACATGTTTGTCATAAGTCAGTTTTTTCGGTCGGTTCTCTCCCATTTATGCTTACATTTTTCTCGCTAGGAATATATTTGTTTTTGGGGCGCAGAATGATCGTGGACGAAATTTGTTTACGTGTTTGGATATAATGTTTGTTGAGCTACATGAATTCTATGGCGTATAGTAAAATATCACAATATTTGCTTGTTACGAGTAGATAACGGTGTCTTTTTATTATATTTTGAAAAGAAAATCAGTGCAGCCTTTTCTTTATATCTAGGCTCATGACTGTAACACAGTCTCACAGCACAAAGTTTTTCAGATTTTTGTATCTTTTAATACTTTACATAAACTCTTTGTACTGACTGAGCTATTACCAAAGTAGTAATAGCATTCTGTGAGAATATAAACGGAAGAATTCACTACAGTCATGACGGATAACAAAGAATCACTTCCTAACTTTTATATTTCATCGTAAAACAAGATTTTCTTATCTTATTTAGTTTCTTAATCCGTACTGAACCCTTTATTCGTAGCTTTTATGAAATTTCTCGAATATTTTTTGCCGGATTTCTTTCATGAAACTCTTTTGTGTGTTTTGCGAGACTTCGTGAGCTTTATACTGATTATGATTTACTATTGTTGTTTGAAATATATTAGTGAATCCATTTACTGGCTGCCAGACTCACAGATTTACATATGCTTATTTTTGCTTTGATGTTAACTTCTCAAACGTTCTGTGTTTTATTTACGTTTGATTTGGTCTTGTTTTATTCTCCCTGCTAACAGACATTTTCGGTCTAGTCTATACAACAATATTTTTCTTAGATTTATTACAGTGATTCTAAACAAAAACGTTTAAGTATCACGTGAAACGGCCCACAAAAGATTTGAAATACAACAAGTAGTAAAGAGAGAAATCTTGACAACATCAAAGTAAAGTAAAGTGAATCTGAACAAAATGAAAGTTTAAAAAAGTGTCAGAAGTCGGCGTGAAGTTGAAGACGCCACTGTTAGGTTTAATAGTAAAACTTTTTACGCCGTAAAAGATACAGACACACTAAAATGCAATAAATTAAAGCAAAGATTCTTCGTAGATTGAAGATACTCGTACATAGCAAATATTTTAGTTTAAACACTGACAATGTAATTTAGATTTTTGTGACTTAAAAGCAACTAACCTACTATGTTTCAAATGACAACAACAGTTTCTAAAAGTTCTGAAAAAAACGCTTATACCAAGCCGTTAACTCAATAAAGTGGTATCGATACAGTAATAAAGGGCTAACTTCACCACGTTTTCCAATATTATTATACTTTAGGTAACAAAAATATGTAAATTGAAACATGACCCTTGAAATCTGCGGCTGTGTGATCCAAGAATAATCCGGGACCGTGACCACAGTCCGAAACTTTAGCCCCACCGGGCCAATTAATTTTAATACTGTTTGCAATCAAATGACAAGCTCCTAGTAACTGCGTAGTAAGTAACTGGATATTTTGTGTCCTTGGATTTGATATCTATTCGCTTGATTGTTAACCCCCGACACAAAAAGAGGAGGTAATGAGTTTGACGTGTGTATCAGTGATCTGTGTATCTGTCTGTGGTATCGTAGCTCTCAAACGTATAAACCAATTTTGATTTCATTTTTTTTAACTGAGAGTATTCTTTTGTTTCAAGAAAGCCTATTTATTTGCAGATTATGAGCTATTTTTGAACCAACTTCCTAAAACAAAGGAGGTTCTCAATTCATCATATGTTTTTTTTTTTTTTTTTTTTTTTATTTATTTTTTTTTTTGTGTGTATATGTTACGCGATTACTCCGTTTCAAATTGTTATTGTTATTCAAATGGTTATTTTTGTTGTCGCTACCGACGTACCCTACGGTACGTTTCCGAAGTGGTCCCATTGTAATTTCATCGATATTTAATAAGTATCTCCAGAGATATGACGATAAACGTCTCAAACTTGCTACTAAAATTGACTCGCGGGGCATTGAAATCGGTTGTTTTAGTTTTTAAACAACCTTAATTATTATCTATCACGCTTGGTGGAAATCTCTACATTGTTAGCGATGCGGCTTGTCATCGCAAAAGTCTACTAGAATGAAATGCAGCTAGACAGTTACATAACTGCATCTCTTTTCTTAACAACGATCATCGGTCGAAATTCATCGCTATGCATGTTGAGACTACCGGCCCAGAGTTGCCAATTTCATCGAAATCTCTCCAGCCGTTTCAGCATGAAGGAGTATCAGAAAAACTTACAAGCTCTCGCATTTATAATGTTAGTTTGATTTGAGAAGTGTTTTGTTATTATAATTGGCTTACTCCAGCTGCGTAAAAACATGGCATCTAATTCAATGTAATGAAGATCTCTTTAGTAGCGGCAACTTTTAATTAAGTTGTAAAAGCATAATTTGTTCCAGTTCTTTCTTTTTAATCGTTGTTTATAAAATTTGTGAAACTTATTAAAATTAAAATTGTTCTTTACGCGGAAACATTAAAAAAGGTTGATATTTTGACCCTTGTTTTTTGTCTAGTCTACAACTTTACCTACGACAAAAGTCAAAGCATTTATTCAGTATATGGTAAAATTAAAAATGTGCACTTACACACGTCAAATAACATTAAATAGATCATACTCTTCATAATTATTATAAATATAACAGTATAACAGACACATAAATTATTAAATATTATGTTTCTTTGAAGTGTTTCACACTTTATATTTTTGTAAATTGTTAAACACAATCCAAAATTTCATCGTACCGACGGGACTTGAACCCGCAACCTCCGGAATAACATGTTCCAATGCATAATTGGGTTAACAAATGCAATCCACTAATTTTGTCGTAACGATACTTCGCACCGTGGCTTAATTGGCAAAGCACCGGAACATGTTATTCCGGAGGTTGCGGGTTCAAGTCCCGTCGGTACGATGAAATTTTGGATTGTGTTTAACAATTTACATAAATTATTGCTTCGCTTTTACAAAAAAAAAAAATCAAAAGTATTGAGCCATTCAGCTTTCATCTAGACGTCGAACGTCACACTTAAAACAAATGTTTAATTCCCCTGATTAATGTAGGGTTGCCAACCGTACTATTACATGCACCCCCAACTCAGTGCATGTTTCAGCACTTCACACAATTTTTATCCAAAAAAATGTGAAATAATGAAACACAAATAAAAAAACGCAAACTAATCGCAGTACAAATCATATTCCGAATGGAACTGATTCTCTATCAGCTGCATAATATCGTCGTAATAGGCAACCCTAGACAGACCCTAGAACCCTAGACTCTAGGCAGAACGAAGAAGAGATCTTTTGTGTGTGCAAAATACTAATATTTCAAGCATCTCCAACACGGTATAATCATATTTGTTTTTTATTTAAAAGGTTTATAGGTAATCGGTGATGGCTATTAGATAAGTATTCAATCAACTCGCCAGCTGGCAAGTCATGAATGTGTAAATGTTTAGTGCCATTTTCAGCAGTTCATGATAAGGTATACACGTGACAAATATGCGGCAATAGCCCAATGGCTAAGTCTTCGGCCTGGCGATCGGAGGTCGTGAGTTCGATCGTCACCTATAGGCACAGAATAAATAATATTACTCCAGGCAACAAGCATATTTAGCGTAGTTGGAGATATTAACGTGACTACTAGTAACATGCAACCCATATTGCAAGTTGTTTTTTTTTAAGTGACAGATATTTATTGTCTGATAGATGACGCCAAATAAAATTGGTCAATAATCTCTCTCAGATAGATAAGTCATCGCAAACGTCTCATAAATAATACTTAAATAAAAATTTAAAACCACCCCCAACTGATTTGTACATGTATAATTTTGTTTAGTAAGACCATTTCAATAACACGACGCCTCCGACGAGGAGTTGAGAGTATTCTATAGATTCAAGGAGATGTCTCAGCATTAGGTCAAGTTAACCATATGAACTATAATTTTATATCAGCCGCACAGCAGTGTGGTGCGCCTCCCGCGAACTCTAAACGAGTGGCTGCGATGTTACGCGCAGCGTCCGCACCCGACCCGGTCGTTTGTAACGTAACGGAGCGCCTACCTCTCGCTACGGGTAATACCTAGACAAGATAAACTACAGGAGACGGGTTTTACATGTATTGAAATAAAAACAACTAATTCTAAAACACTCTGTTCTGGCGCAAATCTTCGGGCCAGTTCAATTCTGCGGGGAAGCTCGGCAATTACCGGACCTCCTCAGATTATCCGTCACAGAATCCGGCATTGTTCAGGTAATGAGATAAGACGTGCAGGGCTATCAGAGTAACGAACAAATGATGGGACAACAGTCTCAACTGCGAGCACAGATTATTCATAATACTTATCTTTATCATGCAGCAGTCTTTAGCACACATCTTCTGCCAAATGACAAAATGACTGGCCAACAAACACGGAAGGAAGAATTTCCGTTTCTCCGTATTTTGATCTAATAATAGGTTTGGTAGTTCAATCGTGCATTACTTTTCACATTTTTCCCATAAAACTTAATTTTCTCCTTTTTGAATAATTTTCAGTACATTTCTTTGTCCAGACTGACTTCTCTATATTTTTCCGTCATTATTTTTAAATTTTGAAAACGTTCCGTTTTAAAAAGAAACATAAACGTCTATAAAAAGTTGTGAATCATGACACCATGCATGAAGGTGATTCAAATATGCAACACGTTCCTTGAGAATGCGACAATTCACGCCTCGAGAAATAGTACATACAATTATAAAAGGCCGTGTCGCGAACAAACCTACCAAAGATATGTATGAAATATCTACAGAGCTGTTACGAACGATAGCAGAGTGCATAGCTAGCCCACTTGCCTGTTTATATAACCTATGTTTAACTCATTTTTAGGTATATGCTCATATACCCTAAATCCTTTAAGGAAGTCAAAATATGTCCCCTCTAAAAAGGCAAAGGTAAAAAGCACGACCTAAATTCGTATAGACCAATAATAATCATATAGACCAAGCTATAATACCAGCGATATCAAAGATTTTCGAAAATGGACTAACTTCGCGTATATCTGATTTTCTTAAAACAACGGCGTCGCTCTCAGATTGTCAATTTGCTTACCGTGAAGAGCGATCTACTACCATGATGTCTAGGAAAGTAGCTTGCCGTATATTGCGTGCGAGGGAACTTAAGCAGGAGGTCGCTGTGTTATTCTGCAACCTCTCGAAAGCCTTCGATGTCGCAGACCACAGCACGCTGGCTACCAAACTGACCTACTACGGAATATCGGGACCGGCACTTCGCCTTATAACTAGCTTCATGACGGATAGGACCCAGTATGTTTTCAGAGACAATGGTAAAATAAAATCTGATGGTATGATGAATTATATTGGCGTACCGCAAGGATCCTCTCTCTCAAATCTAGCTTTCTCCCTCTTATTAAGAGACCTGCCGATGGCAAAAACAGAGGGAGAGATATTGATGTACGTAGATGATGTAGCAGCGATAGTGACTAGTCCACTTTGGATATGCTTGTATATATATTATATATACGACGCCTAAATACTGTAGCATTCAGATGCTACAGTATTTAGGCGGCCAGCAGATCAGTCTGCTGGTATGGTTTAAGCACAACGGTTTAAAACTGAACGTCAGTAAAACACAATTTATGGCATTCGACCTTTCAGGCCGTGTGCGGCGCCGGTTAGTTGTGGAACCTCAGGGCGAAGCAATCGCGCAGGTCCATAGTCCATCAGTCCACAGCATTGTTTTTGGGCTTTCATTTGGATTCTACGCTGACATGGGAGTCCCATATTATTTGCAGCTAGACAGTTGTATAATATTAGCATCTCTTTTTAGGGTTCCGTAGCCAAATGGAAAAAAACGGAACCCTTATAGATTCGTCATGTCTGTCTGTCTATCTGTCTGTCCGTCTGTCTTTCCGTCCGTATGTCACAGCCATTTTATTCCGAAACTATACGAACTAAAAAAAAAACATTTTTCATCAAACCCATACGCGAGGGTGGTCTGTCGGTGGGTGGGGTGGTCAAGCGCTACCTATTTTCGTGTAAAAAAAACACTATGGAAAACAAAGTATTTTTTTTTAAATTACGTTTATTAAAATTTATATCTTATATAAATTTTATATTCACAAAAGCGTGCGAGTAGAGTGCGATTCCGACTTACACTTGACCAGTTAATTTTTTTATCGACGATCATCGCTCGGAATTAATCTCTATTCGTGATATAGACCCTGGTTTTAATTTAATTACTTAGAACACTGTCTTTCAACAAAATATAACTAGAAAGTAGAAACCTATTTGAAGACGCCTTCTTCAAAATCAATTCCAGTAGCAAAATTGGACCAATTCCGAATGACTCGTCTCTCAAGTGCAGTGTTCAGTGTTACCCACATTTAGAGCTGTACACCGCACAGTGCTTCATCTAATCTAGTCATTCCCTTTGTGCTTTGTATCATTTATTGGATATGGGTAATTGAGGTTATACCTCAGTGTTGTAAATCTGGATATACAATATATAATGACGTTTTGTTTTAAGTTTGGACATCGCGACTTAAAAATATAAATAATCTATTTCAAACATTTTTCTTTTAAGATTACTTGCATTGTGGGTAGCACATTACTAGTTAATCCCTCAAACTAAGCTAAAATATGCTTGTGTCTGGAGTGGGTTCACGTCAATAGTGCAATGGGTGGGGTGGGATTCGAACTCACAACCTCTCGATTGCCAGTCCGACACCCTATCTATTGGGCTATTGCTGCCTTATATATAGGAAATATTTATAATAAGTAACATTGTCACGGAGAGTTCTACGCTACGTTTGCCGATTTGCGTTCTCAACTACAATAATGTGCTTAGTGGCTCAGTCCACTACAGAACACAGGCTTTTCTTGAGAAACTCCTATGTCCAGCAATATCAGACAAAGTTGATGATGATGATCATCAACAACATAATATTTATGCTTCTTATGGTTAGTTTTCATATCAATGTTCCACCTGCTAGGCTATTCTGTAAGCTATCTCGACAGCGGAATCCGCGGTGAGTTTCGAATTTCGTACTACGAAATTCAATCGTATCGCGTTCGTAATACGGTTGAATTTCGTAGTACGAAATTCGAATCTCACCGCGGATTCCGCTGTCGAGATAGCTTACAGAATAGCCTAGCTGTACCAAAAAGTAGCTTACCACCATCAATGAAAGAATCTGTAGTAATCAGTATAATCTTACGGTGTTCCGGCAGCACACATACATTGAGAGTTAAAATATTCCAGGCCTAGCGCATTCACCATCTTCGAGCACATCATTGAACAGGGCCGACATTGAAATTTCGACCGATAATCGTCGATGAGAAAAAACATGCAGGGGTGGAAGTCTCTACATTGATAGCGATGCGTCTTGTCATCGCAAACGTCTGCTAGAATGAGATGCAGCTAGACAGTTGTTACCTGCATCTCTTTTTGTATCGACGATTATCTCGAAATTCATCGCTATGCATGTAGAGACTACTGGCCCAGGTAACAACTGTCTAGCAACTCATTCTAGCAGACGTTTGCGATGACAAGACGCATCGCTACCAATGTAGAGACTTCCACCGCTGGTGACCCCTTGCTTAGAAATCTATTCGGTACGCCGCTCTCAAAAAAAATAACAACGGGTTGCACTCCGGGAGTGCCGGCAGAAGTTAAAATTTGAACATTAACGTTGTGCATTTGGTCTACTCTCCCTCCGTCTTACAAATTTTCGATCAGGTCACGTGTCCTGATGCGAGCTTAAAATTATTTACCCATCCCAAAAAAAAATCCACTTTCCCTCCGTCTTGCGAATTTTTGATCAGGTCATGTGTTCTGACGTGAGGTCCTGACGCGAGTTTAACATTTTTTACCCATCTCAAAAAAATCACAACGCCACTAAAAAAGTTTTCATTTCAAAATAAATGCTTTCTTCGATCTTCCTCTTACGTACACATTCCAAGTTTAATTTGTTCAATTTCTTCTATTTCAGCATTAAATTGGTTACTCCATACTTGCGGTCTCTAATCATTCATCTTTTCTAGCTTAGTTTTTATAGTCGTCCTTGAACAGATTCAAATATTGTTCAAAATAGAATATAATGAAAACAAAATGTTACATTAACACAAATTGTTGCTTTTCCAATAAAAACATTTCATTCATAACTTCCAGTAAACAAACACCAGACGAACGAAAATCCTTTGGAACAGAAATATCCACAAAATTACTAACAGAATTGTTGGAAAAGATTGAGGCTCAGTCCAGACCGAGTGCTTAACCGCTGGAAAAAGAATGATTTGACTGTGTAAAACAACAATATTATCTGCAATTTCAGCTACATTTGACTGACAGATAGTGCAAAGTAGTAAGTTTTATTTAGGTGAGTGATTTGGAACTTGCTTTTCAGCACACATCTCCTTTAGAAATCTTCTTTGACCGAGTTTACACCAGAGAGGTACTCGGTTCATGTAAACATTTTACTCTATTCTGAGGCATTTGGTGTATTTTTTTAAATGTTGTATAGGCTAGTTTTTGAACACTATCTCACCTTTGTTGGTAAGTGATGATGCGGTCGAGGATGGTAGGAAGCTAGGCCTAGAATGGAAACTGGCTCTCAAGGACTGCTGCTGGAACACATTACTTTTTTGATTTGATATTGATTTGCCAACTAGAGGGTGGTAGCTGGCCAGGCGGACACTAGACAGTGTCCTAACACCATGCGGGGGTTTCTTAACGATGTTTTCCTCCACCGAAGGGCCAATGTGAAATGTGCACATACATTTTTCGATATAATAATTTGAATTGGATTGAAGTCACTACTTCTGGCGTCAAACTGACCATTACTCAACTGTACTACTGGGTGCTCCCGAAACACCGTAAGGTGATGGCGGCAGATACATATAAAGCGAAACATCTCCCCCAAGCAACGGATACTCATTCACGCGACATTTTACATGCCGTCTTGATATGTTGAAGTCTCTTATGTAAGACTAGAAGTGCCCCGCGGCTTCACCTGCGTTAAAAGCTTCTTTTGTTTACTTAAAACTTTTCTTTTGTAAAAACGATTCTATCATTAAATACATCAAATAATAATTAGCCAAATCGGTTCTCCCGTTTTCATGTTATCGCGTGACTAAGGCAATTCGGGATTCATATTTATAAAAACCGAAAATCCAAATTTTCAGATTTTGTTACCTACCCCATTTCAAAAAATCCTACAACACGTAATGTATCTCATCTTATTTCTCACCATAAAAAAACTTTGAATCCCCGTTCCGTATCCGGGAGGAATTTTTAGAAAATTCTTTCTGAGCGGATGGATACCTACGTCATAATATCTGCATTCTAAATTTCAGCGAAATCCGAGACAATATTGATTTTTAGACTTCGTTACCCCAGTTTATCCTCTTAGGGTGGCATTTAAAAAAAGTCTGAAACTCGTATTTACTTATTTATTTACAGAAGTACTTGTATGAAATGTTGAATAAAATGACTGTCCAAACTTTGGACCCCCGCTTCATCCCTTGAAAAGTGAATTTTGAAAAATTCTTTCTTAGCGGATACCTAAGTCAAAATAACGATCTGCATGCCAAATTTAAGCGCAATCCGAAACAATATTGATTTCAGAGTTTGTTACCCCACTTCGCCCTTTTAGGGGTGCAATTTCGAAAGAGCCTGAAACACGTATTTTCCTAATTTTTTTACTGGAGCCCTTGTATGAAGTTTCGAATAAAAAATACTATCTAATCTTGTTTCTCTATACAAACTTTAAACCCCCATTTCATCCCCTTTAGGGGTGAATTTTGGAAAATTCTTTCTCAGAGGGAACTAACGTCGTAATAACTATCTGCATGCCAAATTTCAGCGCAATCCGAAACAATATTGACTTGTTCACACTTTTCCTTTCACACATTTTTCATCACACTTTTGTTACCCCATTTCACCCTCTTAGGGGTGCAATTAAAAAAAACCTGAAACTCGTATTTTCTGATTTTTTCACACGAGCACTTGCATGAAGTTTCGAATAGAAAATACTATGTAATCTTGTCTCTCCATACAAACTTTGAACCCCCGTTTCATCCCTTTCAGGGGTGAATTTTGAAAAATCATTTTTCAGCGGTAAGTAACGTTATAATAACTATCTGAATGCCAAATTTCAGCGAAATCCGAAACAATATTGATTTTCACACTTTGTTACCCCATTTCACCCTCTTAGGGGTGAATTTTCAAAAAAACCAGAAACATGTATTTACTTATTTTGTTACTGAAGCACTTGTTTGAAGTTTTGGATAGAAAAGACTGTCTAATCTTGTTTCTCCATACACACTTTGAACCCCCATTTCATCCCTTTAAGGGGTGAATTGTGAAAAATCCTTTCTTAGTACACCCTTACGTACAAAGACAAATATGCACTCCAAATTTCAAGTCTCTATGACCAGCAGTTTAGGCTGTGCGTTGTCTGTCAGACAGTCAGTCAGTCAGTCAGTCAGTCAGTATGTCAGGACAAAGATTCTTATAGTATTAGATTATTAGATATTTGAGGGCCCGGTGGCGTAATTGGGAGAACGGTTGGCTTTGATGCCGTGGTACCGAGTTCAAATCCCGCCGTGCACCAATGGATTTTCTATCGAAAAATTTATGTGCACTTCTCACAGTGGCCCTCCGGTGAAGGAAAACATCGTTAGGAAACCAACAACCCCCGCATGGTGGTAGGACACTATCTAGTGTCCGCCTGGCCAGCTACCACCCTCAAGTTAGAAAATCTGTCACCAAAACATCTACTGTGTTCCGCGGCAGCTATCCTTGAGAGCCAGTTACCATTCTAGGCCTAGCGTGCTTACCATCTTCGACCGCATCATCACTTACCAACAGGTGAGATAGTGGTCAAACGCTTGCCTATACAATATTAAAAAAATAATAATCGTTGACTACTAAAACGCTCCATGTGAGCCAGCCTTATTGTCCATTCTTCGTGATTTTCAGTCCACGTCGCAGTATGCGACATAATTTGATTCTCGCTTGGCTAACTATCTTCTGGTCCATCTAATTTACGACCGTCGATACCTTGGTATCGGGTATCGATAAAGTTGACCTCAGGAGGTATATGCGGGTGCAATGTAGGACCCTTTCCCTTGAAGTTATGGGCTATTCGTCTCTTTAATGCGATGAAGGGTTCTTCATGATTATGGCTGTTATTGCTTATGACAGGCAGAAGATATATAATTTTTTGTAAATTTAAGTGAATAATATTATTAGACTTTTGCGTTGCATCACTGCGATCGCTGTTTTTCACCCGGATTCATCCGCTAACCACATTTTGACTAGTAAATTAAATCTGAGCTTAGTCGTCGATGCTTTATTTTGTTTGATGGAATCGTGGCATTTCAAGGACCAGCAGAACCCCGCATACAACTGCTTTAAATAATTAAGACAGAAATACAGATCTGACGTCTTTATAAGGTTTCCTTGTCCCAATGAACCCTAAAAATTAACGTCACTGTTTTCACTTAGTGTTTAAGCCCAGGACAGTGTTCTATCTTTTCCAGTCTTTTCTTTGCTACTGAACCGTGAGCAAGTGCGATTTTGTTCGTTTTTCAAGACGCTGCTCCGTTCAAAGGAGATTAAATTCCAACCAGTCCTTTTGGCCAAGAATCCTTCGTATTGATTAAAACGTTACCTTAGGAATGTTGGGCAAGAAACCTGGCCTTTTTATGGAGGGCCAGATGGAAGGGAATTTAAAATTGGTTAAATTACTGCGATTAAATGTAAAAGTAAGGTGGCAGTGGAAATTATTAAAAGAAACTGGCCAAGTGCGAGTCTGATCCGCACAAGTAGGGTTCCGATTAAACAAAATTTGCCGGAAAAATAAAGTACAAAGTACATCGATAATAGTGTCAATACTAAACATGCTTATTTACTACAACGCCATCTAACGAATGTCTAGCGAACTTTTTACGCCAACTAAGTGAACGTTAATACTAGAGATGCGCCGTATAGTGGTTTCACCGAATTACCGAATATTATTCTTTAACCTTTACCGAACCAGATGTTCGGCTGAATTGTTCGGTTTACCATTACATTGTTTTGCCGCGTAAACAAGTTCTAACATGTACGCTACGTGCCGCTGCTGGTTAGATGAGGAACGAGATGTGGATTTAATTGAGGTTTATAAAAATGTTAATTTTAAGTGTAAAAATAAATGTTGATTTTAAGTTTAAAAATAAATATTGTTGTGAGATTTAAATTAAATGTTGATTTAAGGTTTGAAATAAATGTTGACTATACCTACTAACTATAGGTTAAGAAGTAAATATGTTTTCTTTGACTTATAATATAACATGGATCTTATATAAGAAGTTTTGTCTTTTTGTTCTACACCTTGGCTACATGAACCAAGAAAATAGAAATGCTTGAACCGAATATATTCGGCAACTAAACCAAATAATTTGGCCGAATACAAATAATGGAAAAGATGCCGAATACGCTGAATACCGAATACCAAACGAATATTCAGCGCATCTCTAGTTAACACAAAAGGTAGGGTAAACCAGTGTTTTTCAAGTATGGTTCGCGACACTCGCGACCTCCTGGGGGGTCGCGAACCCTTTATAAGAGGGTCGCGGGGGGTCGCGAAGCCTCAGTAAAAGAAAAAAACAAAGTTTGAAAACATACTTTTAAAGAAAATATTAATTAAAGAGCATTTGTAGGTGTTTTGACTGAGAGTGCTTATAATACTTGTTTCAAAAGAAAAATATTTTATTTGTTTCCTGTAGGCCACACGAACAAAGCCGCGGAGAACAAAGAAGCTAGAAATATAACAAAAAAATACAGATTATAATCAGCACAAATAGGTCGATTTTTTTTTCATTTTTTTTACTTTTTTTTAAATATCTTATAGGCTAGCGTTTGACCACTATCTCACCTGTTGGTAAGTGATGATGTGATCGAAGATGGTAAGCACTAAGCGGGTCGCGTTGCTTCATGAAAAAGGTTGAAAAACACTGGTAAACAATCGTTCATAGATGGCGCTATAGTAAAAACACGTTTTTTGTATGGGGACCCCTTTTTATTCTTAATTTTGTTCTAATTTTAGTATTTGTTGTTAAAGCGGCAACAGAAATACATCATCTTTGAAATGTCAACCGTCTAACCATCACGGTTCATGAGATACAGCCTGGTGACAGACGGACAGACAGACAGACAGACAGACGACAGACAGACAGACAGATAGACTGACGGACAGCGGAGTCTCAGTAATAGGGTTCCGTTGGTACCCTTAGGGTTCGGAACCCTAAAAATGTATAGTCTGTTACTTTTAATACAACGACAAAAATTAATGACTGAAAGTCTGAACGTCGACCGATCGACGTCTACTAGAAAGTCTTTAAAATAATGTTTCTTTAAAAGTACTTAAGGTAAAAAAATACTCATAGTTTTACTCAAGTGAATAATTTCGAATAACTTCACCAGACTAGGGACGTTGGCCACCCTGTTATATTGAATGCCCGATGTGGGTAGACTGACATTACCAACGATTGCAATGTGACCTAGCATCATTATTATATAGTCAGCATCAATAAATGATTTCTGATTTTGATTCTGTTCTGTAGAGTTAGTAAGTAAATAAAAAAAGACTCAAAAAGAGCCTCATTTTACAAGCTTTTATTTAACTTGCAATGTATGTATGTATGTCACTATGTATGTTCGGGTGGAATCATGGAAGCTAAATTAGACCCACTTTCCGATGTCCGATTTGACTCAAATTCGGTGAACTTATGTATCTTTGGTGACAATACAATAATATGGTATCATGGAGCTGGTTTGATGATGGAGACGGAAGGTGGCCAAGGCATGTCTGTGATTAAACAACATGACCCAACCGGGTTTGGGCTCGATTTATTTGTCTTGAGGAGGACTTTACACCTAAATGATATTGAGGGTCTGATGATGAAGCTGGAAGGTGGTCACGGCATCTCTGCGATAAAGCAACATAACCCCATCGAGTTTGGGCTCGATTGATTCGTCTCGAAGAGGACTTTACACCTAGATGATATCCAGGGTCTGATGATGAAGCTGGAAGGTGGCCTTAACTTCTCTGTGATAAAACAACATAAACCCACCGAGTTTGGACTCGATTGATTCGTCTTGAGGAGCACTTTACACTTAAATGATATCCAGTATCTGATTATAAAGCTGAAAGGTGGCCATAGCGTTTCTGTGATAAAACAACATAACCCCACCGACCGAGTTTGGGCTCGATTGATTTGCTTTGAAGAGCACTTTAATAAGAGAATATTTGAAACATCATGCTTACTCTAAAATACTCAGGTTAGTTATCTTACCTACCAAAAAGTTAAAAATAAATTAAAAGTAAAAATGTTTTTTAAACCAAGCTTTTATCTGGGACAAGGAACTAAAAATATAAAACTGGCCAAGTGCGAGTCAGCATCGCGTCTCTTATCGCACACTTAGGGAGGGTTCCGTACAATACGAAACATAATAGAGTTTCAACCTCATATATTTGATTAATTGATATTACCAAGAATATTTGGTTTGGTCGTGATCTACAAAGACGGGGCGCGTTTACTACCGCCATCTATGTCATTTTGCCGAAACTAATTAGATAGATGGCGTTTAAAAACACTTTTTTTGTATGGGAACCCCCTTTAATTTTTAACTTTATTTTGTTTTTAGTATTTGTTGTTCTAGCGGCAACAGAAATACACCATCTGTGAAAATTTCAACTGTCTAACTATCACGGTTAATGAGCTATAGCCTGGTGACAGACGGACAGACAGACAGACAGACAGACATACAGACAGACAGACAGACAGACAGACGGACGGACAGCGGAGCCTTAGTAATAGGGTCCCGTTTTACCCTTTGGGTACGGAACCCTAAAAATGATAAAAATAAATTGTAGTAAGTATTTTGCGGGTAGATACTTACCTATATTCCTAAAAGCTTGAGATACACAGGTATAAAAAGTACCTAACCTGTAAAACGGATAGTACCCCAAGCTTTTAAGAATATAGGTAAGTATCTACCCGCAAAATACTTCCTAGAATTTATTTTTAACATTTTAGTTCCTTGTCCTAGATAAAAGCTTGGTTTAAAAAACATTTTTTACTTTTAATTTTTACTCAAATATCTCACAAATGTGACATATCTCAATTCTCCCAGATTTAAAATGTGAAATGGGCGTCCACTCCGAAGAGATGAAGGGTTTGTTTATAATATCGATGTTGAATGACGTACTCGTACATCTCATGTACTGCGTTTATTTAATATCTATAATCATCATCATGAAATGCAAATGAAATGAAATGCATTTATTCAGCTACACACTAAAAAACGTATCATCAGTAGGTATAAGTGTACATTAGCCTCTCTTAGAGCTCGATTTTCAGCTGTGGTTTTCCATTCGCTACCAGTCGCCTTGCGAATAATATTACTCCACCTAGCTCGAAGGTGTCTTACGCTGCGTTTGCATGGTAACTGTCAATGAGAGCCACTTCTCGTTCTAGGCTTAGTGTGTTGTCATCCTTGACCACATTATCACTACCGACAGGTGAGATAGTGGTCAAACGCTAGCCTATACAATATTTAGATTATGTTATATATATAGTTTGCGATGAAGTCTAAAGAGCTATCTGATATAACGCCTCATAAATGTTGTAGTTAGTCGGGCAGATAGGTTTTTGTCAGGAATCTGACTGGTCCAACTGTCTCTAATTGTGGAAATATTGTGTGCCATCTGGCAACAACATTTTTTTATTTATTTTTAATTTAAATTTTATATTTAAATATAAAAACGCATTTGAATGACCCATTAAACATTTAATCAAAAACAACGGAACAGGTCCCACAAAAACGAAATTTAAAAATTATGCAATACATAAATCAATCCGAAAAAACGCTTAACATTAACATCTAAATTAATAACCCCTAATTAACGATTCATTTATTCCGACCCCTAACTCGGATCCTGAGGAGGTGACAACAGGCGACACCACTTTTTGCTTATCCCCATCCTTAATTAATTATACAAGTCGCCAGAGGTCGCCACCGACGCTGCTTGATTTATACCCCCCATTAGGGCCTTCAGGGGCCTCTAAAGACCTCTAAAGGTCCCTGGGATTATTGAAACGGCGGATTAAGGTGCTTCTGAGAGATTCTCTTTGATTTATTCAGTTTAATATCGTGTTTAAGGAAGTATTAAATGGGAGGGATTATGGGTGATCCAGTGGTGTACCCAGTGGACGCAAGTGCTGACTTGTGGAGTGGAAGCTTTGTGAATTGTGTTGGCCTGAATTAATGTTCTTCTTCAGCTGATAATATGGATATGGGCAATGTGGCATCGAGAAGCGTGGCAGTTGCGAAAAAAAACTTATATCAGAGTATGACCGTCTGCTACCAAAATACCTAAAGTGAGGCATAGGAGAAAGACCGACTGCCACTGAAACCTAAACGTAGGAGTGGATGGGCATAAGTTTGCCCGTCTGTTCTCTCGTGGAGGTAGTCTTCGAGGGTGGAGGGGATAAACTATTTTTTGATTCTGGTAGGTATAGCTTTAAAAAATGTATCACATTACCCGGTACCTGGATGGATGGTGCTAAAGGGCGAGCCCTATTTAGTTTCTGCTGTGGCTTGATTTAACTAAAACAAAATCCGCAATTCTGGGACTAACAATCCCTTATTTATATATATTAAATTTAAATGTCGTTTCTATGAGATTTATTGAACCAATTTGACCCAAATGACAGTTGCCCTGTTACAATGTAATATGGTTATATTTCCTAACTTTTATTGGCTGTTTTTTGACGAAGATAAGTATTCTTAGACCTCCATAAAATCTCTTCCATAGTATCTTACCCAAAAATTAACTGAGGTATAAACATTCTAAATATAAATTGTTAAACATAACATTTGATTTACGCAGTGCAACATCTCTCGTCGGATTTGAAAACTGAAATGATTTCTTCCGAATGATTAACTTAGGTAATAAGTAGTCATAGATGGCGCCACCAATGCATAATTGGGTTAACAAAATGCAATCCACTAATTTCGTCGTAACGATACTTCGCACCGTGGCTTAATTGGCAAAGCACCGGAACATGTTATTCCGGAGGTTGCGGGTTCAAGTCCCGTCGGTACGATGAAATTTTGGATTGTGTTTAACAATTTACACAAATATAAAGTGTGAAACACTTCAAAGAAACATAATATTCTAAATATACATTCGATCTTTATGAATAAGAGTAAAAGCACCACCTAACTAATTGGATCACATTTTTCTCTTTTCAATAAAATCCAATATCTTTTCTTAGAACAGACAAATAGCATAATATCTAACAAATTATATTAATCTCGTCATCCCCTGGATATCGGAGGAGATCGAGTGGCCCTATCCTCGCCCAGGGGTAAACTCTCGGGTGACATAGGGTGGGTCCTACCAGTTATTACATAATTCATGTTATGAACCAAAATATTTTATTAATTCTGAATGGAGCGTTCTTTGAACGTTCATTTTGGGAGTCACGTTTGGAACGTTCTTGCTGACCGCTCTGGTTATTGAGTGGACTTGATTTTATATTAATATGGTTAATGGTATAACAACATTTTTTTAAGCTCACTATGTTAAAGAAGATTTTTATTTTTAAACCCCAACGTAGATAATAATATATAATATTAATAATAATAACTGAAAAAAGATAATAATAAGAATATTTATTGGTTCAAATGTACACTGTTAATTGGTAATTATAATACAAACAGTTCATACAGGAATTATACGAACATCTATGCTAGAGCTACCATAGTTTATCCAAATGCCCTGCACTAAGCTCTGTCGAGCCTGTATGGCTGGGCCATAGAGACTTTCTTCAGTCATTCTTCGCATTATATTACCATAATTCAAAATAGCGGTTCTGCAAAATCTTACGTCTTAACATAAATACTCCTTTGTTCCTTGTTTTCATTCGTATTTGAGTCTGTTGTAATTTTTCCATGCAGATGTTCTACAACGATTTATATGTAAATCTATCACAATTCATTAACTTATTGTTGCCATTCCATCCATTAATTTGTAACTATAACTTACGCCTCAGAATAAAGAATTAATATTGTATAATGTAGCTGTTTACTGTTCCTTAATAAATAAATTAAAGTTCCTTAATAAATTAAATTAAATTAAATAATAACTTTTTAAACTTTTGTAATTTTCAATGTAGGTAAGGTTTGTGTTGTGTTGTGTGTGTGTGGGTGTATGTTTGTTTGAATATGTTTGTGTGTGTGTTTGTGAGAGTGGATATGTGTGTGCTTGTTTTGTGAGAGTGGGGGTGTGCGTGTGTTTGTGAGAGTAGGTGTGTGCGTGTGTGTGTTTGTGAGAGTGGGTGTATTTTTGGCTGTGTATCCGTGCGTACATCTGTGTAAATGTGTTTGTGTGTGTGTGTGTGTGTGTGTGTGTATGTGTGTGTTTGTCAATTTGTGCTTGCGTTTGTACATAAGGATTACATTTACACTTTTTATTTATTTTTCAAGTTATTTTTCTCAATAAAAGCCAATTAGATCTACTGTACTAGCGTAATTCAGAGTGAGTAAGCACAGTCAAATAGTGTTTTACTCTTGATGTCTAGGGTATTGCTCACTTTATTGTACATGAAGGGACCGAAAGAATATAGACATTTTTTACCAAATTATTTATTAGCTCTGGTTTTTATTTATTTTTGTAAGGATATAACACTCTTCATAAATTAAAGATAGAAGGGATGTTATAAGTACGATTTGTTCATTTGTGAATATATCTGTAGAAATCGTAGAAACGGATGAACCGTGTTTTATAGGAAAGTGTTTTTAGTTTTGATTCATGAAAATCCGTTCCGACATTTTAAAACAATGAGTCTTTTTCGAGTTGGTAATACTACGAGATCAACTTCCATAGGTCTTATCAATTCGAAATTTGTTATCCTCTAACTTCAAAGATATTGTAAGAACATAGCATTGACCTGATAGTAGGGCATCTCCTGGAATTTGCAGATGAAACAACTGGCAACTTACAGCGCAGATGTCATGTATAGGCTCATTGGAATGGTATCAATGAACAGGTCATAATAGATCGATCAGTCGACCGGTTGTTGTGAATTGAAATTCGTCCATGGTCCGAATTAATTCAGTTTTTTAACCGCATTCAAAAAAAAGGAGGAGGTTTCTTAATTCGACCGTACATATATATATATATACATATATACCGTACATATATATATATATATATATATATACGGTCGAATTAAGAAACCTCCTTAAATTATTTATATCTCCTAAATTATATACATATATATATATATATATATATATATATATATATTTTATGTTTGTTTGCGGATAACTTCGTCGTTTATCATTAGATCGATCAGTCGACCGGTTGTTGTGAATTGAAATTCGTCCATGGTCCGAATTAATTCAGTTTTTTAACCGCATTCAAAAAAAAGGAGTAGGTATTCTTAATTCGACCGTACATATATATATATATATATAAATATATACCGTACATATATATACATATATATATATATATACATATATATATATATATATATATATATATATACGGTCAAATTAAGAAACCTCCTTAAATTATTTATATCTCCTAAATTATATACATATATATATATATATATATATATTTTATGTTTGTTTGCGGATAACTTCGTCGTTTATCATTAGATCGATCAGTCGACCGGTTGTTGTGAATTGAAATTCGTCCATGGTCCAAATTAATTCAGTTTTTTAACCGCATTCAAAAAAAAGGAGGAGGTTTCTTAATTCGACCGTACATATATATATATATATATATATACATATATACCGTACATATATATACATATATATATATATATATATATATATATATATATACGGTCGAATTAAGAAACCTCCTTAAATTATTTATATCTCCTAAATTATATACATATATATATATATATATATATTTTATGTTTGTTTGCGGATAACTTCGTCGTTTATCATTAGATCGATCAGTCGACCGGTTGTTGTGAATTGAAATTCGTCCATGGTCCGAATTAATTCAGTTTTTTAACCGCATTCAAAAAAAAGTAGGAGGTTTCTTAATTCGACCGTACATATTTATTTATTTATTTATTTATTTATTACACACACTTCAAATGCAACAACATTACAGCACATAGCCAAATCGATGCTGCAGAAAAAAAAAGAACATTCTGGTATACACATTAATAGAATAATAATACAATACAAGACAAAAATTAAATGATGATTACTCAACAAAATTAAAAATTATACTAAATTAATAAACCAATCCTAAAAACAAATAAATTCAATGATATTAATTTTCCACATACTTCTGCACCGCTTCTTTGAATTTCGGCAGGGTACAAAAAAATATGTCTATATTAAATGCTATCATATTAATTAACCGTATGGCTCGTGACAAAGGAGCAAACATAGCTAAATTCGTTCTTGCCGACGGCACCGACAATGTATCGACACGTCGACGCGCCCCTACTACCGGCACCCGCAGCCGCAGCTCGGCCAGCACCTGCGGGTGGTGCAGGTCGCCGCGCAGCACGCGGAACAAGTGTGTACACAGCGCCACGTCCCGCCTCACCGCCAGTCTGTTGTACCCGACCATGCCGATCACGAACAGGCTCGGGTACATCAGGGGGTAGAAAGGATAAACTCCGTACTCTTTCAGGTATAAAAATCTAGTAAATTTGTTTTGGATCTTTTCTAACATCTGGGAATACTTGGCCTCGTGAGGACTCCAAATCATGGCGCTCGTTTCAAGATGGCTCCTGACGAGTGCGTTGTATAGTATTCTTATCGTTGACATACTGTGGAAATCCTTACACTGCCTCAAAATAAAACCGAGATTACGGAAGGACTTCCTACAGATGTCAACGATGTGCTTACGAAACAGAAGCTCGGGAACCATCTCTATGCCCAAGTCCCTGACAGCAGTGACGCGCGACACCACCGAGCCCTCCATCTCGTACTGGTACTGCAGCAGCGCTCGCGCACGGCTATAACTCATGAGCGCGCACTTACTGCTGTTGAAATATAGTTTATTGGCTACACTCCACTGGAGTACACTGTTAATGTCTCGTTGTAGACGCTCACAGTCGGTGGTGTTTGCTATCGACAGAAACAACTTGAGGTCGTCTGCAAACAGCAAACACCTTGAATCCGTTATTGTCGACGGCAGGTCGTTTATTAATAATATAAATTCCAGAGGGCCAAGATTGCTCCCTTGACTCACGCCCGACAATGTCAAATAGGGATTGGATTCATATCCCGCGTATTCTACATACTGCCGGCGGTCAGCGAGATAGCTCGCGAAGAATCGGAGGAGATGCGGTGTGAACCCTAGCGCAGCGAACTTAGCCAGCAAGACGTCGTTGTCGACGGTGTCGAAGGCTTTCCGGAAGTCGAAGTACGCGCAGTCCACCTGTCCCCCCGCGTCGATAACCGGCGTCAGGTACGTCGCAAACGATAGCAGGTTACTGCCCGTACTTCGCCCCGGTCTGAAGCCGTGCTGAGCGTCGTTAAGTTGCGAAACAACCTGAGAATAAATCAGTTTGTGTAAAATCGACTCAAAAACTTTCGCGAACGTCGATAGTACCGCCACCGGCCGATAACCGCTCACGTCCGAGTTCAAACTGCCTTTTGGAACTGGAATCACTCTAGTAATTTTCCATTTTTCTGGATAGCATTCTACCTCTAAAAATAAATTTAATATATGAAGCAAAGGGTTTTCTAAAATAAAACTACAATCCTTTACAACATAAGGCGGTATCCCGTCTGGCCCCACCGAGTGCTTGGGCTTGAGTCGGCGCAGTGCGGCGCGCACGTCGGCCAGGCTGAGCCGGGTGACGTGCACGCGCGCCGCGCCGGCCCGCGCGCCCGCGCTCAGCTCCGCCGCCGCGGGGTCTAGTGCCGGTCGTACCGAACTATATACAGAATGGAAATAAGAAGCGAACGATTCCGCGCACTCTTTCTCACTTAACTCATGTCCATTTACTGTAATTTGAGTTTTATTACGTTTCGCCTGCTTTGATCTTACAAAATTCCAAAATGATTTTGGATCATTCTTAATGTTTGATTGTATTCGTGACTGATAAGCGGCATAAGTAGATGCTATTTTATATTTCACTAAAGTTCTATAGTTTGAATAAGTTAGGTAATCATTTCGTGACTTACATAATTTAAATAATTTGTGGTACCTCCACTTCATTTTTATATCATTTATCAAATCCGGAGTGTACCAGTCAGGATATTGATACCGTTTAGTATTAGTTTTCACTTTCCTTTTTCTAGGTGTAGATTTATCAACTGTGCTATTAAATATATCATAAAAACAATTTAAGGCTTCGTTAGGGTCCTGAATTTCGTATATAATATCCCAGTCTACAAGCTCTAAATCGCGATACATAGTAAAAAAATTTGTTTTAGTAAAGTCCCATTTTATTCTTCTTTTATTATCATCGCCTAAGTTCTCAACGCAATGACTAAGATGTGACACCGATGGCTGATAATTGCGCAGAGTCACACTAGTAATTAACGGTGGATGATAGGCATCGATATCAACTAACGGGTCTTCAGTTAAACTCACTTCCACGTCACTCGCCCAGAACGTCGTTAATACGAGGTCTAATTTACGATCATTAATATTACAAACATTATTTACCTGCCGAAATCCACAGTAAGCGTTAAAATATTCTATATAATTCTGCACCTCCAATGTAGATGATGGCAAATTGAAGTCGCCAATTAACAATACATTATCGTATTTTACACAAATATTTTCTAAAATATGAAATAAATGCATATATTCATTAACATCACTTTTTGGTGGAATATAAACGACACAACACAAAAATGAACAATTATTTCCATGATGGACGGTAGCACAAACCACTTCGAATAAGGCTGAGTTCACATCGCCGATCGGTACGTAATGCAAGTCGAAGCATGATGAGGCCGCTAAAAATACTCCTCCTTGTTTTCGCCCGTCTGCTCGATCACACCGTAGTATATTGTATTCCGGCGGAATTAGTTCCCCATCGTGAATGGATTCATTGAGGCCTGACTCGGTTATGGCAAAAAGATCGCAAGTAGACTCTAAAATGTTAGTCAGGAATGTCTGAGTTTTCGACCGTAGTCCTCGAACATTCTGATAATACACTTGAATTTTCCTATTCTTAACCTTACTTATCTTCTTTAGCTGGTTTACGGGAGTTTCGAAACCACACCCATTCGTTAAATTGTGTGTTTAACGGCCAACTATCGACGCAGTCGATTTTTGCAAAAAGTGATTCTGGGACTCCAACCATGAATGATGCGTAGTCTCTCTTGGTTTTGGGTACAATCTTCTCTACCTTCAAATCCTTTGAATCACAAATTTCTGACACATGTTTTAAAATTGCCTCTTTAGATGTATCCGGGTGAAGGGACCACACGTGTAAAAACTTTTTCTTCTGTATGGCCTGTATTGAAGAAATTTGATTGTTACCTCCCTTCTGGACGATACTAAGCCGTGCTTTCCTTTTTTCCTTCTGGCTGGTAACAGTCTTCCATTCCTGACCCGAGATTCCAGTAACTTCTGTCTCAGGAATTTCCAAAGTCCGCTCGTCATTGTTCTGCGGTCTAGGGGCAGCCTTATTTTTTTTAACTCGCTCCGCCGCTCGGCGCGCTCGATCCGTCGTGTTCTGCGATAGCGTAGCATCGTCGATGACTGTCTCACTCACACGTTGCGTAGATGGTATCACGATTGGCTCTTCTATCTCACTCTTGCTATTCATTGATGTCACAAGTGCAGAGAGAAACTCAATTTTTGTAGATAATTCTCCGATTACCTTCTTTTGATCGCAGATCATCGCAGAACTATTATCAATCGACCGTTGTTGATTTTCTATTTTTGCATTTTGTACTTCAATCAACTGAGACTGAGCTGTAATTTTACTTGTCAACGCTGCAACTTTCTTCGCCATATCGGTTATGGCAGCTTCCACGTTGAATTTCGACATTTTTCCTGGCAAACGGAATAAAATCACGGAGACGTAAACTACTCGTGTCAAGATTAAATTGACATAATATATATATATATATATATATTTATATATATATATACATATAGACCGTACATATATATACATATATATATATATATATACATATGTATATATATACGGTCGAATTAAGAAACCTCCTTAAATTATTTATATCTCCTAAATTATATACATATATATATATTTTATGTTTGTTTGCGGATAACTTCGTCGTTTATGAGCCGATTCTGATTATTCTTTTTTTGTTGGAAAGGAGATATCCCAAGTGTAGTACCAAGGTAATTTTATCGAGTTCTGATAAGTATCTCCTGAGATATTGAGATAAACGCCTCTAAATTGGTACTGAAAATGAATAGCGCGGCATTCAAGTCGGTTCTTTTTTAGTTTTTAAACGATATTATTAAATCTTATAGGCTAGCGTTTGACCTTTATTTCACTTGGTGGTAGTTTTAAAGAATAATAACGCTTTAAAAAAAAATTAAAAGTACCTACGAATTTGTTCGGTTGTAAACTATCATCATGAGTAAATGTAAAAGCATATAAGTAACTGACGATCTAAATATCATTTTTCTCCTATTGTATACAGATCTTATTGATCGCATATCTAGCGGCAATCACGATCGTCAATAAGTCGAGCAAATGTTTATGAAGGTAGGTAGTTTCACATGTCGTGTCGTGAGTCGTATTAGCAAGAAGTACAACGTGAAAAAAACGCTTCAGTTCTCAAAAAAATCATCAAAATGTAGTGGTCACGACTTCTGCTAGTCCGCCTGGGGTGGTAACACCACTTTGCAATTTAAATCAGCCGTGAAATAGGAATGTTTTTCTGTTTAAATGGAAGTGTCCAGTGAAATTACTTGTTTACTATCAGGTCAGTGTCGTGCTTGTCTTGTTACCTTACGTTACAAAACGAAAAAAAACCGACTTCACATGCCGCGATAGTCAAAATAGCCAGTAGTGTCATGTCGTCAAGGTATGTTGTGTGTTTGAGATGTTTATCTCTATATCTCCGGAGAGAATTATCATACCTCAATAAAATTTTAATGGAACATATCGGGAGGCATAATCTCTCAAGCGAGAATTTTTGAAATCGGTCAAGATTTCACGGAGTTCTGAGGTAATAAACAAAAAAAAATACAGTAGAATTGAGGACCTCCTCTTTTTTTGTGAAGTAGTTTAAAAAGAAAGTGGATGCGAGATCGTAGAGTAGAAGGTTACAAAATGTCCTGAGCATTACTCCAGCCCTTCTTCAATGTAAGGATTTACCTTGTAAGTGTAAGGGAGCGAGGACCGATGGTAGAAGCTCAGGTCGAGATATCTGTCAAGGAACTGATTTGCGATCTGATTCTACACTGAGCCTTTCCGTCCTTACAAGATACACAGTGACTCAGTGACTTAGCTTTGCCTTTTGCTATACATATAGAGTGCTCTAAGATTCTCTTACGAACAAGTAGTAACATAAATAATTATTATTACTTTTAAAAACATTTTAAATTATATTTACTTTAATTGATGTTTTAAGCATGAACTAGATGAACATAATATATGATCTGCCGGTGGGCTCTAGTCTCAATCTTGCTATCAATGTATTCGTTTTTTCGCGCAAAAATAACCGCAATCACAGGGAAAAAGGAAGGGGTGTTATAAGTCCCCCCACCTCTAACTTTTAAAGTATGAGAGTAAAAAATCTTAAAAAAATATATGCTATAGATCTCAATAAAAACTAACAACGAAAATTGATTTGAACGAGATACAGTCAGCAGTTTTTGAGATATGGCGACCGCTAAGATAACTTTTTTTTTCATACAAACACTATGAAAAACAGAGTTATTTTTTAAGTTGCGAAAAATCATAGTTATAGAATACTTTACTATGTTACGGAACCCTACGAGTGCGAGTCCGACTTGCACTTGGCCAGTTTTTTCTTTATTTGTATTTCAATCGCATGTCACCGGTGCTTTAGCTTGATTGGTGATGATGACATTTATGTCTAGCTGTGAATGGCGACGTTTCCGCAGCCATATTGTGTATACATATGGCGTGAATGTGTGTAGCCAACGTGTGATGGGGTGCGCGGGCGCGCACCTCTTGGCTTCGCCAGTTATTCCGTTGATCTTAAGGTATTGGAAGGTGTATGGGTACGAGGAAAACTCCACACTTCACTCGTACACTTGTATTGAGTCATATACAGCGATGATTACAGTAACTTGCTAATATTAGGCGAATAAATAAGTGCGGTTCCTTAAATCGGCGCGAGCGCGTGGTTATTGTTCCGGTCTGAAGCTAACTCTCCACTGCCGGGCTCCCGTGCCTAGCCTTATCACCGAACTTCATACAATATAAAGTTGCATACTAACTAGTACGCTATCTGTGACAGTGGCTTGACGGGGACAACTACTATTTCTTAATCTGCGGCGCGCCTGGACAAAAGCGTCCGCACCGATAGATAAGAAATGCTCGTTTCCAATGCATGGCACTCGAGTGTTTGTGTACGAAATATTTTATGTAGAATGTAGTAGTAATTTATCTTTTAGTATGTATTTAGTGTAATTTATTATTATTAATTAAAGGTTTATTAAGTTAAGTTTAAGTTGTAAATATAATTTTGAATTTAGTAAGTTGATAGCATTTCCTACATATTGTTTTATATATTTTTATTTTTAAGTTTACTATTTTAATATTTAAATGTTTTTATTTAAATACATTTTATTAATTATATTATGTGGGAGCGGCCCACATCACTCCCCCTCCAGAGACCGTCATAACGGTCGATAGTAATCGGGAAACTTAACTACTCGTCCGGAACGTGTACGTTTTACGTAGTCTTGTCGGTCTGACGTGCCTGGTCCCGGGACATGGACATCCTGTTGTCGTATTTGAATGGGATCAGGTAGAATAGGAGTGAGGGTAGAAATTGGTGAGGGAGATGGGTCAACCAACGTATATGCCGGTTTAAGCCGGTCTATACTCACGGTTACTGTTTTCCCTTTTACAGATAACTTGAAAGTTTTGTCACCTCGCTCGAGCACTTCGTAAGGGCCGGTGTAAGGAGGTTGTAATGATCCTCGCAATGCATCGACCCGTAAAAATACGTGACTCGATGTTGTCAAATCTTTGAAAATAAAGATTTTGTCTTTATTGTGACGAGCCGCTGGCGAGGGCTTGAGCTTTGCGGCAAACTTCCGCAGGCGAGTTGTAAAGTCTGATATGTCGGTACTTTCGGGAGCAGCTGCTTGAAAAAATTCTCCAGGCAGGCGTAATGGCTCACCATACACCAACTCGGCTGAAGAGGCTTGCAGATCCTCTTTATAAGCGCTTCTTATGCCCAATAGCACCAGTGGTAATGTGTCAACCCAGTTGCAGTCCGCGTGGCACATTATCGCTGCCTTCAACTGACGGTGGAAACGTTCCACTAGGCCGTTACACGCTGGGTGATACGCGGTTGTTCTGCGATGTTTGAATCCAATCATTTTTCCAAGATATTGGAAAAGCGCCGATTCAAACGATCCACCGCGATCAGTTACGATGTCAGTTGGAGATCCAAACCTGGATATCCATGACATCAACGCTTTGCCGACAGTTTCGGCTGTCTGGTTTGGCATTGGCGTAACTTCAGGCCAGCGTGTAAATCGGTCTACTATCGTGAGGCAGTAACGATTGCCTTGTGATGAAGGTAGCGGTCCGATAATGTCCACGTGGATAAATGCGAATCGTGCGCGAGGTAGGTCGAATGTGCCCAAAGGAGATGACACATGGCGAGTAACCTTGGCGCGTTGACAAGCTATGCATTTTCGTGCCCACTCTCGACAGTCTTTGCGTGCCCCGGGCCAAATGAATCGCTGAGCTATTAATTTAGCACTAGCGTCTATACCGGGGTGGCTAAGATTATGAAGGCTGTCGAAAACTTGCTTTCGAAAAGGCTTGGTCACGAAAGGCCTTGGGTATGTGGTGCTCGTGTCACAATACATTTCCACATTGGAGTTGGGAAATTTAAGTTTTTCCAATTGGAGTGAAGATTCACCTCTGAGGAGTTGAGCCAACTCATCATCAGAGTTCTGGGATGTGGCGAGCAAGGCTAAATCGATTGGTGTCTGCAGTTCCTCGATTCTAGACAAAGTGTCAGCCACGACATTATCTCGACCAGCTATATGTCTAATATCAGTGGTGAACTGCGCGATAAAGTCAAGGTGGCGAAACTGACGAGGTGAACAGTTCGCTTTGCGTTCTGCGAAAGCGTGGCTGAGTGGCTTATGATCAGTATACACTACGAAATGTCTGGCCTCTAGCATATGGCGAAAGTATTTTATGCTTTCGTAAATGGCCAGAAGTTCGCGATCGTATGGTGAATACTTTTGTTGAGCCGGGCTCAGCTTACGCGAAAAGAACGCGAGAGGTTGCCACGATCCCTTCACAAATTGTTGCACAACTGCACCTATTGCCAAGTCAGATGCATCTGTTACAAGTGCGAGTTTGGCCTGACAATCTGGGTGAGCGAGTAATGCAGCATTAGCTAAGCTTTCTTTACATTGGTTGAAAGCCAATAGAGTATCTCCAATCAAGTTGACTGGATGTGAAGCCTTGACAGAGCCTGTGAGCAGTTCGTTTAGGGGTGCTTGTATTTTAGCGGCGTTTGGTAAAAACCGTCTGTAAAAATTAAGCATTCCTAAGAATCGCCGTAGCTCTCTTACTGTCTTGGGCGCGGGGAAACTATTGATAGCTTCAACCTTCGCGTCCGTGGGCTTCGTACCATTTGCAGAGATGTGGTAGCCTAAAAAAGATACCTCTGCAACGCCGAAGACGCATTTCGCCGTGTTGACGAGAATGCCATATTCCTTCATGCGAGTGAAAAGCTGCTGAAGGTGGGTCACGTGATCTGCCTCTGTTTTCGAGAAGACCAAAAAGTCATCTATGTAACAGTAGCAGAAATCAAGACCTCTGGTAACCTCGTCCACAAACCTTTGAAAGGTTTGGCCTGCGTTCCGTAACCCGAACGTCATGTACGGAAATTCAAATAGGCCGAACGGGGTTGAAATGGCGGTCTTCGGAATGTCTTCCTCATTTATTGGTACCTGTTGGTACGCTTTCACGAGATCGATTTTAGAAAAGACGGCACAACCAGATATACTATGAGCGAAGTCATGTATGTGTCTTATAGGGTAGCGGTCTGGGATAGTGCGTGCGTTTAGCATTCGATAGTCGCCGCAGGGACGCCAACCATTGTCCTTCTTTGGCGCGAGGTGTAATGGTGATGCCCATGGACTATCCGAAGAACGCGCTGTACCTAACTTAAGCATGACGTCAAATTCTTTTTTCGCGATTGAAAGTTTGTCGGGTGCAAGTCTGCGCGGTCTGCATGAAATGGGTGGCCCGGGTGTAGTGCGGATGAAGTGTTTTGTGCTGTGCATTGGAACTGATGGTTTGCCTGAAGGGCGAGTAATCTCAGGAAAATTATTTAAAATTGAATGATATTTAGTGTCGCCCGTCCAAGCCTTGACAGAAAAAATATCAGTATTCGCGGAAACAGCGTTTGAGCACAAGGTAGTCGTATTATCTATGAGGCGTTGTTTGCGACAATCTACGGCCAAATTATAGAAACTCAAAAAGTCTACACCAATTATTGCTTTAGTCACATCGGCAACCACGAAACGCCACGGAAAATCGCGCCTTAAACCTAAATTGAGATTAAGCTCCAGGAATCCGTAGGTTCCGATGCTGGTCCCATTAGCTGCGCATAATTCGTAGTCCATCCTGTTACGACGCTCTCGTAGTGCAGCTCGTGGGTACACGCAGAGGTCACTGCCCGTGTCCACCAGGAATTGGGTGTTGGAGATGCGGTCGGTAACGAAGAGGCGACCCTTGGAAACTGGGCAATCGTCAGCCGCCATTAGCGACTGCCCTTGAAGTTTTCCGCCTTCCCGAAGTCGCAGGGCTTGATGCACCGAGTCGCGCTGTCCCCGTGCTTCCAGTGGTACCAGCAGAGGGGATGCTTGCGGTAGTTCGAGTTGGACCGGGTGCGCTGGCGAGAGGGAGAACGACGTTGCTGTCGCGGTCTCGAACGCTCGCTAGAGTACGACGATGGATGACGTGACAGCTCATCCAGCTTGATCGAAAGACGCTCCACGGTCTTCCTCAGCTCTGCAATTTCGTTTGATGGTGCGGCACTCGACGTTGAAGCGACGTCACGATTCAAAGTGATTTCTTGAATTCTGTCGGCCAGGTCTGACAACTGCTCCAGGGACTGCGTGGGTTGAGCTACCAACACAGTCTGAATATTATTCGGCAATCGATTGCTCCAAATCGTCTTCAAAAAATCTTCAGGGACGTCAGGGCCCGCCAAATCTTGCAAATGTCGCAGGAACTGTGAGGGCTTCCTGTCACCTAACTGTTCGTATGACAGAAGTTGGCGTAATTTCTGCTCTTGTGAGTCGGCTAAACGTTTAATAAGTACGCTTTTCAGTTTGTCGTACCTCTTATTCAACGGAGGGCTGATAATAATATCTTTCACTGTTTTGGCCGTACTCACATCGAGGTTGGTGATGACATTGTTAAATTTCACCGCGTCTTCAGTTATACCGTAGCTTTCAAACTGACCTTCTAGTAGGGCAAACCATATCTCGGGGTCGTCAGCAGAGAACGGTGGCACCTTCAGGTTCAACTTCCGAAAATCGGACGACGACAAATCGTGCCGTACGGAGTCAGTGGAAACGCGCATTTTCGCCGGTTTCGACGATCGCGTAGTGACGAAAGGATCACTTTCGCGATGTGATTTAGCACTTCCTAATTCACTAGCACTAGCTTCATCACCGCCTTCACTCATCTTCACTGTGTTCGAAGAGGGTCACCAGTATGGCGGGGATGTGTGTAGCCAACGTGTGATGGGGTGCGCGGGCGCGCACCTCTTGGCTTCGCCAGTTATTC
Source organism: Cabera pusaria (assembly GCA_954871355.1). NCBI lineage: Eukaryota > Metazoa > Arthropoda > Insecta > Lepidoptera > Geometridae > Cabera > Cabera pusaria. The sequence continues at coordinate 695,906 of OX940911.1, forward strand.
CGTTGATCTTAAGGTATTGGAAGGTGTATGGGTACGAGGAAAACTCCACACTTCACTCGTACACTTGTATTGAGTCATATACAGCGATGATTACAGTAACTTGCTAATATTAGGCGAATAAATAAGTGCGGTTCCTTAAATCGGCGCGAGCGCGTGGTTATTGTTCCGGTCTGAAGCTAACTCTCCACTGCCGGGCTCCCGTGCCTAGCCTTATCACCGAACTTCATACAATATAAAGTTGCATACTAACTAGTACGCTATCTGTGACAGTGGCTTGACGGGGACAACTACTATTTCTTAATCTGCGGCGCGCCTGGACAAAAGCGTCCGCACCGATAGATAAGAAATGCTCGTTTCCAATGCATGGCACTCGAGTGTTTGTGTACGAAATATTTTATGTAGAATGTAGTAGTAATTTATCTTTTAGTATGTATTTAGTGTAATTTATTATTATTAATTAAAGGTTTATTAAGTTAAGTTTAAGTTGTAAATATAATTTTGAATTTAGTAAGTTGATAGCATTTCCCCTACATATTGTTTTATATATTTTTATTTTTAAGTTTACTATTTTAATATTTAAATGTTTTTATTTAAATACATTTTATTAATTATATTATGTGGGAGCGGCCCACATACATGCTAATGTGTCAACTACTGTCATAATAACTATACATAAACAAAAAAAATTACTTGCATCGTGGTTTCATAATAAATTGTATAATATCGTTTAAAAACTAAAAAAGAACCGACTTCAATTCCGCGCTATTCATTTTCAGTACCAATTTTGAGGTTTTTATCTCAATATCTCTGGAGATATTTATCACACCTCGATAAAATTACCATGGTACTACACTTGGGATATCTCCTTTCCAACAAAGAAAGAATAATCAAAATCGGTTCATAAACGACGAAGTTATCCGCGAACAAACATAAAAAATATATATATATATATACGGTCGAATTGAGAAACCTCCTCCTTTTTTTGAAGTCGGTCAAAAACTCACCACATTTTTACAGATCAACTATAGTGGCTAATAATATCGTTTAAAAACTAAAAAACAACCGACTACAATGCCGCGCTATTCATTTTCAGTACCAATTTTGAGATGTTTATCACAATATCTCTGGAGATACTTATTATACCTCAATAAAATTACCATGGTACCACACTTGGGATATCTCCTTTTGAACAAAAAAAGAATGATCAAAATCAGTTCATAAACAACGAAGTTATCCGCGAACAAACATAAAGGTGAGGGCCCGGTGGCGTAATCGGGAGAACGGTCGGCTTTGATGCCGTGGTACCGAGTTCAAACCGCCGTGCACCAATGGATTTTTCTATCGAAAAATTTATGTTCGCTTCTCACAGTGGCCCTCCGGTGAAGGAAAACATCGATAAGAAAACCAACAACTCCCGCATGGTGGTAGGACACTATCTAGTATCCGCCTGGCCAGCTATCACCCTCAAGTTAGAAAATCTGTCACCAAACATTTAATGTGTTCCGGCAGCTATTATCCTTGAGAGCCACTTCCCATTCTAGGCCTAGCGTGCTTACCATCTTCGACCGCATCATCACTTACCAACAGGTGAGATAGTGGTCAAACGCTAGCCTATAACGTATAAAAAAAAAAAATAATAATATACGGTCGAATTGAGAAACCTCCTCCTTTTTTTGAAGTCGGTTAATAAAATTATTTTGCGTCGCAAGTCAAAACACGGTCTATGATTTTAAAAAAGAGTTTTGATACTGTCTTTACAAACTCGATAAGGTCCTGATCTATCGGCAGGGGTGGCCATTTGTTATTCCGTTTTTACAAGTTTCCGGACAGATTTTCGCCTTTGAAAGATTAGGTTTTGAGCTAATGCTTTTGCTAATGGAACGGATTGGATCGGGGGACTTACAGACGTTTTGTTGTAGACTCTTTTTTAGGGTTCCGTGCCTTAAAAGGATAAAGGATCCTTTTGCGATCACTTTGTTGTTCCACTGTCTGTCTGTCTGTCTGTCATGATACTTTTTCTCAGAAATGTGTAGAGGTATCAAATTGAAATTCAAATCAAGTAAAAAATGTAATATCAAGGTCTACGGCCTCTCAAAACTTGTAAATCAAAGCGAACAAAAGTGAAAATTTGTTGTTGTAGTACGATACGTAAAGAAAAAAATCTATAAACAGTACAAAAATAAACCGGCCCAGTGCAATTTGGACTCGCGCACCAAGGGTTCCGTACTAACTTGTCAACTGGGTTAAGGGACCAATTTCGAGTGTGCAGTTCGATACCTAGACACAGTTATTGTGCCAACCGCAAATAATGATTCGCTTTTTTTAAGGTTTCGTACCTAAAGAGGAAAAAAGGAACACTTATAGGATTACTCTGTTGTTCGTCTGTTGTTAGGGTTCCGTACCCAAAGGGTAAAACGGGACCCTATTACTAAGACTCCGCTGTCCGTCTGTCTGTCTGTCTGTCTGTCTGTCTGTCTGTCTGTCTGTCTGTCTGTCTGTCTGTCTGTCTGTCTGTCTGTCTGTCTGTCTGTCCGTCTGTCACCAGGCTGTATCATCATGAACCGTGATAGTTAGACAGTTGAAATTTTCACAGATGATGTATTTCTGTTGCCGCTAGAACAACAAATACTAAAAACAAAATAAAGTTAAAAATTAAAGGACAAACAAAGAACGTGTTTTTAAACGCCATCTATCTAATTAGTTTCGGCAAAATGACATAGATGGCGCTAGTAAACGAGCCCCGTCTTTCTAGATCGCGACCAAACGAAATATTCTTGGTAATATCAATTAATCAAATATATGAGGTTGAAACTCTGTTATGTTTCGTGTTGTACGGAACCCTCCCTAAGTGTGCGATAAGAGACGCGATGCTGACTCGCACTTGGCCGGTTTTATTTAGTCAAAGCAATAGTTTTTACAAGTTTTACAGCGCCGTCGATGTACGAGTGCAACTCGCACTTGTCCCGGTTTTAAATTTGGTTTCAATTTTCAAAAATATACATTTACATTCAAAAATATAAAGAGTGAAACACTTCAAGAAACATAATATTCTGAAAACTATTGATTTGGATATTATTCTATTGAAATTGCTAGACAAATTGATACTATTAGATTGAATTTTAAAAAATAAGTTTTGCGTTTGAATGATCCTAACAATAGTTAAAATTCCATACGAGTAACACAAAGCTTCAGATTACTCGAAAGGTTATTTACTATCCTCAAAATTGATTACACAAAAGGATCATTCTAAACTTGGATTTCAATTGAGGATGAAAAGACGGAAAATCACATTTCCGTGTGATCGGTCCTGGCAATGTTCTCTTTGATCTTTCAATTGAAATTCACTTTACATGAGGTGATGGTGGTGGTCAGACGCTTGCCTTTAATGATACCAAAAATTGGAATCTATTGAAAACAACACGTGTACTTTTTACACGACTGCGAAAGAAGGAGGGTTATGTTTTTCGAGTGTATGTATTTATGTATGTAAGTATGTATTTATGTATATTTCTTAGGCACGCCCTAGAGCCTTAACGGTTAGCCGTATTTTTATGTGAGTGGTGTCAATAGATTTGTCTTAGTTGTGAGAGTGACACTGGGTACGACAAAATTAAAAGAAAAATCAAATTTAAAGATTTTTGACGCCAAACAGTAATGTCAAAAAAGAAAAATAATTTTTAACGGTGATTACATATATATATATATATAGCTTATAATGTTTTATTAGAGTTTCGAATAGGAAATGCTAATTTTTTTTTTTCAATCAATAGGGTTTTTTTAATGAAGAAATCAAGTCAATGTTTACTGAAAACCGGAAATGTATTTTTTCCCATTGCACGTCACTGAGGTTTGTGTCTCTAGCTCTTATTTTCCACTGCCTACCCTGCGTATATCGTCGCTCCACCTGGTCGTCCCACACAACATTAGCCAATTCGTGGTCTCCACTCCAGAACGCGTCTACCTCATCGGTTATCGGTTCTGCGACTTATACTAAACCAAACCAAACTATAGATAATTAATTGTTTATTTGTCGACAACCGAGATTCTAGAGCAAATTAGTATTTGTAATTAATGGTTGTGGCCAGTTAACGCATGCTATAATCTTGTATGTGTATGTATGCTGACTACAAGCTGATACCTGCGACTTCGTTCACGTACACCAAGAACATATGTGTATCCTCCTGCTATTAAGCATCTCCTTGTTAAATTTCTGTAAGATCCGTCAAATTAAAGATCAAAACAGTCTCCTTCAGTTGTAGTGAAAGGTAGACATCGTACTAGACATTCTATACGAGTATAACTTCAGAAATAATACACTCTTAATCAGCCGAACCATCGAAAGCGTTCAAATCCACACAACAATCTGGACCCTTCTCAAGATCCCTTCAAGCTAACGTTAGGCATTCTAAAAGCAGACCTCTCTCAAGTCCTGATATCGTTCTACTGTCATGGAACCCTCTTTATACGTATCTTAATTGTTATCGAGTTTCCAATTCGATGTGTGCTTGAAGGAGTGGCCTAATATAATGGAAAGAGCTGGTTTAGGATTTGAGTAAGATGTTTGGAATTTTTTGTAATTTTTAAGTTGCTTTCTTGTTATGAACATCTAAGTTTTATGAGTAAAGGTTCAGCAGAAGTCATATAAATTGGCTTGCCGAGTGCCGACATAATTTCTGGTTTTAAAACTAGTTGACACCACAATTTTTTTTAACACCGAACTGTGTAGCACGTTAGGATGTCGATGGTAGCACTTGACCACTATCTCATCTGGTTATAAGTGATGATGCGATCGGTGATGGAGCGTGCTTACCCAGACTATTCCCTCGTGATTTGAAGACCCCCATATTGTACCTACTTAATCGGAAACACGGACTCAGGCAGGGTATTCCATTCCTTAGCGGTTCGTATGATAAACGAAGAAGCAAGTTGCTACGTTCGAGTAAATTGTATATCCACTATAAATCGGTGGCGCCTTCTAAGTATCTACTATTATAAGGACGTACCCGATTATAAAACGGGGATAGCGGAACAAATTATGCAGTTCCTTTACACACTCTCCAAAATGTATCCGATAAGCAAAGCGACTTTGCAGCGATGCGCGAGACTCTAGAGTCTTTTGCTTAATAGTAGGTCGTCACTGAGTTTCTTGGCTCTCCTCTCAATAGCTTCTAGTTTCTCCAACTGGTATTTAGCAGAATCACAGAACAGAACAGTACTTCATACATGATCGGACTTGTGCTTGGTAAACATTAAGCAACAGTCCCGGTGTAGTAGTAAGTACTTTTTTGAGGTTAGTTGGCTTTAGACTCAATATAAGAGCCGAAATCGAGAGTTGGTGTTAAAAAGATTCCAAAAAGCTCGAGATGGTTACTTATCATGCAGGCACTTGAAGACGATGCCGTTTAAGGTGCGAACGCCAGATCGTACCTTAATATCAGGTGCGGAAGATCAGATAATATCAGGAGCGAAAGATCAGATAATATCAGGTGAGGAAGTCACAAAGGATGCACAACGTTTACTAAAAAAACTTGACACATTAATTTGAAATTTGTGTTTAACGACTGAATGTGAAAATCATTTATTAATAAATTAAATTAAAATTAAATTAAAATAAATTACTTACGTCTTTTTAATGTGTTTTTATTTAACCTACATAAATGTTTATTTAACCTACATAAATATTTAAATTTTAAAATTTGTCATTATCTGTAGATTTTTGGATCCAACTGTTGGATATAAACCTCTTTAAAATGATACAATTTTTGTATTTCTGCACCCCTGTTGTCAAAGTTTGAGCCATATAAATACAACACCAACATTCAATATACCAAAGTATGTGTATTTATTTAGTTTGTTACCTCTTCACGGTGAAATGGTTAGTTTAAAGCTTGGCGGTATGTCCAGTTTTGCTCTTTTAAACATAAATATTATTAACTTTCTCTTTCTATCTCCCTTCTTTCACCCTTATCAGAGTTGTATCCAGCTCCCTTTCTTCAAGTCCATAATTGTGCCAATAACTATCGAACTGTCTTGGGTTTACGGCATGTATCTAGTTGGCCACACGAGTAGCCACTAATGCCTCGGCAGCCAGGGTTGCTGATTGGAAACACTTTGATTGTACAAGTATAGAGGTCAAAATGGAATGAAATTAATTAAAATTTGGTTAAGTTTTATCAATAGTCTCTTTACGTGAAAATTTAACAATGCGATGCTTGCTATTAAGGACTCTTAAATGGCTAGATGGCTGAAAATTCTGAGACAACAGTTGCTTTATGTGAATTAGACAAACACATAATGGTTGTTCAGCACATCGACTTACTGATGTCTTCCACTATCAAATCCGCTCGATATCATTGTTAGCAGCTGGAGTAGGAGCTGGGACACATAAAATGGCACATTTTGGAGTTATGCAAAGTCTGAAGACAGAAAGAGGCCACCATAACTCTGGAATTGGGCCATTTTTTTACACATATAGGCTAGCGTTTTGACTATCTATTCTGTCGGTAAGTGATGATGCGGTCGAAGATGGTAAGCACGTATCAAACTTAGTATACTTGTCCAATAGCTTGGGAACCATTTCGAATCTGCAGGATCCTAACTCTACACCAACTAATAAGGCTCATAAAGCTTTTACTCTTATTAGTCTGCGTTTTATTTATCTATTATGTTACATTATTTCACAATTTTTTGGATAAACATTGTCTGAAGTACTGAAACATGCACTGGGTTGCGGGTGCACGTAATAGTACGGTTGGCAACCCTACATTAATCAGGGGAATTATACATTTGTTTTAAGTGTGACGTTCGACGTCTAGATGAAAGTTGAATGGCTCAATACCTTTGGTTTTTTTTGTAAATTTAAAGCAATAAGTTATGTTTCTGTTATATCTATAATCATTTTTATTGAATGTGATCTATTTAATGTTATTTAACGTGTGAAAGTGCTAATTTTTAATTTGCCCATATACTGAATAAATACTTTGACTTTTGACTTTTTTTACTTTACAGTATCAGTCAGATGTTTTTAATATTTTTATTTAAATTTTGTTTCTTCTATCTTAAGATAATCATGAAAATACAGGTCGGATAATTTCCAAATAAATTTTTTGTCGTCAAAGGAATCTTATAATTACATCAGCCAGCCCTAACTATGTATTGGTAAACATTTTGCTTACATGCCACTAACGGCGCCATAAAGCGCTTTATTTGCTGCAATCACATTACAGCTGGCTCCGATCAAAGTAATTATCAGACTGGTTTACTGACTGTTTTACTGTCGGATTGCTGCTTAGTAGTTAGTTCAGCTGGCTATGCCGAGATACTAGGTATTTTGTCTTTATATACTGGATTTATGTTACAAATTAGCTGAATTGTAATTTGCCGTAGAGCTCACGTAGCGTATCAATACGAATGTTTCGTAGCATCACCGTAGCACTTGTAGCGTAGTTTATATTTGAGCGTTTCTGTAGTTTAAAAAAAACTGCAGATATCCTTGAAAACCAGTTCCCATTTTTGTCTGCCAAGGTTGTCTGGAAGAGATCGCTTCAAGCGATAAGACTGCCCATTGTAATACCCTAGTTATTTTAGTTTGTTGATATTTTCTTTCTCTTTAAATATATTTTCTATTCCAATTTTAAATAATTAACCGAAAAAATTGTAATGTCAATGTATTTCAATTTGCCACCCCTGCTGTATCGAAGATCATAAAATTAACCGATCACTAAATCTAGCAATATAAAAGCACTTTATTTGCCGCGTTAACATAACAAGTAAACATTTATGTGGTTGCCGTTATGAACTAATTAGTGTTGCTCGGTTAAGTATAAATTGTACTTAATAGTAGTAATTAAGTAATACTATTAAAGGAAAAAGTAGTAATAATGTCATAGAGCTATTATACTTTATGTCTATTTTTTTATATCTAATAGGCCAGCGTTTGAACACTATCACACCTGTTGGTAAGTGGTGATGCGGTCGAAGATGGTAAGCACGCTAAGCCTAGAATGGGAACTCGCTCTCGAAGATAGCTGTCGGAACACATTAGATGTTTTAGAGACACATTTTTTAATTTGAGGGTAGCAGCTGGCCAGGCGGACACTAGATAGTGTCCTACCACGATGCGGGGGTTGGTTTCTTAACAATATTTTTAACGTACGAGTACTAAATTTCTGATAAAAAAGCATATTTCAGTAATGTAATTTGGGAATAACACCAGCTTACTCGAAGTTGTCAAACGGTGTGAAACCTACCTCTGTCCACTGCTGGACATTGGCAATATTATAATAATATATATCATATCTTTCGTAGGATCAATAACCGTTGAGGTAGACGTGATTTAGAGTAAAGACCACGGCTCGGTAAACGTGCTGTAGGGCGCCCTCCACCTAGATGAAGCAATAATGTACCTATGTTTAACATATATTTTTGTTTCTAACGGCCAGCTGACTTTAATCGTATTTACAGAGCGCAACAATCCCAACCCGTCTTCCATACTGGTTTATGTATATATAACCCAGTATGTACTATGAAAAGCTAGAAATTGAGAAAGATTTTAATACAGCAGTGGGTAGTAATATACGTCAGATAGACTAATGACTCCACAATCATGATCTGACGTGGAAAATCTGTAAAATAGTACGATAAAGGCGAGACTTTTTTCCTGCTACAAAAATCATAAAATACCTCTAAAGTTTGAGTTTCTGAGACACATACACAAATCATTCACCATTCATTTCATTACTCTCCTACAGACAAAAACAAACAGGACGCAAGGTTTCTATTCCTTCCTTATTTTCGCAGGAAATACCATTTATTTCTTGCAATCACATTAAAGTGGTACCTACTTGGAACAAAGTAATTAGTATCGGCGTTTTGTGCGCGTTGAATGGATTGTTTACACAGAGTAATGAGGATACTAAATTGTATTATTATACAAAATGTTCGTTAAACATAAGAACCTGATTGTTACTTAACTAAAATGTGGTTCGGACATTATAAATTTGTAAATTGTTAAACACAATCCAAAATTTCATCGTACCCACGAGACTTGAACCCGCAACCTCCGGAATAACATGTTCCGGTGCTTTGCCAATTATAAATATGATCTCTATATGATGCTAAATTAGTAACCATTGGTGGTAAGCTTTCAACCTTTGCTATAACCTTCCATCGACTAAAAAAACATGCCATCGATTGGTTCGCTGAGTTCCAGCATAATAAGACGTTTATCATTTAATCTCATTTGCGCTGCATTTGCTGTTCTCTTCAAACTGAACTGGACAACTGAACTTTTATATTTTGTGGAACAACGGGTAAATACGACCACACCGCGGCGTCCTGCATGCGCGATCTAGGCGGCGATCAGATAGCGCAGTAGTGTTTGTACCGACTGGTTCACACCAAACGCGATCTACAACGATCAGAAAACGATTTAAAATCTGATCGCGTACGCACACGCGGACGCATGACGCCACGGTGTGGTCGTACCTTTATGGTGATACTGTAAAGACGAGTAGATTTGTGCAAACAACATTAAAAAAACTGTCATTTTAGACAGAAATTTTAGACAGATGCAGAAAAAATCGGGCCAAGTGCAAGTTGAACTCGCGCACCGAGGCTTTCGTACAAACGTGTCAAACTGTAGCAAATGTATAGCTCGAAGGATCGTGTTAATGGTCTACAAGTTTATTTTACACGCTTTCGAGTTAATCTATCCATATGTGAGTACGGGGCTTTTTACTACTCGAAACTTAACTGTACGGTCACACCGCAGCGCTCTGCGTGCGCGATCGAGGCGGCGATCAGATAGCGCAGTAGTATTTGTACCGACTGGTTCACACCAAACGCGATCCACGGCGATCAGAAAACGATTTTAAATCGGATCGCGATGGCACACGCGGGCGCAGGACGCCGCGGTGTTGTCGTACCTTTACTTGTAAAATATTTTTAAAAATCTAAGTAAACTACTTAAAAACGGTGTAACTTATAAACGTGTCTCCAATTTTGAGCAATTGCTGAACTATTGTTCAAGGAAAATCTCACTCATAAACAGTAATCAAAGTTGAGAGTTCGTTGAGCATTGCATTGACAGCTCTCAAAGTTAAGCACTTGCTCAGAGGCAAGATGGCGTTGACAGCACCGATCAGCTGATATATGGGTACAGTGCCACAAGTATAACTTGGCGGTGGTGGTTTTTGGAACTAATTCTTTTAATTGAAACTGTGAGTTTGACGTTTGAGAGATTACCGCGACATGATTGTTGATAAATCTGCTACATTAAAATAGTTCAATAATGCCAAAAGTAATTAAAAGTGGTTTAAGAGAAACTGTTATCAAAGTACAAAGTAAAAGTACAGCGGCGCACAGCCGCGCCAAGTTATAGTTGCCGGACTGTAGTTTATCGACTTTCGAATTTCGCTGTATTTTTTTGTCACTTAATCTGTCAAATCTACAGACCGTTACAGATAAAAAATGAATATCTGAGGGCTGGAATCGTTCTTTAATCGACTAATTTGGTTGTAGTCTATGCCAACAGCCCATGGAGCATATCTATTTCGTTTCTCAACCAAGCAACGACTGACTAACGTTTATGGGTGAAAAAAAGTTGAGCAATTACAAAGTCCTTGACGTATCTCAGCTGAGAGGCAGTTCAGCAATTGATCAACAGATTTTTATAAGTAACACTGGTGACAATACAATACAATACAATACAAAACTCTTTATTGATTACCAGATATTTACAAATTGTACGACTTATCTAGCATACAGTAATAGTAAGGCAATTTAATCGACGGTCTTATCGCATAGAGCGATTTCTTCCAGACAACCTTGGCAAGGAAAAAGAAGAATATAAACAGAAACTTGGCGGTAGCGTACAACATACGTACATCTTGAATCACCTTCATTCATGTTTGAGGTTCATAACTCTTCGATAATTATGTTTCTGTTATGTGTAGAATATTTAAAAAATTTAAATATTGAAAGATGGCAGCGGAAAATGGACAGTCGACGCTACATTATAAAGAAGAAAACATGTATTTAAGTATAAATAATAGAATAAGTCTGAAGGAAGGAAGAAAGGCTACAAACATGAAAATATTACCGGCGAGTTAGTTGCGAGGCATTACAGTAAAGAAACAGAGTTGACGTTACTCGATTTTCTCCATCATACTTTGTAAGTGCTGAAGTTTGCAAATTGTGCAGCGCTTGAACCCACCAGGCGGTACAGCCTGTGGGTCTCGTCGTTGAGCCGAATAAGTCTGCATGCCCCGTATCAGAGTTTTTCTGTTTCTGTGTTGAACGTAACTTATTTTGAAGCTGAGGTAGTAATGGCCAAATATAGGTGCGCCCTCAACCTTCGGCACTATTGAAGTAAAAGTGATCACGAAGAGCCTGGATTTTGTAAAGTGTTCATAGTATATATATAGTATATAGTATAGTTTTTTAAAAGTTAATACAATATCTTTGTAAGTAATCTCTTGTTTTCCTCGTGTAGGTTCCTAGATCCTTTGGGTATGTACGTGCAGATCGGCCAAGTAAGTAGGAGCTTGCCGGAAGTGATTGATCCGTAACGTTACATAATCTATTGCTTTTATCGACTCGTGTTTTACATACATTGTAGAAATGACTTCAAATTGTTGAAATATAACGACTATTAGCTATTTTGATCACAGTAAACAAATCAATCGCCTAAATCATTATCATCCAATTCCAATAGCTTTCGTTTCCTAATTTCCAATTAATGTAAATGTAGCCTATCCATCTTAATTAGATCATCTATATAGAGTTGTGCCTTCCGGAAAAAAATTATATGAAAAGATGCCGGAAAAGCGCCAAACTAAATTGATGTAAGCGTTTACTCAGTAAAAGTCATGCTTATACATATTTAATGAGACTCGCCAGAAATCGGAAATTTACTTATCTTCCACTCGTTTTCCTTGTTTAAGAGAAACAAATAAAGGCAAGATTAATATCTCAAGTACACTGTAAGATGAAGGTGCCGACCTGGATAGAATCGTCCTTGTCAAAAAGTATAAGACAGTGGAAGGAGGCGCTGAACAATCTAAATTACAAATAGTCCTAACTTTTAGTGCTGGCAAAGACATAAAACTTTGCCAGCACTAAACATCATCTAAAACTTAGTTTATCGAATAGTGAAAAGTCTTCGGATGTTTTGATAAAACTCAGGTTGATACTTATCACTAGTGGTCACTTATTAACAACCCAGAGATCTCAGTATTAAAGTCTAGGCTTAACGATACCGACAACGATATGGGTGACCTAACGTCCAACGCTTCACTCTCGCTCCCCTTCGTTTTTTTTTTGTTTTGGCTATAGGAAGCTAACGGAGTGTTGGTCGTTGACACATATGATGCTCAATGTCTTTTTTATTAGATGGTATTAGATAATTATGTTTAAGTCAATGTATATATAGGAGAACGACCAAATCCAAGAATTGAAAACAACAGAGTTTACATGCATTAAAGAATACGAAGCTTACAAATATACCTTAAATAGAATTCAAATGTTATTCTGCATTCAACACAATTGGATTTATTAAAATTTTTATTCATAATTCGAATCCTACTGACCTGTTTACCGGCAACAATCTACCACATCCGTCCAAATCCATCACGTCTCTAATCTAAATGAGATTAACTAGATGGAGTCCGTTCAGTTCAGATTCAATCAGTCAGCGCTGCAGCGACTGAACCAGTTCATTGCGTAAATGTATTCAGGGAGCCGTCACTTACAATCACTGGATTAGTTTCAATTATTTACTTCAAAGAATGAATGGATAGAAGAAAATTCTTTGAAGGGAAATTATTTTGTCTCTGTTTGAGTTGATTATTTAGATTGTGGATCTACTCGTCGTCTGCTTTTTTTCCAAAAATTTTTATAGACTTCCTGAGCTTCATGCTGTTGGTTTCGTTTTTTTTTACTAGAAGTGTCCCGCGGCTTCGCCCGCGCTAAAACCTTCTTTTATTTACTTAAAACTTTTCGTTTATAAAAACGATTCTATCATTAAACACATCAAATAAGAATTAGCCAAATCGGTTCACCCGTTTTCATGTTATCGCGTGACTAAGGCAATTCGGGATTCGTCGTAATAACTATCTGAATGCCAAATTTCAGCGCAATCCAAAACAATATTGATTTTCACACTTTGTTATCCCATTTCGTGCTCTTAGAGGTAGAATTTCAAAAAAACCTGAAACACGTATTTACTTATTTTTTTACTGAAGCATTTATGTGAAGTTTCGGATAGAAAAGACTATCTAATCTTGTTTCTCCATACAAACTTTGAACCCCCATTTCACCCCCTTAAGGGGTGAATTTTGAGAAATCCTTCCTCATTACACCCTTACGTACTAAGACAAATATACCCTCCAAATTTCAAGTCTCTACGACCAGCGGCTTAGGCTGTGCGTTGTCTGTCAGTCAATCAGTCAGTCAGTCAGTCAGTCAGTCAGTATGTCAGGACAAAGATTCTTATAGTATTAGATAAAAGTCTGTGAGTTTGTTATAATTTAGGGCCCTTATTGATATCTCCATTTTCAATTATAACTCATTCTTTCAGAAGTTTTAGCGTGAAGGAGTAAAAAGCATGTATACAACTTATTATACAATGGCACAATGACGGAAGTAATTAATTAATAGTATACCCATGCTAATTTATGTACGCAGTTATAGTTTCAAACACATTTTAAGCGCTTAGATATTTGTCTTCACGAAATTGTATCATACTCATTATATTGTTCTTAATTGTTCTAGCAACTGCGTGTGCCTTCGCAATCTCAGAACAATTACCAAAATAAACATGTAATTAACCTGTCTTACAACTCAAGCGCAGTTAAATCACGCCCACAACTTTCTAATTACAAACCCATTCACTCAAAATATCACATCATTAACACCCGGCCGTTTGTCGGCTTGGAGTGCCACAAGGGTTGGTACTCGGCCCACTATTATATTTCCTCTCCGCCTATAATCACGTTTAACTAATCGGTAGTGAAAATTTGTGAAAGGCAATATATCATAACTTAAACTATTACAACACCACCCATAACTTCACTATCAATTGATTGTAAATGTACGTAGAAACGAACTAGAGAAGATTAGAGGTTGACAGATCTAAATTGAGTGGTTTTAGTTTCGTACGATTGGTGAATTAAATTTTATGTCAGAGTGTTTAGAAACAGATGTTAAATGGGTCTATTAGAGGTCATAAATCAATATAATATTTCCTTTTATTTAGTTGCGATTGGTCTTTATTTAGTTTACAACTTTTAATGTAAAAAAAGTTTTTGTCCATTTATATTACCAGTTCTAACCGATCTATCTAAGGCTAATTAATTTTATGAAACATTATTTAGGAAACATTATTCATATTAGGCATCCAAAATTACTTCTTTGAAATAATTTTGAAGTTAAATCAACAGACAGTGACACAAAAATATGAATAAAAGTTACAAAGCTCAAAAACAAATACATATACCATATATATAATATATAAGTGAGAGAAAGTTCTCATTCGACATGTCAAAAACACTACACCGAGAACAGAAAGTTGAAATATGAAATTCAAAAAGTTCCGAGTCGAGTCCGGTCAACAAATGTCGTAACTCATATAACGCGAGTTAATACGAGTTGCGGAATAACCCCCGGCGGAAGAGTGGGAATGAGCAGCTAGATAGACAGGGGACATCGGGTGAGATAGTGATAAAAAAGACGTGTGGCACTCGGGGACTGCCGCGGTAAAGCTATTGCATAGCATTTTTTTATTTATGCAGTATTTTTTTTCTTTGATATTAATTCAAGTTACACTTATTGAGTGTGGTGACCGATAAGAAAACATTTTTTTTTTCTTTTATTAAATAAATGAGAAGTTGATATTGTTCAAAATATTTTTATTATCTTACAATACATGTAGGTTATTCAGGAATATTTATCATTGAAACTATAGGTTTATGGTAACTGAAATAAGAAACATAAGTTTGAGACTTCTAAAGATCTCTTCTTCTAGAGATCTTCTAAATATCTGGAAAATACCACGTCAATGGTGGTCCCATATTTTGTTGTGGATTCTTGTGGATCATTATTTAATTTAAAATTAATAATAATATAATGTATGTATGTAGAGTACTCACTCATTTTCTTTCACAATTTTTTTCATGACTTTCTTCATTAATAAATGCACTTTGTTTATTCATATTTACAGATAGAGACAGAGTACAGATATTCACTGTTGTACATAGATGATAAATAAGTAAATAATCTAAGCTATACACCTATCTGTGTCACGGCTACATGTATGAAGGCAGTGAGTGTTTAACAAGGAGGAATTATGTAAAGTTCCGAGGACTTGTTCACCCTTGACATAATTTGAAAATAGAATTCGGAATTTATATTTGAAAAAGAGAGAAGACAAAATCAAAATTAACCGGTCTGAGGGGTATATAAGCGGTCAGGGTAGCTCCCCTACATGTGAAGTGGGGATGAAATCCGATAGATGGCGTTTTACACCGTTAACACACGCAAGTGTTCATTTTATCAGGTTTTACCATTAAATTGAATGATGTGTGAAACCAAAGACGACCTTATCTCTACTACGCTAAGGCTTAAAAAATGAGGTTCGTTGGGGTGTTAGGTTTTATTTTCGTTACGAAATTTCTAGTTTCGGTCTCCACGCTCAAAGCCCGCGATAGAAGCTATGCAATAGCTTAATAATAAATTAAATTCTGTTATATCAAATAAATACTTGTTTCTTTGAAATAGGATTAATCAAAAACGACCCAATCAGGCTGAGTTATTACAGTTATTTGTAGAAAAATACCCACCTCTATGTGGCTTGGTAATCATCACTCAATAATGTACCTTAATTTTATTCAATCATATTTTTTTTGCTGAATAATAGAACTAACCTTTAGGATTTTATTAGTATATACAACTCAATTTTGACCATAATGTGGGTTGAGTCCTTTCTGCTAAACTACGTACAATTGATATGGAGATGCTGTACTTTAAAACAAAGAGTATCTCAAAAGGCTATGTTGTAATTTTGAGTAAAAGTTTGAAGGAGTAAGAAGAAGAAGTAAGAAGTAAAAAGGAAGAAGAGTAGAAGTATGAAAATTTCGATGGAGTATTTTCAACTGTGTTTAAATAGGTACTTATGCTGATGTATGTTTTTTTCTATAGTAACGTTATATAAAATAGGATAGTTGCGTTAGAAAAGCTTTTCACGGATAATTCAGTTTTAGTTTTTTTTGTTTCAGTTTTTGCATCATTTGATTTCACCTTCCCTATTATATTAATCGACATCCAGAGACACTAAAAGGCGCCACCAATTTATGGTGGATATACCATCTACCCGAACGAAGCGATTTGTATCTTCATTCATCATGCGAACCGCCAGGGAATGGAATGCCCTGCCTGAGTCTGTGTTTCCGGCTAAGTACAATATAGGTATAATATATATTATATCTTTCGGGTAAGCGCGCTCCATCATCGACCGCATCATCACTTAACATCAGGTGAGATAGTAGTCAAGTGCTACCCAGTTCTATGTAAAAAAAAAGTTCATTAAAAGTATACAAAAAAGTTTAGCAAAACTATTGTGATATATTCATGATTTAGATTTTTTAAATTGAATAATATAACATTTTTGGCAAGTCTGGGTCTCATTTTTCCTGGAGGTACTCGTAATTTTCACTGCTTGTAGCTCCACACCTATATTATGAATTAGCCTGTGGGCTATCCAGGTTTTTATGCAGAGTTCTCGCGTCTACTAATTTACTGGAATATTTTTGTAGCTCTCTGTGCACCTTTTACATTGAAATATTTTATTATTCGCACCCTTACAAATTAGAAAGCTTTAACCTTTTTCTTGATAAAAATACAAAAGCAGCTGTATCTTGATTTTCAATTAACTTCACGAAAACGACTTTTTTATACCAAGCACTAGACCACTATTTTACCTGATGAGTGGAAATGTGGCCTTATATTATGAAATCGTGCTTATTGAAGACAAGTAAAAATACAAATACAAAATAATTTTCCGTCAAAAATGACAAAGACAGCAATATGTGACTGTGTGACCAAACTCAAATGTTTGGTCAACAACAAATTCTTTTGTCAATCTTAATGTAATATTCTACTTCTCACTTTCGTGGAATATTTTTGTAAACTTCAACTTTTGTCAAATACACGTGACAGTTACTGTACACGTTACAGTTACTTTTGTCAAGTACACGTGACAGTTACTGTACACGTTACAGTTACTTTTGTCAAGTACACGTGACAGTTACTGTACACGTTACAGTTACTTTTGTCAAGTACACGTGACAGTTACTGTACACGTTACAGTTACTTTTGTCAAGTACACGTGACAGTTACTGTACACGTTACAGTTACTTTTGTCAAGTACACGTGACAGTTACTGTACACGTTACAGTTACTTTTGTCAAGTACACGTGACAGTTACTGTACACGTTACAGTTACTTTTGTCAAGTACACGTGACAGTTACTTCCTGTTCAATTAATCAATTATATTATGTCAACACTTACCTAGCAATACTTATATTCGTTTAGGTCGGTATTTCAAACTTTCTACGTTAATAGTAAATTTTTTCTCAAATATGTGTGAAAACTTTTAAATAGCCATAAGGACTTTTTTTTTAACCGACTTCAAAAAAAGGAGGAGGTTTCTCAATTCGACCGTATATATATATATATATATATATATATTTATATATATATTTATATATATATTATAATATATATTTATATATATCTATAATATATATTTATATATATATATATATATATTATTATTTTTTTTTTTTTATGTTTGTTCGCGGATAACTTCGTCGTTTATGAACCGATTTCGATTATTATTTTTTTGTTCGAAATGAGATATCCCAAGTGTAGTACCATGGTAATTTTATCGAGGTATGATAAGTATCTCCAGAGATATTGAGATAAACATCTCAAAATTGGTACTGAAAATGAATAGCGCGGCATTGAAGTCGGTTGTTTTTTTAGTTTTTAAACGATATTATTATCACATTTATATATTGTAAGTAGCTGTTGGTTTTCCTTTGATAATCAAATAAAATAAAAAATAAATATATTGGATGAGGTGCAACATATTACTTCTAAATCTATAAAATTCAGCGATTAGCTCTGAATCCTGAAATAAGTATTACCACTGCAAAGTATTTTCCAAACTTTTTTAATATCAATAACAGCTTTTAATATGGCTTGATATTATTAAAACAAATCTTATAAGTACCTACCTCAAATACAAGAGCATGAATAGTAAAAAACTATTTAAGTAGCTAAATAGATTTTTACACTGTTAAAAATTGTCTATTCAGAAATCAGTGAAACTCTCAGAGGGCCTTGTAGACCGTATAACAGTGTTTGAGTTGTAGTAACAGACCCGCATCTCTGTGCCAACATCTTAACGATGCTGGAATTCTGGAATATTCTATCGACATTAATTTTTAAAAGGGTATATACATTTAAAAAATGTTGATAATATATTTTAAACTCTAATTCATTGGCGTACGTTATCGGCGTTAATTCTAGAGCGGTATTTAAATTCAACAATTTTTTATTTTTTTTAATTCTTTGGGGTGCTTTATTTCTAAAACGGTATTTATATCAACAATTTTTCCTCAGTTGTTTTAATTATTTTATTTTATTCACATCACGGGCTGCAAATCGCCCGGTCCTTTGGAAGGCATTGACGGAGCCGAAGCCAACGTCAAGAGGCCCTTTACAATATTAAATTAAATAAAAATATGATTTGTGGATGGAGACATGAAAAACTATAAAAAGATGGTACATTAATTTATTATGGCTATTAATGTGTGCTGCTTGATGTCTGTTTTCTGGTCTATGGGATGAGGTACGGCACCCGCCAATAATTCCTCATTTCAAAATATTAATTATTTTAATTATTATCAAGTATAAATAAATAATTTATAATATATGTATAATAATAATAAATTAATAATGATAAAATAAACATGTAAAATTATAATTCTATTTTATTTTGATTATGACTTAGTAAATGTGATAATAATAATTTTTAATGATTAGATTTTAATTTGATTTTATATATGTGATATTTGCATGCCGCTTTGTGGTAAAATGTTTACGGAACTATTTTTTACAATTTGTCAACACCAATGATACCAACATTTTAGGCAAATAAATAATTCTGATTCTGATTCTGATTCTGATTCTGATTCTCTGAATAATAAGTAATATATTAAGAATACTTTATCGACATAAATTCTATAAAATGTATTTAAATTCAATAACTTTTGCTAATTATTTTCAACTTTAATTCTTTGGAGTACTTTATGGACAAATATTCTAGAACGCTACTTGTACTATTAATTATTCTGTGACGCTATTTCAATTTAATAATGTTTGCTAATATGTTTTAAAATAAACCGAACATTGCAGTAATCAATCGAAGGATAGCCAAAACCTTACACGACCATTTCAGAACTTTAAAGTTACAAAGTCAGAATTATTTATTTATAAAGTATATTTATTTATAATTATTTAGATATAAAGTTAGATACAGAGTTAGTCAATAAAAAGTTATTGTATTGTATTAATACAATACAATAACTTTTTTGAATATTTTTATTATTTTGATATTTTTTTTTAATATACAGCACTTAAGTACTTAATATTAAAATATTTAGGTAAAACAATCGGTGGTCTTATCGCATATAAATCAATCTCTTCCAGAGAACCTTGGGATGGACAGCAGTATTACAAAGAATGGACGTTGGTGCTCAGTAAACAAATAATTAATATCAGGGTACCAAATATTTCTTAATAAATACCAATTCTAATGCATATATAAAACTAGAAGTGCCCCGCGGCTTCGCCCGTGTTAAAAACTTTTTTTATTTACTTAAACTTTTCTTTTGTAAACACGATACTATCATTAAGGACATCAAATAAGAATTAGTCAAATCTGTTCACCCGTTTTCATGTTATCGCGTGACTAAGGCAATTCGGGATTCATATTTATAAACCCTAAAAACCTAAATTTACAGACTTTGTTACCTACCCCATTTCGAAAAATCCTACCACGTACTTTAATCTTATCTTGTTTCGCCATACAAAATTTGAATGCCCGTTTCGTATCCGGGAGGAATTTTTAGAAAATCCTTTCTGAGCGGATACCTACTTCATAATAACTATCTGCAATCTTAATTTCAGCGCAATCCGAAACAATATTGATTTTTAGACTTTGTTACACCAATTTATCCTCTAAGGGTGGCATTTTGAAAAAGTCTAAAACTCGTATTCACATATTTATTTACATAAGTAATTGTGTGAAATGTCAAATAATATCCAAACTTTGATAGCCCGCTTCATCCTCTTGAAGAGCGAATTTTTCAAAATTCTTTCTTAGCGGATACCTAAGTCAAAATAAGTATCTGAATGCCAAATTTCAGCGCAATCCGAAACAATATTGATTTCAGACTTTGTTACCCCACTTCACCCTTTTAGGGGTGGCATTTTGAAAAAACCTGAAACACGTATTTACTTACTTAAGTACTTGTGTTAAGTTTCGAATATAAGAGACTTGATAAAATGATAAATTCTTGTTTCTCCATACAAACTCTGAACCCCCATTTCATCCCCTAAAAAGGTGAATTTTAGAAAATCCTTTCTTAGTACACCCTTACGTACTAAGACAAATATACCCTCCAAATTTCAAGTTCACGACCAGCGGTTTAGGCTGTGCGTTGTCCGTCAGTCAGTCAGTCAGTATGTCAGGCCAAAGATTCTTATAGTATTAGAAGAAAGATAGATATATATACCAGATACCATTGGTGATAGAATTTAATTTACTGTATCTCAACGAAACCGAATAAAAAGTTATATGTTGGATGAGAAATACGAAAACTACTGTGCTTATCTGCCCTCTGAAAGAAAAACAACCTCCTTTATTCCTCAGCAAATTTCAGGGTCAATTCAAAAGCTGTCATAGTCAAATCCACCATCAAGTTCAATGCCACAGTAAAACAAACACAGACGGCAGTTACATAAACTCCCGTCACTCAATCAACCTCACAAGATGAAGGATGAATCTTTGTCATCCCTCCTGAGCTAATTGACCTTTCACTACCCTGATTGTGGGTCGACGGGGGATTTGTCGAGACCTTATCTTCTGTTCTATTTGTGATACTGATGATTCTATTTGTAGGGGTTATTTTACGTGGTTGCTGGTTATTTTAATAATGTTGTTGCTTCAACTCTGCGTTGTATAATTTAATATGAATTTAAAAAAATGAATTAAAATAAGTGACAAGCCCCATAAAGTTTCTTGGTGTTTCTTCTCTGATGGGAGTACTTCCGAAACACCAGTAGATTCAACAGTTAATCAGGTTTCATCTTTTGTTTGCAGATCTAGGGTTGCCTGTTAAGACGGTATTATGCAGCTGATAGACGGACAATCAGTTCCATTCGGAATATGATATGTACTGCAATTAGTCTGCGTTTTATTTATTTATTATGTTTCATTATTTCACAATTTTTTGGATAAAAATTGTATGAAGTACTGAAACATGCACTGGGTTGCGGGTGCACGTAATAGTACGGTTGGCAACCCTACATTCATCAGGGGAATTAAACATGTGTTTTAAGTGTGACGTTCGAAGTCTACTGAATGGCTCAATACCTGTTTCTTTTTTTTGTAAATTCAAAGCAATAAGTTATGTTTCTGTTATATCTATAATATTTTTTTATTGAATATGATCTATTTAATGTAATTTGACGTGTGTAAGTGCAAATTTATTAATTTGCCCATATACTGAATAAATGCTTTGACTTTTGATTTATTTTTATAATTTTGGCGGTTTTTCTATTTATAACCCCCAATGCAAAAAAAAGAAATGTTATAAATTTGACGTGTGTATGTTTATGTCTGTGTCATCGTAGGTAGCGCCCAAAACGATGAACTGATTTAGATTTCGTTTTGTTTGTTAAATAGCGTAATCGAACGTTCACAAAAACCTGCTAAGCAATTTTATAAAACAAGTTTTTGAATTTTCAACCGATTTCCAAAAAGGAAGTTCTCAATTCGTTTGTATGTTGTTCTTTTTTGTATGTTACGCGATTACTTCGTCAATCATGAACCGATTCGAATGATTCTTTTTATAATCGGTGTAATCGGTAGGGAACGTTTTCGAGGTGGTCCCGTTGTAATTTCATCGAGATCTGATAAATATCTCCAGAGATATGACGATAAACGTTTAAAACTTGCTACTGATATTGACTCGCGGGGCGTGGAAGTCGATTATTTTAGTTTTTAAACTATCATAGATGTTTTTTTAGTTGAAGATGCTGTGAGATCAACTTTCGTAGTTCTCTGATCAATTCAAAATCCTGTCAACCTTCAATGATATTGTAAGAACATTAACTTGATGCTGGGGCATCTTCTTGAATCTGCAGAATACACTACTCCTCAGTTCTCACCAACTTACAGCAGAGATGTCGTGTTTGGGTTCATTGGAATGGTCTCCATAATTGAAGTTCTTATAATACCACATCTTTACATCAGGGGCCTTATTCAGTATGAGCATTTTAAAGTCTTACCGTGCCGTGTTACGTTATCTCCGCGTTATGGTATTCTCTATGCCAATTTCAAGTACGGTAACGCGGTAACGTAAGGTTATGAGCGCGTTTTGAGATATCGTGACATATGAGGCCGTGTAAAGCGCGCGTTTTGTATAATTTACCTATCGTGTGGCATACAGAATACAATTTTTCAATAACGTAACGTGGCGCGTTAAGGAACGCGTTGTCTCATTGTTCATACTGAATAAGGCCCCTGGTGACACAGTCAAGTGCTTGTTTTTAATAATAAAATAGAATAAATATAATAATAAAATGTAATGAATTGCAAGATCAAATACTTTTTCTCTTAAATATTTCTGTACTTACATAATACTTACTCGAATTCTTCTAAAGCTATTACTACTTATATAAGCACACATACTCATAATATAAACATTGTTCGTAATACAAGTAAAATACAGCCTTAATGCTTTTCCCAAAGAGAATATTATGCCGTAGCTTTCTTTTATTTCGTATCCCAATCTCATTGATTGGAAACAAAGCAACCACAGCAACAAAACAAGCTTACTGAGAAAATTGTAGGTTATTCTTATTTTTCAACCATTTTTCTAGTACCTACTGGCATATTCTGTTCTACTGGACTTTGTTTTCCTGGTTAATAATACCCGACCAAAAAGAAGGGGTTTCATAAGTTTGCATGTGTATCTGTGTATATGTGTGTATGTCTGTGACATTATAGCGGATGGATAAATTTTGATTTTGAGAGATGTTTTAATCGGATTTTCATGAATCAAAGCTTAGCTTTGAATACGTTCAACCGTTTTAAAATTATTTACAAAATTCATAATCGATGTTTTATTGAGAAATAAAAAACAAGAAATATTAGGTATACGTAGAATTGGTCACATCAAGTTTCTTAGTTTACTCTTAACATGAACTAACAGTACCCAAAACAATATTTCTCAATACACCCTAATTGGGAGGTTAGTTACCTGGCAACACAAATTTTATCAAACATACTCATCAACGAATTCCTCGGAGACCATCAAAGCCTAACCTCTGATAACCTCACATGTTCGTCAAATTGCGCATTCACTTGAACCTAATGTACGTAACAAATGCGTGGAAGTGTTCGCGCGAGCAGCGACGTATAGCCGTCATCCAGATAATGACCCGACTCGAGCAATAAGCGAATGGCGTGGTAATGGGCGTCGATATGTTGCGAGCGAGTGACAATTGGTATTTTTTAGGGAGTTGTACCGTTAATGGAGGAGTTTACGAGAGATTGCCAGGATATAAAAGAAAAAAGGTCGGTATAAAAAGGTTTTAGTGTCAAAATCTTGCCGGCTTTTAGGGAATTGTTGGTAAATAAAGTGTAAAATATTCAGACGTAAGAAATAAAAGCTACATTTATAATTTAACACAGTCACAAGGACGGCGAACAACAAATATGATTTGTAAGCATTTTTTCTATTTTCAAGTAGTTTTTATGATTTTATACAATACTAGCAGCCAGCCCCGGCTTCGCACGGGTAGAACATATGCCTACAAAATTTACATCAGTTTGTTGCATCGAATATAAAATATGAACATATTTAACAACCATCGTCATATTTCATCCAATTTACACAAAACCTTAACGAATTATGCACCTAAACCTTCCTCATAAACACTCTGGCTATTGGTGAAAACCGCAGGATAATCCGTTCAGTAGCTATTGAGATTATTGCGAACAGACAGACAGACGCAGTGATGGACTTTGTTTTATAATACTTAACCGGACCGCCCTTTGGCGTAAAGGATAGTTACCCTGATTCTGACCCGACGGTCGTTGGTTCTAATCCTAGCTATATACCTACCAATGAAAGTTTTATGTGCATTCATGAATCATGAGTTTTCGTACAGTGGTAGTGGGATCATTAAATCTACCAAAAAGTACCTTACCACCAAGGAGAACATCTGCCGCCTTAACCTTACGGCGTTCCCCGACGCAAAATGTAGAGGTAATATACGCTTAACGTATGTATCTGTGTGTCTGTCTGTAGCATCTTAGCACCTAACCGGATGAACCGATTTTGTTTTTATTATTGATAGTTTTTTTTTATAGATGTCTTTATCGAGAGTGTTCTTAGCTTTGATTCATGAAAATTAATTCGATCGTCATAAAACTATGAGCTTTTTTCTAGTTAATTGCGCTATGAAATCAACTTTCATAGGTCTGATCAATTCGAAAATCTTCTTCTTCAACGATATTGTAAGAACATGGAGCATTGACCTGATGCTGGGACATCTCCTGGACTCTGCTGAATACTCAAATCCTCACCAACTTACAGCTCAGATTTTAAATGTCGTGTTTAGAGTCATTGGAATGCTTTTAATGAAAAATTATACATAGACCAGTCGGGATGGTTTAAAATATTATATTATTATATATATATAGATGAATATTATTTTATACAATAGATCATATTATTATACTATATTGACTTCAAATTGATTGTGATCGATGGGGATCTACAGCATAGCTAAACTTATAATAAAATGTTCATAGTAAATATGACCTAATCTGTGGTTTCACTGCAGATATTTTATTAATTTTGCGATGCGTGTATGTGAAATTTGTGATATCTTCTAGAGTTTTCATTTGAATTATATACCTTACAAGGGACAATTTTAATCTATAATATGTGGCCAAGCTAATTAACGTAATTATTTGGATAAGGATTAATACTATATACTTGAAAATAGCCTTGGAAGTTATGTAATATTTTTTAACAAAAATTTTAAGATTAAAATGGTTACTGTGAGTCAACTTTAAGAGATAGATATATGCTGTTGAGGACTTTTTTGTAGGTCTTATTAAGTTGTACAACTCTTGCATAGAAAATATTTATCTATCTATCTTCAATTAAGCAGCGTTCGTAAGAAACGTGTTTTTTCGACCGTTTTTTTGCCGACTTAGGTTGCAAATTCGGTCTCCACGAATGTACCTTTGATTTAAACGGAATAATATATAGCCTATTCTCATTCCGAAAGTCCATTCTATGTATTAGTGAAAGAATTGTTTAAATCGGTTCAGTAGTTTTTGAGCCAAATTATTACAAACATACAAAAATACAAAACTACAAAAATACAAAAATACAAAAATACAAAAATACAAAAATATAAAAATACAAAAATACAAAAATACAAAAATACAAAAATACAAAAATACAAAAATACAAAAATACAAAAATACAAAAATACAAAAATACAAAAATACAAAAATACAAAAATACAAAAATACAAAAATACAAAAAATACAAATGTTCTCTCTTAAATATTAGTATAGATTGTAATACTGAAATTTAGATATGATGATCTCCAAATTTGGTTTTACTTAAGCACTACAAAATACATTTTTGAAATAATTTAAGTTCGTTAACAAAAAGAAATAAAAGTGACCTTCTGGTGAAGGAAAATCATCGTTTAGAAACGAAAAACCCCCGCATGGTGGTAGGACACTATCTAGTGTCCGCCTAGCTATCTACCACCATCAAGTTAGAAAATCTGTCGCCAAACATCTAATGTGATCCGGCAGCTATTCTTGAGAGCCAGTGCCCATTCTAGGCCTAGCGTGCTTACCATCTTCGACAGCATCATCACCTACCAACAGGTGAGATAATGGTCAAACGCTAGCTTATAGGCTAGCGTTATCTTATCTTATAAGATATAAAAAAAAACAAATCCTACTTCAAATGCCACGCTAGTCATATTTAGTAGTACAATAATTGAGGAGTTTATCTCTGGAAATACTCCTTAGATCTTGATAAAATTACAGTAGGACCAAATGAGAAGCATACTCTGTGAAACAAAAAATCTACATTACATAGTACATTTTCACACGGTCAATATCCCCTTATGAAATAAGCTCTGTTTATTAATTAACTCAAGCGGGAACTGGAGTCATTATCTCAATGGATGCAATACATTGCCGCTCACGTGCGCGCTCGATCGCATCCATCACCTTCATTAGCAGCAAGCGAACGCGCGTCATGAGCCGCGGCTAATTTGTTCAGCTCGAGATGTTATGAGTGGTTTTTCGGGGATTTTCCTTATTTGCGATTGGATTGAAAGGAGCTTCTTAATAAAACAATGGGGATTGTATTATGACGTGTGATATTTACATTTTCTTTGTCTTTCTTTTTCTTATACTCTTGCGGGATATCTATTTGAAATACCTAAAAAGAAATGTTGTTATATATTTGAGGACCTTTTTTTTAAAGTAAAAATTTTATTATATTGCCTCAAATCTTTTTGTCTATATATCTCATGTCACATGTCGCGACATGCATGTCGCATTGTAACCGGCTGTAGCCGGTGCTGATTGGTGGATTTGATATATGAAATTTAGGTCAAACTGTGATTGGCGGACGCTTCCGCAGCCATATTTGTATACATGCTAATGTGTCATGTCAACTATGATGTCATAGTAGCTAGCTACCATAGCTTCATAAGTAAAATGTTTTACTTGCATCGTGGTTTCATTAAATCACACCACAAATTTTTGTTTTATAATATAATCTATCTATACTATAATAAAACAGTAACTAAGCGAAAACTATACATTGAATATTTTTTTGAAATTTAAATTAGGGGAAGCATTATAAACGATATAGATGGCAATTTTGTCTATATGTATGTCCGTTTGAAAAATCATCACGCCGAAACTACTGGACGGATTTTAATGAAACTTAAAGTGAGCATAGCTTATACTATGGAATAACATTTAGAATATAGTTTATCCTGAAAAACATAAAGGTTTTGGTGGGACACGGGAAAAACAGGATATTTTTATGTAAATGTTATGCAATCTATTAGATAAACACTTCTCAAATGATACTTTGATCAAATGTATATGTATAACAAAGTTTTCATGAAAAAAAAAAAAAAACAGGATACGGGAATCGTTCCTGGTAATTATACGTGCAGATTTACATTGTTATTCTTGAATTCGCCACACTGCATATGTACATGATTGGATCAGGTGGTACAGAGCTTGCTTTAAGAAGCAAAGGCTGTAGGTTCGTATCTAACACGTTAGATATTTTGTCGAAAATGTAATGTTTTTGCAGTTATTTGTTAGTTATTTTGCGCTTATTCTCAATCATTCGAAAACATATTCGGATTCTGAAGCTTCATTTTTAATTTTATTCATTTTTTGATCCCTGAGCTGTTTTGCGCGGAAACCTTTCTCTAATTGTTATATCAAAATTAACAGATCGGAGCATTGTGAACTGCAAAGATCCAAGTCGAAGTAAAGGCAGTTTCCGAATTCGAATTTGCTTTCGAATGATTGAGGATAACCCTGCTGATAGGTTTAGGGTTTGACTACTATCTCGCCTGGTGCTAAGCGATGATGTCATCGAAGATAGTGAATCCGCTAGGCCTAAAATGATCCTGAATACCAAGGGCTTTTTGTTGCTGGACACCGTCAGGATACGCCGGCAGATGTTCTCCTTGATGGTAAAATGCTATTTTATGTCAACAAGTCAGGCGAAACATCGATATAACTACTACTACGTGTAGCAAAAGGTGGTTTGAGTTGTGACTCGCACGAACCAGCCATCAATCGAATAAAAACATGTCGCTAATCAATTCGCTCTCAAGAAATAACATTAATAAAGTAATAAATCTTTGAGAAAAATATTCGGATGATGGTGGCATACGCACTCTCTTTTTTTAAGGAGATCAGCTGAGTTCGGCAAACGTCATTCGATCGTACTTCTGCCGATGACGGATTAAATACAGGCCTCATTGGAATATAAGCGAAACGAAACTAGCGCCCAACTATCTCTGAGTTACTCAAAGCCAACTGTGTATGAGAGCTAAGCGAAGCTAAGTAAGATAACCGAAGTAAGTTTCCATTCAAAACATGAGATGTAGTTGACGAATTGCTATGCCAGTCGATGTTTTACTTTACACAATATAACTGCACATACGTATGTATTACACATGTATTACAGGATCGTCGGGTTACCCAGCTTCTGAATTCGTATCGCTGGCGTAGTTCTATTATGTAGAAATGTTGTGCAGTTTCGTACCATTTTAGATTCGTCATGTCTGTCCATCTGTCTGTCCGTCCGTCTGTCCGTCCGTATGTCACAGCCATTTTATTCCGAAACTTTTAAGACTACACAGTGGAAACTTGGTAGGTAGATGTATTCTGTGGACAGCTTTACGAGTTTTATATGAAAATTAAAAAAAATAAAGATTCAGCCCATACATGGAAAAAGAAACTAAAAAAAAAAAATTATCAAACCTTGACGTGCGGTATGTTATTGGAAAGGTCGTTGAAAATGACATTGAGGTTTCATTTTTTTTCAGAAACATTAGTTTGAAAGTTTTACACTCCTAAAGTGGTAAAATGTGTGTCCCCCCTCTCTTACTTTTAATCAAAGAAAGTGAAAAATCTAAAAAAAATATGCTGTAGATCTCAATAAAACTTTAACCGAAAATTTGTTTGAAGTCACATTTTGAGATATAGCACATTTTCCGAACCGCAAATATAAATTTGTTTTTCATAAAAACGCTTATGTTACGGAACCCTACGAGTGTGAGTCCGACTTGCTCTTAACCAGTTAAGACTTTCTATTGTTTAAGTTCACTCTCTTTAGACAAATACCCGAAAAACTTAAAACATGCTTTAGACAAAGTAATAAATGTCGGTTAAAAGTGATCTAAAAACCACGCTATAGAATGCATTTTCATCGATAGTTTAGCTTCCCTGAAACTTTTATAGCTGGATAACTAATTGGAAAGTTTCTGAAACTTAAGTCGTCAGATTACACCTGGAATGACCGACAGACAAACAAGAAAGTAACTTACTATTTCGTGCTAAAAAATCATCATAATAATTTACAAAAAAAGAGTGAGTTAACTTTTATTATGAAGATGGTCAAAAATGTATCTATGAGTACTCTCCGTACTCTAATTTAAATCAAATACATTCAAATTCATGAAAAGTGTTATTTAAAGTTATATACATAAATCAGGGATTCTAAATGGAAATAAAATTATAATTTCATTGAGAATCCCTGATTTAACGAATTGAAATGCAAGTATCTCCGTTCCGATAATTGTGAATTGCAAAGATCTAATTCGAAGGGGAGGTAGTTTTTGAATCCGATTTTTTTTTCGAATGATTTGAATAGCCCGTCTCAAATTTAAAGGTGCCTTTTATAAAAGGTTATATATGAACGTTTTTAATAAGCCTATCCCCGGTTGTCGAATTTATTGGAGTCGTCGTTGATGAGTTCTGCTATCAATAGTTTTAAGCATCTACTCGGCTGGATTTTTTTATAACATCAGCCATCGCTTTGATATAGATTAAACTGCTGTCCCGGGTGAAATATTGTCTTACTTTAGTCAAAACGCCAAGTGGCTGACTAAATTTTAAATTCAACTAGCGACCCGCCCCAGCTTCGCACATATGCCTGGGTAGAGCATATATCCCTGTATCTGTTTGCATTACTTTGTGGCGTCGAGTATGAATTAAACTTTACATAAAACCTTAACGAATTATACACATAAACTTTCCTCATGAATCACTCTATCTATTGGTGAAAACCGCAAATTCTGTAGTTTACCGCAAACTGACAGACAGACGCGGCAGGGGACTTTATTTTATATTATGTAGTGATATAAAAGTAAAATGAAGAGTTGATGCTTAATGAGATGCCGAGAATATCAAGGCGGTTAGTAATTGTCGTAATAGGTATATCTATAAATGTAGGAGATCAAACGTTGGTCGAGCGCTTCTCTATGAGGCTGGATTTTTGTGCGAAAATTGTAACCCTATCTACCAAACTGGGCAATGCAATAGTGCCCATATATTGATGGATAGTGTCGATTATTTAATTTAAGACATGAATTGTTACATAAAAAAAATTACAGCGTAGCAGATATAACTTCTCTTAGCCTAATCATAATGTAAGACATAGATTTGAACCTTAATGAGACGAATAAAAATTAAATGTAGCCACACTAACGTTAAACTTTTGTTAAGTTTTTTGTAGGAATCGCGAACGAAGTCGCGGGTACAGGTAAATAAGTTTAGAAACTAAAACTGGACTACTGAAAAATCACGATCTAAAAAGTATAAAACAAGGAAATATTCTCAACCGAGATTACTATGCACAAATTATTCAATATGTATCGTGTATTACATAAATAACTTACTTGTAATAAATATTTCATTATACATTATATATTATATTTTATACATATTTATAGTGGTGTTCTGTGGATAACCGTGGTCATATGTTACTTTGCGTAATTTATTGTTTGGTTTCGGTTGGTGGCATACGACCACGGCTATCCTCTGAAGACTACTATGAATATCTGTGAATTATAATTATTATTTTTTTATTAAAAAGATTACTCGCAATGTGGGTTGCAACTTACCAGTATTCTTGCTAACCCCTCCAACTACTGGAGTGGGTTCACGTCAATAGTGTAATGGGTCGGGTGGGGATCGAACTCACGACCTCTCGATCGCCGTCCGACACCCTATCTATTTGGCTATTGCCGCCTTAAATAAAATACAATAAATACAGTAAAGTATTTATAACAAGTAAGTTTTTTTACATAATACACAATACATATTGAATAATTTGTGCATAATAATCTCGGTTGAGAATATTGCCATGTTTTATACTTTTTAACTGACGAAAAAAAACGGAGGAGTTTATCAAGTCGACGCGTATATATTTTTTTATTTTTGTGTATAACCACGCATAACTTTTTACAGAGTAGTCTGATTTCAATAATTCTTTTTATTGGAAAGAATATACCCCCAAAGGGGTCCCATTTAAATTTTAACGAAATCGGTCGAGCCGTGATGATTTTATTATGATATATAGTAATTTGTGACGGCCCGTGACGGGCACACGTCGTTGCGAGTGGTCGTGCATCTCTATTTAGTCTGTGGGTCGTGTGAAAGCGTATTTTTTGGAATATTTATGTTCATTGCTGGAGATTTCACGTTGAATTGTTAATTTAATTTGATTATTTCTTTTAAATGTAAGAGGTTATTTAGTGATCTTTGCTTATTGATTATTTGGCGCCGACTCAAAATTACTTAGGTACACATACTTACATTAATTTAAGAACTTAGTTATTACGTTTAGTTAAAAACTCAAAACAATTACAAAAATATATACTTAGGATTACTAACAGTATTTTAAGAACTTCGTTGTTAAGGTTAAATAAAATAGTTTATTTTATTATTTTTTGCTTTTCAGTTTTTTCGGCGGTTTAATTTATTTGTTAAAAAGTTTTATTAGGGTTCCGAACCCAAAGGGTACCAAAGGAACCCTGTTACTGAGACTCCGCTGTCCATCTGTCTGTCTGTCTGTCTGACTGTATCTCATGAACCGTGATAGTTAGACAATTAAAATTTTCACAGATTATGTATTTCTGTTTCCGCTATAACAACAAATACTAAAAACAGAATAAAGTTAAAGCTTAAAGGGGGTCCCAATACAAGAAACGTGTTTTTTCGGCATTTTACTATAACGCCATCTATGAACGTTTGACTGTATTAGTTATATTCATTACCTATGTGTTTAGTTAGACGGTTTACATTTTCACAGATGATGTATTTCTGATGCCGCTATAACAGCAAATACTAAAAACAGAATCAAGTTAAAAATTAAAGGGGTTCCCATACAAGAAACGTGTTTTCTAGGCATTTTACTATAACGCCATCTATGAACTTATGACTGTATTAATTAAATTAATTATAAATGTGTTGTGTTAACTTTCACTTAGTTGGCGTAGTTGTACTAAATAAGCACGTGGCTTCTGTTTTAATAAATGTTTGGAATTAACACGGTAATATAATATAATATAATAATATCGAAATAACCGAGCTTTGCTCGCAATTTTTTTTTTGTTTTTTTATTGGTAATACGTGTTTTATTTTTTGGCTCCCAATAATAGTTTTCTCACAAAAGTACAAACTTGGAAAAATTAATCATCTCGTCTGGACTCGAACCGGGGTCCTTCTGATTGCTATCCGATCGATCTCCCACTGAGCTATCATAACAATGTAACAATGGCGAAATTTTCCTTCATATTCTAATTATATTGTAGGAGCTTTCATTATTTGAAAACAGGGATAAAACAACATTTTCTAAAAATGGAAATCTAGCTAGATTGATTTATCAACAAGAAACGTGATTTCTTTCATATTTTTGGCTCGATTTTATAAAATATTGTAATGTGGTACGGAATCAGAACCCTACGAGTGCAAGTTCGACTTGCACTTGGCCAGTTTATTAGATCGTGATTTTTCAGTAGTCGGGTTTTCGTTTTTAAACTTATTTTTTATTTAAGGTATTTTGGGGTTTTTACATAAATGTATTCAAGCATACAATTATATAGATACTCACATAAATACCTATCAACAAACAGATAACCCTCCCTTTTGCTTCTATGCGACTCCGTAGTCGGGTTAAACATTAGTCTTCTTGACTTTTTGGGATATATCTCGCAAACGCTACGCTTAACAAAAATATGATGTACCAAACACTACCTTCATTTTAAAATCCCGATTTAACGATACCACACACAATGGGGTTGGGGTGAAATTTTGTTTATCTTAATTTTGTGCCCCCTAGAGGGCGCCACATTCAATTTAATGTAACGTCACATAGCCTATAACCAGAAAACAAGCAACGCTTCCAACTACACCTCATTTGTCAATTTATTATTCGTAGTTCAGAAAGTATGAAGGAACAGATAAACATACATACATACATACCCACATACCGGTCAAAAACATAACACTCTTATTGCTTCGCCGTGTTCGGGTAATAAGCCACGTATTAACAATCTCTTATTAATATTCTATTTTCAACATTAAACAAGCAACTATCGCCTCGTATTATTTTATAAACCGTAACTTTGTTCAAGAGAATCGCTGAACCGTTTACAGAAAGTAGATACAAATGCATTTAAAACTTCAGCAAATGTTCGTGGACGGACAATTTTTGTTAGTTGTGTCCTGTTGCAGTTATGATGATGCCATGACAACCTGGACACCGTAATTGGAGTAGATAGTCCTATGTCATAAAAGTAAAATAAGTTATTAGAGTCGATTCTGTCGAAACTTTAAACTAAATTTGACAGTATTGAAAATCATGGTTATCCTAGAGTACAGAAAAAATTTCTATGACCGTAGATGTATTTATACATTGTTACACACAATCTAACATTTAACAGAAACTACGAAACAGTTGTCATAGATGGCGCCACCAATGCATAATTGGTTAAAATGCAATCCATTAGTTTTGTCGTATTCATAAGATCGTACCTGTGTATCGTGTGGTTTAGTTGTTTACAGCTCCTGGGGATGTTCCCCAGAAGAATCGGGATCGAATCCCGTCGGTACGGTGTTAAATGCGTTTAGTTTGGTCATGCCTCTGACATGCCTTGCCTTTAAGCGGCCAACAAACTCTGACAACAGGGCTAGTAGACATTCAGCCTATACGAAACGCAGGCACGCAGTTCATATATCGAATAGTGAACAACAGATGAGATAGTGTTCGATCGCCAATCGCTTATTATTCTATTCTAACGTCTAAAGTACCTATGACCAGCGAACGTGTATGGAGGCGCTCATGAGTGTAGAAGAAGCTAAAGAGGTATGTTAAGATCGTAACATGTGGAAAGAAGTCGTCACTATCTACCCCAACGGCTAAAAAAGCGTTATTCTATGTACGAGTATGTTCTAATATAAATAACAACAATCATACATTTCTTCGTAATCCGTTGCAAACCTTTGTAAGATACAAACAAACCACCCAGTTACCATCCGATCCCCCGAAGTAACGGGAATCTAATATGAAGGCCGCAAAACCGACGTTTCCGGACCAAGTACCAAGCTCGGACTCTTCATGTACAGACCAGTGACTGATCTTGTCAGCTTATTATAAGACTTTGTTGCGACTGTAGCAATGGCTGAGTCGGACTTGCGATCGAGAGTTCGTGAGTTCTATCTCATTGTCCTACCACCATGCGGGGGATTTTCTAACGATAGTTTTCTACACCGTAGGGTCATTGTGAAATAAGCACACATTCATGTTTCGATGGTTGCTGAGCATCCAGACTAATATTATAAATCGTTTGTAATCGTATTACTCTTACTGTTTGTTACCTAATCTCGTCTAAACGGACGATCCGATCTTACTGAAATTTAACAAAGAGAGAGATATTTTATGGAATGAGGATGAACATAGGCTAGAATTATGATTTTTACGCATGACTTAAGTAACTCAGGTCACACAAGAGTTGATTGGCGGAGCTGTACAGTGAAAACGTTCTTGGTGTATGTGAACAACGTCGCGGGTATCAGCTAGTTTTAAATAAAACGTAGAGTGTAACCTCCAGTACTGTCCCCACAGTAGCTGTGTTTCCTCAGCTGCGCACACAAAAGCCGGGTCCTGGATTATGCACGCCTCGCGGTAATTGATAGTGTGAGAACTTTATCTAATTTGTGGTCATCTTACTTGAGAACTTGCCTTTAAGTTATTGTTTTAGAGGACGGTGCTTATTAGAACATGATCGTTTTATATTTAAACAGGGAGATCCGTTGGCGTAAGGGTTAGGAGGCTTAACTTCTTAGCAAAAGGTTGTCGGTTCAAATTCCAGCACGGGTTGACTTTCACAGGTGTTAGGAGCATATTATATTCATGTTCCGCCTGATTTGCTACCAAAAATTAGCTTACCAATATCAATGAGTAAATTTACCGTCATAACCTTAGGATGTTCCGGCAACTTACAACCCTTAAGAGTCAAAGTATTCTAAAACTTTTTATACATACATACAATCACACCTTTTTCCCGTTGGGGTAGGCAGAGACTACTTCTTTGCACATGCTACGATCCTTTGCTTCTTCCACTTTCATGAGCGCCTTCATACATGCTCGCCGGTTATAAGTACTTTTGACTTAGCCTTTCTTTAAAACGTCTCCGATCTGGTCGTGATGCGTTCACCTAGGTCGACCTCTACCGGCTGCCCCATTAACATTCGTGTCATAAATCTGTTTCGTCAGTCTTTCTTCAACCATCCTCTCTAGAAAACTCTTTATGGACGCACAAAATTATTTTTTTCAATATAATTTAAAATAAAATAAATTATTAAAAAAAAAACCGACTTCATAACCACAAATAGACACTCAAAAGCGAAAAGTAAATTACTTAATATAATTATTATGAGCGCTATCCACTTTTCTATTTGAAGTCGGTGCCAGCCAAGTCTAATAGGTAGTAGATAGATACTACCTACATTTATCTACCTATATAAATATATTAAGTAATTTATTTTTCGCTTTTGAGTGCCTGTTTGTGGTTATGAAGTCGGTTTTTTTTTTAAATAATTTATTTTACCCTTTTTAGTGCAAAACTAGTTTTAATTAAATTATATGCATGTATAAAATTTCGTGTCTGGGCCGTTATAAACTGACGGATATATACTTTGTGAAAATTTCAAGTATAAACTTATTAAGGTTAAGTCTTCTTAACCGTAATGAGTTTATACTTGAAATTTTACAGATCTGTAAATTGCGCACATATTATAGACACACGGATAGACGGACGGACGGACGGACGGACGGACGGACGGACGAACGGACAGCAAAGTCTCAGAAAGTGTTCATTTGGTACCCTTTGGGTTCGGAACCCTAAAAAATTGACTAGTGCATATTTTCACGCGGCATTTGAAATGCCGCGCTAGTAAAAATATCCACTAGTCATAATGATGTCATCCAGGTATCAAAGCTATGTCCAAAATGGCCCTGTGCAATAGAAGCATCTGACACACACGATAATTAACTGTCTATTTTATTACAATAATTCCAAATACTTTTGTAACACGGACTAGTTGTTTTCCAAAATGAATATTAAAAAGTATTATTTGCGATTATTAACATTAATCGCCGCCATATGGCCGACATATGGACGACATGTCATGTCAAAAAATATTAGGTATGCTTAAAAACGTTGCACCCTAACAAGACTTTGCCCGGTAGAACATTCCTGTGAAGATAAATTAATTCTCCCCACCTTTGTTTCTATCTCGCTCACAGTTACTATAAGAATATCTGTCAAAAACCAAAATCAACGAGAAGAAAGATGTAAAAACATTATTCAAGGTCATATTTTTTAGTCTTCATAAGTAAGTATATGCAATAGCATTCTCCATTGTGTATAATCTTCTTGGGACTCTTCTTCTAAAACCATTACATTCTCCTATATTTGAGGTATTTATCTCTATATCTCTGGAGATACTAATCAGATCTCGATGAAATTACAATGGGACCACCTCGGAAACGTACCCTACCTATTAAAAAAATAATCATTTGAATCCGTTCACAATTGACGGAGTAATCGCGTAACATACACACAAAAAAAAACATTCAGGCGAATTGAGAACCTCTTAACTCTTACCTCTCGTTACTTTGCTGAGTGTATTGTTTTGTTACGGTAGGTGACATACGACCACGGCTATCCTCTGAACACCACTACGAATATATATAAAATACAATAAAATATTTATTACAAGTTAGTTGTTTGTAAAATACACGATACATATTGATTCGTTTGTACATTGCGATCTCAGATGAGAATATTTTCTTGTTTCATACTTTTTAGAGAGTGATTTTTCAGTAGTCGGGTTAGTTTTTGAACTTATTTTTTATTTAAAGCATTTTGGGGTTTTTGGATAGTTGTATACATGTAAACATGTCAACATACTTACATACATACACAGTGATCAACAAACACATACACAACCCTCCCAACTGCTTCTTTGCGACGCCGTGGGGTAAAAATTAGTTTTCTTGACTTCGGCGGGATATATCTCGCCAACACTACGCCCTACAAAAATATAATGTAGTAAACCCTACCTATCATTTTAAAATCCCTATTCAACGATACCACACACGATGGGGTGGGGTAAGATTTTTTTTTTTGTTTTGGACTTCGTCCCCTCTAGGGGGCGCCACATTCAATTTGTTGTGACGTCATATAGCATATAACCAGCAGACAAATACGACGCGTCCAACGATTCTTCATTTGTCAAATTATGATAAGTGGTTTAGAAGTTATGAGGGAACAGATGAGCATACATACGAACATACATACATACCCACATACCGGTCAAAAACATAACCCTCCTTTTTGCTTTGCCGTAGTCGGGTAAAAAACATAAGCCTTGAGACGTAAAGATGTTGAGTCTCACATGCCCTGTAATTTATTTGGACACCTTGCCATTTCAACGGAAAAACATTACATACTTACAACACCTATTTCATGGCTGAAAATTAATTGGCAAAGTGGTGGTACCGCCCGGTGGACTAGCAGCAGTCCTACCCCTACAAGATCAACAAAAAGTCATCAAAATAGCTCGAACGTTTTGTAAACACAGCTTGCTATAATAAACTCATCCATTCGTCACGCCAAGTTTTAACCTAACTTTAACCCACATTCATACGTAACTTTGTTTTGAAATAATTAACGCAGTGTCCCCGGTTATATTGAATCTCTTTGTTCTCGTTCAGTTTATAATATATCAATTAAGACATTCGTTAGTTGTTAACTGTAATATTGTTTAGAAAAGTTAGTTAGCATACTGTTTTTCAGTACGTTTGTGAAATAAAATACAAAGTTAAATTACATTTCCGTATGAACTAGGTGAATGGGTCTGTATAATATATTGAATTAAAACGTTTCTAAATAATAAATAGTGGTGAGTCTACGCCACTGTTTCATATTTATGAAACGATTATGCTTATAAGGATAGAAAAGAATGTTGAAAAAACTGGCCAAGTGCAAGTCGGACTCGCACTCGTAGGGTTCCGTAACACAGTCAAGTATTCCATAACTATGATTTTTCGCAACTACATAATTAACTTTGTTTTTCATAGTGTTTGTATGAAAAACAAAGTTATCTTTGCGGTCGCCATATCTCAAAAACTGCTGACTGTATCTCGTTCAAACCAATTTTCGTTGTTAGTTTCTATTGAGAGCTACAGCATATATTTTTTTTAGATTTTTCACTCCCATACTTTAAAAGTTAGAGGGGGGGGACACACATTTTACCACTTTAGACGCGCCTATCTTTCAAATGATTGACTTTGAAAAAAAAAATGATTTTAGGAACCTCAATGTCATTTTTGAAGACCTATCTATAAACACCCCACACGTATAGGTTTGAAGAAAATTTTTTTTTTGTTTCAGTTCCATGTATGGGATGCCCCCCCTTAAACTTTTATTTTTTTTACTTTTGTATAAAAATCGGAAAGCGGTTCACAGAATACATCTTCCTACCAAGTTTCAATTCTGTAGTCTTAACAGTTTCGGAATAAAATGGCTGTGACATACGGACGGACGGACAGACAGACAGACAGACATGACGAATCTATAAGGGTTCCGTTTTTTGCCATTCGGCTACGGAACCCTAAAAAATGTGTGTAACTGGGTAAAATTGTGTAGGAAGCTATAAAACGTCGAAACACATTGTGGATTATGGATAAACTTACGGAAGCCAAAATTAATCCAATATTTTGACAATTGAAGTTTTGAAGACGCCATAATGCTCGGTGCCTTGGGTTCAACGTAGCAGCATCGTAACGTTGAAATTATAACAAATCCGCTAAAACTCGATACCATTACGCATTCCGGAGATAAAGGGTCTTGACAGACGGACATACGGACAATCAGACAGACAGACGGATATACAGACGGACAACAAAGTGATACTATAAAGGTTTCCTTTTTAGGGTTCCGTTCCTCATAGAGTAAAATAGGAACCCTTATAAGATCACTTTCTTGTCCGTCTGTCTGTCTATCTGTCCGTGTGTCACCACCGATTTTTTCAGGAACGGGTGGACCTAGCAAGTTGAAATTCATACCAGATACTGAAATCTATAGTCCTTATTAGATGTATAAAAATCAAGGTCCTGAGTCAACATTATAAAAAGTTTATATTTGGCAAATTTAGATTTTCGTGAAAACTTGTAAGTACCAAAATTTACCTTAATTTTCAATTTTTTTTATTATTCGGAAATTTTTCTTTACTTGTGCTATAAAACCTTGCTTTTAACCAAAATTGACAATAGGGAATATGCATGATTTTTAGTGTTCCGTAGCCGAATGGCAAAAAACGGAACCCATGATAGATATAGAACATACATTCGCCATGTCGGTCTGTCTGTCTGTCCGTCCGTATGTCACAGCCATTTTATTCCGAAACTATTAGTACTACAGAATTTAAACTTATTAGGTGGATGTATTCTGTAAACCGCTTTCCGATTTTTATACAAAAATAAAAAATATAAAAGTTTAAGGGGGGGCATCCCATACATGGAACTGAAACAGAAAAAAATTTTTTTGTTCAAACCTATACGTGTGGTAAGTCCATAGACTTAATAGGTCTTTAAAATTGACATTGAGGTTCCCAAAAAATTTTTTTTTTTCAAAGTCAATCATTTAAAAGATAGGCACGTCTGAAGTGGTAAAATGTGTGTGTCCCCCTCCCCCCCTCTAACTTTTAAAGTAAGGGAGTGAAAAATCTAGAAAAAATATATTCTGTAGATCTCAATAAAAACATTCAACGAAAATTAGTTTGAACGAGATATAGTCAGCAGTTTTTGAGATATAACGACCGCAAGTATAACTTTGTTTTTCATACAATTACTATGAAAAACAAAGTTAATTTTGTAGTTGCGAAAAATCATAGTTATAGAATACTCTACTGTGTTAAGGAACCCTACTAGTGCGAGTGCGACTTGCACTTGGCCAGTTTTTTTAAATATTTTTAATTTACTGATCGCATCCATTTAATACAGTAAAAATATTAAATAATACTGAAAGTGTTCAAATTAAGCTAAAAAAAAAATAGTTCTAGTATTGAAAAAATATGAGGTATCTAAAACGCTGCCAAAATTTCGCGCGCCTATGTGACGTCACAGTGCACCGCACGGTGTCAATAGATAAAATCTTTTTATTAGAAATAGTACGTATTCGTACAACAGGGCATAGTATTTCTATGAATAAGATTAAATCTGTGGAGACCATGTGGTGCCCTGTGACGTCACTTTCTAATTGACAAGTGGTGATGTGTTTCGCAAATTAAACTTTTCCACGCTTTTTTTGCATTTTTCATATAATATTTTAACACATTTAAGAGTATTTTATTTATGAAAAAATGTTTAACAAACTACACCAGAACAATAATGATTCGAAAATAAATTATTTCAAGTAAGTATACTACATGCATATTCCCTATTCTAGGTCAACCGGAAGTACCCTATAGGTTTTGGGTCGAAAACCTATAGGGTACTTCCCGTTGACCTAAAATCATGAAATTTGGCAAGAAGCAAGATCTTACATTACAAACAAAGGAAAAAATCAAAAAAATAAAAAAAGTTGAAAATTACAGGGTGTCCCCATACATACATTACATAGTATATGCCACTTGGCCGGCTTTTATTATTTCCTTTTAAGGTACGGAACCATAATTATTCTGTTACGACTTTGTATTGGTAATACTTTTGCTGTCCGCCTGGAGAGGTACCATCACTTTGCGAATTAATTCAGACGTTAACTAGGAATATATTTCGGTTAGAATGCCAGTGTCCAGTAAAATTACAGGGCATGTGGGACTTATGTCTTGAGAAAACAGGCGCAGTGCAGTGACATGCAAAATTCTGGCTATCCAGAACTTTGCATGCCGCTGTATCTGTAATAGGTAGACGTCATCGCTTACATCAGGCGACCGTCGTGCTTATCTCATATCATAAAATATACTCTAATTGAGACACTAGGAAAGCGCTTATGGCTCTTATTTCTTTGTCCACAGGAGGAGTGTGGTCTCTCCGCAACCTCTCAATCTCCGTCCCACGAGCGGTGCTCTCCGGCGAGGGAGAGTCGGTGGTCCTCCGCTGTTCCTACGACCTGGAGGGAGCGGCTCTCTACTCTATCAAGTGGTACCGAGCAGAGACGGAGTTCTACCGCTACGTTCCGAGGGAGATGCCGCCCAGTCTGGTCTTCCCGCTGCCTGGGACTTTGGTTGATGTAAGTTTTTTTTAAATATTTTACTAGCTGTTTCTCGCGACTTAGTTCACATACACCACGAATTTCATCACTGGAAAGCTCTGTCAATCAACATTCGTGTGATTTGAGTTATTTAAGTATTGTGCGAAAATAGTGTCTTCAATTTTCACAAAAAGTAGCCTACGTTCATCTTCATACTATAAAGCAT
The DNA here is from genome assembly GCA_954871355.1 of Cabera pusaria. Classification (NCBI taxonomy): domain Eukaryota; kingdom Metazoa; phylum Arthropoda; class Insecta; order Lepidoptera; family Geometridae; genus Cabera; species Cabera pusaria. The sequence continues at coordinate 737,836 of OX940911.1, forward strand.
CTCCTTGTTAATTTTCAGTAAAATTGGATCGTCCGTTTAGGCGTGATTAGGTAACAAACAGATAGAACGTTTTTATAATACAAGTCTGAATACGCTAGTGTTTGACCACTATCTTGCCTGGTGGTAAGCGATGATGTGGTTGAAAATGATGAACTTGGTTTGCCTAGAATACTGTGACTCTCAAGGGCTGTGTGCTGGCTGCTGTTTACCTTAAGATTATGGCAGCAGGTTTTCTCCTTGATTGTGGTAAGCGACTTCTTGGTAGCAAGACATAGCGCCTCACTCATTATAATTTATCATGAGTATGAGCCGCTCGCCGACAGCACTCGTACTTGCCACTGATGAAAGAGTGCGGACTGCTCCGAAACCAATCGCACGTTGCCATCGACTTTCGACCTTATTACGTGAGTCATACCGTTCTTTAGTTTAATTATGTTCACAATATTTAATCATATTTCATGATGATGTATTCGAAATTATATTCGTATATTTGACGTTATATGGAAAGGCCAAGTCAAAAGTAAAAAACTGGCAAGCATATATGAAGGCGCTCATGAAAGTGGAAAAAGCAAAGGGGGATGTTAGGATCGTAGCATGAGGAAAGAAGTAGTATCTGCTTACCCCAATTGAAAAAAGGCGTGATTTTATGTATGTGTATGTATGTATTGATGTGTTTGTCCCCAGCTTACGCAGTCCGACCATCAACAAGTGCGGGTGGTGAACATGCACCGTCAGCTCAGCGGGGAGTACCAGTGCGAGGTGTCAGCGGACGCTCCTCTCTTCCACACCGACATACGATCCGCTCCACTTACTGTCGTTGGTGAGTACACTTTAAACCCGCTTTTTAGGGTTCTGTACCCAAAGTCTACAAACGGGTTGCGTTATCCGTTATTACTGAGAGTCCGTCCGTATGTCCGTCTATCCGTCTGTCAGAATTAGAACAACTATCAATCCAACCCGTCTTACAAATTGACTGGCCCCGAACATCATGCTAGAATTTGGCGAACCGATTGGCGACATATCATTATCTAGTGCATGGTTTAAACCATGGCTGAATCCATTCAGGCTGAAGAACTATAGTAAGGTTTAAAACTTTACTACGTACTTTACCTATGGACACAGGAAGGCAACAATTTAATGAACTTCCCGTTGGTGACACTGAAATTCACGTATGCTCCTTTTAATTTGACCAACTGCTGCTGGTGACCCAACGTGTGTAACAATGACATGTGTTTTATTACTGTGCTAAATAACAATTGCTCCAATTGAATGTTTTCTCTTCTTACGTAACTTTCCAGACCCTCCATTCCGGGCCCCTCACATCACGATATCTGGCAGTAGCTACGCGCGCGGCGACACACTGCGCGCTAACTGTTCCGTGGACGAGTCCTACCCCGCGACCAACGTCACTTGGATTATTGATGAACACAAGGTTAGTAGTTTAGAAAGATAGGAGATAGATAGAAAATTCTTTGTTTCCATACCTCAGTACTTCAAAATAACATACAAGGCATTAATTTTATTAGTGTAACAATGGGCGGCCTTATCTGGCCTTTTGATGGAGAGGACTCATAGAAAAATACAATAGACGGAGGTGTTTCTAATATAAAAATGTTAAAACTAATATAACTACTAACTTTACACAAAAAAAAAACCTATTTATAAACTTCTAATCTGTTTGCTAATGTAAAATAAAACTAAAGAATGAACTATGGCTAAAAATTAAGCACACACACACACACACACACACACACACACACACACACACACACACAAAATCTAGAATTTAGGTCGCCTTCTGCTGGAAGAGTGAGCTAGCGACATTATCTCTTTAAATGGCGAAACTAATGCGTTGCCCGAGGTACGCGCCAGCTCATTGGTCGTGGGAGACATCTTATAGGAGTGTGGAGAGCTGCCTTACAAAAAAACACGTGCTTGTTGAACCCACGGGCTTATTGTTTCGAACCCAAACGTAAAATAAGTGTAAAAACGTGTTTGCAGTTGCGCTGAAATTGTGAAATAGTATCTTTAAATGTTTGTATTATTTATTATTTTGCAGATTTTCGTAAGAGTTTCGTTCCTAAAAAGTGTCAGCAGGTCCTTATTACAGAGAAGTATTAAAATATCTTTTTCATAACAAGATTTTCATATGATTATTTTACAATATTCTCTAGAGGTTGTTTTTGGTAAAGCGAAACGAAACGTCGTAGCTACTTGTACAATAAGCAAATCTAGGTTACCTCTGGAGTTTCTGAGCCATGTTACTAAGGACCAAACATCTTCACAGTGGTTCTGAGAATTTTCTTCAAAGAAAACCAAACAAAAAATATAAATACCATAAATACCAAACATCTTGAATAACTTATAGCACTAAAAGAATCAAGGATCAAAAGAAAAGAAACACATGAAATGTATATTAAAGAATCACTTGAGAATTACGACTGAATCAAATTAAAATAGCGCCTGTTCCCAACTATATGTTCAAACAAATTAAGTTCTCCAAGGTCATTTTCCAATTAAATATCCATTGAAACTTAAATTTAATTTCCCGCAAAAGCAAACCTTTCTCTAAGGATAATAAAAAACCCGGGCAAAGTTGAGAACTTGTATTTTTATTGTATCCCGGGGGTTGGAAACAATGGTGTATTATTCATAGATTCTATTCATTAAGAAGAGGGTTATTTTGTTTTTTGTTGTTGATCGACTATTTTGAGAGCTCACTACGGAGTGAAATGATGGCTTTGATGTAACGAAATATGCTTTTGTGTTGTTTGCATTCAGGTTTTGTTTTTTCTTTTCACTTTAGGGTGAAGAAGTGTTGATATCAATCGGTTTTTTTTTAGGTTTATGTCTTAGTTTTATAGAAATATCTAAAGTATCTCTATTTCTTAATTCTATTTTACTATCAATTTAATGTTATACTAGCCTCGTTGCCTCTTGGCTACTTGCCTCGTGGCTTCACCTGCTTCAAAAAGTATCGTTCAAAAGTATCCCATATGTTATTCCGGGTTATAAACTATAATATGCGTGCCAAATTTATGTCACCATATCATCGCTTACCAACAGGCGAGATACTGATGGAACGCTAGCCTATAGGATATTTAAGAATCATCATCAAAGAATCATCCAAACCCGTTCGGCTATTTTTGTGTGATTAATTTTTACACATAATATGAGTAGGATGAATATTCTTGACTATTTAAGCAATAAGATCGTTGAAAAAACTATTATAAAACAACCGACTTCAAATGCCGCGCTATTAATTTTCAGTGCCAAGTTTGAGGTGTTAATCTCCATATATCCATATCTCTGGAGATATTTATCAGATCTCGATGAAAGGATATTTCCTTTACAACAAAAAAATAATAATTAAAATAGGTACATAAACAACGAAGTTAGCCGCGAACAAACTTAAATAAAATAAATATTTACGGTCAAATTGAGAAACCTCCTTTTTTGAAGTCAGTGAAAAATTATCAATAAGCAATATCAAATCGCAAGCATTGAGAGTGGCTTGTATTTCAAACAAAAACATAACCCTGTATTTTCTCCAACTCAGATAGCAGAAACGATCTCGTACCGCTCTCAAGACATGGACTTCAAGGAGAGGCCAGCATTCAGCCAGCTGGAGATCTCTATCCTGGAAGCCGAGCACTACAAGATGGGGCTGACGTACACCAGCTCCAACCTGCACAGAGCTTACCAAGACCACTACGTGTACAGCCGGGAGATGGATAAAGAGGAGCCAGAAGTTCTCAGGTAAGACAAGTTTCGGGACCAGTGGTGTAGTGGAAGAATGGTCGAATTTGACGCTAGAGGTACCGAGTTCAATCTCCGCCCAGCACCAATGGATTTTTCTATCGAAACATTTAAGTGCGCTTTTTACAGTAGCCCTCTGGTGACGGAAATACATCCTTAAGAAACCCCAAGTCCCGCATGGTGGAAGGACACTATATAGTGTCCGCCTGACCAGTTACTACCCTCATGTTAGAAAATCTGACGCCAAACATCATATATTTTCCGGTGGCTTTCCATGAGAGCCAGTTTCAATTATAGGCCTAGCATGCTACGATCTTCAACCGCATCATCACTTTTAGCAGGTGAGATAGTGGGCAAACGCTTGCCTACATGATAAAATAATTGTTTCCTTTTCACCTGACTGTCTCCCGAGTGATTAACTCTTAGATCCTAATGGCTTGTCCAATGGAAGACGTACCTCTCATGGGTCTATGAGTCATACAATTTTTGAAAGCCCTGTTGATTTAAAGGCAAAAAGGTGTATATGGCTTGACTTCTAAGCGAGAGATCGCTGGTTCGAATACTAGCACGGGTGTTCGTCCAACGGTGGTAGGAGCATATGATATCGATGTTCCGCCTGACTTCCTATCAAAAAGTAGCTTAACACCATCAAGGACAAAATCTGTCGCCATAACCTTATAGTGTTCCGGCAGCACACGAGCTTGAGTGTAAGAGTATTCTAGACATAGCGTGTTCACCAACTACAACCACATCATCGCTGACCACCAAGCAAGCTAGTGGTCAAATGCTGGCTTGTAAGATTTTTTTTTATGTTAGATAGGCTAGCGTTTGACCACTATCTCACCTAATTTTAAGTGCCTATGCGGTCGACGATGTAGCACGCCTACCTAGTAGATACCTGTTCACTCGCGAATTAAAGACCACCGGGTTGTAGCTATCACACATAACACAGACACATTTTTTGTATTAGACTTCTTGCGATCTCTACCAATATTTTTAAATCAAACGAGAGATCGAATGTACCTTAGTCACACCAAAACTATATAGAGTGTTACTTATTTGGTACTTCTCTTTCATATTAAACAAAGTTATAATTGATATACACTAAAATCCTAACTTCAGAACTCGAACCTTCCGCGCGGAACAAATATCGAAACTTTACGGACATTTCTAGAAGTTCTGCTTTTTGCTTTAAAACTTTATGGGAGGAATATTGTTGTCACTTATAAAATTCAATAAACAGACATATTGTTTCTATAGAAATACCGGAATAAAATAATATCTCTTCAATATATAAAAACTGGCCAAATACAAGTCGGACTCGCACTCGTAGGGTTCCGTACCACACTACAGTATTTTAAAAGACCACTATCATTTTTTGCCAGCAAGAAATAATATGTAATTAATAAACATTTTATTTCTTATAACGCCATCTAACCTCTGACAAAGGTGTTAGGGATTGACATTTCAATAAAACGCCATCTATGGGACGTTTACCTAACTAAGCGTTCATAGATGGCGTGAAATGCCGAATGAACATGTATCTTGTATGGGGACCCTCTATTGTTTTTAACTTTAATCTGTTTTTAGTATTTGTTGTTATAGCGACAACAGAAATACATCATCTGTGAAAATTTCAACCGTGTAACTATCACGGTTCATGATATACAGCCTGGTGACAGACAGACGGACAGACAGACAGGCAGACAGACAGACGGACAGCGGAGTCTAAGTAATAGGGTCATGTTGCCGCTGTGCGCGCGCATCGTTAATATTCACACTCATATTCTTTTCCTAACCTTAGGAAGTATACCTATCAAAGATCTGATATCAATCCATGTGAACTAATGCCCGGTTCCTATTACATACGAACGGATCGTTTTACTTACGATCGGTTAAATTTGACACGAGACGTAACATTCTTGTGTCAATTTTCACCGATCGTAAGAAAAATGATCCGTTCGTATGTTATAAGAACCGGGCATAAGAGAACTACAACTCAAAAAATGTTCTTGCAGAAATCAAAAACAACTGCTCTCCTGAAAAAATTGTCTCTGCTTTCAAATCTCAATCAATTCTGATTTCGTTTTTTTGTCCTTGTCTAACTCTTTCTTCTCTATAGATACACCCTGGTGCCCCCTCCCTCTGGGCAGTTCACGCTGACCTGCGTGGCAACCATCTTCGACATCTATGCGAGGAAGAGCGAACCGATCTACATAAAGGAAGACGCACCCCACCCAGCTTCTGTCACCGGTGAAGATTCTTCAGGTCAATTCTTTTTTCATTGTGTTGTGATGTAATACATGTAAGATTAATGGATTTCAAGTATGGGTTTTGTGAAGATAGTGGTCAAGAACTACCTACCCAGTTCGGTGTATAAAACGGCTCACGATTTATAGTTTGTTGAAACATGAATGTAAAATTGGTCATCATCGTCATCATAATCAGCCGGTTTTAGTCCACAGCTGGACATAGGCCTCTCTCAAGTCACGCCACTGAGTCCGATCTTCGGTTCATTGTTTGCAGTCACTGCCCATAGCTTTTCGAATGTCGTCGCTCCACCTGGTCACAGGGCGTCATACGCTACGTCTGCCGATTCGCGGTCTCCACTCTGAAACCAATGGCTATCAGTCCTACGGCTCATATGACCAGCCCACGGCCACTTCAGTTTGCTAATCCGTTGAGATATATCGATCTCTTTTAAAAAAAATAATAATAAAAAGGAGTAAAATTGGCAGAACTTGGATGACCGCTACAACCCTCAAGCTAGAAAATCTGTCACTAAACATCGAATGTGTTCCGGCGGCTATCCTTGAGTTCCCATTCTAGGCCTAGCGTGCTACCATCCTCGATCATATCATCACTTACCAACAGGTGAGATAGTAGTCAAACGCTAGCCTATGTAATGTAAGAAGAAAAAAAATTGGCAGGAGATTCAAGACAAAGGCAGATTCATGTTGCGTTATTTTTAAGGTTTCTTGATACAAGGAAAGGACGTTCGAAACTCTACGGTAGAGATTTGGAATATGTATGGTTGCCGCAACACTATATTAATATTGCAAAAGGTTGTGGCAAATATTTCACAGTCAGTTCTTGTCGATGGTTTGGCATATCTGAACAACCTTAAGTACTTTCTGGTTTATAATATACTGGATCCTTAACCCGTAAAAAATATATTGGGCGTTGCTATTTTATGACTTCTCTTTATGGACCTTTTGGGTTAACACACTAATGGAATCACAAGTAATAATTTAAACTCTTCGTAGAGCCATTTTATTACATACTTATAATCGAATTATTATCATTGTCTACACTTACACACAATAAACTACACTTATACAAATTGAGAAAAATAATATTTGATTTAAGCAGTGCGACATCCATCGTCGGATTTGAAATTTGTAATGATTTCATCCGAGTGATTGACTTCTAAATGGCTGGAATCAAACGCTATAGTCTGGTGTCCGTTTGAAGCAAAGTATGTGTAGTCAGTAGAGAAAATTCAGAAAAAGTTAATTCGTTGGTCTTATTACAAGCGTTATGGGTATTTTGTTGGATACCCATTTGTGTATCCTAGTGCATTTTACTTGGAATGGTGGGTTACAACACATTAGAACTAAGGCGCTTGATATCTTTGACTGAGTATATTCTAAATGTCATGCTTGGGCGAAAGAATAACCCTACATTGTTAGAGAAGATAAAGATAGCAGTTCCGGACAATTATATAAGGGCTCGACGCCATGATTTGTTGTCGGTACCGTGGTGTCGGACTGAGCTAGGCCGCCTTGCTCCTCTATCACGCGCTCTTCGGTTACTCAACGCCGTGGTACACCAATACCAGGATCTAGACATATTTTCCTGTAGAGAACACGAATTTCGCAGAGTGGCAATATCGTATGTGGAGACGTATGCATGCATATATAAATAAATAAATTATAATAACTTTGTTTATTCTAATATGTACCTATATGCTCCTAAGCACCTAATTAGAGTAGTTAGTTTAATACAATAAGCTTTAATGGTCGAATTGGGCAACTGTAATGGCCATTTAAAGTATTAATATGAATAAATAAATAAATAAATAAAATAAATAGATATCACAGATGGCGCCACCAATGCATACTTGGTTAAAAAGCAATCCATTAGTTTCGTCGTAAAATAACATTGTACTGTGGCTGAGATGGTTACAGAACCTGGACATGTTTCCTAGGAGCACGGGTTCGAGTCCGGTCGTTACAATGAAATGTTGGATTGTGTGTGTGTAAAACAAAGTACAAAAATAAAAAGTGTGTAACACTTAAAGAAACATATAATACACTAATACTACACTAATTTAAGATTCATGAGACATCAACCACAAATCGTCCGCAACTGGATGTAAGCTTATTATTATTTACTCCAGCATAGAGGAAGTCCTATACATCGTTTGCTTAAACGCGTTCTCCACTAAAGAACAAGTCTGCTCCTTTTCGATTCTGCTCCAGCGTTTGTTGATTTTTTCATACGTTCGATTAGAATACATGATATTTCACTGATATATTAAACTATCGGCGACGTGGTTCGCCACCCGTTACGTCTCGTTTCCCGTGGGGGCGGAAAGTGGGCTGCGGAAAGCCACTTTGCTACGTTGAATGTTAGAGGAGGAATGGATGATAAGATTGATGAAGTGTGCGAAATGATGAGTGAAAGGCGGATTGATGCTCTTTGTGTAAATGAGACTAAGCGGAATGGTTGCGACACCACCATGCATGGACCCTACACAGCCTACTGGTCTGGAGTTCCAGATACCAGCAGAGGTTGTCAGGGAGTTGGTGTACTGCTTTCCGCTAGAATGAATGAATGTGTGACTGACTTTGAATGTGTGAGTCCAAGACTCCTCTGAATGAGGTTGAAGGTGGGTCTAACGCGTATCTTCATATTGGGAGTCTATGCTCCACAAGATGCGCGTTGGAACGGTTATACTGCAGCCCAAGCAGAGAGGCAGGAGTTTTGGGATAGCATGAAAGATGTAATGAGTAAATGCGAACAAAATGAAAGAGTAGTAATGCTAGGCGACTTTAATAGCTGGGTAGGTGTGAAGCGTGATGGATATGAAAGTGTGTTGGGAAGGTTCGGCGATGACAGGGTGAATGAAAACGGGGAAAGTTTGCTTGAAGTATGTCTTGGGTGAAATCTTGTGGTAACAAACAATTGGTTTGACCATAAGAAGATCCACATGTATACTAAGGAAGAAGGAAGCGTGAGAAGTATGATCGATTTTGTTATAGTGGATGAAAGACTGAGAAAGAAAGTACAGGACACTCGGGTGTACCGCGGTGTCGGCGTGGGCTTAGACCACTTTCTGGTGATGTGCCAAATAAGTGGTCTCTTTAAGCGATGGCGGCATCGTGTGCATGAACCCGTTAGTGTACTGAAACGCATAAAAGTTGAGAATTTACAAGAAGAAAGTGTGAAAGATGAGTTTGTAAGTAAATTGATCGAGAAGTTTGAGTCATTAGATGAAGTGTGTGAGGTTGAAGATTTATGGAAGCCGTTTAAGGAAGGGATCGTGGAAGTTGCTGTAGAAATGTGTGGTGTAAGTAAGAGAAAAAAAGCGTGTAAATTTAAGAATGTGTGTAAAGATGTCCAAAAAGCTGTATTTGAGAAGAAGAAAGCATGGCAAGACTGGTTAGCTTCAAAAGCTAACCTAAGAATGCAAAAAGGAACGACTGAAGATGTAAGCAAGGCAAAGGAAGAGTATAAAAGGTTAAAGAATGTAGCAAAAGAGGTTGTGGATAGAAAGAAAGATAACGATAGAGATGAATTTGATAGGAGGTTATCTGACGACTTCCAGACCAACATTAAGTTTTTCTGGAAATCCATAAGGTCAGCCAGAGGAAAGCTTAATACCTCGCAACTGGACAAAGTCAGAAATCAGGATGGCAGTATTGTGAGAGGAGAGGAATGCATTCTAAAGAGATGGAAGGAATATTTTGAAAGTTTATTTGAAAAGGAAGATATGCAAGTGCCAGTGACAACTGGTAACGCCAATGAAGATGGCGATGAAAGTAATATCAGCATGGAAGAGATAATGACAGCGTTGAAAAGTATGAAATCGGGTAAGTCTGCAGGGTATGACAGGATTTCGGTCGAGATGCTGAGGGCTGGACAAGGTGTGGTAGCGAGTCAGCTGTATCGCCTTTTTAACCTTTGCTGGAGGAATGGAATTGTTCCAGAAGACTGGTGCAAAGCCGTCATTGTGCCGCTATACAAAGGAAAGGGATCACAGCAAGACTGCAAAAACTATCGCGGCATTAGCTTACTCAGCATCGTCGGAAAATTGTATGCAAAGGTACTGATTACAAGAGTGACGAATGAAACTGATAAGAAAATGTGGGATGTACAAGCGGGTTTCAGGAGAGGAATGGGATGCATGAATCAGGTCTTTTCTTTACGAAGCATAGCCGGAAAATGTTTGGCGAAACACCAAAAGGTCTATTGCGCATTCGTAGACTTGGAAAAGGCCTATGACAGAGTGGTGAGGAATGAATTGTGGTCAACATTGTCTATGTATGGGGTGGGCGGCAGTTTGATACGAGCACTGAAATCACTCTATGAGGGTTCCAGTGCTTGTGTCAGAATAAACGGAGCGTACACAGACTGGTTTAACATCGAAAAAGGTGTTAGACAGGGATGAGTAGCATCGCCAGTGCTGTTCAACCTATTCATAGACAATTGCTTGACAGATCTGAAATAAAGTGTGTACGGATTAAGAATGAATGATTTAACTATCAAATGCCTCCTATACGCTGATGATCAGGTGATATTAGCATCATCGGAGGAGGAGTTGCAAAGAATGGTTAATATTATGCATGACGCCTTAAAAAGCAAAGGGATGAAAGTGAATGTAAGCAAGACCAAAGTAATGGTTTTTGAAAGAGAAGAAAGAATGACTGATTGTTATGTGACGATTGAAGGAGAAAGAGTGGAACAAGTGAAAGAGTTTGTGTACCTAGGTTCTAAGTTTACGAGAGATGGTAAGTATGAAAGTGATATTGAGCGAAGAGTTTTGGCTGGAAACCAAGTGAGTGGGGCACTACATAACTTTATGAGAAGTCAGAACGTGTCTAAAAAAGCACGACTGGCTGTACATAGGGGAGTGTTGGTTCCCACACTCATGTATGGTAGTGAATGCTGGGTATGGCAGAAGAAACATGAAAGTAAAATTAATGCTGTAGAAATGAGAAGTTTGAGAAGTATGATCGGAGTGACTCTGATGGATAAGTTGGAGAACAGCGTGATAAGGGAATGTTGTGGTGTGGTAGAAGATGTAGTGGCAAAGATAGAGAAAGGGATGCTTAGATGGTTTGGACATCTAGAGAGGATGGATGAAGAAAGATTGACGAAACAGATTTATAAGACGTGTGTGAATGGGCCAGTTGGTAGAGGCCGACCTAGGCGAACGTATCACGACCAGATCGTAGACGTTTTAAAAAAAAGCCAAGTCAAAAGTACCTATAACCGGCGAGCATGTATGAAGACGCTCATGAAAGTGGAAGAAGCGAAGGAGGTATGTCAGGATCGTAGCATGTGGAAAGAAGTAGTCTCTGCCTACCCCAACGGGAAAAAGGCGTGATTGTATGTATGTATGTATATTAAACTATATATTTTTGTTTATATATAAACAGAAAATAATTATACTTACCAATTATTTTGTTTACAGGAACATCACCAATCTGCAGCGCACTCCTGACTTTTCTTTGCGTGTATGCAGTATTATGATCACTGAGTCGTTAAGTCACTAGTGCCCATCGATCAGCTATCGCTGTCCTTGTTTCATGTCAATTTTTGTATGGGTGTAAGAGAGATGACTATACGATTATCAGTTCTCGAAAGAGGTCTGTGAATAGAATGTGCCAAATAAAAATTGTAAGTTATTATTTCATGGTTTTAAATAAGAAATACAATAATAGGTTTAATGACAGGTTTTAGTTTTAAATCGAAGTGTACACAAAGCACTTAAAACTTACCGGTTCCGGATAAAGTTTTAGATAGTTATTTGACATATTACGCCATATACATAAAAGTTGCCAAAAATCTGGTAGATAAATGTTCCTAATAAGGCTATCAGAAGCAGTTGAAACTGACCATCAAACTATAAAATTAATAATATTGATAACCAATAAATAGAGACTGAATATTCCAGACCTCTTTCCGATATCGCTTGCTCTTTCTTTCTCAATATTAAAGAAAAGGACAGTTGTATCTAATCCTGAGGCGTAAGAAACTGAATGTTGTGATAGACATTACGTTAAATATAGACGAGGTATTTGTACTAGTTAGTTAAGATTATTATTGTATATTAATTATTTGAATGTTGCAGATTTAATAATTATATGTGAATATGTAAATAAATTCATTAGTTACCGAATTGTTGAGTTTTATTTAAACTTTGACTCTGCGTTCAGATGACCTTAAGGTATAAGGTGTAATATAACTTTTTTCGTGATTAGCACATAGCCCTTGAGAGTCAGAGTATTCTAGAGCTAACGTGTTCACCATCTTCGTCCACATCATCGCTTACCACCAGGCAAGATAGTGGTCAAACACTAGCCTATAAGATATATAAGAAATCCAAAATATAAGTTATACTAGCTGTTGCCCGCGACTACGTCCGCATAGTAATGAAAATATAAATTGCTATAAAGTTTAATGATGTTTCATATTTCAGTCAACAGAAAATGTCTATACAACATGAATAGAACAGTAGACCTCGCGTGCTCTTATAATCATGTAATAACCGACACTTTCCCCTTTCCCCTGGCTTAGTAAAGCTATTTTATTGTTTAGCAAAATAGGGGTATAAGTTTTTATCAGGTATTATTTAACGCTACAGCCAACTTCATCCCTTTTTCCCACTTTTTCCTTTTTTTTGGATTTTTTTCGTAACATCTTATGTAAAATGAATTCCTTAGTGTGTCTCTTAAATTTTATTGAAATCCGTCGATAAATAACGGTACAGAAAACTTTTACCCCTTTCCTCCTTAATCCGGCCCTGTCGCAATAGCGAATGTTTATTGAATATACCTCTGGCCAAATTTCAAGTTTGAATAAAAAAAAAATGAAAGACTTTCATACAAACTCGCGAGAGAGCTTAGACCTTAATCCGGCCCTGTCGCAAAATCCGTTCTTAGCAAATATTCACCAATAAGTACCTCTCTGCCTTTCAAGTTTGTAGTTAAAAAATGAAGGACTTTCATACAAACTTGCGAGAGCCCTTAAACCCCCTTAATCCAGCCCTGTCGCAAAATCCGTTCTTAGCGGACGTATACTAACTATAAACTACCTCCCTGCCAAATTTGATCTGTGTACGTCAAGTGGTTTTCGAGATTTCGTGATTTCCTTTCGCTATATAGAAGATGTAAGAATACCTAACAAAAACAAAATAAACCTATAAAATGATCAAATACTTTTTTTTAAATCATTTTAGTCAAGCATTTGACCACTATCTCACCTGGTGTTAAGTGACGATGTGGTGGAAGATGTAGCACACTTGGCTAGAAGATACCTGTTCACGCGCGACTTGAAGTTCCCAGATGGTACCTTTCCGGAAACACAATATTAACACACAATTAAGAAACTACATTTAAAGGAATTACTGCATGTTTCTACTTATTGAATTGCCATAAGTATGAAAGCCTGAAAAATAAATATCAGCAACATACAAATTTAATTTACATAATCCTTACGGATTCGCCAGACAGCCAGCAAGGACTTACACGTGTCAATCTTCGTACTCAAGGCATGCAAATTACTATAACAATGTATGAAAGACGCCACAACACGCGACTTGAAGGTCACTCCCCGCCCAAGTCTAATGAAGCCATTACTTGAAACTTGGAACCACAGAATAGAGTGGAAGACTTGAAACAGTTCTCCTATAGAAGACATGTTGAGATAGTCCTGCTGTGTGGATTGTACTAAAGTCATAAAGTACTTCCTACTTCCCTTTTTAGAGAAGCATGATTCCATATTAGACCGCATCGTCACTTAACGTCAGGTTAGATGGTGCTTGTTTATCTTGCGGCGGTGGATAGGTCCTGCCTACCGCAGATAGGTAGATAGGGTCGGGGTAAATAAAAGTAGATGTAGGGTCTTACTTTTATATTGCCTATTAGGTTACTCAGCCGCACAAGAGGAGCTTAACAAGAGGTTAGGAGCGGCACTGGCCTGCTAGTCCGTCCGGTGCGATGCAACCCTTTCCCACAGCTGGGAGGGTGAGCGACGAAGCTGTTGGTCAGCTCATGCGCAGCGGTGGTGAGCGGTGACGTGGGTGACGGCCAGCGTCAAGTAGTAAGTAGGCACAGGTTGTAGGTAGGTACTGCAGGTACCTAGCTCCCGGTTTAAGACCTGGAATCAACGTCGGTACGGCATAAGCGCTCGTCCTCAACTTAGCTGATCTGCCAGCGTGGAGCGTCGTGATAGGTAGGTACCAGCGGCTCACTCCGATGATTACGGTTAGGTAGAATAACCGCAGTCAGCGTACCGTGGCAGAACAGCTTACACAGTTTTATAGGCTCGTATGATAATGAAAACTCACCCCAGCGGGTCTTACAGAATACGTAGTACTTAAAAAGTGTGGAGGCAGGCGCGTGCGCGCTCCACGCCCGATCAGTAGCTAGTGGCCGAGGCAGGATTTCGAATGAGCTCGAAGCATTGGAACAATAGAAGCGGTTTTTGGGGTCCGTAGGACAGGCAACCCGAGCCATTTAGCGTTTGTTTTTAACTCACGAGTTCTGTAGGAAATCATTAAGTTTTGATTTTTAAGTAGGTATTAAGTTAGTATTAAATACGTTATATTGTATAATTTGTGTAGTTTTTATTGTAGTATTTAATATTTTTAATAAGTTTTATTTAGATGTTTTAGACTTTTATTATTTGACCTTGATTTAGTAACGGCGCTAGACGCAACGTTACAATCTGATATAAGAAAAATATCATGTACTAGCAGCCCGCCCCGGCTTCGCACGGGTAGAACATATATAGCCTACACAATTTGCATCAGTTTGTTGCATCGAATATAAAATATGAACATATTTAACAACCATCGTCATATTTCATCCAATTTACACAAAACCTTAACGAATTATGCACCTAAACCTTCCTCATAAACAATCTGGCTATTGGTGAAAACCGCATGATAATCCGTTCAGTAGCTATTGAGATTATTGCGAACAGACAGACAGACGCAGTGATGAACTTTGTTTTATAATACTTACGTATTGATATTGGACGGCCCTTTGGCGTAAAGGATAGTTACCCTGGTTCTGACCCGACGGTCGTTGGTTCTAATCCTAGCTATATACCTACCAATGAAAGTTTTATGTGCATTCATGAATCATGACTTTTCGTACAGTGGTAGTGGAATCATTAAATCTACCAAAAAGTAGCTTACCACCACGGAGAACATCTGCCGCTGTAACCTTACGGCGTTCCCCGACGCAAAATGTAGGGGTAATATACGTTTAACGTATGTATCTGTGTGTCTGTCTGTAGCATCTTAGCACCTAAACGGATGAACCGATTTTGGTTTTATTATTGATAGTTTTTTTTGTTTGATGGATGTCTTCATCGAGAGTTTTCTTAGCTTTGATTCATGAAAATTCGTTCAATCGTTATAAAATTATGAGGTTTTTTCTAGTTAATTGCGCTATGAAATCAACTTTCACAGGTCTGATCAATTCGAAATTCTTCTGCAATGATATTGTAAGAACATGGAAGCCTCCTGGACTCTACAGAATACTCAAATCCTCACCAACTTACAGCTCAGATTTTAAATGTCGTGTTTAGAGTCATTGGAAAAAGCTATTATACATAGATCAGTCAGGGTGGTTTAAAATATTATATTATATGATTATATATATAGATGAATATTATTTTATATAATAGATCATATTATTATACTATATTGACTTCAAATTGATTGTGATCGGTGGGGATCTACAGCATAGCTAAGCTTATAATAATATTTTCGAAGTAACTATGACCTAATCTGTGGTTTCACTGCAAATATTTTATTAATTTTGCGATGCGTGTTTGTGAAAATCGTGATATCTTCTAGAGTTTTCATTTGAATTATATATTGTAAAGAACAATTTTAATCTATAATATGTGGCCAAGCTAATTAACGTAATTATTTGGATAAGGATTAATACTATATACTTGAAAATAGCCTTGGAAGTTATGTAATATTTTTTAACAAAAATTTTAAGATTAAAATGGTTACTGTGAGTCAACTTTAAGAGATAGACATATGCTGTCGAGGACTTTTTTGTAGGTCTTATTAAGTTGTACAACTCTTGCATAGAAAATATTCTTCTATCTATTTTCAATTAAGCAGCGTTCGTAAGAAACGTGTTTTTTCGACCGTTTATTTGCCGACTTAGGTTGCAAATTAGGTCTCCACGAATGTACCTTTGATTTAAACGGGATAATATATAGCCTATTTTCATTCCGAAAGTCCATTCTATGTATTTGTGAAAGAATTTTTTAAATCGGTTCTGTAGTTTTTGAGCTTACTCATTACAAACATACAAAAATACAAATGTTCTCTCTTTATAATATTAGTATAGATAGATAGATAATAAATGTGTGAGCTAAGATGAGACCACCGGCGGTAGGTTTTATTAGGGCCGATATAATTAACACTAATATTAGCAGTTAGTTTGTATTAACGTTTGTAACTGCTTGGTCGAATTGGCTCGAATTCTGCACATAGATAGTCAATAGGGCAGATACACCAACAGGAGAGTAGTAGCTGACCAGACAGAAACTAAATCATGCCGGAGGTATCTTAACAATGTATTTTTTGCACTGGATGGCTGCCTGTAAAATGCGCTCATACATTTTTCGATGGAAAAAAGAGTGTGTGTACTTATGTACACGCGTTAGAAGTTATACTTCTGTGGCGTATGGAAAAAAAATAACTAAAATGCAGTAGTGATTAACGATAAATATTAAAATAAATCAAAAAGATTTTATTTAAATAAAAAAGGTTTTATTAACGTAAAAATATGACGTTAAATATGACATATACAACTTGAACATAGTCATGCCACCTAGAACTAACTTCACGGTGTAGAATTCAGGTGTCTGTATGCGCGCGCATCGTACCACCTAGAACTAACTTCACGATGTTAAATTTAGGTGTCGGTGTGCGCGCGCATCGTAAAAATTCACTTTCATCATTTTTCTCTATCGCGCCAAAAGAAGTATAACTTCAAAAATCCAGGTGCACGGCGAGATTAGAGACCACTACTACCTCTGGTGTCGAAGCCAACCGTTCTCCCATAGTTTATTTTTTTTAACTAAACATAACTGTAATTATATTCTTTATACTATTTGGTTCTTTGTTCGTTCCAATCTTAACATCTTAAGACCGAAAAAATTTTTTTTATAATTACCTACACACTAAGTTATTAGGAATGTTGTACTAAGTAACAAGTGACCTTTGTACGAAATAATATTGATTTTCAGGCATTTACTTTAAGCGAACACAGTGTTTACCGCGGGCAAACAACGACATAAAAATTGCATCCACAAAGAGAACACACATTATATTTAGATAACAAATCTTCCAAAACTGCATAGTCGCTATAAAATGAAAGAATTTAGCGACAACAAACTTTCAGAGCTTTCCCACAGACCACATAAAATATTTCAAATCTCAATAAAATAAACGAGCTCTGAAGCCAATAATAAAATCTGGAAAGTACTAAACAAATCCAGTGTCCCACTGATATAAACTTCCAAAGAATACAAATTGAACAAATCCGAGTCCCTCCATTTGTTTCACAACTAAAAATATTTCAACAAACTAATACAATCCTAGACAGTTCTCTGATACGTCTCTTATTCAATAACTGGAATGTGATATAAACTTTATTTATTGCATTTTAATGTTCAGAATTGTATAAATTCGGCGCAGCCTTGCAGTTTTCTTCGGGATATTTTTGCCCTATTACTATGACTATTAGAGTCAAAATCCTTTCGTGTTGTAAAAGAGTGGTGGTGTTGCAAGTCTTGACAAGTTTATCTTTGTGGTCGTGGAGGTTCTTATAGCTTTGATGTTAAGGTTTAGAATATAAGTTCGGGGTGTGTGGTTTAGGTGGTATTAGAAGTCTGTAGTGGTCGTTATTTCTGCACGATGAGCACTGGAGAGCCCTACTGAACGTTGGATCGGAGCCAGTGAGGTAGCTGAGGGTAGGTTACCACTACGGGAAATTTTCCACGAGTTTGTTGATGGAATACCTAATTGTGGTAAAATTGTTGGAGTTTTCGAGGGTTTTTATTAGAGTGCGAATGCTGGGAGGAGTTGTATACATTTTAAGGGCGGTTTGGTGGTTTCATTTAATTTTGCTGCCGTAATGCTGCGCTATGTTTTGTTCGTTGGGTTGATTATACTTTAAGAATTTACTCCTCTAAGAATCGATTTTCATATAAGGCCCCCGGTACGATGGGTAGCGAAAGATCACTATCTCACTTGATGGTATGTGGTGATGCGGTTGACGATGTAGCGCGATTAGCCAAAACATAATTCAAAGAATGTGCACTATTATTGGTTCATTTGAAGGTGTCCGTTGGTAAGCTTCAGTAACAAATACTATTAAGTAAAATTTAAATTATATACATACTTTCAGTATTATAAAAGCTGCGTTTGTATATGACACATCATCCCATATTATATCACTAGCTGTGCCCCACGACTTCGCCCACGTTACAAAAGTATCCTATAGCCTAATCTATAGTACTGGCTATCACTGTATAAATCGGGCCAGCTGTTTGTCCGTGAAGAAGTCTAAAACGAACAAACAAGTATACAAACTATCTTTTGCATGTAGAATATGGTGTAGATAACATTCTATTATTTTTCACAAAAGAATAATTTATGATGAATTTTATATTCCCTTCTTGAGAAATATTTGACTCCTCATTCAGTCATCCACCTTCCCCTTCTACCCTCATTCAAATCACAATAACGTTATTAATAGTGCTGTGGTTTAATTACTTGGTTAGATTCTCAAACTTTTGCCACTCAGGCTTTCTTACAAGAAAAAAAATACGCTCCTAAATTAACAGGCAACCTACATGGCAAACTAAAATAATTGAGCTAAAACAGGGTTCAAACTCCCAGCCCCGATCAAAAGTCGTAGATCCCTTTACGCCACGGGGCTCAGCAAGTTCTTACCAAACATAACATTCATACAAGTTTATACTCACACGATGTTTTATTAGGCAACTTGTACGTTTTCAATTTACGAACAAATTAGAACATGTACGAAAACTTTGGAGTTTCTGATGAGAGCTCGTTTATGGATAACGTGTTTACGCATAGGTAGATGATTGATTATGAATATGGATGGTTTTGTATTCTTGATTGCGGTGGTGAAGGTTAAGAAGGTGTGAAACTTTTGTATTATGAGGGCGATGCCACAGTTTGTTGGTTATAAATAATTTAAGTATATAACAGATTATAAATTAATGTAGAAATTTAGTACATACAAAAAAGCTCTTACATTTTCTATTACAGGTTCTTAATTCGTCTGTATGTTTTGTTTTTTGTATGTACATTGTATGTATGTTACGCGATTACTCCGTGAATTGTGAACCGAATGATTATTTTTTTTTAATTGGTAGGAAATATTTTCGAAGTGGATTCGTTGTAACTTTAAAAAGTATCTTCGGAGATATGATGATAAGCGTCTTAAACTTGCTACTGAAACTGACTCGCGGGTCATGGAAGTCGGTTGTTTTAGTTTTTTTAACTATCTTAATTATATTCTTTTACACTGCTGTAGATACAATGTATGTTGGTTTGCCTTTTAAAAAAACTAGGTAAAAAAAAACTATGTTAAGTAAAATAAATATACATAGCAATATTTTAAGATTGCTTAAAAAACTAGAAGAACCGTCTTCAAATTCTGCGCTAAAAATGTACAGTACGTTTTTTGTTTGTGGTGTTTATCCCCTTTGGAGATACTCAAACGCATCATCACTTAACATCACGTGAGAAAGTAGTCAGTTCGGTGTAAAAAAACTAACCAGTTCTCAATGAAATTGAAATGGGATCACCTTCAAACAAAAGAAGATTTTTTGATTCGGTCTAGGCGTCTTTGTATAATCGGGAAACATTCATAAAAAAAATATTGCGATTGCAATCGAATTATAAGAACCTCCTCCGATTTTTGAAATTGGTTAAAAATAGATAAGTAATAACATAATATGACATTTTCTCAAAACTTGCTACAAACTAAGTTCCTAAACATTGATCCTATCTTCGTTGCCTTCATCCCCTAATCCAGATCTCAGATTACGACCCTGACCTCTGGATCAGTTCCAGCATCACATTACATTACATACACTTTCTTGTTGACCTTGTAAATACTTCTGACGACTTGGATGCCACAAAAATGTTATACCTAAGTAATTAGGCACGATATTTGTTTCGGAAGAATTTTTCAATCTGTTTCATAACACCATTAAATAATACCATAGTATAAAGGTCAAAAGAACGTCACATAAAGCAAGCAAGAAATTAACCGACTTCAGAAAAATGTTCTCAATTCGTCGGAACCTTTTTTTTACGTATGTTCACCAATTACTCGAAAACGCGTGAAACGATTTGGAAAATTCTTATTTTTTTTAAAAGGGTTATACTTCACTGGTGACCACCATTTAAGTTTTTTTTTTTTAAGATTACTCGCAATGTGGGTTGCACATTACTAGTATTAGTAGTATTCTTGTTAACCCCTCCAACTAAGCTAAATATGCTTGTGTCTGGAGTGGGTTCACGTCAATAGTGCAATGGGCGGGGTGAGGATCGAACTCACGACCTCTCGATCGCCAGTCCGACACCCTATCCATTGGGCTATTGCAGCCTATTTTATCGAGATATGTTCAGTATCTGCTGAGATGTAGGGATAAACGCCTCAAACTTGGTACTGAAAATTAATAGCGCGGTATTTGAAGTCGGTTCTTTTAGCTTTTTATACGATCCTTGATTTATTTTAACCACACTAACTCACACAAAACATTTAAATTAAAAGATACGTCGTAGAACATTAATGACACACTACAGTTAAACAAAGTCTGCAAACTTAAAACATCTCATTTTCGTGTTATAAATGGATTCACTTAAAAAAGATTGGCCTCACGAGGCCTCCTCTAGCTAAAAAACTGTGAGCACGTAAACTCCCACCTGGCCTTTTACTACTCCATTGTCGCTAACGACAATCATTAGTATACCTTTCTTGCACAGACCAACAAAAAATATAGATAAAACCTCGTGTATTACGTTAATGAAACTGAAAAAGGAACAATAATAACTGTATTGCTATTGTTTTGAGGGCCCTGTGGCGTAATCGGGTGAACGGTTGGCTTTGATGCCAGAGGTACCGAGTTCAAACCGCCGTGTACCCATGGATTTTTCTATCGAAAAATTTAAGTGCGCTCTTCACAGAGGCCTTCGGGTGAAGGAAAAACATCGTTAAGAAACCAACAACCCACGCATGGTGGTAGGACACTATCTAGTGTCCGCCTGGCCAGCTATAACCCTCAAGTTAGAAAATCTGTCACCAAACATCTGTGTTCCGGCAGCTATCCTTGAGAGCCAGTTCCCATTTTAGGCCTAGCGTGCTTACCATCTTCGACCGCTTTATCACTTACCGACAGGTGAGATAGTGGTCAACCGCTAGCCTATAGCTAGATATAAAAATATATATATAATATTTCTTATAATTCAGAATACTCTGTTAAGTGGCGACACTGTCTCAGGTTGAATTGTGCTTGAAACTTCGACCAAGAATACTGAATGTGTTGTATTCCTGAACGAAGGCTTGTTATGGTAATATATAACACACTGAGATAGGCGCTGGATAGCTAACTGATTTACAAACGACTTCCAAAAAGAAGGAGGTTCTCAATTCGTCTGTATATTTTTTTTGTCTGTATGTTACGCGATTACTCCGTCAATTGTGAACCGATTCGAATGATTGTTTTTAGGGTTCCGTACCCAAAGGGTAAAACGGGATCCTATTACTAAGACTCCGCTGTCCCTCCGTCTGTCTGTCTGTCTGTCTGTCCGTCTGTCACCAGGCTATAGCTCATTAACCGTGATAGTTAGACAGTTGAAATTTTCACAGATGGTGTATTTCTGTTGCCGCTAGAACAACAAATACTAAAAACAAAATAAAGTTAAAAATTAAAGAGGGTCCCCATACAAAAAACGTGTTTTTAAACGCCATCTATCTAATTAGTTTCGGCAAAAGGACATAGATAGGGCTAGTAAACGAGCCCTATCTCTCTAGATCGCGACCAAACCAAATATTCTTGGTAATATCAATTAATCAAATATATGAGGTTGAAACTCTGTTATGTTTCGTATTGTACAGAACCCTCCTAGACCCTCTAGACCTCTGTATAGAACCCTCCAGAACCTAAGTGTGCGATAAGAGACGCAATGCTGACTCGCATTTGCAGGCAGGTTACGTTTCCAAGGTAGTTCATTGCAATTTCATCGAGAACTGATGAGTATCTCTAGAGATATGACGATAAACGTCTCAAATTTGCTACTCAAATTGACTCGCATCTTAATCATTTTAGTTCAATCAAAAGAGCTCAACTACCATAACCCGTCTTCGAAACGTTCATTATCTAACTTAGAAAATATCCCCAACAACTTAATTTTTTCAGTTTGAACGAACAATACAAGTTAATAATTAGGCTTACCAAGGACAATTTTTGCAATGATTATAACTGCCCTTTTTACCGAATTCATAAAGGAGTTTATGAGTTCGTCTGTATTAGAGGATTCGATCCCGTTTGATTATTCTAATCCCGGGATGTCGGGATTATCTACAGTTAATTTCGGGATCCTGGAATAGTCCCGGGATTGTATTGGTAATGGGAAGTAGTAACAAAAAGATTGTAAAAAATTTTGAATGTAAGAATTTAAGTTAGCGGCAATTTATACACACTTACGCATAATCCGGTAACGGCAAAAATGAAATCAGCTGTCAAATCTAGGTAAGTGCGTTTCGTTTCACGGACATTTTATTGGCTTATCAAAAAAATCAATTCCAAAAATCCCGGGATTTATTAAATTTGATCCTGAACATTTCGGGACTAAAATATCCTCTATTCTGTATGTATTTTTTAATGTATTTTCACCGATATCTCTGTCAATAACGGACCGATTTTGATAATTCTTTTATTATTCAAAAGAACATACTTTTGAGGCAGTCCCATTATAAATTAATCAAGATCTGATTAGTATCTTCTAATATATGGAGATAAACACCTCAAACTTGCAACAGAAAATAACTAGCATGGCATTTAAAGTCGGTTTTTTTTCCTATTACAATCTTAAATTATTCCTGCTTCACTTCACCATTACACTAGGCTACTTCTACTGTATTTCTTATTTCTCATGCTTTCTTACTGTAAATAATTTGCAATGAACAGATGCTGAGAATGCGACCCATTACGCGAGTTATTTTATTTGTTCGTTATATCTGCGATAATATTTTTTAAAGATTCCAGTTTATTTAATTTAAGAGTCTCGTTTAAGATGATTGGATATGTCTGTGTAGTACAAGCTGTTTTGAAAGTTATTAATATATATATCTTTATTTATGATATAAGACAACAAGACATGCAAAAAGCTCTTTAGAGGCCTTGTGGAACTTTAGAAGGCCTTGTGGAACTTTAGAAGGCCTTGTTACGCATTAAGTGGTCTCGACTTCTAATCTGGAGGTTATGGGTACAAATCAAACGTTCTACAATAGATTTTCTATCAAATAAAAATGTACGTTATTACAATGATTGAAAACACAGTGAGGCAACCCTCGGCATTCTAAATTATAATTCACTAGCTGTGCCCCGCGGCTTTGCCCGCGTTAAAAAGTATCCTATAGCCTTATCCATAATACTGGGAAAGTTTTTTTTTAATATCTTATGGGCTAGCGTTTGACCACTATCTCACCTGTTGGTAAGTGATGATGCGGTCGAAGATGGTAAGCACGCTAGGCCTAGAATGGGAACTGGCTCTCAAGGATAGCTGCCGGTACACATTATATGTTTGGCGACAGATTTTCTAACTTGAGGGTGGTAGCTGGCCAGGCGGACACTAGATAGTGTCCTACCACCATGCGGGGGTTGTTGGTTTCTTAACGATGTTTTTCTTCAGAGGGCCACTGTGAAAAGCGCACATCTATTTTTCGATAAATAAATCCATTGGTGCACGGCAGTTTGAACTCGGTACCTCTGGTATCAAAGCCAACCGCTCTTCCGATTACGCCACCGGGCCCTCAAAAGTAAAGTTTCAGATGAAGCGGCCGCTTGACCGTGAAGAATTCCCAAACATTACAAACTGACTTTCACATTTCTAATATTAGTGTTGATATTGATAATTCATTTATTTATTGAAGTTATACTTCTTTTGGCGCGATAGAGAAAAATGATGAGAGTGAATTCTTACCATGCGCGCGCACACCGACACCTAAATTCTACACCGTGAAGTTAGTTCTAGGTGGCATGACTATGTTCAAGTTGTATATGTCATATTTAACGTCATATTTTACGTTAATAAAACCTTTTTTATTTTAATAAAATCTTTTTGATTAATTTTAATATTTATCGTTAATCACTACTGCATTTTATTTATTTTTTTTACATACGACACAGAATGATAACTTCTAACGCGTGTACATAAGTACACACACTCTTTTTTTTCATATAGGTACACTGTGCTTGTACTTATAAATTTCACAACAAACTAACTAAACTAGCCAGATTATTGCTATAAAAATCCTGACTGCAGCTTGCGTATATCATCGTTCCATCTAAATGGAGGGCGCCCTACACTTAAAATAAAATACACTTCGTTTACCGAGCCGCGTGGTCTCCAGTCTAGAACTCGTGTACCCCAACGGTTATCGGTTCTACGACAATGTGACCAGCCCACTGCCACTTCAGCTTGTCAGTAATCTTTTGAGCTATGTCGATAACTTTGGTTCGAATTCGATCCTTCAGAGAAACCCTGAGCATAACCATGTACTTTCTGAGCGTCTCTCTATTTGCATCGGTATAATGAAATACGAATTTTATGATATCAGTATTCAGACTTCATTTATAAAGAATCTATAAAAATATAGTCTGGATACCAAACATAAATCCTAACTTCCTAATCCTAAATTATATTATAAATGCGAAAGTAACTCTGTCTGTCTGTCTGTGTCACTTTCACGCCAAAACCACTAATCCAATTTAAATGAAATTTGGTACACAGATATTCTAGAGCCTGAGTAAGGACATAGGCTACTTTTTAATGCGAAAAGAGGGTTGTAAGGGGTTGAAAGGGGGGATGAAAAATTGTATGGTAGTATCGTCATTTTAGGAGCTAGAAGCTTGAAACTTATTTTAAGGCTATTAATTTGATATAAATAAATATGACATTCAAAGTTTCTAAAAGTTTTACCCTCAAGGGTGTAAAATAACAATAGGGGATGAAAGTTTGTATGGAAATATGTAAGGTTTATGTTAATGTTCTACTGAACCGATTTAAATGGGATTTGGTACGCAGATAGTCTACAGTCTGAGAAAGGACATAGGCTACTTTTTAATGCGAAAAGAGGGTTGTAAGGGGTTAAAAGGGGGATGAAAAGTTGTATGGAAGTATTGTCCTTTTTAAAGCTAGAAGCTTGAAACTTATTGTTTAGGCTGTTGATTGGATATAAATTAATATGTAATTCAAAGTTTGTGAGGCGGAAGGGGGAGGGATAAGGGGAAGGAGGAATGAGGGGAGGGGAGGGAGGTTGGAAGTGAAGGGGAAGAGAATAGTGGAGTAGGGGAAAGAGAGAGGGGAAGGGAAGAAGGAAGTGGGGGGAAGAGAGCAGGGGAGAGGGGAGGGGAAGAGGTGAGAGGGGAGGGGAAGGGGTGAGAGGGGAGGGGGAGATGCAATTGAGGGGAAAGGGGTGGAGGAAAGAGAGATGCAGAGGGGAGGGGTGGGAAAGGGGAGGGGGATTTGCGCGGCGTGGTACGGTGCGGTGTAGGTGGGATACGCATGTGTCTTATTTGTAAAATAATTAGCCTAAGTATTTAAAAATGCTATCACTACTATTCCACGCGGACGAAGTCGCGGGCACAGCTAGTCTCTTTATAATTTTACTCTTTATCTCTGTATATCCAACCTTACTAATCAATAACTTATATAATATACTTATACTTATATACTTTACTTAAATAATATTATTAAAACTCTGTCACTCTGTCTGTTTGTTACCTAATCACTCCTAAAAGGACGATCTGATCTTACTAACATTTAGTAACGAGATACTGTATGGCATGAGGATTAACATGGGTTACTAAATTATTGGTTTACGAGAACGAAGTCGCGGGTATCAGCTAGCTATCTATAAAGTGATAGATAAATGCAATCACAGATGCAGTTTAGGTCTGCTGTAGGAGAATCTGCAAGTAACATGACGTGTATCAGTTATTCAGAATCTGGTATTTGGATGTTTTGCAATTCAACGCTTCACATTGTAATGCAATTGATCTGCACGTTTAATATGCGTTCAGAGCTACAAGGTTCAGTAAAAGTTTCTTCTTTAGATTTTGGGATAGTTAGGGGTCCGTACATAAAAGGTGCCAATGGAACCCTATGATCGAGTCTCTGCTGACCGTCTTTTTTTTTCTTACCGACTGAATACTCGTTTGGCTGCAATCTCACCTGATGGTATGTGACGATGCAGCCGAAGGTTTAGCACGATTGCTCAGTAGATACCTCATCATCATCATCATCAGCTGGTATCAGTCCACTGCTGGACGTAGACCTCCCCTTAGACACGCCACTGAGCCCGATCTTCGGCTCTTTGTTTCCAGTCACTGCCCACCGCTTTGCGAATGTCGCTCCACCTAGTCACAGGGCGTCCTACGCTACGTTTGCCGATTCGCAGTCTCCACTCTAGAATCAGTCTGCCTCAACGTTTATCGGTCCTACGGCAGATATGACCAGCCCACTGCCACTTCAGTTTGCGATTCCGCTCAGCTATGTCGATGTCGATCACTTTAGTTCTCTGGCGAATTACTTCGTTCAGGATTCGCGGATTTCACGATTCCGATCCCGCAGAGAAACACCGAGCATAGTTCTTTCGTTAGCTCGCTGAGCGACTTCAAATTGGTGGACTAGTAGAACCGTGAGTGTCTACATCACGGCTCCGTATGTCATGACAGGTAGGACGCACAGATTAAAGACTTTTCTCTTTAGACACTGTGGTATAGGCGACGAGAAGACTCGACGGAGTTTCCCAAATGCTGAGTAAAGTACCTATAGATACCTATTCACTCTTGACTTGAACATTCCGAGATTTTATTTAGAGGGAAAGACCATCGAAGGTAGATTATTCTATTTTATGGATGTTCTGATGATACATGTAAAACTCAAACGCTTCGTGCGAATTTTTGGTATGTCTACCATAAATGGATGCCTATCTGTCTGTCCATTCGTCTGTAACAGGGCTATGTCCTCTGGACCATTATGGCAGATACTTAAAATGCGCTATCTATTTAACAATTTTCTGTATAACAGCAAATAATAAAAATAAAATAAAATAAAAAATGTAAGGAAGTCCCCCAAACAAGAAACGTTAATTCTTCTGGCGCTTTTCGTTCGAAACAGACAAAGTTTGTACATCGCCATGTAGATTATCAGAGAAATAGAAATTATTGCAACGAACTAATCTGTATTTGAATGATTTAAAGTTTTTACTTTTATCATGCCGAGATTTTTAAAAAAATCATAAAATAAACTTAAAAATTTCAATGGACGCTTATTTTTAAGGAGGTATATTTTTTCATGGTTTCCCTTCTTTGACTATACGTGAGATGACACAAACACAAAGCTCGCTTCTATCGTGTTATTCTTCAAACTGTTGTATTTTATTTTCACCATTGAATAAAATATTTATAGTCTTTTATGAACTAAATATTTCAAGGAACAGATATAACAAAGGTCCTCAACCAAACTATAAGCTGGTCCTCCAAACCAACAAACCGATAAGTCTGAGCATCGGTTCCACGCTGGCCGCCCGCCAACGATTAAAGCAAAGCGTATGCTGCCAAGCAAATGACGCAGCACATAAAAAAATCACGCAT
This sequence comes from Cabera pusaria, assembly GCA_954871355.1. NCBI lineage: Eukaryota > Metazoa > Arthropoda > Insecta > Lepidoptera > Geometridae > Cabera > Cabera pusaria. The sequence continues at coordinate 765,787 of OX940911.1, forward strand.
AAGTAATAGTTTACAGATTTTGTTGTAAAACCTATCTCTGGCATCAGTATCACTTTAGTTAAGATCCATTTTGGCACCATTGTGTGTTGTTAAAATAGATAAATGTATTATTATCATTACAGTTTTTTTTTATTATACATTGATGTCCTGCGTGACTTATCCAATAATGTAGCTTATTATTATCAAGAAGAAAATCTGCCGTCATAACCTTCGGTGTTCCGGTTACACACGGCCCTCAGAGTCAGAATATATTCTAGGTCTCGTCTGTTTAGCATCTTCAACCACATCATCGCTTACCACCAAGCGAGATAGTGTTCAAACGCTAGCGCGTCAGATATTTAATAAGTGTTGAGGCCGAATGATGAGGGCCCGGTGGCGAAATCGGAAGAACGGTCGGCTTTAATGCCAGAGGTACCGAGTTCAATCCCTGCCGTGCACCAATGGATTTTTCTATCAAATAATTTATGTGCGCTTTTCACAGTGGCCCTCCAGTTAAGGAAAAACATCGTTAGCAACCAATAAGCCCCGCATGGTGTTAGAACACTATCTAGTGTCCGCCTGGCCAGCTACCACCCTCAAATTAGAAAACCTGTCGCAAAACATCTATAAATGTGTTTCGGCAGCTATCCTTGAGAGCCAGTTCCCATTCTGGGCCTAGCGTGCTTACCATCTTCGATCGCATCGTCACTTACCAACAGGTGAGATAGTGGTCAAACGCTAGCGTATAAGATAATATTTAACAAAAAAAAAATATATTGCATGCAATAAATATTAAGTGGAGTGAGTGGTCCAAGAAGTGCTTTAACGTAGATGTTGTGGCATTTCGTAAACCACCTATTTAATTTTCATATCATACATATCACACTCTTTTGTATTAAAACAATTTATATTTCTTTATGACGGAACGTTTTCAAAATTTAAAAAGAATGACGGAAAAATATTGAGAAGTCAGTCGATCAGAGGAGGGTGATGAACTGGTCACGTTGCCATGGACGATCAAAACAAAGATTAATTTTATTTACGTGTTTTTACATAAAACTCAAATATATCTCAGCAAATGGACTGAGCAGATTAAATACATAGTGAAGGAGTTGAATTCTACACTGGGAAGAACCTATGACTTGATAAAGTTCGATGCTCTGAATAAAAAGCAACTTTTGCAGTTGCTTGTGGACCTCCTAGTGAATTTTAATGCTGTAGATAAGCTGGATATAAACGAAGACGACACAGAGACCGTATCGTTAAGTCTGCTGGAAATGCTTGCTAGCGTGAAGTACCTTTTTGCGGCGGTTGCAGTTGCTATGCCAGGGAAGGCAAGTCCGTAATTATAGCAAATGCCTGCTGCAATAATGAAATACCTACTGATGTTTCTGAAATGCTATACCTACTACTGAGATGATTAGTGGATGACGGGGACTCCCACCTTTACCAGGATATACATATCACGAAGAGCAATGATGAACACAAGGTTTTATTAAGTATCGTAGAGTTTTGTAGAATCATATGAATATAACTGTTATAACCCGTCTCCTGTAGTTTACCTTGTCTAGGTTCCCTCATTACCCGTAGCGAGAGGTAGGCGCTCCGTTACGTTACAATGAGTATGTTTTTTTTCTGAAATAATAGGAAACCCAATAACTTTTTTGCACCTTTCTCTGTATACAAGTCATTATTTATAGATATCAACTACAATAATAGTTAATTATTTAAACAATAAGTACTCAATCAAGTCGTTCTTTTTATTAAATGTTGGCAAAATCATTGAGTAACGTTAACATAATGAGAATTAACTTTACTGTAGATAGGTATGTTATACGTTTTGTTCTACTCTGCGCTGCGTGAGAATGCGACACTTTCGTTCCAGCATACGCTGTTCCTGAATGTTGGTCTAATGGCCCAGCTCACTTACAGATATTGGGTCCATCCAGCGCTTTATGAATTTTAAACGGTCTGTGGCGTCTGCCAAAAATATTGACTTGTTCGAAGATGCCATTTCGGATTGTGTTTTTATTATTTTTAGTGCAGTGTCGTAGAAGTCGTCGGTTGCAGTAATACAACAATGTACACGCAAATAACGTAAATGTTTTGTTCAATTCTAGATAACGAAAAATATGGGTGACTTTTCTAACGTATTGATAGTCTACTTTAGTCATTTTTCAGAGTGATAATCGTACAAGGGTAAGGCTACAAATGTAATATTTTTTTTAATCTTTACCCAATGAGCGAAATAACAGCCCTGTCGTCAAGCAGCATTTCACTCTTTCTCTCTCTGACACTATATTTCTACTACGCTAAGTAAAATTAAAACTTAGATTATTGATTTAGTCATTTTTCAGAGTTTTAAAATGAGTTATTTTTTAACCGACTCCCCAAAAAGAAGGAGGTTCTCAATTCGTCTGTATGATTTTTTTGTGAGTATGTTACGCGATTACTCCTTCAATTGTGTACCGATTTGTATGATTCTTTTTTTAATCTGTAGGATTTGTTTCCGAGGTGGTTCCATTATAATTTTATTGAGATCTGATAAGTATCTCCAGATATATGACGATAAACGTCTCAAACTTGCTACTGAAATTGACTCGCGGGGCATGTAAGTCGGTTGGTGTTAGTTTTTAAACTATCTTAAGAACCCTTTGATGACAGGCCTTTATTCTATGACTAGTTGGAGATCTATATAAAGTATTATGTTCTAAATATAATTTGAAAAAATTACATATTTTTGTACCGTATTTTTCTGGTCTGTTTGACCTTTTCTACGTTTTTAGGGTTCCGTACCCAAAGGGTAAAACGGGACTCTATTACTAAGACTCCGCTGTCCGTCTGTCTGTCTGTCTATCTGTCTGTCTGTCTGTCCGTCTGTCACCAGGCTATATCTCATGAACTGTGTTAGTGAGACAGTTGAAATTTTCACAGATCATGTATTTCTGTTTCCGCTATAACAACAAATACTAAAAACAGAATAAAGTTGAAAATAATAGAGGGTCCCCATACAAGAAACGTGTTTTTTTCGGCATTCTACGCCATCAATGAACGCTTAGTTAGATAAACGTCCCATAGATGGCGTTATATTGAAATGGCGATCCCTAAAACCTTTGTTAGACGTTAGATGGCGTTATAAGAAATAAAATGTTTATTAATTATTATTTTTTGCTGGCAAAAAATGATAGTGGTATTTTTTGCTCGATCTTATAAAATACTGTAGTGTGGTACGGAACCCTACTAGTGCGAGTCCGACTAGCACTTGGCCAGTTTATTAAAATTGTTTTTAGTACTTTTTTTACTATTTTATTTAAGCTTAATGTATTTTTTTTGTTAAACGCAGATTCTATGATCAGTGATAAATATACGATAATATTTCAAACCCCAGACCAGGGTCTAATTCTAATCGGTGGTGGGTACGATTAGACCTGCACTGACGTCGCACTTGGGGTGTATTGTGCATTTCCCCCTGCCAGCGATCACCCAAGCCACCCCAGCTCCTTAATGAAGCGTACCACGGCTTTGGGTCTCTGACATAACGCTTCCAGTAGTGAGGGTGTTAGGTATTAGAAATGGTGATAATGACGATGTTGATGAAAGCTGTTTGTGTGCTCGATGGTGCTCGCAGCGCTAAGACAGATAGCGATAATGATGATAGTAGTGGTGTCACTGTTGATACTTGTCGTTGTGGTTGCCGCGACTCGTATTCTTCATCTTTGTCTCAGTCGTATAACCCAACTGTTGTTCTTACTTAATCCAGGACTGGGCATTGTGAGATCACATGTGCCCACATGTGCAATAACATGTCTGTGGTTGATGTCTTGCGTTTCCGTTAGTAAATGGAGACCAATTAACAAACTCAATGATTAGTGATAAATATGATAATACTTCAAGCCCCCTTTTCCCCTGGTATTCCTGAATGATTCATTCCAATCCACTCAGTGTAAGCTGGCCGTTACAGGACTGTGCCGCGGTGAGTAATCTGCGCGCTCTCACTGATGGCGGAATAAATCCTCATTTTGCTTCTGTTTTGCTTCAAAATAGATGCACTGTGGTACAAGTCATAGTACAATAATACTGTTTGAGTCAGTGGAAAACTTCTGCATTGGCAACCCACTGAACAAAGACATGTTGAGAGTTAGTTCGCCAAGTTTCAGCTTTATGTTTAGTGGCAGGCGGTTCAGAAGACGTGTTGAGGCAAATGTGCTATGTGGATTGGACAGGCATCGGTTACCCAATGCCTCCTCTAACCACCGTTAATCCATTGCCTTCTCTTACCACTGTTTATCCAACGCTTTCTCTTACCACCGTTAATCCGACGCCTCCTCTTAGCACCGTTTATCCAACGCCTCCTCTTGGCACTGTTCATCCAACGCCTCCTCTTAGCACCGTTTATCCAACACCTCCTCTTACCACCGTTTCCACTGCCTGACAATCATGATACTATTTTCTAAGATGTGGTGAACCGCATCGTCATTTCACTTTCAGATAAGGCAACAATAGCTGGAAGAATAGCTAAGGTGCCTCCAGCTAAAGCAAATTAGTACCAACTTACCATGCTGTCTCCTTGGTTACTTTAGCAGCAGACTTGGGTAAGCAAAAAAATATGATTGAAAAATCCTTTCTTAGCGGATACCTACGTCAAAATAACTATCTGCATGCCAAATTTTACATTTGCATGCACTTTTTTATCTGATAGGCTAGCGTTCAAGCACTATCTTACCTGTTCGTTAGTGATGATGTGGTTTATCGCATACATACGAGTACCATAAATAAATAATCTAAGATCGTTTATGACATAACAAAAAACCGACTTCACATCCAGCGATAGTCATTTTTAGTACTAAGTTTGAGATGTTTATCTCCATATCTAAATTGAAATGGGACAACAAAAATATTCTCTCAAAAAAATATAATTTTCCAAATCGGTTAAGATTTGACGGAGTTCTGAGGTAACAACCATTTTAAAAAAAGAAAATTTTAAAAAAATAATTGGAATTGAGAAGCTCCTCCTTTTTGTGAAGTTGGCTGATAAATTAAAAATACCAATCGCATCGTTACCTATCTGAGTGATGAATTGTGATGATAAACTTTTAATTATTTCTTACCAAATTGTTCACACATATTTAGAACAAAAACGTCGTCCAGCTTATATTTTACACCACAACAAAAATGCTAAAAAGCTTTCACGATAATCATCGGTATTAAACCGCGACGTTTAATGCCGTCACTGGCCGGTGACTGGACTCGCTGGTAATCCGGACAACAGCCGGGTGAGGGATGGCCCTTGTTAAACCAAATCCCTATGTTTTTTATAATTAATCGGGATATTGTATGAAGTTTCAGATATTAAAATAATGTTGACACTATCTTTAGGTTTCAAATATTAGTTTTAAATAACTTTAAGCGGCAATAGCGTATAAGACTTCGGCCTGGCGAACGAGAGGTCGTGAGTTCGATCCTCTTGACTCTGACTCCAGACACAAGCTTTTTAGCTTAGTTAGAGGGATTAACAAGACTATTTGTAATGTGCAACTCACATTGCTAGAAAGCTTTAAAAAAATGTTATTTATGTGTAAAACTAATATGCAAGTGGATCGTTGAGTGAGAAGAGTTTAGGAGAAACATCTTAGCGTGAAATAAAAAATAACAGTCATAATCTCAGAACATGTTTGGTATAGTTTAATTTATATTAATTTTTAAAAAATACCGCTAATTTACAAAACAAGAACGCAAATTTCACATAAAGAAAACACCCACGCAAGATTTACTTCTACCCCCAGTTACACATAGTATTTCATTCTAATAATGTTTACCCTCAATCTCGACATCAACAACCGGAAATACCCGCAGTTATTAATACCGGAAGTACTAGCAAGCTCACATTCGGACCGGATATTAACACGCCGGGGAAGTGTTACAGCGTTACGCATTCTTAAAGCTTTGGGTCGTATAGGGAAATGCGTATTTTCCTTATATCATATAGAGTTAGTGGGCAATTTAGGAAAGGATTACATTTGACGATAAACACCTACACCCGGTTTCTAGTACGCAAATCAAATTAATAATTTAGTTACAATAACACTTACACAAAAACATACATACATAAAATCACGCTTTCCTGTTGGGGTAGCTCTTTCCACATGCTACGATCCTGACATACCTCTTTGGCTTCTTCCACTTACATGAGCGCCTTCATACATGCTCGCCGGTTATAGGTACTTTTGGGTTTAATGAACAATCGCCTTCAAATGCGGCCATTTAATCTGTAGATTCCGCAGATCTAGGATTTCACTACGTTATAGTTAGGTCCTAGATCTGTGGTAGATTCAGATTGCGATACTGAATTAAAGGAATACAATTTTAAACAGTTACATAGTTATTGTTCTCAACATTGTGCGTTCAAACTTATATATATATTGTTTTTACTATACACTTCAAAACAATGCAATTATGTAAACGACAGAAAGTGACTCTACCAAGTAAGTAAACAGCTATTTTTTTATGTTTATGATATTAACGCTGAGCGAGTTCGTGACTTCACTGCAAAGTTTAGGAGACGTTGGTATTGGATATTTTAGTCTATGATAACATCAAATGATAAAATATTACATACTTCTTTGTAAAATCAGTTTATTGAGGCCATTCCAATGAGTCTACACACGATGGCTTACTGGTAAATACCAGAGATTTCAAGTTGAGCATTCTGTAGTTTCTGCCCTAGGGCATCTCCTGAAATCTACATAATCTCTTTTGACCTCAAGGTTCATGTCTTTTTTATGTTATGGTAGGCAAACAAGCAGACAGCCCGCCTGATCGTAAGCGGTTACAGTCACCTATGGACAACTGCAACACCATGAGTGCTGTTGATGCGTTGCCGACCTTTAAGAAGTTTATGGATACCCTTTTTAAAAGATCCCATCCTATAGCTAAATAGAAAGATCGCAGCAGGCAGGTCAATCCACATCTTACAGGGTACCTGTAGTACGCGGTGAAAAATGTCATCCTAGATTTGTAACGAAAACTACTCGTCTCTATCTGGTTTGGTTACTCCACTGTATCTGTACTGGTTTCTTAATACATTTTAAAACTCTAACTTAAAACAGTGACATAAAAGTGAAGTAAGAATGAAAATTCTGGTCTTGGTGAAGTTAAGTTAAGTTAAGTAAAGCCCTTCCACTGAACACGTTATCTGTTTCGCCCATACGATCATATGAAATTGAATCGGAATCGGTTTCACCTTTTATCCAGAATATAAATACGTTTTTGATACGAAAACGTAAGAGGGTATGTTTATAAAATGATCGCTTAATATTTTTACTATCATTTTGCTTTTGTTGGTGATTCTTAGAAAAAATTGGGTATTGAATTTTATTTTGTAGTCTTTCTATGCTGTTTTACTTTTGTACTGTTTTGTTAATTTTTTTATTACCTATACATACCTGTAAATATTTTTTAGGTCTCAACCGAAAGGTATATGTTTTCCTCAAAGTAATCTCAAATTATTTTTGATACAGGTAAAATTTCATTAAATGCCATTGATGCTTACCCCCTGCCTAAATGTATAAAAACCTCTATAAAATTAAGCAGAGGTCAATATACCTAATACAGCTATCTCGATTATGAGGCTGAATACTCATCGGAACAACCCGAATGTTTTATTCAACGAACACAAAGCAGGGAAGCAATCAGACCAAATCAGACCATCAAACTGTGGCCGAGAGATGGGGAAGTCTCGCTTTGGCCGGTAAAATGATGTTAAGTGAAAAGCAATAGTAAAAAGCAGCTGCTACAGAATTTCGGTCTATGGTAGTTTCTTAGATTTTTCAAAATTAATCTTTTATGTTTGTGATCTAGTGACGACCCTCGCCGGACTCTTTATAGCCACTCGAGAAAAGCAGAGAGTCAGACAAACTAGAAGTGACTAACATAATATACCGACGAAGTACTTCAGGGACTCTACCACCAGTGATGAAGATGCGTCCATGAAAAAGAAGATGTTTCAACTTTTTTTTAATCTTATCTTACATTATGTATAAAGATTATCCAATTGTTTGATATTCTAAGCGAACATAAAAACGCATTGCAGAAAATGATAATCGTTTTGCGATTATGGATGTAAGCAGTAAAATATCATGTGATAAAATGTTTAAAAAACACATTGGGAGTGTGGGTACCACCTTAAAAAGATCCCTTAATAATTTAAGATCGTTTAATAAACTAAAAGAACCGACTTCAAACATCGCTAGTCAAAGTGGCCAGTAGACGTAGTAACTATTACATCATCTGTGCCAGTAAGTAAAGTGCCAGCCAAGTAGTAAGTCGTCGAGATAAGTAAATGCGTCGTAATACAAATGTTGATATATTAATAACGGCTCGGCCGATTTCGTTAAAACTTTAAATGGGACCATCTGAAAAGGGTACCCTTTGAAACAAAAAAGAATTTCCAAATCGGTTCAGGCATCTTCGAGTAATCGGTGAACATACATAAAAAAAAGGTTCCGACGAATTGAGAACCTCCTCCTTTTTGTGAAGTCGGTTAAAAAGAGTCATAATATTCCCAAAATTTTTTACAACAAAATTTGGCATCTTCACTAATTTCAAACTAGCCGGACTACCCCATCCCTAGTTTACCTATCAAAGCGTAATAAAAACCTCGACCACAACTCCGAGGAAGACGGATCGCGCCTATCGATGCCGAACCTAACAAATACATGTAAATGTGACTGCCTAGACGGGCAACACTAACGATTATACATTTACCCTCCTGCCCCAAAGTTAGAATATGGCTTTCGGATGTACTTATTTGTGTGTGTACTCGTTTAAATTTTAACCGACTTTACACAATATGAGGAGGTGAGCTGAAGATCTAGCTCAGTGGCGTTCCATAGGAAAGGCCTATGTCTAGCAGTGAACTATATCATATAGGCTAGCGTTTGCCCTCTATCTTACCTGTTGGTAGTAAGTGATAATGCGGTCAAGGATGGTAGCACGCTAAGCCTAGAATGGGAACTGGCTCTCAAGGATAGATGCTGGAACACATTAGGTGATTGGCGACAGATTTTCTAACTTGAGGGTGGTAGCTAACCAGGGCCGGTAGTCTCTACATGACTAGCCATGAATTTCGACCGATGATTGTCGTTATGAACAGAGATGCAAGTATACAACTATCTAGCTGCATCTCCCTCTACTAGACGTTTGCGATGACAGGACGCATCGATATCAATGTAGAGACTTCCAACCCAGGCCAACACTGGGGTTGGAGTTTCTTAACGATGATTTCGTTTGTTATTGTTATACATTATTGTTCGAGAAAATTCGACTAAAGGTACGTGAATTACAGCTGGTATATAACAATAATAATGTAACAAATTCACGATAAATTTAAAATCAAAATGTTTTCCCTTCACCGGAGGGCCACTGATAAAAGCACATATACATTTTTCGATAGAAAATTCCATTTGTGCACGGCGGGGATTGAACTTGGCGACCATTCTCCCACTACACTACTGAGCCCTCAAAATGATGATGAAAATGATTATCAATCAGTAAAAATCTTGCTCTACTTATAAAAGTAATTATCAATGTAGGTAGTGCACATAAATGTGGATAATAAACATTATCAGCAGCTACAATAAACTTAGAAAGTCTCAGATGGCGCAAAGACAAAAAATAACTCATTTAACTTTTGACATCCAGATATCTACGCAATTATCTGAGACAGTGCATTAAAAGTTTTACAATTACTTTCTGTCCTTTTCAAATTGAATTAAATTTCGTGAGGCCATGACCCTTCCTTTGTGCTTATCGCGCGGAATAGATCAAAATTCAGGAGACGTTATGCATTTCCCGCAAGTTTTTTGAAGTGTCGCGTTTATAAAACGACGTCGTTTCGAAAAACTGTACTGATATCATGCAGCCTGACTGACATCGTAAATGTACTGATATCATGCAGTCTGACTGATATCATAACTGTACTGATATCATGCAGTCTGACTGATATCATAACTGTACTGATATCATGCAGCCTGACTGATATCATAACTGTACTGATATCATGCAGCCTGACTGATATCATAAATGTACTGATATCATGCAGTCTGACTGATATCATAACTGTACTGATATCATGCAGCCTGACTGATATCATAACTGTACTGATATCATGCAGCCTGACTGATATCATAAATGTACTGATATCATGCAGCCTGACTGATATCATAAATGTACTGATATCATGCAGTCTGACTGATATCATAACTGTACTGATATCATGCAGTCTGACTGATATCATAACTGTACTGATATCATGCAGCCTGACTGATATCATAAATGTACTGATATCATGCAGTCTGACTGATATCATAACTGTACTGATATCATGCAGTCTGACTGATATCATAACTGTACTGATATCATACAGTCTGACTGATATCATAACTGTACTGATATCATGCAGTCTGACTGATATCATAACTGTACTGATATCATGCAGCCTGACTGATATCATAAATGTACTGATATCATGCAGTCTGACTGATATCATAACTGTACTGATATCATGCAGTCTGACTGATATCATAACTGTACTGATATCATGCAGTCTGACTGATATCATAACTGTACTGATATCATGCAGTCTGACTGATATCATAACTGTACTGATATCATGCAGTCTGACTGATATCATAACTGCACTGATAACATGCAGTCTGACTGATATCATAACTGTACTGATATCATGCAGTCTGACTGATATCATAACTGTACTGATATCATGCAGTCTGACTGATATCTTAACTGCACTGATAACATGCAGTCTGACTGATATCATAACTGTACTGATATCATGCAGTCTGACTGATATCATAACTGTACTGATATCATGCAGTCTGACTGATATCATAACTGTACATCAGTACAGTTGCAGCTGCATGATATCAATCATGCAGCCTGACTGATATCATAACTGTACTGATATCATGCAGTCTGACTGATATCATAACTGTACTGTCATACTGATATCATGCAGTCCTACGACTGACAGTTTTGTTTTGTGTAGGTATTTGTTAATTAAAAATAGTAACCTTTTTAACCGACTTAAAACAAAGGAGGATGTTTCTGAATTCGACTGTATTTTTTTTAACCGACTTTACAAAAAGGAGGAGGTTCCTCAATTCCACCGTATATCTATATATTTTTTTTATGTTTGTTCGCGGATAACATCGTCGTTTATGAACCGATTTTGATTATTATTTTTTTGTTGGAAAGGAGATATCTCAAGTGTAGTACCATGGTAATTTTATTGAGGTCTGATAAGTATCTCCAGTGATATTGAGATGAACACCTCAAAATTGGTACTGAAAATGAAAAGCGCGGCATTGAAGTCGGTTCTTTTTAGTTTTTTAAACGATCTTATTGTTATTTACGTATGTGTTCGGGCTTTTCATAACTCAAGTGAAAAATAAACGAATAAATATTATGTACTGAATTTACTTAATATACATTTTTATGATACTTGAGAGTTACTGGACGATTAAGTGCTTATTCGAAATAGTTGTTCAAGAAACTCTCTTTACATCCCTTTTTAACCCCCGACGCAAAAAGAAGGGGTGTTATAATGTTGACGTGTGTGTATGTGTATATACGAGATATGTGTTGTGCACGATAGTGTATGTATGTGTGTATATATCTGTGGCATCGTAGCGCCCGAACGGAAGAACCATTATAATTTGTTTTTTTTTTGTTCAATAGGTGTTTTAATCGAGAGCTGTCTGTAGTCTAACTTCATGAAAATTCGTTCAGCCGTTTTAAGACTATGAGCTGTTTTCTAGATAATGACGCTATGAAATCTACTTTTGTTGGTCTGATCAATTCAAAATTCGATATACTCTTACATTAGCGATATCGTGAGCACTTGGTAGCGTTGAACTGATGCTCGGACATTTCCTGGATTCCATAGAATATCTCGTCGCCAAGTTACAGCAGAGATGTCGAGTTTAGGCTCATTGGATTGGTCTTAATGAACAGATTATAAATAGATCGATAAGGGGAGGTTTAAATTAAAAAAAAAAAAAAAAACTTAAGTATTATTTGATTTAGAAAAGAAACGATCAGCAATTTTATAAGAATCTGTTTATATACCTAATAAAATACCTCAAATTTAGGCTAAAGTGTTTAGAAGTAAAGATGATCATCTATCTATACTTAGACAATCTCTCACGTGGTTTCACATTTGCGCCACTGAGAATGGTCCTTCAAAGCGCGTCACGTAAAAAGCCCTCAGCTCTTATTAATTGGCTGGTAAATAGGTCCCCAGAGACGACTTTCCAAATTTAAAATGATGTTTATCTTTTTGTGAGACTTCTGAACGGACGAACACTGGAGTTTGAAATTTCCTTTTTTTGGGGACGTGGGTATTTGAAGTTTTTAATGAAGTTGTGATTTCTGATGGGTTGAGAGTTGAATGTATGAATAAATATCTTTTACATCTCTCATTTTCGGTAAGTAGGTCCTTATTACCCCCAAATGGGGCTTGTAGGTAACCAATTAGCGCTCTAGGGTAATAATGTAGCTAGAAAAGCCCTAGGGCGGTAAGTAATTTAAAAAAAGAAAAACACTTCACTCTTTCAAAAAGTTCGCGTACATCTAACCATCATACTGGCAATAGACATCATGCATTCAGCCCAATGACAAAAGAGGTCGCTTCGCTATTCAGCCTTGTCTTTGTATGGGTATAATAGTCATAAATTTTAAATATCGAACGAAAGAAGCCCAATTTCGTATTTAAAAAAAAAGAGAGATGAAAAAAGGCGGGAATAGAAAACTTTTACTTTAAATATTGTTTGTTTTTGGGATTTTTTTATAATTACGTGCTAATTAGGAAAAAACATGAGTTCTGCAAATGATGAAGAAATAAGCTGCACTCCCGATTTAATGAAAATGGAAGCTGAAGCAGCAATTAACAATATTTTGCCTGAAAGTTCTAAAGAGAGATATTTGAAAACTTACGACGAGTTCATGAAGTGGCGAAAAGAAAAACGAGTAAAGTTTTTATCTGAGATTGTATTCTTAACATACTTTAGTGAGCCATCAAAAAAGCTGCAGCCATCTAGTTTGTGGTGCATTTATTCAATGTTAAAAAAAACACCTGTCCCTAAAATTTGAAAATTGTTTTCATTTCACTATAAATTTTAACTAATAAAATGTTTTATTCTTGTAATGCCGGTTTTTTTCTACTTACCTCACAATCGAGATGTAAAGCAGAGTAGTTAGCTCGGGTGTAAGCATCAATTGCACCCTCGAACTATAGGCGCCCTCGCTGCGCTCGTGCGCCTAAATATCTCGGGCTACAATTGATGCCTTACAGCCCTGGGCTACTAATCTACTATTTACCTATTACATTAGGCTAGCAGACTTCAGCAATAAATTATTTCAACCTATTATTATTTAGTGATTGTTACTTTAAACCTTAAGGAAGGTGATTATTGAAAGATGAACTTTTTTATTTACTCAATACTTTAATGCTTTCATAATATGGTGTATATGAAGTTCTTAAATCTAGATATATCATCATTATGGACCTTGTTGGAGACATGTTAGATTATAAAACTAATTGAGGGAGGCGGAAAAAAGGAGCAGGATATAATTGAAATTAATTATAATATTGTTGTGTCGTCTAAATATTTTTTGTAATTAGATTTTAATGTTACTTGTTGTTGTTTTATTTTTTAAATAAATTATTTGACGGTAGTTATGACTTTTATTGAGTTATGTAATTTATTGAATATTTTTATGGACATTATATAAGGACTATTTGAGTGAATAGTTTATATATTTACTGAAGCACTTCCAGTGCTTTCATGCAAAGTTATAAAGAGGAGCGTATAATAGAAATGAATTAAATTGATGTGTCGTCTAAATATTCTTTAAATGTGTAATATGATTTTAATGAGAGTATGCAGTTGTTTTAATTTTTGAAGTTATACTTCTTTTGGCGCGATAGAGAAAAATGATGAAAGTGAATTTTTACGATGCGCGCGCACACCGACACCTAAATTTAACATCGTGAAGTTAGTTCTAGGTGGTACGATGCGCGCGCACACTGACACCTAAATTCTACACCGTGAAGTTAGTTCTAGGTGGCATGACTATGTTCAAGTTGTATATGTCATATTTAACGTCATATTTTTACGTTAATAAACCTTTTTTATTTAAATAAAATCTTTTTGATTAATTTTAATATTTATCGTTAATCACTACTGCATTTTAATTACTTTTTAATACGCTTTTATTAGCTTCAGACGTATGTATGTTTGTATGTTAGTATGTAACGGAATCTTTGAACATGATTTTAACCCCCTTCAAAACGTCGTATAAACGTCGGAAAAGCACCCCACGCTTTTTTTTACAGTAAAATCATTTTTTCTTACACTATTTTTAATTTAAATTTATTAAAATTTATTTTCTATTTTTTAGTTGGATTTTCTATAAAAGCGTATTTTTAAGTTTCTTTAAACTATTATTTATTTCCATACGCCACAGAAGTATAACTTCTAACGCGTGTACGTAAGTACACACACGTTTTTTTTTACTAAATTGTTTGCGTTTGTTATGTTTTTTATTGAGTTAGGTAAGGTTATTGAATATTTTTATGGACATAAGGAATATTTTAGTCAAGAGCTATTACTGAATTTGGAAGTGCTTTCTTGTTTCTTTGTCTTAAGTAATATTTAGTTAGAATATCATTCCGGTTGACATAACTGTGGGGATTTTTGCGGACGAGTTTACAAAGTTATAGAATGTATATGCAAGGCAGGGTGAGAAGTTAGAAGATAAGTATTTTTGAAAAAATGATTTGCAGCTTTCTATCCTACCATTTCTATCGTCTGGCCTATGTTTGTTAGAATTCGTATTAGTTTTTTCTGTAATGTAAAAGAAAATTTAATTTTAATAAGATTGGTTTTGCTATCAGGTGCGAGCCTTGAATTTTAGCATTTATAACAATTACATACAAAAATATCAAAGGCCACATCTCTTCTTAAAAAAAGTACGTTGAAAGTGTTATATTGTCGATCATCTTTCGATCATATCTTTGCTAAGCATCAGGTGAGATAGTGGTCAAACGCTTGCTAATCCAGAATAATATTACAAAAACGTTTTACATTCTGTCACTCTGTCTGTTTGTAATCACGCCTTAACAAACGATCCAATTCTACTGAAATATAACAAAGAGATAGAAACTTTATAGCATGAAGATGAACCTATTTTATGCTACTTTTTGAGAAAATAAAATAGTATTTTGTACACATAACCTTAGTAACTCAGGTCACCCTAATGTTGATTGGCAGAGCTTTACGTTGATAAAATTCTAGTTGTAATCAAAGTCACGGGTAACGTCTAGTACCTACTATAAATAATATATTTTAAGATAGTTTAAAAACTAAAACAACCGACTTCCGTCAATTTCAGTAGCAAGTTTGAGACGTTTATCGTCATATCTCTAGAGATACTTATCAGATCTCGATGAAATTACAATGGAACCACTTTGAAAATATACCCTACCGATTAAAAAAAGAGTCATTCGAATCGGTTCACAATTGACGGAGTAATCACGTAACATACACACAAAAAAAAACATACAGACGAATTGAGAACTTCCTTATTTTCGGAAGTCGGTTGAAAAGTGGTCCGTCTGCCCAGCACTGGTCGCATATAAATCATTCGTCGGGGCAGCACATCAATCACAGTAAACACGAGCCTCTATTGTTACTGTGTTTGATAATACCCGCGACTGAACGCAGTCACCACCTACTGTACGGTAATTTATTCAAATTATTATTATTATCGAATATTTAAACTCATTACTAAGTATTTAGTATATGCAATAATAAATTTTCTTAGATCATTTATTTTATTGTAAGCTACCCCCAAGTTTCTGTTTGTATTCATATTTTCCATGGCGATGTGGTCTGGAAGAATTACTCTATGCGAACTTTCTTATATTTTGTATTAAAATCCAATTTATATCTTTGTCTTTTTTTCCATTCTAGAAACAAAATCAGGCTAAAAACAGTATAATTAATATGATTGCAAGAATAAACTGGCAACTGTGTTTTGTGTGAAAGAAGTAGTCTCTGCCTACCCCAACGGGAAAAAGGCGTGATTGTATGTATGTATGTGCCTTGTATTAACAGAAAAAATTGTGATTTAAATATCGAATGAAGTAAGATTCTAATAGACGTCCTAACATAACAAAATTCTTGGTCTTTTACTATTTTTCTCCTCATAGCTCATGATACCTAATAAAATAGGTTAATATAAAATAATGTACACCCCCGGGGCACCCCAACCGTAACTCATCAAGGGTTGAAATATCGTCGATATCCTGACACTTTATTATTGGCCATTTCATTATGCTGGATACTATTCTTGCTGTCCGCGTCTTGGTTTTGTCATTCGATAGATAGGTTTTAATTGAAGGATAAGCTAGAAGTAGACTATATTTTAAAAATGAAGAAAATTTTGCGGGGTCTTTTTTCTCTAATTAAAGACTACAACCCTGAATAAGATTTTTTTTTATATATCATATAGGCTCTGCGAGCATTTACCAATGGAGATGTTAACGTTGTAATCCGCAAATATGTTTTTTCTGCCGATACTTATGGGGGAGGAGGGAGGGGAGGAGGACTTACGAGGTAAACACGCATTGCACACACACAAATCACTCACTCACAACGATCCCGCACACTAGCTTGAAACACGCACACAGTATTAAAAATACAGCGTAGTTACGCACGATCATATGGCCAATAATGGCTATATGGCCAGCAGAGGGGTACGCGTTGCGTTAACATCTCCATTGTTAAATGCTCGAAGTATAGGCCAAACGTTTGACAACTATGAGAAAAACTTCAATAGCAAAAAGTGTTGTAATCAATGTAGATACCACCATCGTGTCGTCTGTTTATATGTGTGGGTGGTAAAAGCAAAACCTAATATATTATAGCTATTAATAATTCTATATATTTGCTGAACTCATCAAAGAACAAAAACATTGAAAAAAATAATCTATTCGTCTCCTTTTGCCTCACAAAAATAGAAAGAATTGGTTTCGTTCACCAATTTCTAAAAAACAGTAAAAGCAAATAAACTCCAAAATTTTCAAATAATTATTATATACTTATTGCTATTTTGCAATAATACCTAGATTTCATTTATATGTTACTAGCTGTGCCCCGCGGTTTTACCCGCGTAGACATCGTTCCCGTGGGAGTATCGGGATAAAAAGTACCCTATGTGTTATTCCTGGGTCTAGGCTATCTACATACTAAACTGCAACTCAATCATTTAAGAAGTTTTAGCGTGAAGAAGTAAAAGTACGGCCACACCGCGGCGTCCTGCGATCTGCGGGCGCGATCGTAGTACTTTTCAATTGTTTACTGATCGCGTTTGGTGTGAACCAGTCGGTACAAATACTACTGCGCTATTTGATCGCCGCCTAGATCGCGCACGCAGGTCGCTGCGGTGTACCCGTACCTTAAGAAACATACGCACAAACATTCGCCTTTATAATATTTATAGTATTTTATACATAATGCTTATTCTTAACACAATGCAATACGTAAATTCCAACTATGAGTACATAATTTTTTTGACCAAACACAATAACATATTCAAGTATGAATGTGTCCTTTATCCCACAGTTAACCTTACCAAACGAAAGTGGCATCGACCTCCACAGTCCATGTTTCCTGTTTCTGGCTGCGTCCCATTTCTGTATTATTTATGGCCACCCGTTGGCCAGATTGGTCAATTACATTAGCGGAAGCGCTCTCTTAGACCAACGTAATGGAGTAGATAAGACGCAGGAATATTATGCAGAGTTACTTGGAAAATTGAGGCATGGTCAATTTGATATGGTACTGGAAGCACTTTAATTTTTTGGTTCGTTATTAGAAGCTACCTAGGTGATATTATTGGCAGGTGAAGTGCTGATCTTGATCTTTGTTTTTTTTTGATAATTTTTTCTACGCCCAATACATTTACAAATGCAGCAAACCATTCCGATGTAGAATTTCTACTTATATCTTCAGTATATAGCCAATGCGAAGGCCAAGCGTACTACCATCTTCAAATCAAATCAAATCAAATCAAAATCAAAATTATTTATTTTCCAGAATATGGTACAAATAGGTCTTAATATTCTTTTAGCCAACATATTCTGCCGTTGCTTTTCAGCAAAATCTTTATAATTCAAATTAATTAAACAATTCCAGAACAAGTTTACATTACATTACTCTTACACTACTATATACACAGCACTGATACATTTCTATTATTATGAGCATTATTATTATTATTTATAATTAACTGATGTCAAATTTCAATTGATTGTTGTTTGTAAAAAGCGTGGTCAAAAGGATAGAATATATGTCAGGATTCTGATTAATGAAATTTGGATGTCAAAATGAGGGATAACATTACAAAGAAAAGAAAATATAGTAAATAAGAATAAATAAATTAAATTACATAAATAGAGATGTCAAGTTAGTTAGATTAATTAGAAAAAAATAATTATTTATATTCACATCCATAAATTCATTTACAGAATAAAAACAGGTTAGCCTATTATAATATAGAAAAAAATATCCGATAGGCTAGCCTTTGACCACCATCTCGCCCGGTGGTGGGTGATGGTGGTTTGAGGATGGTGAACACGCTAGGTCTGGAATAGTCTAACTCTCAAGGGCTGTGCTACCGGAATAGCGTAAGGTTTCAGCAACAGATTATTTTCACGATTTCTTCAAATCATGTTGTCCGTTTGAAATATAATGTAACATACATTACATTTCAAACGTTTCTTTTTTTTCAATTGTTCTATTTGTCTCTAAGGTAATAAAATCAAGAGGGTGCCGTGCACCTATGTATTTTTCACTTCTTATTTTAATACCTATTTGAGACCTATAATTTGTTGTTCGTCCTAAATTATCGAATTAAAACTAATAATCACCTATCTATCACCCTATTTTTGAAGTTATACTTCTTTTGACGCGATAGAGAAAAATGATGAGAGTGAATTTTTACGATGCGCGCGCACACCGACACCTAAATTTAACATCGTGATGTTAGTTCTAGGTAGTACGATGCGCGCGCACACTGACACCTAAATTCTACACCGTGAAGTTAGTTCTAGGTGGTACGACTATGTTCAAGTTGTATATGTCATATTTAACGTCATATTTTTACGTTAATAAAACCTTGTTTATTTAAATAAAATCTTTTTGATTAATTTTAATATTTATCTTTAATCACTACTGCATTTTAGTAATTTTTTTTTCCATACGTCACAGAAGTATAACTTCTAACGCGTGTACATAAGTACACACACTCTTTTTAAACAAAAAACACATAATTATAACTTATTATATTCAAGTACATGTACAAAACAGGCTTACCTCAACCAATTCAAATTTCACCCAACATAAAATATTAGTGGTTAATCCTCGCCAAGGATTTAATATTGCATTTCCGTGGTTATGTAATAGGGTGGTTCCTTTGGGGTTGGAGTGGTCGGAGAGGTATTTTAGGGATCTACAGCTTTTAATAGAAAACGGAAGGATTATAGGCTCAGAATATTGTGTTGCGCTCAGTGGGCTTGATCTAAAGTAGGTCTTCAGCGCATCATCTCTCTGCCAAAGTTAACTTTGAAATAAACATGCTTCTGCTAATAGAACGTTTAAAGATACCATATAAAATTAGGAACGATTATGTTTTTTTAAACCATATTTTTTCTCTTGGTCTGGATATGGATGGCGTGCGATCTTTTAATAATTAAGATAGTTTAAAAACTAAAAGAACCGACTTCAATGCCCCGCGAGTCAATTTCAGTAGCAAGTTTGAGACGTTTATAATCATTTCTCTGGAGATAGTTATCTGGTCTCGATGAATTTACAATGGGACTACCTCTAAAACGTACCCTACCGATTATAGAAAGAATCATTTGAATCGGTTCAGAATTGACGGTGTAATCGCGTATCATAAAAAAAAAACAAAAATACAGACAAATTGAGAACCTCCTCCTTTTTTGTGAAGTCTGTTAAAAAAGGATATCAATAAATTCATAAATAGTCGGCTACAGTCATGGTGTTTCTAAAAGTCATAGGCGAAGGTGATAGCTTACAATCAGGCGGGTTGTCTGCTGGTTAGGTTAATAATTAATAAACTGGCCAAGTGCAAGTCGGACTCGCACTCGTAGGGTTCCGATTCCGTACCACAGTATAATATTTTATAAAATCGAGCAAAATTCGATAGAAAAATCATGTACCTTGTATATAACCCTTAACTTTTCATAACATTTCAGATTTCAATTCAATTATAGTTATGCAACGGGCGGAACCTAGACATTATAATTATTTTTGGGAAGTAAGTTATAACAAAGAAACAGTCGACAAACTAATATTGTTCTGAGCACGGAACTCTATGGCACCGCAAGTCCTTCGTATTTATTCGCTTTTATGTTATTTTTAAATTACCCGCGGCAAGAACGAGTTGTTTTAGGATAATAACGTACGGAGTTGCTTATTGTTAATTATATACAACAATATTGCGTAATTGAAAAAAGTAATTGGGTTTTATAATGCCATTTTCGGTTGAGTGTATTTTTGTTCTATAATGTTCTACTTATAGTTATACTACTTGCACCTCGCGGCTTTGCCCGCTTTTAATCCTGGTTATAAACCTTCCGATTTGCAAAATATTTTTTTATTGTTTAAACGGGTATTTAGTTTCCAGGTGGTCTTGTTTAAACTTCATCTGGATCTAATTTGAGGAGGGCCCGGTGGCGTAATCGGGAGAACGATTGGCTGATCTGGCATCAAGCCAGAGGTAGCGAGTTCAAACCGCCGTGCCCCAATGGATTATTCTTTCGAAAAATGTATGTGCGCTTTTCGCAGTGGCCCTCCGGTGAAAGAAAAACATCGTTAAGAAACCATCAACCCCCGCATGGTGGTAGGACACTATCTAGTGTCCGCCTGCCCAGCTACCATCCTCAAGTTAGAAAATCTGTCGCCAAACATCTAATACGTTCCGGCTGCTATCATCGAGAGCCAGTTCCTATTTTAGGCCTAGCGTGCTTACCATCTTCGACCGCATCATCACTTACAAACAAGAGAGATAGTGGTCAAACTCTAACCTATAAGATATTAAAAAAATAAATAAAATAAATTAGTAACTCTAGAGTTATGGCCTCAAAGTTGGTACTCAAAATGACTATCGTGTCATTTGAAGTAGGCTGTTTTAGTTTGTTATACGATAGTCAATTATTTTAGATTTATAGTTATCGTGAGTTTGAATTATGATTATAAAATACCGACTATCCTACTCACTACTGTTTGTTTCGTGCATGTGCGATGCACTTCCTCGGGAATTTACGCAGCGAGATCGCGACGAGCAATGCGGTCGAGACAATCGACAACAAACAGTAGCGAGTATAATAGTAGGTATTTTATAATCATGATCTTAAATTAAGTATATACTTTGTCTATCTATGTAACTCGTATCATACCTAATAAAGTCGTATTATAATAATACACCTATGCAAATGTCACTATAAAGTCAATAAAGTTTGCTGCTGTCATTTATGTATTACCTAAAAGAGATTCCGACGAATTGAGAATCTCCTCCTTTTTTGTGAAGTCGGTTAAAAAGTTAAATCACCGACATTTTACAAAAGTTACCTGCTTGTAAATTGTTAAACACAATCAAAAATTTAATAGTACTAGTACATTTTGCTATTTTAATTCTAGCACAACTACAGCTAAACTACTCCAAAACCGTCTTTTACATAAGTCTTGTATAATTATATCAACACGTCTTCTACACACCTCTCTCACTAAAAGGTACACCAAATCCGTACCAGTATATGTTTTAAAGCTTCACTTCGCAAATTAACGCACAGCTTTACATTACTGAACAATTTACGTTTTAATGAACGTAGTCACAGATTAACATACTTGCTATGTGCATAGTGTTGGGTTCCACTGATGAAGTTTTCACAAAACATTCAATACATATCTAATAGAGTCTGTGCAAAAAGAGAACCGTCGTAGAAATTGAGGGCGCGTGTGTTGATGGTTCCAATTTACTGTTTGACAACATTGCTCTGTCATTGCTAATACGACTAAATATGTTTGATACCTTGGTAGGTACCTTCTCTTATTATTTTCGGGTGGTACTAGGTAGGTATATTCCTTCCTTACCTTTTTTATATTTTATAGGCTAGCGATTGGCCACTGTCCCACCTGTTGGTATGTGATGATGCGGTCGCAGATGGTTAGCACGCTAGGCCTAGAATGGGAACTGGCTGGAAAGGATAGCTGCCGGAACACATTAGATGTTTGACGACAGATTTTCTAACTTGAGGGTGGTCTGGCGGACTTGGAGCTGGCCAGGCGGACACTAGAATTTAGTGTCCTACCACCATGCGGGGGTTGTTGGTTTCTCAAAGATGTTTTTCCTTCACCGGAGGGCCACTGTGAAAAGCACACATATTTTTTTCGATAGAAAAGTCCATTGGTGCACGGCGGGGATTGAACTCGGTACCTCTGGCATCAAAGCCGACCATTCTCCCACTTACACCACCGGGCCCTCAAACATTTGAATGTTAGTTTATCGACCGTGCGTGATGCGCCCTCCCCTGTGTGCTTTAAAATACGTTTGAAAAAATGGCTGAGTCACTGTTTCTACAATCTGAATGAATTTTACATATTGCCGGAATCTATTTAATTATATTGACGCTTATATTTTCATATTAAGTATTATTATTATATTACAATAATTGTGATACATTTTTATTAAGTTTGATATACTTGCTATTATATATTTGCTGTATGACTATTAATATTGTAATAGTTTGCAGATCAGCAATGACATGTAACGATGGTGTTATGAATAAACAATTTGTATTTGTAAAGCCACGACTGTTCTCTTTTTGCACAGACTCCACAAGTATTTAAAGTTCTGGAAGTAATAATGAGCAAAAGTATTTGCCTTGTGGCATTTTATTTTGTTCATCCTTATACGTAGTTGTGTTAGGTATCTGGTCCATTGAAATTACTTCGATTGTTTTGTCTTGTCGGCTAGCTGACCCAAATTTTATCAATTTTATACGAACGTGCAGCAGTTTTAACTTCAAAAACAAATAAATAGCATCACTAAATACGAGGAACATTTATTACCTCGACATAAGTGACCTTAAGGTGTACTATAATGTTTGAAACCGGGAATTTAGCGTGACATGTCGCTGACTAGCTTAATGAGCTATTTAAAAAAATGTAAAACCACCCCTCGACTGATTTGTAAATGTATGATTTGTTTATTGAGATCATTCCAATGAGACTATACACAACATCTCAGAGTGACGGGAAAGTAGTGCGCAGAAGCGCCATTTTGATTTTTTGACGTTTGCTATCAAAGGCCTACTAAAGTTGCCATCGTAGTCTCATCAACCAAACAAGAGCTGATAATATTTAAACGGCTTAACGGATTTTCATGAAACAATCTCGATGAAGACACCTATCAAACAAAAAAAAAAATTAATCATAATCGGTTCTTCCGTTTGGGCGCTACGATGCCACAGACAGAAACACACACACACCGATACACACGTCAAATTTATAACATCCCTTCTTTTTGGGTGGGGGGTTAAAAACATACGTATATCTAAAAACAATGTGCTCATCATACTACAGGAGCAGCCTTGCGGTTCGTATGTAAAGCACCCTCGGTTCCCAGACCATCATATAAACAGCAGTCCGAGGTGTACACAACTCTTTGTTGAGCCACATGTCCTCATTTACATCGCCGTCGGCGGAAAAATTCCAAATTCACTTATGACAGCTGCCGTGAGTTTGTTGTTTGTTGATTTTTCGGGAGAGTTCTAGAAAGTTCTTCTTTGTCTACCGCGGCCTGTTTTTAGGTCGGCTGTGGAGTTTCGGCTTCGGTGTAAGCAGTAAGGTTGCTTAATAATTATAGTTAGCCGTGAATAAAATGTTACCTACGTACTTTGGTTTACATTTCATCTGGTTTCGTTTTGTTACGATATAAGTTTTAGCGATTACTCGCGTTCCCTTGGTCCTAGGAGTTTTAATCTAGTATCTACGATCTACGAGTTTGTCTTGTGAATGCAAAAGGAGATGTAGTCAGATTGGTGTAGGGTAGGAAAACATTTTCTGAAAAAAAAAATTGAAATCCGTTCATATTATTAATGCTACAGCAAACTTCACCCACTTTCCCCCTCCACTTAGAATTTTGCATTTTTTTTCGCAACATCTTATGTTTAATATTAAGAATTAAGTCTTCAGTGAGCCAAAATTGATTGAAATCCGTCGATAAATAACGGTACAGCAAACTTCCCCCTACACTCCTCCTAGAAACAAACTGAGACGCTTCGCTCGCTACGCTCACTCGGTCAAAAATCGGCTTAACAGTGATAATTCTTATGCTTAACAATATCTTACAAAAATGTGGCAATATAAGGCAGGTGAGGTTAAATTATTGATATGTATTCCTTTATTTTTTGTATTTATATTAAGATTACTTATAAAGTAATTCGTTCATTGGCACCCTTCACACATTCCATAACCATATGATGGATATTCTATTCTCATTAATCCAAGAAACTGATCTTCTGCTTATTTTGTATTTCGCGTTGAGTGTAGTTGTTAATTGTATGATAGGCTTTCAGAATAGTAGAGAAGCCAGCTTAGTTTATTTTTTTTGAAACCTCAGAATTGTCAACAGAAAAAATTAACTCTAGTAACTAACTCTCTAGTATGACAAAGTTTGGTTGAGCACTATGGTGATTTTTATCCGACAACACAAAAAAGGAAGACGTTCCCAATTCACCTGTTTTTTAAATGTTTGTTACCTCAGAACTCTGTCATGTTTAATCGATTTCAAATATTCTTTTTTTCTGAAAGATTATGCTTTTCGGTTTGTCTCTTACTAATTTTATCGGGATCTAATTAGTATCTCCAGAGATATGGAGATAAATACCTCAAACTTAGTACTGAAAATGTGTAGCGCGGCATTTGACCTTTTGACTTTTGACCGGCTTTTCCGGTTTTACACGATCTTAAATTCTATGGCCTGATGCTAAAAGGGCCAACGTACGTTTATGCATGATAATTTCATGCATATATAGGGTATGAAAGCGTACAATACATTACATTGGCCTTGTTACATAGTAAGTATATAGTGTAGTAACTTTTGAAAGAGTATTGATAAACTTACTCCCTTTAAGCACAATAAAATATCGTACTTTTTCAATACTCTGGCATTCCAATCTCATTTCATGCACAAACGTTACGTTGGCCCGTTTAGCACCAGGTCACAGAATTATATGTCACAGTTTGGGCATAAATAATTATAAAATATTTGCATATCGTCATATTTGTTTTATCTATAGCTAAACAAAGGCCCCATTTTGATGATGACAAATTGTAGTTGTCCTGAGAATGAAAGTAATTGTCAACGCTTTAACATTAAAGACGCATACAAATTTTACATACTTTCATTCATACAAACTTTCCCATTAAAAAATGCAATAAAACTTCTTTCATCATCAAAATGAATAAACCTGCTTCATACTAAACATGATTGCGTACACCGGCCCCCATGAGAACGACCTTGAATGGAGTTTGTCCCTTTCTTTTGTATGGACAACTTATATATATATATACCATACACTAGCTGGCCCGGCGAACTTCGTACCACCTAACAGACAATGAATGTCGTGTTACCTTTTAGCCGTGTTGGCTTTTATGAACGAACTGTACGGCTGAACTAAACGTAAATGAATACTGTTACAACTTGTACTTACTTGTACTTGTTACTTGTACACCGCGTCGTCGAGACGCGATGTTTCGCCAAACTTCTCGAACAAAAATAGCGTGGGAAAGAATAGACTAATTACCCGCCATAAACTCCCGACCGTCATAAAAGTAACCTTCATGGAATTCCGACCCTAGTCAATGTACCTAGCTTTGTAGTTAAGATTGAACCTTATTCTTAAGTAGTTAGAGATTAAATTAGAATGTATGGTAAAGTTGTTTACATCAGATGTTCAAAGGAAAGCCGAGTATTGTTTGTTGCTCTTTTAAATTTTAATTTTTATTGCTCTGTTTTGAACGTCTCTTGTCTTTTGTGTCTACTGGATGCTGGAAAGATCTAGATAAATACTCTCGTCTTATATAATATGTCGAACGCGCGGCGTTGAGTCAGTCATTCTTTGGAAGCGACAGAGTAACCATCTAAGCGCGGATAGCGACCAAGTGATCGTTAAGTGTTATCAGTGAACTAGTGTTGTGAACAGTGAAATCAGTGATTGTGATTAAAAACGACCTCAGTGTGTGTTAACGGACTTTTGATAATTGAGCAAGACGATTTGGACAGCTACTGTGGAACATTGTAAAACCTAGTGTTCAGTGGAAATAAACGTTCATCTCATCGGATTGGCATTTTAATACCACCCCGCACGTAACAATAGAAACTTTAAGTCATATTAAGTTTATTAATGTATTATGGCAATACAGATATAGAATAAAAGTTGGTAAAAATGATTTTTGGAAATATACACTTTTTAAGTTGTTTGTAAGCATACATTTCTGAACGCACACATATTTGACAATCGATAAATATGTCAAACAATTATCATTACTGACAATATTTGACATTTTTTAAATCTTCATGACTTGAATTAAAAAAAACTTGAAGAATTTTTACTTGACTTACTACTTGACACTGGCTAAATACACTAATCTATGGAGCCATAATTATACCAAAAATAAAACACGGTAATCCCGAATATTGTAATGCTATCCACACATGAGAAGAATTTTTATACTTGACACTGGCTAAATATACTAATCGTGTGGAGCCATAATTATACAAAAAAAATACGGCGGAATAACAAAAACAAAAACAATTGAACATCAAATGATTGGCAGTTTTTAAACCCAGGAATATTTTGGCAAAATATTTTATCTCATATAATTTTTTTAGGTCAATTATTCATTGTTTTTAATACTTAATATCCTATTCCTGACAAAGACAATTCTAAAAATACAAAAATCATAAAAATTGGTCCAGCCGTTCTTGAGTTATAAGTGTAGTAACTAACACGACTTTCTTTTATATATATAGATATAGTATAGAACATAATATATAGGACTAGCAGGTTGTCAGACAAGGACACACTCCCACCCGGGTGTCTCTCAATTGAGCCGTTTTGTTCTACAAAGCAATTACAGCTTTATTGTGAAAGCATACGGATTAAATTGAATTAGTCAAAACATCTGCAGTGCAACATCCTTTTATATTACGTCTATGGAATAAACAATACAAATATCACAGACACGGTAGTAGTGAGGCAATGCTTCAGTGATCTTATCACATGAAACAATATTTCACAGACAAGCTTGCTCGTGTTATTTCCTTATCACCAGTAGGTAATACTTCTGTTAAAAATCCCTCTTATACCTTTCCGTTCATGGAACAAACACCGTAAAAATATAATTTGAACCTCACACCTTGTTTTGCACAATTACGTCATATCTGTCCTGAAAATCTAGTGTTGACTTAGATTATATAAAGAGGATATGGCCAATTTAAAATATTCAAAACATGACCGAGATACTATATATTATGTGCACACATAGTTCATGATTGATGTGTATTTCCAACCGATTTCCAAACATACGGATAGAATTGATGTATGTTTTGTAGCGTTACGGAACATCTATACACCTTATGCTACATGTATAGAGGGAACCTAGACTTAGGGAAAACACGAGATTACGGTTATAGTTATATTGACTCACAAATACATAACTTAAAACACTGCACTAAACGTTGGTCGATAATCTTTTGCTCCATAATAATCTCGCAAATGTAGCGAGAGTTCCCCGTGGCAACAGTATATTGTCTCATCGATTATGGCGGCTATTGGCAAGCAGTCATGTTGTAAGTACCGTCGTTTGCATTCGTCGTAGAAACCATAACTGTGGTTTATGCTGGTACCGTGGTTGCCTTGCGTATTCTGAGTGGCGCCTCTAAATCCAGCAGTATTGGCAGTTGCAGGAATAATGACCGGTATTAAGTGCAAAGTCCCCGAACCTCTGATTCAGACAATATCTGCACTGTCTTCCCCTTCTCACTTTTATATGGAAAACTTATCATTTCCAGGATTTTGTAAATTTTACATCCTTTTTACCCACGATGGAACGGAGACTACATGCGTTTGGGGTGAGAGGATGTTTGTTTGTTTGTTTGTGTGTGCAAATCCATGTTGCCATTTTTCTCCAAAACTAGTTCGATTTGTCTTTAAATGGTTTGTAAATAATCAGTGGTGGTTACATAGATGTTATGTCGTTAATTTTTTAAAGGACATTAATGTGGGCGTTAATTCAAAATTTTAATTTTGTTACTTGTCGTTTTGTATTCTTTTGTCGACCGTCTAGATTTCTGCTGTCATTTTCATATCGTAAATATTTAAAATCGTTGTATATACAACAGAAACATAAATTATCTATGTCAAAAGGTGTGAATCATAAAAACTAAATGAAGGCGATTCGAGAAAATAGAAATATCACAGATTTTTTGTATATGTGTTACGCGAGTACTCCGCCAATTGTGAAATGATTCCAATATTTTTTGTGTGATAAAACTAGCTGATACCTGCAACTTTGTTTATGTACACTAAACATTTAGTAGCCTATGTTCATCCTCTTGCTATAAATAAAGTATGTATCTCCTTGTTCAATTTCAGTAAAATCGGATCGCCCGTTTAGACTTGATTAGATTGTAGTGTGGTCTACTACCGGGGGACCAGGGTAAGATAAACAACGTATGTTCTTTACATAATGACAACTCTAATTAACTCAATTATTTAAAGATACTTATCTTATAAACTAAACCTTATTACCTAGTACGTGCTACATTGAAATGTCACATTCTTTCGTATACGTCATGTTTATCACCTAAGCTTTAACCCTACAAGGTAACAAACTGACAGACTGACAGAGTTACAAACATTTTTGTTTAATAATATTAGTGTGAATTAGTTTGTAAGTGTAGATAGGGTGGCATTGTGGACACAGTAACCCATAACGGTTTTGCATGAGTAGAACATGTATGCCTTCAATTTTTGCATCAGCTTGTTGCGTCAAGTATGTCATAACATCTTCAACAATCAACCAAACCTTGACGAATTATACACTTAAACGATCCCCAAGAATCACTCTGTCTACTCGTGACAACCGCATGCAAATTCAATCATCCGACTCGATTGTGGACTTAGTTTTATAATATGTAGTGATAGCTTAGTGATTACGTACTTAGTCGTCGCAATGCAGCGCAACGCACCCGTGTGCCCTCACTCTTACAAAACACTGATGTATAAACAGATCCTTTATACAACACAATCTCAGGACGTTGTTTTCCAATGGCTCCATAGGGCCATAAACCGTTCAAGAAGTTATTAGAACAGAGCCGCTATCTCCGTGTAATGTGAAGTTTCATGTCCTTACATCATGTTACACCTGAATAATGGCTCGATAAAAAATAATATGGGAAGATATTGACTTGTTTGTCGCGCTTTTGGCTTTTACTGGATAAAAAGACTATTGCATGACACTTGGACAGTGGATCTAACTATCTTGCTTCGTAGCACTGCGTAGCATTGTAGCGTTTGTAGCATAGTTAGATTTTGAATTATCCGTAACTGTTTCTACGGTAGCGCTTGTCTACATCAACTGATCAGTGTAGTAGGCACAATTTTTAAAGGACTTCACAAAAAAGGAGGAGGTTCTAAATTCATTATTGTTTCTTTTGTTATTTTATATAAAGGTGTGTTTATTACTGATTCTTTAATAAGTGAGACATTTTCTTAATTTTGAACCGTTTCAAATTATTCTTTTTGTAATCGGTAGGGTACGTTTCTGAGGTGGTCCCATTGTAATTTCATTGAGATATGATAAGTATCTCCAGAGATATGACGATAAACGTCTCAAACTTGCTACTGAAATTGACTCGCGGGGCATTGAAATCGGTTGTTTTAGTTTTAAACTATCTTATAATTATTTTATTATTTTTTATGTGTATGTTACGCGATTACTCCATCAATTGTGAACCGATTGAAATTATTATTTTTGTATTCGGTAGGGTACGTTTCCGAGGTGGTACCCATTGTAATCTCATCGAGATCTGATAAGTATCTCCAGAGATATGACGATAAACGTCTTAAACTTGCTACTGAAATTGACTCGCGGGGCATTGAAGTCGGTTGTTTTAGTTTTTTTACCATCTTAATTATTGTAGCCTATACTACGATGTGCTACAAATTTCTTCAAGTACTACCAATGGGATTGCCCTCTGAATATCTTCTACCCCGGCTGCGTAGCATCGTGTTATAATTGTTAAAATGGCGTCAGATCTATTGAGACCCATTAAATTCTCACTAGTGTAGGGATCCCAATGGGGACAATGTGTATGTCTAGAAACAAGAGATACTTACTAATAGCTGTGCTAACCAGCTATCAGTATGTATTAAATAACCTCGTGGACTAGATTCGCATAAGGAAATGATTACTGTATACAGTTCGATAGAGCACAACATTTTCCAGTCAATCATACCGTGGAATATTTAATTGTATTTACGACAGAAGTCTCCAGATTTATTTGAAATTTTATTTGTTGTTATAAAGGTAATGTAATGGTGCTTTCTTCGAGAATTTACCAATGGAGATGTTAAGACTGCCGTTTGCGAGCGTGTGAATTTTGTTTTGAACACCTACATAGACATTTTGTATCCACACAGATGGATTGCGGAGCATAGATACACACCCTGGCAACAGACAAAAATTACTTTGGGTATTTCAATAAGTCATGTATCCATCGCGCATTCATCTTGGTATGATGTTTAATAATATCACAGAGAACACGCAATGTTTGCAGCCATAGCTTACCACTCCGTGACAAGCGGGCCCATAGCACAGCACAATACCTGCAAAATTGACGGTCGATGACCTCGATAATGAGCAGCAAAGGGCTGGGTCGCAGTGTAAACTTTTTGGCTGAACTACAGATAGTACTTTATAAAATAGAATACGTTTTATTGCACTAATAAAATAAAGTAATCTATATATATATAGATTAGATTGTTATGTTATTATATTGTTAGATTGGATTGTCTCATGTTTTCTGAGAGATATGATTGAAAGTGTGCTATGTCATTTTAATTTTAATATATGTAATTTTATTTTATTTGCTTTGTTGGATTAATGTGATATAATTTAACTTTTATAATTCAGATAACTATTTATGACATTCTAGACTGATTTATTTTTATTATGATTTAAAATGTTCTATTATAATTTAGTTGTAATATTCCTTAATTAATGTAATTGGTTTTTGTACTGTTTTGATTAAGGTTAAATAAATAAATAAATAAATATCTAATACTATAAGAATCTTTGCCCTGACCATAGTAACAGACAACGCACAGCCTAAACAACTGGTCGTGGAGACTTGAAATTTGGAGGTTTATTTCGACGCCCCAACCGAATAAAGTGGTAATTTCATGATACGACAAAAACTTTTTATTGCATAATACGCTTCTGCGCACCCAGACGCATGACATATATTTTTTTCACAAAGGCCCTAAGGGTATATAAGCTAAGAAAATCTGCCCCCGGGAGATATTTGATTGATATTTATACGATACTAGCTGTGCCCGCGACTTCGTCCGCGTGGAATAGTGTCTTTGGGTAGCATTAACAAATAAGACACATACGTATCCCAACCACGCCACGCTAATCTCCCCTTCCCTCCGCCCCTCAAATACCCTCCCCTCCCCCTTCCCCTCACTTCCACCTCACCCCCCTTCCCTCCCCTTCTCCTCACTTACCTACCCTCCCCCTTTGAATGTCATATTTATTTATATCGAAACAACAGCTTAAAAATTTAATTTCAAGCTTCTAGCTTTAAAAATTACGATACTTCCATACAACTTTTCATCCCCCCTTTCAACCCCTTACAACTCTTTATCGCATTAAAAATATGCCTATGTAACCTTTCTCAGGCTCTAGACTAACTGCGTACCAAATTTCATTAAAATCGGTTTAGTAGTTTTGGCGTGAAAGCGAAACAAACAGACAGACTGATAGAAAGAGGTACTTTCGCATTTATAATTTTAGAATAAAACCCAGAGATGGCGCTAGCGTAGATTTTAATAGCTTTCCTTTAAATATTGCCTAAATGTATGAGATCCTGTATCGCGCAAACGATATTTTCCGTGGTATTTAAACTGATGCACTTGCTTCGCGATTAAACAACTCAAAAGTTGAACTCGTTTAAAAACGTTTCCTCTTTATAATATTAGTTTAGATGTAGGTATTTATACACTATGTATTTTTTGAAATCTCTAACTCATAACAGAAAAAAAAAATTTTTTCAAGACTGACTGGAGAAATGAATCCAATTTTTATATATCGTTAGGACTAATAATAGCAATAAAAAAAATTAAAGCTTTATAACATCTTTATAAATGTCTGCTTCATACTAAAATGTAGGGGGAGCGGGAAGCGTTTTGCGATACAAAAAATATTGATTTTTAATCCTATGTTATACGTTTTTGGTACAATCATGGGGAAAAAGAACACGGTAAATACAATATTTACACTACTGTCTCAAGATTGAGATACAGAAATTTTTCAATGGACCTCCGGAATAGCTTAAATATGGCAAATAGAAAAGGTCTATTTCCGTGTTTATGATATTGATGATTTTTTTTCTTGAAAATTAGAATTGCTATAATTAATATCACACGGTAAAACTGTAGACACATCTAATGAGTAGCTGAGGTTTTTTTATTGTGTCTCTCAGTGTAGCGAGTTCCATAATATTTGAAAAACCGTAAACCTCTATTCACGCGTTTTCAGGGACGATCCTCTTAACGTTGTAATCCGCAAACATTTTTTTCTGCCGATACTTACGGGGGACGAGGTAAACACGCATTGCACACACACAAATCACTCACTTAACGATTCCGCACACTAGTTTGAAACACGCACACAGTATTAAAATACAGCGTAGTTACGCACGCTCATATGGCTAATAATGGCTATATGGCCAGCAGAGGGGTACGCCTTGCGTTAACATCTCCATTGGTAAATGCTCGAAGGGTGCTGTACATTTCCAGATATAGTGTGATTGTGTTTGTGTTCGGAAATACTGATTTATCATTATAGAGCAAATATTTTATTATATTATTATAGCAGTTTTGCAATTATATTTGAATTGAATTCAATTTAGTATAATTTTTGGGGCAGAAGTGTGAAACAAGACTGAATAATTCTACATCGAGTATATGGGTATAGTCTACCCTATATTTTGCGAATACTATGCTAAATTGAATTCAAATAAAATGTAATTGCAAGAATGCTTGAAATGCCACAAAATAATGCTTAAATTATTTCAACACAGTTTATGTTATTTATTTTTACACTAGCTGTACCCGCGACTTCGTTCGCGATTCCTACAAAAACTTAACAAAACCTTAACGTTAGTGTGGCTACACTTAATTTTTTATTCGTCTCATTTAGGATAAAATCAATGCCTTACATTATGATTAGGCCAAGAGAAGTTATATCTGCTACGCTGTAATTTTTTTTAATGTAACAATTCATGTCTTAATTTAAATAATCCAAACTAACCATCAATATATGGGCACAATTGCATTGCCCAGTTTGGTAGATACAATTTTAATGACAATGTATTTTAAATAGAATACTTCAACAATGTTTAATAGCATATATTATTACATAATATATTGTCCAACGAAAATTTGGCAAATATTGTACTTTGGTATGTAGATAACAACGTCGTTATAATGTATCAAGCCGCACAAAAATCCAGCCTCATAGAGAAGCGTTGGTCCAACGTTTGATCTTTAACATTTAAAGATATACCTATAACGACAACTAACCGCCTTGATATTTTCGGCATCTCATTAAGCATCAACTCTTAATTTTACTTTTATATCACTACATAATATAAAACAAAGTCCCCTGCCGCGTCTGTCTGTCAGTTTGCGATAAACTACAGAATTTGCGGTTTTCACCAATAGATAGAATGATTCATGAGGAAGGTTTATGTTTATAATTCGTCAAGGTTTTATGTAAACATTAATTCATACTCGACGCCACAAAGTGATGCAAACAGATACAGGGATATATGCTCTACCCAGGCATATGTGCGAAGCTGGGCGGGTCGCTAGTTGAATTTAAAGTTTAGTCAGCCACTTGGCGTTTTGACTAAAGTAAGACAATATTTCACCCGGGACAGCAGTTTAATCTATATCAAAGCGATGGTTGACGGTTATAAAAAAATCCAGCTAAGTAGATGCTTAAAACTATTGATAGCAGAATCGAAAAACTCATCAAAGACGACTCCAATAAATTCGACAACCGGGGATAGGCTTATTAAAAACGGTCATATATAACCTTTAATAAAAGGCACCTTTCAATTTCAGCCGGGCTATTCACAATCATTCGAAAAAAATTCGGATTCAGAAACGACCTCCCCTTCGACTTAGATCTTTGCAATTCACAATTATCGGAACGGAGATACTTGCATTTCAATTCGTTAAATCAGGGATTCTAAATGAAAATATAATTATGTATATAATTTTAAATACACTTTCAATGAATTTGAATGTATCCGATTTAAATTAGAGTACGGAGAGTACTCATAGATATATTTTTGACCATCTTCATAATAAAAGTTAACACACTAGTGTGTTAACTTTTATTGTAATAAAAAAATTTTGGTTATTAAAAATACAAATGTTACTTGTTGTAACATGAAGGTTATAGAGTATAAAAAGCTAAAAATTAATGTTAGGTAGACAGTATTTATGAATATCGAGCGCCCTTGTTCTACCAAGATCTAAAACTTACCAGGATAAATCAGCGGTGTCATTGAGACTTTTAATCTCGGACCGGGGGACTGGCAAATGATAACACGGTTTTGGGATTGTATGACAAATTTTAATACTTCGAAACGTCCCTTACCTCCAGAATGAGATACACATTATTTAGTTAAAGCCGGAATACTATGTCTAAACATTTGACTATAAATACCATTCGGTTTTCGTTACTTTTTAGGTTAATTTATTTTACATTTTACAACTGAAATTTGGTTATTGTCTTTCTTGCATCTTGCGAATATGAAATTAAAGTTTTAAGGGTAATAAAAAGAGTTATAATGAAATTAGCTTATCTGCAGCGTCCGGTGGCGTCTGAGCACACCGTTTAAAATAGACGACGACATCTAGCGTCGCTCAAACAGCTCAAAACTACGACGACATCCAAACGTGGTGCGTCGAACAAACATCTCAAAATAACGACGTCTTCCGGCGTCGTACAAACAGTTGACGACACCCATAGTCGCACAAACAGTAGACGACAGTCGTCCAAACAAACAGCGCCAAAGGCTGTAACCAAAAATCCGATTGTAAATATATTTGTCGCCATGAAGGATGACGCGAAACATTTTAGGTTATCAAAAATTGACTCACCGCAAAATCACGACGTTATCATATGGCACTACGCCATAAGCACGCCGAGTATCATCGCAAATTTAATTAACAAGATGGATTAATCTTGTAAAATCTGATTAAGAAAAAATACAAAAAGTTTAGCTCTTTGTAGGCCCCAGGGACAAGAAAAAGTCACGTCTCCGATCGAGAATTGACAGATGTCAAAGTCATTTTTTTTTGAAAGATTGTCTATAGGATATTGAATGATCCACAGACCAAGTAATAACTCGATTATTTAAAATCGACTAAAAATGGCTAAATACGAAAATGTTCTAAATTATTTAAAACCAAAAGGTAATTTTGTCAGTCTTAGAAGCTGAAATGTGCTTCCAAACGAAAAATATGTAACGAGTCGAAATACCTCGTTACAGTACATACCTTCCCAAAAAAAATAAAAGAATGAAACTTCTTTTATTTTTGAGAAGAACTCCCAAAAAATTCCTAACAAAAACTTATTCAAAAAAATTAATAAACAGAAAATATTCCGCCACCAAAATATGAAATTTATTCAAACTAAAAGAAGACACT
This sequence comes from Cabera pusaria, assembly GCA_954871355.1. Classification (NCBI taxonomy): domain Eukaryota; kingdom Metazoa; phylum Arthropoda; class Insecta; order Lepidoptera; family Geometridae; genus Cabera; species Cabera pusaria. The sequence goes on from OX940911.1 coordinate 801,953, forward strand.
AATAAAGCATAACGTTAAATCAGTTAAGCTTCTAGCCACTGACTAAGTTGTTCTAGAAAAACAAGTTATAAAAACTTTCTAACTAAGTAAAAAACAATGTTAAGGTTTACCAAAACTAATCCATCAATATGACTCAATCCTAAAATCCATCACAAATTAATCATACTCCAGAGTGGATAAGCACCATAGCCTCCATCTACTTATCTGTATTACAAACCAAATAAATATTTCTGAAATATTTAACAAAAGTGTAGATAAGCACCATCGCCTCTATCTTTTATAATCTCAGAACGATTCTAACTAAATTAAAAGGTAATAACAAAGGTTATCCATATTGTAGTACGGTTAAGCATTAGCTGCCGACTTTAGATAATTATTCACTGCAAACGATTCAGTGAACAAGTTTTCAATGAAAAAGTTGAACAACAAGTTCAAATTATTCTCATAAAAATAGAGAACCAAAAATAATAAGTAGTGACCGGCTCAACTCTACCGACTTTCCGAACACTAACAAATTAATAAAAGGGTTTGTCAAAAAGACCAAAAATTGTATATTGTGACCGGCTCAACACCACCGACATTCCGTGCACAAAAACAAGTTAACAAAAGTTTGTTGGGAAAACAACAAAGTTGTATTGTGACCGGCTCAACACCACCGACTTTCCGTTCACAATATCTAAAGTTTCCAACGCTTGAACCAAAAATGTCAAAGCGAGGAAAAAATGAAGAGTAAAAACTTACCCAAAAAGGTTAACTGAGACAAAAGCTCAAAAAGAGTCAAATCCGAGAGGCAAATCCGGGTAACAATTATGTAGAGCTCTAAGTGTCAAATCCAAGTCTTAGGTCTACAACAAACACAAACTAAATAATCTAAATAATATATAACATGCTTCACAAAAACTGAAACACATTTATATTAAAAATGTATTTACACTATGTGCAGGCTATTTGAAAAGTGGAAAGCTTTTCATAGCGATCTAAAACAATATTTATACTAGAAAAATGGAAAACTTCTCAAAGTATCTAAAAGAGTTGAATACTTGAAAAGTGAAAAGCTTTTCAAAGTAACCAAAATAATAAAATATACAAAAATATACATAAGATCTTTTGATGCCAAGAAAATTTCTAAAAGAAAATATAATCGTTAGATGTAGCTTTTAAAGTTGGGTAAAAGTTCAAAATTAGGATAAAAGTTCCAAAAATAAGATGAAGGTATCAAAAATAGAATAAAGATATCAAAAATAGACCTAAGTTAGGTTTAGTATATTTAAAGTTGTATTTTAATAAAGTGTTGGTTTCCTTTCAAATAATCATCTTTCATCTTGAACGTCTTCTTTCATACATCAAATCTCATTCTTCCACAAGCAACGTTCCTCCCAAGCAGAATATCAAAACAAATCTAAATAAAGAGTTAAATCCAAAAATGAAAATTTTAATATTTAATTATATCTTTAACATGATAACGTCCAGTACTTGTTTTATTAAATTCCTTTAGTACATAAACGTTAGGAGAAATTCTCTCTACAATTTCACATTTAATAAACTTAGGTGCTAATTTAGCCGAAAAATATGCAGGTGCATTTGACTGTACAAAACTTCTACGCCAAACTACATCACCGACATCAAAAGAAATGACTTTTCTTCCCCTATTATAATAAAGAGCATTACGCTTATAAGCTTTCAAAAGATAAGCTTGAACTTTAACAAAAACTTCACTAAGTGAATTTAAAGAGTGAGCATAAGTATCTCTAGTACCAAGCTCAAGTTGATCTAAGTTATCAAAAGAGTTACTAAAACGGTGTAAAGATGCATCAAAAATAAGTTCTCTACCGAACATCAAAAAGTTAGGAGTGTACTCTGTAGCAAGATTTACACTACTATTTAAAGCTAATTGGACATGAGGCAAAAACCTTGACCAAGTTCGATGATCATTTTTAACAAAACAAGAAATACATGTTTCTATTGTCTTATTATATCTTTCTACTGGATTATTCTGTGGAGTGTATAGTGCATTATAAAATATTTTAGTTATGTTGAAATTTTTTAAGAAATCTACAAAATATTTAGATATAAATTGGGGTCCGTTGTCGGCCACTAACATTTTAGGTACACCAAATTTAAGAAATATTTCTTTTTCAAAGATTTTACAAATTACTTTAGAAGTAGCATTTATCATAGGAAATATCCAACAATATTTAGTAAAAACATCTACAATTGAAAGAATGAATCTATGTCCAGAATAAGATTTAGGTAAAATCCCAATAATATCAACGGATAACATTACCATAGGTTGATCAACTTTCTTAGGGTTAACCATCTTACCAGCAGGAGCAGAAATTGAATGTTTATAAGCTTTACAAATGTCGCAAGAAGAAATATATCTTTGAACGTCTCCGAACATTCCTTTCCAATAATAATGTTGTTTTATTTTATTAAGAGTTTTATGTATTCCAAAGTGTCCAGAATTAATATCATCATGATTAGAACGAATAGTATCTAAAACATGTTCTTTAGGTATAACAATTTTCCAATTTAAACGACTATTAGGGTCAAATTTATTTTTACAGTAACGATATAAAGTATTATCTTCTACTCGAAGGTTTTTCATTCTAGAAGGGTATTTTTGACAATTTATAAAGACTTTTCTATACCAAAGGTCTTCTATATCTTCATCTGGTGAGACAATATTTATAGCGGAAACTAATATTGAAGTTATATTGATTCTAGATAAAGCGTCAGGAACTTGATGTAAAGATCCTTTTTTATGAACAATATCAAAAGTAAATTGAGAAATACGTGCAGCCCATCGAGCTAAGCGTCCACTAGGGTTATTAAGTTTTAAAAGCCACTTAAGACTAGCATGATCTGTCACAACTGTGAATTTCATTCCTTCGACATAAGGTCTAAAATGTTCAATTGAATCTAAAACTGCCAAAAGTTCACGTTCAGTGGTACTATAATTTCTTTCACATTTATTTAAAGATCTTGAATAATAAGCAATTGGATGTTGTTCATTATTTTCGTCTTCTTGACTCAGAACACTACCAATTCCTACAGAACTAGCATCGCAATGTAAAAAGAAAGGTTTTTCAAAATCAGGACACTGTAAAACAGGGGTAGTTATTAAGGCATTTTTTAAATTAATGAAGGCTTCTTCAGCTTCTTCATTCCAAACAAAAGTATGTTTTATCTTTTTACTTCCGGAAGTTAATTTAGTTAAGGGGGAGGCAATATCAGCGAATTTACAAATGAAACGTCGATAATATGAACATAATCCTAAAAAGCTTCTAAGTTGTTTTACGGACTCTGGTCGTGGAAAGTTTTCTATAATTTCTAATTTAGACGGATCAGTATGTAGGCCTTGACTGTCTACAATATAACCGAGATAACGGAGTCTTTCTTTGCAAAATTCACATTTTTTAAGATTTACTGTTAAGCCTGAGTTTTTAAGTATTTCATGGACTTTTTTAAGGTACTCTATATGATTTTGAAAATTATCATTTACTAAAATTAAATCATCTAAGTATTTAAACAGGACATTGTCAAATTCAGGTCCAAAGAGTTTATCAACCAAGCGTTGTAACTCTGCCGGTGCGTTGGTGATTCCAAAAGGCATCCGAACAAAATGGTACAAGTTTTTTCCAGGAACTACAAAAGCAGTCTTTTCACGAGAGGACTCTTCAAGTTTAATTTGCAGAAATGCTTTAGAAAGATCTATGGTAGATATGAATTTAGTCCCACGAAGGCTGTCTAATATCCTAGAAGGGTACGGCAAAGGATAAGAATCTTTAACAGTTATTGAATTTAATCGTCTCGAATCTAAACATAATCTGGTTCCACCATCTTTTTTATCGACGGCTAATACAGGGGAACACCAAGGAGATTTTGAAGGTTCTATAATTCCTTCTTTTAATAAAACTTCCACTTCATCATAAAGTTCTTTTTGTTTAGCAGGACTCAACGGCCAATATCTACTTTTAAAAGGGTCGCCAGTAACGTTAATTTTATGTTCCACAAGGGTGGTAATTGAACCTGTTTGTCAGTCATGATGAATAATCAAAAATATTAAAGAAACAAAGACAAACAACCAACTAAAAATTCAAAGAATAGTTAAAACTCATCAAAGTTTATAAGATTTTTTGTTAAAAACGGTTTAAGTTATTATGTTTTAAAGTTTATGTTAATATTTAATAATGTTCAAAAGTATTTAAAGAAATTTGAATGTACAAAGAAACATTCAAATTGTGAAGTATGTAAGATGCAAAAAAGATTCACAATTTATCTTAATTTTCAAGATTATTAACAACGGCTAAGGTTATATCTATTTATGAAAAGTAAAATCAATAAACTAGTTAATAATTATGTTAATAAGCTAGTATTTTCTAATATGAATGTAGTTTAATGCTTCTCAACAGTAAACAAACGTTATAACTTTATATAAGACATAGTTATATCAATTCAAACAAAAACTTAGCACTTTCAATGAGGTCAAGGTCAGTTCCTTACAAAATGTAAACAACGCATATCTCAAATGTTATTATATAGTAAATACACACTTAGATTAGTCTATCCAGTATATAAGACATATAAAGAACATTGTATGTTAATTAGTTTTGTTAAAATACAAAAAAAGTTGTAACAATTCTGTTTTCAAAGTACAAAAACTGTAAAAATGCTAAAAATAACAAAAATTGCACTAAATTGTGACAAGAAAAACAAAAATAAGATGCAAGAAAGATTATGTATGTGGAGGTAACTCCGGTCCCTGTTCTCGCGCTAATTGTAATAAAAAATTTTGTGTTATAAAAAATATTTACGTTACTGGTTGTAACATGAAGGTTATAGAGTATAAAAAGCTAAAAATTAATGTTAGGTAGACAGTATTTATGAATATCGAGCGCCCTTGTTCTACCAAGATCTAAAACTTACCAGGATAAATCAGCGGTGTCATTGAGACTTTTAATCTCGGACCGGGGGACTGGCAAATGATAACACGGTTTTGGGATTGTATGACAAATTTTAATACTTCGAAACGTCCCTTACCTCCAGAATGAGATACACATTATTTAGTTAAAGCCGGAATACTATGTCTAAACATTTGACTATAAATACCATTCGGTTTTCGTTACTTTTTAGGTTAATTTATTTTACATTTTACAACTGAAATTTGGTTATTGTCTTTCTTGCATCTTGCGAATATGAAATTAAAGTTTTAAGGGTAATAAAAAGAGTTATAATGAAATTAGCTTATCTGCAGCGTCCGGTGGCGTCTGAGCACACCGTTTAAAATAGACGACGACATCTAGCGTCGCTCAAACAGCTCAAAACTACGACGACATCCAAACGTGGTGCGTCGAACAAACATCTCAAAATAACGACGTCTTCCGGCGTCGTACAAACAGTTGACGACACCCATAGTCGCACAAACAGTAGACGACAGTCGTCCAAACAAACAGCGCCAAAGGCTGTAACCAAAAATCCGATTGTAAATATATTTGTCGCCATGAAGGATGACGCGAAACATTTTAGGTTATCAAAAATTGACTCACCGCAAAATCACGACGTTATCATATGGCACTACGCCATAAGCACGCCGAGTATCATCGCAAATTTAATTAACAAGATGGATTAATCTTGTAAAATCTGATTAAGAAAAAATACAAAAAGTTTAGCTCTTTGTAGGCCCCAGGGACAAGAAAAAGTCACGTCTCCGATCGAGAATTGACAGATGTCAAAGTCATTTTTTTTTGAAAGATTGTCTATAGGATATTGAATGATCCACAGACCAAGTAATAACTCGATTATTTAAAATCGACTAAAAATGGCTAAATACGAAAATGTTCTAAATTATTTAAAACCAAAAGGTAATTTTGTCAGTCTTAGAAGCTGAAATGTGCTTCCAAACGAAAAATATGTAACGAGTCGAAATACCTCGTTACATTATTATGAAGATGGTTTATTATGAGTACTCTCCGTACTCTAATTTAAATCGGATACATTCCCATATAGCCATTTTTGGTCGCAGATTTTTGAAGTTGTAACAAGTCGCATCAGTTTCGTAAATGATACGACACGTTGCGACTGTGTGGGGGTTCGTTTCTATGTGTTGTAACCGTTTAGTAACAAAGTGACAGAAGTAGTTTTAGTAAGTTTGTGTTGGAGCTATGTCGACTTGTTACAGAAAAAAATGTGTACACACTTTTTACACACTTTGCGTATTGTATGTAACTAGTGCTCAAAATTGGTAACAATGTATAGTAACTGGGTAGTAACATGTGCAGTAACGTTACGACAATGTTCCGGAATACTTATAACACTAACATGGATAAATAGAAATCACCAGGTCCAGTCGATCTCAAACTGTGTCTTGTGTTAACTGTCGGTTTACCGTTTTATAAAAATGAAAAAAATGAGTAAACAGCCCAAAATATCACGTAGATTCCGATGGACTTCAACATTTTACAGGAGAGTTAACGAATTAACAAACCAAAATAACACAAGTAAGTTAACCCTAAATATTATAAATGCGAAAGATTGTGAGGATGGATGTTTCACGTAAAAACTACTAAACGGATTATGATAAAATTTTTCGGTAATGTAGCTGATACATCAGAATAACACATAGGCTTTCATCTTACTGCGGGCCACGGATCCATCGCGATATATCTAAATCCTACGCGGACGAAGTCGCGGCCACAGCTAGTAATTAATAATATTGTCGGATATAATGCTGTACCTATTGTGACAGATACTCATCATTTTGTTAAACTTTCTAGTGTATTCACCGCTAAATCCGGAAAATAGTGCTGAAGTATTTCCTACTGAAGAGCCTAGTGCTGAAGTATCAAACTTCGAGCACCAGAACCCTGTTGCGACTGTTCGACCCTGTTCTTATAGTATAAGTAATACCAATGAGGTGCCGCAAACTTCCAAATACGCAACAGAAGCCGAAGAATGTGACGCAGATACACTTGAGTATGGATCATCTGATTCTGATAATGAAACACATGCCATAAACGTGAGATACCAAATTCAGCAATGGGCATTAAAGTACCAAATTCCTCACAATGCTTTGAACGAATTAATTGGTATTCTAAAAGATCATCCAAACACAGATTTCAATATGTTTTTACCAAAAGATAGTAGAAGTCTTTTAAAAACGCCGAGATCTAACAATATTTTGCCATTGGGCAATGGGAAATATTGGTACTATGGATTAGAAAATTGTTTAAAAGATGTTTTACCCCGAAGTATGTCAAAATTACCAAGATGTATATTTTTGACATTTAATATAGATGGTTTACCTATAGCCAAAAGTACGAAAAACGAATTTTGGCCAATACTGTGCAAAATAGATTGCATGGATATGCCTCCATTAGTTGTATCTATATACTTTGGAAGTACCAAACCGCCTCTAGAAATGTTTTTGCGTCCATTTGTAAACGAGCTATTAAAATTACTGAAAGATGGATTACTAATACAAAAGCAACTTATTATTTTAAAGATTCGTTGCTTTATATGTGATACACCTGCAAGATGCTTTATAAAAGGTGAGTTTAAAAATTCATTAACAAAAAAACGGTTACCTTATTTCAATTCTAATTATGTAGACCTAGTGTAGATCTATAGCTAATTATAAATTACAAGTTAATGCAACTGTTGGTTATCATATCAGGTCAGATTAATTAACAATACGCCCATTGCTCTTTTTATTGCAGGTACTGTGGGGTTTAATAGTTACCATGGGTGTATGAAATGCGCAATCATTGGTGTATTCGACAGAAGAGGTCGACATATGAGTTTTCCCAGAACGGATATGCCTTTGCGCACCGACCATTCATTCAGAAATCGACTTGATCCAGATCACCACAAAGAAAAAAGTGCAATTGAAGATTTACCCATAGATTTAGTAAATGATTTTACGATTGCAGATGCACTTCATCTACTAGATTTGGGTGTGATGAAAAGATGTTTACTGGGGTGGACTAATGGAAGTTTTAATTTTCAAACGAAATGGTCAGCAAGAGAAATACAGGATGTTTCAAGAAAAATTATGGAAATAAAATTAACAACTCCAACTGAGATACAACAAGGACGGATGAGAGAACTAAATACCCTTCATTTTTGGAAAGCCACTGAATTCAAAAACTTTTTGTTGTACTTCGGTCCAGTTGTGCTTAAAGATTATTTGTCATTTGAAGTATATCAACATTTTTTGACATTATTTTGTGCTACCACCATATGTTATTCTGATGCTTATATATCTTACCGGCACCTAGCTGAAAAACTTTTTAATAATTACATCGAAAAATTTGCAGAAATTTATGGTCTAGACTCTGTAAGCAGTAACATTCACAATTTATGTCATATTGTTAATGATGTCTCAAGATTTGGTTCTTTACCTTCTCTAAGTGCATATCCATTTGAAAGCTTGCTATTTAGAATAAAAAACCTGTTACGAAAAGGTAATCAACCTTTAGAGCAAGTAGCGAATCGTATACAGGAGCTTTCAAAATTAAATATTGAAAACAAAAAATGTAACCAAACCTATCCGGTAGCAAAATATGAAAGTTTCCTGGCAACAGGTGAAAAAGTATTTACTACTGTTAAAATGAATGATAATTACCAGTTGTCTAGAAACATTAGGGACAAATGGTTTTAAAGTGTACATAATGACATTGTTGAAATGAAGTATGCCATTGCTGCGAATGACAAAATTAAAATCGTTGGAAAGAATATCAGAAACAAATTTGATTTTTTTGAGCGACCGTTCAAATCTTCGCATATCAATATATATGCAACATCACTTGATTATGAAGCAGAAGAATCAAGAGAATATAATTTCCAAGATGTGAAGTGTAAGCTTTTATGTATGTTTTGCAACTCCCAAATGGTATTTATACCTGTATTGACAACGTTAGGGGTAATAATAAAATGAAAACAAAAGAAGTCAAAATGTTTATTTCGAAGTCACAAAATCATCACTGACACTTGCACTATAACTTTGCTAGCATTAGTTGCTTGCCACTCATAATCTACATCAATCTAATAGAGCTACTTAATAACAAATCCACTTAATCAGTTTAATATGCAGTCATATAAAGTTGTATCAATAATATAAAGTTACATATTTGTACGCATTAAGTATTGGTTAGTAAACCTAAATAGAGCAATATGAACAATAAAATTTTATAATTTAACATCTCGTCTCGTCTCCATCATCTATCAATCAAGAAGATAATTTGTCAGCATCTTCGTAGTTAATCATTTTTGTACCTTTGCTGCACAGTACATTATGTAAGTTATCAGAACTGATATTCATAATTTTGGACTCGTGTTTTAAATCCAAGATCTTGTTTTTTATTTTCACGTCAGAGAGTACAGTCACTCTTTTCGATGCTTTGATGGAATATTTTTTTGTGTCTGGAGTATCGTCATCTGTAAATGAATAATAATTATAACTTAAACAATATAATGTATTAATTTTGTTTGAATAAAGAATTTAAAGATTATTTTTTATTTTCATTTTAAGATCGTGCTCAGAGGCGCATCTTGGGAGATCAGTCCAGCAGTGGACTGTCACAGGTTGATGATGATGATGAAAGAATTGTATTGTCTTCTCTATAAAGTTAGCAAAGCAATGGCTCTCCATACCATACATTCGTGTAAACTTGAGTGTTGTGTCTGTGTTGTGTGCGTGTGCACGTGTACACTACATAATGAGCGTATAGGGGACTGTCCATTGTGTGTATATGTATTGTAAAAGTAATTAAAATAAATTATATAAGTACCGATTTCATTTTCTTTTTCATGTAACTGATCTTCTGTTTCAAATCCATATTTTCTTGGGTTCTTTTGCATTTCCAGATTTGTATTTATCACTTTATCTACTATATTTGGCATTTCCAGGTTTATATTCATCACTTCCTCTTCTTTTTCTTCATTGTCTATATTTGTCGTTTCCAGATTAATATTCATCACTTCCTCTTTTTCTTGATCTAAATTGTTTATAGCTATAATGTTATTTGAAGCATATGATTCTACATTTTTATAATTTATAGTAGTATTCTTTTTCGTTTCGCTCCTTATTTTTTTCGATGTACTTGTGTTCATTGCACCCCTAAAATGAAGCACGTTTTATGATATTAACTTCTACGCATTAAATTTATATATCTAATCGTATTCTATGGTAACTTAAAAGTCTTAAATAGAACAATTAGGTAATACAACGTTAGAAAGCTAGTAAAATCCGAGTTTTTAGATATTTGTAAGGCACACCAAGCGTAGCAAACACTACGGCACCTTGTGTCATTGTGATAGGTGTTTTTTGCAACAAAAGTTTTATGCTTGATATGCTGTTGTCCATATATACACTAATGATAAAAACATATTTGATTACTATTATACTTAAATTCTTCATACTTACGATTTTCTTTTGATTCTTTGGCCACTATGCTTAATGGCACTATTTTGGAGAAATGAATCCGCTTCTAAAGATGTACAAGCGCTATCAGCAAGATGTACAATCTTGTAAAAACAATTTCTTATATTTATATATTGCATGAAAGGTGGTTTAGAACAACCTTTTATACCTTTCCAGGTAAAATGGTTCAGGAGTTCGTCAGTAAAAAAAGATTTGGTTATTTGCAGTCCAATCTTGCCAATTTTGTGAGTGCCACTTGTGCCAGAAATTTTAGAATTTTTTTTATCCTGAAACATCACATACATAAACTGTTAATTTTATTTATTTATTCAACCAAATAAATTACAACATCAAATCTGTATTTATTTTGCCAAATAATGTTGGGTACTTAGTAATTATATATAAGTAAACGTACCAATGCTTTTTCGAAATCTGCATTCATGAGTTCGTTTTCCAGTATGTCTAGCTGCTCTACAGACTTTATAGGGAATTCGATATTTTTTTGGGTTATCATGTCTTTATTTTTTGTGTTTGCTTCCACAGTAAAATCGTTGTTAGAGAAGCTTTTAGATTTCAATAAATCAAATATTTTATCTAGCTGAATTTGCATTACAGCAAATCCTCTTTTTGTTTCCTGTTCAACTAAAAAAAATACATCAACATTAATTATTTTAAACTATAGGTACAACAATTATGAATGAATATCAGGATTCCCCATGAAATAAATGTTAAAGAGTTCCGTCAGCTACATCCTGGCATGGAGCCAAATGAAATCAGATTGATCATCGTATATTATCATCGAAATAACAGCTCTTTATTAGTTTACTACTATTACTAGTACATAAAAAATGTAAAACTCTTACGATTTTGGAAGCGTTGAATTGTTTCCTTAAGAACCTCGTTTGCGCTGGACAGAGCACTATTTTGTGATATCAGTTCGTTCAGGTGATCTAATTTTAGAGTTACTAAGTCATTATGTTCAGGGACGGGGTCTGGATTCGTTGTCACATTATTCTCATTCGTTATTTTTGTGACGTTGTTGGTTTCGATATTTTGCAAAACAATGTAATTTGTTAAAGGGTCATTTTCAATCATTTGATCTTCTTCCAGGTGATTATTTGCTTGCTTATCTTCTGTAATTGTTTCTTTTTTTTCCATAGTTGTGTTTTGTTTTTCCATAATTAAATCAAAATTTGCGTTCAAATCTAATAAATCGGCTGTTACAGACTTTAGAACAGGATGCTTTCTGTTAGTTTCTCGATTTTTTTCATATCTGTAAAAGGTAATTTTTAATTAGGCAGTAGGTCAGTTAGCGCCAGATATATCTTAGCATCCAGGTTCACCAAAAATATCCCATTTCCATAAATGCATTTTTATCTATGCAACCAGAGTAACCATATTTTTGTCAGCACCCAAAGTGTTCATTAAATCTAAGTAGCCACGTGACTTAACGGGCTGCTGAACTCCATTTCTCAATGGGGTTCAGACATCCGGTCGGGTTCAATGCCTAGAAAACTCAGACATGCGCGTTTACAACCAAAATAACTCCTTTCCTTCCCCATTATGATCTCCAGTGCACCCCATTACAGATTCGCGATGGCCTCAACATCCTTGACATGGATGTCAGACCCGATCTCAATCCGAAGGATTAAACACATTGAGAGCGTTATTCAAAATGCTTCTTAATACCCAACTCTAAAGATAGTTACTAAAAATAGGTACGTTACCAATGTTAGGTATTTCTTAATTCAAGGTGTGGTTTTGCATTCTCGCCATATTTGCATAGACGATTGTAACGGGTACCCTTAATCACTTAATAATATTATTTAAGTTCTTCCGTTAATTAATACCCGGATATTTGATAAAACAATTTTGTGATATCCAGAATAATCACCTAAGTAGTATCAGAATAACCGCCACGTTGACCGCGAAGCCACACGCACACAAACGTAAAAGTAGCGGTCACTGACCGCCAGGCGCCACAGCTGATCGCTGTCAGCTGGTACGGCACGACGTTAATAATAAAAATTTGGAATCCACTTATTAACATTTTAATTCGGTATTCACAGTTGATTATTTAGAAATTTACGTTAGATTATTACATTACGCACAACACAACCACACTAACCTAACCACACACAATATACGCGACAAACGCGTTGCCACGGTAACATAGTGGCGTTGCGACTGCGCTGCGACACGACAAGTGACCGACTGACGAATACACGTGTTTAGCCGATGGACGCGGCGCTACCGGCTTTAAACTAGCCGAAAAGCAAGAGCGCTACTTGGCCAAGAGCGAGTGGTTTTTAAGAAAGTTTTATTTTCAAGTAATTATTATTTTTCAAAATATTTTTTTTTAATTTATTTTTTTACTGATTCTTGTTTATACATGGAGTATACCTACCCCTGCAAATATGGCGGGAATGCAAAACCACACCTTGTATACACAGATAAATGATTGTTCTCGCTGCGCTCGGCTCGAGGTGTACTTGTAAAATGCGGCAACAAATACTACGCGGCGTACTTCGTGTAGGCGATGTGTCAATTGGGCGTACCGAGCGGGCGTTCTATGTTTTAATAATCAATTGTTTTACACACATTACAATAATGAGTTGCCGCATTTACGAAGCTGTTGTTTTGAGATAGCGCGGTATGTATCTAGTCGAGCGCAGCGAGACCAATCATTTATTTAAGTACACAGAGTTATTGATACTAAAGCGCCGGTTTAACAGACAAATAATATACCGGCCGCGGCAGCGGAGGCGCTGCGCTGAACATCGAGCGAGTGCGTGCGTGCTGATCAACTGAATGAAACGAACTGACCGTTTCCGAGCCGTGATTGGAGTGAGCACAGAACACTATTAGGTACTCACGGGGAGGGAGTGAGTGGATAGATAGTACCTATTGCCGGCTGCATCAACGCCGCGCCCGACCCGCGCCACCCGTCATTATCGCTGCTATCTATATATCTTTCTCACTCTTGGCTCACTTACTTAATAGAATAGTTTTACAATCATATTGTAAAACTGTGTTAATAGCCTCGCGAATCCAGCCTAGATTGCCGAAAGTATGACTTGCGTGTACCTATGTGAAAAGACTAAGTAAAAACCTAAGTAAATAGACTAAGGTATCAAAAATAAAATATAACCTTTTAGAACAGGATTAGTGGTTAAAACATACCAGTAGTCAAAGTTAATTAAACTTACCTCTCCTCGTCTTCAGTGTCTTCAAAGTTGGAATAAAGGTCCTCTAATTTAAGTCCTTCTGCAAAAGTATCGATTCCGGTGACCTTTACTTTGCATTTTTTTTTTTTCCAATTTTCGGCTGGCACTGTATTTTCATTACGTCTTAAAAGCTCCAAGTCGCTGTTTTTTTTTGATCGCGGCCAATAAAGGACGTTGTCTTTCACCCACGTACTAGGTACAAGGGATATCAATTGAGAAGAGCCTTCTTTTGTTAAAACAATGCAATATGGCATTTTGTCTGGCAGACGTTACTACAGTTTGAGAACCTGTAAACAAAAAATCAAGGATAGTCCATTTAAAAAAATCAGTCACTTTGTGACGACTTTACGTAACATGTCCACACAATGTCGTAACTTTGTGACTAGTTGTGACGAGAATATTTTACACTTAACAAAATATTTTTTTTATTATTTATTGATTTTACGGTTTATTGCTGCTAATATAGTTTGTTATTAAATATTAAACTTTATTATTGTATTCAAATACAAGCTTTCGATAATAGAATATGAAAATATTATTAAAAAAAAACAATGTGTATTTTCGTCGGAATGGTCAAGTTTATGATACTAATGTGGCGCGTTGGTAAATTTCAACCTTTCCCACTAAATTACACGATGAATTTCATTTCCCATTAAGATTAGAGTATTAAAAAGCATAATTTTCAATAAAAACAACATCTTTGTTTACTTACCTCGGTGATATGATGGCGGACTGGCGGTTTAACTTTTTTATTTTAATAATTCACGTCACTTCACGAGTCAATGTCAACGAATGATCGGTTATTAGCGATTGAATGAATGATGTGTGGGTACTCTGGTTAAAATTTGGTAACAATGTTACGACAAGGTTACGACACGGCGAAACCACATGTTACTGTGTCGACTCTTCCCCAATTTTAGTTGCAGCGACTACACCAACATGAAACGGCGACGAGATTATATGTCCAGAATAAATCAGTGTAAACACTTGGTGTCGAAACCGTTACATCATGTTCCCAAAAATGGCTAAATGGCTAAAAAAAGAGCTCTTTTTTTGTAAATTATTATTATGATGATTTTTTTAGCACGAAATAGAAAGTTACTTTCTTGTTTGTATGTCGGTCATTCCATAATCATCCATAGTCATACCATAGTCATCGGTGTAATCTGAGAACTTTCAAAAACTTTCCAATTAGTTATCCAGCTGAAAGCTTCAGGGAAGCTAAAATATCGATGAAAATGCATTCTATAGCGTTGGTTTTCGATCAAGTCATTAAATTTCATCACCGAATCACCCCCCCCCCCACTTAATCTTTATTTTTTTTATTTTTGTATACAACTCGTAAAGCTGTTCACAGAATACATCTACCTACCAAGTTTTAAATGTGTAGTCTTAAAAGTTTCGGAATAAAATAGCTGTGACATACGGACGGACAGACGAACGGACAGACAGACGGATAGACATGACGAATCTAAAATGGTACGAAACTGCACAACATTTCTACCTAATAGAACTACACCAGCGATACGAATTCAGAAGCTGGGAAACCCGACGATCCTGTAATATGTGCAGTTATAATGGGTAATATAAAGTAAAACATCGACTTGCATAGCAATTCGTCAACTACATCTCTTTTCAAGTTTCAAATGAAAACCTACTTCGGTTATCTTACTTAGCTTCTCTTAGCTCTCATACAAAGTTGGCTTTGAGTAATTCAAAGATGGTTGGGCGCTAGTTTCCTTTCGCTTATATTCCAATAATGAGGCCTGTGTTTAATCCATCATCGGCAGAAGAACGATGGAGTGTCGTTTGCCGAACTCAACTGATCTCCTTAAACTTAATATCGTTTAAAAACTAAAAAAGAACCGACTTCAATGCCGCGCTATTCATTTTCAGTACCAATTTTGAGATGTTTATCTCAATATCTCTGGAGATACTTATCAGACCTCAATAAAATTACCATGGTACTACACTTGGAATATCTCCTTTCGAACAAAAGAAGAATAATCAAAATCGGTTCATAAACAACGAAGTTATCCGCGAACAAACATAAAAAAATATATACGAGTATATATACACGGTTGAATTGAGAAACCTCCTCCTTTTTTTTGAAGTCGGTTAAAAAAGAGTGCGTATGCCACCATCATGCGAATATCTTTCTCAAAGATTTATTACTTAATAATGTTATTTCTTGAGGGCGAATCGTTTAGCGACATGCTTTTATTCGATTGATGGCTGGTTCGTGCGAGTCACAACTCAAACCACCTTTTGCCACACGTAGCAGGAGCATTATATCAATGTCAATCAATCTATCAATCAAAATTATTTATTTGCGAACATAGGTATATAGTGTTAGTACAATAAATTTTTTAGTAACCGCTACATTCTGCCATTTGGCGTGCAAATATAAAAAGTATTACAATAATAATAATTTACAATAATTAAAATAGTAATAATACAATTAAATTTCAAATTAAAGATTTATCATTTAAAAATTCTTGCACCGTATAGTATGTCTTGCTAATTAAAACATTATTTAATTTATTTTTGAACACATGAATATTCGATATGTCTCTGATTGATGCAGGCAGCTTGTTATATAAAGTGGGAGCCATGTTGAGAATATTGTTTTTAAATAGTGTTGTCTGAGAGCCAGGATGACGTAATTTAGCTTCTCGTCGCGATCCTGCGGGATATTTTTCATAAAGATGAATATTTTTTTGAACAAAAAGAATGGACTCACATATGTAGAGACTTGGCAAAGTTAATATTTTTATTTTTTTAAAATATTGTTTACAAGAGTCAGTTTGTTGTAAACTACACATCGCCCGAATGCATCTCTTTTGCGCTTTAAATAGCGTAATCTTGTCAGTTGAATTGCCCCAAAATATGACGCCATATCTTAATAATGAGGCTATATGTCCGTGGTAGGCTGTAAGTAATGTCGTTTCATTGGATTTTTTTTTAAGTTTATAAAGAGCATATGAGAATTGCGTCAGTCGATTAGTTAATGTCTCTATGTGTTTTTTCCAAGTCATCTTATTATCTATGTGTAACCCTAAGAATTTAGTACAGTCAATTTCCTTTATAGATTTACCTTCATAGTTTACGTCAAGATTGTGCAGCTTATTCGGTCTTTGTCTAAAATTATTATGTTAGTCTTATTTATATTCACTTTTAAATTATTCATGTCTAACCATTTAATTATAGATGTCAATGTATTGTTAATGTCAATGTTTAGCTGTGGGAGATTTTGTTTATCACCCTTAAATAATACCGTACTGTCATCAGCGAATAGAGTCATTGAATGCTTCGTAATTTTTGGCAAGTCATTTATGTATATGAGAAAGAGTAGCGGTCCCAGTATGCTACCTTGAGGAACCCCAGAACGTAGCGTCCTTGACTGAGATGAGAAGATTTTATCAATTTTGCTTCTAAGACATATGCGATTTATCTGGGTCACTTGGATCCTGTTACTCAGATATGACTCTATAAGCTGATTGGCTTTACCTCTAATCCCATATAAATGGAGCTTTTGGAGTAATATGGTGTGATTAACGTGATCGAATGCCTTCGACATATCCATAAATAATGCTACCGTTGGTATTCTTTTGTCCATATTTTCCAATACACAATTTAAAATGTTGTAGATTGCCATATTTATGTTTCTGTTTTTTCTAAAACCGTATTGGTTTGGACATAGCAGATTTTGGTCTTCAAGATAAGAGTATATTTTGTTGTATATAACTTTTTCAATAATTTTTGAAAATATGGGAATTAGAGCTATAGGCCTATAATTGCTTAGTATATCTTTTTCCCCGTTTTTGTGTAATGGCTTCATAATCGACATTTTTAGTTTCTCTGGAAATACGCCCTCTTGCACAAACATATTTATTAAATGACTTAGTACTGGGGAGATTATGGTTGAGACACTTTTAATAGCTTTAGTTGTTATATCGTCATAGCCAACGCTGACAGTATTTTTCAGTTCAATAATTATATTAAAGATGTCAAATGGAATTGTAGGTGTCATATAAAGTGAATTAGATTTGTCATTATTTATTAATTTACAGTTATAATTATTGCATGTCTCGTTTCGATCAACAATGTCAATAAAAAAGTCATTAAATTTCTGGGCAATGTCACCAGGATCTGTAATAATGTTATTGTTTACTTTTATTTTTTGTATTTTTTCTTTTGGGTGATTAATTTTCGTGTTATTAATGATGTTCCATGTAGCTTTAGATTTATTTTTAGCACTTTCGATATAATGGTCATTTTGTGATTTCTGAGTTAGATTTATTATTTTTCTAAATCGTCTTGTGTATTCCTTAAAACGTGCCTTATTGTTTTTGTTAGGATTGCGTCTGCAATTCCAAAGCATTTCTCTTTTCTTCTTACAGCACAGTTGTAACCCTTTAGAAATCCACTTTGGGCGTTTAGTCATTAGCATTTTAATTCTTAATTTAGGGAAACAAATGCGGTAAATCAAGATAAACATTTAATAAAAGTTGTTAAATGCTTCATTAGGTTCATGACAATCATAAACATCAGAAAAACTAATCATACTCAGATAATATTTAAATATTTCTAGATTTTCTTTAGAGTAGTCACGTCTTTCAGTATACCAATATTTGAGAGTGCAACTTTTTTTTACCGGTACTGTCAAAATTTGTGCAGTGTGATCAGAAAGTGCTAATTCAGCGATTTCTCCTCTACATCCTCGGATGTTATGAATGATGTTATCAATACAGGTCTTACTTTTTATTCGTGTAGCTTCTTTAAATTCGAATTTCATGTTATGTGCAAGTAATATATTTCCAAATTCATTAACTAATTTGCTCTTTTTTAATACGTCAATATTAAAATCACCACAAACTATTACTTTTGATTTTGATTTCAGAGATAGTTGTTTTAATATATTATTTAATATACTAAAAAATATCTGGGTTTTTTGTGATAGGTTATTAGGGGGCCGATAAATACAAACTATAATAATTTTGTGGGAGAGCAATGCAATTGCAGAAGTTTCAATTATGTTCTGAACTGATAGTTTTACGATGCTGTTTAAGTTTTTAAAATCATAACCATTTCTGACAAGAATGCAAGATCCACCGTGTCTATTTTCTCTACAAAAATGAGAAGCTAGTTGAAAGTTCGCTATGTTTAGCCTCCCTAAATCACTCAGAGTCATATTGTGTTCTGTGAAACATAGTATATCCATATTTTTGTTTTTGTTTAGATATTCATCAAGGCATACCATTAACAAATCCGATTTATTTATAAGTCCATTAATATTTTGGTGGAAAACATTAATTACGAAATAAATTATTTGGTGCATTTACTTGATTTATCATGTTATTATTGCTCGAATCGTTGTTATAATTGTTCTCAGTGATGATGTCACTATCATTAGTTTGAGTGCTGACACTCACGACTGTCTTTATGATCGAAGTTAGTTTTTTCCGGCTTAGTCGTTTCCTAAATAGTTTTAATCTAGTTTGATAGTCAATACGCAATATTTCTCTATGGAGCGATCGACTTATATTCAGGACAAACATCCGGCGTTGTGGCATTCTTCTCTCGTAGTTCATATCCATGAAAGTGACATGATTAAACTTGCTGCATATGTATCTTATCTCATAGTTGAGCTTGTTTTCCCGAAGGCATTTATTGTACGGGACTTCTGATATGACTATATTTGTATGAGTAGTGCGAGTAAGCCAGATATATTTACTGATATATTTATAGTCGTTTTTAGTAAAATTTGTAATATCGTAGCCAGTGGAGAAAATTACTTCACGAAGGGGTGCATTTGCTTTCCAGAAACTAGTCACCTCGTAATCGGCGCCTATTTCTTTTTGAAGAGAGTACCTCAATGCCTTACCTTGCTGGTCTGCCAATATTAAAACTCTCTTTATAGATTTCTCGTCTATTTCTGCTAGTTCTTTCGGTTTACAGATTTGTTTAGCATTATTTTCGACTACAATGTGTACCGTGCTTATTGATGATTTATTAATATGAACTTCATTTTGTTTTGAGTTGCTAGTGAGTGTACTTTTGTCCTCTGTGTCAGACGATAGAGTTTTTGCGGGAGTAGTAAGCACTTGGTCTGATTTTTGTAATTTGTTGACACCATTCACTATTGCGGTGGGAGATCCAGTTTTTTGGCAACTATTATGTAAGTTTGTCGGAGATTCTCTGAACGATTGCGATGAATAAAGTGCCTGCTGAGTTTTAACCTGTGTTATACTATCTATAGATTCTGCTTTATTTGCAGATATTGAGATATTCTCAGGTTCTCGTGCGGTGGCTTTAGAGGTTTCGGAAATATCTACTTGAGGTGTCGGTGACATCTGGGCCATTAATGGTACATCTTGTTCTGTATTGTAGTCTAAATTTATAGTAGATATTAATGTTGCGCCTATCGGTGATTCATGCGTAATGGGAGAGTTATTGAATACTTGACAATTATATACAGGTTTGAAGTTCACATTTTTAGTCGATGGCTGAAGATTTAATGTATCAGCTATGTGTGGCATATCCTGATTTGTGGGTGGCATATTACTTATAAAACTATGGTCGGCGGGTTGTTCGCTGTCAATAGAAGATAATCGGCGTCGCTTTCTTCGTTTTGGAATGTTTGCTATGGGGCTGTCATAAAATCCAAGTTTTTTTAGTCTATCCGACATGTTCTTATGTTTTAATAGTTCATTTTTCAATTGTTGATTTTCTAAAATTAGGTGATCGATTTCATTGTGGGCAGAAATTAATTTGTTATTCAACGTATCTATCTGTTTCCTTTGTTCTAAGGAGCGACTATCTTCAATAGAGTTGTTGGGCAAGCTTAGTATAGTGTCTTCGAACATGGTCGAGGTAGACAGATTATTTAGCGAGTTAGCTCTTCTATGTTGTCGAAAAGTTATATTTTCCATATCCATTGTGCAAGTTAATAAAATATATGAACAATATCCGAACGCACTTTTAGCATGTATGATATGCGCAGTATCCGAACGCACTTTTTTATTAGGTTGGTACTAGCGATAATCTGTCAAAGTTAGAGTTGTCAAATGTGACATCAGTGATCAGCTGTTCAGTGTCATCGTGGGGTTACGCATACATGTATGTTTTGTCACTGGTTTCGTGTAGTACGCTGCCAAAAAATCGTTATTGTTCTTGTGTGTGTTGTTAATTCAAATATAAGAGCTAAATTATAGCATTTGAATGTGCATTTACAGAAACTAAAACAGCTCACCGGGTCTTCGGGTGTTTTCGTAATGTTTCTAGGTTATGTTTACAGGTGATGATGCTTCTTCAGTGTCGCAAAGGTACGTAAATATAATTTTTAATTAATTAAAACTGTCGCAGCTTATGAATACACTTGTGGTCACTTCAGGGCTACCAACCCAAATTGCCAAATGTTCCGCCTGACTTGTTGACATAAAATAGCTTTTTACCATCAAGGAGAACATCTGGCGGCGTATCCTTACGGTGTCAACAGAAACAAAAAGCCCTTGGTATTCAGTTGGTATTCAGGATCATTTTAGGCCTAGCGGATTTACTATCTTCGATGACATCATCGCTTAGCATCAGGCGAGATAGTAGTCAAACGCTAAGCCTATAAGCAAGGTTATTCTCAATCATTCGAAAGCAAATTCGAATTCGGAAACTGCCTTTACTTCGACTTGGATCTTTTCAATTCACAATGCTCCGATCGGTTAATTTTGATATTTCAATTAGAAAAAGTCAGTGATTTATTGGAATGGTTTCCGCGCAAAACAGCTCAAGGATCAAAAAAAGAATAAAATTAAAAATGAAGCTTCCGAATCCAAATATGTTTTCGAATGATTGAGAATAAGCGCAAAATAACTAACAAATTACGGAACCAGAAACGATTCCAGTATCCTGTTTTTTTTTTTTTTATGAAATCTTATGTCTGTTATACATACATTTGATCAAAGTATCATTTGAGAAGTGTTTACCTAATAGATTGCATAACATTTACATAAAAATATCCTGTATTTCCCGTGTCCCACCAAAACCTTTATGTTTTTCAGGATAACCAATATTCTAAAAGTCATTCCATAGTATAAGCTATGCTCACATTAAGTTTCATTAAAATCCGTCCAGTAGTTTTGGCGTGATGATTTTTCAAACGGACATACATACAGACAAACATTTTAAAAATTATATTTTCGGCATCTATAGCGTTCATAAAGCTTTCCCTAATTTAAATTTCAAAAAAATATTTAATGTACAGTTTTCGCTTAGTTACTGTTTTATTATAGTATATATATAGATAAATTAATCTAATTTAATCTATACTAATATTATAAAGAGAGAACATTTGTATTTTTGTATTTTTGTATGTCTGTAATGATTTGGCTCAAAAACTACTGAACCGATTTAAAAAATTCTTTCACTAATACATAGAATGGACTTTCGGAATGAAAATAGGCTATATATTATCCCGTTTAAATCAAAGGTACATTCGTGGAGACCTAATTTGCAACCTAAGTCAGCAAAAAAACGGTCGAAAAACACGTTTCTTACGAACGCTGCTTAATTGAAGATAGATAGAAAAATATTTTCTATGCAAGAATTGTACAACTTAATAAGACCTACAAAAACGTCCGCGACAGCATATGTCTATCTCTTAAGGTTGACTCACAGTAACCATTTTAATCTTAAAATTTTTGTTAAAAAATATTACATAACTTCCAAGGCTATTTTCAAGTATATAGTATTAATCCTTATCCAAATAATTACATTAATTAGCTTGGCTATATATTATAGATTAAAATTGTCCTTTACAGTATATAATTCAAATTAAAACTCTAGAAGATATCACGTATTTCACAAACACGCATTGCAAAATTAATAAAATATTTGCAGTGAAACCACAGATTAGGTCATAGTTACTTCGAACATATTATTATAAGCTTAGCTATGCTGTAGATCCCCACCGATCACAATCAATTTGAAGTCAATATAGTATAATAATATGATCTATTGTATAAAATAATATTTATCGATATATATAATAATATAATATAATATTTAAACCACCCCGACTGATCTATGTATAATACCTTTTTCCAATGACTCTAAACACGACATTAAAAATCTGAGCTGTAAGTTGGTGAGGATTTGAGTATTCTGTAGAGTCCAGGAGGCTTCCATGTTCTTACAATATCGTTGAAGAAGAAGATTTTCGAATTGATCATACTTATGAAAGTTGATTTCATAGCGCAATTAACTAGAAAAAAGCTCATAGTTTTATAACGATTGAACGAATTTTCATGAATCAAAGCCAAGAAAACTCTCGATGAAGACATCTATCAAACAAAAAAAAACTATACTATATATAACTATACTATATACTATATATAACTATATATATATAAAGTACGGGAGGCCATCGAAATCAACAGGTATCCTAATTTTAACCGGGATCGTGGGTGGACAGTACCGCCGGCATGGGTGCCAACATTGGGCGCTTCCTACCCCGATGCCAACATTCAACAAGGCTACCATGCAGTGGACACAATCAGCACAGTATGCCTACAACCTAACATAACAGTTATAAATAGCGATGACGAATCGGAGGCAGAGCCGAACGCAGAACCCGAGCGCACCCGAAGATCTACGACACCACCCTTGCCAATGGTAGCGCCTGTTTCGAGTCGTCAGTTGCGCCGGGAAGCGCGGGCGATACGACGTGCGTTGCCGCCATCCTAGCCGCTCCCAGACGATGACCTACGTATTAGGTTGAAACCTGGTCGGAGCACATCCGAAGTAAATACACGCGAACAAAAGCCGGTACGTTCACATTAAAATGAATAATTTTCGCGAAAACTTTCAAACTAAAAAAAAACTATCAATAATAAAAACAAAATCGGTTCATCCGGTTAGGAGCTAAGATGCTACAGACAGACACACAGATTCACACGTTAAACGTATATTACCCCTACATTTTGCGTCGGGGAACGCGTAAGGTTACGGCGGCAGATGTTCACCTTTTTTTTTAAATATCTTATAGGCTAGCGTTTGACCACTATCTCACCTGTTGGTAAGTGATGATGCGGTCGAAGATGGTAAGCACGCTAGGCCTAGACTGGGGAACTGGCTCTCAAGGATAGCTGCCGGAACACATTAGATGTTTTTGGCGACAGATTTTCTAACTTGAGGGTGGTAGCTGGCCAGGCGGACACTAGATAGTGTCCTACCACCATGCGGGGGTTGTTGGTTTCTTAACGATGTTTTCCTTCACCGGAAGGCCTGCACTGTGAGAAGCGCACCTACATTTTTCGATGGAAAAATCCATTGGTGCACGGTAAAGTTTGAACTCGGTACCACGGCATCAAAGCCGACCGTTCTCCCGATTACGCCACCGGGCCCGGGCTCCTTGATGGTAAGCTACTTTTTGGTAGATTTAATTATCCCACTACCACTGTACGAAAACTCATGATTCATGAATGCACATAAAACTTTCATTGGTAGCTATATAGCTAGGATTAGAACCAACGACCGTCGGGTCAGAATCAGGGTAACTATCCTTTACGCTAAAGGGCCATCCAATATCACTACGTAAGTATTATAAAACAAAGTCCATCACTGCGTCTATCTGTCTGTTCGCAATAATCTCAATAGCTACTGAACGGATTATCATGCGGTTTCCAGAAATAGCCAGAGTGTTTATGAGGAAGGTTTAGGTGCATAATTCGTTAAGGTTTTGTGTAAATTTGATGAAATATGACGATTATTGTTAAAAATGTTCATATTTTATATTCGATGCAACAAACTGATGCAAATTTTGTAGGCATATATGTTCTACCCGTGCGAAGCCGGGGCGGGCTGCTAGTCTTTTATAAAGAAATCAAAGAACAAACTCAACCAAGATCTATGAAACCAAAGCACTTAATTTTTAACCGTCTTCGAATAGGCAACAACAACTATTGCTGTTTACGTCCAAACTTTCGATCTAAACAATTTCTATGGAAAATTCGGACATAGTCGTACAACGTCAGACTATTGCAATAAAATACTGTGGTACTGAAACAATGGCGCCGCACACGCATCAAAATTCAATGTGCTCATAAAACGTGTCAAAAGTCGGTTTACTTCCTTCGAATCCATAATATGACACTCCACTATCTATAATACAATCTGTGACGTCAACCATCGAAGGTTTAGTTTGGGAGAGTCTTGAACGCTGAGTAGGGAAGGAGCAGTGGACGGTCACATCGATATGTGGAAATATATGTGGATATTTATCAGTCTTATGGTAATAACTAGGGGTGGGGGTGTGATTAGAGGTTGGAAATGGACGGAGGTTTGGTTTTTCCGGATAGATTAAATCGGTAAACACTCAATTTAACGTGATTACGTAAAGATTTTTTAAGCTTTCATAGTCACTGATAACACACTTACTATCAATACTATTAACGAAATATCTACCTTCATTTTTACTTGTAATGGGTTAAATAATTGAAACTCAAACTCTCATTCCGATAATAATGTTACTTAAAATTGTTTGTATGGTTCTAAAGTCAATTAAGTTAGTGTCATAATTGTTTCATATATTTTACCCATTATTATTATATATATACCTATAAATGTCATATAACAATTATTCAAAAATATAACTTTAACTATATAATATACTAAAATATAACTTTAACTGTTTAGTCTCTAATGCTTAAAACGGAGATTATAATAATTATTATTTTGCTTTAACCGGCAAGAACTATCCGGCCAAAATGTCGAACCACCTCTATAGGGGGGAGGGGGATGTTAAGTCAGCTCTGGCCATATCACATTACGTAAATTGGTCGGAAACTGGGAACTATTTCATTGTGTTTTTCCTACATATTCGGGACAAATCGGATGGCGTTCCGTACCGGATTCCGGAATAATCCGGAATTAACATTTGTCTAGTAAGACTTTTCCCGGATATATTTACCATATATTTACACACAGACATGGAAATTGTAACCGCAAGGGGAGTCAAAATGATCTTTAACTTATAGTAGGAATTCTGCTAGTTCGCCTGGGGTTGTACTACCTGTTAGTAATTCAACTATGAAATAGACATGCTTTTCGGTTAAAGGCAATGTGAGCAGTAAAATTACAAAGCATGTGAGACTTAACTACGTAGTACTATTAAGTATTCTGTGACTTAACACATAGATGTGTTAAGTTTTTGGATGCAGGGCATCGACGCACAAAATTATTGAATTTTAAGTTTGTGTTCCACAGTACTCTTGGCTTTGAGAAACATAATAATTATGACAGAAGTTATTTATGTTTTGCGCAAGCTTAGGCAATATATATATATATACAAAATTATACTCAAGATACTAGCTATTTATGAATAAATTGTTGTATATAAATTCATCATCATCATTATCAGCCGGTGTCCGTCCACTGCTGGACGTAGGCCTCTCCCAAGGTGCGCCACTGAGCCTGATCTTCGGCTCTTCTTTTCCAGTATTTATATACTTAATACTTTTAATTTATATTAAATGAGTGTAACTCGATAAAATTGCTGCTCACTTGATAATTTATATTTCAATAGATTTTGACGCCACAGAGTGCTACTTAGTACTCGTATGACAGACTTGGTATCATTGGCAAACCTACGATATCTCTCGGCATCTACGTCTGTGTTTTCTATTAGATGTGTCGTTTTACATTAGTCATGGGGATATAAATTGTTTTAATGTCGTACAATTTGTAAATGGCTGGTGATTACGTTTTTTTATGTCCTCTTTTGTTATATGTACTGATTAAAGTGGACCCATCTCATTTTGAGATTATCATATAAAGTATTAGGCTATCTTTCTGCGGAATAACTGTTATTTTTACTTTGATCTTTTCTGATGTTAGTGACAATGCAGCCTTATATCGAGATCCCACAGTAATAACGCACAAGGCCGACGACGACGCACAACCACGCACGAACACGCACGAACGGCTACGCACCGAGTGGCACGGTACAGAGCTCTGCGAGGTTTAACGCACACCTCTGGATCCGGTGTGCCCGTGCGGACTGGCGCGTCTCCTTGCATGATATAATGTATCGTGGGATCTCACCATTTAATATTGGATCGTAATTGCCTGGAAGCACTAGTCAATCAGAGACGAGTCAAGAGAGACAAGACACTTAACCACTGACTTCAGGCAAATCTAAATACAGCCTAACACAGCCTCGTGGGGTGATGGCATCGTGCATTCTATCTAGTGATTTTTTCAATATTTTTTGTTGTATCTGCTGGACTAGCGTTTTTATCAATATCTTGCCTGGTGGTAGGCAGTGAAGATGGCGAACACGCTAGGCCTAGAATGGAAAAATATAATTTTAATCCACGTTCTATGGAGTTGATGCAACATTTTGTCTTACAAAAATATTTGGCAAACACTGATGCTGTGCTGTCGATTGTATCCATAATTTTCAGTATATTTAAGAATATGGTTGTACTGAATTTTATAGTCTTACGCTTTGATGATATTCCAAACATTATAATTTACATAAAGTTGCTATAAAATCTTGAAACTGTAGAGTAAGACCTCACTACTTCACTACAATATTACGAATGTAAAAGTTATTTTATAAAGTTGCTTGTGACCTCTTAGCTGTTAAACGGCTCGTTTTACTTGGCTGATATTTTTCATAAGTGTACTCAATAGGAAATATATAATAATCATAGTTTTAACGTGACGAAACCGCCAGCCACAATTTTAGTAACATATACAAGCTACAAAATAATTAATATATCCACATATAAGCTTATATGGAACCCTTCCAAGTTGTCCAACCTCACCCTTGGCCAGTCTCATAGAAATATATCATAAGAAAGCTGGAAGTAAACATGCGTAACTCTCGTAAGGTCCGTTGTTGTCGACTCTGGTGCCTAATCTTGCGTAGTTACGTGCGTCAAATACGCAGAAAACACGGTTCAGAATTACTGAAGGAATTGCCTATTGATAACATATTTTTGCGGATTTTTTGCTGATTGGTAAGTGTAGCGTAAGAGGTTTTTTTATGATAAAGGAAAACAAGACAAGTGCAACGCTTGTACGATGGTAAGCGCTGACGTCCACCTGTTACAGATGCAGAGGCATGCAAAATTCTGGATAGACAAAATGTTGCATGTCATTGTATGAGACCTAAAGATGTTAAGTGTCACATGCGCTACAATTTCACTGGACATATTGCCATTCATAACGAAAAACAATCCTATTTCACGGTCGAATTAATTGGCAAAGTGGTGACATCGCCCCAGGCGGACTAGCAGTAGTCCTACTACTACAGTACTAAAAGAAAACTAAAAGCATTTTATTAGAGAAAGCTTACTATTGTATAAATGACTACTTAACGGCAAAATTTTATAAGACATAACAATTACATAAATGAATAACCGGCCAAGTGCATGTCGGGCCACGCGCAGTGTAGGGTTCCGTAGTAGCATGTTATTCAATGCAAGTCTTTACCCGTTATAAACAAGCAACTAGGTACTCCGTCTTTGTCACTTTAAAGGATTTATTCTAAGGATTTTGTATTTGGTACAAAATTATCCAACACCCAAGTTCAACGACTATTACTGTTAAACTAATAAAGTTATCTTAACCGCTATAATTTCCCTTTAAAGTTCATAAAATGCGCTATTATCACGAATTTTTCTAGATTTTTCAAGCCAGCATTTTAGCTTTTAGAGGGGGTGGGGGGACGCCCTACTGGAACAAAACTTTGAACTTTAATGTTGAATATCTCGTAAATGGAGCATTCAATCGAAAAATGGTATTAGCATTTCTTTTCACTTTCTGTAGTCATTTAAAAAGACCTATTCAACGATACCCCACACGATGGGGTAGACGATGAAAAAAAAATTCTTCCCCACTTCTTTCATCATTCATTCTTCATCATTCTTCTTCATTCTCATATAGGGGAGCTACCCTAAAAAAATATATATTTCAAAATTTTATTTCAGCACTTTGTCGGCGTCATTCATTTACATACCCCCACAAATTACAGCTTTCTAGTATTAGCGGTCTTTTAGCAAAACCTCGGACAGACAGACAGACGGACATGACGAAACTATAAGGGTTCCTTGTCAGGACTACGGAACCCTAAAAAGTAGGTACAAATATTTATCGAACGACATGCATACAGTTGCTGTAGTGTGCAGTACTGCCGGGATAGGTCTGAGCTCAGCTGAATGCTGCAGCCAGGACTACAGCGCTGATTTTCAGCCTCAGACCTCGAATGACAAAACGGGTAACATACTTGAAATGACAAGATAAATAACGTTACTTTAAAACCCATATATATGATAAATTATATGATTAATATACAGATTGTAAATAATAATTATGGTTAAAAAGTATCACAGATTGATTTACGTTTGCGGATCTGGATTATGTCCTTAAGTTTGATATTATTGATGAAGAGAAGTAATTCGTATGTAGTATCGAGAGCAAAACATGCGAAATATATCCTGTGCCGTGAAGTTTCCTCCTAATTGTTCCAAGGTTGTGGCGGCGGTGTACCTACTGTTTGCCACCAGGTAGGGTGCCCAAATATATGCTAAAATATGGATTTACAAACTTTTTAGATATACATTTTATTAAAAACTAGCTGCGCCCCACGGCTTGCCCGCCTTTAATCCTAGTTATAAACATTTCTCTTGAACTACTCTCTCTACCGATGATAATATCGTTTAAAAAACTAAAAAAGAACCGACTTCAATGCCCCGCTATTAATTTTCAGTACCAATTTTGAGGTGTTTATCTCCATATCTCTGGAGATACTTGTCAAACCTCAATAAAATTACCATGGTACCACACTTGGGATATCTGCTTTCCAACAAAAAAAGAATAATCAAAATCGGTTCATAAACGACTAAGTTATCCGAGAACAAACATAAAAAAAACGTATATATATACGGTCGATATGAGAAACCTCCTCTTTTTTTTGAAGTAGGTTGAAAACTGCATTAAAATCCGTTGCGTAGTTCAAGAGATCTAGCGTACACACGGGAAGCGACTTTGTCATGTCACTAATTATCTAATAAAGTCAATGAAAATCTTATTAGATTTTCCTTTGAACATCAACTCCATCTAGGTATATATTTTTCCACGGATGGTAGGATATCGATGTTACGCCTGACTTGCTACTAAAAAGTTACTTACCAATATCAAGGTGAAAATTTGCCGCCATAATCTTAGGCGTTCCAGCAGCGCACAGACCTTGAGAGACAGACAATTCTAGGCCTAGCGTGTTCACCACTCTTTACCACAGTGTCGGTTACCAAGAGGCGAGATAATAATCAAACGCTAGCTTATCAGATACAAAAAAAAAACTATCTCGGCGCTGAGTAAACGCAGCACACGGAATAGGACCGGGGCATCATGTTCTACCAGGAGTTTGCAAAATATCCATGTTGCATAGTCCTATGTAATGATTAACTGATGGGCTCCCCCACCCGTACAGCAAAGCTAACATCTCGGTTGGCGTACTTATTAAAGTTTCACTCGATATACTCCAAGTTGGCGCGGCGCCTCTCGGGGATCGGTGTTTGGTTTTCTAATAATTTGGTAGCCTCCTACTACTATGCGATATGGATATAGATATACATAGACGGAAGGTAGAGTTTGTGCTTGTATGTATTTTAAGGAAGTTGGGTTGATGTATGAGCTGGTATAATGATTTCTATAACTTTACGAAAGATGGTAAGAGCATATTATATCGATGTTCCGCCCTAATTGGTACCAAAAAGTAGCTTACTACCATCACGGAGAAAATCCGCCATAACTTTACAACACAACGAAAAAACCGACTTTAAATTCCAAGCTAGCTCATTTTCAGTACTAAGTTTGAGGTGTTTATCTTCATATCTCTGGAGATACTTATCAAATCTCAATAAAAAATTACATTAGGACCACCTTGACAATAAACCCTACTAATAAACAATAAATATCCTAATTGGTTCAGAATTATAATTAGTAATCGCGTAACATACAAAGCATAAAAATGAAAAAAAAAAATAAACTGACCAAGTGCAAGTCGGACTCGCACTAGTAGGGTTCCGTACCACACTACAGTATTTAATAAGATCGAGCAAAAATACCACTATCATTTTTCGCCAGCAAAAAATAATAATTAATAAACATTTTATTTCTTATAACGCCATCTAACGTCTAACAAAGGTGTTAGGGATCGACATTTCTATATAAAGCCATCTATGGGACGTTTACCTAACTAAGTGTTCATAGATGGCGTGAAATGCCGAAAAAAACACGTTTCTTGTATGGGGACCCTCTATTATTTTTAACTTTATTCTGTTTTTAGTATTTGTTGCTATAGCGGCAACAGAAATACATCATGTGTGAAAATTTCAACTGTCGAACTATCACGGTTCATGAGATACAGCCTGGTGACAGACGGACAGACAGACAGACAGACAGACGGACAGAGGAGTCTTAGTAATAGGGTCCCGTTTTACCCTTTTGGGTACGGAACCCTAAAAACAGATGGATTGAGAACCTCCTCTTTTGGAAATTGGTTGAAAATCACTCACGCAGCATATAAAACCAGTCTCAATCAATATTATCAGCAGCAGACTTACAAACAGCTCAGGGCTTATAAAATCCATCAATTTTACTGCCCCTAGCTTTCAAGATAAGATGATTCTAGCCCCCAATTAGACAGTAAAACGATAAGGCCCATTAAACATGATGGCACTTGGCTAAATGTTGCCATAACACTAGATAGGACTAAACTCCATTTACGAGATGAGAATCTATTCTATAATGAATGAGAAAATATACATCGAGGGCGATCTGAAGTTCTGTGACGCGAAGTGTGAAAGTTAATTTTATTGTGTTGGATGGCAATAATGGTTTTTAATAAAGAGAGATTGTAAGGTTGAAATAAGCTTTAGAGTTAAGCTCTTTAAGCGGTGCCGGTCTTAGAGGTCTGGAGGTCTTGGGGAAAATAGGAGTGGAGGCCACCTGGATCAAAATAATTTTCTAAAAAAAATGGACAATTTTTTTCAGTCGAGTTTTCCAATAAATATTTTATTGTGAAACCAAGTAAAGATTCTTATATTATTGTATAAAACATAATATTAATATAATAGGAAACAAGAATGATCTGAAATGAAATGTTAGCGTTAATGAACAGAACCTTCGGAGCAATTTTCGTCGAAAAATCGTTGATGATTTCGATGTTTGTAATTTTTTTTTCCAAACACGTTTCTATTGTGGGCCCCTGTTGTGGAGGCCCCGGGGCGGCTGCCCCGGTTGTCCTCCCCTAAATCTGGCCCTGTCTTTAAGTATTGTTGGACATAACAAAGGAAGATCTTCAAATCGCGAGTGAACAGGTATTTACTAGGTAAGCGTGCAACATCGTCGACCGCATCGTCACTTAACATCAAGGGAGATAGTGGTCAAACGCTTGCCTATACAGTATAAAAAAAAAAAGAAGTGTATATAATTATTATACGTAAAATACCGCCTTTTTAAGACAACTTCCCGCACTAGGAATATCCCTGTGTCGAGGTGACTTTACAAACATATGATATTATCATCACGGACACAAATCGAAACCCAAAACCGTAAATCACACAAAGAATTATCTCGTGTGGTTATCGAACCTACGAACTTCGGTTTCGTAGTCAGTGTCACTAATAACTAGACCAACTTGTATTGGTCATTATTATCAGTAGTTTGTTGTTCAGGGAGGAAAAAATTTTTGTACCGTTTGAATGGCAATAATCCAGTGAAATTACAGAGCGATGCCAACATCCCAAGTAAGCAGCCACAGAAGCGCTAGGTTTTCTTGTTTTTATGTGAAAATAGGTATCGCTTGACCACTATCTCATTTGATGTTAAGTAATGATACGGTCGATAATGTAGCGCGTTTACCCAAAAAGATACCCACTCACTCGCGACTTGAAGACCCTTTAGTTGTATCTAATCGGAAACACAGAGTCAGGCAGGGGATTCCATTCCTTGGCAGTAAGTTCGATGAAAGAGGAAGCATATCGCTGTTCAATGGTGGTTCAGAATGTTGCTTGCCATAGTTGGCATAGACTGATTTCATAGATAACTATTTTGCAAGATGCGGTCGAAGATGGTAAACACGCTAGGTCTAGAATGGGAACTGGCTCTTAAAAATAGCTGCCGGAACACATTAGATGTTTGGCAACAGATTTTCTAACTTGAAGGTGGTAGCTGGCCAGGCGGGCATTAGATAGTGTCCTACCACCATGCGGGGATTGGAGGTTTCTTAACCATGTTTTCCTTCACCGGAGGGCCACTGCGAAAGGCGTACACAAAATTTTCTATAGAAAAATCCATTGGTGCACGGTGGAGATTGAACTCGGTACCTCTGGCATTAAAGCCAACCATTCTCCCACTACACCACTAGGCCCTCAATATTAACTGGAAAATAATAACTCCGACTGCGGATAAATATTAATTGCACTACATACCTAGTGCAACACGAGGTCTGTGAGTACATGGGAACACACACACATGCATACAAATCTACGCAAGGCGATAAACACATTACTCTCTCTTGCGTCACGTAGTTGGGGAAAATGTGGTAATAAGCTGTGCTTTGCACAAGTAAGTTCAATCGAATGTCATCCCCGACAGTAATCGTTTCATCCATACGGTAGTATATTTATAAGTGGTTAATGTGGTGTAAATATAATACAACAAGCGTATGCGTTGTTTGGCGAGCCAATGCGACATCACAGCGTCGCATCAAATCAAAAATGCTCCAAGTTGCAAAACAAGTTCAGCGCAAATAAATAATTTGCAGAAAATTATACAATCTTTTCGAAACTAGGGACAAGATTGCCAACTTTAACAGGAGCTGGTTACAATGGGCGAGTCGCATATAAAGACGCTCCCAGCACAGAGTTCACAGTATAGCTGAATAATTAACTGGTACAGACGCTGCCGTGTACTGTTTTATACGAGGAAACTTTAGTCAGGTTACAAGTTCTCTGGATTTCACAAGTGTTTGTACTTGTGCTTTGTCAGCGTGGTGTTATTAGATCTGATGTTTGCAGTCTTGTCAACCTTCCTGTGATGTTTTATCTGTCTAAACTCTTAATCAGTGGATTAGGTCATAGAATTTTTTTTAAATATTTATCTTGTACAGAGATAACCAGTAAAGTGTAAAATCACATCAAAAACATTACATGTAATAAATTGCAAGTCTCGTAACGCAATTCTTATACCACAAAAAAGTTTTAAGATGTAATATTAAACCAAGTCCGTTTGACCAACTGACTTTTGCATATTATGTAATATTGGTGTTAATAACATATTTTTACCTGACTAGGGCGGGAATATGAGGTTGACCGGTATGTCGTTATTAATGTATGATGTATTATATGAGGTTGACCGGTATGTCGTTATTAATATATGATGTATTTAGGTTTATCTGTTCCCCCATAACTTCTTAACTCTTTGTCTTAATTTGACAAATGAGGTATTGTTGGAAGCGATTTGATTGGCCGCTGGATATATGCTTTATGATGTCACAATACATTTAATGTGGTGCCCTCTAGAAGACATAGTAAGAAATTAATTAAGTACTTTAACATTAACTAGATTAATGTTATATGAATAGTACTTATAAAATGCCACAAATAAAATCTACACTTCCATACTAATATTATAAAAACGTTTGTACCTCTGTCACTCTGTCTGTTTGTTGCCTAATCACAACTAAACGGACGATCCGATCTTACTGAAATATAACAAAGAGATACTTTATAGCATGAGGATGAACATAAGCTACTAAATTCTTGGTGTACGTGAACGAAGTCGCGGGTATCAGCTAGTAATATATAAAAATACCTCCCCTTGTAAACTTGTAAGATCGGTACAACCATGCTCTGTAATTATTAATAGCGAGAGACGCCGGGTGCAACAATGAGTCGAGCGGACTAGCTTATAAAAGATTTATTTGAATTCTGTAGCGAGGTAATTATGTATCTGTGGAATACAAAGCTAGATTTTCAATCTCTGAACTGGAGAGCTGAACTCGTATCATTTTTACAAGCTTTATCTCTACTTCACGGCGAATTTATTTGTCCGTCACAAATCTTGCGATTGATTTTAGAGCGACTTCCAGGGGTTCGATTGAGCTTACATTTTGCACACATATGTATATCGCATGACAATGCAATATTATGATGACATGGTGCTGATCTGATGATGGAGCTGGAAGATAGTTTAAGGAACTCCTAAACTACTCATGTTATACCCGTCGTCACACCCTGGACACTGGACAAAATCCTCATACAAAGTCGCGTTTTGACGACCTATTAGACAGACACGACACACATGTCGTTTTTCTACACGCGCAATTGTGCGCGTGAAGTCTAGGGATGTCACCGTAAGAACCTACTTCATTTTGAAGTCGGTTTAGACTTGCTAGCGAGTACTTCGCTATGGTTTCAAAAGAATATAGATAATAAAATTATTCTCATTTACTCTACGAGATACGCCATTACTAAGAGACTTGTCTCGCTGGGAACGAAGACCGATACGCGTGCGAGTGAAACAGTTGCGAAAGTGTTTGCAAACTAAAATCTTCTAAATATTTGATTACGTTATTTGAAAAGTGTAGACACGAATGAGTAGAGAAAAGGAACAGAGACAAAGCTTCATATGACTGCGCTGCGATGATGACGTAGACGCACGTGAGTGCGTGAGCACCAGCGGCCTGTGTGCCGCCTGTCACGTACGGAGTGAAACCGGTTTATAGTGGCTCGGCTGGTGCTTTAACTCAGGGCTGTCGCTCGCGACGCGTTACGTTATTTTTTTTATCATCCCATCTATTCGTAAAATGAGGGTTGGTTCCTCGATAAGTGCGCGCAAAATAGATCTTTTCCACCCTAAAGTGGGAAAGTGTTTTTATTTTTATTTTTGGCTTATAAATGTCTTTTAAAGTGCCCTGTCTAAGTAGGTTCAATGAAATTCCTTGACATTTCATAACATTACATGACATTTCGTGACATTTATGAAATTTTGTGACATTTCGTGACATTTCGTGACATTTTGTGACATTTCGTGACATTTCATGATATAAAATGACATTTCATGAAATTTCATGACATTTTGTGACAATATATCATGACATTTATGACATTTAGTGACATTTTATGACATTGAATTATATTTCATAATATTTCGTGACATTTCATGAATTTTATGACATATCATGACATTTCGTGACATCTCATGATCACGATTGACATACATCGTAGTCGACAATGATGAAGCTTGAAAAATAAAAAAGCAGGTTATGTTTACTTGAAGGAGGATTTTATTACTATGAAGATTTTTCTTGATTTTTGTTTGTACCAACCCTACAAGAATAGGTAAACATTTTGTCCGTTCCTTAGAAGGTTTGTATCTGTTCCTTCTTTATCCTTCTTTACTCATGTGGTGTAGAGTTAGGTAGGGACATTTCATATAAGTTACTTAATTTGAAAAACTGACAAAGATAAATAAATTATTAAGAAAGATTTTATTCAATATTTAAAAACAAAGGTGAGTAGGTATATCGTGGTTTCATTTATGAAAATGTATTCTAAAATACGAATGTATTGTTAGGTATACAAATAAAATCCACACTTCCATAAGTCTATTAGTATATATATTATATTCCTAGAAACTACGTGAATTTGAACCTCCAGTGTCTACCTAGTCCCACAGAAATATTGCATAATACTATTTATTCAATCCATATCACGGGCTGCAAATCGCCCGGTCCTTTGGAAGGCATTGACGGAGCCGAAGCTAACGTCAAGAGGCCCTTTACATTATTAAATTAAATTAAATATGATTTGTGGATGGAGAGATGAAAAACTATAAAAAGATGGTACATTAATTTATTATGGCTATGAATGTGTGCTGCTTGATGTCTGTTTTCAGGTCTATGGGATGAGGTACGGCACCCGCCAATTATGCCTCATTTCAAAATATCAATTTCATAATACTTATTATTAATATTTCTGTGATTTATATTCATACACTAGCAGCCCGCCCCGGCTTCGCACGGGTAGAACATATATGCCTACAAAATTTGCATCAGTTTGTTGCATCGAATATAAAATATTAACATATTTAACAATCATCGTCATATTTCATCCAATTTACACAAAACCTTAACGAATTATGCACTTAAACCTTCCTCATAAACACTCTGGCTATTGGTGAAAACCGCATGATAATCCGTTCAGTAGCTATTGAGATTATTGCGATCAGACAGGACATTAATGGACATTGTTTTATAATACTTACGTAGTGATATTGAACGGCCCTTTGGCGTAAAGGATAGTTACCCTGATTCTGACCCGAGGGTCGTTGGTTCTAATCCTAGTTATATACCTATCAATGAAAGTTTTATGTGCACTCATGAATCATGGGTTTTCGTGGAATCATTAAATCTACCAATAATTAATATAGTTTAAAAACTAAAACAACTGACTTCAATGCCCCGCGAGTCAATTTCAGTAGCAAGTTTGAGACGTTTATCGTCATTTCTCTGAAGATACTTATCACATCTCAATGAAATTACAATGGGACCATCTCGGAAACGTACCTAAATGATTACAAAAATAATAATTCGAATCAGTTCACAATTAACGGAGTAATCGCGTAACATACACAAAAAAAGAAAGAAAAAAGAAACATACAGATGAATTGAGAACTTCCTTCTTTTTGGAAGTCGATTGAAAAGTAGCTTACCACCAAAGAGAACATCTGCCGCAGTAACCTTACAGCGTTCCTCGACGCAAAAAGTAGGGGTAATATAAGTTTAACGTGTGTATCTGTGTGTCTGTCTGTAGCATCTTAGCACCCAACCGGATGAACCGATTTTGATTTAAAGTAGGGGTATTATACGTTTAACGTGTCTATGTGTATGTCTGTCTATAGCATCTTAGCACCCAACCGGATGAACCGATTTTGATTTTATTATTGATAGTTTTTAATTTTTTCATAGATGTCTTCATCGAGAGTGTTCTTAGCTTTGACTCATGAAAATTCGTTCAATCGTTATTAAACTATGAGCTTTAATCAACTTTAATAGGTCTGATCAATTCGAAAATCTTCTTCTTCAACGATATTGTAAGAACATGGAAGCATTGACCTGATCTCCTGGACTCTATATATACTCAAATCCTCACCAACTTACAGCTCAGATTTTAAATGTCGTGTTTAGAGTCATTAGAATGCTTTTAATGAAAAGATTATACATAGATCAGTCGGGGTGGTTTATAATATTATATTATATATATAGATCATTATAATTTTATACAATAGATCATATTATTATACTATATTGACTTCAAATTGATTGCAATCGGTGGGGATCTACAGCATAGCTAAGCTTATAATAATATTTTCGTACTAACTATGACCTATTCTGTGGTTTGACTGCAAATATTTTACTAATTTTGCGATGCGTGTATGTGAAATCCGTGGCATCTTCTAGAGTTTTCATTAGAATTATATACTGTAAAGGACAATTTTAATCTATAATATGTGGTCAAGCTAATTAACGTAATTATTTGGATAAGGATTAATACTATATACTTGAAAATAGCCCTGAAAGATATGTAATATTTTTTAACAAAAAATTAAAGATTAAAATGGTTACTGTGAGTCAACCTTAAGAGATAGACAAATGGTGTTGCGGATTTTTTTGTAGGTCTTATAAGTTGTACAACTCTTCCATAGCAAATATTCTTCCATCTGTTTTCAATTGAGCAGCGTTCGTAAGAAACGTGTTTTTTCGACCGTTTTTTTGTCGACTTAGGTTGCAAATTAGGTCTCCACGAATGTACCTTTGATTTAAACGGGATAATATATAGCCTATTTTATTTCGAAAGTCTATTCTATATATAAGTGAAAGAATTTTTTAAATCGGTCCAGTAGTTTTTGAGCCCAATCATTACAAATATACAAAAATACAAATGTTCTCTCTTTATAGATGTATGAAGTTGATGTTCTTCTCCCTGTGAGGTAGTATTGTTCTGTAGTCGTGCGCGTATGGCGTCCTTGCTCACGTTAGCGTCTCGACAGATCAGAATCGGGGGTGAGGTGAGGAAGCCCCGATAGGCGGGGGGAACAGAGTGTCCGTTCTATACGTAGTATTATTATCTTTTCTATGCCGTCGTGTTTGAGCTTGTTGGATTTGTCTTGACTTACTCTGGTCCTAGGTTATGTAAAAGCTTGTGTTTAAAAAGGTTTTTTAAAATATTACTTGTAATTATATAGCTTTAGTATATTATTTACAAAACAATCTAGATTTTATTATCTGCGTATAATCATATACCAACTTCAGCATTTAATTACAAGTAAAAGATCCAGATAAAGAGCCCAAAACAATATTATTATTGCAGTTACGTCGCTAGTTTTTTTCCCCATATCTAGGTACTGTTATTGAATTATTTATACTTCAAAAACCTTTTTTAATAAACTGGCCAAGTGCGAATCGGACCCG
The DNA here is from genome assembly GCA_954871355.1 of Cabera pusaria. NCBI lineage: Eukaryota > Metazoa > Arthropoda > Insecta > Lepidoptera > Geometridae > Cabera > Cabera pusaria. The sequence goes on from OX940911.1 coordinate 841,146, forward strand.
CACAAGTAGGGTTCCGATTAAACAAAATTTGCCGGAAAAATAAAGTACAAAGTACATCGATAATATAAATAACGTGTCAATACTAAACATGCTTATTTACTACAACGCCATCTAACGAATGTCTAACGAACTTCTAACGCCAACTAAGTGAACGTTAACACTAGAGATGCGCCGTATAGGTAGTGGTTTCACCGAATACCGAATATTATTCGGTTTAACCTTTACCGAAACAGATATTCGGCTCAATTATTCGGTTTACCATTACATTGTTTTGCCGCGTAAACAAGTTCTAGCATGTGCGCTACGTGCCGCTGCTTGTTAGATTAGGAACTTGGATGGATTCAATTGAGGTTTATAAAAATGTTGATTTTAAGTTAAAAAATAAATGTTGATTTAAAGTTTAAAAATAAATATTGTTGCGAGATTTAAATTAAATGTCAATTTAAGGCTTAAAATAAATGTTGACTAAATCTACTAACTATAGGTTAACTACATGAGCACAGAAAATAGAAATGCTTGAACCGAATATATTTGGCAACAAAACTGAATAATTTGGCAGAATACAAATAATAGAAAAGATGCCGAATACGCTGAATACCGAATACCAAACGAATATTCAGCGCATCTCTAGTTAAGACAAAAAACCAGTGTTTTTCAAGGTGTGGGTCGCGCCACTCGCGAACCCCTGGGGGGTCGCAAAGCCTCAGTAAAAGAAAAAAACAAAGTTTGAAAACATACTTTTATAGAAGATATTAATTAAAGAGTGAGTAAAGTAGGTGTTTTGACTGAGAGTGCTTATAATTTTTGGTTTAAAAGAAAATATGTAATTTGTAATTCGTTTCCTGTAGGCCACATGAACGAAACCGCGGGTAGAAGCTAGAAATATAACAAAATACAAATTATAAACAGTGCAAGTAGGTCGATTTTATTCATACTAAGGGGGTCGCGTCGCGTCATGAAAAAGGTTGAGAATCAATAATTACGTATTTCGACACCACTGAATACGCTGACCAAGATCAACCTACTTTCGCACACATGCACAAGGCGGACGACACAAGGAGCGGTGTCAGCGGAACGTGTTCGTGGAACGTGCATCGACCGTGGGACCGGACATCGAGTTGCGTCCCACCTCACTCTTTAGTCAATCGTTGACTTGATCAGTTCATTTTTAATATTAGTTAATTTGTAACTCTGTAATTTTAAATAAATTTAGTTTTCAATTTTGGTTTTTTTTAAGTCCTCCGGCTGTGCTCGTCGTATTTGGCGCAGACGGTAGGATTCTTAGAGCCAGTGTTACGGCAGAAAAGCTCCAAAAAGCTACAAAAATCGCGTAGTTGGCTGACTCCGTATAGTCGCTGGCTGACTCCCAAGTCTTCATCTGAGATCCGACACCTACGTGAGCCGCAGTACCGGGGACCGTATCTAGCTATCGATACAAGAAGAAACCAAAATGCAGTATATGTAAGTCCGCAAAACTTTCTTTTGTGTTGCTCCTTTTGTTCCATTGTGTGTCCAATAAGTGTTCAAAATTTTTCGCCCTAAGGTAGTTAATAGTGACGCGGAGGCTGTATTGCGTCAGTCTCGCGAGTGTAGTCGAAATAGGAATTTAGATAGTCTTAGGGAAATCGATTCTGATTCCGATTTAGAAAATTCGAGTGAATTAGATATAAAAATGCCGCACGACCCTGAAGTAATTTTTAAGGCCTTACGCCCAGTTCCCGACTTCGACGGAAATCCAAATATACTTACTAGATTTATTAAAATCTGTGATGAGGTAGTTAGAACTTATATGAGCAATGAAATTGGAAGTGAACTAGGAAATTTGTGCCTCTTAAACGGCATACTAAATAAAATTACTGGGCCCGCAGCCACTATAATAAATAGCAATGGTATACCTGATAATTGGTTAGGCATTAGAGAGTCCTTAATTAATAACTTCGCGGACCAAAGAGACGAAACGGCTTTATACAATGACCTCTCTTTGGCCACACAAGGCAATAAGACCCCACAGGAGTTTTATGACCACTGTCAGACCCTGTTCAGTACGCTTATGACGTACATAAGTCTGCACGAGACTTTACCTACCACCGTTCAATCGAAACGCGAGCTTTATAGGAAATTGACAAAGCAGGCGTTCGTTCGTGGGCTACAAGAACCACTAGGTTCTAGAATAAGATGCATGAGACCACCGTCTATAGAGAAGGCATTAGAATTCGTGCAGGAAGAGTTAAACATCATGTATTTGCAACAAAGAAATGATGTCCACCCTAAAGTTCAGCCGTTTTTAAAAGCTTCGGCTCCAATTCAAATGCCTCCTCCAGTTAAACATTTATATCAACCTCCATTACCGATGTCAGCGCCCCCTAATTATAGACCTATGCTTATGCCACCACAACCATATAAATGTGTCCAGCCATATAACAATAATCAATTTAAATTTAATGCTGGACCACAAAATCAACCTGGTTACCGAATGCCTAGTCGTACACAACAGATGTTCGGTGCACCACCACCAAACTACAATGCTAGGAGTAATGCTTTTAGATTACCCCCTCGTCAGCCTCAGTACCTAAGCCCAAAGCCTATGAGCGGTGTACAACATTTCACCCCCAAGGTGTTACCTCCAACGCCTCAGGCTCACCGACTTACCGGACACGATTGGAGCAGGCATGGTAACCCACCGCCTACAAACTATTTTAAAAGCCGTGAAATGAATTTAAATGAGTGTTTAAATGATGGTTATGCGAATTACTACCAGGAACCTGACCTAAACTATTGTACTGATTTTTACGAATATCCTGCATATGGATATGAAAATTATGTTGACTATGAAAATTGCGATTTTGAATCAGCTCAGGTATTTGAGGTACCGAACGTGGACGATTCGCCCATTGAGCCTCAGCCGTCCACTAGTTATCAGGAAAATTTTCAGAAGGCTTCAATGTCAGACAAGCCAAAATAGAGGTCAATTTACAGACCCAAAGACAGCTGCCATTTATTCAAATTACAAATCCGCCATTAAAACTTCTCATAGACACCGGCGCAAATCAATCCTTTTTGAGCCCGGACGCCGTTGAGAAATTTTATTCACACCTGCCCTTGAATTATGACCCATTTGAGGTCACAAACGTGCATGCTGTCAGCCAAAATGAGTATTCGATTACGGTACCCTGTTTTTCGGAAATGAATGACCTCGAACCAATTAAACTTTTCGTGTACAAGTTCCACAATTACTTTGATGGTTTAATAGGACTAGACCTGCTTACTAAGTGGGAGGCCAAAATTGATTTAAAGAAATTATGCCTTGCCACTAAATTAGCAGCTAATCCTATCTTGCTTTACAACTCACGAAATGTTAATTTGTATGAGGACATTATCCCCGCCAACAGCTCGAAGTTGGTCAGGATACCCATCAACGCCCCAGATAGTGAAGTTTACATCCCGGAACAGTTACTATGTAACTGTATAGTTCACGAGTGTATAACCAGCGTACATCAGAGCAGAGGATTTCTAGAGATCGAAAACCCAACAGACAACGATGTCGTTTTCTCTTTAGACCGCCCTGCTTACGCAGAGTTATGTAACCTTGAGTGCGCGCCTACCGAACAAACTCGAACGCGTGTTCGTGAAGTTTTATCGCGACTTCGAACTGACCACCTGAACGAGGAAGAAAAGGCCAACTTAGTAACTCTTTGTTCGAAATACTCCGATGTGTTTTATATTGAGGGTGAAAATTTGACCTTCACTAATCAAATAAAACACCGCATTCGTACAACCGACGAGATCCCGGTTTACACAAAGAGTTATCGTTACCCTTTTGTTCATCGACAAGAGGTTAGCGATCAGATAGGTAAAATGTTGACCCAAGGCATAATACGTCCATCAGAATCCGCATGGAGCTCACCAATTTGGGTAGTACCCAAAAAAGCGGATGCCTCGGGAAAACAAAAGTGGCGTCTAGTGGTTGATTTTCGTAAGCTCAACGAAAAAACCATAGACGATAAGTACCCTATTCCGAACATCACTGATGTTCTGGACAAGTTGGGGAAGTGCCAGTATTTCACCACTCTGGACCTGGCCAGTGGCTTTTACCAGGTAGAGATGGATCCCGCTGACATTCCGAAGACAGCATTCAATGTGGAACATGGCCACTTTGAATTTCTTCGAATGCCAATGGGACTCAAAAATAGTCCCTCTACGTTCCAGAGGGTGATGGATAATATCCTCCGAGGACTCCAGAACCACATCTGCCTGGTCTACTTGGATGATATCATCGTCTTCAGCACCTCGCTACAGGAACACATGATTAACCTGGAGAAGGTTTTCCAGAGACTTAGGGAATCTAACTTCAAGGTACAAATGGACAAGTCCGAGTTCTTGAAGTTAGAAACTGCCTACTTAGGTCATGTGATAAGTAGCAAAGGCGTGAAACCTAACCCTGACAAGATAGCGGCGATAGAAAAATACCCGATTCCTAAAACGCCTAAAGAAATTAAACAATTTCTAGGCCTACTGGGATACTACAGGAAGTTTATACCTGATTTTGCACGGATCACGAAGCCCTTGACTCAGTGTCTTAAAAAGGGAAAGAAAATAACTTTCGACCCTGACTACGTCAAAAGCTTTGAAAAGTGCAAAACCTTGTTAACTAACGACCCAATACTTCAGTACCCAGATTTCAACAGGGAATTCATCCTTACAACGGATGCATCTAACGTCGCTATTGGTGCCATTCTGTCTCAGGGACCCATAGGATCCGACAAGCCAGTTTCCTATGCTTCTCGTACACTCAATGATAGTGAACTGAATTACAGCACCATTGAGAAAGAGCTCTTAGCAATCGTCTGGGCCACTAAGTATTTTAGACCCTACCTTTTCGGAAGGAAGTTTAAAGTAGTTAGTGACCACAAGCCTTTGCAGTGGATTATGAATTTAAAAGAGCCCAATTCACGTCTCACTCGATGGCGATTGAAACTCAGTGAATACGATTTCACTGTAGTGTACAAGAAAGGAAAGGCAAATACAAATGCTGATGCGCTCTCTCGTATAGAGATTCACAATGAGGAAACTAACTCCCTCATAGTGAACCCTTCAGACCATCTTATACCAGATACATTAGGTATGTATTCTGTAATACCTATTTTGCAAGATAAATTTCGAAGCTCATCTATGAACCTTGTATTAGTTAAATCTGAAATTGAAAATGTCAAGGATTATCTTCGCCAACAAGACATAATTCGCAATTACCATGATGGAAAGACAAACCATCGTGGTATTACCGAGTGCTATCTAGCGTTGTCTCATAGATACTTCTGGCCAAAAATGAAGGACCACATATCGAAGTATATTAATGAGTGCACTGTATGTGGCCAAGGGAAATATGATCGGAATCCTGTTAAACCAAGATTCAATATCGTACCACCTCCTAATAAACCCTTCGAAATAGTCCACATGGATTTATTCACGGTAGATAGTGAGAAGTATGTAACGTTTATGGACGTTTTCTCTAAGTATGGACAGGCTTACCACCTCCGCGATGGCACTGCCATCAGCGTATTACAGGCCCTATTGAAATTCTCCACACATCATGGTTTGCCACTCACCATTGTTACCGATAATGGTACAGAATTCAGTAACCAACTATTTTCAGAATTCTTGCGCACACATAAAGTAAACCACCATAAAGTTCTCCCGCATTCACCTAACGATAATGGTCACATAGAGCGTTTTCACTCCACGCTATTAGAGCATCTTAGACTATTGAAATTACAGCGTAAAGGCGAACCAGTAATCAACTTAGTTCCATATGCAATTATTGCCTATAACAGCTCAGTCCACAGTTTTACCAAATGCAGGCCATTTGATATTATAACTGGACATTTTGATCCCAGAGATCCTGTAGGAATAGATTTGACACAACACTTATTGCAACAGTACACCCAGAATCATAGAGAGCAGATGAAACAAGTTTACGGCATCATCAATGAATCAGCCCTACATAATCGCACTATGTTAATTGAAAACAGGAACAAAGATAGGGAACCGGAAATTCAATACGAACCAGAGCAGCAGATATTTATTAAAAATCCACTAGCTAGTCGACAGAAATTAGCGCCAAGATACACTAAGGACAAGGTACTTGCCGATCTACCAATTCATATTTATACCTCACGCAAACGTGGCCCTGTAGCGAAAACTCGCCTTAAGCGAGTCCCTAACAGTGCTAAATTGTTTCAGACTTCTGCTGATGATGATGGCGCATCCTGCTCACACGCAGGAGATAAGACTTGAAAGCCTTGCCGACGGTCCTGGACTCCTGCCTTATAAATTAGGTCGTACACGTCTAATTACCCATTATCATAGCTTTTTACAATATATTCAGATAGATAACATAGAAAATAAGTCTCTCGCGGTTAGGAACCAGTTATTAGATTTCCAGGCTAGATTAGATAATGATACTGTAGCTTTATATAAGTTACAGATAAATTATTTATTGCAGAAAATTGGAAAGGTAGAAAATCATCTAAAGGGTCTGGAGCCTAACCGGGTAAAGAGAGGTTTAATCGATGGTCTAGGATCTATAATAAAAAGCATTACAGGTAACCTTGATTATCAGGACGCCATTAAATTTAATGATGCAATTAAAAACTTTGAAAGTAATGAGAATAACATCATTTCCGAGTTCAATTCTCACATAAGTCTCAGTAAAGAATGGATGACGCAACATAGTGACGTCATCGACCAGTTAGTACAAAACCAGCAATCTATTAATACCACACTCAAACTTTTACTAGATAGTGATGCCCATAAGGACACAAGCCTTTTAAAATATGCACAATTTGCTCAATTTCTCACAATTATTACGGAAAACGTAGATGATATATTACGGGAATTGACTAGAATAGAAAATATGTTAGCACTTGTGCGCGCTTTAAGCACGCACCATTCTATGGTAGATATAGATACTTTAGGTATAATGGTAGAAAAGCTCCGCGCGATCTATGGAGATAGCCGAGTATTAAGTTTAGATTTACGCGATTATTATAGTATTATAAAACCCGGGTCATATTATGCTGGCAAGCAGATAGTTATAGTTTTTAAAATTCCAATAGTTAGTTCAGATATATTCGATTTTTATAAGCTCTCAGTAGCTCCAAATAAGTATAATCAGATTCTCATTCCTCCCCTTCCTTTCCTTGCAACCAATAAGAGAGCGTATGCGTACATAGAGGCTGAATGCCCGAAGGTAGACCACCAGTACCTCTGCATAGAAGACAGCATCAATCAAGTTCGAAACCAGCATGACTGCGTGCGAGATCTCATCACCAACCACGTCCTGGGAGAATCCTGTAACCTGACCACCGTCACTCTGGAAAAGGAAGCCATGGAGCAGCTGGACGACAAGGACTACGCCGTCACCTTTTCACAGTCCACGAAAGTCCATCTACAATGCGGAAGGGAAGAATACAAGCAACTTCAAGGAAGCTACTTAGTAACATTACCGAAGAACTGCACACTGATGACGTCAGAATTCACTATAGCAAATGAGAATAACGTTATTTCCGGACAACCTCTACTAATCACAGATATCTCATACGACTTCGGGAGGAGATCTACAGCCTCACATAAGATCTCACTGCAAACCATCGACCTAAGAAAGCTCCACAAAGCCTACAATCAAGTTATGTTGCAACCGAAATTAGAACGAGAGCCCTTAGCAACCGACGCATTTTATCATACCACTATACCCTTCTACGTGGTAATGTTCGGTGCATGCACACTTGCACTGAGCATTTTTCTTCGACGTCACAATTTTTGGAAATGTAACGAGCCTCAAAAACCTCAAGTTCACGATGAGCAGACTTCTCCAAAGCATTTATATGAAGATCCTGAGAACCCTGGAAAGCCTTCGAATTTTCCAGCAACATTTTCACTAAAAGTTGGAAAATAATTGCTGATCTACGGGTGGAGGAATTACGTATTTCGACACCACTGAATACGCTGACCAAGATCAACCTACTTTCGCACACATGCACAAGGCGGACGACACAAGGAGCGGTGTCAGCGGAACGTGTTCGTGGAACGTGCATCGACCGTGGGACCGGACATCGAGTTGCGTCCCACCTCACTCTTTAGTCAATCGTTGACTTGATCAGTTCATTTTTAATATTAGTTAATTTGTAACTCTGTAATTTTAAATAAATTTAGTTTTCAATTTTGGTTTTTTTTAAGTCCTCCGGCTGTGCTCGTCGTATTTCACTCGTAAACAATCGTACATAGATTTATTTATTTATTTAACCTTAATTAAAACGGTACAAAAACCAATTACATTAAGGAATATTACAACTAAATTATAATAGAACATTTTAAATCATAATCATTTTAATTAACATTTTAAATCATCATAATCATCATAATCATATTTTAAATCATAATAATCATCATTTTATATCATAATAACCATCTAAATCATAGATGGCGCTATAGTAAAAACACGTTTTTGTATGGGGACCCCATTTAATTCTTAACTTTGATCTGTTTTTAGTATTTGTTGTTATAGCGGCAACAGAAATACATCATCTGTGAAAATTTCAATCGTCTAACTTTCACGGTTCATGACAGACAGACAGACAGACGGACAGCGGAGTCTCAGTAATAGGGTTCCGTTGGTACCCTTTGGGTTCGGAACCCTAAAAACAAGCTTTTACATAATCCAGGACTAGAGTTAGTAATTCAAGACAAATCTAACGAGCCATAACACGACGGGTTTATCATGTGTAATTTAAGAGTTCCTATAGCCACTTTCAGGCTCCGTCATCAGACGAGTACGACGGTGCAATTGTGCAAAAAATGCAAACATTGTATTAACAAATAATAAAACAAGTAATATTTTAAAAAATCCTTTTTAAACACAAGCTTTTACATAACCTAGGACCAGAGTAAGTTAAAACAAATCCAACGAGCCCAAACACGACGGGTATATAACATGTGTAGGTTAGGAGTTTTTCTGGCCACCTTCCAGCTCCATCATCAGATCAGCACCATGTCATCATATCATTGAATTGTCACGCGATTTACACAAGTATGCAAAGTTTCAGCTCAATCGAACCCCTGGAAGTCGCTCTAAAATCAATCGCAAGATTTGTGACGGACAAATAAATTCACGGTGAAGTAGAGATAAAGCTTGTAATTAGTCTAATCTAGTACACAACGTAAGAAAAAATGTGATGCTCACGCATACAATTCTCTGTATAGCGCGCCCTTGCATTCGGATTATGTCATAATAATATATTAAATTAATAATTTAATAAATAATCGCATAAAACATTTTGCTTTCTCGTTCATCATCAGAACAGCTACTACATGTAATTCTCTGCCGTCGACTGTCTTTCCTCTGAAACAGGCGTAACGTCCTGCCATCCTCAACCGCATCATCACTCACTAACAGGTGAGATAGTAGTCAAATGCTAGCCCATATGTCATTAAAAAAATCTAGGAACGTTCAACTCGAGAGTGATTAAGTACTTTCTAAGCAAGCGTGGCCAAAGCTTTGTTAATTCGCAAATAAAAAAAAAGTCATAAACATTTTTGGACGATGATTCTATGTATTGTTGAACCACAATCTTTCTGGATATCATGTGACAGTGCGGTCTACGACAAAAGCACATCTTTATTCAAGTGACGAAAGTAAAGAAACTTCTATCTAATCTTTATATTTTAGAAATGTTTTTCGCCCGATAAGCTGGTAGCTAAATAATGTGGGTTCTCACAGGAGATAATTTATAAGGGAGTGGGAGAAAAACTCCGGTCGCTGCGATTATTGGCAGCTGTGGATTACTACTGAAGTAACTATACTAAGGAAATATTTTTTTTGTATTTTTTGGCTTCACACGGTTTGTGTATTTAGCGTACTAGGTTTTTATTAAATTTCAGAGGTAGATGAGGAAGATTTTCGAAAGTTTGTCTGGCAGAGGGCGCTATATGTTTGTTGCCTGTCAAAATACCTGGATATTTGATAAGCTTTTCACTGCGTTTTTTATTCTTTAAGCATTGTTCAGATTCGTGTCGAGCTTTAAAAAGTTTTTACGAGGTACCTGTTCTCAGAAACGCGTTCAGCCTCGCACTTGCAACTTGCGAGGCTGAACGCGTCGGTGAGCGCCCCGCACTCAAGATCCTGAAGAAGACCTCCGGATGAGGCCGAAACATATGTCGATCGTTATATCGACATCGCGAAAGTCACGTTAAATTCCCGTCTTTAATCTATAAGTTTAAAATGAACGTGAGTTTTTATAATAAAACTAACGTGGCACTTGAAATCGGTTTTTATCGTTTTGTTAACTATTAAATAATTCTTGATATCAGTGTAATTTGTAGCTTTCGTGTTATTTCTCATACAATTATAATCTTAATTCATTTTATGACTTGATCCTGAATCTTTACACCGCTCAGGTTTTACCAATTTATTGAGGAAATCTCCCGCCTCAATATTTTGCGATAACGCGACTTGTTCTGAAGGTTTACTTCCAAACTTTGAGGTTCTTATGAGAGTTATCGTTGCAGACTGACTACGCATTGGCACTTTGTGGTAAGTGGCGGCTACTGACATACATTTTAGTACAGAGTTGATTGTTAATTTTGAAGTGATACTTCTTTAGACGCACTGGGGTAAAAATGCAACGGATCCGGTCGGTCCGATGCAACGGAAGTACGCGTCATGTTATATTTTATATTTATAAACGCCTTCTCTTGTAGAATGGCGTAGCTACAAAGACGTATTCACTATCATTGCTTCACTTCTAACGCATAACTTTCTAAGCATCCTCTTTTTTTTGTGTTGGAATCAAACAAGCTTCAAGGCTCACAAATACTTATTCACATAAAGTTAAACTAAACCGTTAATATCTTGCAATGAAAGTGTCCACGAGTTAATTTATTAGATAAAATTGTTACTAGGTTTTTTATTTAATAGGCCATCGTTTGCCCTACTATATCGCCTGGTGGTAGGTGATGATATGGTCGAAGTTAGTGAACACACTAGGCCTAGAATTATCTGACTCTCAAAGGATGTGTGCTGCCGAAACACCGTAGTTATGGTAGCTGGCTGGTATGGTGGCAAGGTTTATGGTGGCTGATTTTCTCGTTGATGGTGGTAAGCTACTTTTTGGTAGAAAGTCAGGCGGAACATCTACCACCTTTGAACAAACACCGATGCTAGGATTTTAATCGCAACTATTAGCTTAATATTAAAGTCATCTATCCCTTACGCCAAAGGGCCGTCAAACAATAAAGAACTTAAAAACATACACACCTTAGGATTGTTCCTTAGTAATACTTTCATTATACCTTAGCTACATACATTGCCCGTCTGCAAAGTTTCTTAATGACTTTGCGTTTTATTAGAACACCTCTGAAATGTTTATGATGAAATAGGGTAAAACCGAATAGCCCTATATAATGTTCGCGTATTTACCAAAGTTGTCGAGTGTCAGATGTTAATTAAGTATTGTGGTATTACAAATACTTTTAATATAAATTGGGATCAACATTTAACCGCTATCGTAGTTATGGTTTGATCTGCATTGATTTACCTACACCTCGTTCTATTGTCAACTGTAACCGCTTGTTCACATCATGTCGATTTTTAATCAGGTTGTCAAAACAAACGACAAAATCGGGCCGTCAATTTTATGATATAAGGCAACAGGACAAGCACGACGCTCGCCTGATGGTAAGCGATGACGTGTACCTATTACAGACACAGCGGCACGCAAAATTCTGAACTGTCAGAACCTCGCATGTCACTGCACTGCGCCTGTCACCTTGAGGCACAAAGATATTAAGTCACACACGTCCTGTAATTTCACTGGATACCTTGCCATTTCAACGGAAAAACATTCCTATTTCACGGCTGAAAATAAATTGACAAAGTGGTGGTACCGCCTCAGGCGGTCTAGCAGATGTCCTACCACTACAAAAATAGCTTCATATAAAATCTTCTGCCATTGAAACATGCTATTAAAAATCGGATCCGAAACACGACAGATGTAAACAAGCGCTAACACGGGTGCGGATTATTGCGGATAAGGAAGATGGCGCAGAAATCCAAGCTATAATGATGATAATTTTGACCGCGTTAGCATAGTTTTATTTACCAGTGAGACCTAAAGCAAGTCACTATCCCTATGACTATGCGATTGCCAACTTTTGAAAAGGCTTGTTTTATCGTATAGCCGTTTGACCACTACCTCACCTGTTGTTACGTAACGATGCAGTCGAGGTAAGTAGCACGCTAGATCTAGAATGAAAACTAGCTCTCACGGACAGCCCTCATGCTATGGCAACAGATTTTCCAACTTGAGGGTGGTACATTGATATAAAGTGTGTAACGCTTAAAGCAACATAATACTTGCGGTTAGTAGCAGACAGTGTTTTACCACCATGCAAGGGCTATTGCTATATTGATACTAAGCTTATTCAACACCTGTATCCTGCCACCTTACCTAAGATAAATAAACCAACTACCTTACTAAGTTTTGAAAGGTACGGCCAAACCCATTCTAGGCCTAGCGTGCTTACCATCTTTGACCGCATTATCACTTACCAACAGGTGAGATAGTGGTCACACGCTAGCCTATAAGATATTGAAAAAACCGATGCGATGGTCTTGGGTGCGATCTGCTTTTCGATCGTTTTCTGATCGCCGTAGATTGCGTTTGGTTTGAACCAGTTGGCACAAATACTACTGCACTATCTGCCCAGCACGTACCTGCTCTTCGCGAGGTTTGGCCGTACCTTTAACGAAGTTTTCCTTTACTGGAAGGCCAATATGACATTAACATTACCATTTGTATTTGAATCAATCAAGCCAATAAAAGCATTTAAAAAGAACATAATTCTTCAAGAACCTCTTTCAACAGCAAAGTCCCGTCGCTCCCATAGAAATCTTTCCAATCGGATCCCATAAAAATATATTGGAAGTCTAGAGCTGCGTGTAAAATGTCAGGCATCGGGAATAGGAGCGTCTGACGCAAATAGTACCGTCAGATCTATTGCACGGCTGAAATATCGTCTCGAGCTATTCAATTTAATATTTTGTCATTTGTATTGCTATGGAGTACATTTTTCTAAGAATTTTGAACAAACATTCCTTAACATGAAGCGTTACTTTTCTACTCTTCCAACTTATGATATTTAGATGTAGCAAATTGGTGAGCATCAAGCAGGCTCTGAGGCGCATTTAACATGTAGCACTTTAATAATAGTCATGGGTTCATACCCGTCGATCACCAATGGATTTTTAACCAATAAAAAAGTGTGGCATATTATCTTGAATTGCCTTCATTCAGGTTTCATGATTCACACCTTTTTTAACCGACTTCCCAAAAAAGGAAGAAGTTCTCAATTCGTCGGTTTTTTAAAAAAAAATTTTTTATGTATGTTCACCGATTACTCGAAGATGCCTGAACCGCTTTGGAAAATTCCCAGGTGGTCCCATTTAAATTTTAACGAAATCAGTCGAGCTGTTTACATTTGTATTACGATGCATTTATATACTTCGATGACATTTTACTTACTGCTGGCTACTTTGACTAGCGCGACGTTTGAAGTCGGTTCTTTTAGTTTTTTAAACGATTTTAATTTTACGTATGTTCACAAACTTTTCTGTCAATCATGGACCGATGTTCAATTTGTTTTTTCAAAACATTATACACCCTGACGTGGTCCCATTGTGAATTCATAGGTTCGAGGTATGATGATTATATCCAAACATATGGAGAAAAACATCTTCAACTTGCTACTGAACATGACTAGCGTGACAATTGATGTCGTTTTTTACAAGCTTTTATTTAACTTGCAATGCATGTATGTATGTAACTATGTATGTATGTAACTATGTACGGGTGGAATCTTGGAAGCTAAATTAGAGCCACTTTCCGATGTCCGATTGGACTCAAATTTGGTGTGCTTATGTATCTTCGGTGACAATACAATGATATGGTATCATGGAGCTGGTCTCATGATGGAGTCGGAAGGTGGCCACGGCATCTTTGTGATAAAACAACATAACCCCACCAAGTTTGGGCTCGATCGATTCGTCTTGAAAAGAACTTTTCACCTAGATGATATCCAGGGTCTTATGATGAAGCTGGAAGGTGGCCACGGCATCTCTGTGATAAATGAACGTAACTCTACCGAGTTTGGATGATATTTAGCGACTGGTGATGAAGCTGGAAGGTGGCCACTGCATCTCTGTGATAAAATAACGTAACCCCAGTGAATATGAGCTCAAAATATTTGTCTTGAGGAGCACGTTACACTTACATGATAGCCAGAATCTGATGATGAAGCATTAAGGTGGCCATGGCATTTCTGTTATAAAGCAACATAGCCCCACCGACTCGATAGATTTTCCTCGAAGTGCACATTACCCATAATCAGATCAAATATCCGTGGAATATTTTAAAATATCATACCTTCTCTTAAATACTTAGGTAGTATGTAGGTAGTCGGTATCTATACCTATCTACAAAAAGGTTAAAAACAAATTATAAGTAAAAAATATTTTTAAAAACAAGCTTTTATCTGGGACAATGAACTAAAATGTTAAAAATAAATTCTAGTAAGTATTTGGCGTGTAGGTACACACATATATTTTTAAAAGCTTGAGGCACTGAAGTATAGTAATTACCTAGCCTGAAAAACGGGTAGTGTGAAGTTGGTTAAAAATACATACAAACGAGCTGAGAACCTCTTTGAGAATATAAAGTCGGCTAAAAACTACAACGAAAATATAAATAATATAATATAACTTTAATGCTCCGCTATATTAATTCAGTCAGTCACGGTGTTGCGGCAGCACACAGCCCTTGAGAGTCAAATCGTTCTGCTAGCGTGCTTACCATCTTCGATAACATCAACGCTTACCACCATGCGAGAAAGTTGTCAAACGCTAGCGTATCTGGGGCCTTATTCAGTATGACTAATGAGATAACGCGTTCCTTAACGCGCCACGTCACGTTATTGAAAAATTGTATTCTATATGCCACACTATAGGTAAATTATACAAAACGCGCGCGTTACACGTCCTCATATGTCACGATATTTTGACAGCTCAAAACGCGCTCATATCCTTACCCTACCGCATTTTAATTGGCATAGAGAATACCATAACGCGGAGATAACGTAACACGGCACGGTAAGACTTTAAAATGGTCATAATGAATAAGGCCCCAGATATATAATTAAGGTGAGATCGCAGCCGAACCTTTGCGAAGGAGTCTATAAAAAAACCGGCTATGTCGAGTTAGACTCGCCCACCGAGGCTTCCGTACCAACTTCGCAGACTAGGTTAATAGACAAACTTAACTTTTTAATCCGATTCATAGAAAATGTATTGCACCAACTACACATCATAAGTTTGTTTTGGTAAATTAACTTTTTTTTAGTTATTACACTACATATTTACGGTTTTCAGATTTATTCCGATTCTAGCTGTGCCCGCGACTTTGTCCGCGTGGAATAGTGTCTTTGGGTAGCATTTTTAATTATTTAGGCTAATTATTTTACAAATAAGACACATGCGTATCCCACCTACACCGCACCATTCCACGCCACGCTAATCCCCCTCCCCCTCTCCCTACCCCTCCCCCTTCCCCTTCCCTTTTCGGTTTTCAGAGGGAAGTAAACAAAGACAGCAAGAAATATAATAATATAGAAACTGCATATTGGAATGTTGAACAATTATGGAAATTGGTTAGTCAAAACCTTTGTACATCTTCCACATGTATGCTAGAATGTCATCTTCATAGTTCACTAGGAATCACAATGTTTAATATGCTAATATTTCATATTAATCAAAAAACATTTTTAGGATTCCATATATTTAAAAGTATCGGCAATTTTTTTTATTTTGAAATTTAATTTTTATGATTACTTTAGAAAAGTGTTTATACAATTTAAAGCGAAGTGAATATTAATAAAGTCATAATAAATAAATAAATAAATTTATGAAAAACATTTAAAAAAATTACGGAATAAAACTAGTATTTATTTTAAATGTTGATATTATATATTTAGTGAAGTGATAGTGATCATATACTCTGAATAGTGTGGTGATAAAGTGTATTATTTAATATATCGTGATGCACGGAACCTTAGTTGCGAAACCGACTCGCACTTCGTTCTTCTTCTTCTTTTCTTCTTCTTCTTCTACGTATTCAAGCATCAAAGATGAAGTTATGAAATATGTATGCTGTCAAATATGACGATGACAAAATGCAATGATAATAATAAGGTTAGTGTTCACTGAACATTTATTTAAGAAATAAAGAGATTATTTTGAATATGTCTTTTATTGAAATAAAGGTATATCAATGGAGTTGTATTGTTTTAATGAACGAGTTTTTCTTCGTGATTTTGGTGAGTGTTCATTCTTATTTTCATGTATGAACTCATTTCATGCAAGTAGTTTGTATACTTTTGCGTGAAGATTATTTGTGGGTAATTATTAAGGTTGGTGAAAATTAACTTTTGAACTTATATAATAGGATGACGATGAGTATAATTGATGTTAATGATAATGAATATTGAAGTAGAATAATAATGATATTTTATGAGTTTATAAGTAAAGTTTATTGTCAATTTAATTATAATAAATTTGTATAGATTGATTTTCACCAACTTTTATCAACATTATATTATTATCTAGTATTGCGTGGAAGATTGTGCAAAGGGGTCGGGCTACCATAATTGCATTAATGACCATGATTACATTGATATGATGTTCTTGTTAATCATTTAATTTAATTAACCATTTTGTTTTAAAAAAAGATTAAGTAATGATTTTAAATATGTTATGTTGTCAATCTGTCTGTTTACTTTCCTACATAATTCTCAAAATTTATTTTTCAAAATTCTTGATAGTCGATGGAACCTAGACTACATTTTGTTTTGAAAAGACTATTTTATATTTCGTTTTATTTGATAATTTTGTTTTTTTTTTTTTAATTTACATTTGTTTTTTTTTTTAAACTTTGTTCTTATCATTTTATGTTATGATTGTTTTGGTTTTATATCTATATTGTCACTCGCCTCATTTCATCCCATTAAGACATTAACTTTGGGTTTCTTTTGGCTTTATTAGTTTTAACATTGATTTCGATTTTATTCTTTTTTTTTTTTTTTTAAATTTGCTAGGATGGAGCAGTGGACCGACTCCTTAAAAAAGCTCAAAGGTCAATAGTATAGTTAGGTTTTTTTTTTTTATATGTATGTTAATTGAGACATAACGTTATATGTCTGGTTATGTCTCCAGAGATAATGGTTATGTGTCTTCTAATAAGAAGGCATAATGGAGCAGTGGACCGACTCCTTAAATAAGCTTACTACTTAAAGGTCACACATATAGGTTTTCATTTCGTGGTGCAGCTGATCGACACCCTAAAAATAAGCTGTCAGATCACCAGGAACATTACTTCTTGAGTCTGGGCCATTGGATCTTTTTAAAGTCGTGAGCCCAAACCCAAACTTTTGAATGTTGTATGAATGGGGAGTTTGAATGTTGTTTTTGGTGGTGTGAATGGTGAAGTATATGTTCCATAACCTCAAAATTTTTCTCTGTGTTCAAATTTTTTCTTGGTTGGGGGGATAATGTGGCATATCTTTAACGACCTCATACATTTTCATATATCATACATATACTCTTTTGTATTAAAACGATTTGTTTCTTTATGACGGGTCACGTTGCCATGGGAACGGATAACAAGGGATAGGAAGACGAATAATGACTATAGGTACCGATTTAAATGGAATATCTATAAATATCTACTGAATTCATATTTGTACCGGTCTACCACTTACGTTATGGCTTTTATAGTAGACAATCTTTTTATCTACCTACCCTATCTGAAGTATTCCATCGATTTACCATATGATAGACAAGGATGAGAATTCCTTTGAAGATGCTGGCGTCCTGGAAGCCAATGTGGGAGCCAGATTCGACCGGCAGCTAGCGGGCATAGACCCTCAACTGACCATCGGCATGGGTCCGAAGGCTCACCAACAGCTACGTCCAGAAATGATGTTCATACGGGAGGAGCTGCGACAAGCTAAGATGTAGACTTTGGCTAATGAATTGATATACGTCACAAGGTCTATATAGAGGATTTTTGTAGAAGAGCAGTGATAAAGTTTAAGTTTTATATAAGATAAGTATCGTAGAGTATGGTAGAATCTATATGAATATAACTGTTATAACCCGTCTCCTGTAGTTTGTCTTGTCTAGGTTCCTGGTTCCTTTAGGGATGTAGCGTGCGGTAGGCCTCCTCCAGGGCTCCGTTACGTTACATTCGGTTACGTTACACAGCCTAAACAATAAGTTTCAAGCTTCTAGCTTTAAAAATGACGAAGCATCCATACAAATTTCATCCCCCTTTCAACCCTCTTTTCGCATTATAAGTAGCTTATGTCCTTTATGAGGCTCTAGATTATCTGTGTACCAAATTTAATTTAAATCCGTTCAGTAGAACATTAACATAAACCTTACGTATTTCCATACAAACTTTCATCCCCTATTTCCTATTGTTATTTTACACCCTTGAGGGTAAAACTTTTACAAACTTTGAATGTCATATTTTTTTATATCGAATCAACAGCCTAATAAATAAGTTTCAAGCTTTTAGCTCTAAAAATGACGATACTTCCATACAACATTTCATCCCCATTTCATCCCTTTTTCGCATTAAAAAGTAGCCTCTTGTGTGTTCTTTCTCAGGCTCAAGACTATCTATGTACGAAATTGCATTTAAATCGGTTTAGTTGAACATTCACATAAACCTTACATTTTTCCATACAAACTTTCATCCCCTATTATTATTTTTCACCTTCGAGGGTACAATTTTTACAAACTTTGAATGTCATATTTATTTATATCAAATCAACAGCCTGAACCATTAATTTCAAGCTTCTAGCTTCTAAAATGACGATACTTCCATACAACTTTTCATCCCCACTTTCAACCCCTTACAACCCTTTTTTCGCATTAAATATTAGCTTATGTCCTTTCTCAGGCTCTACACTATCTGTGTACAACATTTCATTTAAATCGGTTCAGTGGTTTTGGCGTGAAAGTGACACAGACAGACAGAGTTACTTTCGCATTTATAATATTATTATATATATACTAGCTGACCCGGCAAACGTTGTTTTGCCGTATAAATAATTTCGTAGTAATTTCTAGTGTAGACAAAAAATAGCTTACTTATTGTAAGTATGTATGGAGGAAAAATGATTAAATTACTAAAATGGCTATTAAAAAATAAGGGTTGATCATAGAAGGGTGAAAATTGAGGATTGTATGTATTTTTGTATGTTGTATCATAAAAAAATATAAATTAAAAATTTTGTCTAAAAAATAAAAAAATAAATTTAGGGGTGGACTACCCCTAACATTTAGGGGGATGAAAATAGATGTTGGCCGATTCTCATAGATACCGGATAAGCACAAAAAAAATCATCAAAATCGGTCAAGCCGTTTCGGAGGAGTATGGCAACGAAAACTGTGACACGAGAATTTTATATATTAGATATATATATAGTTAGAATAAGTGCTTCAACACCTTGCTTCATGATACATTTCATGATTCTAGGGCAACGGAAAGTTCCGTATAGG
The DNA here is from genome assembly GCA_954871355.1 of Cabera pusaria. Classification (NCBI taxonomy): domain Eukaryota; kingdom Metazoa; phylum Arthropoda; class Insecta; order Lepidoptera; family Geometridae; genus Cabera; species Cabera pusaria. Next base: position 860,815 of record OX940911.1, read on the forward strand.
TTTTGATTCCCCTTTGAAATCGCAAAAAATGCGTAAAAAATCTACTTAAACGGTCATATCTTTTGAACGCGTTGACTTACAGGTTTGATTTTTTTCACAGCCAAAAGATACTGTAGATCCAAGTATTTGATACAAGTTTCAAGTTGATATACGAGTTCCTGAGAAAAATGGATCTTGGCAGACGGACAGACAGACGAACAACAAAGTGATCCAATAAGAGTTACTTTTTTATTTTAAGGTACGGAACCCTTAAAAGAACAACACATTGTTTTTAAGATCTAACTTACTTCATAAATAACCAAGTCTATTTCCTCAAGGGTCAAGTGTACAATAAAGATCTTCAGAGACGTAATAACAGTGTTCGCATTGGGTAAGAGATTTCATTGTTGCTGAATGGCTACAATGCCGGACATAAGGAGGGATATGGGACCTTTAGAGCGATTAGATGGCACTCTTTAAGCCACTTTCTTGGATGGAGCTGGTTTTTGGAAATGGGCCGAAAAAATTATAGAGATATAGAAGTAGAAGTAAAGAGAACATATTTCAATGTTTTGCAGAGGTGTTTATTTTGTTGGCGGTTTAAAACTGCTAAACTGATTTTTTATGTATGAAGGAGATAAAATAAATTATTCTCGTAGAGCTTTCGTAGATGTCGTAGCTTGTCGTAGCTTGTCGTAGCTTGTCGTAGCATAAACAACTGGATAAGCACAAAATGTAACTTGCGCAGCGCAGTTTCTATAGATCTATACCTTAATTTCTATTATTAACAAGTGGGCCGGGGAACTTCGTACCACCTAACAGACAACGAATGTCGTGTTACCTTTTAGATGAACTTAATTTAGGCTTTTATGAACGTAATACAATGAATACAAAAGAGATATTAAGTTCAGTAATGTATTATGGTAATATGACACTATTATCAAGTAAATAATAAAGTTGTGGCAATACAGAAATAGAATAAAAATACAACAATCAAGTACTTCAACCGCGTGTCAGCAAGACATGATGCGATGAAACAATGTTATTATTGTTATTGATAAGTTATTAACTTGAAATTAGTTCCATTGAGTTTATTTTTAATTGTAAAAATATAAATTTTGATTATGGCTCCACACGATTAGTGTATTTAGCCAGTGTCAAGTATTAAAATTCTTCAAGTTTTTATCAATTTTGGTCGTAGGTTTGGTTTGGTAGATGGGTTAAAGTCAAACAATGTTAATATTGTTATAGATAAGTTATTAACTTGAAATTAGTTCGATTGAGTTTAATTTTGATTGTAAAAATATAATCACTAGTATTTAATTTTAATTCTGAATAAGTATAGGTACTTACTTTATGAATAACTGTCTAATATTTTTTGCCTTATGGATAAGACTGTATACATACGACATTCATAACTTGGCTATCACATTCTTGCATATCTCTGTGTTTACCTACATTCTGACAAAATATAAAATTGATTAGGCATTGATTATTATTGTCTCGATTGCTTGTAAGCATACATTTTTTTAAAGTTTCATTATATCTCCACACGATTAGAAGTTTATTTATATACCTTAATTAATTTATAGCTATATAAACAATATAAACTACTCCTAAAACTATAATACAGATTATATAAAATCTACAAATAAAAAACTGAATTAAGGTTGCTGTCCGCTGGTAGGGTACCCAAAAAGCTGGCGACATTACCTCTTTGAATGGCAAGACTAATTCGTTGGCCGAGGTACGCGCCAGCTCTTTGATCATGGGAGACATCTATCAGGCGTCTGGACAACTCCTTTACAAAACCGCGTGCTTGTTGACCCCACGAGCCCATGGTCTCGACCCCAAACGGAAGAAATGCGTAATTATCTTCAATGTCTGCATATTTCCTCCACTTGAGGGCCTCTGCCGCGTCTGCGGCTGCTCCTGCAGCCCGTGAGGTACTATTAAGGTGGGATGCTGCTAACGTATCGGCGCACGTTGCATCCTACACTAGCGGCTTTCCACGACACCAAGGAATCAACGTCATGCCGTCAGGTCTCTTGCCATCGTCACGTGAAATACCGTTCGGTTCTAAAATAGCCGGCACGTTGACGGTGGCAAGGGCCCGATAACGTCGTTTAGTGAAGCGTGTCGTGAAAGCCGACCTGCACTGCGGCGACATGATAGGCCGTGGTGGCCCAGGTGATCAACCTCTTCGCCACAGCGACAGCGGTGCGGCTCTGTTCTAGAGATGCCTCCATATTAGTTCTCAGATGCTCCCAGACGCAGTCCCACGGTGACGGAAAAACTATTGTTATCCATAAACGTCCCTATATTGGACGAAGTTAACGCCTGCAACCAGTATCCTGAATCCCGTTTGCGCGTGGCAAGAAGACGAGCCCGGTCCCTATTATCTAAACAACTGTCTAAAAGATATTTCTGTACATTTTTGCATAAGGGCTCGTCCCATTGCCGTTGCGAACGGAGACTTTTTGGAAAGGCTTCCTCCGGGCATGCCAAGGACCAGGTATTTTTAGCTTCCTCCATTCGAGTGATTAGTGATTGGTGTATTTAGCCAGTGTCAAATATTAAATTTTTTAAAGTTTTTATGAATTTTGGTCGTAGAGATGGGTCAGGGTCAAATTTCAGCTCAGTTTTCAAGTAAAAGTCTAGTCTAAGTCATACCTTCAGTAAAGATGAGGTGTTTACTGAAAATTTTTTGTGGAATTTTGGTGAGAATGCAAGTAGCATGTTTTTCAACATTGTGCTGTTTCCCTACACACGCAAACATTCACCAAAAAAAAAATCACCAAAATAAATTGTATCCTATGTCCGTCTTCTGGCGTAAGGAGGTAGCTTAGACCTCCTTACCAATTTTCAGCCATATCGGTAAAGCCGTTCTTGAGTTATAAATAGTGTAACTAACACGACTTTCTTTTATATATAATATATATCTATACTAATAATATTATAAAGAGAGAACATTTGTATTTTTGTATGTTTGTAATGAGTAAGCTCAAAAACTACTGAACCGATTTAAAACATTCTTTCACTAATACATAGAATGGACTTTCGGAATGAAAATAGGCTATATATTATCCCGTTTAAATCAAAGGTACATTCGTGGAGACCTAATTTGCAACCTAAGTCGGCAAATAAACGGTCGAAAAAACACGTTTCTTACGAACGCTGCTTAATTGAAAATAGATAGATAAATATTTTCTATGCAAGAGTTGTACAACTTAATAAGACCTACAAAAAAGTCCTCGACAACATATGTCTATCTCTTAAGGTTGACTCACAGTAACCATTTTAATCTTAAAATTTTTGTTAAAAAATATTACATAACTTCCAAGGCTATTTTCAAGTATATAGTATTAAGCCTTATCCAAATAATTACGTTAATTAGCTTGGCCACATATTATAGATTAAAGTTGTCCTTTACAGTATATAAATCAAATGAAAAATCTAGAAGATATCACGAATTTCACAAACACTCATCGCAAAATTAATAAAATATTTGCAGTGAAACCACAGATTAGGTCATAGTTACTTCGAACATATTATTATAAGCTTAGCTATGCTGTAGATCCCCACCGATCACAATCAATTTGAAGTCAATATAGTATAATAATATGATCTATTGTATAAAATAATATTCATCTATATATATAATAATATAATATAATATTTTAAACCACCCCGACTGATCTATGTTTACTAGCTTTTCCAATGACTCTAAACACGACATTTAAAATCTGAGCTGTAAGTTGGTGAGGATTTGAGTATTCTGTAGAGTCCAGGAGGCTTCCATGTTCTTACAATATCGTTGAAGAAGAAGATTTTCGAATTGATCAGACCTATGAAAGTTGATTTCATAGCGCAATTAACTAGAAAAAGGCTCATAATTTTATAACGATTGAACGAATTTTCATGAATCAAAGCTAAGAAAACTCTCGATGAAGACATCTATCAAACAAAAAAAAACTATCAATAATAAAAACAAAATCGGTTCATCCGGTTAGGTGCTAAGAAGCTACAGACAGACACAGATACACACGTTAAACGTATATTACCCCTACATTTTGGGAAAGGGGAACGCCGTATGGTTACGGCGGCAGATGTACTCCTTGGTGGTAAGCTACTTTTTGGTAGATTTAATGATTCCACTACCACTGTACGAAAACTCATGATTCATGAATGCACATAAAACTTTCATTGGTAGGTATAGCTAGGATATAGCTAGGATTAGAACCAACGACCGTCGGGTCAGAATCAGGGTAACTATCCTTTACGCCAAAGGGCCGTCCAATATCAATACGTAAGTATTATAAAACAAAGTTCATCACTGCGTCTGTCTGCTTGTTCGCAATAATCTCAATAGCTACTGAACAGATTATCATGCGGTTTTTCACCAATAGCCAGAGTGTTTATGAGGAAGATTAAGTGCATAATTCGTTAAGGTTTTGTGTAAATTGGATGAAATATGACGATGGTTGTTAAATATGTTCATATTTTATATTCGATGCAACAAACTGATGCAAATTTTGTAGGCATATATGTTCTACCCGTGCGAAGCCGGGGCGGGCTTCTAGTATATATATATATAGATTTGTATAATATGTCATTTTTTTTTCCTTTTGGTGTAAGTAACCTGAAAATTACACACCGAGCTTCAAAAAAGGACTTATTGTCGATACTTCTCATCGTAGGCTGACTATTTACCTTCGGTTTTACTGTTCTTTTTATAATATTCCGACAAGTTTTTGATTATTTCCTCACCTGATGATAAGTTGTGTTTCTTATTTATTTCTTAAAATGATGAAAATAGAAACATAGCACAAAATTATCTCGACAACAATAAATAAGGAAAATAACTCCTAAATTTGGGCAATTTTTACAGATTCACTACAGAATAATGCCATGAAAGATATATCCGCGATGATACAGCGTTAGCAAAAAGATGAAATTAATACAATCCCTTTTGTTGTAAAGGAAAAACTTCCTCCTAACAAAAAATTGGGAATATGAGCCTTATGCCTTAAGACTTAAAGTATAGCTTGTAATGTTGTATGTTCGTATAAATCTAGATATTTGAATAACAAAGGCGACAGCTCGTAACGCTCTTTGAATCAAGCACAATGTTGGGTTCTTTAAGTATTTTGACAGCGCCGAGCCAAGTATTACATTTGCTAAATTAAGATCTTTTTATTGGAGACTAAAAAAGCTTCGATCAACTATAAACAATGCCATCTCTACAGAGACAATAAGGTCGAAAAAGGTATAACTTATATATTTACTAGCAACCCGCCCCGGCTTTGCACGGTTAGAGCTTATAATATACCTACATTTATTGCATTAGTTTGTTGCATCGATCTGCAACAATAATCATCATAATTCAACAATTTTACACAAAACTTTAACAAATTATACACTCTAACCTTCTTCGTGAATCACTCTGTCTATTGGTGAAAACTGCAAAAAAAACCGTCCAGTCGTTTTGAATTTATCACGAACAGACATGACATATAGACAGACGCGGCGGAAGACTTTTGTTTTATAATATGTTGTGCATGACACTTCTCCGCTTTCCAGGACAGCTGTTTGGATAGTTGAACACACAGTGAATGGATTTGCAAGTTTTCTAGCTTGTGGATGGTACCTAGTCAGTGGGGCACTAAATAGTGCCCTATACCATGCAGGGCATTATTAGATTAACACAGGCAGGGTATCACTCCCAAAAACAACCGTTATTCTGACAACACGTTATATTGAATGTCCCAGGTTGCAAGTAACATGAAAACCTTGTTAAACCTTGAACCTTTTGTGGTGGTAGGACTTCTGTTAGTCCACCTGGACGGTACCACCACTTGCCAAATTAATTTTCAGCCGTGAAATATTTATTTTATTTATTTACTTATTATTATTTTTTTAATAAAAGCTTACTTGCGATGTGGGTGACATTACTAGTTAACCCCTCCAACTAAGCTAAATATGCTTGTGTCTGGAGTGAAATAGAAATAGGAATGTTTTTCGGCTGAAATGGCAAGGTGTCTAGTGCCAAAATAACAGGGCATTTGAGACTCAACATCTTTATGTCTCAATTAAGGTAACAGGCGCAGTGCAGTGATATGCAAAATTCTGGCAATCTAGAATGTTGCATGCCGCTGTATCTGTAATAGGTAGACGTCATCGCTTACCATCAGGCAAGCGTTGTGCTTGTCTTGTTACCTTATATCATAAAAAAACCTACCATAAAAACTCTGAAAACATCAGCTAGCCGTAAAGCATATAAGAATTCACTTTTTATTTTTTTAAATTTAAACTACAGTTTAATCATCCAGTTTACGTAACATAAGCGAGTTAAACGCCAAATTAAAATTAATATTATTTATTTGGTTTACAAATACTCTAAGGATTTCATTCATCTGTGATCATGGCACTTGCAATAGAGCTGAAATATCGCTAACTTATCAATAACAAACAACATGATTAATATCCCGATAACAGTGTTAAAAGTAATAAAAACATATAATGTTAATCCTCAGTTTCGACCCTCAACAACCATTGCCATTGACGAACCTTGCAATTATTCTCATAAAACTCCTTCAATTAAATACATGGCTTACCAAAAGGCTTTATAACACCATCAAAGAAAAAATATGGCCTCGACCGCACAAAGCCGTGGCAAAAAGCCACCCCATAATAAATTACTTGACCGCCAACTTTCTTTTTGTTTAGCGACTTATATTTTTTGCGAGAAGTTTTCATCAAAAGAGGGTAGCGCGGCACCTTCCTTGGGAAATATCGCGGGTTCTCGACCTACTTGTGCTACATAATCAGACTATTACTCGGGGTAAGCCTTTACTAAAAACAGTAAATTATGATACTTTGTACTGCAGTCTGTTGGCAATCATACTTATTAAAATTTAGGTTTATTAATAAAGATAACTATTTTACTGGTGTAAAACAATCATAGATAAAGCAAACGCCATCTTATCAGGCAGTTGCTGGTTTCAATCTTGCTTTGCACCAATGGATTTTTCTGCAAGTGGTAGTAGCATTATCTATACATCGATGTTTTGCCTAACTTGCTACCAAAAAGTAGCTTTCCACCATCAAGGAGAAAATCTACCGCCATAACCTTACAATACAATACAATACAATACAAAAACTCTTTATTGATTACCAATTAAACAAATTGTACAAAAAACAAAACAATAAAATAAAATATATCTGAATGGCAACACAATCGGAGGTCTTATCGCTTGAAGCAATTTCTTCCAGACAACCTAGTATGGAAAAAAAAATAAAACAAAAACAAAACATGGCGGTAGCGTACAATTTATAACTGAAATAGATAAAAATAGAATAAGTAAATAATAGACATACACAAAATATTATATACAATACAATAATAATAATATAATATACTTATACATACACATACATACAACCTATATATTAGATCAAATAATATTATTATATTACAGCAGTGTGGTACTTTTAGCTTTGTTCGGACAAATAATGAGATTTTACCATTGTTTTAAATATTGCTAGAGATTTCGCACGCCTTATTTCTACGGGGAGCGCGTTCCACAAATGAACCGCTTGCACTGTAAAAGATTTTTCATAGACGTGCGAAGAATGGACAGGAATTTGCAATTGTAGGGTTTCTGTGGACCGAAGAGAACAAGGATGAGAGAGATGTAGAAAAGTAAAACGTTCCTTAAGATAGGGAGGAGTGGAAGGGATAAATAGAACAGAATAAAGGAGAGAAAGGGTATGACTATTTCGGCGAAGGCGAATTGGTAACCATTTCAGCTTTTTCCGAAATTACCTTTCGGTGTTCCCACAGCACAGAGCCCTTGAGAGTCAGAGTATTCTAGACCTAGCGTGTTCACCATCTTCGTCCACATCATCACTCACCAGTGCGCGGGAGGTATGGATGAGTAGCTGGATTCACGGAAATTAAGTCACTATGGAATTGTAAATTGTTAAACACAATCCAAAATTTCATCGTACCGACGGGACTTGAACCCGCAACCTCCGGAATGACATGTTCCGGTGCTTTGCCAATTAAGCCACGGTGCGAAGTATCGTTACGACGAAATTAGTGGATTGCATTTGTTAACCCAATTATGCATTGGTGGCGCCATCTATGACTACTTATTACGTAAGTTAATCATTCGGAAGAAATCATTACAGTTTTCAAATCCGACGAGAGATGTTGCACTGCGTAAATCAAATATTATGTTTCTTTGAAGTGTTTCACACTTTATATTTTTGTAAATTGTTAAACACAATCAATCCAAAATTTCATCGTACCGACGGGACTTGAACCCGCAACCTCCGGAATGACATGTTCCGGTGCTTTGCCAATTAAGCGTCGGTACGATGAAATTTTGGATTGTGTTCAACAATTTACAAAAATGTAAAGTGTGAAACACTTCAAAGAAACATAATATTCACTATAGAATGATTCACGGGTATACAGTGTGCATTAAGTGCAAAATATATTACAAAAATAGCTGTTCATGCACTGTTGTTCGTTATTTCACACCTCGTTCAAATTGCACGTCCTAAACCGGTTTAATCGGAGCATTGTTAATTGCAAAGATTGGAGTCGAAAAAGAGGCAGTTTCATAATACGAATTTGTTTTCAATTGATTCTAAATAGCCCATCCTGCAGGTCACCTTACAAATACAAAAAAAAACTAAATGGGTTCATCCGTGTGATAGATACGATACTACACACATAGATAGGTACACAGACACACATGTTAAACGTATAATAACCCTCATTTTCTGTCGGTTATTAAAAATACAATAGGTCATTATTTTCAACTCGTTTGACAATACCTCTAGCACAGGACGCAACTTGCAATCCCTTAACAAATGAACTGTTTTCGCCCGCTAAGAAATTAGTTTTTAATCCCGGCACCGAGGAAACTTTCCCGGGATTGTCCAAGTTCTCGAACGAAAGTACTTAAAACGATAGACCTGTTCTTGGACTTCTACTAACAGACTCGCTCAATGGACTGAATAACAACAGACTTGGTTTTGCCCAATGATGTGTATTTTCCTTATTAACCGACTTCACAAAAAGGAGGAGGTTCTCAATTCGTCGAAACCTTTTTTTTAATTTTTTTTATGTATGTTCACCGATTACTCGAAGATGCCTGAACAGATTTGAAAAATTCTTTTTTTGTTTCAAAGGGTACCCTTCCCAGGTATATTTAAATTATATTATAAATATATATATATAATATATATATATATATAATATATATATGTTATAATTATATATATAATTTAAATTATATGTATATTTAAATTTTAACGAAATCGGTCCAGCCGTTTTTAATATATCAACATTTGTATTACGATACACTTACATACCTGGACGACATTCTAACTACTGGCACAGATTATATAATAGTTGGATATATTGGATCCATCTGTAGTGAAGTTATAATTTTTTTTGTCTAATATTATGTTTGTTTGAAGTGTCTCACACTTTATATTTTTGTAAATTGTTTAATCCCACCAATGCATAATTGGGTTAACAAAATGCAATCCACTAATTTCGTCGTATCGATGTATCGAACCGTGGCTTAATTGGCAGAGCACCTGGACGTGTAATCCGGGGGGTGCGGGTTCGAGTCCCGTCGGTACGATGAAATTTTGGATTGTATTTAACAATTTTTTTGTCTAATCTCTAATTACAAAATGATGATGTGATGTGAAATTAGAGTGTAGATAGTACCTGACTCTATACACTTTTACCTTTTGACCGACTTCACAAAAAAAGGAGGAGGTTCTCAATTCAAAATTCTTTATGTTTTAACAAACATCAGAACTCCGTCAAATCTTAACCGATATTACATTTTTTGAGAGATTAATGCTTCCCGTTTGGTTACATTCAAATTTTATCGAGATCTGATAATAATCTCCGGAGATATGAAGATAAACAATATAAACAAATTTGATACCTCGACGATTTGACATGATTATGGCTCGTGGATATTTTCACTATCGCGGCATGTGAAGTCGGTTTTTTTCGTTTTGTACGATCACACATTATTAGCGATAAGTCTACTTATTTGTGTTTACTGTTTTATAAGTTCATTTTAATTGACGTACTAATAAAGAATGTTGTATTGTATTGTTTAGTGTAAATATTATAATAAATTATGACACGCATTTCTTACTTGTGTTGTTACTAACCTAGAAATAGAAAATTATTATTAGCATGATGAATAAAATAAAATTGAATCTGAGATCTTTAACACGCAAAAACGCCAAAAACCTCACTTGCAATAAATATCAGAGGCAACGTATGAGATTTTGTTTCGAAGTCATTATTCACAAGTTTGATAAATCACTGAAGTAGGAGCGATTTCAAACTTGAAACATAATTTCCTTGCAAACGTTACGTGACGTAATGATGGGGTCCATGGACTTAATGGATCGTATTGCAGGGGATGTGGCTCGATTTATGTGATGACGAGTTATTGTTTGGTTCAACTTTGGTTAAGTATTAAGCGTACCAAAAATGTCGTTAGAGTTTTTGTGTTTCGAGAATTGTCCCCTTTTCCTTAAAGCGCTAATTATATGTGGTTATATTTTTTTATATTTCAGTTAGGTTTACTAACAATGTCTGAATAAGTAATCTGAAAGTTTGTGAAACATATTATTTTTAGCTATAGGACCGCTATTGGTTTTATTGCATTTTTGTACTACGCCTGTACCTTGAGACGTAAGGGTTGGCTCACACCGCAACTCGACGCGACGTGACGCAGCGCGCACATATTAAGAAAGTATTACAAATAAATAATAGTTTAAAAAAACTAAAAAAATACGCTTTTATAGAAAATCCAACTATAAATTAGAAAATAAATTTTAATAAATTTGAATTAAAAATAGTGTAAGAAAACATGATTTTATTGTAAAAAAAGCGTGGGGTGCATGGTATCAATAGTTCCAAATATTTTATGAACAGTTATGACTAGAAGGGTTGTTTTGATAATATCCTGAAAAGCACCCCACGCTTTTTTTACAATAAAATCATTTTTTCTTACACTATTTTTAATTCAAATTTATTATAATTTATTTTCTATTTTTTAGTTGTATTTTCTATAAAAGCGCATTTTTTTAGTTTTTTTTAAACTATTATTTATTTTTCATTTTTTAGTCGAATTAAAAAAAAAATCCTAGTAAGGATAACGGGTCAAAATGTTTAAAATATTGAATTGTTATCGGTCTTTAATAAGTATGCCAAATTTCGAGTTAATCCGACGTTTTGAAGGGGGTTAAAATCATGTTGAAAGATTCCGTTACATACTAACATACAAACATACATACGTCTGAAGCTAATAAAAGCGTATTAAAAATAACTTTATTTAGGTACTATACAGAAAAATACACATTTCATTGAGTTCGGCGGCTTCAGGCTGCGCCGCGCGGCGTCGCGCTGCACCACGCGGCGCAGCGAGAAGAAACAATTGAACCGTGTGATGAACAATTGAACTTTATAAGATACAAATTACATTGAGATAATTTGGTGGCGTCGCTTGATTTTTCTGCGCCGCGACTTAAGATTTAAGTCTCTCATGCCCTGTAATTTTACTGGAAACTATGCCATTTAAATCGAATACTTGCTCTTTCAGTGCTTAATTAATTACGAAAGTGGTGACATTATATTCCTTAATAATATGAGATAACAGGACAAGCACGACACTCGCCTGATCGTAAGCGTAGACGTCTACCTATTACAGATACAGCGGCATGCAAAGTTCTGGATAGCCAGATTGTGCATGTCACTACACTGCGCCTGCATAGCTTTGGTCTTGCGCTCGTGACGCACAACGCTGCGTTATGCGGCATGCGGTGCCGGACACATAATCGTATGAAAAACGTCTAGAATTGTATGTCTTGCCGCTGACGCATACTGCGACGGAACAAGAGTTCTGTCGCAGTACGTGACGCAGCGTTGTGCCGCATACTGCAGCGTTGTGCGTCTCGATCGCGAGGCCCCGGCTTTACCGCGAAACATTCACATGCCCTGTAATTTATCTGGACACTTTGCCATTCAAACAAAAAAAAAATTCCTATTTCACGGCTGAGTTAATTCGGGAAGTGTGTTACTCGTACCATCCCAGGCGGACAAACACTAGTCCTACCCCTACAAAAATATATATTTCGAATCGCTTCCTATTTCCTAATTATTTTACTCCTCGGTTCCAATCTGACCTCGATTATTTCGAATTATAGATGCCACGTGTAGCCATTCCGAGAATTTTGCTGAACTTCAGCGTTTTCACGTTGATTAATTAACGGCTTTTGTGATAATATTGATGGTTGGGCTTCGATAATTAAAATAACAATCCGAGCAAATAAGATTATGTATTTTACTAGAAAACAGAACCAACTTCAAATATCCTACGAGTATTTGTATTTTACCGACTTCACAAAAAATGAGGAGGTTAGAAAATTAATATATGCAGGAACTACAAATACAATACAATACAATAACTCTTTATTGATCACCAGAAAAAAAAAACACAACTTAAAGTAATACAACTATACTATGGTAATACTATCGGCGGTCTTATCGCTAAGAGCGATCTCTTCCAGACAACCTTAGGATGGACTGGAGTAAAATTAAAGAATGGACGGCGGTGCACAATAAAAAAAAACTGCTACATATTTTACTAAATGCCTACCTACAAAGTTTACTTTGTAATCGCATATATTAAGTACAGGATAACAAACTTACTTACGCAGTTTGTATATCTCTGAAACGTGACTGAAATAGCATTATTCTTAGATTTTTTACAAACAGATAACAAATAATTATGTTAAGTATGATAAGTAAAATTTAGAACTTGTGGATCTACTTGATGTACCTCATCAGTCAGTCAGTCAGTCAGTCAGTCAGTCAGTCAGTGTGTCAGTGACAAAACTTGGACTTTGACGTGCAATAATTATTTAACTAAACCTTTAAATTACCTAAATGTTATTGAGAATACTTATTGCATCTAAGCCATATGATGCTCTACATGTTTCTGAAAATTCAGGGTTCTAGCTTTAGCCAGCACAAAATTACAGGATGTTAAAAATGGCCTTAATGGCTTCAAGAAAGGGATGGTACGGCCGTGTTTTGTATTGCTCGATTTAGCGGAGGCACTGCTGTGCCCCCATATACTTGTTTAATTAACGAACAGGCATAATAATAAGTAACGTGGCGCACACCCGGCTGTCTCATTCCCGTAGGGGCGCGGGAGGCACAGTGCGCTCTGGTGATCGGACACCAGTGACACCACTCATACATATACAAACATTGTTACTATCTCGCTACATGTGTCTTTATCGTATATCTACCATGACCTCTGTGCCCTTCAGATAATAGCGGACTGATAAAAGACCGTTCGTGTACCGCTTTGGAAACACAATACTATCATAGTACCTACTTACTTACAATATTAAAGTTTGAATGTCTGTTGTTCTGTCACGCTCAAACGCACTATGATCGGTATTTTTTGCCACTTAAATAGAAAAATATGACTCTTCCCGACATATATTGGCGAATAATAATACTATTTATTTTAATTGAGAGCAACTAACTGCTTTAACTGCACAATAACACTAAAGCTACATCTACTCGACAATAGATGTCGGGAAGAGTCATATTTTAAGTTGATTTTCGATTAAGTTGATTATTGAAAACACGAATAAAACGAAACGAAATTTCGATCGATCGATTTATCACCCCCGAAAACACCTATATACTAAATTTTATTTATTCTTTGGAGCCGTTTCAGAGATTAAGGTAAACACGATATCACGATCAATGAAGATTCGTAGATGGCGCTATCGTAAAAAACACGTTTTTTTTGTTAAACCCTTTAATTTTTAACTTTGTTCTGTTCTTAGTATTTGTTGTTATAGCGGCAACAGAAATACATCATCTGTGAAAATTTCAACCGTCTAACTATCACGGTTCATGAGATACAGCCTGGTGACAGACGGACAGACAGACAGACAGACAGACAGACAGACAGACAGACAGATAGAAAGACAGACAGACAGACAGACAGACAGACAGACAGACAGACAGACAGACAGACAGACAGACAGACAGACAGACAGACAGACAGACAGACAGACAGACAGACGGACAGCGGAGTCTCAGTAATAGGGTTCCGTTGGTACCCTTTGGGTTCGGAACCCTAAAAACATACAGACGAATTGAGAACCTCCTTCTTTTTGGAAGTCGGTTGAAAATTGTGTGCAGTTCCTGATATAGTAGATACTAGTAGTTCTAATGTTTAACACACATGGCACCATTTGCAAATTCCCGCCATTTTCATATTAGAACCGTCAAAGATTGTTTGTTTCGACTTTTTGATTATTTCATTAATGTTTATTTTATTACCAGTTACAGTGTTTTGTCGCAAATTTGCTGAAAAATGTTGTATGACACACGTGCGGATATTGGTTTTAACAAACTCGTGACTATGGTAAACCCTCGACTGCTTCTCGGGCTTACATTCGTCAACTCGTTTGTAAAAACCAACTTACCGCACTAGTATCATAAATAACAATTTTAACACACTTGCTCATAAAGTGGCTCTAATTTCACTGCAATCAGGCACATAATGACACCTGTTATCAAACTGTGACTTTTTCATTGCTATTATTCACAAGTGAGTTATAGATTTTTTTTAAATTTTATTGGTTGAGTTCCTTTGTTTTTAAAAAAGTTTCGAAACAAAAAAGATCGTGTTCAACAGTACAAATAAATTAATATACCTATTGCTTGCTCATTTCATGCAACTTCGTATTTAAATAAAGATAATTTTAACTTTTACGTGTTTATTAACTAAACTTTCACTCAAATATAACTTTTGTTTTCTTTGTAAAAACTATAAATTCCCCATTCTGTACGTGGCTAAAAGCCTAAAACGCTATCCGCAACAAACAAAAATAAAGAAACCTCATTCTTTTTAGTCTATGGTCACCATTGTTAGATGCGCGCACATAGGAAAACTAATGAATTTTCCCGCCATTGCGAAAAAAAATTCACAACTCGTTTTCGTTTGCGTTTTTTTATTTATTAATTGAAATGTCTACAAATACTAGCTATGAAGAAAATTATTTTTGTTGTACACCGCCCGATATAAGATGCAAAGCCCTTTGAATGTTATGGAAAGTTTATTAACTGAAAACTCCAAGGTAAAATATATATTTTCTCCTATATAAAATGATTTTTTAGTATTATTTCCTTTACAAGTGTGTTAAAAAACGTCGTATGATACACGTGTGTATTGATGATTACCGTCCTCGGCTCTCTTAACACCCTCACCTAACGGCTCGGGTCTCAATGGCGCCTCAGCGGTAATCACCAACATTATTTATACACTTATTTAATACACATTTTTATTACACACTTGTACCATAATGTACTATTCCTTAAATATTAAGATGGTTGCTTTCACAGATTCAGAGATAAATAACGATTTCAAACAACAAAATTGCATATTTCACACACAATTTCGAACAGATCGCTAGCATAATAGCAAAGTTTTACAATTTGTAAAACTGTGATAATAGTAATATGTGTCCCTCATATTGTCTTGATTTCAATATTCAATTATACGAGTTAATATTCGTCCTTGTTATAAACAAAACCAGCCAAGTGCGTGTCGGGTCACACGCATTGTAGGGTTCCGTAGTAGTATAATATTTAACATATTTTTTTTTAAATTATCCAACACTCAAGTTCAACGACTATTACTGCTAAACTATCAAAGTTATCTTAACCGCTATAATTTTTCTTCAAAGTTCATGAAATATTATATTATCAGATTTTTTTCCAGATTTTTCAATCTAGCAGTTTAGTTTTTATAGGGGGCATATTTCAATCTAGCAGTTTAGCTTTTATTTTATAACAAAAATTTGCACCTTAAAGTTAAATATTTCGTAAATAGAGCATTAAATAGAAAAATTGTATTAGCAACCCCAACGTTATTTTAAAAGAGCTATTTAACAATACCCCACACGATGAGTTTTCTAAAATTTTATTTTACCGCTTTGTCGGCGTAATTTATATACACCCCTTCAACATTTCAGCTTTCTAGTACCAATGATCTCTTAGCAAAACCTTGGACAGACAGACAGACAGACGGATATGACGAAACTATAAGGGCTCCTTGTCAGGACTACGGAACCCTAATAAAAGCGGAGTTAAGCCTTATCAGTACCTATGTGTAAACAAGTAACGTCGGAGTGTGATAACGACAGAGTATATATATCATCATCATCATCATTACCAGCCAATTTCCATCCACTGCTGGACATAGGCCTCTACTATAAATATATGCGTGCAATTATTAATAAATCATCGCGCATCCGTGCTAACCTCTGAACTAAACTATCGCTCTCGAAAATTGAAAATGGTGCGGCCTTTGTTTGTGCTAATTATGGCTGTGCTGGTGTTCTTTAGCGGGTAAGTTCTATAATTTTCGGGATTTGTAACTGACTCTTAAATAGGGAGAGGTTCTCAATTCATCGGAATCTTTTTTTATGTATGTTCCCCGATTACTCAAAGACCCTAGGCCGATTTGGAAAATGATTATTTTTATTTGATTGTGTATATTTTTCAGTTAATCCCATTTACATTTTATTGAGATCTGATAAGTATCTCCAGAGATATGAAGATAAACACCTTAAACTTGGTACTGAAAATGAATGCCGCGGCGTTTAAATTATGTTTTAACTTATATTAATGTTATCAAATACTCATTTATTAATAAAACAGATTTACACGTCATTTCTGGTTTTGTTACATTAGTAACTCAATACTATAATAACACTTAAATTCAATATTTAAAACCGCCGACTGATTTATATAATTGTTATTATAATCGGTTCATTGATACCATTCCAATGAGACCAAACTCGACATCTCTGCTGTAATGATTATAAAACAGCGACTATTATACTCACTACTGTTTGTTGTCGGCTGTCTCGACCTAGGTTTTGTGCATGTCCGATGCACATCCTCGGGAGTTCACGCAGCGAGATCGCGACGACCACATGCGTCGGACATGCATGAAACCTAGGTCGAGACAGTCGACAACAAACAGTAGTGAGTATAATAGTCGCTGTTTTATAATCATGATTCAAACTCACGATAACTATAAATCTAAAATCTCTGCTGTAAGTTGGTGCGGAGTTGAGTATTTTGCAGATTCCATGATATATCCCAGCATCATGTTAATGCTACCATGTTCTTACAATATCGTTGAAGTAAGAGGATTTCGAATAGATTAGACCTATGCCAGTTAATTTCAAAGCGTCATCAAACTAGTAAAATGCGCATATCTTAAAACGGCTGAACGGATTTTCATGAGTCAAAGCTATGAATACTCTCGATGAAGACATCTATCAACCAATAAGATCGTTTAAAAATTAAAAAAGAAGACTTCAATGCCGCGCTATTCATTTTCAGTACCAATTTTGAGGTGTTTATCTCAATATCTCTGGAGATACTTATCAGACCTCGATAAAATTACCATGGTACCACACTTGGGATATCTCCTTTCCAACAAAAAAAGAAAAATCAAAATCGGTTCATAAACGATCAAATTATCCGCGAACAAACATAAATATAATATATAATATATATATATATACGGTAAAATTGAGAAACCTCCTCCTTTTTTTGAAGTTGGTTAAAAAAGCTAAAACTAAATCGGTGAAAACCGTTTGGGCGCTACGATGCCACAGACAGACACACACATAAATAGGTCATCATCATCATGAGCCTATCTCCACTGCTGGACATAGGCCTCACCTATGGCACGCCACTGAGCTCGATCTTCAGCTCTTTGTTTCCAACCGCTGCCAGCCAGCTTGCGTATAATATCATCGCTGCACCTAGCTGGAGGTCGCCCTACACTATGTTTGCCGAGACGTGGTCTCCACTCTAGAACCCGTCTACCCCAACGGTTGGGATCAAACATGGGTTGGGAAAGTTGCGCTGTGGGTTGAACTGAAGTCAGTTGTCCGACGCCTCGTCACACTGCTATCTTCCAACTCCAGACTAACACGATTCCATGTTACACCGCATCTTCAGTTAACATCAGTTTCGATACCGGTTAAATGCTTGCCTGTCTGATACAATTTTATTTTAGGCTTTAGGCTAACGTTTGGCAATTATCTCAACTGGTGATGAGTGATGATGTGGTCGAAGATGGTGAACACGCTAGGCTTAGAATAATCTGACTCTCAGGGGCTGTGTGCTGCTGTAACTCCGTAAGGTTATGGCGGCAGCGGTAATCAGAGTTATAAGTATTATTACAGAAAATACGAGTATAATGGTGACTTAATATATTGTAATTTATTTATACAGTTTCGAGTCAATCCACTCGCAAATGGAGTTCATAGAGGGCGGCGGTACAGAAGAAAGTTCCAGCGACTGTGGGACGATATTAAAGACCATACAAATGTCTCAAAAGCAACTGGATAAGTTGGAAGGAGCCATGCAAAGTATAACACCCAATCTAAGAGAAACCATAGAAAATAGATTTTTTAAACTACTAGAAAAAATAGAGCATATCATAGAGAGAAAATTCGATGAGCTGGATAGAAAAATGGATACCAAGTTTCACGAGACCAAAACTTACATTGATTCTAAGCTCACTGTAATACAGGAAAATATGTCTGAGCATACCTCACACGTTGACAGCAAGCTAAAGGGTTTGGAATCAACACTAACACCCGCACTGAACGTAAGCGACACTTTAAATAATACCAACGCGTGTTGCCGAGTATCCTTAGAAACCGCCGCATATGTAAAAAACACTACAACAAAAATAAACGAAATTATGAATATTAGAACTCTCAACATTACTGTTAAATTACAAGAAATAAATGAAGCAATACAAAACTTGACTGCCATTGTTTTACCGAGTATTGTTAGAAATATTTCCAAGCCAAATGATACCACTATATCGACGGAGCCAGCTCATAATGTCTCGAATATTATTACTACTACGGAAGTCAATAAACCAGGTAAATTGTATATGTATGTTTTACTGGTTGCATGCCCTATAATATACTAAAAGTTTTGTATTTCTACAAAATTTCAGCTAAATCGATGGATCTAGTAAGAGATCACAAAAAACAAATAAACAAACAAATACACAGACCAACTTTTGAATCAATATTCTTAGCAGCGATGTGTTTCCGTCTCAGACACTTCTCACTTCTTCACTTCACTTATCAGACGTCAAAACACAACAAAGGTGTAAACAATTACACAACTGGACTTGTTGAAAGAGCAACCCTGTGTAAAATAATAGTTTCATATTATAAATAGTGTAAATCGTATATAAACTAAAATACATTGTAGTTATATCAAACAGCGGCACTAAGACTATTTTACAACATAATATATTTTTTTGGTGATCTAATACTATGAGAATCTTTCTCTTGAAATGAAATGAAATGAAATGAAATATTTTTTTTATTTTGCATGAAACATGGAAAACAAATAAACAAAAACAACGAATTGATGACGATAATATAATGATGTTCGGCATATTTCGCCAACATCTGGCGTGCAAAATTGTACAGCGTTATCAATCAACTGTATAAAATAGGTGATGAATCTAAATAAAAACACGGTGTTCTTCATTGTTAAACTTGAAACAAACTTAGATAAGGCATTTTAAATTATTATTACAATTAAAATAACATTACAATATAATGATCCGATGAAATTACGTCAATGCACTCGGTGCTAGAATAAAATGAAATTTAAATTAAATAAAATCCTTAAGTATGTCAAAATTAGAATTAAGTCAATAAATATTATACATAATCAGATAGCAGAAATAATTTGTATGTCAATCTAATACTATAAGAATATTTGTCCTGACATACTGACTGACTAACTGACAGACAACGCACAGCTTACGTAGTAACTATTATATAATCTGTGGCACAGCCTAAACCGCTGGTCGCAGAGACTCACAGGACTCTAACGTTAAAACAATGTAAGCCTATGTACGCTTAAATAAGTTTTGGTAAGACTAGTTTAAGTGGAAACAACATTAAATGAGACTGATATTAGAAAGATATAAACACAATACGCTTATAAATGGTGCCCAAATTCAGGCTTATACGATGATATAAGAATGGTATAAGAGCAATAAAATAGTGGTCTAGAGATTGTTTTAAGTGTAGTTTTTGCTGGTTGGGTAGGTATTCGTCTTATAGTCACGTCTATATAACGATTTATATTGTGTATGTACTGTGTTACAGCTCCCAGCAAATGTGACCGCAGTCAGGAAGAGGAGTGCTGCACTGCAGCTGTTGTTACTGACTACAGTTATAGAGTGTACCAAGAGATGTCCGCCAGGGGGCGCCACACGGTGGTGAACATGACCAGCGCCGGCCTGCAGGAGTACACCATGTACTTCGCCATGAGGGGAACGTTTGTGCTGCTGTTACTGTCATCTACGTCACCTTATAGTAAACTATACTATGAAATCAGTATGTACTACTATATCCGTAATAATATAATAAAAAATAACTGGCCAAGTGCAACTCGCACTCGTAGGGTTCCGTAACACAGTTAAGTATTCCATAACTATGAATTTTCGCAACTACTAAATTAACTTTGTTTTTCATAGTGTTTGTATGAAAAACAAAGTTATCTTTGCGGTCGCCATATCTCTAAAACTGCTGACTGTATCTCGTTCAAACCAATTTTCCTTGTTAGTTTTTATTAAGATCTACAGCATATATTTTTCTTAGATTTTTCACTCCCATACTTTAAAAGTTAGAGGGGGGGGGGGACACACATTTTACCACTTTAGACGCGCCTATCTTTCAAATGATTGACTTTGAGAAAAATGATTGTATAAACCTCAATGTC
This sequence comes from Cabera pusaria, assembly GCA_954871355.1. NCBI lineage: Eukaryota > Metazoa > Arthropoda > Insecta > Lepidoptera > Geometridae > Cabera > Cabera pusaria. The sequence goes on from OX940911.1 coordinate 881,735, forward strand.
ATTTTTGAAGACCTATCCATAGACCTATCCATAGAACCATACACGTATAGGTTTGAAGAAAAAATTTTTTTTTTGTTTCAGTTCCATGTATGGGATGCCCCCCCTTAAACTTTTATATATTTTATTTTTGTATAAAAATCGGAAAGCGGTTTACAGAATACATCTACCTACCAAGTTTAATTTCTGTGGTTCTAACAGTTTCGGAATTAAATGTCTGTGACATACGGACGGACAGACAGACAGACAGACAGACAGACAGACAGACATGACGAATCTATAAGGGTTCCGTTTTTTGCCATTCGGCTACGGAACCCTAAAAACTGTCCTAGTGCAAGTCGGACTCGCACTCGTAGGGTTCCGTAACACAGTAAAGTATTCTATAACTATGATTTTTCGCATCAAAAAAATTTACTTTGTTTTTCATAGTGTTTGTATGAAAAACAAAGTTATATTTGCGGTCGTTATATCTCAAAAACTGCTGACTGTATCTCGTTCAAACCAATTTTCGTGAAAAGTTTTATTAAGATCTACAGAATATATATTTTTTCTAGATTTTTCACTCCCTTACTTTAAAAGTTAGAGGGAGGGGCGGGGGGACACACATTTTACCACTTTAGACGCATCTGTCTTTCAAATGATTGACTTTGAGAAAATATGGTTTTAGGAACCTCAATCAATGTCATTTTTAAAGACGATAGGTCTTTACATAGACAACTTACACGTATAGGTTTGAAGAAAGAAAAAAAATTTTGTTTCAGTTCCATGTATGGGATGCCCACCCTTAAACTTTTAATTTTTTTTATCTAATATATAAAATTCTCGTGTCACAGTTTTCGTTGCCATACTCCTCCGAAACGGCTTGACCGATTTTGATGAAATTTTTTGTGCTTATCCGGTATCTATGAGAATTGGCCAACATCTATTTTTCATCCCCCTAAATGTTAGGGGTAGTCCACCCCTAAATTTTTTATTTTATTTTTTAGACAAAATTTTTAATTTCTATTTTTTTATGATACAACATACAAAAATACATACAATCCTCAATTTTCACCCTTCTACGATCAACCCTTATTTTTTAATAGTCATTTTAGTAATTTAATCATTTTTCCTCCATACATACTTACAATAAGTAAGCTATTTTTGTCTACACTAGAAATTACTACGAAATTATTTATATGGCAAAACAACGTTTGCCGGGTCAGCTAGTTTTAGTATAAAAATCGGAAAGTGGTTCTCAAAATACACATACCTACCAAGTTTTAATTCTGCACTCCTAATAGTTTCGGAATAAAATTGCTGTGACATACGGATGGACAGACAGACAGACATGACGAATCTATAAGGGTTCAGTTTTTTGCCATTCGGCTACGGAATCCTAAAAACCGGCCGGTTCCGTTAGCAATATAATATTTAACATAATTATTTTTAAAATTATCCAACACCCAAGTTCAACGACTGTTACTGCTAAACTTAAAAAAATATCTTAACTGCTATAATTTTCTTTGAAGTTTATGAAATGCAACATAATTTCTCCAGATTTTTCTGTTGATTTCTACTGATCACTATCTCACTTGATGTTAAGTGAGGATGCGGTCTAAGATGGAATCGTGCTGGTCAAGTAATGGCAGATGGCAGTGAGTCGCAGGACAAATAACTGTAGTCTACTGGTCTGGCTAACATGCCGAACATCAAGCCGGTACTCAGCGAACTGATTGATGTCATGTTCGGTGGGTGGTTTGAGCTACAACCAAAGCCTACCACCAGTGGTCAGCCATTAAGCACCACCCAGGATTTACGAGTAAGATTATGTTATATTTTTTACCAACTTACCACAGGTGGTAAGAGCATTATATCGATATTCCACCTGACTTGCTACTAAAAATCATCCCAAAATGCTACTGAAAATGACTCATGTGATATGTAGAGTAGGACGATGTGTGTGTCACAACAATGCGAGAATATCAATCAGCTAGCAATTACCTAAAACTGCATGAAAATCTGTCTAGCAGTAAAGACTTCAAATAAATTAATATTCGGAAGAAGTTATAGTGGAATACTAAGTGTAAGAGATGACACATTTCATATATCTTGTAAGCTACACCTGACTGTTTACTTTAACAGGTCTTCAAAACGAGAGAGGTGGGCACATCTGGATAAATGAATGTCTGCCGACGACCGTCTGTGGGAGGAAAGTTTATGATATCTACACAACCAACATCATCTCTAAAGAGAAGTTCAGCTACTACTATGTGACTATATCCGGCGGTAAGTGGTCATTATTACAAGTATCATTAGGTATATGAAGAACACAGGACAGGACAGTGACATTAAAGGGCTGGGGGGGAACGTTACATATAATTATACTTCGGTGTAACATCCTGAAGATTTAAATTAACCATGTAGTCCATCCCTCGTTGTATCGCATCGCCACACTGTTCAAAGCACATAAAACAAAAATAAATTATAAATAAAAAAATATTTTTAAAAACAAGCTTTTATATGGGACGATGAACTAAAATGTTAAAAATAAATTCTAGTAAGTATTTGGCGTGTAGGTACTTACCTATATTCATAAAAGCTTGAAGCACTACCCGTTTTTCAGGCTAGGTAATTACCTTACTTCAGTGCCTATTTGATGAGTGCGGTATTTGATGTGATTATGGGTAAAGTGCTCTTCGCGGAAAATCAATCGACTCGGTGAGGCTATGTTGCTTTATAACAGAAATGCCATGGCCCCCTTACAGCTTCATCATCAGATCCTGGCTATCATTTAAGTGTAAAGTGCTCCTCAAGACGAATCATTTGAGCCCAAATTCACTGGGGTTACGTTATTTTATCACAGAGATGCCGTGGCCACCTTCCAGCTTCATCACCAGTCGCTAAATATCATGTAGGTGTAAAGTTCTCTTCAAGACGAATCAATCGAGCCCAAACTCGGTAGAGTTACGTTGATTTATCACAGAGATGCCGTGGACACCTTCCAGCTTAATCATCAGACCCTGGATACCATCTAAGTGAAACGTTCTCTTCAACATAAATCAATCGAGCCCAAACTCGGTAGGGTTAGGTTGATTTATCACAGAGATGCCGTGGCCACCTTCCAGCTTCATCATCAGACCCTGGATATCATCTAGGCGTAAAGTTCTCTTCAAGACAAATCACCCAAATTCGGTGGGGTTATGTTGTTTTATCACAGAGATGCCATGGCCACCTTCCGTCTCCATCATCAGACCAGCTCCATGGTACCATATCATTGTATTGTCACCAAAGATACATAAGTACACCAAATTTGAGTCCAATTGGACATCGGGAAGTGGGTCTTCCAAGATTCCACCCGAACATACATAGTTACATACATACATACATACATAAATATATTGCAAGTTAAATAAAAGCTTGTAATAAAATTCACCAGCCAATACTTCGACTTCGTGTTCCTTGATTCATGTTTCATGTGTAGCATCGTCAAGATGTCAGTCTGACAAAAATTTTATATTATTTAATATTTTAAAAGATTTTTACATAAGTTTTAAAAAAAAACTTTAGATGATGAAACATCCAACGCATCGGCTCCCTGCCGTTGACTTTACGATTAATTTCACGTTAGCGGTCAATTGATTGTCCTTCAGATGTAAAAATAAAATAACAACGTTCAATCTCTTTTATGTCGGACAGACACTCGACCGCAGTCTCACATGATGATAGGTGGCGATGAGGTCGATGAGAACGATTACATCTTGTATATTATAAGAAGACGGCAGTGAGATGATGGATAACTGACTTTAATCTAATCCATGGAGATCAAATATTCCAACTTATCTTCCACACAGGTAATTCCACAAATCTCCATTGACATTTCCCATAAATGGGAATTAGCGCACTTTTTTCAAAATGTTGTGCTATACAAGACGACAATGGAAATTTGTGGAAATTAAGTTTACGAATCCCCATTGATGTTCCCCATCAATGGACATTAGTAGAATAATTTTTTTCCACAAATCCTCATAGAGAACTCTATGGAACGACAATAGACGTGATATGGTTTCGTAGTTACCTGGTTTCGTAGTTACCTGTGTGGACGCCGACAACGCGTAAACATTGAAGATACGTATTCTTCATGGTGCGATTTGTCATCTGGTGTCCCACAGGGCGGCGTTCTATCACCTCTCCTCTTCGCAATATTCATAAATTCAATCTCAAAACAACTTTCCTCTTCCTACCACCTCTACGCAGACGACCTACAGATATACACACAAGCTCCCTTAGACCAACTCCATGAGGCAATCGAAATTACAAATACGGACTTGAGACGCATCCGGGACTGGAGCCAATCTTACGGTCTTAGAGTGAATCCGTTGAAAACTCAGGTGATAATCATCGGGAGTTCACGGATGATCTCCAAGATCGATTGGTTCCGACTCCCCCAAGTTATTTTTGACGGAGTTCCTATAAGTATAAGCCATTCTGTAAAAAACTTGGGAATACAAATGGACAGTTGTTTCTCATGGGAACCTCAGCTGGCGGAAATGAGTAGGAAATTGTTCGCGTCGGCTTCTTCTCTTCGTAGATTACGTAATTTCCTTCCTATCACCACCAAAACTGCCTTGGCACAATCCCTTCTCTTCCCCATTTTAGATTACGCCGATGTTTGTTACCTTGACCTTACCGAGGAGCAACTTGATAAAATCGAGCGTTTACAGAATTTCTGCATCCGCTTTATCTATGGTCTGCGAAAGTTTGACCACGTGTCAGAATTTCGAGCAAAGCTCAAATGGCTCCCTATCCGTTTTCGACGAAACGCACATATTCTTTCCCAGCTTTATAATAATCTTTTCCTTCCAGCCACTCCCTCTTATTTGAAGGAACGCTTTGAATTTTCACAATCATCTAACCCTCGTCCATTGCGTTCTCATCATAACCTCAAATTGAGGATGCCAGAACACCCACATACGTCGCAACACTACTATAAATCATTTACCATGAAAGCTATTCATCTATGGAATGCACTCCCTGTCAATATCAAAGAAGCCCGAACGCCGCAAATATTTAAAAATATGGTATTTAAGCATTATATAACACTATCGCAAATTGACTAGCTTTACTCTAAATATAATATGTATATGTATGTATTGTATTATTATATTTACTTAGTGCATTTGTGTATGTATATGTGTGTGTGTATATTTATATATATATAAATATGTATGTATATATATTTATATAGATCTATAATGTTATATGTAAGTGTATTTGTTCTTGTATTAATATCATTATCTAGTATTTTGACTATATTTGTATGTAGGTTTATGTAAAATAATATTATGACTTATCTTATTTTGTAAAAGGTATTGTATGCCACCGACCGCTTATTTTCAAAACTAGCTCCTGTCCATCCAAAGGTTGTCTGGTAGAGATCGCTCTGAGCGATAAGACCGCCCATTGTCACACCTAATTAGTTTTTCCTTGTCTTAGATTATAATGTGTTGATTGGTATGCAATAAAGTAATCATCTATCTATCTATCTATCTAGACGCAAAAAAAATGTGAGTATTTGATATTTAAGGCTGTCGGTAAATGTTCGAAAAGATACCGAACTATTGCTTCAAATGGTATTGAAATCAAGCGGACATACAACTTTGAATAAATCGGGCACATTCTTATCGACTACCTTACAGACAATACTAATATCTAACGGGAACGTAGAGCGCTGGCGGTCAGAAGTAACATGTTGCTCGTAGATTTGCTCGGTGCAGTAAAGATGTCAAAATCACCCTTTTTAAAGCGTACTGCCAGAGCTTCTAGACCTGGAAATCTATGGGTTAATTGTACTCAAAAATTGCTTAGTGTTCTACGTGTCCAAAAATAATTTCTCTTCAGAATGTTTTGGGTCTGCCTCGATTTTGCAGCGCTTCAGAGATGTTTGCGCAGGCTCGGACAGATGACTTCCATGCTGTCATTAGGAAGAAGACGGCCTCACTGCTCAGGAGGATTCGTGACAGCCCCAATAGCATTCAAAGGACAGTATCGAAAAGATACAATTCACCTGTCATGGTGCACTTTGTGCGTGTGCTGGTTGACAGAAAACAGTCAGTTTATGCATAGAGTGCGCTATGGCAGCTTTTTTCATCCCATCTTCTTCTTCTATATTAATCTATTTACACATTTGTTCTTATTTAATTTTTATGTATACTAACCTATTTATAAGCTAAATAATAATTACTAACAAATAGATGTATCTTGTCCGAAATAAAGAAATATTGAATTGATTTGAATTGAATAGGGATTTGTGGAAAAATATTCACAAATCCTAATTGATGGGGAACGTCAATGGGGATTTGTGGAATAACACCACACAGTCCGGCACCAAGCATCATGTCTGAACTCGGCGAACCGATTGGTGACATGTCTTCGCTCAATGGGTGGTTGGAGCCACGGCAGAAGTCTACCATCAGTGGTCACCCATGTAGCACCACCCGGAGATCACGTGTAGGGATCATGTAGGTCTACGGACTAAAGCAGGTAACAATGACCTCCAAATAATAATCTAGATATTATAATGTAACGCTCATTGATGTCATTATTATTTCAGACACACTCGAAGTGGGAAGAAGAGGAGAGCCTCCATTAAAGACATACACCAGCACTGAGCTGAGAAGACTCAAATACTTCAGTTTCACGCGGGGGGACTTGGTAGGCGCGGCTCTGTACGACTGTACCGCGGAGTGAGGTAATGTAACACATCGTGTGTGTATCACGACCGACGGGGGATTATCAATATTTGTTTCCGACTAAGTGAATAGGTATCTTTTGAGTCAGCGCGCTATATCATCGACCGCATCATACTAAAACATCAGGCCCTCTAGACCAAATCCATTTCTGTTTTCATTCACGCTAACGCATCTTCAAAATGTATGGGGAGAACAACTTTGTTGCGGAAAAATAAATGTCATTCCTATACATTTTGAACTTGCGTTAGCGTGAATGGAAACAGAGATTAGATTTTGTCTAGGGGGGCAGGTGAGATACTATCAAGCGCTACTTACCTATTTTCACAAAAAACAAGATAATTTAATTGCAGTACTAATGAATAGTGGTAGAATTTCTGCTAGCCCGCCTGGGGCGGTACCGCCACAGAAAACAAATAGAAATATTTCCCGTGTGAAGCACAAAGTTTCCAGTGTAACTACAGGCATGTGAGACTCAACATATAATAGTCTCGAGGTAACGGACGCAGTGCAGTGACGTGCTACATTCTGTCTAAACAAAGTTATGCGTGACACAGTTTCAGTTAAAGGCAGAAAGAAGTCATCGCTTACCATCACGCGAGCGTCTTGTTTGTCATGTTATTCCTTATATTGTAAAAATGTAGCTATCTCTCATACATCTCTAGTGGTAGGACTACTGCTACTCCACCTGGGCTACTCCACATAACAGAACGTGTGAGTGAACATCAAAATGTCTCAGGGTAACCGACGCTGCGCAGTATTACACACATTCAGACAATACACAGTATTGCGTGTCATTTATAGACAGACGTCGTCGATTAATATCAAGCGAGCGTCTTCTTTGATCTGTTAACATCATAACACAATGCCATGTGTTGCTCTCTCTTTTTTCGTTGGTTTCTTGAGCTTGTGCTCAACTTAGACTCTAGAGCGCATCGTCATCGTCAACTGAGATTGTTTTCAGTTGACGACGAAAACAATCTCAGTTGACGACGTGCTCTATAAGTCAACACGTAAAGTTACACTCAAACTGTACGAGTCAGTTTGCATCACAGAAATATGAATAATACCATTATTCATATTTCTGTGAATAGTACCATTATTCATATTTCTGTGAATAATACCATTATGCATATTTCTGTGAATAATACCATTATTCATATTTCTGTGAATAAGACCATTATTCATATTTCTGTCAATAATACCATTATTTATATTTCTGAGAATGATAAATGATAATTGATAAAATGTTTATTTACCAAATGAAACCTTACTTTCTAATTTTAAACATTCTTAGTACTTGAATTACTGTACTACTACTAATACTGTAATTACCTGTACTTACAGTACAGGTAATTATATGTTTAAACAATGTGATCACTAACGCTTTATAAGTAATAAGACCAATATTCATATTTCTGTGAATAATACCATTATTCATATTTCTTTGAATAATACCATTATTCATATTTCTGTGAATAAGACCATTATTCATATTTCTGTGAATAATACCATTATTCATATTTATGTGAATAAGACCATTATTATTGTTATATACCGGCTGTAATTCACGTACCTTTAGTCGAATTTTCTCGACCTAGGTTTCGAGCGAGTCAGTCGCTCTTCCTCGGGAGTGAGGTCACGCGGTGAGATAGCGATGTTCACTGCGGGCCGCCGCTCGCTGCGCTCGGCTTGATAACCGGGGTGGGGGCGGACTCGGCGGCGATTGGTAACGGCTGTTCCTTCGACTGACTCGCTCGAAACCTAGGTCGACAAAATTCGACTAAAGGTACGTGAATTACAGCCGGTATATAACAATAATAATGTTACAAATTCACGATAATATTAAAATTAAAATAAGACCATTATTCATATTTCTGTGAAATATACCACTTTTGTAAATTGTTAAACACAATCCAAAATTTCATCTACTTTCTTTTTACTTCGCACCGTGGCTTAATTGGCAAAGCACCGGAACATGTTATTCCGGAGGTTGCGGGTTCAAGTCCCGTCGGTACGATGAAATTTTGGATTGTGTTTAACAATTTACAAAAATATAATGTGTGAGACACTTCAAAGAAACATAATATATTAAATAATACCATTATTCATATTTCTGTGAATAAGATCATTATTCATATTTCTGTGGTTCATATTCATCACCAGCTCATATATATTAAATTATCTAGTTATAATGACGAGTTTTTTCTTTTTATTTTCAGGAGCAGACTCATCGCATACCTGTATACAGCAATTTTTTAATTATTGAAATGTGTAATTTATTTTGAATTGAAATGACATAGCTTTGTTTGTGATAATAATATAATACTGTAAAACTTTAGCCGCTTCTTTAAGATTTACAAGATTGTAAACAATATTTACTATTTCAATAGTTAAGTGTTTGGATAAAAACGAATACGCCCTAATTTCAAATTATGTTTCTTTTATTTGCTGTGTCTTAGTATATTTTTCATTTATTAATTTTCGTAAATCAATTTTGGTTGTCTCATTTTTTTTTATATATTTTACTTGATAATTTCCTCATGTGTTGCGTTGCGTTTCAATGTCTAGGTTTAGACTGATGTATAATTGTATATCCTAGCATATTATTACATAGACTACTAGCAGCCCACCCCGGTTTCGCACGGGTAGAACATATATTCCTACAAAATTTGCATCAGTTTGTTGCATCGAATATAAAATATTAACATATTTAACAATCATCGTCATATATCAACCAATTTACACAAAACCTTAACGAATTATGCACCTAAGACCTAAACCTTCCTCATAAACACTCTGACTTGGTAAAAACCGCATGATAATCCGTTCAGAAGCTATTGAGATTATTGCGAACAGACAGACAGACGCAGTGATGGACATTGTTTTATAACACTTACGTAGTGATATTGGACGGTCCTTTGGCATAAAGGATAGTTACCCTGATTCTGACCCGAGGGTCGTTGGTTCTAATCCTAGCTATATAATTACCAATGAAAGTTTTATGTGCACTCATGAATCATGGGTTTTCGTGGAATCATTAAATCTACCAATAATTAATATAATTTAAAAACTAAAACAACTGACTTCAATGCCCCGCGAGTCAATTTCAGTAGCAAGTTTGAGACGTTTATCGTCATATCTCTGAAGGTACTCATCACATCTCAATGAAATTACAATGGGACCACCCCGAAAATGTATCCTACCGATTACAAAAACAATTATTCGAATCGGTTCACAATTGACGGAGAAATCGCGTAACATACACACACATAAAAAGAAAGAAAAAAAATTATACGGTCGAATTGAGAAACATCCTCCTTTTTTGAAGTCGATTAAAAAAGAAACATACAGACGAATTGAGAAGCTCCTTCTTTTTGTAAGTCGGTTGAAAAGTAGGTTACCACCAGGAGAATATCTGCCGCCGTAACCTTACGGTACGGCGTTCCCCGACGCAAAAAGTAGGGGTATTATACGTTTAACGTGTGTATCTGTGTGTCTGTCTGTAGCATCTGAGCACCCAACCAGATGAACCGATTTTGATTTTATTACTGATAGTTTTTTTTAATAGATTTCTTCATCGAGAGTGTTCTTAGCTTTGATTAATGAAAATTCGTTCAATCGTTATAAAACTATGAGCTTTAATCAACTTTCATAGCATAGTATATTTCAACTTTAATAACTTTCGATCAATTCGAAAATTTTCTTCAACGATATTGTAAGAACATGGAAGCATTGACCTGATGCTCGGACATCTCCTGGACTCTACAGAATACTCAAATCCTCACTAACTTACAGCTCAGATTTTAAATGTCGTGTTTAGAGTCATTGGAATGCTTTTAATGAAAAGATTAGAATCAAGAATCAAAGCATTTATTCAGTATGTAGGCAGTATTAATATACGCACATATACACGTCAAAATCATAAATCATAACCAATTATCAAGTAAACATAGCAAAAGCAGAATTTAACGCTTTGAATTAGAAAAAAAAAGTAATGAACCATTCAGCTGTCATCAAATCGTTTACGTCAGAATATTTAAAAAAATTAAAGTAGTCTAAAACCAACCATACATGTAACTGTGTGTTTCAGTACTTCAGACAATTTTTATATAAAAAAAAGTGAAATAGTGAAACACAACATAGAGAAACGCATACCGATCACAGTACATATCATGATCCAAAAGGAACTGATAGTCCGTCTGTCAGCTGCATAATATTGTTTAAATAAAAATAAAAATGGCAAGCCTAGAAAGAAAATCTGCGGACAAAAGGGGAAAACTGAATGGCTGTTGAATCTACCGGTGTTTCGAAAATACTCCCATCAGAGAAGAAACACCAAGAAACTCTATGTCTATTATACATAGATCAGTCGGAGTGGTTTAAAATATTATATTATATATATAGATCATTTTTATTTTATACTATAGATCATATTATTATACTATATTGACTTCAAATTGATTGTGATCGGTGGGGATTTACAGAAAAGCTAACCTTATAATAATATTTTTGCAGAAAGTATGACCTATTCTGGTTTGACTGCAAATATTTTATTAATTTTGCGATGCGTGTATGTGAAATCTGTGATATCTTCTAGAGTTATCATTAGAATTATATACTGTAAAGGACAATTTTAATCTATAATATGTGGCCAAGCTAATTAACGTAATTATTTGGATAAGGATTAATACTATACACTTGAAAATAGCCCTGGAAGTTATGTAATATTTTTTAACAAAAAAATAAAGATTAAAATGGTTACTGTGAGTCAACCTTAAGAGATAGACATATGCTGTTGCGGGTTTTTTGGTAGGTCTTATTAAGTTGTACAACTCATCCATAGAAAATATTCTTCCATCTGTTTTCAATTGAGCAGCGTTCGTAAGAAACGTGTTTTTTCGACCGTTTTTTTGTCGACTTAGGTTGAAAATTAGGTCTCCACGAATGTACCTTTGATTTAAACGGGATAATATATAGCCTATTTTAATTTCGAAAGTCCATTCTATATATTAGTGAAAGAATTTTTTAAATCGGTTTAGTAGTTTTTGAGCCAAATCATTACAAACATACAAAAATACAAATGTTCTCTCTTTATAATATTATTAAGTATTAAGTATAGAAGTATAGATTATGACATAGACATATTTTAGATGGAATGTACGGGAGCACATATACCAGTGCTGGGAGCACTGAGGTGTTATTTGTGCTCCCTCACCTACCTGTGGTGCATCCTTATGACCAACAAACGAGGCTATGGCGACCGACAAATGGCGGTATAATCATTTCGAAATTATGGCGTAGCTAAATACTAAAGGCCGGTGACGGGCAGCAGCGATACCGTACCGGCATTCGTGGTGCGAGAAGCTACGTCCTGTCATCGCCAATCCGCCTGCCCGTGGCGATTAGGGCATGTTCCCCACACAAAAATTCACACACAAAGCCAAGGCCCCAAGGCAGTGACTGAAAAAGAAGAGCCGAAGATCGGGTTTGGTGGCGCATCTTGGGAGAGGCCTACGTCCAGCAGTGGACTGACACATGCTGATGATGAAGATGCTGAGACATATTTAATTTTTTCCCATAATATGATTTACATGGTCGTGGCCACCGCCTTCCCTCCTTCCCACTCCTCTTATATGGACGTAGTTACACGAAACGGATCCAATCCACAATATTGTCAAAAATGACTTAAGTGCACCAAACTGATGTTAAATTTTAAAATCAGTTTGGTGCATATAAGTCATTTTTGACAATATTGTGGATTGGATCCTTTTTGTGTAACTACGTCCATATTTAACCTTGATTAGTTCCTTGAAAATAAGGTTGTTAAAATATTTCATAGTTTTTAATATAAAAGACGTTTTCATATTATTTATATTTAAATAGTTAGTCCTAAAACACCACGGGTCTGTATCGATCACGATCACATAACCTTGTAGATGTTGGCGAAATTTACATTCGTATTCTAATGATATTGTAGCAGTTTTGCATTGCGTATAATACATATAATACGACAGCTAAACATGACTGTGACTGAGGGCCAATGTGAAAAGCGCACGTAAATGTTTGGATAGAAAAATCAATTGGTTGAACTCGGTACCTCCGGCGCCAAAGCCGACCATTCTCCCACTGCACCCCCCGTGGTGCAGTAGAAAACCCTCAAGCGAGTATGTAGTGCTTATAATAATTATATTAATTTAGTTCTCGCTTTTGAGTGCCTATTTGTAGTTTTGAAGTCAGTTTAATTTGTTTAAATAATTTATTTTATATCGGCTAGCATTTGACTACTAATTAATTGAATGAACTTGGATGTTTCACTTCTAGCCCGTAGCTATACTGTACGGATAGCTATACTATACTGTAGCTAGCTGTACGGAACCCTAAACCCTCTTTTTAGGGTTCCGTACACAAAAGGTAAAATACGGGACCCTATTACTAAGATTCCGCTGTCTGTCTGTCTATCAGTCTGTCTGACTGTCCGTCTGTCACCAGGCTGTATCTATGAACCGTGATAGTTAGACAGTTGAAATTTTCACAAAGTATGTATTTCTGTTGTTATACAACAAATACTAAAAAACAGAATAAAATAAATATTTAAGGGGGCCATACAACAAAAGTGAATGTGTGTGTGAACTGTGAGGCCCATCCAATACGATAAGTAATATTTTTTTGCTTCTTTTTGCTCGATATTGATAACGGCAACAGGTAGACGCATGAAATATGCACAGAATATTTAGTCATATTATTAACTTTAAAAATAAATAATGAAATTAAAAAATAAATAACATTGAAGGGGGGCTCTCATACAACAGATATTATTATTTTGTCGTTTTTAAGGATAATGGTTCGGAACCCTTCGTGCGCGAGTCCAACTAGCACTTAGACGGTTTCATTTCAGGAAAAGCACTTCCAACGAGTTTCTACCATTCAGCTTTTTTATTTTTTAATGGAGAGCATTAAACCATTATCTGACTTGATGTTAAATGGCAATTCAATGGTTATTGAAACGTTTGTAACTCTGTCACTGTCACTGTATCTGTTTGTTACCTAATCACACCTAAACGGATGATCCGATCTTACTGAAACTCAACAAAGAGATACTTATAGCATGAGGATGAACATAGGCTACTAAATTCTTGGTGTACTTGAACGAAGTCACGGGTATTAACAAGTACTTTTATATGTGAGGAATAAATGTGGTGAGACGAGGTACTGAATTTAAATTCAATCCATATGTTACAATAATTCAAAAACGATATGTACATACATCAGGATTGAATATGTTAATCGAACTAGACTCACAGGCTGAGATGTAAGTTTCCAAGCTTGTTATATTTCGACCTAGTTATATATAAATTCGATTTAATTAATGTCAATATAGCAAACAGGACCACGAAACAAGCGCCTAATTGTTTAGCCAGAGTATACTAACGCGAAGGTAAAATGTCTCGGCACGAGCTCCTCGGAAAATGTCGCTAAAGTGAATTAATTACGCTAACCTCGATGAAGATCGACTGAGAAACGGCTAGTGAGGGGAAATGGCGGACTTGATTTTAAAAGACTTGGAATTACTCAGAATAGTATAAATTCATTTTCAAGAGAAATTTAAATTAAAAAATATGATTCATGTGAGAAAGTCCATGATTTGTACTGATAGGTACTAATAGCTGTGTTTTGCATCTACTAAAAATGTGTCACTATTGTGAACAGAAAGGTTGCAATATTTGCATTTTTTTATTTGTAAATTTTGCATTAATAAAGCACTTAAAATATATAATTTTCTGTTCGCAAATTTAATTGAGGATAACATATAATAACATTTTACGAGGAGATGTCGTTTGGAGTACTTGCAAGCTCAAAAGGGGACGCAGATTACATTTCAACGGATTTATTTCTTCACCGAAGAATATTTAATTGACTAACTTTATTTAAGATTAAGTTTTAACTTTACACAAAAAGAAACATTGATCTACTAAAACTAATGTAAACGGCAATAGCGGATTTAGGTGAATGGCTCAGGCGTCGGCTTGGCGATCGTGAGGTTGTGAGTCTGATCACCACCCATTGCACTATTTACGTGAACCCACTCCGGATACAAGCATATTTAGCTTAGTTACTAGTAACGTGCAACCCACATAACATTACAAGTAAGCTTAAAAAAAACAATGAAAGCCACGGTCAACATTTGTGATAACCATCACTAAAACTTCCCTTTAACTTTAGAAGAAAATGAAAATTTCAAGATCAAATCTTTTTTCTCTCCAGGTGCACCCCAATCCCATCACTACAAAAACCAGATTCAATCAGCCAGCTTTGAAATTGAAAATGTGCAGAGTCGCTCCATTAATGAGTGGATCCATGGTATTCTTTGAAGAAGCCATCCATAGACAATTACAAGCATTGATTGCTACTGATGGGGCTTGTTTGAACACAAATAGCTTTGTCTCTGTTTCTGGCGCAACGGGGTATGATTTTGACAAAATGGGCTCGTCATAAATCTGTCGTAAACGAACTTCATACACTTCAACCTGTCTAGTTGATCGGTTTGACGCTTCTTCGCAGAAATTACGGCATAGTAATTAATTAACAATAATTATTATATTTTTAGGGTTCCGTAGCTTAAAATAAAAAGGAACCCTTATAACAATAATTATTAATTAATTATTAATTATTAATTAATTAATTAACAATAATTATTATATTTTTAGGGTTCCGTACCTTAAAATAAAAAGGAACCCTTATAAAATCACTTTGTTGTCCATCTGTCTGTCCGTCTGTCAAGACCCTTTATCTCAGAAACACGTAAAGGTATCAAATGGAAACTTATAGTAAACTAGCTGTACCCGCGACTTCGTGGACTGCGTGGAATAGTGTCGTTGGGTAGCATTTTTAATTATTTAGGCTGATTATTTTACAAATAAGACACATTCGTATCCTACTACACCGCACCGTGCTACACTACACCGCACCGTACTACGCCGCGCTAATCACCCGTCCCTCTCTCCCTCCCCCTCTCCCCTTCCCTCCCCTTCTCTCTTTCCCCTCCCCTCCCCTTTCCTTCACTTCACTCTCACCCTCCCCTTCCCCCCTTCCACCTCCCCTCTCCCCTCTCTTCCCCCACTCCCCTTCCCATCACTTCCCTCTCCCCTCCCCTCCCCTTTCCCTCCCTTTCCCCTTCCCCTCACCTCCCCATCCCCCCCTTTTACCGTCCCCTCACTTCCACCTCTACCTTCAAACCTATAGGGTAATTCTCGTTGCCCTAGAATCATGGAATTTAGCATGAAGCAAGGTCTTGAAGCACTTATATAGGAACTAGAAGTGCCCCGAGGCGTTGCCCGCGTTAAAAACTCCTTTTATTTACCTAAAACTTTTCTTTTGTTAAAACCTTTTTATCATACGAGTAAAAGACATCAAATAAGAATTAGCCCTATCGGTTCACCCGTTTTCATGTTATTATGTGACTAAGTCAAATCGGGATTCATATTTATAAAACCTGAAAAACCCAAATAATCAGACTTTGTTCTGTTTGTTCAGACCCCCATTTCGAAAAATCCTGCAACATGTACATACTTATTTATTTACAGAAGTACCTATGTAAAGGTTCGAATCAAACAGACTATCTCATTTTGTTTCTCCATACAAACTTTTAATCCCCGTTCCATCCCCTTCAGGGGTGAATTTTGGAAAATCCTTTCTGAACAGATACTTACGTCATAATAACTATCTGTATGCCAAATTTCAGCCCAATGCAAAACAATATTGATTTTCACACTTTGTTACCTCATTTCACCCTCTCAGGGGTTGAATTTCGAAAAAGCCTGAAATACGTATTTACTTATTTATTTACTGAAGCATTTGTGTGAAGTTTCGAATAGAAAAGACTATCTAATCTTGTTTCTCCATACAAACTTTGAGCCCCCATTTCATCCCTTAAAGGGGTGAATTTTGGAAAATCCTTTCTTAGTACACCCTTACGTACTAAGACAAATATACCCTCCAAATTTCAAGTCTCTACGACCAGCGGTTTAGGCTGCGCGTTGTCTGTCATTCAGTCAGTCAGTCAGTCAGTATTTCAGGACAAAGATTCTTATAGTATTAGAAGATAAATCTGAAAATTGTAAATATGTAGTGTAATACCTAAAAACAAGTTAATTTACTAAAACAAACTTAATATGTGTAGTTGGTGCAATACATTTTATAGGGGTTGAACTACAAAGTTATGTTTGTCATTTAGTCTAGTGTGTGAATGAATAGTGCGGAAGCCTCTGTGTGCGAGTCCAACTTGACTTGGCTGTTTTTTTTTATTACCACCTGTGGACGATCACCCATGCTAGGATTTGAACAGGTGATCACTGGCTTAAAAGTCACCTACATCCTTTACGCCAAAGGGGCTCAAACTACGAGTCACTGAACAGTTTCACTGTCCACCTCCGAGCGCCATTATCAGGTCAGCTGAATTATAATATTATCATCCAAATTAAAGATACATACAAAGTTTTGATTTCAATTCGACAATAGTTGTCAAATAATTGTAGAAGTAGGCTAAAAATGTCAAAAGCTAATAATAAGAGTTCTTTAACACTTACATTGTTTATTATTTAGTTACAATTGACACTAATAAAAACTTGTTAAAAAGAACTAGTTTCGACGTACATTTTTAACCGACTTCACAAAAAAGGAGGAGGTTCTCAATTCGTCTGTATGTTTTTTTTTTTTTGTGTTTGTTACTCGATATCTCCGTCAATTGTGAACGGATTCAAATGATTCTTTTTTTAATAGGTGGGATACGTTTTCGAGGTGGTCCCATTTTAATTTTACCGAGATCCGATAAGTATCTCCAGAGATATGGAGATAAATACCTCAAACATAGGAGAATGTACTGGTTTTAGTAGAAGAGTCCCAAGAAGATTATACAAAATGGAGGTTGCTATTGCATATACTTTTGAAGACTAAAAAATATATGACCTTGAATAATGTTTTTACATCTTTCTTCTCGTTGATTTTGGTTTTTGACAGATATTCTTACGGTAACTGTGAGCGAGATAGAAATAAAGGTGGAGATAATAATTTTTTTTATATCGTATAGGCTAGCGTTTGACCACAATCTCACCTATTGCTAAGTGATGATGCGGTCGAAGATATAGAAGTGGACTAGAATGGGAACTGGCTCTCACGGATAGCTGCCTGAACACATTAGATGTTTGGCGACAGATTTTCTAACTTGAGGGTGGTAACTGGCCAGGCGAACACTAGATATGTCCTACCACCATGCGGGGGTTGTTGGTTTCTTAACGATGTTTTCTTTCACCGGAGGGGCAACTGTGAGAAGCGCACATATATTTTTCTATAGAAAAATTCATTGGTGCACGGCGGTTTGAACTCGGTACCACGGCATCAAAGCCGACTGTTCTCCCAATTACGCCACCGGGCCCTCAATAAAAAATTATATATTAATCATTATAATAAATAAATTATATATAAATATAAATAATTTGTCTTCCCAGGAACGTTCTACCGGGCAAAGTCTAGTTAGGGTGCAAACTTTTTTAAACATACCTAAGATTTTTTGACATGACATGACGTTTGGCGAAGATGGAGGCCATTTCAGTCCCGCGACACTGCATACATTATTAAATAACACAGAATTATGAACGTACTTTGTACCAATCAACACTGCAAAAAAAAAATATAAGTATAATAACACAGATTATATAATAGTCACTACGTAAATAGTACTTTCCGTTGTTAGGTTGGCTACACAGTGCTTTTATAATTCGGGTTTCAACAATATAGGGAAGTGCCTCTTATAACGTAGTAGAGTGATTCAGTACTCTGTTGGCCATATAGCGGCAAGTAATGTTAATAATCGCAAATAATACTTTTTAATATTCATTTTGGAATACAACTAGTCCGTGTTATAAAAGTATTTGGAATTATTGTAATAAAATAGACAATTAATTATCGTGTGTGTCAGATGCTTTAATTGCACAGGGCCATTTTGGACATTGTCCTTTGATACCTTGATTACATCATTATTACTAGTGAATATTTTCACTATAGCGCGGCATTTAAAGTCAATTTTTTTAGGGTTCCGAACCCAAAGGGTACCAAATGAACACTTTCTGAGACTTTGTTGTCCGTTCGTCCGTAAGTCCGTCCATCCGTCCGTGTGTCTATACATATGTGCGCACTTTACAGATCTGTATCTTCTTAACCGTTATAGGTAAATACTTGAAATTTTCAAAAAGTATATATCCGTCAGTGTATAACGGCCCAGACACGAAATTTAATAGATGCATCTAATTTAATTAAAACTTGTTTTGCACTAAAAAGGGTAAAATAAGTTATTTTAAAAAAAAAACCGACTTCATAACCACAAACAGGCACTCAAAAGCGAAAAATAAATTACTTAAAATTATTATAAGCGCTACCCAGTTATCTATTTGAAGTCGGTGCCAGCCAAGTCTATTGGATAGTAGATAGATACTATGTATGTAGTAGTAGTAAGTAGGTACATGTAGGTTAGTAAGTAAGTAGATACATGTAGGTATTATATATCTACTACCTATTAGACTTGGCTGGCACCGACTTCAAATAGATAAGTGGGTACGTCGTAATACGTTCACCTAGGTCGGTTTCTACTGGTGGCCCATTCAAACTTGTCTCATAAATATGTTTCGTCAATCTTTCTAATTAAAATAATAATAGTGAAATTCTACAAGAATCTTCTTCTAAAAGAAAATGACTCGCGCAGCATTTCAAACCTATTACTATGATAATAAGGTCCATCTAAACAAGTATTTTTACAAAATATCGTCCCAATATCTCAACTAACAACATCGGTACAGGGAACAGGAAAATTCTCCACCACAACGCATCTCCTGATTGATACCATTGTTTCCCCGCTTTATGTTTATTTACATGAGGTTTTATTGTTGTAGATACGTCATAAGGACTATATTATGTGATGATAACACGGGATGAGAAAGTACAAGCATACATTTTAACCAAAACTGATTGACTGATTGATGAATCATGCTAAAAATAGGAGGCATGACGTCTGCAGCAGTATGAAAATAGTGACTGACGAAACAAATAAAAATAAATGACTAACAATAAAACGGTAAACACAGCAAGTCATGCTTTGATTAAAGTTCCTTGATGCACCCTAAAAGTTAGAAAATCTTTCGCCAAAATATCTAGTGTGTTGCGGCAGCTATTCTTGAGAGCCAGACCCCATTCTAGGCCTAGCATGTATTGTATTGTTTATTTAGTCCATAGATGTGTTACATATTCTTAGATATGTCAAATAACAAATGAAAAATAAGATAAATCAATGTAAAAACTTAGATAAATAGCGAAACATTTACAAAATAAATGAGTGCATCATGAGTAACTATGTAATAATTGAATCTAAACTTAAATGTCGTTTACTGAATATAATTCCAAATCAATCAACAATTTTTTTAATTTCCGTCTAAAATTTAGCGGGGAACCCTTGTCAATGATGTTATCGCCACTTAAACGCTTCCTAAATGCGTTATAGTAGCGTACGCTATTACAAATAAAGCTCTTAGACTTTTTTGTGAGTCTACATTTTGGATGTGCAATTCTGTCTTTATTTCTTGTCGAGTAGTTGTGATAAGCACCTAACATTGGAGTATTCGCAATATTATTGACAGCGTGTAAGATGTTGTGATACACGTATTCAGAGTGCAGAGTCATGATGCGGCACTTCTTAAAATAAGTTTTACAGGAAGAAAGAGCAGGTAATGCAAGAACAGCTCGAACAGCTCTTTTTTGTAGGATAAATATTTTTCCTGCTGTTGCTGCCGTTCTACAGACTTTACTACGACACTCGACCGCATCATCAATTACCAATAGGTGAGATTGTGTAAGCGATGATGTGGTTGAAGATGGTAAACACGCTAGGTCTAGTCACTCTGACTCTCAAGGGCTGTGTGGCAGCACACACCGTACATTTATGGCGGCAGACTTTCTCTCTAATGGTAGTAAGCTACTTTTTGGTAGCAAGTCAGGCGGAACATTGATATACTAATAATGAGAATTTTAAAAGAGAATCGTTACTCGACCATTTGTTAGACATAATTTTCCAATTACTTAATGAGATAGGCAAGAGAGTGACAGCTCTACTTTATAATTGTTACA
Source organism: Cabera pusaria (assembly GCA_954871355.1). NCBI lineage: Eukaryota > Metazoa > Arthropoda > Insecta > Lepidoptera > Geometridae > Cabera > Cabera pusaria. The sequence goes on from OX940911.1 coordinate 902,629, forward strand.
ATATCATTGTTTTATATATTCCAATATAACATAAAGCAGTGTTCCTGGCATGTGCCCAAGTGTTGGGGTCGGCAGACGTATCTGTTTTTCTCGTAAAGATTTTATCAATTAAGATTAGGGCTCCTTATAGATGTCAACTCGAAAGTCAAGTTGTTTGGCGCAGATGGAAAGCTTCGTGGTTTGCATTAATTAGATGGTTCATTTTTAGCTTAAAATATATTTAAACTGAATCGGAAATAAACTTTGAGAAGGGAAAAACGTCATTACAAAACTTTTAAAGGTTAAAACCTTGCCTGCCTCGCGATTCGTTTAAGTTACCGATTTGAAATGTTCCCTCCAAATCTCTGAAGATACAAAGATTAAAAAAAAAAATTAAATAAAACGAACATAAAAAAAATCACATGCATTTTGTATGTTTCAACACACTTAGCACTAAGAAGCTAGCACGCGTGCCATTAATGGCACGCGACACAATATTTTGGCCACGTCACTAATCACAATATTCATTATGCACTAAATAGACGTACAGAGCAATCAAAATCTATTTATTATGCATTTTCATGCAAATGTCGGATATCTTCAATTCAATGCACTTTGAGGCATCTAACTCCGAATTAAAATACAAGTACGTAAGTCTTATTAGAACTAGGAATGCTCTTCGGTTAATACCGAAAAGCATTCCTAGTTCTATTAAGACTTTACGCGAGTAATCTCGCGTAAAGTTTTTCACAATTCACAATTCACAATTTCTATTCAAATAGTTATTAGGTAGATTGATTTTATAGACAAGAGCCTGTTTTAGAGGATAGTTATACATTTAACGCCGCATGAAACTATCTAGAATATCCCAGAGATAATAACCCTACTAAAAAAAACTAAATATTTAAATCATTTCAAAATAATTAGTGAAAAAATTACGGTTAAAAACCATACAGGCGAATTCATAGCCTCCTCCTTTTATAAATCGGTTAATAATAATATTCTGAAAATTATTTCAACTAAAGTAGCCCTTATTTTGCGTCACTTTGATATATCCAAGAAGTTTCTTAATTTTGGTGGAAAAGTATAAATTGTACTGAATCCAGCTTTATGTCGGACTTTCAATGGCTTGGAAAAGTATGAAAAAGTGCCAAATATGCACAGTGAACTGTAGAGGAGATGAAATAATAAAACTTTATGTCCACTTGAACTTGTGATGCCATCAAATTTAATTTGTTTTGTTACTTTTAATGTGTATTATTTTTTTTTATTTTATAAATGTAACTGAAAGTAAGTTACATTCTTCAAGCTTCTTCATGCAAGTTCTTAAGTTTAATTTTTTCTTCAATTTTAATGACTTATTTTCTAAAAAAGATAAAGTAATTCAAGAGAAAGGGACCAGGATTAAACGTGGGCAAAGCCACGGGGAGCAACTAATACAGTGCAAGATGATTCTACGCAGGGCTAGATGTCAGTGTATCCCATTTCCTGAACTAAGATTATCGTTGGGCGTGTAGGTGGAAGGCATGTCTTATACAGGTAATACCTATAATTGTATTCGCATCATCACTTACGAACAGGTGAGATAGTGGTCAAACGCTAGCCACCATTGATATAAGAAAACCTAAAATTTTACAAAAAAACTACGCTTTAGAAGTGAAACTGTGAAGTTCATTCAATTTATTTCTCAACATCACACACAACTCCATTTGTTAAACTTTAGCGTATACGTCGTCTTCGTAGTTACGCCGTTCTAATATAGAGAGAGTTTATAAATATAAAATATAAAACTGGCCAAGTGCGAGTCAGCATCGCGTCTCTTATCGCACACTTAGGGAGGGTTCCGTACAATACGAAACATAACAGAGTTTCAATCTCATATATTTGATTAATTGATATTACCAAGAATAATTGGTTTGGTCGCGATCTAGAAAGACGGGGCTCGTTTACTAGCGCCATCTATGTCATTTTGCCGAAACTAATAAGATAGATGGCGTTTAAAAACACGTTTTATGTATGGGGAACCCCTTTAATTTTTAACTTTATTATGTTTTTAGTATTTGTTATACTAGTAGCAACAGAAATACACCATCTGTGAAAATTTCAACGGTCTAACTATCACGGTTAATGAGCTATACAGACAGACAGACACGGACGGACGGAGTAAATAGTAGACTACCTGTGAAGTATACCCTTTCAAATAATAAAAGAAATATTTCTTAATCGGTTCAGACTTCTTTGAGTAATCGGTGAACATACATACCAAAAAAAAAAAAGTCCAATAATATAGAACCTCCTCCTTTTTTGAAGTTGGTTAAAACAGAGAACCAATAGGTCACCTCCTATATTTTTAACCGCGATACCAGCGCGATACATTCCGATATCTATTCTCTGTTGGCACTCTCAGATAGATTGGGAACATGCCAGGAAGAAGACTCTGAAGCACTGGGTCTATTACCTCGAGGACAGTTGTTTATCTCAACCTTCTGTTGTTTATACCGTTTAGATTGGATCTATAAGTTCACGATATATTTTTGAGATGGTAAGAACAAGTAACTCTTTCATTGTAGCTACAGTAAAACCTCCTCAGAATGAGGCTGAACAATATTTATTTTTTTAATTCTGGCAGTCCAGAATTTCGGCCGCTGTATCTGTAATAGGTAGACGTCATAGCTTACCATCAGGCGAGCGTCGTGCTTGTCCTGTTAACTTATTACATAAAAAACAGCTTTTACAGAATTTGAAAAAAAAATTACTACAGTCAGCAAGAAAATGTGCCATTTACTAGAAAAGTCGGAAATTGCGAAAAACCTTTTACCATATATTTTGGAAGAGAAAAAATTAATACTTGCAAACATATTTTTTGAAGCAGGACATCAGGTCTATTGATAAACAAGCAACTACTGGTAGTAAGTATTGGCGCTGGATCTAACCACCCCACAAACAAAGACATGTCGCTAATCGGGTTCGTAAAAGAGCCGATAAACAGGTTGAAATACTAGCACTAAATGTACACATATACGTACATGTATACATACGCTGGGCAATGTATGTAGTTCGTTCTTATTTGTGCATTATAATTATGTACTGAACTGCAGTCCAGAGTCCAGTCCGACTGCCTTCATTAACTTTTAGATTTTTGAAACGATTCGATTCGATCTGATGCTCCATCGTCTTTTATAATCTGGTGAAATAGCATTTTAATATTTTTGTGTCGGCTACCTAGGCAATGTTTGGTGCCTTAGGTAAGTAATACATTCTTAGTTTGCAAATACGTAATTAAATTGTTCACGGAAACTAACTTATATTGCAACATAGGCTAGGTAAAGGACGCAAACTCTCCAAGGCATCCATGCACCCCCGGTGGGGTCAAGGGGGCAACATCTAATCCACCAGCGACACCCAACATGGTCATACTTCTACCCCAACCCCTTTTCCACCCACTTCACCTTAAAATATTCACTGATACTAAAATTTTTATATTTCTCTTTCCCGTCTTGGGGGCAGCAAAAATTCTTATTTTTCGGCCATTGTCAGCCATTTCAGGGTCGTTAATTTTATAATTCTAACGTTAACCTTTGACTTGAAGCGTGGGTCTCAGGGGCCCCTTGTTTTGGCTTTGTACGTATACGCTTCGAGGCTTCCTTAGTTTGCACAAGATAATGGATTTTACATTATTAGTAAAAGAACATGACTGAGAAACCAAACTTTAGTTTACATACAATGTAATGATAATTAGAAATGTTTAATTTATACATTTTTACTATTAAATGGAGAGATAATTATAATGAAGTACTGTTCTCACTTCTGAGATGTGTCAGCCAAATAACAGCTGGAGGCACTGGAAGCAGAGGTAGTAGAGGAGAGCTAAAATACTTAAAAATTACGGTTACTTGTAGGCAAAGACTTAAGAGCCCAGAGTGCCATCCAATTACACGAATTAGTACCGCCATCCATTTTCTTCCATCAGACAACTAGACGTACCGATGTGCGCCATTGCTTCATGGTGGACGTTCCATTTACCCGCACGAAGCGTTTTGTTTTGTCTTTTATCATACGTTCCGTTCTGTGTTTGTGTTTTCCGATAGCTACAACCCGGGGGTCATCAAATCGCGAGTGAACATGTATCTACTAGCGTGCATCGTCGACCGCATCGTCACTTAACATCAGGTGAGATAGTACACAATCGCTTGACTATCTGTCATAAAAATAAACAATTTTGAATACAAATTTAACAAAATACAAATATTGAAATACATTTGTACATTTTGTGAGTATTTCGTCCATTATCGTTCTCGATGCAAATGTGCCTGCCTAAAACTCTGGCAGTGCTGATCTCTAATATGAAAATACATTAAATAATATCGTTTAAAAACTAAAAAAGAACCGACTTCAATGCCGCGCTATTCATTTTCAGTACCAATTTTGAGATGTTTATCTCAATATCTCTGGAGATACTTATCAGACCTCGATAAAATTACCATGGTACCACACTTGCGATATCTCCTTTCGAACAAAAAAAAGAATAATCAAAATCGGTTCATAAACGACGAAGTTATACGCGAACAAACATAAAAAAAAAAAAAAAAAAAATATATATATACGGTCGAATTGAGAAACCTCCTCCTTTTTTTAAAAGTCGGTTAAAAATGTTGAATGAGTGGTTCGTCTTAGTAGAAGACGGTGAATTGGTGCGAGTGGTATGGACTTAGACTAAAGGTATGTTTTAACCTTGTCTTAATTTTGTCGGATTTTTCATCGAGCAATCCAAAATCACTTAGAATATGATCAAATAAAACCTTTTCAGAATAGCAAAAATAAATACCATAAAATTACACAATTTCCTATTCTGCATTATTATTATTTAAAATGGCTGTTCACTTTATATCGCACTATATCACTGGAATTTCACTATGAAATGTAAGCAAAGTGTTATGATCCCCATGGCCCCTTCGTCGCAGAACAGAACAAAAATGTAGCCTTCCAGTTAAGGGTTGAAATGTAAAATGGAGTCTCGACGATTGGAACTGTTAAAGGGATCATTTAAATGTTAGAAGTTTCAAACTGAATTTGCATTTAAAATTGTGTTAAAATGTATAAAGTCCAAGTTTTGTGAAGCACTAATGAATATTGATACAACGTATCGATTTAACGCAGAAAATATTATACTTATTTCGCTTCTTGTTACATATTTTTTAAGTGAAAACTTCTTTAGCGGTGTCGTGAACTTTTTGGGATGGGTAAAAATGTTAAGCTCACGTCAGGACATCGCATCAGGACACGTGACCTGATCGAAAACTCGTAAGACGGAGGGAGAGTAGAAACTTTTTTTGGGATTGGTAAAAAAATGTGAAACTCGTGTCAGGACTTGACCTGACCACGTGACCTGATCGAAAATTCATAAGACGGAGGGAGAATCGACCAAATGCACAACGTCAATGTTCAAGTTTTCACTTTTGCCGGCACTCCTGGCAACTGCAACCCGTAGTTTTTTTTTTTACTTAAGATTATACGTGAATCCTAACAAAAATTTGCAATATTGACGGCTAGTTCACTGGTTTCTGATAGAAACTTATCTGTCAAATTTTTGACAAATTGTTTGTGACGTGTCATAAATATCTGAAACTTTATCCGGTGCCCGGCCCGCGAGGTAGAATTATTATTCGATAAATTGATAAAAAAGGTCAATAAATTAACAATTTTTAAACTATCTACCCAAATTACTTAGTTACAAAGGATATCTAGTTCACATAACAACCTTAGCGGTATTATAACTGTTGTCTGACGGTAAGCGATGATGTGGTCGAAGATGGTGAACACGCTAGCACAGAAGAGATACTATTCCACGACGCTAAGCATAGAATACTGTCAAGGGATGTGTGCTGCCGGATGTATTTGTAGTGGTAGGACTTCTGCTAGTCCGCCTGGGCTGATACCACCACTTTGCCAATTAATTTCAGCCGTGAAATAGGAATGCTTTTCGGTTGACATTGCAAGGTGTCCAGTATATTTGAGATTAAAGGGTAAATTGAGTGAGAAATTACAGGGTATATGAGACTCAACATCTGTGTGTCTCAGGGTAACAGGCGCACAGCAGCGACATGTAAAATTCTAACAGTTTAGAATTTTGCATGCCACTGTACCTGTTATAGGTAGACGTTATCGCATACCATCAGGCGAGCGTCGTGCTAGTCCTGATACCTTTTATCGTAGCAAAAAAATTAATCGTTCTTCCGCCTAACTTGCTACCAAAAATTGGCTGACCACCATCAATAATAGAATATATATCGCCATAACCTTGCGGACTTCTGGCAGCACACAGCCCAATAGTTTAAAAGACGTAGAAAATTAGTCTGGGCAAAAGACGTAGCGTAGAGGTAGTCACAAAGCCTCTCAAGGCGTTTTCGGGGTGAAACCGCGCGTCGCCATACAAATCCTTCCCAACGGGCAATATAGTCCGAGTGACCGGCTTGAGTACAGATAGCAAAAAAATAGCACTACTTATAATTTGTCAGATGGTAGTAGAGATGCAGCTCGTTTACATAATGTATCTCCTTTTCTCAATGAACACGTTTATACAACACTTATATTATACGTATAGTTTTAAGGGCAATACAGCTCAACAAACAGACGGAAGTGGCCTGGTACCTACCAAACTGGTGTGGAGCCTAGAATTGAATTATTCTATTCTATCATTAACCAAAAGAATTTAATTTCTAGACAGCTATACCGTTATTCGGTTTTGCTATCGACGGTTTTTGCGCATAAAACAATATCTTCCATTCTTATTCTATTCTTCTATCTTCAACCTAAAATAAGGACTTGAAATACGTAGTGTTTGGTGAATGACGTAGGAATACTTCCTTATACTACCTACCTTTCCTTGTTTAGGTGATCACTTCGTTTATTTTTATATATTTGCTTTTGATGTATTTATGCCCATTTGTTTTTCCAATAAAGATTTTATTCATTATTCATAGTTTTGAAAAACTCTTAGTTATATTTTGAAAGAAAAACTAACCTTATTATTGTTATATACCGGCTATAATTCACGTACCTTTAGTCGAATTTTCTCGACCTAGGTTTCGAGCGAGTCAGTCGCTCTTCCTCGGGAGTGAGGTCACGCGGTGAGATCGCGATGTTCACTGCGGGCCGCCGCTCGCTGCGCTCGGCTTGATAGCCGGGGTGGGGGCGGACTCGGCGGCGATCGGTAACGGCTGTTCCTTTTCGGTACCGAGGATGCCTGAGATAGCCCGAATGATGTCATCATCGGTTCTTCATCGCTGCTACTCCTATCGCCAGAAGTACCGTCGCAAACAATGCTGACTGTGTCACACTCTAGACTGACTGACACTTTCTTTTTCGAGAACGCATTAAGAATCGGTTTCCACGCTGACGGCAAGGTCCATCCACTATCTCGGTCGAAATTGGGGTGTCTATTTATCTCAATAGCCTCACGTACTTTTCTAGGTACAAATAACTTCTCTCTAGCTAGTACGGAGGCTTTATCAAAACGGATAAAGTGGTTTGTGTCCGCGAGATGTGCATGCTCCGCGATGGCGGATCTTGTCGTGTCCGAATTCTTAATGCTCCTTATGTGTTCCGTAAGTCTAGTCGTGATATTGCATCGAGTTTCTCCCACGTAGCTTTTACCACAGTCGCATGGTATTCTGTACACGCCCAGAACGTTCAGCTCGTCCTTGTCCTTCGGTGAACGCAGCATCTGTCTAAGATGACCTGGTGGGCGGAAGATCGTCTTGACATCATATTTCCGTCGTAAAAGATATCCGATTCTGTCCGTTACTCCTTTTACGAACGGTAAATAAGCCGGTGATCGATCCGCTACTTGTGATCGCTTACGTTCACTCTGTTTACACCACCGGCCACATTGTCGCCAGCTGTAGCCATTATCCTCAAGTACCCCCCTCACGTGATTTAGCTCACCATCTAGGTATTGAGGGTCGCATATTCTTAGAGCTCGGTTGATTAATGCTCTGGGTACCGAGGATAAGTGTGCCGGGTGGTGATGCGAGTTGGCGTGTAGATACCTTTCCGTATGAGTTGGCTTTCGATACACTGTATGTGCGAGACTTACAGCCGGTATATAACAATAATAATGTTACAAATTCACGATAATTTTAAAATTAAAAAACTAACCTGTTACTCATTACCACAGAAAGTATTAAGTAAAAATATAACCGCTGCACGATGTTTTTGCTGTCGCTCCGTCCAGCACATTTAATCACGTGGTGCGCTGAGGCGTAACGACGCTGCAGACAGAACTTTATATTGTTACTCCAGAGCTAAAGATCTTTTTGACTGTGATATTATAATGACTATTATGTTTTTAAGATACTTTTTGATCAGCTACCGAGTTGTTTCCAAGAGTGCAAAAAGAAGAAGCGGCGGCGGCGGACCGCCGCCGCTTCTCTTGGACTCGTTAAATAAACGTTCGATTTGTATATACAGACTTGAATATACATTAACATACAAAAATAGAGTCAAAGGGGACAAACAAAAAGAGATAACGACAATTTTCGGCTTTACAGACAGGTGTCAGGTGTATTCTTTTTGACTGAAATTCTTCACAGATTTGATAAGGCAGACAGAAAAGCTGTCAAGAAAATCTGTCGCCAAACATCTAATGTGTTTCGGCAGCTATCTTTGAGAGCCAGTTCCTATTCTAGGCCTAGCGTGCTTACCATCTTCGACCGCATCATCACTTACCAACAGGTGAGATAGCGGTCAAACGCTAGAATATGAGACAAAAAATTACTGATAAGAATTTTTTCAAACGCTCATGAACTGGTCAAGAACTGGTGCAAATTCTCACCTGAGGTTTGTTAGCAATGCGATCTGGAATGGCGTAACGTTTGTCTGTAAATTTTGGTAGTGAGATAATGCGCCAAATAATTTACTTTAGTAACTAAAACTCAACTATCCGAATGTTTCTACTAAACTGAGAGGCACCGACCGTCATGCTGAACCTAGGCAAACCCATTAGCGCCATGCATCGATGTATATGTACTACGTACCAGATGTCATTGTGGCGTCGCGAACTAGCTCTACGGTCAAATAAAAAGCAGTGCAGAATCTACATCTCGCTTAGTTTAGCGTAAGTACTCCTCACGCCTGATCGCGCGCCGCTCGGCATGTAAGTCAGTTTATGTTATATTTAAAGTATAGTAAATAAATAAATAAATAAATAAGTATTAAACAAATGATGGGCGCCTCTGGTTTACATGTACCTCGATGGCGCCATGCTTACCTAGTGACTATTATATAATATGTGGCCATGCTTTTGTTTAGCGAGGTGTTTGAGGCACGAGTCACGACATAGGTCAGTTGGCAGAGGTCTCACATTTGAAGCGCCACCAAGGGATCACCAGCAGGAGAGCTAAGTCTACGGTAAGAGATTCCCATCAGGTAGGTCGTTGACTTATTTTCTACCTTTATTACGAACTAGTAGCGCCCCACGGTTTCACCCGAGTAGTTCCCGTTTCCGTGAGAATACGGGGTTAAAATATGGCTTATGTTATTTGCTGATAATGTAGCTTTCCATTAGTGAAATATTTTTTTAAATCGGTCTAGTAGTTTTATAGTTAAATCGTAACAAATAAATAAACAAAATAACGAAAAATGAAATCTTTCCTGTAATATAAGTTTAGAAAAAGGTTAGTTATTGTAGGTGACAATGACCCCAAATTAATGCGATTACATTCGATACCATTTATAGCATTCTAAACTTTAAAACATAAAAAGTCACTCAACACAATTCTTCAATTTAATTTGAAAGATTGTCATTGAAACATATTTTATCACTTTCAGTAAAAAAGTCTTAGAAATCCGTCTGAGACTTACAAAAAGCAAAATTCACGCTTAACGACTTCAATGATTCGTTTAGATCTCAGAAAATATACAAAAATATTTATCACATAAGTAAATCCAATGAATTATTTAACGGGTTCTCAACTTGAAAACAAAACGGTGTAAACGAAATTATTGAGAAAAGCAAAAAGAAAACACAAAGAGTCCAAAACATTAAGCTTTATTTGTTTTCACTTAAACCATTAGGATTTGGATAAAAATTGAAAACCCGCTTCAATTTCGAGGTAAAAATATTATGTCCGAGAACAAGAGAGGCTTACCTACTTATCTCGCGTGGAGGGCGTGGAGATAGGGCTGCCAACATAAACATTTTATTAAGTATCGATAAATAAATAATTAAGATAGTTTAAAAACTTAAACAACCGACTTCTGTGCCCCGTGAGTCAATTTCAGTAGCAAGTTTGAGACGTTTATCGTCATATCTCTGAAGATACTAATCAGATCTCAATGAAATTACAATGGGACCACTTCGAAAACGTACCCTACCGATTAAAAAAAGAATCATCAAAATCATTCACATCGGTTCACAATTGACGGAGTAATCGCGTAACATACACACAAAAAAAACATACAGACGAATTGAGAACTTTCATATTTTCGGAAGTCGGTTGAATTGAAATACGGGTCCAACTGTATCAAATAAAGCCGACCAAGTGCGAATTGGACCCAATCATCGATGGTTCTATACAAACTTGTCAAACTTGGTTAAAAGTCAACTTTAACCTGCAGTTCAACCCCTAAACCGATGCCTATATAATTATGGATGCACCAACCGGAAATAATAAGTTTGTAATAATTAGTAAATCCGCTTTTTTTTTCGTGTTCGAATCGAATTTTAGTGCAATGAAAATCCACCCATGTTGCTAGTATAATTGTGTGTTGCAATGAATGGCAACTCCGATCTAGATCAAATGAGGGTAATTCCAATCATAACAATGCTGATACCCACAACTTTGAGTATTCTCGTGACCACGGTCAAGGTATCTTGATTGGAACGTCGACGCAATTAAAATAAAGCTTTTAGCGCGATCAGCAACGTATGTTTCTAAAAATCTAAAATAATAGATAGTTTCTTGAGAACTACTACTTTTTACTGTAGGTACAACAAATGCGGTACCTTACCTTACGGTCTCTTCCCTAAAACCCACATATTGTGTTGTGTTAAAGTCAAAGATTACAAACAAGCTAGCAGCCCTTCTGATCAAAAGTGGTCACCGCCACCTGTAAACACCTGCAACACAAGTAGAGTTGCCTGTGCTTTATGTACCTTTTGCATAGAGGACTTTTTACCCCTCTCTTAAATAGCTGAATGTTGCACCGTAGCGAAAAATCCTCAGGAGGGAGATCGTTCCACATTTTGCAGGTTCATGGAAGAAACGACCGCATAAAACGTGCCGTATGCGATGTCCACGTATGGATTAAAATTAGCTTCTCACAGAAAAACAATTTGAACATAGTTCTAGGGACGTTTATATTGTAAAATGTTTCAGTTATACTCACAAAAGCAATAAATATCGATAAGATCTAACCTCCATCCCATCCCTAAATCCCTGTTGGTTGCTAAATAATTCATGAGCATAGCTGATTGGAAAAATACTGGGAAACCTGACGATGTCTTAATACTGGTACAGATGTGCCGAATCATAGTACAGTTAGGAGCCGCAAATTGAGGAAACATTCACGTTGGTGCATACAAAACGTTGCTAGCTTCAATCTTATGTAAACGAAGACAGTTAGGGGACTAGACGAGTAGAGTAGCTGTTTTTGTCGCTTAAGAAAGTTGATATGCGTCAACAGTATCCTTACAACACACTACACTTATTGAAGTGTGAACTTCTTTAACGGCGTTGTGCACTTTTTTTGGGATGGGTAAAAAATGTATAACTTGCGTCAGGTCACGTGGCCTGATCAAAATTCAACTATTGGCGAGTAGAAGTAGCTTTAGTGTTATTGCGCAGTTAAAGCAGTTAGTTGCTCTAAATCAAAATAAATAGTATTTTTATTCGCCAATATGTGTCGGGAAGTGTCATATTTTACAAGCTTTTATTTAACTTGCAATGTATGTTCGACTCTGGAACTCACTTCCTGAAAATATTAAATCTTCACAAACTCTCAATATGTTCAAATGTCGCTTAAAGATACTGTATCTTTCATTATGATTTGTGTCCTGCAGTTTTATTGATTATTGTTTATTGAAGATTGTAGGTATGTTTTTGTTTTTATTTTTGTTTATAATTATATGTATATATATATATATTATTGTTTATTGGTAGTAAGTTAGTTTATAGTTATGTTATATTAGGTAAACATTGTGTTTTTGTTAAGTTAATTTTTTTTTTCTTTACTTTAATTAGATGCACCCTGTTGTTGACAGTTTTTTAGATTCTTTCCATACTAAGGTTGTCTGGGAGAGATTAGCTAGCGCTATTAGCGATAAGACCGCCCATTATAACACTATAATGTAAGCTATTGTGTATGAATATATGGTGGCCACGGCATCTCTGTGATAAAATAACGTAACCCCAGTGAATTTGGACTCAAATAATTCGTCTTGAGGAGCACTTTACACTTAAATGATAGCCAGAATCTGATGATGAAGCTGTAAGGTGGCCATGGCATTTCTGTTATAGCATGCTAACTAATCTTATAAATCCTCAGTTCGCTATAGGTACATCTTATGGAATACTGTTTTGCCAACACAGATATATTGTCATTATGTCTGATTATGGATAAAGTCTCTCATCTTACTAATAATCTAACCCTGTACTATCAAAACTGTAGGGGTATAATAAGTAAACTACATAGTTTGTATATGAATATCATCGCAAACTCGTATGACATCATTGTTTTAACCGAAACATGGTTGGTACCTGACATAGACAACAACGAACTCATAGATAAATGTTACACAGTCTACCGTTGTGATCGTGATCTTGATGCAACATATAAAAGGACGGTGGAGGAGTTTTAGTCGGTGTATTAAGAGGAATTAGATCAAATTTATCTGCCACTCCAATTACAGGCAATCCACAATTAAAAAAATATATTGAGCATATACTTATTGACATTCCAATCACTAATAATAATACAAAAAGACACGTCCTTACTGTCGCATACATCCCGCCCCGTACACCTCCCGATATATATGAATCCTATCAGGATCTGTTACAGGACTACATTAATAATGACTCCAATATTGAACACTTTTTATACTGGGTGACTACAACATTCCAGACCTAGATTGGGTTCCCACAGTCAGTAATACAAGTACCACAACACCTCACCTATTAAAGGGCGTAGGATCATCAATCACATCGTATACACTGCTTAACTTCATTTCACTATTAAACGCATCACAATACAATTACCTAAAAAACACAACTGGTAAGATCTTAGATCTATTTATTTCCAATAAACCCGTCTCTGTCATTTCTGCTTTTGATCCACTTCTCGCATCTGATCCTCACCATCCACCATTTGTTGCTCACATAGACATTCATCATAACTATCATCCAATGAAACGACGACCTATGACCAAATATAATTTTCATAAAGCTGACTTTAGCCAAATTAATGCTGAAATTAATAATACTGACTGGATTGCACTCCTGTAAGAACTTTCTCCGGACGCCGGTCTAGAAAACTTTTACAATATTCTTGATGATATCCTGAAAAAATACGTGCCACAAGCTAACTCTAGGATTGAGGGCTTCCCTGTTTGGTTTTCACGGTCCTTAATACGATTCTTTAGAAACAAACAAAAATCGTGGATTAAATGGAAAAAATTTAAAAATAAGTCCGACTACGAAAAATTCTCCGATCATAGACAAATTTTTAATAAAAGGTGTGATGAATGTTATTCAAAGTACATGAAATCTGTCGAGGATAACATAACTAAAAATATTAAATACTTTTGGGCATATAATTTCAAATCGTAAATCTAAACCAGAAATTCCTTCAGCAATGCAATTTAAGTCTAGAAATACAGAATCAAATGACCCTGTTCAAATATGCAACATGTTTTCTGACTTCTTCCAGTCCGTTTTTGAACCAACTCCAAGTGATCTTTCGAACTGGCAGCCACCACATAGTACATCTGAAAATAATATAATTATCTCCGACCTTTAGTTTTACCTCAGTGAAAGTGAAATATCAAAAGGACTTCAATCGTTAGATACTTCCAAAGGACCGGGACCTGATGGACTCCCCCCGTTTTTCTTTTTATAGACTGCTAAGACAATCCACATACCTCTGCATATTATTTTTAACCAGTGCTTGTCTAAAGGTGTTTTTCCAGAAGTATGGAAACGCGCTAACATCACACCTGTACACAAAACTGGTTCTAGAAATGATATTGAACATTACCGTCCTATATCCATATCGAAATATATAAATATATCTTGTCGAAACTATTTGAAAAACTGGTTCATAACCTAATATATCCTATAATCCACAATGCAATCATACAAGAACAACATGGCTTTGTAAAACGCAGATCCACAACATCGAACCTTCTTACATTCACAAATCTCTTATTTCAAAGCGTTGATGATGGAATCCAAGTAGATGCAGTATACACAGACTTCAAAAAGGCATTCGACAAGGTTGATCATAAAATTTTGCTCAACAAAATTGCTTATAATGGTATTCGTGGTAACCTATTGCGTTGGTTCATGTCTTATATACAAAACAGGACACAGATGGTCGTAATCAATGGCTACCAATCAAACTGCGTTCAAGTTACGTCTGGCGTGCCCCAAGGATCCATTCTGGGGCCATTGTTGTTTATTTTGTACATAAATGACATTAAAGTATGTTTCGAAAATACTCAATTTATTTTATATGCAGATGATCTTAAAATCTACAAGAGTATAAAAACTATAGATGACTGCTATGATTTAGACAGACTAACTACATATTGTATCACTAACAAACTTCAATTAAGTATCCCGAAATGTAACTTTATAAATTTCACAAAGAATAAAAACATTATTAAATTTAACTATACCTTATACCACACTCCCCTAGAACGCACACACTCGTTGAGAGATTTAGGATTGCAGTTCGACTCTAAGTTGTGCTTTAACGAGCACATAAATAAAATAGTCAACAAAGCTTTTAAAATGTATGGATTTGTAATGCGGTCATCTCAAGACTTCAAACGGCCATCTACATATCTGTACCTATATAAGACCCTTATTCGCTCACAACTGGAGTATGCTACAGCTGTGTGGAACCCTTATTACGGTAAGTATAAAGATGCAGTAGAAAGGGTGCAGCGTAAATTCTTACGAGCGATGAACTACAGATGCTACAGAAACTCCTACACACCCTATACCCAGTTGCTCAGCAGATATAAACTGTTAACCCTTGAATCAAAACGTAAATATCTTGAAGCCACTACACTTTTTAACATTGTTAACAATAATTTTGACTCGATAAGTCTGGTGAGAAGTGTATATTATGTTGTGCCAAGAGACGTTCACAGACGTGAATTACGGACATATCGCCTGTTTGCGCTGGGTGCGTGCCGTACCAACAGTGGATTGCGTGTTCCCATTCGCCGAATGGTAGAGACTTACAATGATAACTTCGTCGACATTGATATATTTTATTGTAACCTAAATCAATTCAAAACTGCAGTTTTTCAAAAACTGTTACAGCAACTCATTCAATAACATATCAATTTTTTTTGTTTTGTTTTGTATTTTCAATTATTCCTGTATTACTGTGTTTGTTTCTTCTTTTGTATTTAATGATATTTTATTTTAATTTTAAGTGCTAATCTCATTTTTATTTCATTTCAAAAATGTTATACCTAATTCTATGTGTACTTTGCTGATTGGGCAGCAGTCGCCAACCAAACTTTTAATATTGCATAAAAGCCGTGATTAGCGTTGTGGGCTGCATTATCGCCAAAGTGTTTTACCTACCATATTTTATAATTAATACCTTATAATGTAGCTGTTAGCTTTTCCTAATGAATAAAATAAAAAAAAAAAAAATAAAGCAACATTGCCGCACTGAGTTGATTGATTTTCCTTGAAGAGCACAATATATAGATATAGATATAAGAATATTTTAAAACATCATGCCTTCTCTTAAATACTTAGGTTAGGTAGGTAGTCGGTATTTATACCTACCTACTAAAAAGTTAAAAATAAATTATAAGTAAAAAATATTTTTAAAAACAAGCTTTTGTCTGGAACAATGAACTAAAATGTTAAAAATAAATTCTAGTAAGTATTTGGCGTGTAGGTACTTACCTATATTCTTAACAACTTGAAGCACTACCCGTTTTTCAGGCTAGGTAATTACTATACTTCAGTGCCTCACGCTTTTAAAAATATAGGTAAGTACCTACACGCCAAATACTTACTAGAATTTATTTTTAACATTTTAGTTCATTGTCCCAGATAAAAGCTTGTTTTTAAAAATATTTTTTACTTATAATTTATTTCTATTTAAGTGGCAAAGAATACCGAGCATAGCTGTGCGGTGTTCAATCTGCAATCAACTACGAATAACTTACCTGTGTAATAGTCTTTGAAATTAATTCACCTCGACGCTACTAGATGGCAGCACAGGAGAAATTAGCACGCGCAAGCGTTTCATTTGTTAAATTTGTGGGCCTCGGTCGATTTGTTTACTTTAGTTTTTTTAATTGTAGGAGTGTACAGTCAGTATTGATCATTATATCTTCTATATTAGTACTTACAGTTTCATTTAGCTAGAATCAGTGGAAAGTTAGTCACGTACGTAGTATTTATATTCTCTTTGAGTTAGTCGTACGATTACGAACACTAGGTCTTCCAGATATTTAATAATATTAATTACGTTTGTGTTAACGTTTACTTAGTTGGTGTTAGAAGTTCGTTAGATATTCGTTGATGGCGTTCGAAACTCTCCGTGTGCGGGACAAAAGTCTGACTCGCACTTGGCCAGTTTTATTTTTTTATATTTCGGACAGCCAAGTACTATTATTATCACTCGGATGTTAATTGATTCACTATTGTTTAGCATAAGACGTTTGTCATAACAAGTAATATTTAAAAAAAACTTATTTAAACACAAGCTTTTACATAATCTAGAACCAGAGTAAGTCAAGACAAGTCCAACGAGCCCAAAAACGACGGGTATAACATGTGTAGTTTAGGAGTTCCTTCGGCCACCATCCGTCTCTATCATCAGACCAGCTCGATTATACCATCGCATTGCATTGTTATTTGATCTATAATATAAATGCAAAATTTCAGCTTAACCAGACACCGGAAAGTGGGTCAAATATAATTTGCAAGATTTAATGACAAACATCGGGACAAATCAGGACAGGACAGGACTAAAATAAATATAAGCTTGTAATAAATAAAATGTCGTATAGGTAAACTACGCAGTATAGAGTCCCTTGTGTACAACCAACTTTAATTGACCAGCACCTCGACACACTGCCACCATCAGTAAAATCAAGATTTTTTTAGAGTAACATCACTTACCATCAGGCAGGATATTCGTTCAAATCTTCGAGCATTTACCAATGGAGAAGTTAACGCGCACCCCTCTGCTGGCTATATAGCCATTATTGGCCATATGAGCGTGCGTAACTACGCTGTATTTTTAATACTGTGTGCGTGTTTCAAGCTAGTGTGCGGGATCGTTAAGGTGAGTAATTTGTGTGTGTGCAATGCGTGTTTACCTCGTCCCCGTAAGTATCGGCAGAAAAAAATGTTTGCGGATTACAACGTTAACATCTCCATTGATAAATGCTCGAAGGTCCAAATGCGAGTCTGTCTACAATAACAAAAAAATCAGTATTAATTTATTATTTATCTATTTATCACATTTTTGATGGGCATTACAGTTGCCCATTTACCCATCCTAAACCTTACAAAAACTTCAAATTATTAGACAATTTACGTTCTAATTTTTAACAAAAGTTTGATTTACTAGACATTTGTATAGGTCAGTATACTGTATACCAAGAGCCAGTGCAAGCATTATCCAGTCCATTGGACGCGCACAAATGCAGCGTGAGGTTCTTTCATGTCGGCCACTTACACGGTTCGAGGGGTACCGATATTCCAACCCCGTTTTCATGTTTTGCTTAGAAAGTCTAGAAAAAATGTGGTATTGTTTATTTTATAAAAGATGAGCAGGGCCGGTAGTCTCTACATGAATAGCGATTAATTTCGACCAATGATCGTCGTTATGAACAGAAATTGTAAACTTTAAACCTTCGCGATTTGAACACATAGTTATAAATATTATTAAAAATAAGTATAAAAACTAAAACCCGACTACTGAAAAATCACACTCTAAAAAGTATGAAATAAGAAAATATTCTCATCTGAGATCGCTAACAACTCACTTGATGAGATGTCGTGTTTCGGTTTGTTGAACAGGCTACACATAGATCAGTTGGGGGTAGTTTTATTGAACAGGCTACACATAGATCAGTCGGGGGTAGTTTTATTGAACAGGCTACACATAGATCAGTCGGGGGTAGTTTTATTGAACAGGCTTCACATAGATCAGTCGGGGGTAGTTTTAAATTTTAAATTATAAGCTTTGCAAATAGACAGACTGACGTAGTCTACAGCTCATAGGGGCACTATTAATAAATTAATCTCTGTGTAAAAGCTTGCTCCGCTCCTGTCTCGCTTTCTTGATACGCCATGTCTGTCTGTCTGTTCGCGATAAACTAAAAAAACTACTGAACGGATTTTTATGCGGTTTTCACCAATTGATTCGTGAAGAAGGTCTAGGTGTATAATTCGTTAAGGTTTTGTGTAAATTAGTTGAAATACGACGATGATTGTTGATGATGTTAATTCATAGCCGACGCAACAAACTAATGCAAAAAAATGTAGGCATAATTATGTTCTACCCGTGCGAAACCGGGGCGGGTCGCTAGAACAGAAATAATCCATTATTATGTCTAAATAAATGTATTGAGAATAAATAATAAACAATTTCTTTTAAACTACCAGTATATTCTAATTTTACCCAATATGAAATATGCATTAATTAATAATACGTTAGTGTTCTACTGGTTGATCATATGAACAGAACCTCCAAAGCAAAAAACTGAAAAAGAAAAGCAAACCCACTTAAAACCTCGCCTAACTCAAGGTTTAGTATCACAAAACCAGATATCTCCAATTTCTTAACCAAAAATGCAAATTTCTCTGCGGAACAGAATTCACCAAATCATCTCTGTACTGCATTTTCCTCTTCGCAGATTACATTATCCAACCGAATCATTGGCAACAAAATAAGAGTAGCTTATTTAAGCGTAAGCTGAGGGTAGGAAGCGGAATAACAACGGTATTTTGTTAGGTATATGCGGTACCTATGTACATGAAAAATATAATTTATACTTTTTATGATATTTCCACAGAACAAACACATTTTGATGGCTTGTGCGCAGTGCAGTGACGCGCAAAATTCTGGTAAACTAAAGTTTTACATGACACATCTTCACTTTCATCGTTCACCAGGCAAACGTTTTGCTTCTCGTTGCCTTTTAACACAAAAAAAAACGCATAAGTGTATCTGTAGGTTGATTGTAATCCTAAAGTTTCAGTTTAGTACAATTGCAGATTCTGTATCTAGCCAAACGTAATCAATTGCTTAGCCGTCAACAAAGTAAATAGCAAAATACTATCTTTTTATGACATACACTATCTCAACAACATAAGTCCGTGTTTCGAAGCAGAAAATTAGGTTATTCCGTCCTTTTTGATAGGATTTTTCTAAGAAAATAACGAGAGATCTCTAAATAAGAGTTATCGCGACATATTTTCGTGGAGTCGGTAACAAGGGCGGTGACTGTCCGCCGATATTTGAGATTTATAGACAATTTCATTAGAGGAACTCCGGTTATGGGCGCCTGTTACACCGTACTGTAATATTGGAGTCAAAATAAAACGACGACCGACGCTGCTGACTATAACTATCTATTATTACCCTTTTTATTAAACAAAAACAGCACTTACAAGCTAGTATTATTAGTCTTTCACATGCCTTAAAATGTAACTAGTCACTTTGTGCTTTTGAAACGGACAATTTTAAAAAAAAATTGAGTTACTAACTGATACTCTAAATTCTCCTGATTGGGTCTCAAACGAAGTTTATTTAATGTCCACACTTTTCATCAGCTAGAAGCAGTTCCCATTCTAGGCCTAGCGTGCTTACCATCTTCGACCGCATTATCACTTACCAACACGTGAGATAGTGGTCAAACGCTAGCCTAAAAGATATATTTAAAAAAAGCAATTTATGTAATAGAGCTAAAATAAACACTGCACGGGAATCATTAGGCTTACTTATGTTATCTATCATGAAGTTTTAGTGAAAACTTTGACCTTGTTTTCGATACAGTTTATTTTAGAATAAACTTGAGTACCCTCTGAGATCATGTATTGTAAATACTGCAGTAGCTCTTTCTGTGCTACTTTGACTTTAGAAGTGAAGCTTCTGAAGGCGCACTGGGGTAAAATTTGACTGTGGTGACGTAACGTCACGGTTCATAGCCAGCGGAATTGATGTAAGCGTAATGTTATATTTACAAACACCCTTTATTGTAAAACGGCGTAATTACGAAGACGTATTCGCTAAAGTTCGACAGATAGAGTGGTAGAAAAAATAATTAGGGAAGTTGAAAAATAAATTGAATTAACTTTGAAGTTTCCCTTCTAACGCGTTGCATGCTACGCACCCTCTTTTTTTTTGTAAATAATAGCTCACATTTTTAGAGGCGAGCCTTCTGATAGCCTGATGATCTTTATGTGTTATTAAACCGTTATTTCTATGTTACGCACATGGTAACTTTCATTATTGCTTAATATTTTTATCTCCCGGTGTAAGTGTCGGCCACGTTTAGCCCACGAAGTCGATGCATAATGCATGACGGTATATTTTTACTGAGGACCGACGTAGATGCGACTCGACTTAATATCGCAATCACTTAGTGGAGCACTGACTTTTTATGATTGTCCAGCTTTTTGATGTAATTACGCTGATTTTTCCAGATATTGCTTGTCGTTGAAAAATAATAACAATATTGTATCAGTAATCACCGAACTCTGGCAAAATTTAAATCCGACTTCGAAAGAAACGTAGTCTATGTGACCTGCATGTGACCCATCATTTTACTCATTCATTTATCCAAACCAGATGAGTAGCTTAGCCTAGCACCATGTAAGTTCAAACGTTGGGCGTTTTTCCACGAGGCTAGTAATGTCTAGTGTCGGTCGTCGCTCGGCTTTCGGGAAGTATTTCATATTCTCTTTCGAGAAACAAAACTTCTTGCTAAAATTTCTTCTGCGACTCTCCTTTTTAGGGTTCCGAACCCAAAGGGTACCAACGGAACCCTATTACTAAGACTCCGCTGTTCGTCTGTCTGTCTGTCTGTGACCAGGCTGTATCTTAAGAACCGTGATAGTTAGACGGTTGAAATTTTCACAGATGATGTATTTCTGTTGCCGCTGTAACAACAAATACTAAGAACAGAACAAAGGTTAAAATTAAAGGGTTTAAAACAAAAAACGTTTTTTTATGATAGCACCATCTATGAATCTTCATAGATGGCGCTATCGTGTTTACCTTAATCTCGGAATCTGAATCTGAATCTCGGAAACGGCTCCAAAGATTAAATAAAATTTAGTATACAGGGGATTTCGGGGGTGATAAATCGATCTAGCTAGGATTCATTTTCAGAAATGTTGTTTTATTCGTGTTTTCAATAATCAACTTTATCGCAACTCTTCCCGACATCTATTGGCGAGTAGAAGTAGCTTTAGTGTTATTGTGTAGCTAAAGCAGTAAGTTGCTCTCAATTAAAAAAAATAGTATTATTATTGTTATGTCGGGAAGAGTCATATTTTTCTATTTAAGTGGCAAAAAATACCGAGCAAGGCTCGGTGTTCAATCTGCAATCAACTGCAAATAACTTACCTGTGCCTTTGAAATTAATTCACCTCGACGCAACTAGATGGCAGCACAGGAAAAATTTGCACGCGCAAGCGTTTCATTTGTTAAATTTGTGGGCCTCCGTCGATTTGTTTTCTTGAGTTTTACTTGTAGTAGTGTACAATAATTCTTGCTTGACAAATATATCCTCTATTTTAGTACTTAAAGAGTTTCATATAGCTAGAATCAGTGGAAAGTTAGTCACGCAGTATTTATATTCTCTTTGATTGAGTTAGTCGTACGAACACTCGGTCTTCCAGATATTTAATAATATGAATTACTTTTGTGTTAACGTTTACTTAGTAGTCGTTAAAAGTTCGTTAGATATTCGTTAGATGGCGTTCGGAACCCTCCGTGTGCGGGACAAAAGTCTGACTCGCACTTGGCCAGTTTTTTTTGTTTCTTTTGTTTTATCCCAGAGACAAATCCGGGCTTTCACTTACACTACAAAAGTTAACTCGTCGTGTTTAAATTACATAATGAATGCATGTATGCACCTATGCACCTACAGCGAGCTACACGGCATTTGTCGTGGTATTAGGCCAAGGGACGCGATGGGACTCGAATTAACCTCTGTGAGCAGAGGCAATAAATACCACAGTCTAGGCTTAATACCACAGTCTTGCTACCCCGCGCACTTGCACACGCCCTCGGCTACAACACTACACAATACACATAGTTAGTAGTAGTTTAACTTAAGTTTGCTATCTCGGTACCGGCGACAGCATCGGTGGAAGCAGCAAAACAAGTGAAAGAGATAGAGATGAAACACAACTGCCGACCGGCAAATATAAGCTGGTCAACATACTGGTCGAATCTACATCGCGTTTGTGGGTGTTGATTTATATAGGACTTATTAATCTGATGATTTAGCTGAAAGTGCTCGCCCTTTAATCAGGGTCTTTTTAGTAGGACGTCGCTGGGTGGAAGTAAACACCGTGCCGTCACCGGTGCCGGAGTCTGGAAAAACTGGCAAAGTGCAATTCGGACTCACACTCGTAGGGTTCCGTAACACGGTAGAAAATTTATGAAGGTATAATTTTTCGCCAGCAGCAACTAACTTTGTATTTCATAGTGTTTGTATGAAAAACAAACAAAGTTATATTTGCGGTTGCTATATCTCAAAAACTGCTGACTATATCTCGTTCAAACCAATGTTCAGATCAATCTACAGCATATAAAATTTTTATCAGATTTTTCACTCCCTTATTTTAAAAGTTGGAGGGGGGGGTGGGCGCACACATTTTACCACTTTAGAAGTGTTAGAACTTTAGATCTCTCAAATGATTAACTTTGAGAGTCATTTTTAAAGACTTATCTATACGTGCGGGACGTCGGACGTCTATAGATGAAAACAACCTCCTCAACCTCAAACCTTTGTTTAAGGAAAAAAACTTTTTTTAGTTTCATGTATGAGGAGCCCCTTTGCTATGTTATTTTTGTATAAAGATAGTAAAGCGGTTAACAGAATACACCTACCAACCAAGTTTCAACTGTGTAGTCTTAATAGTTTCGGAATAAAATGGCTGTGACATACAGACAGACAGATAGACCAACATGACGAATCTATAAGGATTCTGTTTTTTTGCCATTTGGCTACGGAACCATAACAATCAGCTCATTCCTACTAGTTCAACTAAACAGTGCAATCGTTGAACTAGTGGGAATATTTTTCTCACTAGTTCAACTGCGTACGATTTTCTATACCAGTTGAACTACTAGGAATTCTATTCAAGTTTCATTCCCACTTTAATTTCATTTACAATTCTGCTTCTCCGGCAGCCGTTCTAGTGCCGGCGAATAAAATAAAACTGGCCAAGTGCGAGTCAGACTCGCGTCTCGCACACTTAGGGAGGGTCCCGTACCAGTACCACAGTACTGTACCATACCAAACATAACAGAGTTCGCTATTGATAACACTGAACACGCTCAGCTTTAAGCGTGGTAATCTATCTACCACCTAGATCTACCTAGCAGTTATGATGGCGGGATAATTGTAACAAAAAACTGGCCAAGTGCAAGTCAGACTCGCTCTCGTAGGGTTCCGTACCACACTACAGTATTTTATAAGATCGAGCAAAAAATACCACTATCATTTTTCGCCAACAAAAAAACATTTTATTTCTTATCACGCCATCTAACGTCTAACATAGGTATTAGGGATTGGCATTTCAATATAACGCCATCTATGGACGTTTACCTAAGCGTTCGTAGATGGCGTTATATTGAAATGCCGAAAAAAACACGTTTCTTGTATAAGGACCCCCTATTATTTTTAACTTTATTCTGTTATTAGTATTTGTTGTTATAGCGGCAACAGAAATACATCATCTGTAAAAATTTCAACTGTCTAACTATCACAATTCATGAGATACAGCCTGGTGACAGGTGGACAGATAGACAGACAGACAGACGGACAGCGGAGTCTTAGTAATATGGTCCCGTTTTACCCTTTGCGTACGGAACCCTAAAAAGATGTTCAACCTCATATTAATTGATATATCGATTATACCGAGAACATTTTGTTTGGTATACGAATTCAAGAAGAATCAAAGAATCAAAGCATTTATTCAGTATGTAGGCAGTATTAATATACGCACATAAATACGTCAAAATCATAAATCATAA
The DNA here is from genome assembly GCA_954871355.1 of Cabera pusaria. NCBI lineage: Eukaryota > Metazoa > Arthropoda > Insecta > Lepidoptera > Geometridae > Cabera > Cabera pusaria. Next base: position 927,094 of record OX940911.1, read on the forward strand.
CCAATTATCAAGTAAACATAGCAAAAGCAGAATTTAACGCTTTGAATTAGAAAAAAAAATTAATGAACCATTCAGCTGTCATCCAATCGTTTACGTCAGGATATTAAAAAAAAATGTAAGTACGTTAAAACCAACCATACATGTAAATGTGTGTTTCAGTACTTCAGACAATTTTTATATTAAAAAAAATAATAAAAAAGTGAAAAGTGAAAAAAAAAGAAACACAACTTAGAGAACCGCATACCGATCACAGTACATATCATGATCCGAATTCACAGAGAATCTCGTCACCGCGATCTAGAAAGAGGGAGCTCGTTTACTAGCGCCTTCTATGTCATTTAGCCGAAACTAATTAGAAAGGTTGTTAGCTTAACAAACACGAAGGTGTTGTTAACACCCAGATGACTCCCATACCTAACCTTTATAGATGGCTCCATAGATGGCATTATCCTGAAAAACACGTTTCTTGTATCCCCCTTTAATTTTTAAGTTTATTTTATTTTTAGTATTTGTTTTCATAGCGGCAACAGAAATACACCATCTGTGAAAATTTCAACTGTCTAACTATTACGGTTAATGAGATACAGCCTGGAGACAGACGGACAGACAAACAGACAGACAGACGGACAGCGGAGTCTTAGTAATTAGGCCTTTTATAGGGTCCCGTTTTACCCTCTGGGTACGGAACCCTAAAAAGGCCTAATCATACCGACATACATAGACACAAGTGACATAACACATAGAATGGTAAAAATAATCCTTCCTCATGGTTGGCCGTAGTTGTGTATAAAAATATCCATTTGCAAATCATTATATAAAAGGGAGTTATTAATATAAAATGTAACATTTTTAAAACCAGCTTTCAAAGAGCGCAGCAAAGTATCACAGAGCAAAGCGAACGGTTCTTTTATACCACACGGGGGTTGAATGAGGGAATCACTCACAATCCCTCTATGAATTAGCACATTGGCGCCCCCTACTGGCACGAATGAGGTGGAAACTTATAGGGGATGAAGCTGGGGAATGATGGATGCTTTTATAATTGATATTATATTAAAATGGTATTGCAGAATGTGAGTTCATGTTTATTTATTAAGTGGAAAAGTTGGTAATATCGCCTCTATTTTCACGTCAACATAATAATTGAATTTTTAATTTCAATTCACTTCCAAAATGGAGGAGGTTTTAAATTCTTCTGTATGCTTTTGTTTTGGATATTATGCATGATTGATGTGCACATTGCATGTAAAATGTATTACAATTTCATATTTATTTTTATTATCTAATAAATCTAAATACGCACAAAGAGAAGAAAGCTTCGAAAAGAAACTAAAGTTAGAGTAGTTAAACTAGAGTTTTTTATAGAGTACCAGAGTACTCTAAATTAGTCATGTGAATGATTACCAAAAAGCTTGGTATCAAGAGCAATATTGCTAAGTAAAACTTTTCAATTCAATTCGTTCCGTAAATGTCGTTCTATCGACGGAATACAGAATCATAAACATTTCTAGATCATCGCAAGTTCTATCACTAACAGAAATCAAATGAAATATCCGCATTTCTGTGCTCTTCACACACATAGATACATATACAATATTCGTATTCATATTGAAGATACCTTTACCTCGCTGCTGTACAAAACGAAAACCTAGCAAAAGCTTTTGAAAAAATCACAACACTAGTAAAATTACAACTACATAGTCATAGAGATAGTCATAGTCGTAGAGAGTTTATACTCTCAATGTATTTTACTATATAAATTGTATGTTTGTGATTATTGTTACATGTTCAGTTAAATTGATTAATGTTATATCACAACCCCAACAGGATCGTTAATCGCACTTAATTTTTTTTTTTTCACAGTTTTTTTTAACCGTTACCATATATGAAACATACTAGACATTTCTTTAAAAAGTAATTCGTTCAACTTCAGACGCATACTTATTGCTCAGTATAATAGTGTAGGTAAATATAAAAATCAATAATAAAACACAATAAATTTATGGGAGTAGGTTTAGGTATTTTTGTGGTACATTATGATTGAGATGATTATCGTTTTGTAGATCAAATATCTAAATTTCGATTAAGAACTAAATACATATAAGGACCAGGTAGGTAGCTAATATCTATAATATGTATAGCACATATGATATATTGGCACTAAAGTGCTTTGACCTTTCAGTGGTCTAGCAGCGGTGACAAACCTTTTATGACTGTGATTATAATTAGGTTTTCTTTTTACTTAGCGGTGTGTTCTAATTTTTATTTGCCACTAAAATATCCAAAGTGTTTTTTCTGAAACATGTATACATATTTATTTGAGTTGGAGTCTGCATTAGTATATTGGGTTTAAGGGAAGATTAATGTGTGTTGAAAAATTAATAGATAAAATACATTTCATATGATTTATTTTATAATTTTGGTACATTTATATATAATTGCCATCACTTAATTCTTGCCAAATTAATTTATAAAATTAATTAATTTATTATCGCCGAAGGTGACGCATCTCTGTTGCCTGACGTAAAAACGTTCGAGGTAAAGTGACATAACTCGCGTTTTTATAATTACAGGTAATAGTTTCGTAAGTATTATAAAAGCTGTTGTAATGGTTATATTTTTATTTCAATTAGAAAAAATACAAAAAGAGATGTTCGTTAATAATCATTAAAATAAAGTATATAACACTCATAACGTGTTAAAATCCCTTTTTTTACAATAAAAACGGATACTAAATATCGAGATCATTAAAATATGACATTAAATATATCAAATGTGTTCTAGTAATATGTAGAATTGTAATAAACATCAATGATAAATCGATATTTTTGGTTTTAATTTTGGTAAAATTTTAAGTTACACTTATTTTTTCTTAGCGGCTCATGAGAGGTCGATGCACTTTAGATAGATAGATAGATCAACACATTATTGCACTTAAGAAATATACATAGTTATTTACAAACAATTAACTAGATCAAATAAGTAAAATCGGCGGCCTTATCGCAAAGCAGCGATCTCTACCAGGCAACCGAGGTACGAATGGAAACACATACTTGAAGATCGATGGCAGTGTGCTGATGAAATAAACACAATAACTGTAGAAAATTATGAATTTAACAAAACAAATCTATAACTAGTAGTAATATTATATCTAAATAAATAAATATCACAAATTATATTTACTTATATACTTACATAGAAATACATATATACACATATATATATATATATATACCCATAATATATGCACTTTAGTGCCAATCTATATGGCACGGACTATAGGTACATTATTTTTAAATTGAAAAAAGGTACGCGTGTGCGTTCGCGATCTGATTTTCAATCGTTTTCTGATCGCCGTAGATTGCGTTTGGTGTGAACCATTCGGTACAAATACTACTGCGCTATCTAATCGCCACCTATATCGCGCACGCAGGCCGCCGCGGTGTGGTCGTACCGATTTTGATTCTATTGGGTTAAGCCTACGACCAGCAGTGGACTGATACCAGGTAATTATGATGATGATAATGATTAAAGAGTAGTAATTAGAGTTAGATAAATAAACGCTTTACACGCACACCAATAATACAAGAAATAATTAACATTAAATGCTTATTCTAATAAATGCAAAGGGTGATCTTATTCCTTAAAGCAATTACTTCCAGACAACTAAACAGAGAATGCTATTGAGAGACTATTACGGCCGATAGTGTATCGATTCCACATCTTCATCTTCAACTTTTAGATTCTTAGCGTGACAGAAGTGTGAAAATTGTGTATGACATGTAGCCGGAAATTTAAACATAGATTGTGGGGAAAACCCCTTCAAAAAAATTTGCTCATTCTACGTTCTGGTTTTAGACACTCACGTATGATGCAGACTGGAAAATGTTAGCGAAGTCTGTATTTCCAACCCACGTTTTTCTCCGGTCAGGTGCCACCCAAACTCTACGTTTCTACCATTGGCGCTTTGGGATAATCCCATAACAAGGTACTCCTAAGGTTTATTTTTAGAAGCTTTTATTGAATTTGCTACTTTAGTATGCATATTTGTTTGTGTGGGTAATAATCTTGGAAGGTAAATTAAAACCACTGCTGTGCAGTGCTGACGTTCGATTAGACTCCGTATATTTGCGTATCTTGGATTGTAATGCAATAATGTGGTACCATCGAGCTTGTCTGCTGTAAGGACTGGATTTTTTTAATGGCAAATGTTTTTTTAAAGTGTTCAATATTATTTTTCTTGTATTGCTATCAATAAATAGTAGAGATCTTCTACGATAACATGGCCCGCCCCTCCAAATTACAGTTTTAATGTGTGTAGTCACATCCTTACGAAATAGTTTGTATGTAGTTGTAATTATATTGTACTACATTATAAGAGTAGGCACTTCTCTACATTGTTGATACCCGAATTATGAACGTACTTTGTAGCCAACCTAACTTAACGGAAAGTATTGCTTATAAATTTCATAGAAACTTTTTTTTGCAGTGTTGGTTGGTACAAAGTCCGTTCATAATTAGGAGTTATTTAATTATGTATGCAATGTCACGGAACCAGCAGTACCGCACACATGCGTGCTGGTGCGTTGTAAATACCTTCACAAATACTTTCAAACGTTTTTTGCATTTTGGAGGGGCGGGTCATGTTATCGTAGAAGATCTCTAACACCATATTATTTCTAGTTTAAAGGCAATTTCAATACATTTTATCTCTTGGTTTGAAGGTCAACAAAGTTTGTTAGTGAAATAATAATATGCAAAATACCTTCCCGTCACAATCTTCTCTTGCACTATTAGAATGGAGGCTTTTAAAGAGGGTATCCATACATTCCTTAGAAGTCAGCATCGCATCACCAGCACCCACGGTGTTGCCTGTTCATCGCTTGAGCATCGGCTCATAGGTGGCGGTGACCGCTTAACATCAGGCGAGTCAACAGCTTATTTGCCAACAACAGAAAAAAATATTACGTGAGGATCAACTATTGATGTTTCCATATGACGTGGCGTAGTGCAAAGACAGAGATTTCAGTTGATTCAGAATTCTGCATGCCACAGTATCATTGAAACAGACGTTTGGTACCAGCCTGATAAAAGATGGTTTGACTGTAAGTTGAACAGTTGCGGTGCGTAAATAAAAAAAATTCCAACGTCTAAGCTTAGTTCAGTTTCATAAGAAGCGGCATTAACCCCAGGAAGCACCTAGTGAGATAATGGGCAAGTGCTTATCCGCATGCAAGAATTAGCGTTTTTTTTATAATATAAGGTAACAGGACAAGCACGTCGCTCGCCTGATGGTAAGCGATGACGTCGGTTACATATTTGAACGTCAAAAGTTAAAATGTCAACTGTCAAAATATCGACTATATTCAAATATCGAAAATGCTTATATCGAAACATAAAATGTCTAAGATTGAAATGCCGAGTGTTTAAAATATAGAATTTTTGAAAATGTCGATAATCACGATATCGAAGTTAAAAATTTCAACATTTATTACATGGAAGTTTATAATATCCACTTGTTAAAATATCGAAAAAAAATTGATATAGTTAGTATCAGTAAAATAAAACGTCGGTAGACTGGAAATAAACCGGCCAAGTGCGTGTCGGGCCACGCGCAGTGTAGGGTTCCGTAGTAGCCTGTTATTCAATGCAAGTCTTTACCCGTTATACACAAGCAACTAGGTACTCCGTCTTTGTCACTTTAAAGGATTTATTCTAAAGATTTTGTATTTGGTACAAAATTATCCAACACCCAAGTTCAACGACTATTACTGCTAAACTAATAAAGTAATCTCAACCGCTATAATTTTCCTTTAAAGTTCATAAAATGCGCTATTATCACGAATTTTTCCAGATTTTTCAAGCCAGCTGTTAGCTTTTAGAGGGGGGGGGGACGCCGTACTGGAACAAAAATTTGCACTTAAAAGTTTAATATTTTGTAAATGGAACATTCAATCGAAAAATGGTATTAGCAACCCTTTAGTCATTTTTGAAGACCTATTGAACGATACCACACACGATGGGGTAGATGATGAAAAAAAATTCATCCCCACTTCTCATATAGCGGAGCTACCCTAAAAAAAATATTTTTCAAAATTTTATTTTAGCACTTTGTCGGCGTCATTTATTTACATACCAAATTTCAAGATTCTAGGTTAACGGGAAGTACCTCATAGGTTTTCGACCCAAAAATCCGAAAAATAAAATAAGTTGAAAATTAAGGTACATTTTGGTACTAAGAAGTTTTCGCGAAAATCTAAATTTGCCCATATCTTTTTATTGTGTTGACTCAAGACCTTGATCTTTATACACCTAATAGGGACTATAGACTTCAGTATCAGGTATAAATTTCAACTTTATCAAGTTCTATCCTATCGGTCCACCTGTTCATGAGAAAATCAGTGGTGACACACGGACAGACAGATAGGCAGACGGACAGACAGACGGACAGACAGACAGACGGACAGACAGACAGAAAGACAAACAAGAAAGTGATCTTATAAGAGTTCCTTTTTTACCTTTTGAGGTACGGAACCCTAAAAATAGACATTTTTTAATACGTTTGTTTCATTAAAAACGGTTTGATACGACACAACAACTTCTAGGGCAAATCAATATAGGTCCGACGACAAGCGAAGCGAGGAGGAGAGGTTAGGTTTCATATGACTACAACTAGAACCGTATCGGCCCTTGTTTCTATTTTTTTTTATCGACCAACGTTGTTTTCTACGATATTTAGTACATACGATATTCTGTACTTCGATATTTAGAACTTTCGATGTTACTTTTGTCGATAGTTAGATTTTAGGTTTATTGGACGTAGATCTTATAACCATTCGATAATATAAACTTAGATATATTAATTTTAGATATTTCCATACGGTCGATATTTTCATTTTCGATATATTTATCATCATAATCATCATTATCAGCCAATTTCCGTCCACTGCTGGACATAGGCCTCTCCCATGGCATGCCACTGAGCTCGATCTTCAGCTATTTGTTTCCAACCGCTGCCAGCCAGCTTGCGTATATCATCGCTCCACCTAGCTGGAGGGCGTCCTACACTACGTTTTCCGAGCCGTGGTCTCCACTCTAGAACTTGTTTACCCCAACGGTTATCGGTTCTGCGACAGATGTGACCGGCCCACTGCTATTTCAGCTTGCTAATCCTCTGAGCTATGTCGATTACTTTGGTTCTCTGACGGATGACTTCGTTTCGAATTCGATCCTTCAGAGAAACTCTGAGCATAGCCCTCTCCATAGCTCGCTGAGCGACTTTGAATTGGTGAATTAGTTGCACTGTCAGTGTCCACGTCTCGGCTCCGTATGTAATAACAGGTAGGACGCACTCGTTAAAGAATTTCGTCTTCAGGCTTTGTGGTATGGGCGATGTAAAGACTCGACGAAGTTTTCCGAATACTGCCCATCCAAGCTGTATCCTTCTGCGAGCTTCCTTCTCGAAGTTGTTTCTGCCCAATGGCAAGATTTGCCCAAGATAGACATATTCGTCAACAACTTCGAGAGGAACTCCGTTTAAGGCAATCGGTTCCGGAATAACATATTCGTTGAACATGATCTTGGTCTTATCCAAGTTCATCCGGAGACCGATGCGTGCAGAAGAATCAGCGAGGGTGGTCAGCATATGTATTGCAGGTCCTGCACGGTTCCAGCCATGATGACGATGTCGTCTGCAAATCTTAAGTGTGAGAGGTAATTGCCATTGACATTTATGCCCCGTCCTTTTTAGTTCAGCGTTTTGAACATATCCTCTAGAGCGTTTGTGAACAATTTGGGGGAAATAACGTCCCCTTGTCTCACTCCTCGATGTAAGTGGATGTGTTCAGTCTGCTGATTTTGTACTTGGATGGTCATAGTCGTGGCGTCATATAGACCTCTCAACACTTGGACGTATCGCCAATCAACTTGGCACCGTTGCAGAGACTCCAGAACAGACCAGGTTTCAATGGAGTCAAAGGCTTTCTCATAGTCCACAAACGCTAAGTACAAGGGCTGGATATACTCTTCAGTCTTCTGTATAACCTGCCGCACTGTGTGGATGTGGTCTATGGTGCCGTATCCTCCTTGAAACCCAGCCTGCTCGGGGGGTTGAAATTCGTCGAGCCTACGCGCGAGACGATTTGTGATGACTCTAGAAAACAACTTATAGACATGGCTTAAGAGCGAGATAGGTCGATAGTTCTTCAAAAGGGTTTTGTCTCCCTTTTTGAAGAACACAACAACCACACTCTTACTCCATGTCTTCGGAGTTCTCCCCGAAAAGAGGACGGAATTGAAAATACGCTGAAGCTGTAGTAGCGTAGGTGTTCCACCGGCTTTTAAGGGCTCCGTTGTAATTCCATCCTCTCCGGGGGCTTATCCGTTTTTAAGCTGCCTGAGAGCCACCACAATTTCATCTAGGCTGATTTCTGGCAAATCTTCGGTGTAGTGGTGGGTCAGAGTGGCTCTAGGATCCTCGATGCCGGGTTGGGGAAGGGACGCTTGTGAGGTGTATAATTGGCTGTAGAAGTCTTTTACTTCCCTAAGAATCTCCGGCTTAGAAGCAACGACACTCCCGCTAGAAGTGGTCAACTTTGTCAGATGGCTTCGGCCCAGCTGTTGGACAAAGACTTTTGACCCCCGGTTTTGCTCGATCGCTTCTTTAATTGAGCGTGTGTTGGAGCTCCGGAGGTCACATCGTACCAATTTAAAAATCTTTTTATGTAGGGTCCGTTGATCTGACGAAGTGACTGCAGGGTTTTCACGTCGCTTTTGTATTAGCTGCAGAGATTCCTCTGAAAGCTTGGATTTCTTGCCAGCACCTCGCGTCTCACAGAATTTTGTCCCTTCCTCCCTGAGGATGTCCACCACATGGTCGAGATCCAGGTGAACGTCAATTGTGGTTTCTAGTGCAGCAAATCGGTTTTCCAGTTTCAGCTGGAACGTTTCAGACCTGACCACGGATTGTAGCATATTGGGTCGGAGCGTGGACTTCATTCGACGAACACGTTCAAGTTTGCAGTCAATATCTAGAGAGCCTCGGACTAGTCGGTGATCACTGCCGGTTTTAAACCTAGTGATCACTGAGACATCCCTAAATATGCGCTTTTTGTCCGTCATAATGAAGCCGATCTCATTTTTGGTCATAGCGTCGGGGCTTTTCCGCGTCCACTTCTGCTGGGGATCTTTCTGGAAGAAAGAGTTCATCAGAAAAAGCCCCTCTTTTTCTAGGAAGTTGACGAGCATTTGCCCCCTATGATTTCTGCTTCCCAATCCGTGTGGTCCTACTACCGATTCGCCGCTTGTTTGTACTCCCAATTTTGCGTTGAGATCCCCCATGACAACGTTGAAGTGGGCCTTTTGGGTTGTGTGCAAGGCTTTGGAAATGTCCTCGTACATTTCCTCTACTTCATCGTCCGAGTGTGCCGAAGTCGGTGCGTATACTTGGATAACCTTGAGGTTATACCTCTCGGTGAGTTTAATCACAAGATACGCTACCCTTGTCGACACACTGGAGATTTCTAAAACGTTGTTGTCAGAGAGGATCTTGTGGACCAAGAACCCGACGCCGCCTTGGGATGGTTGTTCTCCCTCTCTGAAATACATAAGATGGCCTGATTCTAGGGTAACGGTGTCCTCCCCCTCTCTTCGGACTTCACATAACCCCAGAATATGCCATCTTATGTTTTTCAGCTCTTCCTCCAGAAGTGCCAAGTGTGTATCGAGCCGTAGCGTGCGTCCGTTAAATGTAGCCAGGGTCAGTCGGTTTTGGCGGCCTTCCGTCCCCCGGGGATTCTTAGCACCCCCTGCCCCGCCGTTACCGTAACCGCCGCCTTGGTCAGAAATAGCGGGGCGACGGGGAACTGGGGGCCGTTGTGTGGTTGTGTCTGCCATGAAGGGTTTGCCCAAATAATCACCACGCGCTGGGCAGTCGGGTTGGGTGATCGCAGGACGTAGTTTCTCGCACCGATGACGCTGCTGCCCGTCACCGGCCTGTGGTATTTAGTTACGTCGTTCTGAATGGATATCCCGCCATTTGTCGGTCGCCAGAGCCTCGTTCGCTGATCGGCAGGATGCATCACGTGCAAGAGAGGTTGGCTGGGAGCAATCATGTGGAATTTTGCTCCCTTAAATTCGATATATTAAACATCGATATTTTATCAGTAGATATTGTAACTTGCGACATGCAAATATGTAATCCTGCCAGCCAGCTTGCGTATATCACTGTTCCACTTAGCTGGAAGGCGTCCTACGCTTCGTTTACCGAGCCGTGCTCTCCACTCTAGAACACATCTATCCCAGCGGTTATCGGTTCTGCGACAGATGTGACCAGCCCACTGCCATTTTAGCTTGCTAATCCTTTGAGCTACGTCAATAACTTTAGTGCTCTGACGGATGTTCTGCTGCCTAATAAAAAAAATACCTTGAAAAATGTATTATTTTAAATAATTCCGCTATCCACGACACATTCTCCCCGAATGATTATTCTATTCGTCAACTGAAGCATGTCTTGACTTACTTCTACCGCATAAATTTCCCGACAGTAGTTTCAGAAACTTCGTGAAGCCTACAACAACATATAAATTACCATCGCTCCGTGCAACTTGCTGTAGAGACGAAATATTGAACGTGAAGAATCGTCAGTGATATATCACTGATAAAAAAAATTATAACTTATTTCGGTACATACTTAAGTACTTGTCCGAGACTTTAAATGCAACAAAATTATAATCTAGGCTGGTGGTAAGCGATGATGTGGTCGAAGGTTGTCTCGCTAGTCCTAGAATACTCTGACTCTCAAGGCCTGTGTGCTGCCGCTGGATGACCGTAAGGTTATGGCAGCCGATTTGCTCCTTGATGGTGGTAAGCTACTTTTTGGTAGCAAGTCAGGCGGAACATCAAATTAATATACTCCTGCCACCTGTGCAAAATTCTACTAAATTCTACTTACACGTCCTGTTATTTCACAATCCTAATCTCAATTACAATATGTACACGTATTTTAATTAAACGACAAGTCTTGCCTATTAAACTGGCTAAAGAAACATCTGAAGAAATTCGTGAAAAAATGTGTATAATGTGGTAGAAGCAACCATAGAGCGGGTTATCTAGATTCTAATCCAAATTACCACAACACTTCTTCCAAAAGTTTCAAAAGCGTGACACGAAGTTAAAAACACTTTTTCTCATAGTCAGCCAATTTACGACATACCAACCGCTTGCTAACCGCTGCCAGCCAGTTTGCGTATATCATCGCTTCACCTAGAGCATCCCACACTACGTTTTCCGAGCCGCGGTCTCTACTCTAGTCTTCACGTCTACCCCAACGATATCGGTTCGACGACTACATTCTCGTTTCAGTCTATTTAACCCGGACAGAGGTATATAGTTATAACGTTTTAACCGTTACTCAGTCTATCCAAGTGGCTGGCTACTGCTTATTCTGTTACCTGCGAATAAGATCATAAAAAAAGTTAAAACTCAAGATATTTATTTTCATTTCTGACGTCTTAACACTACAGTACTTTACAGTATGTACAAAATGTATGCACTCAAAATGTTCACGACAGAAACTGACACTATAATAACCACAGACCTCGGATTGTATAGAAGTAAATCCGAGGTATGTGACATAACCGTTAGAGTATGTGCAAAAAGATAACCGTCGTAGAAATTGAGGGCGCGCGTGTTCTAATGTATTGTGTTTGTTGCATTGACAACATTACTCTGTAATTGCCAATACGACTAATAAACTGGCCAAGTGCGAGTCGGACTCGCACACGTAGGGTTCCGATTGAACAAAATTTGCCAGATAAATTAAGTACCTACATAGTTTTAACATTATATAAATACCGTGTTAATACTAAACATGCTTATTTACTACAACGCCATCTAACAAATGTCTAACGAACTTCTAACACCCACTAAGTGAACGTTAACACAAAGGTCAGTGACCTTTTTGTTGGTAAACAATCGTTCATAGATGGTGCTATAGTAAAAACACGTTTTTTGTATGGGGACCCCATTTTATTTTTAGTTTTTAGTATTTGTTGTTATAGCGGCAACAGAAATACATCATCTGTTAAATTTCAACCGTCTAACTGTCACGGTTCTAAGATACAGCCTGGTGACAGACGGACAGACAGACAGATAGACAGACGGACAGCAGAGTCTCAGTAATAGGGTTCCGTTGGTACCCTTTGGGTTCGAAACCCTAAAAATGATTGATACCTTGGTACCTACTCTTATCATTATCGGGTGGTACTAGGTAGGTATATACCTTCCTTCTTTGCCTTTGAATGTTAGTTAATCGTTAAGCCACGACGGCTCTTTTTGCACAGACTCTTACTACTTAATCTGAACTCAGCCGAAATGTTTATGGATTTTCACCTCTCAGCAAGATTTTAAATCTAGCCGTCTCTGCTCAGTTTGATTTTGGAAAGTAAGTAATAGTATTTATAGTAATATATAATAGTACACAAATCCTAAACAATGTCCTTGCACAATTATTGATGTATAGCTTCCGCATAGTATGTGCTCTCCATCGTCTGTTAATCCATCGATTCGTCACAAGTTTGGCGTGTTGTCAAACACAAACAATATACTAATATTGGAACAACACAATATGGAGTACAACTATATCAAACAAAGTAGAACAATATCACTCGAGTTATAGTTTGGATTGGTTGTAAGAGGTGACTGTGTTGCTGTAAACAGGGGCTTGGCTTTAAAATTTCATCAACCGCAGCTGTTTGATCCTACACTAGGCATTGGCTTCTAAGAGAGATGCAGTTATCGTTGCCCACGTTGTTAACCTGAAAAAAAAAACCAAAACTCATCTCACTTAAACTTACAAAAGAAATTATTTTAGTTGCAGTTTTGGACAAACGATGTCGTCGTGTCGTGTCACGTCTATGATATCTTACCTAGTCATTTTGTCATCTAGTGGGATCATATGTTTTTTGACAGACAAACACTAGATCGCTATCTCAACTAAATTTTTAATGTAGATGCGTTTAAAGATGGATTCATGCTTGAACACTTTTCAAAATCAATTAGTTTCAAATAAGAAAACTACCCAAATATTTTTCAAAATATGAATACTTGCCAACAACATCACTTCTAGAAGATAAAACTCAACGACCGCTACCTCCGCTATCTCACCTAAATTTTAAATGAAGATGCGTTTAAAGATGGATTCATCTTGAAAATTTTTAAAAATCAATTAGTTTCAAACTAGAAAACTATACAAAAATTCTTCAAATTATGAATACTTGCCAACAACATCACTTCTAGAAGAAACAACTCAACGATATCTAGAAGTAGAACTATGGAAGTGAAGTTCGAACAAGTTGCGGAACTTAGTGTGGGTGTCTCATTCCAGCCTGCAAGCGTAACTTATAAATGTATTTGTATTGTGTATTGAGAGCTGATGCTTCTTACAATGTCAGTGGAGTAACGCGACTGTCGCATTTTATTACTTATTATTTGAAAAAAAGTTGCGGAACTTAGTGTAGGTTTGTAGGTTTGAGAGCCACGTCTACGTAAAGCAGTGGTTCCCAACCAATGGCCCACGGACCACCGGTGGTCTGCTAGAGCTAAAATATGGTCCGCTTAATAGTTCAAACTGACGAAACATTAATATGACATGAGCCCGTCAGTCAACCGTAAGTTTGTCTTGCTAGCTAGTGGAAGTGATTACAATAACTTGTTCATTATCAGCAAGCGTTTGACTACTCTATCTCACTTGATGTTAAATGACGATGGTAAATGCAGGCAAGCGTTTTGCATATCCCGTTACCTCATAGTTATAATAAAAAAAAAATAGATTGATACAGTTTATTTTTTTACGTTGTGGTCCCTGCCACTAGTAATTGACTTAAACTGGTTCCTAGCCACAAGAAGGTTGGGAACCACTGGCGTAAAGGATAGATGATTTAACGCACAGAACACGGATATAATGTTTAACGTCTAAACAAGAGGTCGCCAGTTCAAATCCCAGCATGGATGTTCGTCCACGGGTGGTAGAACCCTCAGGCTAGAACATTTGTCACCAAACATCTAATGTGTTCCGGAACTCATTTTTGAGAGCCATTTCCCATTCTGGCCTAGCGTGCTACCATCCTCGACCGCATCATCACTTACCAACAGGTGAGGTAGTGGTCAAACGCTAGCCTATATTAGGATATAAAAAAGGAGCATATTATATCGATGTTCTGCCTGATTTACTTACAAAAAGTAACTTACCACCATCATGGAGAAAACCTTACGCGCGGTGTTACGGCAGCATATAGCGTCAAAATATTCTAGGCCTAGCGTGTTCACCATCTTTGACCACATCATCGCTTACCACCAAGCTAAATAGTGATCAAAATGCTAGCCTACAAGATATAAACAAATAAAATATACGGTTTTCAAACAATCTTTCATACCGTTACGTTTAAAGTTATGTTACTGTATATCTCAATAGCTAGGCACTAAGTCAGTGTGTTTAGACATACATATCGTTCGACATAGTTGCACGCTAGCTAGCTGGTAGCTTTGTTACCGTATGCGTGTACATACACTGCTTTCATCGCCAGCACTTGCTATGACTATAAAGGGACGGCAACACCGCGGCGTCCTGCGATCTGCGGGCGCGATCGCAGTACTTTTCAATTGTTTTCTGATCGCGTTTGGTGGGAACCAGTCGGTACAAATACTACTGCCCTATCTGATCGCCGCTTAGATCGCGCACGTAGGACTCTGCGGTGTGTCCGTACCTTAAGAATATCTTTATAGTTTCTTTTTGAAAGAATAAATGATGTATTATAGCTAAGCCCCGCTGTTTAATAAGCGTTACCAAGACATTTACTAAATAAACTGGCCAAGTGCAAGTCGGACTCGCACTCGTAGGGTTCCGTACCACACTACAGTATCTTATAAGATCCAGCAAAAACATACCACTATTATTTTTCGCCAGCAAAAAATAATTATTATTAAACATTTAATTTCTTATAACGCCATCTAACGTCTAACAAAGGTATTAGGGATCGACATTTCAATATAACTCCATCTATGCGACGTTTACCTAACTAAGCGATCATAGATGGCGAAAAATACACTTTGTATGGGGACCCTCTATTATTATTAACTTTATTCTGTTTTTAGTATTTGTTGTTATAGCGGCAAAATAAATACATCATCTGTGAAAATTTCAACTGTCTAACTATCACGGTTCATGAGATACAGCCTGGTGAGAGACGGACAGACAGACAGACAGACAGACAGACGGACAGCGGAGTCTTAGTAATAGGGTCCCGTTTTACCCTTTGGGTACGGAACCCAAAAAACAAATACTAAACCCGACTGCGGATGATATTGTCCGTAGTTTTTTTTATTCCTTATTACGTATGATCACAATATTTTTTAGTGAAAATTAATATTTTTTAAATCACATTTTCAAGCCCTTTAATGTGATATCCCACTCAGTAGGATTTGAAGAAAAAAATCAATTTTTAACCCCACATTATGGCGGCCAAAATCCCGAATTTAGAATTTTTCAATTTTTTAAGATATTATTGACACTTGCACTGGTTTGGCGAATCTAACGACGTGTCACGCAGACGTCTTCACATCCCATGTCAAGCGATAGTCTTCTTAATCCTATAATAATATACTTACATATTTATTTCATAAATAATTTTATTTAACACTACAGTCACAGATTATATAATAGTTACTACTACTGTGACACAACGGTTATCGTTAGATACCCTCTATTTATTTTTTGCTAAGTTACCCTCCTCTTGGTAAAGGGCACCGCGCTATTCAAGGTGGCAATATCGCAATGGCTAAGGCGTCGGACTTGCGATAGAGAGGTCTCGAGTTCGATCGCCACCCATTGCACTATTGACGTGAACCGGCTCCAGACACAAGCATATTTAGCTTAGTTAAAAAGGTTAACAAGACTGTTAGTAATTTGCAACCTACATTGGCTTTAAAAAAAGCATTTAGTATCGCAATGTGTTTACTTCTTCCCAATACTCTTCACCTGCTCCTACCTTTTGTCCATTTACCCAGCTCCCCTCGTTACGATAATGGCGGGTGTTTGTAATGTCAGTCTGTATGTTTTTGTCGTCATTAGCCGACAGCCTAGCTGTACCTATGGTTCCATTTGTATCAAGACTGTATTTGTGTTTTGTGGAGTGGTGTGAGTGATAAACTGTTTAATATATACATAGTATTATTCTTTTTATAATGACACAATGGTATCTACGTAACTCGAGATGCAAGGCGTCCAAAATATATGCCTAGCCTAGTTTGGAGCCTACTGAAGACAAATTATGGTCTATAGGAAAGCACTATAAGTACTTACTTTAAAATGTGTATTTAAGTCTTATATAGCTGATTAAGCAAAGATATTATATAATAATAAATCACTAACAATTACAGGACGTATGGAATAAAATAAACTACGAACTATGATTATCTTTCAGCCAATAAAGCTTTCCAATACATATTTAATTAATATTGCCACCGTCAACGTGCCGGCTATTTTAGAGCCGAACGGTATTTCACGTGACGATGGCAAGAGACCTGACGGCATGATGTTGATTCCTTGGTGTCGTGGAAAGCCGCTAGTGTAGGATGCAACGTGCGCCGATACGTTAGCAGCATCCCACCTTAATAGTACCTCACGGGCTGCAGGAGCAGCCGCAGACGCGGCAGAGGCCCTCAAGCGGAAGAAATATTCAGACATTGGAGACAATTACGCATTTCTTCCGTTTGGGGTCGAGACCATGGGCTCGTGGAGTCAACAAGCACGCGGTTTTGTAAAGGAGTTGTCCAGACGCCTGATAGATGTCTCCCATGATCAAAGAGCTGGCGCGTACGTTGGCCAACGAATTAGTCTTGCCATTCAAAGAGGTAATGTCGCCAGCTTTTTGGGTACCCTACCAGCGGACAGCAACCTTAATTCAGTTTTTTATTTGTAGATTTTATATAGTCTGTATTATAGTATAAGGAGTAGTTTATATTAATATTGGATGTATGGTTTCATATCTACGCTTTATGGTAAGGTGGAATGGTTTTACATTGGCGATTTTTTTCCCCGAATCCTTCAGTTAAAAAATCAAATATTTCATAAATATTATGTTTCTTTGAAGTGTCACACACTCTATATTTTTGTAAATTGTTAAACACAATCCAAAATTTCATCGTACCGACGGGACTCGAACCCGCACCCCCCGGATAACACGTCCAGGTGCTCTGCCAATTAAGCCACGGTTCGATCCATCGATACGACGAAATTAGTGGATTGCATTTGTTAACCCAATTATGCATTGGTGGCGCCATCTATGACTACTTATTACGTAAGTTAATCATTCGGAAGAAATCATTACAGTTTTCAAATCCGACAAGAGATGTTGCACTGCGTAAATCAAATATTATGTTTCTTTGAAGTGTCACACACTTTATATTTTTGTAAATTGTTAAACACAATCCAAAATATTTCATAAATTCTTGATAAAAGGATATATTTTGGATAAGTGACAACTTGTGTGTTGACTTGAGTGAGTGTGACAACTTCTATCACAGGACGTTTGCATGTTTGCTGCCATATTAATAGATACCATCTGCATCAGGAAGAAGTTAAAACGGCTATAAGTTAAGTTAAATCGTGCTTGTTAAAAAGTGGAAGGCTGCAGTGACATAAGGGCGATAGAATCACATGAGTAAAGAAAAGCTTTACTCATGTAATAGAATGCCGAGCTTGTTACTAAAGCAACTAGTCTTCTAAATATTTTTAAAGCTTTTGTTAACTTTAATCATTAGCGATTTGAGCACATAAATACAAATATTAAAATACTGGACTTATCGCGCTTTAAACATAAATTTTATTAAGGCTTTTTACTTCAGACCTACAAGTGAATTATTGAACTCGACTGCGTGAAAAATGTTTTATTTTAAATCAGAATTCTAGAGCACTAGAATATTTTATACCGTAAGTGTATATATATTATATTCGGAACAGGCTTTTCAAGTTCCTTTCTTTGATAGCAAACACGGTATGGTTTGAACTAAACAGATTTAAATTGTGTAACATAATAAATTAAGATAGCTTATAAACTAAAACAACCGACTGCCATGCCGCGAGAGTCAGTTTCAATAGCAAGTGTGAGACGTTAATCGTCATATCTCTGGAGACACTTATCAGATCTCAATGAAATTACAACGGGACTACCTTGAAAATATAACCTTCTCATTGCAAAAAGAATTAGTGGAATTGGTTTACAATTGACGGAGTAATCGCGTAACATACAAACAAAAAATCGGTTGAAAATAGCCACCATTTTGTCTTTCCTTTACATTTATAAATAGCTTATAATACTTAGGAGATACCTTATATACCCAATAGCTTTCATTTAAAACCTCACTCAATAAAATTGGTCCATCTGTTTGGCTCCTAGGAGGTAACAAATAAAAATACCTACAACTTTACATACGCGCGAAACACATTACATTACATTTTGACAGTCAAGTAAAACCATGGCATTTAGTTCAATAACATTTAAGGTACGGACACACCGAGCGTCCTGCGTGCGCGGCGATCATATAGCGCAGTAGTATTTGTACCGACTGGTTCACACCAAACGCGATCAGAAAACAATAACTGAGATCAAAAATCAAAGTACTGAGATCGCGCCCGCAGATAGCAGGACGGCGCGGTGTGGCCGCGGTTTACCTTTAAGCTCTTTGTATGACCTCACCCTACTTTCACGTGCGTGAAAAAATTGAGAAATGGACCTACCATTTTGCTCTCCGGTACAGTTTTTGTTCTCTACAAGACGGATGGTTGGAAACCCAGAAAATATTATGATCTTTATAAAAATAAATCGGCCCTTAACTTTTAGTCTAGGGCTAGCGTTATTAAATCATACTTAGGATATAAATTACAGCTGACCTTAAGAAAAAGTTTTTTGTGGAAAATGTATTCAACGACGGGTGAAAGTCAAAAGGATGCAACCGACAGAATTTGAGATATTGACATTTTTACGTATGTAAAAATGTATTTTGAAGGATATTTGTTTTCTAAAATAAAGCGCATTAGATCACGAAATCGACAACGAATTGGACCACGCTTAGTGGAAAATCTATTTTACATAAGATCGTTTAAAAAACTTAAAACAACCGACTGCAATGCCGCGCTATTAATTTTCAGTACCAATTTTCAGGTGTTTATCTCCATATCTCTGGAGATACTCATCAGACCTCGATAAAATTACTTTGGTACCACATTGGGATATCTCCTTTCTAACAAAAAAAGAATAATCAAAATCGGTTCATAAACGACGAAGTTATCCGCGGACAAACATTTAAAAAAAAACATATATACGGTCCAATTGAGACACCTCCTCCTTTTTTTGAAGTCGATTAAAAATAATTATTGTTATGAGTAATTTATAATACAGCACGAAAATATGGCAGCATAATTAAAATTCTGAGTAACAACGGGTGAAAGGCTATTTGACTCAAGCGACATATTTGACACTTTACAGTAGAGCGATTTATAGTTTACAGTTTTGGAAATAATATCGTTTAAAAACTAAAAATAAAAAATTGAAGTCGGTACTTCAATGCCGCGCTATTTTAAGTACCAATTTTGAGATGTTTATCTCAATATCTCTGGAGATACTTATTATACCTCGATAAAATTACCATGGTACCACACTTGGGACATCTCCTTTCGAATAAAAAAAGAATAATCAAAATCGGTTCATAAACGACGAAGTTATCCGCGAACAAACATAAAAATATATATATATACGGTCGAATTGAGAAACCTCCGCCTTTGTTTGAAGTCGGTTAAAAATAGTTATTGTTATGAGTAATTTATAATACAGCACGAAAATATGGCAGCATAATTAAAATTCTGAGTAACAACGGGTGAAAGGCTATTTGACTCAAGCGACATATTTGACACTTTACAGTAGAGCGATTTATAGTTTACAGTTTTGGAAAAAAATATTAGAGATTTTTTACAGACAGGTGCACAGATAAAACAGATGTACACGTCAAACTTATAACACCCTTTCTTTTTGCGTAGAAAAGGAGCGAGGCAGTTATTAACCAAGTGACAAAAAAAGCGGACCAAGTTAAATATTTTGGTAAAATAATCCAGTGCGGAGTGACATTCAGCTCGCACCGTGCAACATCGAGTGGTTTGTACGTCAGATTCACACACTACCATTGTTACTAGAATTGCTGCTTTTGTTATACTGGGGGAGGGCGGGGGTATACTGTCAGCGAAATTAGAATTTTCCGGAAAGGTGGAAGCTCATTTCACGAGTTACAGGTACGAGGGAAAAACAATCGGGCAAAACAAGTTATATGTCGTAAAGACCACACATCTGTATATTCGCTCTCTTTAAAACAATTCCCATGATAGTACTTACAGAATAAGCTAAGAGAGCCAACGTCACGACGGAGGTTATAGTTTGTCAGTCAGTTTAGTGTCGTCAATAAGTCTAAGGATGTTTTGTGAAGGGAGTCAAATGGATGCAATAGATATTTTTGTGGACCACTCCAAAGATAGGAACAGTACTCCGTATATGGCTGAACCTTACAACAACTTTGGCAACCCTACATTAATAAGGGGAATTAAACATGTGTTTTAAGTGTGACGTTCGACGTCTAGATGAAAGCTCAATGGCTCAATACCTTTGTTTTTTTTTTTGTAAATTCAAAGCGTTATGTTTCTGTTATATCTATATTTTTTGTTGAATATGATCTATTTAATGTTATTTGACGTGTGTAAGTGCTAATTTTTAATTTGCCCATATACTGAATAAATGCTTTGACTTTGACTTTGACCTGCTCCTTATATATTAGAGTTTAACTCGGCGTGAAATACCGTTTCGTCCTATTCAGTACGTACATCGAGCTTTTAAGCAGCTTTTATTTAACAAGCCCAATGGCTCCCAAACTGCAGCTCTCTAGAAATACTAGAAATATCGACACCCAATATTCTATCTAATGGATTTTGACAAGGTGAGAGGGATATTCTGAAAATAGGAGCTCCAGGGAATAGTGACTTTTTGGCCGAAAAAACTGGCAGGTCTGGCTTTAAGAGTTAATTGTTTAGGTACTACATACATACGTTAAATCTCACATTTTTCCCGTTGGGGAAGGCAGAGAGTACTTCTTTCCACATGCTACAAATTATAAAGTCAACAATTTTTAACCCTCTTGTTGTAATTGTGTATAATAAAGTGTTTTATCTACCTATCGAAATAACTATCTATCTATTTGTATAAATAAATAGTATTTCAACCTATCTAAACTAAATTGTAAATTATTGTTCAACACAAGATACTAATATATTAGATCCAGTTTGAGCTTTGTCTACAATACAAAAACTGCGTGCAATATTATTATCGAACCTCCTTAGACAGGGCATAAAAGAACATTCATAAGCTTACAATTAAAAAATACGCTTTGCCGCCCTTGGGCGGAAAAGACCTATTTTGCGCGCACTTCTCGAGGAACAAACCATCGTTTTTCGAATAAATGGTATGAAAAATATATTATAAACTAGCTGTTACCCGCGGCTTCGCCCGCGTTATTGTGTCTTTATGACCTTTGAGGTCTAGATCAATAATCTCTTAGCCCAAGTCACCATAGATGACCCCAAAGTCGAACTTAATATCCTCTATTGTTAAAGTCATTAATCATTTTGGTTAGGTATACGAAGTTGTGCTGTTTAATTGTTTGACTCAACACAAAAGTTCCTGATACATTTCTTACAAAGAAATTATGGTAAATAGCTGCGGGAGCAAACATTTTTTATGACTTTTTATGACCCTGACAGTTTTATAACCTAACAATCAAGTCACTGTAGATGACTCTTAGGTCGAACTCGATATCGTCTATTGTTAAAGTCATTAATCATTACTTGGTAAACCTAGGCAAGGTTTACCAAGTTTTGCTGTTTAAGTATTTGAGTCAGTCTAATGTATGAGGCTGTTAAAACACGCTATTATATGCTATATAGCGTTATTACTGCGAAGCGAGCGCAAATTTTTTTTATGATCTTTTATGACCCTGACAGTTTTTATGACCTACTATGTCAACACCGATAACCCTAGGGTTTAATTTGATATCCACTTATTTTAAGGTAAATAATGATTATGATTATTGAAGGTTGAACTGTTTAAAATTATAAACTCGTTTTGATGCATGTAGCTATTTAAATACATAAAATGATAAAATATTACCTACAAAGAAGATAAAACAAATGCTTGCGCGAGCGTAGCTAGCGCTATCAATGCGCGAGCGAAGCGATGGTGAAAAATGTTTACGACTTTTTATGACCCTGACACTTTTTATGACCTCCTAACACCGATACCACAAAGGTTAAACTTGATATCCACTAATTTTAAGATTAATAATTATTATGATTATTGAAGGTTGTACTGTTTTGATCTTCGAGCATTTACCAATTGAGAAGTTAACGCAAGGCGTTCCCCTTTGCTGGCCATATAGCCATTTTTGGCCATATGAGCGTGCGTAACTACGCTGTATTTTTAATACTGTGTGCGTGTTTCAAGTTAGTGTGATTTGTGTGTGTGCAATGCGTGTTTACCTCGTCCCCCGTAAGTATCGGCAGAAAAAAATGTTTGCGGATTACAACGTTAACATCTCCATTGGTAAATGCTCGAAGGTTTTAATTTATTACTCGTTTTGATGCATGTGGTTATAAATATACAAAATTTACTGAAATATTACCAACAAAGAAGATAAAACAAATGCTTGCGCGAGCGCAGCGAGGGCTATTATTGCGCGAGCGAAGCGAGCGCGAAAATTTTTTACGACCTTTTATGACCCTGACAGCTTTTATGACCTATTAAGTCAACACCGATAACCCTAAGGTTAAACTTGATATCCACTTATTTTAAGGTTAATAATCTTTATCATTATTGAAGGTTGTACTGTTTTAATCTATGACTCGTTTTGATGCATGTGGCTATTAAAATACAAAGTTGCTGAAATGTTTTCTACAAAGAAGATATAACAAATGCTTGCGCGAGCATAGCGGGCGCTAACACAGCGCGAGCGCAGCGAGCGCGAAAAACGAGTTTATAAATTGAAACAGTGCAACCTTCAATAATCATTATGATTATTGAAGGTTGCACTGTTTCAATTTATAAACTCGTTTTGATGCATTTGGCTGGCTATTATTATAAAATACAAAAAATGTTGAAATATTACCTACAAAGTTAATAAAAGAAGTGCTAGCGCGAGCGCGAAATTTTTTTACAACTTTTTATGACCCAGACATTTGTTTTGACGTACTTAGTCAACATCGATGACCCTAAGGTTAAACTTGATACTTATTTTAAAGTTAATAATCATTATGATTATTGAAGGTTGTACTGTTTAATTTATGACTCGTTTTGATGCATGTGGCTATTAAAATACAAAACTTGCGGGAATGTTACCTGCAAAGTAGGTAAAATAAATGCTTGCGCGAGCGAAGCGAGCGCAAAAAATGTAGACGACCTTTTATGACCCTGACAGCTTTTATGACCTACTAAGTCATTACCGATAACCCTTAGGTTAAACTTGATATCCACTTATTTTAAGGTTAATAATCTTTATCGTTATTGAAGGCTGTACTGTTTTAATCTATTACTCGTTTTGATGCATGTGGCTATTAAAATAAATAAAAGTTGCTGAAATGTTTTCTACAAAGTAGATATAACAAATGCTTGCGCGAGCGGAGCGAGCGCCATTACTGCGCGAGCGAAGCGAGCGCGAAATATTTTTACTACTTTTTTGACCCTGACAGTTTTAATGACCTTCTATGTCAACACCGATAACACAAAGGTTAAACTTCATATCCATTTATTATAAGGTTAACAACAATAATGATTATTGAAGGTTGTACCGTTTTAATGTATGACTCGTTTTGATGCATGTGGTTATTAATATATAAAAGTTACTGAAATATTACCAACAAAGAAGACAAAACAAATGCTTGCGCGAGCGAAGCGAGCGCGAAATTTTATTTACGACTTTTTATGACCCTGACAGCTTTTATGACCTACTAAGTCAACACCGATAACCCTAAGGTTAAACTTGATATCCACTTATCTTAAGGTTAATAATTTTTATCATTATAGAAGGTTGTACTGTTTTAATCTATGACTCGTTTTGATGCATGTGGCTATTAAAATACAAAAAATGCTGAATCGTTTTCTACAAAGTAGATATAACAAATCTTGTGCGAGCAAAGCATGCGTTATCACTGCGCGAGCGAAGCGAGCGCGAAAATTTTTTACGACTTTTATGACCCAGACCGTTTTTATGACGTAATAAGTCAACACTGATGATACAAAGGTTAAACTTGATATCCAATTATTTTAATGTTATTAATCATTATGATTATTGAAGGTTGTACTGTTTCAATTTATAAACTCGTTTTGATGCATGTGGTTGGCTATTAAAAATTACAAAAATGTTGAAATATTACCTACAAAGTTACTAAAAGAAGTGCTAGCGTGAGTGCGAAAAATTTTTATAACTTTTTATGACCCAGAAAGTTGTTATGGCCTACTAAGTCAACATCGATGACCCTAAGGTTAAACTTGATACTTATTTTAAAGTTAATAATCATTATGATTATTATGGTTAATAATCTTTATCGTTATTGAAGGCTGTACTGTTTTAATCTATGACTCGTTTTGATGCATGTGGCTATTAAAATACAAAAAATGCTGAAATATTACCTACAAAGTAGACAAAACAAATGATTGCGCGAGGGCAGTGAGTGCTATCAATGCGCGAGCGAAGCGAGCGCGAAAAATTTTTACGGTTTTAATGACAGTTTTAGTTTTGATGACCTACTAAGTCAACACCTATGACCCTATGGTTAAATGTGGCTGTTAACACGAATGTTTCTGAAATACTTCCCACAAAGCAGATAAAACACGTTGGGCAAGCAAAGCTATCGCGTAAATTTTGATGGCTTATAATGATCCTGACAGTTTTATGGCCTTATTAGGACACATCTTAAGTTTAGTCATTATAGATGGACCTAAGGTCAAACTTTTATGATTATGCAAACTCTATGTAAAGTTAACAAAAAATAAAGGCACCCACACTTAATTGCCGAAAAAAGTATTCCTTGCCCTTTTATGCCCTATTATATACTATAGTATTATTCTTTGTACAACATTTCATCTGAATCGGTCAAGCCGTCTGGCCGAAAAGAGGCCACACATTCACAAAATTCCATAATAAAAATCTAGACACCCGAAATTGCCAACCAAAAAAAAGTATTCGTTATCCTTCCATGTCTTATTGACTATCTGTGTACAAAATTTCAGCTAAAAAGGTTAACCCGTTTGACCGAGAGTAGGCCACATATTTGCAAAACTGGGCACCTAGACTCGACAGCCGGAAAAAAGTATCCGATATCCTATTCTTTCCTATGAACTGTCTTTATACAACATTTCAGGCAAATCGGTCAAGCCGTTTATTCGATAAGAGATCTTATATTTACAAAATTCAATTTAATATATCTGGACCCCCTGACTCGACAGCCAGAAAAAAAGTATCCTATATCCTATTCTGCCCTATGACATGTATTCATACAACATTTCAGGCAAATCGGTCTAGCCGTTTATTCGAGAAGAAGTCTTATATTTACAAAATTCAGTTAAAAATATTTGGACCCCCTGACTCGACAGCCAGAAAAAAAGTGTCTTATATATGATTCTACCCTATGTACTGTCTATATACAATATTTCAGGCAAATCGGTCAAGCCATTTATTCGAGAAGAGGTTTTATATTTACAAAATTCAATATAAAATATCTGGACCCCCTGACTCGACAGCCAGAAAAAAAGTATACTTAATCCTATTCTGCTCTAAGACATGCATTCATACTAAATTTCAGGCAAATCGGTTAAGCCGTTTATTCGATAAGAGATCTTATATTTACAAAATTCAATTTAATATATCTGGACCCCCTGACTCGACAGCCAGAAAAAAAGTATCCTATATCCTATTCTGCCCTATGACATGTATTCATACAACATTTCAGGCAAATCGGTCTAGCCGTTTATTCGAGAAGAAGTCTTATATTTACAAAATTCAGTTAAAAATATTTGGACCCACTGACTCGAGAGCCAGAAAAAAAGTGACTTATATATTATTCTACCCTATGTACTGTCTATATACAATATTTCAGGCAAATCGGTCAAGCCGTTTATTCGAGAAGAGGTTTTATATTTACAAAATTCAATTTAAAATATCTGGACCCCCTGACTCGACAGCCAGAAAAAAAGTATCGTTAATCCTATTCTGCTCTAAGACATGCATTCATACTAAATTTCAGGCAAATCGGTTAAGCCGTTTATTTTAGAAGAAGTTTTATATTTACAAAATTCAATTAAAAATATTTGGACCCCCTGACTCGACAGCCAAAAAAAAAAGATCCTTTATCCTATCTACCCTATAAACTGTCTGTATACAACATTGCAGGCAAATTGGTCAAGCCGTTTATTCGAGAAAAGGTTTTATATTTACAAAATTCAATTTAAAATATCCGGACCCACTGACTCGACAGCCAAAAAAAAGTATCCTATATCCTATTCTGCCCTATGACATGTATTCATACAACATTTCAGGCAAATCGGTCTAGCCGTTTATTCGAGAAGAAGTCTTATATTTACAAAATTCAGTTAACAATATTTGGACCCCCTGACTCGACAGCAAAAAAAACAGGGTCCTATATCTTATTCTACCCTATGAACTGTCTATATACAACATGTCAGGCAAATCGGTCAAGTCGTTTATTCGAGAAGAGGTTTTATATTTACAAAATTCAATTTAAAATATCTGGACCCCCTGACTCGACAGCCAGAAAAACAGTATCCTTAATCCTATTCTGCTCTAAGACATGCATTCATACTAAATTTCAGGCAAATCGGTTAAGCCGTTTATTTTAGAAGAAGTCTTATATTTACAAAATTCAATTAAAAATATTTGGACCCCCTGACTCAACAGCCAAAAAAAAAAAGATTCTATATCCTGTCTACCCTGTGAACTGTCTGTATACAACATTGCAGGCAAATTGGTCAAGCCGTTTATTCGAGAAAAGGTTTTATATTTACAAAATTCAATTTAAAATATCCGGTCCCCCTGACTCGA
Organism: Cabera pusaria; assembly: GCA_954871355.1. Taxonomy (NCBI): domain Eukaryota; kingdom Metazoa; phylum Arthropoda; class Insecta; order Lepidoptera; family Geometridae; genus Cabera; species Cabera pusaria. The sequence continues at coordinate 954,295 of OX940911.1, forward strand.
CAGCCAAAAAAAAAGTATTCTATGTCCTATTCTGTCCTATGACATGTATTCATACAAAATTTCAGGCAAATCGGTCAAGCCATTATTCGAGAAGAAGTCTCATATTTACAAAATTCAATTAAAAATATCTGGACCCTCTGACTCGATAGCTAAAAAAAAAGTATCCTATATCCTATTCTTCCCTATGAGCTGTCTATATACAACATTGCAGGCAAATCGGTCAAGCCGTTTATTCGAGAAGAAGTTTTATATTTACAAAATTCAATTTAAAATATCTGGACCCCCTGACTCGACAGCCAGAAAAAAAGTTTCTCAAATCCTATTCTGCTCTAAGACATGTATTCATACAAAATTTCAGGCAAATTGGTTAAGCCGTTTATTTGAGAAGAAGTCTTATATTTACAAAATTCAATTAAAAATATATGGACCCCCTGACTCGACAGCAAAAAAAAAAGTATTTTATATCCTATTCTACCCTATGACATGTATTCATACAGAATTTCAGGCAAATCGGTCAAGCCATTTATTCGAGAAGAAGTCTCATATTTACAAAATTCAATTAAAAATATCTGGACCCCCTGACTCGATAGCCAAAAAAAAAGTATCCTATGTCCTATTCTGCCCTATGTACTATCTTTGTACAAAATTTCAGCCAAATCCGTCAAGCCGTTTGACCGTGAAGAAGTCCCAAACAAACAAACAAACAAACAAACAAACAAATAAACAAACTGACTTTCGCATTTATAATATTGGTGTTGATTTCCGCTAACAATCTATCACAACCCCACAAAGGTAGTTCCGCCGCGAATACCGTATTCATAGGATTTAGAGATATTGCGTTACAGATCTCTTGTTACAGTATCTACCCGAACTGAGGTTATTTTTTGTTCCACATTGTCTACGAAAGGGGATAATTTTTCTTCGGGAGAGAAATATTGCCAGGTAGTCGGGGGAGGGAATATATTTCGAATGAAATGTCATCAGAGGACAGAATCTTATGGATTTAGGATAAGATAAGGTGTATGAAGGCATGGCTAGTCTTTGGCGTTATAGGTTTTAGTCTGATCTGAAGAAAATCTAGGTCTAAGAATATGATGAGATTTGGACCCTAATAATATATCCAAGACATATGAGATGAATGTATATTATACATGTCATATCGATGCCAGGGGTTTTAAAGGATAAAGGGCAAAAATTGAAGAAGACAAGTGACTCCCTCTCCGGCTGGTGCAAAGGTTGGCTATTGCCATCCAACGCAAAACGCCGCCAGCGTTATGAGTACCTTTGCACCCTGTATAATTAGGGGTGGATTATTTTCATAGAAAAGGTTATTGACTTTGTTAATTAAGGTAATTTCTACATAAGTTTTAAATCATTAAATAATTGACATATTCATACCTGCGTGAAGGCCAAGAAGAAGGAAGTGTATAGCTTGGCATGGTAGACAGGAAGAGTGCAGGAGAATAGAACGTGTGATTTTAAGGTCGTATTTCGGTCACTGAATGAATACAAGCTTTAAAAAAAAGTTATATGTAATGTAGAATTAAAATTACTAATCATAACGATAGATAATACCCCAACTTCGACTGTCAATTCAGAATCAAAATCAGAAATCATTTATCGATGCTGTCTATAATATTCGTGTGCCTTTATGGAATATCAGACCTTATAGCTTTGCTCCATCATCAGGCCAGTTTGGTGGTACCATATTATTGCATTGTCAACAAAGATACGCAATTAATACCAAATACCTAGTAGTTGTATCGCATTGGTTGATTCCCTTGTGAAATCGCTAAATATGCGACATAAACGGTGATATCATTTGATCGCGTTAACTTACAAGTCAATTTTTTTCACATCTGAAAGATACAGTAGACCCGAGTATTTGATATAAGTTTCAACTTGAAACCTTCACGCGTTCTTGAGAAAAACGGTCTTGACAGACAGACAACAAAGTGATCCTATATAAGGGTTCCTTTTTTCCTTTTAAGGTACGGAACCCTAAAAAAACAAACGTTATTCATCAATGACCCAAACACGAATTTAGAACCTTAACTTCTTATGAAGTCAGACAAAAAGCCACACAAACCACTGACTAGACACTAGACAGTGTAATGTTTTAATTTAGTGATAATCGTGAACAACGATCACAATGGCCGGCCATCGTGGGTCACTTAATGTACCCAGCCAAGACCTAGACGCCCTTTGTATTGTTACTGATACCGTTGTTACCTGACCTGATGCGTGTTACAGTTACACAATGCATCTATAACACAATATGTTATTCTGTGTAATCCACTCTAAATGTCTATTGTAGATTAAGTAGATATCGATTGAACAGTGTTGTGATGCTTTGATCTCTGTTTAAGACTGGTCGAGCTTTGCGTTAAAAGGTCCTTAATTATATTCTGTTCATTTTTGCAAACCTTGTGCAAGATTTCAGGTAAATCAATTTAGCCGTTTAGTTGTGAGACTCGCAATAATCATGTTGGTGTCAGTTTTTTTTAATACTTTATAGGCTAGCGTTTGACCACTATCTCACCTGTTGGTAAGTGATGATGCGGTCGAAGATGGTAAGCACGCTAGGCCTAGAATGGGAACTGGCTCTCAAGGATGGCTGCCGGAACACATTACATGTTTAGTGACAGATTTTCTAACTTGAGGGTGGTATATGGCCAGGCGGACACTAGATAGTGTCCTACCACCATGCGGGGGTTGTTGGTTTCTTAACTATGTTTTCCTTCACCGGCGGGCCACTGTGAAAACCGCACATACATTTTTCGATAGAAAAATCCATTGGTGCACGGCGGTTTGAACTCGATACCACGGCATCAAAGCCGACCGTTCTCCCGATTACGCCACGGGCCCTCAAAAAGTCCGTAGATAAACAGCCTAGTACAATCGTTTTTACTATGATGAAAAAGAATATAACATATTCTGTTGCTAATTAGGATTAATTAGGATAAGTACTTACAGTAACAAATATATATATAGAAAATTTACATTAATATAAAAAATGTAAGGAAAATCGTGATTTATGCACTTAATTAAAACGATCGATCTTTATTAGAAAAATTGTGGCTATCCATTTTTTCACATTTACCACAAAAATAAGACTAAACGTTTGAAATAACATTAAAGTGCGTGTCAGCAAATACTCCTATTATCGCGCTGATCTGCCTGTCCAGCTACCGTCTGAAGTTGGAAAATCTGTCGCCAAACATTTGTGTTCTAGGCCTAGCGTGCTACAGGTGAGATAGTGGTCATACGCTAGCGTATAGGTAAGTACTATGTCATGGAAGCTGAAGTATAATTGTGTATTGTTCATAATATTCTCATTTGCTGAATGCGAGTGTGGACTGACTGTTGTGACGTCACTATTAATCTCTAGTATAGAGAAAATCAAATTCTAAGAAAGCGACCTATAAGCTTTTGTTTGTTTAACAATCTGCAAGTACGCCAACATCTAACCGTCAGACGGTTCACGTGGGCCGAATAAAAAATCTGAACTGAATAAAAAACTACGTTGATTCGATCCGAACGGGAACAAACTCGGTTTTGTGTCGAAACTTTTTTCATTTGCTGAGTTTTTTTTGTTATGGTTCATTCCTTGGCTCGGCTAGATTGGACGTGACGCTCTCACTCGACTTCGATGCGATAGAGTTATACATAGTTTCTTCAAACTATTACTTTAGTATTTTTATATAGCCTTGATTCGGAAATAGGTTGGGTTTAGGAATGTCGAAAACTATAAAAGTACTAGCGACTCGCCCCGGCTTCGCACGGGTAGAGCATTATATGGTAAAACCATTCACTTAGCAGTGTTGGCGACATTTACGTAGCAGTGTTGGCGACATTCACGTAGCAGTGTTGGCGACATTCACGTAGCAGTGTTGGCGACATTCACGTAGCAGTGTTGGCGACATTTTCCAAATTACGGGAGTGCAACTTAATAACACAGTTGTAATTTACGTAGTTTTGTATAACAACCGTCGCAGTGCAAGACAATCTATTTACGGTTCATGAAAGCCGTGCTAACTGCGCAGTATAATGCACGGTACGTACGAGCTAGTTCCGCTTACACTGAAAATGATGAGTATTAGTGATCGCACAGTCAATGCAGAAGGATTACTTCAGGAAACATAAGATTACTTAAGTTTTTAATAATGTTTTGATCGACACGTACTTAACCATGATTATACTTGTTTGTTTCAGTGCCAACAATCTTAGGCCATGAGGTGTTCACGCGGTCAATAAACTCTGACTTCGACTCAACAGGCCTTATTGAATTTTTATGAAATACAACGTCATAGATCGCTCTTAGCGATAAGACCGCCGATTGTATTACCATAGTATAGTTGTATTACTTTAAGTTGTATTTTTTTTTCTGGTGATCAATAAAGAGTTATTGTATTGTATTGTATTGTCATATATAGAATAAGCATCATACATCATATATAGAATTATGTTTTTTTTTTACTAGAAATGTGGGTTGCACATTATTGGTATTCGTATTAACCCCAACTAAGCTAAATATGCTTATGTCTGGAGTGGGTTCACGTCTATAGTGCAATGGGTGGGGATCGAACTCACGACATCTCCATTGCCAGGCCGACGCCTTAGCCATTGGGCTACTGCCGCTTTATTATTAATGTAGCACGGTAGTTAGACGAGGCCCTGAATATTAGACTTTATTACACATGGATACTAAATGTATATAAAACCTCAAACGTGGATAAAGCCTCATACTAAAACCAAATTAAATTATAATATAAAAACGTTTAAGACACAAGCTTTTTATAAAGACGTTAACATGTGTAATAAAGGGTACTAAAGACACATTAAAGAAAACAATACAACATCGCCCAAATTCAACTGGTAGGAATTATTTGCTAACGGAGGTCCAGTCCATCATCGGGTAAGCTCGGTGGTAACATATTATTATTGCTTTGTCACCAAAGTTACACATTTATACCAAATTTAAGTCCAACCAAACGTCCGAAAGTTGTTCTAACTTAGCTTAACGCAAAGCGGTGGGCAGTGACTGGAAAAGAAGAGCCGAAGATCGGGCTCAGTGGCGCATCTTGCGAGAGGCCTACGTCCAGCAGTGGACTGACACCGGCTGATGATGATGATGATGAATCCATTGGTATGACGCGATGACGAGTTCGGGCATAATATTCAGTACTAGCTAATTGGGTAGATGGATTAAGACGATTGCGCTTTGTAAATTGAACCAATAACGATTATCTAGGAACTCTTTTCATTAGCGAATTTTTCCTTTCTAGACGAGCACGATTACATCTAAGGCCTTAGCTGTCAGCTGTCTTAGCCTACTAAAATAATGGTCAAGTATTTGTCTAGCCTTATACCTGCAGGGGGGAGCCGATGGTGAGTGGCAACACCGTGTACACCAACAATCTATCTTGTGAGGGCTAAATGAGACCCTCTGACCCCAGATTCGCCATGACCGGCCGGTCGGTGGTGGGAATCGCAAGAGCTAAGACCTAAGCTCCAGGGTTGTTTTTTTTAAATATCTTATAGGCTAGCGTTTGACCACTATCTCGCCTGTTGGTAAGTGATGATGCGGTCGAAGATGGTAAGCACACTAGGCCTAGAATGGGAACTGGCTCTCAAGGATAGCTGTGGGTACACATTAGATGTTTGGTGACAGATTTTCTTACTTGAGGGTGGTAGCTGGCCAGGCGGACACTAGATAGTGTCCTACCACCATGCGGGGGTTGTTGGTTTCTTAACGATGTTTTCCTTCACTGGAGGCCCACTGTCAGAAGCGCACATAAATTATTGGATAGAAAAATCCATTAGTGCACGGCGGGGTTTGAACTCGGTGCCACGGCACCAAAGCCGACCGTTCTCACGATCACGCCACCGGGACCTCGGGTGGAAGTGTTAAAGGCATAAAGCCGCTAGTAACGTTTAGTCAAAGTGAAGCACACCTCTCGACACCCTAAGCTATCCACGCCAATGTTGCCCCTCGGCGCCAACATATCTTAATATTTTGAACAAAAGCATAATTGACGGGTGCCGTACCCATAGACCATAAATCAGACATAAAGCTTAGAACAATCACATGATAATTTGTACCATCTTTCCATAGTTCTTCATATCCTCCCTCGATTTATCGATTTATAATTAAGTAATATATTGTAAAGGGCCTCTTGACGTTGGCTGCGGCTCCGTCAATGCCTTCCAAAAGACCGGGCGTCTTACGACCCGAGATATTACATCGAATAAAAGAATAATAATAAAATACTTTAGACAAGTCCGTCTGTAAGTAACTGTGGCTCAACTTATTACAGTTAACGAAGTCACGCGCAACATGTGTGATGGAATATTGTATACGCCATCAAAATGTTACTTCTACTGCGTATGATTTATTTAGTAACCTCTCAGACTCTTGTATTCGCTGACTCGACTGACTGCTGACATTGTCCTTACAGACAAGCTCAATACTATTTTTGTCCGCTTCTCAGGTAACATCGGGCGATAGGAGTAAAGTTTTGCTCTGTTTCAAATATTCAATACAAATTCGAACTGACTTCCTAAAAGGAGGAGGTTCTCATTTCGTCAGTTTTTTTGTGATATATTTATAAACACAGGTGTTTTCGCATCCGCACATATTTTTTTAATATCGTATAGGCTAGCTTTGACCACTATCTTAACAGGTCATAAGCGATTATGTGATTGAAAATGATGAACGCGCTAGGCCTAGTATACTTTCACTCTGTAGGACTGTTTGCTGCTAGAACACCGTAGTTTACGGTGCCAGATTTTCGGTGGTGATAGATGCCGTGGCCACCTTCCAGCTTCATCATCAGACCCTGGATATCATTAAGGTGAAAAGTTTTCTTCATGACGAATCAATCAAGCCCAAACTCGGTAGGGTTATGTTTATTTATCACAAAGATGCAGTGGCCACCTTCCAGCTTCATCATCAGACCCTGGATATCATCTAGGCGTAAAGTTATCTTCAAGACAAATCAATCGAGCCCAAACTCGGTGGGGTTATGTTGTTTTATCACAGAGATGCCGTGGCCACCTTCCGTCTCCATCATCAGACCAGCTCCATTGTACCATATCATTGTATTGTCACCGAAGATACAAAAGTACACCAAATTTGAGTCCAATCGGACATCGGGAAGTGGGTCTAATTTAGCTTCCAAGATTCCACCCGAACATACATAGTGACATACATACATACATACGTACATACATTGCAAGTTAAATAAAAGCTTGTAAAAAGAGGCCACTAACGCTTGCTTTCCCCCCAAAAAAACCTTCCCAATACCCTGCGTGCACTCTATCGATCCAATCACATCTTTGTACCAGGTGCCAGTTATTGGACCGCGACACCTTCAAACCTGCACTTTATATTTTTCCCACAAGGAAGGGAGGAAGGGGGGGTGGCGGTAAGTGTAACGAGTCTATTGAAAGCTGTTGGACACACGCGCGGCCGCTAAGTACTTGCCAAGTTTATTTTTCCACGAGCGGTCTGATGAAAAGTGGTTTTGTGATACACACAGACTTTTAGATCAGTCAACAAATACCCTGTCATCAAAATAAATACATCTTCAAATAAATTTAAGACATAAATTTAATATAAAAATAAATCTAAAATATCAACTATGAGCATAGAAACATAGTTTATTAGGCCAGTATTTTCTAACTACACTCAAGTAGGTACTTATCCAATCTTAGCAAATTAAGCCGTTTGATTGGTCCACTCTGCACGATTTGACCAATCACATAGCTCCATCCGTAATAAGAGCGATGCTCGAAGATTGCTCTAGATCGTTGACCTTAGTTCGTCTAATTTTTCACCTGTGAATCTTACCGACTGCACCACAGTCCGACGGAGATATTTTCTCACGTCTAGACACCTTAATTAATACTTTTATTGGCTTCATGACGTCACTGCGACCTACTTATTTTAAAAAATATCTTTATTTCCTATTTAAGCTTCGATCCAGCGGCTAGTTGCATTTTTAATTGGTTGAGTTCTTTGGTGCATTTATTTTGAAAATACGGTTGCATTTAAATATTAATGGCATTTGAATTTTATTTATCTAAGTTATTTTTCTTATTAGTTTATAATTTTCTGGTTATGGTTGACGAATATGAAAATTGAATTGATTGGAGATGAATAAAATAACATAATTTCAGTAGAGCTTTTGCTAAGACGTGTACTGAAACATCTAAGACTAGTACCGAAAGTACTTTTTTACCATTGCCACTCGAAAAAGAGCACTTTATTCATCAACAGCAGTGAATAAAACGCTCTTTTACTCACTCGGTGAATAAAAACATTTTGAATTTGGAACAAGCACGAAATACGAATTATGGTCAAAAAATAAATAAATCTTGCTGAAAGTGGCTACTGGCTGGCTAAATGGAGGTAAATTATAGAAACTATATAATGAAATAAAAATAAATATACCGCCAATATATATTGGTTAAATTATTTTTTTGTTTTCATTATGGCTCCATACGATTACCAGATTCAAATTGTTCAAGTTTTTGTAAATTCAAGTCATAATGCTGAGTCAAAGTCACATTTCTGTGTTGTGAGTTCTGAGTCATGTTGAAGTCACAGTCTAGTCCAAGCCTTACTAAAGATGTGAACTTAACTGAAGATTTTCAGTGAGATTTTGGTGAGAACGCAAACAGCATGTTTTTTCAACATTGTGCTGTTTCCCTACACTCGCACACATTCACCGGCACTAATTGGTTAATTATTCCACATTGATTACACATTACTAATAAAATATGATTAACATAAATACTATAAGTAGGTACTACTATTTATTTTCTCGCAGTCAATGGTAAAAAGAAGATTACACGACTCATGAATAAAAAATTTAATCTCGGTCCTTGTATCCCTCGCTCCGCTCAGGATTCTAATCTAGAATCCTTCGCTGCTCTCGGGATCCAACTGATTCCCTCGAATTAAATTGCCTTTTTATTCACTTGTTGTATAATCTACTATTACCGAATATTCTCGTTCCATTATCACGTTTGCAAGATCAAAATGAGGCATTCATTGATTTATATCTCTACCACAAACCTGTATCCGTGATTTTTGAAATATTTCGCTCCTTATTTTACTTGGGTCTGTCTTCTTAAGATACTTATTATAACTTACATTATTTTTTTACTGGTATATATTCAAATCCAGTCTCAATTATTTTGGGGCAACTATACATGAACTAAACGGCAATTTAACATGAATAAAGACTGAAAAGTGCAAGTCAGACTCAAAAACGAGGGTTCCGTACTCGTAAGATATAGTAGTTTCGTTTATGACATTTAAGATGTACACCTGGCTGATAAAATGGTTTCATTGGTTTACTTTTGCACTATTAATACCAAATATTTTGTAACCAATATACCAATTTGCAGTTTGCATTTACGATATTTTCTTATAATAAATCTGTAAAATGTCAAAGTAATTGTGTTTTTAGATAATTATATAACAGGACACGCAAGATACTTTAACTCAATAAATAATAAATAAATAATAAATATTAAGTGATGATATTAGCTTACAACAGAGTGTAATGCAATGCACGCCACGTCAAACTCTGTCTTACCATCATTTTGTGAATTTCTGTACTGTGCATTAAAGGTACGACCACACCGCGGCGTCCTGCGACCTGAATTTCTATTGTTTTCTGATCGCCGTAGATCGCGTTTGGTATGAACCTGTCGGTACAAATACTACTGCGCTGTCTGTCGTACCTTAAAGTATTAAAAAATTACATGTTACGTTTCACACGCCCTAAAATTTTACTGAATACATTGAATAAATGAATGAATGATTTATTTTCCAAAATTATTTAAACAGATTTTACACTTAGCCATAATACATGGACAATATAATAACTATCGTTTAGGCACCCTGAAATTCCACACTAAGAAAATTTGTTCTTCAAACCGAAATCTGTAAATTTTTTTTTTTTAATTTTTTTTTTTTTTTTTTAAAGATTACTGGCAATGTGCGTCGCACATTAGTAGTATTCTTGTTAACCCCTCCAACTAAGCTAAATATGCTTGTGTCTGGAGTGGATTCACGTCAATAGTGCAATGGGTGGGGTGGGGACCGAACTCGCGACCTCTCGATCGCCAGTCCGACACCCTATCCATTGGGCTATTGCCGCGTAAATACACGAGAATGTTACGGCTGTATACCGTGTTACTTATAAATATGTCTAATTTTGAGCAATTGCTGAACTATTGATCAAGGAAAATTTCACTCATAAACAGTAATCAAAGTTAACCACCGCCGGGACCTTAAATAAATAGAGCTTATTATAGATAGGTAGTAACACGTTCCCATCTTTACTACTACAGAACCCTAAAAAGTAACAAAGCACTCGATTCAGTTCAGATAAGTCGATATAGACGTCAGCGACGTCACGTGAGCCAGTATTCATCTAAATAACGAGCGGCGACCAGATGTGCCCGCTGCATATTGTATGAATCTATTGCTTTGTATTGCTACATTGTGTGTCTCAAATCTGGATTGCTACGTTTAGGTTATTCGAATGAAGATTTAGGCTTAAGTCTCTGAATGCAATTGTTTCAGAGAAATTAATGTTAAATCCTAACTAATATTATAAATGCGAAAGTAACTCTGTGTGTCTGTCTGTGTCACTTTCACGCCAAAACCACTAAACCGATTTAAATGAAATTTAGTACACAGATAGTCTAGAGCCTGAGAACGGACATAGGCTACTTTTTAATGCGAAAAAAGGGTTTTAAGGGGTTGAAAGGGGGGATGAAAAGTTGTATAGAAGTATCGTCATTTTAGAAGCTAGAAGCTTGAAACTTATTGTTTAGGCTGTTGATTCGATATAAATTAATATGTCATTCAAAGTTTGTGAGGGGGAAGGGGGAGGGAGAAGGGGAAGGGGGAACGAGGGGAGGGGGGAGGGTGGAAGTGAGGGGAAGGGGAAAGGGGGAGAGGGATTGGAAGGGAGGTGGAGTGGGGGGAGGGGGAGGGGGGAAAGGGAAGGGGAGTGGGGGGAAGAGAGACGAGGAGAGGGAAGTGAGGGAAGGGGAGTGGGGGGAAGAGAGACGGGGAGGGGAGGGGGAAGTGGGGAAGAGAGAGGGTGGGGAGGTGAGGGGAAGTGGGAGGAAGGGGAGGGGGAGAGGGAAGTAAGGAGAAAGGGGGTGGAGGGAAGAGAGAGGGAGAGGGGAGGGGGATTTGCACGGCGTGGTACGGTGTGGTGTAGGTAGGATACGCATTTGTCTTATATATAAAATAATTAGCCTAAATATTTAAAAATACTACTCAAAGACACTATTCCACGGAGACTAAGTAGCGGAGCACAGCTAGTGAGTAATAAATAGTAAATGAGTAAAACGCTCATGAAATCCAACCCCTTATTGCACTGAAAAGGTTTTGCTTATAACATATTTTTTTTATTATTGTGCTTGATTTTTTTGTTATCTTATAGGCTAGCGTTTGACCACTATCTCGCCTGGTGGTATGCGACGATGTGGTCGAAGATGGTGAACACGCTAGGCCTAGAATGGTCTGACTCTCAAGGGCGGTGTGCTGCCGGAATACTAATAATGTAGTTTTTAGGGTTCCGAACCCAAAGGGTACCAACGGAACCCTATTACTGAGACTCCGCTGTCCGTCTGTCTGTCTGTCTGTCTGTCTGTCTGTCTGTCCGTCTGTCACCAGGCTGTATCTCCTGAACCGTGACAGTTAGACGGTTGAAATTTTCACAGATGATGTATTCTGTATTATTTCTGTTGCCGCTATAACAACAAATACTAAGAACAGAACAAAGTAAAATATTAAAGAGTTTATCAACTACAAATAACTTACTTGTGTGATAGCCTTTGAAATTAATTCACCTCGACGCAACCAGATGGCAGCACAGGAAAAATTAGCACGCGCAAGCGTTTCATTTGTTAAATTTATGGGCCTCGGTCGATTTGTTTACATATTAGAGAATAATTACATATAGTAGATAGTAGAACACAGAATTGATTAATATATCTAAAATTTAAGTACTACATGATTTTAGCTAGAATAAGTGGAAAGTTAGTTAGTCGTACGAACACTCGTTCTTCCAGATATTTAATAATATCAATTATTTGTGAGTTAACGGTGACTTAGTTGATTTGGTGTTAGAAGTTAGTTAAATATTCGTAAAATGGCGTTGGGAAGTTCGGAACCCTCCGTGTGCGGAACAAAAGTCAGACTTGCACTTGGCCAGTTTTATTTTTAACCAAAAAGAGCTGATAATATTTAAACGGCTGCACGGATTTTTATGAAACAAAGCTAAAAACACTCTCGACAAAGACATATATCAAACAAAACAAACTAAATCAAAATCGGTTCATCCGTTTGGGCGCTACGATGCCACAGACAGACACACAGATATACAGACACACAGATACACAAATACACACGTCAAACTTATAACACCCCTTCTTTTTGCGTCGGGGGTTAAAAAGATATACATTGGTCACTTGAAGATCCCCAAAATTTACTTTACCGTAAACTAGTGAAGACAAGGTACTCGTAAGTATTGCTGACTGATTTAATCTATACTAATATTATAAAGAGAGAACATTTGTATTTTTGTATGTTTGTAATGATTTGGCTCAAAAACTACTGAACCGATTTTAAAAACTCTTTCACTAATACATAGAATGGACTTTCGGAATGAAAATAGGCTATATATTATCCCGTTTAAATCAAAGGTACATTCGTGGAGACTTAATTTGCAACCTAAGTCGGCAAAATAACGGTCGAAAAAACACGTTTCTTACGAACGCTGCTTAATTGAAAATAGTGTAACGCCTGTTTTCCAGTTTTATTAATTTTTCTCACATTCCTTAAATCTATTAAATAAATAAGCCAATTGGTGTCATTCACTTTAAATATTAAATACCATAAATTACTAATAATAGGATAATTTCAAATGACGCCATACTATTTTATTTCCACGCCATCTATAGCATGTTTTCGGTACCCCGTTCAATAATAATGTTAGAATTTAACTAGAGATCGGTCGATGATCACCTACACAACAACGTAGTTACGCCACCTCACCGGAGAGGGCGCTAATACAACGTTATGTTCAGCGGCATCTCTCGGCAAATAACCGTCAGATAGGGTGCCAAGTATTTACCTAGAAAGGGAATTTATTATTATAAATTATCAACTTTAAATTAAACTTTTATTTAACTTAAGTATTGCAAGTGGAGATTATCGAATCTTTACCGATTACTAATCTCAAATCGTAACATTACCACATTTGGTCCACGAAACTTATTCATTTTACCTTATTTCGTACGTTAATTATCTGTCAATCACGACAATCTGTCCTTTTCCTCTTTTTTAGTTCAACCCAAAGCGAACCAAATCATTTCAACTCTCTTTACCCAATGTTGACTAAAATTCCTCGCATTCAAGAAAGTCCTCATCTACCTAAGTCCCGAAGTTTCACCCGAAAATAAAGTAAAACTGCACAAGGGTCACACTTTGGAATGTTCTAGAAGGTTGTCGTACCCGCGAGTATGCATTTTGACACCCCTCATCTAAGAAGTTATCGGGTTCTGTGTTTGTTATGGATACTCGCCAATAGATGGCTTCGATGAAAATTAGTGTAGTTCCGAATGATTAAATACTTCAAATCAAGTCCTCAAATTGATAATATCGATTATCAATTTGAGGACTTGATTTGAAGTATTTAATTAAATTTTTTTTAAAGATAATTTTGGAAGGTATCGACCTTCCAAAATTATCTTTTCTTTAATAAATTTGCCTACCAAGCCTTCTAAAACGGCGATCCCAATTCAATAATTATTATTTCATTTAAAGCATTTTTTTTAAACACTCCTCTACAAAAATATAAATGTAATGGCCAAATGAACTTCGATTTTATCGGCGGACGGGAGGTCAGTTCGATCCTATCGATGCTGAATTTGTAAACGAGGTCTCGTCACTGGGTGAGCGGCGAGTGGGATCTGTCAAAAAACCGGGGCGTCATTCTATTCTCTGCGTTCTCCGCGCAAGGCAGAAATAATATTTAAAAAAAAGGAAGACGACTAAACGCCGTACTAATTCAAAGTTTTAACAACCTAAACCCAGTAATTGTTTATTCGATCTCTTGCTTGTATCTCTGTTCTCAATAACGTTGCACGTATTACAAGACTTGTCAATCGTGGCTTGGCTTACTCCGTATCGTTATCAAACCCACGCGTAGAGACTCCATTGAGTGTTAATTATCTAAATCTAATGGTTAAATCGGGCTGCCATGCTTCAGGAAGCTTGATCTTGATTCCCCGAAGCGATATATATCTGTTCTCCCCGCTTTTTACAAAAGATTATCATGAAAATAGGTCAAACCTGTTGACCATGTAAATTACCACTTTTTAGCTTATGGAGGCATGCAGGAGCAGTATTTATAATTTATAAACGTTGTACAGCTCCCTGCGGTGGTGTTTCAAGTAAATTTTATTGATATTTCTCCATAGTTTTCAATAAAAGTAGCTCTTTTGATGGTTATGCATATCTTCACTTTTTATCACAAATCCACCCTACCCAGTACTGAAACTACTTCTAAAAGGATCAGGAAAGTCTACTCTTCCTTTCGATATACTAAAAAGCCTCCCTTTTTACCTCTTAAGGGAAGAATTATTCAATATTAAGTTTTAAAATTGTTCCCCGCTAACCTTTTTAAATACTTAAAAGATTACCATTATTGAATGAATTGTAATACCATTTGATCTTACAGCCAATCAAAATGGCCTTACAGGGTGTCCTGAAGCCCCGGAACCCTGGAGGGACGTGAACGTTGGGGACGGGCCCCGCCAAAAGCCACCGACTTAAGCTTGCATAACCGGCCGTGCTCTTCTCCCCCATCCACGCTGCCTACCAGAGCGTCCCGGCTCTCTCGTGTGGGTACTAGTACCCCACAGGTACCCAATAAAATCGTTTTTTTATTCTATTATATTTAATACTCTCCGATTGGCCCGAGGCCAACACTTAATCGCCCTCTCCATTCCAATTGGGACGTCGAGGCATAGCTACCACCTGTGGCTACCGCTTAAGGATCGGCTCGTCCGTTTCTCTGGAGCGTCCTCCAGCATTTAATGTTATGAGTAAGAGAATGGTACCGTAGGTTACTGTAGGTTACCGTAGGTTACTGTAGGTTACCGTAGGTTACCGTGTTAGATATTTTCCTAACTCGACTGGGCTGATCACTAACTTAGTCCATCGCATATCTAAACCTTCTACCATTGCATCTCGGAATGAGCCTCACTCGTTACCAATCTCTAAGTTTGTATAATTGAAATTCCTGTAACCAGTAAGCATCGTGTGCGACAACTAGTGTAAGCATTTTGCATGTAATCATAGCATTAGTCTTTTCATACCGGAGCAACCAGGTGTGGACCCGGATTACTATTATAGTGCTCGAGCCATGCTGGGATGGGGGGCCATCTATATTATATATTTATTAGAAATAAATTGTTATACTCGGTACAACACGCTTTGAAATAAATTGTTATATTGGTTACTAAGTTGTTTCATTCCGAGTCTAGATTTTGCGGACTACAGTTTAAGAACCCTTACCTCACACGTAGCTCCCTCTACCGGAGTTAACGCTACAATAGATAGAAGAATATTTTCTATGCAAGAGTTGTACAACTTAATAAGACCTACAAAAAAGTCCGGGACAGCATATGTCTATCTCTTAAGGTTGACTCACAGTAACCATTTTAATCTTAAAATGTTTGTTAAAAAATATTACATAACTTCCAAGGCTATTTTCAAGTATATAGTATTAATCCTTATCCAAATAATTACGTTAATTAGCTTGGCCACATATTATAGATTAAAATTGTCCTTTACAGTATATAAATCAAATGAAAACTCTAGAAGATATCACGATTTTCACATACACGCATCGCAAAATTAATAAAATATTTGCAGTGAAACCACAGATTAGGTCATAGTTACTACGAAAATATTATTATAAGCTTAGCGATGCGGTAGAACCCCACCGATCACAATCAATTTGAAGTCAATATAGCATAATAATATGATCTACTGTATTAATTAATATTCATCTATATATATACTATATATATATATATATATATATATATATATATATATATATATATATATAATAATATAATATTTTAAACCACCCCGACTGATCTATGTATAATCTTTTCATTAAAAGCATTCCAATGACTCTAAACACGACATTTAAAATCTGAGCTGTAAGTTGGTGAGGATTTGAGTATTCTGTAGATTCCAGGAGATGTCCCAGCATCAGGTCAATGCTTTCATGTTCTTACAATATCGTTGAAGAAGAAGATTTTCGAATTGATCAGACCTATGAAAGTTGATTTCATAGCGCAATCAACTTGAAAAAAGCTCATAGTTTTATAACGAATGAACGAATTTTCATTAATCAAAGCTAAAAAAACTCTCGATGAAGACATCTATCAAACAAAAAAAAACGATCAATAATAAAAACAAAATCGGTTCATCCAGTTAGGTGCTAAGATGCTACAGACAAACACACAGATAAACAAGTTAAACGTGTATTACCCCTACATTTTGCGTCGGGGAACGCCGTAAGGTTACGGCGGCAGATGTTCTCCTTGGTGGTAAGCTACTTTTTGGTTGATTTAATGATCCCACTACCACTGTACGAAAACTCATGATACATGAATGCCTATAAAACTTTCATTGGTAGGTATATAGCTAGGATTAGAACCAACGACCGGATCGGATCAGAATCAGGGTAACTATCCATTACGCCAAAAGGGCCGTCCAATATCACTACGTAAGAAAGTATAAAACAAAGTCCATCACTGCGTCTGTCTGTCTGTTAGCAATAATCTCAATAGCTACTGAACGGATTATCATGCGGTTTTCACCAATAGCCAGAGTGTTTATAAGGAAGGTTTAGGTGCATAATTCGTTAAGGTTTTGTGTAAATTGGATGAAATATGACGATGATTGTTAAATATGTTCATATTTTATATTCGATTCAACAAGCTGATGCAAATTTTGTAGGCATATATGTTCTACCCGAAGCCGGGGCGAGCTGCTAGTTGTAAATAAATGTCTATTTTATCCGAAGGTGGCAGACACCAGTAGAATAAGCCGGAGAGACAAGAATTTGACCATAATCTCAACCTTAAGTTGTCCAAAATGGAATCGTCACCTAAATAATTAAGACGTTATTGACACGAGGCGCTGTACAACCGATGTTACGGTCTAAAGTCTTGTATACTTATAACTGCGTCCGCAGTTTTTCCCGCATTACACCTTCCTATTGAATCACTCTATAATATATTGCAGAAATCTGCATTAAAATGCGTTGCGTAGTTTCATCATCATCATCATCAGAATCGTCGTCGTCATCATTATCATCATTATCATCATCATCATCATCGTCGTCGTCGTCGTCGTCGTCGTCATCATCATCATCATCATCATCATCATCATCATCGTCGTCGTCGTCGTCGTCGTCATCATCATCGTCGTCGTCGTCGTCGTCATCATCATCATCATCATCATAACAGTAAGTAATCATAACAGTAGTAAATTAAAAGTATTGACGAATCACGATAGTGAAAATGTAGATGAAACAAACAACATGCAGCTTTTTCTTAGATAAACATATCTATGTGATGCATCAAAATATTGCAGGATTATTAAATAAAGCAGATGCACTTACAGAGTGTATAGATGAATTGTCCGAAAAAAATGTAAATATTGATGTGCTATGTATCACTGAACATTTTATTATGTCGGGCTATGAACATTTATTGGTAATACCCAACTACGTACTAGTTTCTGTTTCTGTAGAAAAGATAGCAAAAGAGGAGGTTCCTGTATTTTGGTGAAATACGGTCTCCAATGGCGTGACCTGCCATTCATATCATCACGGTCTATTACAGGAGTAATTGAGTGTTGTGGAATAGAACTACTGGATCATAATATTATTATTGTTTGTGTGTACAGAATACCAAAACCTGCCAATTTGAACACATTTTATAATACACTAAAAGACATTCTACGACATAATATATGTAGTGCTAAGAAGCAAGTTGTTATAGCAGGTGATTTTAACATTGATATGTTAAAGGCAAACAAAATCTCTTCGGAATTCGAATGTTTGTTGATGAATTTTAATTTCAAACTAGCATTGAAACAGCCCACTAGAATTATAAGCAATACTTGTTTAGACAATTTTGCCCACAATTTTAAAAACAAATGTATAGCTGAAACCGTCGAGTTTGCACTGTCAGACCACACCGCGCAACTGATAAAGTGTCCCGTAAAAAGAACGTGTCTGCTTAAGTTCTGGCGGGTTCAAAGACGTGATTACTGCGCCAATAATATATCTAAATTTAAAGATTGTATGGATAAACTTAAATTTGCAGAAATTTATAACACAGATGATGCAAACTGTGCTTATAATAGCTTTATTGATATGTTTTTTACTTTTTTATAACTTGTGTTTTCCACTTAAAACTATTACATTAAAAGTGATTAAAAAACATAAGTGGATATCAAAAGGAGTCAAAATCTGTAGTAAAAAGAAACGACAATTGCTTTGGCAGTATAGAAAGAATAAAAACAGCACAAACAAAAGTCGCTTTACTATTTATTCAAGAACATTTAGAAAAATTATTAAATTAACGAAACGGGCTCAAAATAATAATACTATAAACATATCGACAAATAAAAGCAAAACAACTTGGAATATAATAAATAGTACTAAAGCAAACTATCCTAAAGAACATATCAAGAAAATAAAAGAATCAAATGTTACGATAAGTGACCCCCAAAATATTGCCGATGCATTCAACAATTTCTTTGTAGATAAAATTAAACCTCTTCAAAAAACTACTAACCCATTAATAGAACCGTTACACAACCGACAAAATAATTCAATTTTTCTAAATCCCTGCATTCCCTGATATTTATAAAATTATCAAATCCCTAAAATCTAGAAATAGCGTAGGTTATGATGGAATAGCTACAAAAGTGATTAAATCCGTAGCAGTACAAATATGTGGTCACATAAGCCACATTATTAATGTATGTATTAGCACAGGAGTCTATCCTAAAGCATTAAAAATATCCATTATCAAACCAATCCTTAAAAAGGCAGTCCTGAAAATCTATCCAATTATAGACCAATATCCCTCATACCAATACTATCGAAAATTTTCGAGAAGTATATATACAAAGAATTATACTCCTACATTGAAAACAAGAAAATACTATGTGATGAACAAAAAGGATTTAGGGAAAAAAAGACGATAAATATGGCGATTTATGACTTTTTATATACAGTGACCATAAATATGGACAAAACGAACCCAGTATGTGCGGTGTTTTGCGATATGACGCAAGCGTTTGACTATGTAGACCACAATATATTGATTAACAAACTTGAAGCTTATGGAATTAGAGGTACTGTACTGAATCTGTTAAAATCATATCTAACTGATAGGATTCAATACACAGATATTACAAAAATCAATATGCAATCGAATAAAGAACAATCGTATATATCATCAAAAAGATCACCCTTGTACAGAGTGCCACAAGGAAGCGTCCTAGGTCCTCTTTTATTTATTCTATACATAAATGACATGCCAAGAGCTATAAATCAACCCATGACTCTTTTTGCTGACGACAGTACAATCACTATTTTTATAGTATTGTATAGTGTTATAATAAAGACATGTATCAAAATGAGATTAATCAATCCCTGACATCTATAATATTATGGTTAGAGCAAAATAATTTAATAATCAATTTGGACAAAACGCAGATGATACATTTTAGACAACGGGATCAGAACCCAGCAAATATTACGGTTAAATATAAAGATAAAACTATTAATGAGATTGATGACGCAAAATTCCTTGGACTTATCATAGATCGAAAGTTGAATTGGAAGGCGCACATAGAAAATCTAAGCAAAAGACTAAGCACAGCTTTACATGCTCTGTACAAGTTAGCATCAGAAGTAAACACAGAAGTACTTTTGACCGCGTATCACAGCCTAGTAGCATCCCTCCTGCGGTACGGTATAATATTTTGGGGCAATTCTACCGAAAAAGACGTTATATTCAAAGTCCAAAAACGATGTCTCAGGGCAATGTTTCATTTGAAATCCATAGAGAGTTGTAAGCCATGGTTTAAGAATTTTTTCATATTGACAGTGCCTTCGCTATACATATTCGAAGTAGCTTTGTTTGTCAAATCGAATCCTAAACTATTTCCACGTATCTCTAAAAAAAGCTACCGCATTAGACGTGATGAAAACAAATTATGCTTACATGGGGGCAAAACCAGCCATATGAGAAAGAGTGTCATATGCATGGCACCTGCTATCTTCAACAAATTACCAAATGACCTAAAGACATTGAATGTCCACTTGTTCAAAAAGAAGCTGCGTTATCTGTTAAATGACAAATGTTATTATACTATCAACGAATTTTTGACCGATAAATTATAATCTATTTGTTAATACTGTTAGGACATTATATTTTTATTTTTTTACTTTTTAAGATTGAATTAATGTAATATATTGTAATAATTATTATTATACCTTACTTCCAATATAAATATGTATGATACAATTTGTACGCCTACGTGGCAAAAACATGTATGAACTCTAATTTCATTTACTAACTTGCATGCACTGACGTAGTGTATGCATACACATGTTTAAACAAATAAATTATCGTTATCTTTATCTTTATCATAATAGTCAGCTCATGTCCGCCCACTGCAGGGCATAAGCCTCCTCCCTCTTACGCCACTCATCCCTGTTCTGAGCTACTCTTGGCCAGGTCCTATCTGCGTACTTTTCGATGTCGTCGACCCACCTCTGTATTGGTCTGCCGCGGTCTGCCACTGTCTGTATTGTCTGTCTCTGTATTGCGTAGTTTAAAAGACCTAAAAGTACAAAGAGCGAGTTTGTTTTATACTATGTAATAAAGATACATTTCCTAAGCTTCCAATATGTATTTTACCTATCCAATCACGTTGCTTGTAATGTCCTAAAATTGGTATAAGGTGGACGTCGTCGGGCGGTAGTAATACCTACAGCTCACGCTTTAATAACTGGATATTAGGAAGCTTAGTCATATTACTAAAACGGGGGGTAGTAAGGAACAAGCTTAGTCTTGGTACTTGTTAGTATACTTTAGGCTTTTATTTTAAGTATTATGATTCTAGAAGTGTTTCCAAAATTTCAGCGTACTGACGGGACTCGAACCCCGTGGATAACATGTCCAGGTGCTCTCACCAATTAAGTCACAGTCCATATATACATACTATCGATATGACAAAATTGATGGATTGCATTTTTAACCCAATTATGCATTGGTGGCGCCATCTATGATAACTTTTTTCTAAGGTTATTGGAAGAAATCATTACAGTTTTCAAATCTGACAAGAGATGATCTGACTGCTTAAATCATTTTTTTTTAAATTTTATTAGGTTACAGGACAAGTACGACGCTCGCCTGGTGGTAAGCGATGACGTCTACCTATTACAGATACAGTGACAGTGGAGACATAAAGCTGTTTAGTCTCACATGCCCTGTAATTTCACTGGACACCTTGCCATTTCAACCGAAAAACATTCCTATTTCATGGCTGAAAATTAATTAGCAAATAGGTGGTACCTCACTAGGCGTCTTACAACTACTATTATTATGTTTCTTAAAGTGTTACACACTTAATATTTTTGTAAATTAATATACAAAACCCAAAATGTTCATGTACCGATGGGACTCGAACCCTCACCCCCCGGATAACATGTCCAGATGCTCTGACCAATTAAGCCACAGTCCGATTCTATCAATATGAAGAAATTAGTGAATTGCTTTTATTTGTATTTTAAGTGCATTAGTTTTGCTCTTGAATCGTTAGTTAATGAAAGAAACGAAATGTGCTCGCCTACCTAATTTAAGGTTTTATGTTTGAAACTTCACAACTAAGTATGTGTTTTGCAAAATATTGATAGTTTTTTTAGCAAACTTAAAACAAGTAAGTTCTGCTGTGTTGTGTGCATTGTCTCAAAAACTGTTTAACTGTTTCTAGAGTAGGGTATAACTGAGACCTAGTCAGTGCTATTATATAACTTATTGAGATTTGGTGAGTTATATCTCCAAAGATATGGAGAAACATGACAAAATTGACATGGAATGGATGGAATGGAAATGACTCGCACGGCAGATTTTTTAAATGAAATGAATAATTTAATTTAAAGACTTGTACTACATCTGAAGTAATAATTCACAACTTATGACAGACATAACTATAATATCGTTTAAAAACTAAAAAAGAACCGACTTCAATGCCGCGCTATTCATTTTCCGTACCAATTTTGAGGTGTTTATCTCAATATCTCTGGAGGTACTTATCAAACCTCGATAAAATTACCATGGTACTACACTTGGGATATCTCCTTACCACAAAAAAAAGAATAATCAAAATCGGTTCATAAAACAAAAAATTTATATATATGTACGGTCGAATTGAGAAACCTCCTCTTTTTTTGAAGTCGGTTAAAAAAACGCCACAATGTAATATGATGCATTCCTCTGATAATAACTATGTATCATGCGGTGCTGGGTGATATCAGTTTCAGTGTTCAGTTCAGTGTACATTTGATTTTAGTCCAATCCGATAGCAATAACAGGAAATTATAAAGTGAACGTTAGTTTTAGTTCTTATTTATCTCATATAGCTAAGTCTACAATCTTTAAATATAAGACAGACTGACGTTGCAGACTGTATGAGTGGGTATTGTCTAATAATAATATTTAAGATATTTAAGAAACTAAAACAACCGACTTCCATGCCCCGGGAGTCAGATTCAGTAGCAATTTTACTTCTCATAAAGGGGAGCTACCCTAAAAAAATATTTTTCACAATTTTATTTCAGCACTTTGTCGGCGTGATTTATATACCCCCACAAAATTACAGCTTTCTAGTATCAACGGTCTCTTAGCAAAACCTCGGACAGACAGACAGACAGACAGAGGGACAGTTTTGTCATGTCCGCATGACGAAACTATAAGGGTTTCTTGTCAGGACTACGGAACCCTAAAAACACACAGATGAATTGAGAATCTCCTTTTTGTAAGTCGGTTGAAAATAGGATAGTTTTAGGTAAAATTTGACGACTCAAGTTCAAGACCATAAAAGTGATTCCTAACATGTCCCATCACTAGACACGCTTGCATCCTCTAATCCCTACATAATGGACTCCGCGTCATGCGGCGCCATCGCGATCATAACTTGTCTGTCTAGTTTATAGCTCGTCCTAAATAAACAGTCCAATTTTGTGTATTCTGATTGGGAAATAAACTAAAACCTTATTTTTTAACCGACTTTACAAAAAAATATGAGGTTCTCAATTCGACTGTTTTTTTAGGGTTCCGAACCCAAAGGGTACCAACGGAACCCTATTACTGAGACTCCGCTGTCCGTCTGTCTGTCTGTCTGTCTGTCTGTCTGTCTGTCCGTCTGTCACCAGGCTGTATCTCATGAACCGTGATAGTTAGGCGATTGAAATTTTCAAAGATAATGTATTTCTGTTTCCGCTATAACAACAAATACTAAAAACAGATCAAAGTTAAGAATTAAGGGGGTTCCCCCATACAAAAAACGTGTTTTTACTATAGCGCCATCTATGTACGATTGTTTACCAGTGTTTCTCAATCTATTTCATGACGCGACGCGACCCCCTTAGTATGAAAACAAATCGACCTACTTGCACTGTTTATAATTTGTATTTTGTTATATTTCTAGCTTCTACCCGCGGTTTCGTTCGTGTGGCCTACAGGAAACAAATTACATATTTTCTTTTAAACCAAAAATTATAAGCACTCTCAGTCAAAACACCTACTTTACTCACTCTTTAATTAATATTTTCTTTAAAAGTATGTTTTCAAACTTTGTTTTTTTCCTTAACTGAGACTTCGCGACTCCCGTATAGAGGCTTTGCGACCCCCCAGGGGTTCGCGTGTGGCGCGACCCACACGTTGAAAAACACTGTTTTTTTGTGTTAACTAGAGATGCGCTGAACATTCGTTTGGTATTCGATATTCAGCGTATTGTCTTTTCCATTAATTGTAGTCTGCCAAATTATTCAGTTTTGTTGCCAAATATATTCGGTTCAAGCATTTCTATTTTCATGGCTCATGTAGCCAAAGTGTAGAACTAAAAGACAAAACTTCTTATATAAGATTTATGTTATATTATAAGTCAAAGAAAACATATTTACTTCTTAACCTATAGTTAGTAGGTATAGTCAACATTTATTTTAAGCCTTAAATCAACATTTAATTTAAATCTCGCAACAATATTTATTTTTAAACTTAAAATCAACATTTTTATAAACCTCAATTAAATCCATCCAAGTTCCTAATCTAACCAGCAGCGGCACGTAGCGCACATGCTAGAACTTGTTTACGCGGCAAAACAATGTAATGGTAAACCGAATAATTCAGCCGAATATCTGTTTCGGTAAAAGTTAAACCGAATAATATTCGGTATTCAGTAATTCGGTGAAACCACTATACGGCGCATCTCTAGTGTTAACGTTCACTTAGTTGGCGTTAGAAGTTCGTTAGACATTCGTTAGATGGCGTTGTAGTAAATAAGCATGTTTAGTATTGACACGGTATTTATATTATCGATGTACTTTGTACTTTATTTTTCCGGCAAATTTTGTTTAATCGGAACCCTACTTGTGCGGGTCCGACTCGCACTTGGCCAGTTTATTTATGTTTGTTACCTTAGAACTCCGTCAAGTCTGAACTGATCTGAATATTTTTTGTTTGAGAGATTATGCCTTCCGTTAGGTCCCATTCAAATTTTATCGAGATCTGACAATTATTTTCAGATAGGAGATAA
The DNA here is from genome assembly GCA_954871355.1 of Cabera pusaria. Taxonomy (NCBI): domain Eukaryota; kingdom Metazoa; phylum Arthropoda; class Insecta; order Lepidoptera; family Geometridae; genus Cabera; species Cabera pusaria. The sequence continues at coordinate 979,265 of OX940911.1, forward strand.
ATAAATTATTTTTCAAAAAAAATAAAACCGACTTCATAACCACAAACAGGCACTCAAAAGCGAAAATAAATTACTTAATATAATTATTATAAGCGCTACCCTATTTATCGCTTATCTATTTGAAGTCGGTGCCAGCCAAGTCTATTGGATAGTAGATAGATACTATGTATGTAGTAGTAGTAATACTACCTACATGTATCTACCTACTTACCTAGTAGAACTTCATAATTCTGAGTTATTTAATTATGTATGCAGTGTCACGGGACTGATATGGCCGCCATCTTCGCCAAACGTCATGTCATGTCATGCCTACCAACTGCACGAATTAATGCCACCGTCCCCCTTTTACCATCGTACTACCAGACGCACAGATATACGCCATCGATACATGGTTGATATTCCATTCTGTCGCACAAAGCGCTTTGCATCAACATTTATCATACGCACAGCAAAGGAATGGAATTCCCTGCCAAAATTTGTGTTTCCTGTGAAGTACAATCCGGGGGTCTTCAAATCGCGAGTGAACAGGTATCTTCTAGGCAAGCGTGCTACATCGTCGATCACATCTTCACATAACATCAGGTGAGATAGTGGTCAAACGCTTGCTTAACTTCAGTAAAAAAAAAAAAAATGTCAAAAAATATTAACTGACTTTGCACCTTAACAAGACTTTGCCCGGTAGAACATTCCTGTGAAGACAAATTAATTCTCCCCACCTTTGTTTCTATCTCGCTCACAGTTACCGTAAGAATATCTGTCAAAAACCAATATCAACGAGAAGAAAGATGTAAAACATTATTCAAGGTCATATTTTTTAGTCTTCAAAAGTATATGCAACAGCAACCTCCATTTTGTATAATCTTCTTGGGACTCTTCTTCTAAAACCAGTACATTCTTCTATGTTTGAGGTATTTATCTAAATATCTCTGGAGATACTAATCAGATCTCGATGAAATTAAAATTGGACCACCTCGAAAACGTACCCTACGGATTACAAAAAGAATCATTCGAATCCGTTCACAATTGACGGAGTATTCGCGTAATATACAAAAAAATAAAACATACAGACGAATTGAGAACCTCCTCCTTTTTTGTGAAGTCGGTTAAAAATACATGCAAATTTGCATACTTCGATGACATGATAATGGCTAGTGGATATTTTCACGGCATGTAAAGTCGGTTTTCAAACAAAAAAGATTTTTTTTAATCGGTTAAGATTTGAAGGAGTTCTGAGGTAACAAATATTTCAAAAAAATACAGTCGTATTGAGAACCCTCCTCCTTTTTCGTAAAGTTGGTTAAAAAAAGATTCCGATGAATAGAAAACATCTTCTTTTTTGTTAAAAAAAGTTTTAAAAAAGCTCGCCACTGAGCACGATCTTCGGCTAATCTCTACCAGATCTTGCCAACCAACTTAAAAATATCTTTGATCCATAAGATCCATCTAAGCGGATCTTAAGGTGGCATTCTGCAGGACGCGGTAGTTGGCAGACGGCACCGGCAGAAGGCAAGAGCATGTGCCGCGACGGCAGACGGCATTACTTTGCAGTATAAATTTGTATTAGACCGTTTTCGGCATTAGACTGCTACTGCCGCATGTCATGTCGTGAATTTTTTTGCACACATTTGCTGTCGGCTGTCTGCCGCTGCTGACTGCCGCCTGCCACTGCTGTCTGCCGCGTCTTGCGGAATCCTACTTTCACGTGACACTTACTAATCTGCAGTCTCTTAACCCGACGATTTTCGGTTCTTTAGCTAAAACAGACGTCTCACTCCCGAAATATTTCAGTTTACTATAAAGCGACAATGATATTTGAATCTGCGACTAGATACAATTTTTTTTTGATGACTTTGGTCGTTTTAGATATCTTGCAATAGACACAAAATTCAGCAGTAAGCTGGAACCTTTCTAAGACTTTCTTACAAAAACGAAATCTTAAATTATCCAACAGATGTTGACAATATTAACTAACTCCTTGATGTATTAACTTGTAGCGTAACTAGGTTTCAAACAAAATTAAGTTTCAACGCTGAAGTTCCGCCTAAGTTAGTCCCTAAGTGCGGTGAGAAGGTCAAAACCGCAGTTAGCAAGTTAACGGCCTCTAAAAGCCCGCCATCACCTATTTATCCGGCTATGTATCTAGAATTAACTAAAGAGAACATACGTCAATAAACTAACTTGTAAAGTGTAGAGTTGAAGTAGAGTCCGGCTAGAATGCAATTTTATCCGGAACTCGGGGTTAATGGGCGTTTTCACATTGAACGATAACTGTAACTGCACGATAACTGCATAATATCGTCGGACTGGTAGTTTGATACAATCACTTCTTAATGCTTTTACACTGTGTCTTCGACAGATAATATCAAACTACCAGTGCGCCAATATCGTGCAGTTATCGTGTGGTTACAGTTATCGTCCAATGTGAAAACGCCCAATGTTACCGACCTGCATCAGTTGAGTAAATCTAGTCTTGATTTTTACCCTGCACGTATTTTTTGCATGGTAAATACTTAATGCCAATAATTATTTGTTCCAGTTAAGGCACGAACACTCGAGATATGTTGCCAATCCATACATCGAGATATTATGTCTATGATTGGTGCCAGCCAGTTCAGAAGATAAATCGGGATAGTTACGTTATCTAAATAGAATGGAATAGGTAGATGTCCACCGCTGGCCACTCACTGTTGTCTTCCATTTTCCATAAGTAAGTATAGTGTAAGCACAATATAAGTACATTCAGGTGACATAGTTTGATATGTGTGAATTTGATATAGTAAAGGCTTTTGTGGATGATATACAAAAGAATAACTAAACAGTCTTAAGATATATGAATTTTCGCTGAATGAGACGATCTTAAATCCAGTAAAAGGGTAAAATCTCGAGAACGTTCATGTATGTTCAGGAATAACTCTGATCCGGCCAAAACGGGTACTCGTCATCTCTACCAAGTCTGTCAGTCTCAAGAGTGTGATAGCTCTGAACTCGGTTAACTTTATAATACAGTCTCTTAAAGTGCCCTAAGTTATTAACGCTCCCAGTGTCTCGAGTTCTCAACTATTCTTCTGGTAGTGCGAGCGTTCCTCTGTTTGCTCTTTCTGTATAATTAAATTGTCCCATACTAAATGAAATATTGATAGAATTGTTTGTTCTTGTTAAAAGCATGAATATATTACCGACAATAAAGTAAGAGACTTAAAATGTGAACTTGTAATATTGTTGTTTGAAAATAGCAATAGATATATATTTAAGTGATCGGTAATAAACATAACAAAAACTTCGACTGGTCAAGGTTACCATGTTACCGGTGATCAGAAGCTACGTCCTGCGATCGCCAACACGCCTGCCCAGCATGGCGATTAGGGCATATCCCTCCCATTTTGGGAGAGGCCTATGTCCAGCAGTGGACTGATTCAGGCTGATGATGATGATGATGATGACGGTGATCAGAAAACAATTGAAAAGTAGATGGCGCAGGCGCGATCTACTTTTCAATTGTTTTCTGATCGCCGTAGATCGCGTTAGGTTTGAACCAGTCGGTACAAATATTACTGTACTATCTGATCGAGCCCGCGCACGCGCCCGCCCGCAGATCACACCGGTTTGGCGGACCCTCAAGGTACAAAATACCACATTTGAAACTCATCAGACCAGTAGTAGTCTTATACCCTCATCAACTACAGACAGACAGACCCACGACAACTGCCCTAGTTGCGGCGAGCGTTAAATATGTCTGACCTTTGACAGCTGAAAATAATAATATCAGACTTCCAAAAAAACTACTACGACCTTGTTAATCTATCGATGGCATACAAAGACAAACATCAATTATTCAGCGTACTCCATAGTATACTCTTATCGTAGAAATCTCAACTTGCTACTCTAAAGCTTAAGCTCGTAGGTAAATCTTTATACCAAAATCTTAAACTTACAATTTCCAAAATCCGTGCCTCTACTTTGAATAATAGATGGCGCTGGCAAAGAATCGAGGTGAATATTTAACGCACCGTTTTGTGAAGCTAGCCCCTGAGGTTTTAAATTTTTAATTTTCTGGCAGATCATGAGCTTTTTGATGATTGTATGGGACTGTGAATAGGGATATTTTTCGTCTTTATGCCACATTATGTGGTGAATTAAAAAAACGCCTGTACTCAGTTATTCTAAAAATGTTGTCTTCTAGTTTGCTCGGGGCGATGGCAGCTTATTCCTTCAAATTCAACCGTTATTTGGAAATGTTTTTCGGTTTCGAGGGCAATAAGATTGTGATATGTGATAAAATTATAATGTCGTTAGATATTTTGCCTTATAGGGCACGTCAGCATCTATATGTCTCAAAATAACAAACAGATGTGATCACAGAATAGGTGCTACTCTGTTACGGTGATTCATGAAATTCTGGCAATACAGTCCACATCTTGTGTTCATAGTACCTATCTGTTAGAGTCAGACATCATTGGTTACCACAGGCAATCATTTGGCTTGCCTTGTTAACTTCTATCATAAAAAAAATTAAACAGCCACTTAATCCGGTTTCTGTTTTAGTCTCTCTCAAGAAATATGTTCAATTTAAAATCAGTTAAGTGCGAGTTAAACTCACGCACTATCACCTCACGATCTGGTACAAACTTAAAGAACAAATTAAACATTACCGTTCGATGCATGGTCATCGTTTTTCACCGACCGCTAATAAGAAGTGCGTAATAGATAATTAGCCCTTTTCAACCGACTTCCCAAAGAGAAGGAGGTTCTCAATTCGTCTGTATGTTTTTTTTTGTGTATGGTACGCGATTACTCCGTCAATTTTGAACCGATTTGTATGATTCTGTTTTAATCGGTAGGGCTTGTTTCCGAGGTGGTCCCATTGTAATTTCATCGAGATCTGATAAGTATCTCCAGAGATATGACGATAAACGTCTGAAACTTGCTACTGAAACTATCTCGCGGGGCATGGAAGTCAGTTGTTTTAGTTTTTAAACTATCTTAATTATTGTTATTAAACTACATATCTACAGTTTTCAGATTTTTCTTCATATGAGATGTAAGACTGCTTCTTGCTGCCAAATTTCAGGATTCTAGGTCAACAGGTAGTACCCTATAGTATTTGATTCCCTTGTGAAATCACAAAAAATGCAACGTATAAGATCATATCGCTTGATCGCGTTGAGTTAATTATAAAACCCATATTATTTCCTTTTGGGTACGGAACCCTTCCCATTCACATTGTTGTTCGTCTGTCCATATGTTTAGACACTTTTTTTAGGAATTTGTAAAGATATCAAGTTGACAGTTACAACAAATACTGGAGTCTACAATTACACTAGCTGTGAAGAAAACAAACTTGTAACTCAACGCGATCAAGCGATATGATCTTATACGTTGCATTTTTAAAACATTATATTAAAAAAGCTAATTCAGTTAAGTAATATTTTAGCCAAATTTTAAAACTATACAACATCGTCTATCTAACAAAGTTGACAAATTCCCGTCCCGTAACTAATCAGCTTAACAAAACAAGTATGTATCGACTGAGTCCCGATAGCTGACAGCACGACGGGACTTATTAAGTTACAATATCGTAGCTACGAGCTATCTAGGATATTTTACAAATAGACTTGCCATTTTCTAACATCCGGTAGGGACACATATTGCCAAGGAGAAAAATATCTTTTGTTACATGTTATGATTATGATTCTTGATCTCGAGTCCGTGTTATTACAATAGAGTCAAGTTTTTTCAAGCTAGTGGGTCACCCAGGGAAACGTGACTTGCTAATATTTGTATTGGCCAGTTCAGAAAATTTTAAGATGTATGTCTATATTGCCTCTTAAGGTACGGCCACACAGCGGCGTCCTGCGATCTCAGTACTTTTCAATTATTTTCTGATCGCGTTAAATACAAATACTACTGCCATAGAAAAGATAATAATTATGCTACTGCGCTATCTGATCGCCGCCTAGATCGCGCACGCAGGACGCTGCGGTTTGTCCGTACCTTTAGACCTTATCTTGAGCAAATTTCCAATAGTTGACGTTGTAAAAGAAACTAATAATCAATAATAACTAAGTACAAGCTTACAATAATCACAAAAAATACTTCATAAGTACATAGTTATATATGAATTTCAAGTTTTAGGCTTGTGAAAATAATATGATATTATGATTTTGTTAACCAACCTACATAGTTATTATTATAACATCACTGGATCCCACGCCGTAATGCGGTTACGAAGTCTCGTAGACGTACCTAACTACGTAGCAAGTGCTACGATATGCGGGTGTTCTTCGATATGTGGGTATTCTTGTCTAGTAGAATTTAATAAAGTTTGTACATGCATTGCTTGTCATGAAACTTAATTTAAATTGGCTTTATAAAAGTCATTATTATTATGATCCACATCAGTCCACTGCTAGACGTCCCTCCCATACGGGAGGTTGTACAACAGCAGAATATTTATTCAATTCTGTAACCTCTACCAATTCTTGCCACCAACATAATATCGTTTATTATGTTTGCCAGTGAGTGGACTAAATTTTGTTTATTGAAAGGTAACTTGAAAACATACACATAAAATTAGAAACCAAATATTTAATATGTATAACCTAATAATTTACAATATCGTTTAAAAACTAAAAAACAACCGACTTCAATGCCGTGCTATTCATTTTCAGTACCAATTTTGAGATGTTTATCTCAATATCTCTGGAGATACTTATCATACCTCGATAAAATTACCATGGTACCACACTTGGGATATCTCCTTTCGAACAAAAAAAGAATAATCGAAATCGGTTCATAAACGACGAAGTTATCCGCGAACAAACATAAAAAAAAATAAAATATATATATATATATATATATATATATATATATATATACGGTCGAATTGAGAAACCTCCTCCTTTTTTTGAAGTCGGTTAAAAAGTGAACCCTACATGCACAAAAACATCTTGTACACTTGAGCTGGTAAGCTGACCCCCACTATATGAAATGCATAGCTAGATAGCTAGGAAGAGGGAGAGATTTTGAGGGCCCGGTGGTGCAAGTAGAAGAATGGTCGGCTTTGATGCCAGAGGTACCGAGTTCAATCCCCGCCGTGCACCAATGGATTTTTCTATCGAAAAATGTATGTGTGCTTTTTACAATGGACTTCCGGTGAAGGAAAAACACAGTTGAGAAACCAAGAACCCCCGCATAGTGGTAGGACATTATCTAGTGTCTGCCTAGCCAGCTACCACCCTAGAAAATCTGTCGCCAAACATCTAATGTTTTTCGGCAGCTATCCTTGAGAGCAAGTTTCCATTCTAGGCCTAGCATGCTTACCATCTTCGACCGCAGCATCACTTACCAATAGATGAGATAGTGGTCAAACGCTAGCCCATAAGATATAAAAAAGAGAATATTATGAGCTATCTGCCAAAACCTTGAAGTTGCAAAAATACCTTAGTTATATTATCCTCCTCTTCGCAAAATAAGATTCACTCCAGACAATTTCTTCATAAAATCCCATTGAAACCCCGCACTCAAATACGACTCACATATAACAGGAACGTGACTGAAAGACGTCGTTTTAATATCTCGGTATGAGATTACGCGGACATATTAAACATACTATTGCTACTTCGAAAGCAATATTTCATGCTAACCTGCAAATATTTTAGGTTGAAGGATTTTTATATTCGACGATTGATAGAAACAAAAAAAATATATTTTGTATTATATTTTTAAGGACTTTTGAACAACATGTTCATGCCAGTCCCTTAGACGTCTTGTTTTAGGTTAAACAGAGTACCCAATAATTGCTCAGAAATCGTTTGTACACATTATAAGAGATTTATCTTTTGAACAGGTGTTGGAACACAATTATGTTTCGCGTAAATTTTTTCTACTTGAAGATAACTGTGGGAATGATATTTCTTCTGTCACAACTAATGTCATTTATCAATGAACCTAATTACATATATTTTGAAGTTGCGTTTGGCGTGAACGCTAAAAGATTTTTTTTTGATCCAGAAGGGCTGTTACCTTGAGACATCGTAATATTACGTCTAAACCTTATAATTAAGCTGAACACTGCCCGGCGAACAAAAATACATTTCTATAATTAATAACGAATTGCTGAAAAACCGGTCGGACTACCTGAAGTCTTACCACAGCTTTTGGAACCATTCACTTGTTCAACGCATAATATGTAAGAGAACTTACCCATTAAAACATACAGGTACTTTCAGATTAGGTGGGCAAAGAATCGTACCTATATCGTAAGCTATAAAAGCGAACTGTCCAAAGCTGTGAGCGTCAAGGCGGCGTCACATCTGACAGATATTTATCATGCTACGAAGCAGGAGCTGCACCGTTTGTACCTCACTGTATTTGGTGCTAGCTCCTCACACATTCTTTGAGAACTTTCTTAGAAAATGCACCTTGATAAACAATCTTATTCGTAATAGTGAATTTTATGTAATATGTGTCGTGTTTTTAATAAGAGAAACTGCTGATGGTACTAAACGATTAGCCAAAGGTTGAAATCACTGGCGTGTCATAGGAGAGTGCAGAACAGTCGGAAATTAGTTGATAATTATGATGATGATGATGATAAAGCTCTAAAATAATATATAATTATTTTACCTGATGTTAAGTGGCAGTGAGATGAGAAAACTAAATGTAAATAAGTGTTTCTCCACAGCTCTTGAGAGTCAGACTAATCTAGGCCTAGCGTGATCACCATATTCGATCACATCATCGCTTACCACCAGGTGAGATAGTGGTCAAACCCTAGCCTGTCACTGTTACTGACAATAGCTGTAGTCAATAAATAACCACTATCTAATACGGGATCTCACTGGTATTGAATTACAGTTTGTCGAGGCGCTATACAAATCAAATTTACTACAGCTAACTCGCAAAAACAATTTAGAATTAACTAGGTATATATATAAGGTATATAAATAACAAGACAATATTTCAAATCACAGTATCAATAAACTATATAAATGTTCTAAAATTGGCTCCCAACTCTTCCAAACTATACAATCTCTTGGGAAATACATCCTCGGTACAGACTGATAACATTATTGCTCGCAATAAGACCCCATAGTTTAGCTTTGGCTACTGTACTTCATTGGAACTTACTGCTGAAAATTTAAGATCATTTAAAAAACTAAAACCGACTTCAAACGTCGCGCTAGTCAAAGTAGCATGTCATCGAGGTATACAAATGCATCTTAATTACAAATGTTTATATATTAAAAACGGCTTGACCGCTTTCGTTAAAATTTAAATGGGACCACCTGGGAACCACCTTTGAAACAAAGAAAAGTATTTTCCAAATCGGTTCAGGCATCTTTGAGTATAATCGTGACATATAAAAAAAATCGAAAAATTGAGAACCTCCTCCTATTTTGTGAAGTCGGTTAAAAATTGACTTGTGTTTCCTCTACTTCCAGTTATTACCACCTAATATTAAAAATGTAAAAGTAGGTGTGCTTGTGTTGCTCAATCACGCTAAAATGGCTCTAAACTGGCTCACAGGTTGTATATGTTTTATCTGGGATTCTGGAATATAGCAAATTATTAAGGAATAGGAGATACATAAACATCGGCTGGCAGTAAAATAATATTTAATTTAACTACGGTAGGGATAACATGATGCTACATTGCCATCCTATTACAATGGACTCTATCAAGACACCACAGTTTATCACCTCATAATAATTAAAAATGTCATGAAAACTTTATTTTTCAACGAAACTTCAATAAGTGTGGCCCTCGTCAAATGATTCACAAACTAATGCATACAATGTGTGACAGTGTGACAGTGGGCAGTCATTTAGCAAAGGGACACGTCAGTTGTCGCGCGCACGCGTCACTCGATTAATGAGTTGTGTACCCTTCTTGGGGCCACACAAATAGAGACCTATTTATATTTTTTATTTCTTTGAGAAACATAGTATTCTAGGCCTCGCATGTTCACCATTTTCGACTACATAATCGCTCACCACAGGTGAGACGGTCAAACGATAGCCTATAAGATTAAAAAATATGTTTTTGTTTTCATTTGCCATGATTAAATGAACAAACGTTATAATAACGACAATTACAAACAGCCATACATACATCAATATACGCCTTTTTCCCGTTGGGGTAGGCGTCTTTCAACATGCTGCGTTCCTGACATACCTCTTTCGCTTCTCCACTTCCTTGAGCGTCGTCATACATGCTCGCAGGTTATAGGTACTTTTGGCCTTTCTTTAAAAAGTCTCCGATTTGGTACCGTATATTGTACATAGTGTGAACGCCTCAGGCTTGATCACTTATTCATCACTTGGGCGGAGCGGGTCCAATTAAATTGAGTCGACGAAACCTGCAATGTAGACAGCAAGTCTGACTATGACGACACGATGGACGTAGAACAATGGATGAACGGAGAATACCTCGAGCAATATTCTATTTCTGCTGTAGCATTATATGAAAGAAATGAGTCAATAGAAATTGACCTCAGAATCCCTCAGCCGCAAAATGTACTTGTGACGTATGTTGCATCGAAAGTTATCACACATGAATGGGACATACGAGTAAATTACAAAGACGAGCATTTGATGCGCTGGTCTGACTGCCATAATTTTCCCACAAACCCAGTGACCGGCCCTTGTCGAATAGATGATGATTAAAATGAATACCGGTTGATGGCATTCAAACTAGGCTTCTATGCACTGCCTAATACCGCTTCCTAAACGAGGTTCCAGGATCCACCTACCAGGCAAGACCTGGTACTGCGCATCTTTCGCACCGCAACCCTACCGGCGTGCTATCTGCCGACGTCAGCACCTAGCTTGCTGCCCTGCCTGACATCCTGAGAGACTACATCAACCAACAGCGTGAACCGCGGATTCAAAGGCCAGTAGTGGTTGTCTTCAGAGCAAAACGATAGAACAGTTACACGATCGTTTACCACGACCCATTTCTTATATCTACCTACATATATACTTAAGTTAATAAACTATTTGTCAACCCTGGAGGTAGATAGTAGCCGGCGTTACATTTGACGCCATACGTGGGGCCAATGAAAAGGTTCACTGTAAACGGTTACTTTGCTTTTCCTACCTACCCTAAGACCTACCCCTAAGAAGTCGTTGACCATAAAGCGCTAAGGAGCCAAGTTAAATAATCAGTAACACTTAACGGTTATTAAGTTAGTTCTCAAGTGCAGTTAGTTTAAATTTCTAAGACTTTTTAATTATACAATTACTGTTACTGTTTTAAAAATAATTAAAGGTGAAACGGGCGAGCGATCGAGCTCGTAGCCTATAAATGTTGTGATGCCAAATCCTATGGAAGTACTTTAGCTCGTCAAAGCAACACGAAGTTGGCAGGAGATAAGCAAAAAACCGCGAGGCATCACTTGGGCGGAGTGCGTCCAATTAAATCGAGTCGACGAAAGCTGCGATGAAGACAACACGTCTGACTACGATGACACGATGGACCTAGAAAAAAGGATGAACGGAAAGTACCTCGAGCAATCTTCTACCTCTGTTGTAACAATGGATAAAAGATCTGAGTCAACGGAAAGTGACCTCGGAATCCCTCAGCAGCAAAATAATTATACTTGTGATGTATGTTGCGTTGAAAGTAATCAAACATGCAAGGGACACAAGTTACAAAGATGAGCATTTGATGCGCTCTCCTGAATGCCATTATTTTCCTACAAACCCAGTGACCGGCCGTTGTAGTCAGATACTCTGCATCAGATGCATAATAGATAACGGCGCATGACCTTGTGGAGTCAGACAGCCGATTGTCTTGATACGGACTTAAATAACGATATTATATTTTCCCCGAGGGATGGGTACGCTGAAAATGTTGATGCACTCTATGTAATATTCGATAAGGTGCAACACGATCTTGTAAAAGCACACTCCTGAAATAGTACACATTATAACTTACGTAGGAAGAATATCGAATTCAATGTAGAAGACACCATTTATGGAAGCGAACGTTCTACTTGAGTGACAAGGACAAGAGGTTCTCGAAGACATTTTCTCCCAAATTTATCAAATGTCGCGTAATTGGAAAAAATCAAAACTTTTATATGAACTGGAGAATATGGCAGGTCACAACATTGGTATGTGACATATCAAAGATTTTAAACTAACCTAGCCTAGTTTTCTGTAGGTGGATTTTTCAATAAGAAAAATCCTATCCTAAAATGGAGGAGTATGTACCAGCTATCGCTATTATAATCGATGTCAAACTAGGCTTCTACGCACCGCCTCATACCGCTTCCTGATCGGAGTTCCAGGGTCCACCCACCAGGTAAGACCTGGTACTGCGCATCTTACGCGCCGCTGCCCTACCAACGTGATATCTGGCGACGTCAGCATCCAACTTGGTGCCCTGCCTGACATCCTGAAAGACTACATCAACCAACAGCGCGGACCGTGGATTCCAAGGCCAGTAGTTACTTGTAAATCTTGTAAGTAGAAAATAGCCAGCGTTACATTGGTGCTCAACGATGCTTTATTTTTCCCACCTAAGAAGTCGTTGACCATGAAGCGCTACGGAGTAACGTAAAATAATCAGGTACACTTGGTTATTTAGTTCAAAATGCAGTGTATTTCAATTTCTAAGACTTATTAATTGTATTTACTGTTTTAAAAATGATTACAGGTGAAACGGGCGAGCGGTTGAGCTTGAAGCCTTCAAATTTTGTGATGCCACATTCTATGGAAGTACTTTCGCCAGTCAAAGAAAAACGGAGTTGGCTCGAGACTCAGAGGCTCGAGATAAGGAAAAAGTCGCAAGACAATACTTAGGCGGAGCGCCTCCAATTAAGTTAAGCCGAAAAAACTGCGATAAAGACAGTACGTCTGACTACGATGACACGATGGACCTAGAATAAGGGATGAATGGAAAATACCTCGAGCTATCTTCTATCTCTGCTGTAGCAATGGATGAAAGATTTGAGTCAATGGAGAGTGACCTCAGAATCCTTCATGAAAATATACTTGTGAAGTATATGGCGTCGAAAGTAATCAAACTAAAAGGGACATAAGTTACTAAGATAAGCATTTGATGCGCTTTCCTGACTGCCATAATTTTCCCACAAACCCAGTGACCAGCCCTTGTGGTCATACCAGCTGTATCAGATGCATAATGGATAACGGCGCATGCATCTGTGGAGTCAGACAGCCCATTACCTTGATGCAGACCTAAATAACGAGATAATATTTGACCCAAGGGATGGGTACGCTGAAAATGTTGATGCGCTTCATAAAATATTCGATAAGGTGCGACTCGCTCTTGTAAAGGCACACTCCTGAAATAGTGCACATTATAACTTACGTAGAAAGAATGTCGAATTCAATGTAGTAGATACCATATGGAAGCGAACGTTCTACTTGAGTAACAAGGACAAGAGGTTCTCAAAGAAATTGGTTCCCAAATTTATCAGTTTAATAATCTTTGATATGTGACATATCAAAGATTTTAAGCTAACCTAGTTTTCTGCAGGTGGATTTTTTATAAGCAAAATCCTAACCAAAAAAAGGGGGCCATGTACTGACTGCCGCTATTACAAACGACGTCAAACTAGGCTTCTACGCACCACCTAATACCGCTTCCTGATTCCTGGTTCCAGGGTCCACCCTCCAGGCAAGACCTGGTACTGCGCATCTTACGCGCCGCTGCCCTACTGACGTGCTATCTGCCAACGTCAGCACCCAACTTGCTGCTCTGCCTGACATTCTGCGATGAGAGACTACATCAACCACCAGCGCGGACCGCTGATTCCAAGGCTATGTAGTGATTGTCTTCAAAGCAAAATGATAGAACGGTTACACGAACGATTTCCACGACCGATTTCTTCTATCTACCTAATTTTATACTTAAGTTAATAAACTACTTGTAAATCTTTTAGGTAAAAAATAGCCAGCGTTACATTGTTGCCCAACGTGGGGCCAATATAACGGTTAACGGTCAATGGATGCTTTGCTTTTCCTATCTAAGAAGTCGTTGACCGTGAAGCGCTACGGAGCAACGTAAGATAATCAGTAACACTTGGTTATTTAGTTAGTTCAAAGTGCAGTGTATTTAAATTTCTAAGACTTTTAAATTATATTTACTGTTTTAAAAATGATTATTGGTGAAACGGAAGAGCGGTCGAGCTTGCAGCCTTCAAATTTTGTGATGCCACATTCTATGGAAGTACTTTCGCCAGTCAAAGAAAAACGGAGTTGGCTCGAGATAAAAAAAAAGCCGCAAGAGATCACTTGGGATGAGCGCGTCCAATTAAGTTAAGCCGACGAAAACTGCGATTAAGACAGTACGTCTGACTACGATGACACGATAGACCTAGAATAAGGGATGAATGGAGAATACCTCGAGAGATCTTCTACCTCTGATGTAGCAATGGATGAAAGATCTGAGTCAATGGAAAGTTACCTCAAATTCCTCAGCAGCAAAATGTACTTGTGACGTATGTTACGTCGAAAGTAATCAAACATGCAAGGGACATAAGTTACAAAGATAAGCATTTGATGCGCTCTCCTGACTGTCATAATTTTCCCACAAACCCATTGACCGACCCTTGTTGTCATACACGCTGTATCAGATGCATATTGGATAACGGCGCATGCATCTGTGGAGTCAGACAGCCCATTACCTTAATGCAGACCTAAATAACGAGATAATATTTGACCCAAGGGATGGGTACGCTGAAAATGTTGATGCGCTTCACAAAATATACGATAAGGTGCGACTCGCTCTTGTAAAGGCACACTCCTGAAATAGTGCACAATATAATTTACGTAGAAAGAAAGTCGAATTCAATGTCGGAGACACCGTATCTTCGCCTTCTCATCGCGTACCGGTTGATGGCAGGCACGCTAGTCTTCTATGCACTGCCTAATACCGCTTCTTGGACGAAGTTCCAGGGTTCACATACCAGGCAAGACCTAGTACTGCGCATCTTACGCGCCGCCGCCCTACCGACGTGCTATTTAGCAACGCCAGCATCCAACTTGGTGCCCTGCCTAACATCCTGAAAGACTACATCAACCAACAGCGCGGACCGTGGATGCCAAGGTCAGTAGTGGTTGTCTTAAGAGCAAATAGAGCGGTTACACGAACGATTCTCATGGCCCATTTCTTCTATCTACCTACTTTTAAACTTATGGAAATAAAGTAGGTACTTGTAAACCTGAATATTTTTTTATTTACCTAGTGACTAAGTAGGTAGCTAAAAAATAACCAGCGTTACATTGGCGCCCATCGTGGGGACAATGTAACGCTGCACGATCAAAGACAAACTTTACGGTTACATAGTTAGATCTCAATTGTAGTGCATTTAAATTTCTAAGACTTTATAATTGTATCTGTTTTAAAAATTATTAATGGTGAAACGAGCGATCGATATATTTCACCGCTTGCAAATTTTATGGTGCCAAATCCTATGGAAGTACTTTCGCCAGTCAAAGAAAGACGAAGTTGGCGGGACATAAGGAAAAAGCTGCTAGTCATCACTTGGGCGGAGCACGTCCAATTAAATCGAGTCGACGAAAGCTGCGATGAAGACAGCACGTCTTACTAAGATGACACGATGGACTTAGAACAAGGAATGAACGGGAAATATCTTGAGCGATCTTTTACCTCAGCCGTAGCAATGGATGAAAGATCTGAGTCAATGGAAAGTGACCTCAGAATCCCGCAGCATAATATACTTGTGAAGTATGTTGCGTCGAAAGTAATCAAACTAAAAGGGACATAAGTTACAAAGATGAGCATTTGCTGCGCTGTCCTGACTGCCATAATTTTCCCACAAACTCATCACAGCCATTGTGGTCATACAAGCTGTATCTGATGCATAATGGATAACGGCGCATGCCCTTGTGGAGTGAGACAGCTCATTATTTTGATGCAGACTTAAATAACGAGATTATATTTGCCGCAAGAGATGAGTACGCTGCAAATGTTGTTGCGCTTCATAAAATATTCAATAAGGCAACTCGCTCTTGTAAAAGCACACTACTGAAATAGTACACATTATAACTTACGTAGGAAGAGTGTCGAATTCAATGTAGGAGACACCATATGGAAGCGGATTAGAAGTTAGAGGGGGGGAGGGAGGGGGAGTCACACACATTTTACCACTTTAGACGCGCCTATATAAAAAATGATTTTTGGATTCTCTATGTCATTTTTACAGACCTATCCATAGACACCTCATACGTAAAGGTTTGAAGAAAAAAAAATTTGTTCCATTTTCATGTATGGGATACACTTAAACTTCTATATTATTTATTTTTGTATAAAAATCGGAATGCGGTTTACAGTATACATCTACCTACCGCTTCCTGGTCGGAGTTCTAGGGTCCACCCACCAGGCAAAACCTGGTACTGCGCATCTTACGCGCCGCTGCCCTACTGACGTGCTATCTGCCGACGTCAGCACCCAACTTGCTGCCCTGCCTGACATTCTGAGATGAGAGACTACATCAACCACCAGCGCGGACCGCGGATTCCAAGGCCATGTAGTGGTTGTCTTCAAAGCAAGATGATAGAACGGTTACACGAACGTTTTCCACGACCGATTTCTTCTATCCACCTACTTTTATACGTATGTTAATAACCTACTTGTAAATCTTGTAAGTAGAAAATAGCGAGCGTTACATTGGTGCTCAACGTTGCTTTGTTTTTCCCACCTAAGAAGTCGTTGACCATGAAGCGCTACGGAGCAACGTAAGATAATCAGGTACACTTGGTTATTTAGTTAGTTCAAAGTGCAGTGTATTTAAATTTCTAAGACTTATTAATTGTATGTACTGTTTTAAAAATGATTACAGGTGAAACGAGCGAGCGGTCGAGCTTGAAGCCTTTAAATTTTGTGATGCCACATTCTATGGAAGTACTTTTGTTACTCTGAGGCTCGAGATAAGGAAAAAGCCGCAAGACATCACTTGGGCGGAGCACTTCCAATTAAGTTAAGCCGACAAAAACTGCGATAAAGACAGTACGTCTGACTACGATGACACGATGGACCTAGAATAAGGGATGAATGGAGAATACCTCGAGAGATCTTCTACCTCTGATGTAGCAATGGATGAAAGATCTGAGTCAATGGAAAGTGACCTCAGAACCCCTCAGCCGCAAAATGTACTTGTGACGTATGTTACGTCAAAAGTAATCAAACATGGAAGGGACATTAGTTACAAATATGAGCATTGTAGGCGCTGGTCAGACTGCCATCATTCTCCCACAAATCCAATGACCAGCCCTTGTGGTCATACATGCTGCATCAGATGCATAATGGATAACGGCGCATGACCTTGTGGCGTCAGGCAGTCCATTACTGTGATAATTACTTGACTCACTGACTTGACTAATACTTGACTTAAATAACGAGATTATATTTACCCCAAGAGATGATTACGCTGGAAATGTTGGTGCGCTTCATAAAATATTCGACAAGATGCAACCCCCCGTATGTACCGGCTGCCGCTATTACAAGTTACGTCAAACTTGGCTTCTACGCACCGCATAATACCGCTTCCTGATCGGGGTTCCAGTGTCCACCAACCAGGCAAGACCTGGTCCTGCGCATCTTACGCGCCGCCGCCCTACTGACTACCCTACCGACGTCAGCACCCAACTTGCTGCCCTGCCTGACATCCTGCGAGACTACATCAACCACCAACGCGGATCGCGGATTTCAAGGCCAGTAGTGGTTGTCTTCAGAGCAAAACGATAGAACGATTCCCACGACCCATTTCTTCTATCTACCTACTTTTACACTTATGTAAATAAACAACTTTTAACGTGACTTTTTTTTAAATTTAACTAGTGACTAAGTAAGAAGGTAGAATGTAGCCAGCGTTACTTTGGCGCCCAACGTGGGGCAGATCTAATGCTTCACAGTCAACGGTTGCTTGGCTTTTCCTACCTAAGAAGTCGTTGACCGTGAAGCGCTCTGGAGCAACGTTTGGTAATCAGTAACACTTTACGGGTATTTGGTTAGTTCTCAAGTGCAGTGTATTAAAATTTCTAAGACGTTATTATTGTATTAACAGTTTTAAAAAAATATAAACGTGGATACGGGCAAGCGATGGAGCTCGACACTGAAGTTTGTGGCGCCTCATCCTATGGAAGTACTTTAGCCAGTCAAAGAAAGATAAGGAAAAAGCCGCGAGGCATCACTTGGGCGGAGCGCGTCTAATTAAATCGAGTTGACGAAAGCTGCGATGAAGACAGCACGTCTCACTACGCTGATACAATGGACCTAGAACAAGGGATGAACAGAGAATATCTCCAGCGATCTTCTACCTCTGCTGTCCGGACCGCAGCAATGGTTGTCTTCAAAGCAAAACGATAGAACGGTTCCACGAACGATTTCCACGACCCATTTCTTCTATTTACCTACTTTTATACTAAAATACTTTTCTCGGGGGAGCCTTACCCCTAGAGAGCGCGTTCCCAGGCGGCGGATAGGGGGATGCTCGCTAGGTATCCCCTTGGGATACCTGGAGGGTAGGAGGGAAATAAAATACCTCCCGCGGACCAAACAGGCCGGAGAAGGTAACTCCGTTATAAAAACCCCTCGTCGCAGGCTAGTCCCACATATTCGGAGCTCAGGCCGCGGACTAAACAGGCCGGACAAGGTAACTCCGTTATAAAAACCCCTCGTCGCAGGCTACTTCGACATGTTCGGACCTCAGGCTGTGGCGAGTGCTGCGTGTTGGGCTGGAGCGCGCAGAAGTGCGGTAGCGGAAGAGCCTTACGGGGCCAACGTTGGCGTTACGGCTCTCCAGGATGGTCACAGTCTTGGCGTCAGATGGCAACCGGCCGTAAAACTACTCCATTTTTATAATAACAATCATGAGGCACACCAGAAAAGCAAATAGTGATAGTGTTAGGGCGGTCCCCTTAAGCGACGGTACGATGACAAAACGAAATGCGAATGATAGAGCGTCCCCTGTAAGCGACGGTCATGACCTAAAGTTACAAAAAGTAGTACATAAGCTCTGAATGGGTACCTGGAATGTTCGTACGATGACAAAAAGAAGCGCCGAAATCAGCGAGGTGCTGGAGCGACGCTGCATATCTTTATGCTGCGTGCAGGAGACAAAATGGAAGGGCGCCAAATCACTACAGATTGGAAGGGGATATAAACTACTGTACAACGGCACTAATAACAAGACGAACGGAGTTGGTTTGATCGTCGATAAACATCTTACGGATAGAATAGTGGAGGTCAACAGAGTGAGTGACCGTATCATATCCATCAAACTCGCCATGGAGGGCCAACATTGCATTAACATGATATCTGTATATGCCCAGCAAACAAATTGCCCAGCAGTGGACAACAGAAGTTTTGGAAAGAATTTCATAACTTTATGGCTCTACTACCTATAAACGAGACCAAATTTGTGGATGATGATTTGAACGGACACGTCGGCAAAGATAAACATCAGTTCAGCAACGCCCACGGAGGGTTTGGGTACGGCACAATTAATGATGATGGAGAAACTATCTTGGAGTTCGCAGACAGCCACAATCTCTCAATAGTAAACACATGCTTTCAAAAAAAAGACAAACATTTGATAACCTTTAAAAGTGGACCCAACAAAACGCAAATTGATTTTATCTTAATAAATAAAAGCAAGTTATATATATACATAGATTACTGTTAGCTGTATTTCTACTCAAAACGTAAAAACAAAATGACATCGGAGAAACTTAAATGGGATTTACTTAAAGGCCAAAACGAGGCTTCTTTCAGTTCTACCATATCGAATTACCTTTACGAAACCCGCGATGTATCGAAAGATGCTACGAATACATGGAGGCATTTTGAAGAGTACTGTGTCGCTAAAGCTAAGATTCTATTAGGAGTAAGTAAAGGACCGCTAAACAATGATAAAGATGCTCTTTGGTGGAACAATTGCGTACAGGAAAATGTAGCAGAAAAGAAGAACAAATTTAGAGTATGGCAAGCAAATGATACAGAAACTAGTCGAAACTATACAGAAGCTAAGAAAGCCGCTAGACGAGCCGTAGCAATAGAAAAAGAAAAATCTGAGCTAGAGTTTTACCAAAAATTAGAATCAGGAAGTGATTATGAAATTTCTATAAAATCTTTTTCAAAATAAATAAAACCGACTTCATTACCACAAACAGGCACTCAAAAGCGAAAAATAAATTACTTAATATAATTATTATAAGCGTTATCTATTTGAAGTCGGTGCCAGCCAAGTCTATTGGATAGTAGAGAGATACTATGTATGTAGTAGTAGTAAGTAGGTAAGGTAAGTAAGTTGGCGCCCAACGTGGGGCCAATGTAACGGTTCACGGTCAACGGTTGCTTTGCTTTTCCAACGTAGGATGTCGTTGACCACGAAGCGCTACGGAGCAACGTTAAATAATCAGTAACACTTTACGGTTAGTTAGTTAGTTCTGAAGTGGATGGTATTTAAATTTCTTAGACTTTTTAATTGTATTTACTGTTTTAAAAATGATTGATGGTCAAACGGTCGAGCGATCGAGCTCGCAGCCTAAAAATTTTGTGATGCCACATTCTATGGAAGTACTTATGCGAGTCAAAAAAATACGAAGTCGGCGGGAGATACGGAAAAAGCCGCAAGGCATCACTCGAGCGGAGCGCGTCCAATTAAATCAAGTCGACGAAAGCTGCAATGAAGACAGCACGCCTGACTACGATGACACGATGGACCTAGAATAAGGCATGAACGAAAAATACCTCAAGTGATCTTCTAACTCTGCTGTACCAATGGATGAAAGATCCCTCAGCCGCAAAATATACTTGTGACGTATGTTGCGTCCAAAGTTATCAAACATGAGAGGGACATAAGTTACAAAGATGAGCATTTGAGGCGCTGGTCTGACTGCCATCATTGTTCCACAAATCCAGTGACCGGTCCTTGTGGTCTTACATGCTGTATCAGATGCATAATGGATAACGGCGCATGCCCGGCGCATGCCTCCATGTGGAGTCAGACAGCCCATTACCTTGATATAGACTTAGGTAACGAGATTATATTTGCCCCAATGGATAGTTACGCTGGAAATGTTGGTGCGCTCTATAAAATAATCGACAAGGTGCAACTCGCTCTTGCAAATGCACACTCCCAAAATAGCACACACTATAACTTACGTAAGAAGAATGTCGAGTTCAATGTCGCAGACACTGTATGGAAGCGAACGTTCTACTTGAGTGAAAAGGACAAGAGGTTCTCTAAGAAATTGGCTTCCAAATATATCAAATGTCGTGTAATTGAAAAAAATCTAAACTTATGTATGAACTGGAGAATATGGCAGGTCACAACATTGGTATGTAGCATATCAATGATTTAAACTAACCTAGCCTAGTTTTCTGTAGTTGGATAAAATTCAATGTTTTTGCTCGAATAATTCCATGACCCATTTTTATTTTTATGATATAAGATAACAGGACCAGCACAACGCTCGCCTGACGACTGGTAAGCGATGACGTTTACCTATTACAGATACAGCGGCATGCAAAATTCTGGACTGCACTGGATATTGAGTCTCAAATGCCCTGTAATTTCACTGGACACCTTGCCATTACAGCCGAAAAACATTCCTATTTCACGGCTCAAAATTAGATGGCATAGTGGTGGAACCGCCCCAGGTCGACTAGCAGAAGTTCTACCACTACAACATTTCATCTATCATACTTATATATATATACATACATACTTTTATACTTAAGTTTATAAACTGCTTGTAAGCCTGATTATAAAACACCGACTATTATACTCACTACTGTTTGTTGTCGACTGTCTCGACCTAGGGTTCATGCATGTCCAATGCACATCCTCGGGAGTTCACGCAGCGAGATCGCGACGAGCACTGCGGGCCGCCGCTCGCAGCGCGCGGCTCGTCGGGGGAGGGGGGCTCGGCGAGCGGCGCCACTCAGTGATGGTGTAGAGATTGAGTTTGTCCGATGCTTGACAGATCTTCATCGTCACTCTCGTCAAAAGCATTGTTACAAACAAAGCTGACCGTGTCGCGTTCTAGACTGGAGAACTCTTTCTTTTTTGAGGAAGCATTGAGAATAGGTATCCATGTTGTAGGCAGGTTCCATCCACGATCTCTGTTCATATTCGGGTGGCGGGTTATCTCGATGGCCTCACGTAATTTTCGAGGTATGAAGTACTTTTCTCTTGCTAATACGGAGGCCTTGTCGAACCGAATGTAGTGATTGGTGTCCGAGAGATGTGCGTGTTCAGCCAAGGTGGAGCTATTGATGTCCATATTCTTAATACTCCTGATATGCTCAGTCAATCTGGTCGCGATATTGCGTCAAGTCTCTCCCACGTAACTCTTGCCACAGTCACAAGGTATTCTATATACCCCTGGTACGTTCAAATGATCTTTGTCTTTTGGTGAACGTAACATCTGTCTGAGTTGGCCTGGTGGACGATAGAATGTCTTGATGTTATGTTTCCGTCGTAAGAGATATCCGATTTTATCCGTTACTCCTCTTACGAACGGCAAGTACGTTGGAGAACGTTCCACCCACGGTGCTCGGTTACGTTCACTGTTGCTAACCAAGCGCTCACACTGTCTCCAATTATATCCATTGTCCTCTAGTACACCCCTCACGTGCTCGAGCTCTGTCTTTATATATTGAGGGTAACATAGTTTCAGAGCTCGGTTAATTAATGACCTAGGTACCGAGGACAACTGTGCAGGATGATGATGGGAGTCTGCATGCAAATAACGCTCTGTGTGGGTTGGTTTGCGATGTACAGTGTGCGCTAGACTACCATCAGATCTGCGAATCACGAGTACGTCCAGAAACGGCAGAACTCCTTCTTTCTCAATTTCAAGCGTGATTTGTATATTTCTGTGCTTGTAAGCCTTTTAGGTAGATAGTAGCCAGCGTTACATTTATTTATTGCGGTTATTTTGTTAGTTCTTAAGTGCAGTGTATTTCAATTTTTGAGACGTTTTAATTGTATTTACTGTTTTAAAAATGAATAATGGTAAAACGGGCGAGCGATTGAGCGACACATTTTGTGGCGCCACATTCTGTGGAAGTTATTTCGCCAGTATAAGAAAGACGAAGTTGGCGGGAGATAAGGAAAAAGCCGCGAGGCATTACTTGACCGAAGCGCATCCCATTAAAGCAAGTCGACGAAAGCTGCCATGAAGACAGCACGTCTGATTACGATGACACGATGGACTTAGAACAATGTATGAACGGAGAATACCTCGAGCTATCTTTGTTTGTTGGTTGTCTGGAAGAAATTGCTTTATGCGATAAGACCGCCGATTGTATTACCTTATTATTCTACTGTCTTTCATCACATAGTATGTACAATTTGTAATTTCTTTGGTGATTACTCTTATTCGGCATATAACCAGAAAGTGGTCTGAGTCTACGCCAGCACCGCGGTACACCCAAGTGTCCTGTACTTTTTTTCTTAATATTTCATCCACTATGGTCAAACCATGTGTTTGTTACCACAAAATTCCACCCCAGACAAACTTCAAGCAAACTTTCTCCGTTTTCATTTACCCTGTCATCACCAAATCTTCCCAACACACTTTCATATCCATCACGATTCACACCTACCCAGCTATTAAAGTCACCTAGCATTACTATTACACTCACTACTATTACAATACAGCGGTTTTCGCAATTTAGCAGAGAAAACCACAGCAACAAAATACAAGAATCCGCTATTTTCGTAGCCATACGGACAGTTATTAATAGTCCCGTTGTCAAATTGTTTTTTAAAAACTGACCATTGTGCGTCGTTGCCAGGTGACGGGTGACGGGTGACGGATGTCAGCGGTTTCACTTCCGGGTTTTACTTTTTTTTTTACCCCCGACGCAAAAAGAAGGGATATTATAAGTTTGACGTGTGTATCTGTGTATATGTATATCTGACAGTGGCATCGTAGCGCCCAAACGGATGAACAGATTTTGATTTCGTTTTTTTTTTATGATAGGTGTCTTGGAGACTTGGAAGCTTTTTTCGAGTTGATATCGCTATGAAATCTACTTTCATAGGTCTGATCAATTCGAAATTTGGTATCCTCTTAGGTCTTCAACGATATTGTAAGAACATGGTAGCATTGACCTGATGCTGGGATATCTCCTGGAATCTGCAGAATACTCAATTCCTCGCCGATTTAAAGCAGAGATATCGAGTTTCATCAGAGTCATCGGAATGGTCTCAACAAACAGATTGTACATAGATCAGTCGAGGGTGGTTTTACATTTTTCATTTAAGTATTATCTTTAACAATGAAAGGTTGGAAAGATCTCCTCAATTAGTCATTTCCTTAAAGCTGTTGTGATAGAAATATGAAGAAGAGTTCTCTATGAAGGATGTCATATACACAAATGTCATATTATATTACATGTCGACCACACACCTCAATAAATAGTTTCGCACAGTACCCTAATATATTTTCAGGGTTCTCTAAGTATTGCAAGTAATTGATGGGGTAATTAAAGATAGGATATTTGATAATAATGATCCCTAATTGCATGAAATGATTAGAAGGAAATAATTTCAAACGGGCCTTAAATTACCTGGCTTATTAATAATTAGAAAATAGACTGTACATCTTAAATTCTGACATCTAATTATTCACATTATCGTCTCAATTTTTGACATGCTAGCTCAACGATGATTTATTTTCTAATTTAATATTTATTTTGACATTTTATTTTTTTATTAGCATCGGCGTAAATCGTATTAATTAATAATTTTGTATATGTCATTTGATTGAATTGCTTTTGTTATTTTATTCATTTATATCAGTATTGTATGTTCTTTCACATGCCATTACATGGCGAAATAGATGTTCTCATATAATATTTTCGAACAACTTTTGTATACTCTATTTCATGTGAAATAAACTCACTTCATTTCAATAATTGTTTTTGAAGTGTTAAAGAGTTTCTAATGAACTGCAACTAAACACAAATTTAGACTATAATTGTCATTCCTTAATTTGAGTAATTATTGATTATTGTTTCGTTTTTTTGTTTTAAACTAGCGCGGTTGCATGCAGGCTGAGTACGATGACTTACCTAGCACGTCTGCATGCAGGCTGAGTACGATGACTTACCTAGCACGTCTGCATGCAGGCTGAGTACGATGACTTACCTAGCACGTCTGCATGCAGGCTGAGTACGATGACTTACCTAGCACGTCTGCATGCAGGCTGAGTACGATGACTTACCTAGCACGTCTGCATGCAGGCTGAGTACGATGACGTACACACTGCTTTAAGACCACAAACTTGTAAAATGTATTCTTGCAAAAAAATATTTGATTTGATTTCATAGGGTTAATAACACACCAACAATTGTTCGTTATTGGAAGTTTACAGTAAAAAAGTCTCAGTAATTGATGCGATAAACATATTTTCTGTATAAATGTGAGTTATTTAAAACAAGATTTTTGAACAGCCTGTGAATATAGCAAACTTGAAATTACATTATCAATCAAACTTGAAGGACAATTAGCTAGAGTGATGTTTATTATTCTGATAGCGCACTGCGGTCCGTCCGCATTAAATGTAGTCTATACAATATTCTACCATGGGTACATTATAATACATCTGCGCTACACCTACAATAAACTGGCCAAGTGCAAGTCGGACTCGCACTCGTAGGGTTCCATAACACAGTATAGTATTTTATAACTATAATTTTTCGCCACCAAAATATCAACTTTGTTTTCCATAGTGTTTGTATGAAAAATAAAGTTATGTTTGCGGTTGTTATATCTCAAAAACTGCTGACTGTATCTCGTTCAAACCAATATTCTTTGAAAATTTTTAATAAACTCTACAGCTTATTATTTTAATTAGATATTTCACTCCCTTACTTAAAAAAATGAGAGGGGGGGAGACACATTTTACTATTTAAGAAGTGTCTATCTTTCAAATGATTGACTTTGAGAAAAAATGGTTTTACAAACCTCAATGTTATTTTTAAAGACCTACTCGTATCTATAGACGTATAGGTTTAATGATTTTTTTTTTAAATTTTAGTTCCATGTATGGAATGATGGGGGAGCCCCTTAACCTATTTTTTTATTTTTGTATAAAAATCGTAAAGCAGTTCACAGAATACACCTACCTACCAAGTTTCACTTGTGTAGTCGTAATAGTTTCGCAATAAAATGGCTGTGACATACGGACAGCCAGACAGACGGACAGATAGACAGACATGACGAATCTATAAGGGTTCCGTTTTTTACCATTCAGCTACAGAACCCTAAAACGCCATATAATAGCGTCACAGTATTGCAAATTTTTATAAAAATGTCCGTTTTCTGATATTTACAAACCTGGAGCCTTAAAATCGCGAGTAGACAGGTATTTTTTTAATCCCCGACACAATAAGAGGGATGTTTTAAGTTTGACGTGTGTATTCTGATTATCTGTGTATCTGTGATGTTTGTGCTTGTCTGTGGCATCGTAGCAGCTAAATGGATGCACAGATTCTGATTTAGTTTTTAGGGTTCCGTACCCAAAGGGTACCAAAGTACCGTCAGTCCGTCTGACTGTCTGTCCACATTTCAAAAGGGGGTGCGGAGTGTGCAGGTAGCTTTATACCCCATACAAAAAACGTATTATTCCGGAAAATTTTGTTCAATCGGAACACTACGTGTGCGAGTTCAAGTTGCACTTGGCCAGATTATTGATGTTTTTTTTTCATCATTTCATTTTCATTTTTATTTATTTCATAGGTAACCAATTTACAGACAGATGCACACAGAAACAATTACACAGTAGAACTAATAAATCTAAAACTAAAGTAACATCGGCATATTTTAGCAGCGGGTCCCAATAGGCATATCCTGTATCTTGGGAATCCTTTTTGGGTTTGAGAAGTGACTTAATCGAGAGTGTTCTTAGCTTAAATTCATGACAATCTGTTCAGCCGTTTAAAGTCCATGAGCGCTTTTGTAGTTGACGAGGCTATGAGAGCAACTTTATAGGTCTGAATAATTCTAAATTCGGTATCCCCTAATTCAACATTGACCTGATGCTAAGGCATTAGCCTGGAATGTGCAGAATGCCTTAGTCCTCACCAATTTACAGGCGATCTGTTGAATTTGGACTGATGGAAGGGTGACTGGAAAAGAAGAGCCGAAAATCGGGCTCAGTGGCGCACCTTGGGAGAGGCCTACGTCCAGCAGTGGACGGACACCGGCTGATAATGATGAGCACGATCCTCGGCTATTCTCATCTATCTCTTGCCAGCCACTTTGCGGATACATCGCTCCACCTAGTGTGAGGGCGTCGCTGCGTTTGCCGATTTGCGGTCTCCACTCAAGGACTCGTTTACCCCAGCGGTCGTTGGTTCTTTGGCTTATGTGGCCGGCCCATTGCCACTTCAGCTTGCTAATTCGGTGAGCTATATCGGTGATTTTGGTTTTCTGTCGAATCACCACGTTACGAATTCGATCCTTCAGAGAAACTTCGAGCATAGCTCTTTCCATAGCACGCTGAGCGACCTTAAATTTGTGGACCAGTCCAACCGTGATTGTCCACATTTCGGCTCCGTATGTCACGACGGGTAGGACGCATCGATTGAAGACTTTAGACTTTGTGGGATTGGCGATGTGAAGACTCGACATAATTTCCCATATG
Organism: Cabera pusaria; assembly: GCA_954871355.1. NCBI lineage: Eukaryota > Metazoa > Arthropoda > Insecta > Lepidoptera > Geometridae > Cabera > Cabera pusaria. The sequence goes on from OX940911.1 coordinate 1,006,925, forward strand.
CTGCCCAGCCCAGCTGTATTCTTCTATTAGCCTCTTTTTCCCAAAGTGGTTTTTACCCAGCTGCAGAGTTTGTTTGATAAACATACTCCTTAACAACCTCGAGAATACTGCCCTGGACTGCGATTGCTTCCGGACTCACATGCTCATTGAACATGTTTTATCTAAGTTCATATGGAGACCAATGCGTTGAGAAGAATCAGCTAGGCCATTCAACATATGTTGCAGTTTTGCAACGTTTTGGCTACAATGACGATGTCGCCTGCAAATCGCAAGTGTGAGAGGTACTCACCGTTTATGTTGATACCATATCCCTTCCAGTTCAGCGTCTTGAACATATCCTCCAATGCATTTGTGAACAATTTGGGGGATATAACATCCCCTTCTCTCACACCACACGCATGGGGATAGATTCAGACTGCTGGTTTTGGACTTGGACAGTCATGGTAGCGGAATTGTAAATACCTCGCAGCACTTGAATATATCGCCAATCGACTTGGCACCATTGCAAAGATTCCAGAACAGACCAGGTTTCGATAAAGTCGAAGCCCTTCTCATAGTCCACAAACGCTAAGCACAGGGGCCGATTACACTGGTCGTCTGTATAACCTGCCGCACTGTGTGAATGTGGTCTATGGTGCCGTATCCTCCTCGAAACCCGGCCTGTTCTGGTAACTGGAATTCGTCGCGTCTTCTTGCAAACATCAGATAACAGTGATTAAACTCTTGCCTTTCTGGTAAAAAAAAACAATTAAGTACGTTTAATATTTCATACGTAAAACTGAACATTTCAGAAAAGAAAAATCTCAAATGGATCAAATAACTGAACATAAAATAAGAGCTGTATTATATTATACCTACATAAAGTGAACAGTGAGTATGTAAATATGTATAATACACATCGGAATATTTCCTCCTATCGATATCGAAGGATCTCGAATTTTGGCAAATCCACTGTAACAATATTTTCCTCAAGAAAACGAAAGGTTAACAAAAAAGATACAAGCAACTGAGCCATATTTCAAACAGTCAAGTGCGTTGTCAAATCAGAACGTATGCCGTACATAAATAAAAACGGAGACGTCACCTCGCCCCCACTTATTACAGTGCTGGCCCGAAAATTGGCCCAGAATTTTGTAGTTAATTTAAATTATAGTTAGTGTTAGGAAAATAGTATAACAATACGACAACATTAAATTAAAAACCTTTTTGTGTGGTAGCTTTCCTTAATTTATTCCAGAACACTACATAAACATAATTCTCCAGTAGTAAGTAGGTTTTAATTTTTGAGTTTAAGATTAAACTAGGGCCTCACGGCATCGCTCACTTTGGCCTAATCTAAAATACTGGCTATCCCTTGGCGTGCAAAATGTTAGCTAAATCGGTTCAGCCGTTTGACCGTGAACAAGTCGCATACAAACAAATATAGTAACTGTCGTTCACATTTATAATATTGGTGTTGATGTAAAGTTTGAGATTCTGTGCTCGATACCAAACTTTTGTACTTGTCGTTTGATATCTGTATCTGTATTTATGTAAATAGTTAAATAACAGGACAGTTACAAATTGTTTTTTTTTTTGCGCTAGATGACATCTTCTGAGATGTAGCATGCTCATCTAGTAAATGCTTGTTTACTTAACCTCTTCCAGCTTTTGTCTTAAAAATGCCTCTTTTTTATGCTAGCGTTTGACCTCTTTTGCCTCTTTTCATATCTGACTTATTTCCAGGCAAGAACTAACCAAAGATCGCTTTCCGAGAGACGATATCTTATTTTATTGACTTTTACAATAATAAAATGACTGTACCTGTGTGTATTATTTTTCTTCCAACAAGTGCACGGTGGTGCTGCCCCACTTTTGGTAAATAAATCATGGTCATGTCTTCGAGAATACGAAATCAGTTGCCGTTCGTTCGTGGCGCGAAATGTACGGAAAACACTAGTGGAGGCGCGCCTTGAATGCAGATCGGGCTTGAAATATACGAGGATATAAACTACACAAACTCGCGACGATAGAAGCAGTACCTAATTAGATAAATATGTTCACAGGTGGCAGGAACTTTATGTAGATGTTTTTCCTGACTTTCTACAAAAAAGTAGCTTACCACCAAGGAGAAAATCTGCCGACATAACTTTACGGTATTCTCACAGCGCAGCCTTTGAGAATCAGACTATTCTAGGCCTAGCGTGTTCACAATCTTTGACCACATCATTGCATTGGCGAGATAGTGGTCAAACGCTAGCTTATATAATAAATAAAACTGGCCAAGTGCGAGTTAGACTTTAGTCCCGCACACGGAGGGTTCCGAATTTCCGAATGCCATCTAACGAACTTCTAACACCAACTAAGTAAACGTTAACACAAAGTAGCCTTGTGTAGTTCATGTACTAATGTGAATGAATTCTTGACACTGAACTAGAATGAACTATTCCGTAAGTCTACTAGTACATATGTAGCGAGTGAACATCGCGATCTCACCGCGTGACCTCACTCCTGAGGAAGAGCGACTGACTCGCTCGAAACCTAGGTCGAGAAAATTCGACTAAAGGTACATGAATTACAGCCGGTATATAACAATAATAATACTAGTACATAGTACATTTAGTACTTCGTTCGCGATTATTGTCTGTGATTCATTTGCTCATGCTCAAGGAATGAAAAGGACGATGAACGAATGGGTTAGCGTAACTAGTGAACGAACGAGTGAGATGCACTCTATACAATTTTCAACAGCTATTTCGAACATTATGGCAACAGTCATAGGGACTATTTTGAATTGAGTATTTATGACCTAGAGTACTAATAGTACTAGAAGTCCGAACTAGTAAAGCTGAAAGAATGTACTAGTTCGGAGCGATCTTTTTAATGACCGAGCAGGAACGAACCTAACACAAAGGTAATTAATATTATTAAATATCTGGAAGACCAAGTGTTCATACGACTAACTGTCCACTGATTCTAGCTAAATGAAGCTCTGTAAGTACTAAATTAGAAGATATATTATTCAATACTGTATACTAAATACTACATATACAAATAAAACTTAACTAAGTAAACAAATCGACCGAGGCCCACAAATTTAACAAATGAAACGCTTGCGCGTGCTATGTTTTCCTGTGCTGCCATCTAGTTGCGTCCACGTGAATTAATTTATTTGTAGTTGATTGCAGATGCACCGAGCTTTGCTTGGTATTTTTTGCCACTTAAAAAGAAAATATGACTCTTCCCGACATCTATTGACCAATAATAATACTTTTTTTTTTCAATTGAGAGCAACTAATTAATAATTAAAACTATTGAAAACACGAATAAAACACATTTCGAAAAATGAATCCTTGCTAGATCGATTTATCGCCCCCAAAATCCCCTGTATACTAAATTTTATTTAATCGTTGAAGCCGTTTCCGAGATTCAGATTCAGACTTTGAGATTAAGGCCATCTATGACACGATACGCCATCTATAATGATTTATAGATCGTAAAGAACGCGTCTTTAAAATATAAATTCAAAATCACTTACAATATAATATTCAAATTGACGTATATTAAATTGACATAATAGTTAAATTAATAATTACAATATAATAATTTTATGTAATGCAGAAAATAAAATTCTAATATGTACTAAATTAGATTTTAATAATTAGCCTTCCTCTGCTCTAATATTGTTGTGCCCGACACTGGCAGGGTCTCTAATGTACTGTATTTATTTATAAGATCTTTTATAAACATTTAGAGAACGCAATAAACGAATGAATTATGAATTATTACATACCTGTAATAAAGAGAAACAACATTTAAAGCTATTGCTTCACGTACGAGCTATACTCGTATTCCTTATTAGTTCAAATTAATGTATTTATTTCAGTAATTCGAAGTAACATTTTTCACAAAATCATCATGCCACAGAGTACATCCAGAATGTCTAGTCCCACAGACGGGATTATATAGTACTCAAATACAGAATACAGTTTAAGAGCGGGAAATTAAATGAAGTATTAAAGATCTTCTTTTACATGGATATTTAACGTATTCGTTACACAATATAAATAACTAATAATAGCTATTAGGAAGTTTTGCACGCCAGAAAGGGCAGAAGTAGTGAAACTATTATATTATGATAAGTACAACTTTTGTTCTTCCTTTAACCTTCTTTTAAGCAAATAAACTAATTTGATTAATTGATTGATTTATGTTGTAGCTCTGCGGGAAAACAGCAGACGGCAGCTTTTTCCAAATTTTACATGTGTAGGTACGGGAGAAATGACCGCTTGAATTGAAATGATTGATTACAGGGTTAGTTAGTTAGTTACAAGTTAAGTCAATAGAAGCGTGTTCAAAGAGTCAAAAGAACAAGTGACAGAGTAACAACGCCCAAAATCCATCCCCGTATGTTTCCCCCACTATCCCCCACACCGCAAGGGTTGAATATGTGAATGGCTGATGTTCTAATACGAAAAATCAACTGCTGATCGTTGTTTGCTCGCCGCGAAATTGACTTTTCGGCTTTGTGGGCAAATATGATTAAATAAAGGGGTTGGTGTTGACAACAGGGGTGATATTGGGATTTGATATGAGAATTCATTTTTTATGCGACGCGCTGATTGTATGGTAATTCTTTGTTTGAAAGGTTTTTTCTACGAGTCATTTCATGAATATGTCTGTAGGTGTATGTGGATAACATGACAATTTTATGGTTTCGTATTCTCATAATTTAATTTATATCTCTTTTAACCCGAACTCATAAAATAGAATTTGGCTCAAAGCTGTGAACAGATGAGCCTGTCAACACTTTATATGTTACAAATGAAGACATTCATCTCAATGAAAGACTAAGGTGAGGTCGATCGCCTCGTGTTTGGATGTTCGTAATGCTGGGGCCATACTTACGGGAATCGCCGTCAATTATCGGGATGATGGCCGGTTAACGTTGACGAAGTCTTGATTTTTCACGATAATTTTACCACGGCATTCACATTGTAGGTAGATGTAGAACTATTATCATTAATATGTATAAATAGCATGAATGAGGGTACCTATGGAATAAAACATCATTCATCCTTAAATAATAATTAATGTACACACATTGCTGTTTTATCTCCATATACCGTTTAACTGTATCCCCTCCATGTAACATAAGTATAAATAAATAACGCAATATTATCACAATAATGGGCATCGATGGTCCCAGTCAGTGTGCGAAAACGACTGAACTAATTTGAATAAAATTTGACTAAAAGATAACTTATTCCCAGTATAAACATGTAGATTTTTTATCTCGATAAACAGAATAGGACCTACTAAGATACTTTTTAAAGCAGGCGAAACCACTGAGCACAGCCAGTTATAAAGAATTTAGTTTAATAATCTCATTGAAATGATTGATTGGTTATAGCAAGCAATCATCATCGATTATCACCACTCGACATCTTCACGGTAACAAAGTAAAATACTCTAATGAAGTGAACATAAGTAAATCGGTTCCAGCATGCTAATCCATTACTGTTTTTTGTTTATGGTTGGATTAATAGTGTTATAGACTGGATAGCTACATAGATAGATATGATTGTGTAGATTATGATCATTACGATCAAGGCAGTTTAAATATTGAGAGCCCAGTGGTGCAGTGGGAGAATGGTTAGCTTTGACGCCAGAGGTACCGAGTTCAATACCCGCCATGCACCAATAGATTTTCCTACCGAAAAATGTATGTGCACTATTTACAGTGGGCTTCCAGTGAAGGATAAAACCAACCACGCATGATGGTTGTATAGTGGTAGGACACTATCTGGTGTCCGCCTGGTCAGCTACCACCCTCATGTTGCAACATCTAATAGTGTTCCGGCAGCTATCCTTGAAAGCCAGTTCCCATTGAGCCTAGCGTTCTACCATCTTCGACAGTATCATCCCTTACCAACAGGTGAGATAGTGCCTATATGCCTATGATACATATATAAATAAAGGCATTGTTTGCAAAATTTGACGCAGATCGGTCGAGCCTTTTGACCGTGACGAGACAAACAAACAATATACAATGCAATGATAGACAAACTGACTTTGCATTTATTAAATAGGTGTAAAATTAAAAAAATTATTGTCTTGTACCCACATTCGGAACTGAATAAAAATGGAATTTTAATTGTTTGGGACTGATTTATTTTTCTTTTGTGACATTTTGTTTCCGGAGGAAATTAACATAAATGTGTATAAAATATCTCATCCTCTGCAGTAAAGTACCATGTATTTATAATATATATTTTTTGAGATTTTGTTTCATAATTTAAATTACAAAAAAAGATAAACCATTATTGTTATAAACCGGTTGTAACTCACGTACTTTTATTCAAATTTTCTCGACCTAGTCGAATTGACTCGCTCGAAACCTAGGTCGAGAAAATTCGACGAAAGGTAGGTACTTGAATTACACCCGGTATAGAACATTAATAATATTACAAATTCACGATAATTTAAAACAACAGATATACTGCCAATAATTAGCAAAGTAGATTCAATACGTCATACCAAACTTGACCTTGTTCTATCAGAGAGGTAAGCGCGTGATCTCCCGGATCCAAGGTCTTGCCAGCGGGATGTCAGTGTACACTCCAGGTTTCCCAGCTTCCCCGCAGCCCACGCCGAAGGAAGTCAGTCCAACTAGCTTGTTTTTGATCACTACAGGACCGCCAGAATCTCCCTAGAAGACGGGAATTAAATATTTATAATATTGGTGTTTTGGATAACGCATTAGTTTCGCGATTCAAAGAGGTAATGTCGCCAGCTTTTTGGGTACTCTACCAGCAGACAGCGACCTAAATTCCATTTATTGTTTGTAGTTTTTATTTGAAGTATTAATCATAGTTAATATTTTAGTTTAATAAGTTTTTTTTTAATTGTTTTGACGTAAGTTTTTAAAATAAATTTATTTACAACACATTACATACCTTGACGACATACGAGTATATGCATTTGTATTGATATGATACTACTGGCACAGAATAATGAATTGTGCAAGTATTTGGATAGGAAAATAACTAAAGTGAGCATAGTGATCTCTTCGTGTGAATTAACTCACATTCATTTATATTTTTAACCGACTTCACAGGAGGTTCTCCATTCGACTATATTTTTTTATGTTTGTTACCTCAGAACTCCGTCAAATCTTAAACGATTTGAAAACATTTTTTTTTGTTTGAGAGATGATGCCTTCCTCTTGTTCTCATTCAAATTTTATCGAACTATGACAATTATCTCCGGAGTAATGGAGATAAACAATATAAGCTAATTTGTATACTTAGATGACATGATTATAACTAGCCAGTAGTTTGACTATCGCGGCATGTGAAGTCGGTTTTTTCGTTTTGTACGATCATAAATTTTGTTTGACAGATTTACTATTATAATATTAGTAAATAACTAAAAGGTTGCAGTTAACTTGTCACAAACTTTGTAGAAAACTTAGTGATTCGTTATCATAAGGAATTTTAAACATAATATCTCATTGATTTTTGATAAATTGATTTTTCTATCAAAAAAATATGTGTGCATTCACTATCAGCATGTCGCCGAACACTAATAGGTTACAGTTGTTTGTTCCCACAGTGCAGCGGTCGTTGAGAGCTGATGGGTCCTACCATATTCGACCACATCGTCATTTACCAAGGTGAGATAGTAATCGAACGCTATCCTATATAATGCTTTAAAAAACCACATACCTGACAAGTATCCTTCCCTCCTTTAGCAATATTTCCTGCGCAGAACATCCTCGGTGTGATGGTCTTATAGTTGTCATTTTCCTGAGCTTGGCACACTTGGTGCGGGATCACTGGCACAGACACTTGGCGGATTGCTTTCTGCATGACATGTTGCTGCACAAACATTAATTGACGAGGACTTTACCATAAAGGGTGCTGATTTAATTACCTGCATCTTCCTACCAAGTGAATCAGACCACGATAAACTACCCAGATCAACAAAAAATACACTTTAATTATTTATCTCCGGTGAAGGAAAAATTGCGTTAAGAAACTCCCAACCCCCGCATGGTGGCAGGACACTGTCTAGTGTCCGCCTAGCCAGCTACCACCCTCATGTTAGAAAATTTATCGCCAAACATCTAATGTGTTTCGGCAGCTATCCTTGAGAGCCAGTTCCCATTCTAGGCCTAGCGTGCTACCATCCTCGACCGCATCATCACTTACCAACAGGTAAGATAGTGGTCAAACGCTAGCAAATAATATATAAAAAAATAAAAATATTACTTTAATATTGTATGCAAAGACATAACTCGGTCGTTGACCTCATTGTAGATATCTGTCATTGTAATTTCGTTCCTAAAGAAGGTACATTGTAAAGCGTGCGTCTGCTGCCCGTGTAAGGTCAATGAACTGCGGTGGTGCATAAGCATTTCATGATTAACAATCACTTTATCTCGGGATTGCTTATAGATAAAAATCATAAACTGCGTCTAATGTGTTATATGTTATCAATACTACGTACACCATGCCGTAGTAGTGCAGGTATTAATTGGCATATTGTACCCAAAAAAATCAGATACTATATTTCTTTAATTGATACACACTTTATATTTTTGTAGATTGTTACACACATTAACATTTGGATTGTACGTAACAATTTACAAAAACAATAAGCTTAAAATAATTTAGCCCGAAAATGTAACGAATAATCTGGTGGTAAACATCTAATGTGTTAACAGCAAAAAAATGTGTTTTCACATTTAGAGTGTATTCTTACTTTCATCCGAGTATGTCCCCATCCGCTGAGGGTGACCATGACTCCCGGTACGATATCATTAACTTCTCCTATCGCTATGGGTCTAGAGGACACTCTGATTGGAACTGGTTTCTCCAGAAGGAGTAGCTGGTAGTCATAGTCGTGGTAGTGGAGCTTGCCAGCCTTGTTCCAGTTCGGATGGAGGAAATGGGCGCAGATTGGGTAACGGTCGCCGTCGTTTTGGTTGGTCGAACCGGATATAATGTAGTTTTCTGTTGTTCTGTGGAAATGTTCAATGTATGAATAAGTTGTGGTTTCATATAAGCTAAACATAAAACTTTGTACCCAAATTCTTGTAAGTGCATATCGTTATGATGATGAATTGATGATGATTTTGACATTTAATTTAATGATCAATTTATTTATAAATGAATTCAAAATAATTTAAGTTACCTAAGTTTTATGTCATTGTATTGACAAAATAGGCGGACTTACCAAATATTTTTAACATTTTATGTGATTTTTAGCAATCTGTCGCCAAAACATCTACTGTGTTCCGGCAGCTATCCATGAGAGCCGGTTCTCATTCTAGGCCTAGCGTGCTTACCATCTTCGACCGCATCATCACTTACCAACAGGTGAGATAGTAGTCAAACGCTAGCTTATAAGATATAAAAATCTCAATTATACACTATTTTGAATAAAATTATAATCTATTATATTCTTCTTCTATAAATAAACTAATTACCTTCACAGTTCATTTACTAAAGAACATTCTATTCTATATCTTATTGGTGTAATAAAGGAGACAGGTACCAAAATGCAGTATCAATAGACTATAGTAGAGGTGAAGTTCTGTAGTAGATATTTAAATAGGGTGGATTTAAAAAGAGAGGTTGCCCGTTCAAATCATAGTACGGATATTCGTCTATATGTGGTAGGAGGATATTAGGTATGTCGATATTCCGCGTGACATGCAACCAAAAATCACCATCAAGTAGAAAATCTGCCGCCATAACCTTACAGTGTTCCGGCAGCACACAGCCCTTGAGACTCAGAGTATTCTAGGCCTAAGGTGTTCACCATCTTCGACCACACCATCGCTTACCAGCAAGCGAGATAGTGGTCAAACGCTAACCTATAAGATGCAAATAAAAAGATCGTGCTTATCTGAAAATATAAGTTGGCAATGAGGCGAGACGCAGTCCAACTGACTCAAAATCCACAAAGCTTAACTATCCTATCCAAGCAAATCTGTCACCTAAAGGATGGCTAGTACTTACTTACAATGAGCGGCCGTGATGACCCACTCTGGAGCTATCAGGGTCCCGCCGCAGTAAGGTCCGTAAAGCACGGCATACGGAGCCTTACGGATGTCCACCTGCTGTCCTCCTATGATCCGCCAGTTGAGCTGGGGAGACAAGCTTTTATTAGTTTGATACTAATGTTAAGGAAAAATATCCAACGCCGCATGGTGGTAGGACAATATCTAGTGTCCCCCAGCCAGCTACGATCCTAAAGTTGGAAAAATTTGTCACCAAAACATCTAATGTGTTCTAGCAGATATCCTTGAGCACCAGCTCCCACTCATAGAATTGAAATAAGCTAATAATTGCGCCTAGTAAACCAATAAGAGTTTTACAATGGAGACCACGGCTCCGTAAACGTAGTGTAGGACTCCCTACAGCTAGATGGAGCGATGATATACGCGAGCTGGCTGAAAGCGGTTGGAAATAAAGAGGTGAAGATCGAGCTCAGTGGCGTGCCTATGTCCAGCAGTGGACAGAGGTTGGCTGATGATGAACCAACCAAATGTTTTAATTGTGTACTAAAAATAGATCAATTCTTATATGTAATTCTTTAATACGGACCTGATCTGACATCTGAATATATCAAAGGTAACAGGCGCAGTGCGATGATGAGCGAAATTCTCGCAATCCAGAGCTTTGCGTGCCATAGTATCTGTCATAAGCAGACATCATAGCTTTCTATAAGACAAGCTTCCTGCTTGCTACATCTCATCATTAATAATGTAAGGTCGTTTAAAAACTAAAAAAATCGACTTCAAATGCCGCGCTAGTCATTTTTAATACCAAGTTTAAGGTGTTTAACTCGATATCTTTTTTTTTTCAATAAAGATTACTCGCAATGTGGGTTGCATATCTCTAGTATTCTTGTTAACCCCTCCACTAAGCTAAATATGCTAGTGTCTGGAGTGAGTTCACGCCAATAGTGCAATGGGTGGGGTGGGGATCGAACTCACGACCTCTCGATGGCCAGTCCGACACCCATTGGGTCCGACACCACCCACACCCATCCATTGGGCTATTGCCGCCTAATCTCTGGAGATACCCGTCAGGTCTCAATGAAATTTAATTGGGACCACTTGGAAGTATACCCTTTCAAATACTAGAAGAATTTTACAAATCGCACCAGGCGCTGCTGAGTTTTCTATGAACGTATAAAAAAAAATATTTATGCAGTGGAACATAGGATTTTTCAACTCCTCCTTTTTTGAAATCGGTTTAAAACAAATACAATAGAAATCACGTCTCACCTGAATATCATCAGCAAGGTTTGAGGCTGCTTCAGCTTCATGGAAGTACAGATAATGTCGCGGCGGGACGGTGTGGTTGACATACAACCGATGATACTCGATGACGCAGCTCGGTGATAGCTTGCCTTCGTACACTGACTCATTGTAGCCTCTCGGGAAGAACGTACGACCTGTCACCTCTTTTACTACCAAAGACAGACAAACTTCATTAATCGACAACAATAATATAAATGGGAAAGTCAGTTTGTATATTTGTTTGGAACCTCTTCACGGTCAAACGGCATGACCGATTCGGCTGAAATTGGGCAGAAGGAAAGCTAGTTTAGTGGAATTAGGACATAGAATACTTTATAACGCGGGCAAAGCCGCGGGACGCAGTTAATATCTCATAATCTACAAATGGTAGGAGCAGATTGTATATTAGGTTCCGCCTGACTTCTACCAAAAAGTAGCTTACCACCATCAAGGAGAAAATCTGCCGTCATAACCTTACGGTGTTTCACAGCCCTTGAGAGTCAAGAGTAATCTAGGCCCAGCTTGTTCACCAGCTTCGACCACATCATCGCTTACCACCAGGCGGAATAAAGGCCAGCCTTTAAAAAAAGCTCAAATAAATACCGGTACGGTACTTGAGTTATCAGTACAGCAATTCTAATTTAAAACGGATACATTTACGTAGTGTAACCCGTGGTCTATGGATACACTTGAATTCAGAATTGTTTATATTAATAAGCTAGAAGTGCCCGCGTTAAAAAATCCTTTTATTTACTGAAAACTTTTCTTTTGTAAAAACGATTCTATAATTAAAGACAACAAATATGAATTAGCCAAATCGGTTCACCCGTTTTCATGTTATCGCGTGACCAAGGCAAATCGGGATTCATTATAAAACCCGAAAACCCATTTTTTTTCTGCAATCTCGGAACGCTTCGGTTCGAGGTGATCGCCAACCACTTTCACTAATTCCTTAAAAGTTTTGTTTTCGGGATCTTGTGGTGCACAAAGATCGCACATCAAATCGTACGTAGCCTCTCCGACTAACGTCACTAAAGTAGCCACTTGTAACTCCGGTTTGATTTCATTTAACGTGATGAATTGTTCTACGCGTCGAATGTATGCATTCCACTTTTTACTCGAAATATCGAACTGTTCGATTTTACCGATAGGCATTTTCGATAACGAACACTTCAATCACACTAATAATGCACTTTTTATAGTTTTAACTCGTCACCATTTAGGTATTTTAAATAATACACCGAGTAAGCAATACGACTGACTTTATTGCAAGTACCCTCAATCTAGTACATATAAAATAACAGTATTTATTTAAATACCCTACGCATACTTTGTATCCATACTTTGTTTCCATCCATCCTACCCCATTTCGAAAAATCCTACAACACGTACTTACGTATTTATTTACAGAAGTACTCATGTGTAAAGTTTGGAATAACTCATCTTGTTTAGCCATACAAACTTTGAATCCCCGTTCCGTATCCGGGAGGAATTAAAAAAAAACCTTTCTGAGCGGATACCTACGTCATAATAACTATCAGCATTCTAAAAGCCAGCGCAATCCGAAACAATATTGATTTTAAAACTTTGTTACCCCAGTTCAGCTCTTAGCGTGGTATTTTGAAAAAGTCTGAAACTCGTATTTACTTATTTATATACAGAAGTACTTGTGTGAAGTGTCGAATAAAATGACTATTCAAACTTTGAAGCCCCGCTTTATCCCTTTGAAAAGTGAATTTTGAAAAATCGTTTCTTAGCGGATACCTACGTCAAAATAACTATCTGCAGACTGCATGCCAAATTTCAGCGCAATCCGAAACAATATTGAATTTTCACACTTTGTTACCCCATTTCACCCTCTTAGGGGTGTAATTAAAAAACCCAATTAAAAAAAACAATTAAAAAAAAACACGTATTTTCCTAATTTTTGTACTGGAGCACTTGTATGAAGTTTCGAATAAAAAATACTATCTAATCTTGTTTCTCCATTCGAACTTTGAACCCCCGTTTCATCCCCTTCAGGGGTGAATTTTGGAAAATCCTTTCTCAGAGGGCTTTTTCGTCGTAATAACTATATGCATGCCAAATTTCAGCGCAATCCGAAACAATATTGATTTTCACACTTTGTTACCCCATTTCACCCGATAATTTCATTTAAAAAAAATTTCACCCGTAAAACACTGAGTTTTACGAATTAAAATATCACAAATTTTTAATTAAAGCAGATCAAAGTTTTGAGAATCGCAAAGAAACAAACCAAAGAAGAAGCACCGTCTAAATTTAATTTGTTTTCGAATAATTGTGTTTAGCCCTCATCGACGTCATAACAATTGCTATGACGTCGATGTTAGCCCTGCTGCAGATCACAGGTCAATAATTAGACGTTCGTCATGTGTAATTGCCTTTTTTAAGGCGCCATATAAGTGTAGTTAACAATGGTTACAAAGATGACACATACTTATTGGTTTCATTGGTCGTACTACATAATTAAGATGTAGTTGATAAACATTATGAAAGTACCAACACATAATTTAATATCGTTTAAAAAACTAAAAGAACCGACTTTAAACGTCGCAATAGTCAAACTAGCCAGTAGCCAATATTATGTCATCGAGGTATATAAATGCATCGTAATACAAATGTTGATATATTAAAAACCGATCGACCGATTTCGTTAAAATTTCATTGAGACCACCTGGAAAGAGTACCCTTTGAAACAAAAAAAATCCAAAACGGTTCAGGCATGATCAAGTAATCGGTGAACATACACTAAAAAAGTAAATTCCGACGAAATTGAGAACCTCCTTCTTTTTTGTGAAGTCGGTTAATACGGAATCAAGTAAAACGCATAATATTGGAAATAAAAGAAGCAAGCTCTTTTTCAAATTTAATTTTTTATTAGGGGTACATACATAAAACTTGTTTTGGAAAATTTTGTTCAATTTTAATAAATATTGTACTGTACTGTGGTATGGAACCCTACCTGTGCGAGTGCGACTTGCACTTGGGTAGTATATTTTTTTAAAGGTTTACTTCTACAATAATAAGTCTCAATTCAAGCCACTTTAGCGATATCAGATTAATGGTGCGTCCTAACCTATATAAATACAGTGATAACGCGTTTTAACCGGAAAAGAGGAAGCCATTCTGAGCTCTGTGGGACGAAATGTTCCACAAATGTAAGTTAGTATAGTAGCGGCACTTTTAAAAGATTCTGTAGTTCTTAGAAGGCTTTGATTCTTAAAATGATTTAGCAATTGGTTTTCGTTTTTTGTATGGGGACCCCCTTTAATTTTTAAGTTTTTAAACGCCATCTATCTAATTAGTTTCGGCAAAATGACATAGATGGCGCTAGTAAACGAGCCCCGTCTTTCTAGATCGCGACCAAACCAAATATTCTTGGTAATATCAATTAATCAAATATATGAGGTTGTAACTCTGTTATGTTTCGTATTGTACCGAACCCTCCCTAAGTGTGCGATAAGAGACGCGATGCTGACTCACACTTGGCCAGTTTTATTTTATTAATATCAAAGGCCAAAATCCACTTTGGTGTCACCGCGCCAGTGCAGTAAGTAAATATGTTTTTTCTTGTTACAAACATTTATTTAACTTGCAATATATTATTGTTTCTGTTAAGTTCTGTTAGTGTTACACACTTAATATTATTTGTAAATTATTATACACAATCCAAAACTTCATCGTACCGACGGGATTCGAACCCGCACCCTCATAATATCCTATCACGCAATATCATAATATCCTATCAATACCTATCATAACATTGTAAGTTAAATATAATTAATATTTAACTTACAATGTTTGTTTGTATGTTCTGCACACATAATGTAAATCTGATGACTACGCAATGTTATGGCACCGTCAACCTCGTCTGATGATGGATCCGGAAGATGGCCATAAGAACTCCCTAAACTACACATGATAAATTCGTCGTGTTTGGGCTCGTTGGATTTATCTTGACTTACTCTGGCCCTACATTATGCAAAATGTATTTAATATTTTTTTATATAACTAACTAGCTGATACCCGCGACTTCGTTTACGTACCTACACTAAGAATGTAGTAGCCTATGTTCATGCTATAAAGTATGTCGTTGTTAAATTTCAGTAAGATCGGATCGTCCGTTTAGGCGTGATTAGGTAACAAACAGACAGAGTGACAGAGTGACAGAGTTACAAACGTTTTTATAATAAAATGCTATGGATGGATTGATTCGCTAGCCGCGTTTGATCACGTTTACGATCATTAAGATATATAAAAAATCGATCAAATATATCTCACCTGGTGGTATCCGATGATAAGGTTAAGGATGGTGAACACGCTATGCCTAGAATACTCTATCAAAAGCTGTGTGATGCCGGAACACTATGGTTATGGCGGCATATTTTCTCCTTGATGGTGGTAAGCTACTTTTTGGTAGCAAGTCAGGCGGAACATCGATATAATATGCTGCTACCGCCTGTGGAAAGACTTTGTGTTTAGTGTGTGTGCCTCGTTCAGCGACTCACACCAACATTTACAGACGCTACGCTAAAAGCTAAAAATGTAGACGCGCGCTGTACTAAAATAAAACCGGGAAAGTCGAGTTGGACTCGCCCACCGAGGCTTCCGTACAGACGTTGGTATGTACCAATTAAGCTAGACCTCTAAACTGTATGAGCGCTCATATAACTCAGAGGCCTATCTTAATTGGCTAATACTATGTATGTATGGGGAGATCCTTTAATTTTCAACTTTTTTTATTTTTTGTAATTTTTCCTTTATTTGTGCTGTACCTTGCTTCTTGCCAAATTTTATGATTCTAGGTCAACGGGAAGTACCCTATACGTTTTCGACCCAAAACTTATAGGGTACTTCCGGCCGACCTAGAATTGTCAATTTTGGTCACAAGCAAGGTCTTACAACACAAGCAAAGGAAAAATTCCGAAAAAAAAAATTTGAAAATTAAGGTAAATTTTGGTACTTCCAAGTTTTCGCGAAAATCTAAATTTGCCCATATCTTTTTATCGTGCTGGCGCAGGACCTTGATTTTTATACACCTAATAGGGACTATAGACTTCAGTATCAGATATAAATTTCAATTTGCTAGATCCACCCGTTCCTGAGAAAATTGATGGTGACACACGGACAGACGGACAGACAGACGGACAGACAGAGAGACAGACAGACAAACAGACGGACAAGAAAGTGATCTTATAAGGGTTCCTTTTTTACCTTTTGAGGTACGGAAGCCTATAAACGTGAATGCTCAAAGAAAAAAACAATACTCACAGTGTGTTATTTCCTTCTCTGTATGATTACCTTCACTGCCAAATATTTTACATAAATAAAGTAAAAAAATGCTAATCTCACAAAACTTGTTAGCCATATCTACCGAGAGCCGCACCTTATACCTAGAGCATGGCTGCACTCCGAATGAACCTATTTAGCTGAAAAAATAATGTGCAAGGTTATTAAGATAAATAACGTCAGGACGAATTCATTACCACACCTCTAAGGTAATCTACACGAATACAGAGTGGAAAAAATATGCTGGGGCTTAGATTATAATATCGTTTAAAAACTAAAAAACAACCGACTTCAATGCCGCGCTATTCATTTTCAGTACCAATTTTGAGATGTTGATCTCAATATCTCTGGAGATACTTATCATACCTCAATAAAATTACCATGGTACCACACTTGGAATATCTCCTTTCGAACAAAAAAAGAATAATCGAAATCGGTTCATAAACGACGAAGTTATCCGCGAACAAACATAAAAAAAAAAAAAAAAAAAATATATATACGGTCGAATTGAGAAACGTCCTCCTTTTTTGAAGTCGGTTAAAAAGTATATTAAAGTTAAATAGTAAAGATTTAAACTTCCTGAAGTTGTATGTTTCCTATACTACGATTTTTGGAAATAGGAATAACTGCATTCATAACAACTTTTTTAAATTATCTTACAACTCGATGTATGACTTTTGTGGTAAATCAGGTATATTTTGTTTTAAATTTAGTTAGTTCAGTGAACATCGCGATCTCACCGCGTGATCTCACTCCCGAGAAAAAGTGACGGGCTCGCTCAAAACCTAGGTCGAAAAAAAGACTAAAAGTACGTTAATTACAGCCGGTATATAACAATAGTAAAATCAGGTATTGATAGATACGATTTGCTAAAGGAGACGGCCCATTTTACATGGACATTTGCCCCACAGCAAAAGTGCAGGAGACCAAAATTGGATCATTGTAGGTATAGGATTTTTAATATCTATTGAGGAACCGTTAATGTTTTTATTCTGCATAGCGGGGTTTAAAAGATATCAACTAAAACGTTGAAAAAAATAACGCCCCAAGTAGGTAATCCAGAACGTGATTATTTACTTACTACTAAAAGAAGGTAGTAAACTCATTACTTGGCGACTTGCTGTGCTCATTTTGAGATTAATTTAAGTGTTTGCAAAAAAGGTATTTCGTCAAAAAAAAAAAAAATTAGTATGTAGTAAGTAGGCAAGTAAATTTTATGTGTAAGTAGTACTCCTTGTATGGATTAGCACTAACAGAGATGGAGATGGTTCTTATGAGGCCCAGAACATATACACGATGCTGAACTAACAGTAAAAGTTAAAAAAAAATAATACAATGAGGCGACATGTATTTTTCACGTTGGCGCCAAAACTCCAATTTCGCAATCCAGGCAAAATGACACAAGCACGTTCACTTTACGTAAACTTCAACAGAAGAAAAAAAAGATAAAAAACATGGCGGACTAAAAGAACAGTCATTAAAGTACTTTTTAATCACACCAATTTGCAATCCCCGCTTGGCACGTTAGTATCGAATGTACAGTTTGCATTATTTAATTATATGTTATTTTAATTAAATAACTTTTTTAGGTCTCCGGGGCTAATTAAGTACATACATTTGAAACGACTTGGGGCAGAAATGAGCCGTCTCCTTTGAGGATGTTTAATGTATTTCTCTTCGATATCTTATTTATTTTTCCACCCTGTATGTATATGCAGTAATAAATATGGGTAACATTTCTTCGTTAACAAAATAGTAGATTGTGTTATAGTTATGAGATGAGGTTGGTTTTTTTTAATTATTTTTTTTTATGTGGGTTGCACATTACTTGTAGCCGTGTTAACCCCTCCAACTAAGCTAAATATGCTTGCGTCTGGAGTGGGTTCACGTCAATAGTACAATGGATGGGGATCGAATTCAACACTACATTCACTTAAGTCCACTTAAAAAGATGGGGGCTTTCATGTGTGGTTTTTCTAATGATATAATAATCCGGTACCACTTCCATGGCCTGTTGAAAGAACAGATAAGTTGCGTTATGTCCACCAGACTAAAGTCAGTTGACAAATACTTAACAACAATGAACAATAATCATAGACTGCATCGTCACATAAGTAAGTATACATGGTTTGTCTGGAAGAGATCGCTGTTAGCGATAAGACCGCCCATTGTTACACGTTAAATTTAAGCTGTAAATGTTATATGTGTCTGTATCTTTGGTGTCGCAATAAAGAGTTCATCTATCATCTATCTATCTATCTATCTATACATCTGGTGAGATAGTAGACACGTCTTGTCTGTACGGAACAAGAAAGGGCCTTCGTACTTCGAGGGTCCCCTATTCCCTGCCCACAAAGCTAACAACTAACATAAACTAACCACTTTATAAGGTCGCACATCTTATAATCCAATTTTCCCCCTCAAAAGAATCCCTAATAATATGTCAAGAATCAATTTCCCTAGTAGTAAATTCTAGGGGTGTCGCGGGTATGTAAGATAAGCCAGTTTGTCGCGACACCCCTATAAAGAAGGAGGGAATTCGTGAAAAACTATTACATGTAAAGTGGTTTGCATTCGCGTTGTTAAGAGTTTTGGGATTTGTATAGATCTTGACGTGACGAATTTGTTTGTATGTGATATTTGCCCCCTGAATTTTTACCTCACTTAATCTTCACATAGTGTTAAAAAAAATCGCTTCTACCTGTACTGTCTGTATCTTATATCTTTTAAACTACACAACGGATCGTAACGTGGTTTACATCAATAGATAGAGTGATTCAAGATAAAGGTTTATTACTAGGATTCAACGCGGCCAAAGTCGCGGGGCGTATCTAGCAATAAATTAATTTGCAAGAGGTCTATTGGTATTCTTAAGAAAACATTTTGTAAAATAAACTGGCCAAGTGCAAGTCGGACTCGCACTCGTAGGGTTCCGTAACACAATAGAGTATTCTATCACTATGATTTTTCGCAACTACAAAAATAACTTTGTTTTTCATAGTATTTGTATGAAAAACAAAGTTATACTTGCGGTCGCTATATCTCAGCAACTGCTGACTGTATCTCGTTCAAACCAATTTTCGTTTTTATTGAGATCTACAGAATATATTTTTTCTAGATTTTTCACTCCCTTACTTTAGAAGTTAGAGGGAGGGGGGGGGGGGGGGGGGGCACACATTTTACCACTTTAGACACGCTTATCTTTTAAATGATTGATTTGGAGAAAAAATGATTTTAGGAACCTCAATGTCATTTTTGAAGACCTATCCATCCCATACGTATAGATTTGAAGAAAAAAAGTTTTTTGGTTCCAGTTCCATGTATGGGATGCCCCCCCTTAAATTTTTATATTTTTTAGTTTTGTATAAAAATCTTAAAGCGGTTTACAGAATACATCAACTTACCAAGTTTCAATTCTGTAGTCCTAATAGTTTCGGAATAAAATGGCTGTGACATACGGACGGACAGACGGACAGACAAACAGACATGGCGAATCTATAAGGGTTCCGTTTTTTGCCATTTGGCTACGGAACCCTAAAAATGTCCCGCGAATCATCATTAAATTTGATTGCCCCATCTACATAATATTTGAATGCCAGAAAATTGGTATTCTATTCAGAGTATTCTAGGCTAGCGTGTTCACTATCTTCTACCACATCATCGCTTACCACCAGGCGAGATATTGGTCAAACGCTAGCTAATAAGATACAAAAAAAAAGAACCGGCCAAGTCGAGTTGAACTCGCCCACCGAGGCTTCCGTACCAACGTTGGTATGTTACCAATTAAGCTAGATCTCTAAATTGTATCAGCTCTCATATAACTCTCAGGTCTACCTCAATTGGCGAAACTATGTATGTATGGGGGGCACCCTTTAATTTTCAACATTTTTTATTTTTTGGATTTTTCCTTAATTTTTGCTGTAAGACCTTGCTTCTTGCCACATTTTATGATTCTAGGTCAACGGGAAGTACCCTATAGGTTTTCGAACCTAAACCTTTTGGGTGCTTCCGGTTGACCTAGAATTGTCAATTTTGGTTAAAAGCAAGGTCTTACAGCACAAGTAAAGAAAAAATTCCAAAAATAAAAAAGTTGAAAATAAAGGTACATTTTGGAACTAAGAAGTTTTCGCGAAAATCTTAATTTGCCCATATCTTTTTATTGTGTTGATTCAAGACGTTGATTTTTATACACTCAATAGGGACTATAGACTTCAGTATCAGGTATAAATTTCAACTTGCTAGTCTACCTGTTTCTGAGAAAATCAGTGGTGACACACGGACAGACAGACGGACAAGAAAGTGATCTTATAAGGGTTCCTTTTTTACCTATTGAGGTACGGAACTCTAAAAAAGAGGTGGCTAATCAGTTTGCCAGTTTTACTTTTGTCTACCCTACACTTCAACAATCATTGATGTAGGTAGATTTTGGCCATGGCTCAAAGCACCCACCGGACAAAGACATGTCACTGATCGAGTCACCGAGTTCCAGCATGATGTTTGGTGCCAGCCAATAATAATAATAGGTACAAGCCAACAGTATGGAAGACGGTTTGGGATAGTTGCGGCAAGTGGATTGGACTAAAGTCTATCCAGCGCCGTATCAATGCCGTCTTCCATTTTCAGACAAGCTCGATTCCATCTTCTACCACATCGTCACGAGAAAGTGGTCAAGTGCAAACACGGTCTGTCCATATCAACTTTGGAATCAATTATTATCATCATTATGCCAACAGTATACGCGAGTAGATAAAAGTTAACAAATAACGTACCTACTATTCAAAAACACTATTCGAAAATACCCGTGAAACAATGCAAACTCGTCGCAACTACTCCCACGATACGGCGGGAAAACTTCATTTATAATTGTTTAAAGTTATATTAATACAGTTTAACAACCGTTGATACGTGCGCCGGATTGTTTGTTATTGCACAAGTTTGTTATATTTGCCGATAAAATAGTTTCGTTGTTGAATGTGTTTGACATTTGTATGTTTCACCCGATTAAAGATATTAAGAGATTGTATAGGTTTTATTATATATTTTTTTAAATAATAAAATGTATGCGTGCTTCTGAATAGGTGACCACTGGGTGTAAGGTGTAACATTAGCTCAGCTCAAACCACCCACACCAAAAAAAGATAGGTCCGTCTCTCCGAGAGGTCTAGTGGTGTACCTCTTCGGCCTACGCCTGCTAAAATCTAGCCTTCTATCTTTACCATCTCTTGCCTGATCCTTCTTCCTTCTAATATTCTAATATCTTTATTCTAATACTAGAAGTGTCCCGCGGCTTCGCCCGCGTTAAAACCTTCTTTTATTTACTTAAAACTTTTCTTTTGTAAAAACGATTCTATCATTAAACACATCAAATAAAAATTAACCAAATCGGTTCACCCGTTTTCATGTTATCGCGTGACTAAGGCAATTCAGGATTCATATTTATAAAACCCTAAAAACCTAAATTTACAGACTTTGTTACCTACCCCATTTCGAAAAATCCTACAACACGTACTTTATCCCATCTTGTTTCGCCATACAAACTTTGAATCCCCGTTCCGTATCCGGGAGGAATTTTCAGAATATCATTTCTGAGCGGATACCTACGTCATAATAACTATCTGCATTCTGAATTTCAGCGCAATCCAAAACAATATTGATTTTTAGACTTTGTTACCCCAGTTTATCCTCACAGGGTGGCATTTTGAAAAAGTCTGAAGCTCGTATTTACTTATTTATTTACAGAAGAACTTGTGTGAAATGTCGAATAAAACGACTATCCAAACTTTGAACCCCCGCTTCATCCCCTTAAAGAGTGTAATATGAAAAATTCTTTCTTAGCGGATACCTAAGTCAAAATAACTATCTGCATGCCAAATTTCAGCGCAATCCGAAACAATATTGATTTTCACACTTTGTTACCCTATTTCACCCTCTTAAGGGTGGAATTTCGAAAAAACCTAAAACACGTGTTTACTTATTTATGTCCTGAAGCCGTTGGGTGAAGGTTCGAATAGAAAAGACTATCTAATGTTGTTTCTCCATAGAAACGTTGAACCCCCGTTTCATCCCTTTAAGGGGTGAATTTTAGAAAATCCTTTCTGAGCTGATACTAACGTCATAATAACCACCTGTATGCCAAATTTCAGCTCAATCCAAAACAATATTGATTTTCAGACTTGGTTACCCCATTTCACCCTCTTAGGGGTGGAATTTCGAAAAAACTTAAAACATGTGTTACTTATTTATGTCCTGAAGCACTTTTGTGAAGTTTCGAATAGAAAAGACTATCTAATAATGTTTCTCCATAGAAACTTTGAGCCCCCATTTCATCCCCTTCAGGGGTGAAATTTGGAAAATCCTTTTTCAAAGGTAACTAACGTTGTAATAATTATCTGCACGCCAAGTTTTAGCGCAATCTGAAAAAATATTGATTTTCACACTTTGTTACCCCATTTCACCCTCTTAAGGGTGGCATTTCAAAAAAACCTGAAATACTCATTCACTTATTTTTGTACTGAAGCACTTGTGTGAAGTTTCGGATAGAAAAGACTATCTAATCTTGTTTCTCCATACAAACTTTGAACCCCCATTTCATCCCCTTAAGGGGTGAATTTTGAAAAATCCTTTCTTAGTACACCCCTACGTACTAAGACAAATATACCCTCCAAATTTCAAGTCTCTACGACCAGCGGTTTAGGCTGTGCGTTGTCTGTCAGTGAGTCAGTCAGTATGTCAGGACAAAGATTCTTATAGTATTAGATTAAAATAATTTCCATAAATTATGAGTTATCATAATTTATGGAAATTATTAAAAAGGTTCACTGCTTATAAGGGAACACACTACTGCATTGTACTTATAGAAAGCCTAATTTTTACGAATGAAATGCTTGCGTGTGTTAATTTTACCTGTGGCGCCATCTAGTTTCACAGTTGCGTAACTTAAGGCATGATTGGGATCACAGTTTTACATTATGATTGTAAAACTGTATTTGGGATAGTGTCATATTACGTAGTTATATTGATTATTCTGTGGTAATTTTATTATCTTTATTATCTTGAACAGGGTATGGTAATTATGTAGACTTTGTACAAAGCAAACTTCGTGCAGTTTCTGAAGTGAGAGTTTAATAACAAAGTACACACTAACATCCTTTCTTCCTCTTATCACCTATATGCAGACGATCTCCAAATCTACACGCAATCCTCACTTGAAAATTTAAATGACGCTATCAAAACTACCAATGATGACCTCTGTCGTATATCTAACTGGAGTAGATCTTATGGACTTACTATTAATCCCACTAAGACACAGGCCATAATTGTAGGCAGCTCTAGATTAGTATCTAAAATTGACTTCTCAAGTGTACAGGATATTACTTTTAACAACGTCATTGTACCACTCAGCAAACAGGTGAAAAATCTGGGAGTGATTATGGACAGCAATCTCACATGGGACCCGCAGTTGCAATCCGTGAGCTGTAAACTTTTTGCATCAGCTGCCTCGCTTAGGAGGTTGCGTAACTTTCTACCCACAGCTACTAAAGCTGCGCTAGCTACGTCTCTTTTACTTCCTATCCTTGACTATGCCGACGCCAGTTACCTTGATCTCAGGGAGGATCAGCTAAATAAGCTTGAGCGACTACAAAGCTTCTGCATTCGATTTATTTTCGGTCTTCGAAAATTTGATCATGTCTCAGAATTTCGCGCAAAGCTCAAGTGGCTTCCCATTTGTCTTCGCCGGAATACTCATATTCTTTCGTTTCTCTATGGAATTTTGTTCAACCCCTCGACTCCTCCTTATCTAAAAGCTCGATTCCATTTTCTTTCTTCCTCTAACTCCCTTTCCCTAAGGTCATCAGAGAACATGCTCCTCGACACCCCGGCTCATAGTACGAATTTTTATGACTCATCATTCACTGTCCAGGCCGTGCGCCTGTGGAATGAACTACCTATTGTTATAAGACGTGCACAATCCATAGATAGTTTCAAAGAACAAGTTCGCAAATTCTATCTCTCTTCTGTCAGATAACTTTTCCTATCATTTCGCAACAAATATATTATGTATATATATAAGTATATTATTTATGTATATGTAAGTTTATGATGTGCAAATGTATTCGTATATAATATTATTATATGTAACGTTTTTATGTAGTCTATAAATATAATCATTCTAAGTAAAATGTTTAAAATACACACCACCGTCCTTGTTCTATCTATAATGTTATGTCCATCCAAAGGTTGTCTGGAAGAAATCGCTTTTAGCGATAAGACCGCCCATTGTACCTAGTATTAGTTAGTTAAGTCCTATTCAGTATGTATTTTCTAAATTGGTGTCAATAAAGAGTATTTGTATTGTGTATTGTATTGTAACATATACACTCACTATTATTGTTGTATTAATGTCTCGACCTAGGATTCTTGTATGTCCGACGCACTTCCTCAGGGAACATTATGCAGTAGGATCGCGACGATCACTGTGGACTTGATAACTTTAGTAGAATGAAGAACACCTTCTTCTGGTTCCACTATCTTTGGGACATTACATTCCCTTGTGGCAAGACAGTCGAGTAAATAGGGTTTTCTTATTGATGTAGCATTGACGAAAATTTCATAAACAAATCCACGCGCCCATAAAAGGGACTTCTAAATCCCTAATTATTTTTTCAAAGTCATTGCGACCTTTTTCAATTTTCCTGCCAAATCCCCCCGTTTGTTTACGCTTATGAAAATCCTGTAAAATTTTTAGGTCAGAGAATATAAGCTTAACGTTTTGTTTGCGCTCTGGACTCGCATTAACTTTGACAAACACTTTTGTATAATTACATGTTTATTAAAATTTGTACCATGGATTTTAAGCTACGACTTTAATGTATAAATTAATGATGATAATTTTCACATGTGGCAGGAGCATAGATATATAATTATGCAGTTATATCGAAGTTCCGCCTGACTTGCTACCAAAAATTAGTTTTCCACTATCAAGGAGAAAAAAAAATGCCGCCATAACCTTATAGCAAGTGTGCCAATTTGCCAAATTATGCATATTACTTATTTGATTATTAGTTTCTCAAACCGCTAATCAAGTAGCAGCTGAGTCACCAAAATAGTGCGTATTTGTATATATATTATAAACATTTTAAGACTGTAAATTGTTAAACACAATCCAAAATTTCATCGCACCGACGGGACTTGAACCCGCACCGCACCGGATTACACGTCCAGGTGCTTTGCCAATTAAGCCACGGTTCGATCCATCGAACATCTCTCGTCGGATTTGAAAACTGTAATGATTTCTTCCGAATGATTAACTTACGTAATAAGTAGTCATAGATGGCGCCACCAATGCATAATTGGGGTAACAAATGCAATCCACTAATTTCGTCGTATCGATGAATCGAACCGTGGCTTAATTGGCAGAGCACCTGGACGTGTAATCCGGGGGGTGCGGGTTCGAGTCCCGTCGGTACGATGCAATTTTGGATTGTGTTTAACAATTTACAAAAATATAAGGTGTGTGACACTTCAAAGAAACATAATATTAAATATTATGTTAATATTATTATTAAGACTGATCCGAAACAAAAGTATCACTTATTCCCAAAAGCATCAAAAATAAAATCCAATGGACTAAAATCATGCCGAAAGAATTTCTATTCTACGAAAGCTTTCAAGACAAAATCCGGATGTTCAGGTCGCAAAAAATCATTATACATCATTATCACATCCTGGTTATAGCAGCTTTTAATACTTCCCTCAGGGGACCGGTAATGTAATGAGAGCCATCTTTTAACGACCTGTGAAACTCAAGTTTTCTTGACGGTTAAGGTTGATGTGAGATTGGATGTATTCAGAAATACTAGTCACCTAACGCTTTCTTGGTAATTTTAATTACAGGATATCAAGATTTAAATCTAATACGCGTCGACTTGATAACCTCCTCCGTTTTTTTTCGTCGGTTAACAAAACTAGCAAGCTACGAGCGCTGCGCTCGTAGACATTGACTACTAAACTACGTAGCTCATTTTGTCGATTTCCGTGATTGTCTATTATGATTTTCTCCTTGATTGTGGTAAGCTACTTTTTGATAGAAAGTCAGGCGGATCATCGATATAATAATGCTCCAATCACTCGTGGAATATTAATATTCAGCTTATCCAAAATGTTTCATGTCACACAGTATCTGCTTAGATAATTTGTATTGTATTATTGTAATATTAAAGAGTATCCGTTATGGTATATTTTATGACATCTGTCATCGCTACTATTATTGTAAAGTACTGCTTATTCTGTTACTTTTTAACTCTTTACTCATGTGCTTATTCTGACTAAATTCTGGAAAAAGGTCTCTTCCAACTTTTTACATGCATCTTTTAGAAATGCACTACCACAGACGTAGAATTTCACTACGTTTAAATGAAATTCTAGGTCTGTACGAATTACAGCCAAAAATGTATAATTATTCTATGCTCAGTTACTTTAATTGAATAAGATGTATTAATTATTTGTTTAATACTTCAAACATAGCATTGAATTACTTTTACCTTAAATAACATTTACACGTATTTTAACCTCAAAAATCACCCAAGGATATCCTTCCGGTCTGCCAGCAAAAGAGTTGAGGCGAGTTAAAACTAGGCACCGAAATGGGAGAATTTTTGTCCCCCAGGGGATCTGTAATGTAACGCGACGCCATCTTGCTAACGAGCGAACTCGTCGCCTCTTCAGGTAAGCTCGGATATTGAAACAATGAACTCAACAAATGCACTCGCGAATTTCGTTCAAATTTTGAAATGTCTAGTATTTTACTTAAGTTTGAAAACTGGGCGGGGTTTGCCATTCAGATGTTTTCTTTTCAGTATTGTTTATTACAACACAATGTACAATAGTTGTATGATGACGCGATGGCCGATTCCACCAGTGAATATAAACGCGATCAGGTCGACTTGAACTTGGTTTACGTGTTTAACTGAGGTAAAACCGGTATTTTGCATTTCACCACCACCAACTAAACGTGGTTACAGTTAAAACGAGTTATAATTATAAACTACCGATTTTGGGCGTTTAGCGGTCTTGATCCCGTGTACACTGTTTACAGCCACTGTCACTCGTATTTAGCGCGTTCGTTTCCGTGTCCACGCATGGCGTAACAAGACGAGACGTCTTGTTATTCCGGTATTAAAATTATTAATATTTTAATTCCTTGGGCTACATTTTAAAATTTGAGATTCACGATTCTGAACACAAAAATATATACCATGCACGGACACGGAAATGAATTTGGTAATATGAATTTGTCAGTTTGACAATGCCGAAGCAATCTAATACGACAGCTCTTTTACGTTCCATTCTGCGTAATAGCATGAAATCTTGGTTTAGGTAAACGCGATCAAATGGAACCTAATGGGAGGTGGTGAAATCAAGTACGCGTAAACCAAGATCAACATCGACGTCTGAACACGTTTTAGTAGAACTTAGTTCAATAAATCTCGATTAGTAGCATAAATGGTGAAATCAACCCGATTGACATGTACCCTGTACTATTATTACTTTTTAATACTCAATACTCAATACTTTATTGCTTCCATAGTTGTTGTACATAAAGTTCTTATATCTAGATATTATCTAGGTACATGAGATCATTATGGACCCTGTTGGGCACATGCAAAATTATAAGACTAATTGAGAGAGGCTGAAAAAAAGGAGCAGGATATAAAATTGAAATGATTTATAATATTGTTGTATTGTTTAAATATTTTTGCAATAAGATTTTAATGCTACTTGTAGTTGTTTTATTTAACTGTTTTATTTTTGTATATATTTTTATTTTATGTTTATAATTGTTTTGTTTGTTTTAAATACATTATTTGACGTTAGTTATTATTATAAACTACCTACGAAGTGCTTTCTTATTATTATTATTATTAAATATATTTTATATACTTACTGGATTTGGAAGTGCTTTCATGCAAAAATAGGAGCGTTTAGAAATGAATTATATTGATGTGTCGTCTAAATATTCTTTAACCGTGTAATATGATTTTAATGATAGTAGTTGTTTTAGTTGTTTAATAAATTGTTTGTTGTTTGTTATGTTTTTTATTGAGTTAGGTAATTTATTGAATATTTTTATGGACATTACATAAGGACTATTTGAGTGAAGAGCTAATACTGAATTTGGAAGTGCTTTCTTGTTTCTTTGTCTTAAGTTATGTAAATAGGGTAAAGCAATTTGTTGTTCTTTGTATCGATATAATAACCGGCCAAGTGCGTGTCGGGCCACGCGCAGTGTAGGGTTCCGTAGTAGCCCGTTATTAAATGCAAGTCTTTACTCGTTATAAACAAGCAACTAGGTACTTCGTCTTTCTTCTTAGAGGGGGGGGGGGGACGCCCTACTGGAACAAAAATATGCACTTTGAAGTTTAATATTTCGTAAATGTAGCATTCAATCGAAAAATGGTATTAGAAACTCGTAAGTCATTTTAAAAGACCTATTCAACGATACCCCACACGATGGGGTAAACGACGAAAAAAACATTCATCCCCACTTCTCATGTAGGGGAGCTACCCTAAAAAAATATTTTTCAAAATTTTATTTCACCACTTTGTCGGCGTAAATTATATGCATAACCTTACATAAGTTTTTTTTCAAAAAAAATAAAACCGACTTCATAACCACAAAAAGGCACTCAAAAGCGAAAAATAATTTACTTAAAATTATTATAAGCGTTACCCACTTCTCTATTTGAAGTCGGTGCCAGCCAAGTCTAATAGGTAGTAGATAGATAATACCTACATGTATCTACCTACTTACTTACCTACTTACTACTACTACATATATAGTGTCTATCTAATATCCAATAGGCTTGGCTGGCACCGACTTCAAATAGAGAAGTGGGTAACGCTTATAATAATTTTAAGTAAATTATTTTTCGCTTTTGAGTGCCTTTTTGTGGTTATGAAGTCGGTTTTATTTTTTTTGAAAAATAACTTATTTACCCTTTTTAGTGCAAAAAAAGTTTTAATGAAATTACATGCGTCTATTAAATTTCGTGTCTGGGCCGTTATACACTGACGGATATATACTTTTTGAAAATGTCAAGTATGTACCTATAACGGTTAAGAAGATACAGATCTGTAAAGTGCGCACATATAGACACACGGACGGACGGACGAATAGACAACAAAGTCTCAGAAAGTGTTCATTTGGTAGCCTTTGGGTTCGGAACCCTAAAAAAATTGACTTTAATGCCGCGCTAAAATGAAAATATTCACTAGTAATAATGATGTCATCAAGGTATCAAAGGACAATGTCCAAAATGGCCCTGTACAATTAAAGCATCTGACACACACGATAATTAATTGTCTATTTTATTACAATAATTCCAAATACTTTTATAACACGGACTAGTTGTATTTCAAAATGAATATTAAAAAGTATTATTTGCGATTATAAACATTAATTGCCGCCATATGGCCAACAGAGTACTGAATCACTCTACTACGTTATAAGAGGCACTTCCCTATATTGTGGATAACCGAATTATGAAAGCACTGTGCAGCCAACCTAACAACGGAAAGTATTATTTACGTAGTAACTATTTTATAATATGTGGTTTTATGCTTATAATTTTTTTTTGCTGTGTTGATTGGTACAAAGTACGTTCATAATTCTGAGTTATTTAATTATGTATGCAGTGTCGCGGGACTGAAATGGCCGCCATCTTCGCCAAATGTCATGTCATGTCAAAAAATATTAGGTATGTTTAAAAAAGTTTGCACCCTAAAAAGACTTTACCCGGTAGAACAGAGATTCCTGTGAAGACAAATTATTTATATTTATATATAATTATTTATTATAATTATTAATATATAATTATTTATTGAGGGCCCGGTGGCGTAATTGGGAGAACGGTCGGCTTTGATGCGGTGGTACCGAGTTCAAACCGCCGTGCACCAATGATTTTTTCTATCGAAAAATATATGTGCGCTTCTCACAGTGGCCCTCCGGTGAAGGAAAACATCGTTAAGAAACCAATACCCCCGCATGGTGGTAGAACATATCTAGTGTCCGCCTGGCCAGCTACCACCCTCAAGTCAGAAAATCTGTCGCCAAACATCTAATGTGTTCCGGCAGCTATCCTTGAGAGCCAGTTCCCATTCTAGTCCACTTCTCTATCTTCGACCGCATCAGCACTTAGCAACAGGTGAGATAGTGGTCAAACGCTTGCCTATAAGATATAAAAAAAAATTATCCCCACCTTTATTTCTATCTCGCTCACAGTTACCGTAAGAATATCTTATATGCAATAGCAACCTCCATTGTGTATAATCTTCTTGGGACTCTTCTACTAAAACTAGTACATTCTCCTATGTTTGAGGTATTTATCTCCATATCTCTGGTGATACTAATCAGATCTCGATAAAATTAAAATGGGACCACCTCGGAAACGTATCCTACCTATTAAAAAAAGAATCATTTGAATCCGTTCACAATTGATGGAGAAATCGCGTAACATACACAAAAAAAAAAAAAAAACATACAGACGAATTGAGAACCTCCTCCTTTTTTGTGAAGTCGGTTAAAGATGACAGCTTTCTAGTGTAAACGGTCTCTTAAGCCGGCGCCAAACACAAACAAATGTTTGACACTTTGTCACATACTTTGTCACATATTTGAGCACTTATTTGCGGTACCTGCCACACATACTTTGCAAACAACACTTTTTGCAGTTTCGAACTTTGAACGCTTTGATGTGCGCTCGAAAAACCGAAACCAAATGGCAAAGTGCCAAACTTTGTTCAAACTTAGAGAAAACTTTGAACAAATACTCAAATACCCGTGCTTCACATGTGCTCAAATGTGTGTTCAAATAAGTGCCCAAATGTTTAAGCTATGTCTGGCGCCGGCTTTAGCAAAACCTCGGACAGACAGACATACAGAAAGACAGACGGACATGACGAAACTATATGGGTTCATTGTCAGGACTACGGAACCCTAAAAAGGTAAGTGCGGTACTCACTCTTATGCCACGTAATCATAATGGAAATAGAAACAACTACATGAAAACACGAATTTCTAATGTAGAGCTTGATGTGCAAGAAGAACAGAGGAAGGGATTGTTGCTAATTATTAAAATAGATCTGCGATAATTGCAAATGTAATTTTGAACGTGCTACACAAACGCCAGTTCGATTGTCACTAAGGTGAAATTAGGTTCGCGAACCCAATTTATACGGTCCACATTGGGAAACGGGGTTTCTTATCTCCCTTTTTATATATATATCGATGTCTTTAGGTATCTATATATTTGACTAACTGAACCGCGATTCCGTTCAAATACACCATGAATTTTATACATAACTTTACAGGTTTGTCAATCAATATTAGTATCATCTGAATAATTTAATCTATGTGCAAACCTACCCTCAACAGAAAAAGTGAACGGTTGTGTTTTTGTTTTGTTCCAACAAAATAAATAAAATAAATAGTAATTAGGTGCTTACAATCGTAAATATCTGACTTTATCTTCATAAACTTGTGTTTGCTGTAAGAGTTTTTCAAGAAAACAGATATATGGCTGGATCTTGCGAGGCTTGCCGAGCTGCTATTACGGTGACACAAAAACGCATCAAGTGCACTAACTGCTTGCGGCTTTACCATTCGGAGTGTGTTAATGACATCAGTGAATCAACACCAAGATCACAGTGGAAGTGTCCCTCTTGTGTAGCAGCACAACGTAAGGGAGATAATAGCAACACTCCCGTGCGGAATGTCGCCAAGCCGGCTAATCAGTTACACGTAAGTCTACCCAAGGATGACGTTATTATTTCATTGCCCTGCTCGCCTGCTATTATGGAAGAACCGAAATTTGATTCGACGGCCACTATAGGGTTGGCCACCGGCTTCCCTATCGCATCAGAATCTAGCAAAGTAGCGACATCAGGTGACAGCAATATTGTTTCACAATTCGAAAGTTTACTAGATTATAAGTTGAACATTCTTAAGAAGAAGAATATCATGGAACTTAAAGGCGCGCTAGTCGCTGAATTTCGTAGGGAGTTGAAAACAGTAACTGCAAAATATGATCAGCTTGAGAGTTCACACACGATACTACAGAATGACCATGAGAATCTTAAGAAGAACTTCGATACGCTACACAAACAATCTCAAGAAGATAGAAGTATCATACATGATCTGCAAACGCAGATGAATAAGCAACAGCAGTGGGCCCGGATGTCCAACATCGAGATCGTCACCTTGCCCGAGATGGCCAATGAATCAGCCGTCGACCTGGTTGTGAAGATCGCCAACCATGCTGGAGTTCCGCTGCAGGCTGCTCAGGTGGAAGCGGCGCATCGCGTTCAGCCCATGCAGAGGAAGGAAGGCCGACCTAAACCTATTGTCGTGAAGCTCCAAACAAGGATGCTAAAAGACCAGATCATCTCGGGCCTACGGAAATCCAAAGGCATCACTACTCGCGATCTAGGTCTCGGTGGCACGGACAAACGATTCTTCATGAACGAACATCTCACCCCAGAGAACAAACAATTACTTAATGCAGCGAAGATTCGCGCTAAAGACAATTCATATAAATTTGTATGGGTGAGAAACTGCAATTTTGTTTTTAAGAAGAAACGAGGAATCACTTTACCTTGTTACGATTTCATCAAGCAAAGACTTACAGAAAATTATCTGAATTATTATTACTTGCTTTTAGTTTAAGTCGGATTTTTAAGTACCTATTTATTGTCTGTTAAACAACTCACTTGTTACGTGCATCATAATCAACAATACACTACACAAAAATCACAATACACAATTTATCTCACAACCACTATTACCACAACTATACACATAACATCATATACTCGCGCATGTTTCACTAACATTCTTACACAAATACAGTTATTACTCACAAGAGCTGTAACACTAATTAAACAATTACTTATTATACAACTTCAACATAGTCAACGGAAATACTGCTTAATCTGTAAGACTGGTACTAAAGCACTAGACTTAATTGACATTTTAATTTAGATATATTTATTTTTAAATTTTTGTACTGTTATAATAATTAATAATGCTCTCTAATAAGTTATATTTATACTATCAGAACGTTCGCGGTTTACGAACCAAGACGATACAGCTAAGACAAAGCATACTCGCTCATAAATACGATGTTATATTAATCACCGAAACGTGGTTAACTGTGTGATTATCGTTATGATGTTATAAGATGCGACAGAACCAAAACCACATCAACGAAAAAATCTGGCAGCGGTGCTATGATTTGCGCGAAGCGCAATTTGCATGCGCAGGAAGAACCAGGATGGACATGCGCCGGCGTCGAGTGCATCTGGGTCACTGTCCCGGCCACAGAACACTATTACTCACGAGGTCCCGGCTCGCGCGCTCGGGGCAGGTGATAGACGTGACTTGCACATAGGTGTCGTGTATATACCGCCCGGTGATAACCAGCCGGCCCCGTCTTGAAGCGTTTACTAATACTCTCGCTACAATTAATGCTTCATACCCTAGCGACCACTTCATTACAGCGGGAGATTTTAACCTTCCGGGTATATCTTGGTCATCGGCAGGTCCCAACATTAATAAACGGGGCTCTGTTCTTCTACAAGAAGCTATAATATGCTTTATCGACGCGTGTAGTTTATCTGGTTTTAATCAGTCCAATTTGCAAGTCAACAGTTGTAATAACATACTAGATTTAATTTTAAGTAACGTCCCGTTGGATGTGTCTCGTTCAAACTCATCATTAATAGCTGAAGATGTTTACCATCCTCCTTTGCAATTAGATGCGACAGACTTAATGTTACCACTTAAAAAACGCAGCTCATTGTGTAAATACTGTTTTAAAAAAGCTGACTATTATAAAATTAATAAATATTTAACGAATGTTGATTGGGATACCTTGTCAACGGGCGAGGCAATCGATATTATTACGCAACAGTTTTATGCCCAATTACGACTGGCTATTGAAGAGTTTGTTCCAAAAATTAATTACACTTCTACGGAAAACTATCCCATTTGGTACTCCAGGCCCCTTATCCACATTATTAAAGATAAATTAAATGCACATTCTCGCTGGAAGAAGGATGGTAACCCAAGAGATTACGATGAATTTTCATTGTTTAGATCTAGACAAAAACGAATTCAGAAAAATGTTTTAGTTCACATATTGAAAGAATGCAAACGCTTCTTAAAAGTAACCCAAAATATTTATGGTCTTACATGAAATCGTTGCGTAATAACAGCACGGGCTACCCGAACACTTTAACACTTGGTGATCAAATATATAACAGTGAGCCTGATATTTGCAAGGGATTCAGTAATGTTTTTCATAGCGTCTTCCGAAAACCGGCGTCATCGTACAACAGCAACCTACGTACTTACCCTGAACCTGAAGACATAGTGCATAACTTAAACATATCTGAGTCTAATATCCAAAAACTATTACAATCATTAGACATTAATAAGGGACCAGGGAGTGATGGTACACCGCCGCTATTTATAAACAAGTCTGCTAAATCTCTTAATTACCCATTACAAAAGATTTTTATGTTATCAGTTAATGTATTCGGGACCTACCCAGATATATGGAAGGAGGCGAAAATAGTACCCATCCACGGATCTCGAAGACACATAGACCATTATCGTCCGATCTCTATATTAAACACATTCAGCAAGATTTTTGAAAAGGTAATCTACAAAATGATAAGTACAACTATTGGTATAGTACATTACGTGCCAAGGGAGGAAAGTAGGACATTTCAACCCGCGCGATATTGTCACCCGAGCCGAAGGCGAGGGTGACAAAAGCGTGGGTCGAAAAGTCCTGCTATCTTCCCGTGGCGCGTATACTATTTTTCATCATACCAGGACCGAAAGTTTAATGACATTGTATATAAGAAAAACGAATGTAGTTCAAATGATTCATTGAGGGGGTTCGGGGCGAAGCCCCGATGGGGTCCGGGGCGAAGCCCCGGTGGGGGGTTGGGGGGGCGACGCCCCCCCAGACGAAAGGGGCTCGATCCCGATGGGGTCCGGGGCGAAGCCCCGGTGGGGGGTTGGGGGGGCGACGCCCCCCAGACGAAAAAAAAAAAAATTAATAGTTTTAATTATCTTAAACTTAATAGATATTATGAATAATATTCGACATAATTAGGATGGTAACCCAAGAGATTACGATGTAATTCCTGACGAACAACACGGTTTCATGAACAGGCGCTCCACAGTTTCGAATCTGACCGTATTTACTAATTATGTATTGTTGGGTATGGACGAAGAGGCGCAGGTTGATGTTATATACACCGACTTCGAAAAAGCGTTGATAAAGTCAACCACATCATCCTGCTCCACAAGTTATATGCGCTCGGAATACGTGGCGACCTTCACAGATGGTTTTGCTCATACATCGCGAGGAGGAGACAGGCTGTAGTGCTTGCAGTGACTATATTACGAGCGACTCTGGAGTTCCTCAAGGATCGATATTGGGTCCCTTGTTATACAACGCATACCTTTTTGACATTAACACTTGTTTTACAAAGTCAAAATGTGTTATGTTTGCAGATGACAAAAAAATCTTCTTAAAGTTAACAAGGTAACTGACTGTATCAACATTCAGAGCGACTTGAATAGTCTTTGCAAGTACTACACAGCAAACAGAATTACAGTGAACACAGCAAAATGTCTACAAATATAATTTACCCGTAAAACAAAAATAATTAAATGTACATATTACATTGATAAAACTCCAATTAAAAAGGTAGGTTCAGTACGTGACCTTGGTGTTAGACTTGACCGTAAAATGAATCTACTTGAACATATTGACGATATAGTACATAAAGCTTATAAGCAAATCGGCTTTATAAAACGTGTCTGCAAGTCATTTACAGACATTGGCTGCATTAAAGTCTTATATTTCTCTTATGTATGAAGCATACTAGAATACGAGGGTCATTCCACAAGTACTTAGCCTCATCGCCCAATGGCACTGCGATTACAAAAAATTTTTACCATAGTACAGTGCAATGTTTTTGAAACCTATTGTCAAAGTTTTAAACAATGACCTCTATTAGTTTTATTTTAATAGCCTTTGAAAGCGAACGTGTCGGTCAGTTTAACAAAAATGGAAAAAGAGCAGTATCGTTCGGTGATTCGATTTTTATTTTTGGAAGGGAAAACGCGCAGTGAAATTAAAAATCGCTTGGATGCTGTGTACAGTGACTCTTCTCCTTCGATGGCAACCGTCAAGAATTGCTTTAACGAGTTTGCTCGTGGCCGCAAGTCGGTTTTTGATGAGCCACGTCCAGGTGCCCCGAAAACGGCTACTACGGAGGAAAACATTAAAAAAATCCACGATCTCGTGTTGGCAGACCGCCGATTGAAGGTACGCGAGATAGCTGACACTGTGGGCATTGCAGAAGGAACGGTGCATCATATTCTCCACGAAGAACTGGGCATGAGAAAGCTGTCAGCGCGATGGGTGCCGCGTTTGCTCACACTGGACAACAACCACGACAACGCGCCGGCTCACACCTCTGCCGTCGCCATGGCCAAATTATTCGAATTGCGCTACGAATTGCTGCCCCATCCACCTTACTCTCCAGACTTGGCCACCTGTGACTTCTTTTTGTTTCCAAACCTGAAAAAGTCACTCGCCGGAAAAAGATTTGGGTCGAATGAGGAGGTCATCGCCGCCACGGAGGCCTATTTTGCAGACTTCAGGAAAACGTATTTTTTAGACGGGTTAAAAAAGTTGGAGCATCGCTGGGCCAAGTGTATTGAGTTAAAAGGAGATTATGTAGAAAAATAAATCGGCACTTTTCAAAAATTTTCGTTTTTCTTTTGTAGGCTAAGTATTTATTGAACGACCCTCGTATGCTTGTAGTATATGGTCTCCTTGTTATATAATTTACACAGAAAGGCTAGAATCTATACAACATAGATTTATAAAGTTTCTTAGTTTTAAGGCATATAAGCGGTTTGATTCATATTCAGATGCTTGCAAATATTTCCATATAGAACCTCTTTCGCTTAGAAGAAAGCAATATGACGTTGTTGTGTTACTCGATATACTTTCAGGTAAAGTAGACTGCCCTGACTTACTTTCAAATCTAGAATTTTGCACTCCTTTGCGTTGGACACGACATACTCCACTTTTTAACCGACTTCAAAAAAAGGAGGACGTTTCTCAATTCGACCCTATATATATATATATATATATATATATATATATATATATATATATATTTTATGTTTGTTCGTGGATAACTTCGTCGTTTATGAGCCGATTTCGATTATTCTTTTTTTGTTCGAAAGGAGATATCCCAAGTGTGGTACCATGGTAATTTTATCGAGGTATGATAAGTATCTCTAGAGATATTGAGATAAACATCTCAAAATTGGTACTGAAAATGAATAGCGCGGCATTGAAGTCGGTTGTTTTTTTAGTTTTTAAACGATATTATTTATATTATCCATGTACCTCACACCCACACAAATTATGCCAAAAATTCCGTCTTGTGTCGAGCCGTCCTCACGTATAATAAGCATTATTCACAGTTGGACTTATTTAATTTGTCTAAATGTGTCTTAAAATCTATACGTTTATTTTACGTTTGTACTGGTATTACAATGTATTAGTCACCATTTGTACTTAATTGTATTTAAATGACGTTCATAAGTGTACGATGTACTCAAATGGAACAATAAATAAATTGAAATTGAAATATATATATTACTAGCTGACCCGGCAAACGTTGTTTTGCCATATAAATAAATGGCTATTAAAAAATAAGGGTTGATCGTAGAAGGGTGAAAATTAATGATGGTGTGTATTTTTGTATGTTGTATCATAAAAAAATTGAAATTAAAAATTTTGTCTAAAAAATAAAATAAAAAATTTAGGGGTGGACTACCCCTAACATTTAGGGGGAAGAAAAATAGATGTTGGGCGATTCTCATAGATACCGGATAAGCACAAAAAATTTCATCAAAATCGGTCAAGCCGTTTCGGAGGAGTATGGCAACGA
This sequence comes from Cabera pusaria, assembly GCA_954871355.1. NCBI lineage: Eukaryota > Metazoa > Arthropoda > Insecta > Lepidoptera > Geometridae > Cabera > Cabera pusaria. The sequence continues at coordinate 1,045,587 of OX940911.1, forward strand.
AAACTGTGACACGAGAATTTTATATATTAGAAGATTATTTATATATTTAAAAGAAAGTCGTGTTAGTTGCACTATTTATAACTCAAGAACGGCTTTACCGATATGGCTGAAAATTGGTGAGGAGGTAGCTTAGAGCCAGGAGACGGACGTAGGATACTATTTATTTTGGTGTTTTTTTTTTTTTTTTGTGAATGTGTGCGTGTTTAGGGAAACAGCACAATGAAAAACATGATATTTGCATTCTCACCAAAATTCCACTGACAATCTTCAGTAAACACCTCATCTTTACTGAAGGTATGACTTAGACTAGACTTTTACTTGAAAACTGAGCTGAAATGTGACTAACCCATCTCTACGACAAAAAATTTATAAAAACTTGAAAAATTTTAATATTTGACACTGGATAAATACACTAATCGTGTGGAAATTTCTCCACACGATTAGTGTATTAATTATGTAATGAAACTTAAAAAAAATGTATGCTTACAAGCAATCGAGACAACAATAATCAATGCCTAATCAATTTTATATTTTGTCAGAATGTAGGTAAAAACAGAGATATGCAAGAATGTGATAGCCAAGTTATGAATGTCGTATGTATACAGTCTTATCCATAAGGCAAAAAATATTAGACAGTTATTCATTAAGTAAGTACCCATACTTATTCAGAATTAAAATTAAATACTGGTGATTATATTTTTACAATCAAAATTAAACTCAATCGAACGAATTTCAAGTTAATAACTTATCTATAACAATAATAACATTGTTTCATCGCATCATGTCTTGCTGACACGCGGTTGAAGTACTTGATTGTTGTATTTTTATTCTATTTCTGTATTGCCACAACTTTATTATTTACTTGATAATAGTGTCATATTACCATAATACATTACTGAACTTAATATCTCTTTTGTATTCATTGTATTACGTTCATAAAAGCCAATTATTATTTTTTTAATACTTTATAGGCTAGCGTTTGACCACTATCTCACCTGTTGGTAAGTGATGATGCGGTCGAAGATGGTAAGCACGCTAGGACTAGAATGGGAACTGGCTCTTAAGGATAGCTGCCGGAACACATTGGATGTTTGGCGACAGATTTTCTGACTTGAGGGTGGTAGCTGGCCAGGCGGACACTAGATAGTGTCCTACCACCATGCGGGGGTTGTTGGTTTTTTAACGATGTTTTCCTTCACCGGAGGGCCACTGTGAAAAGCGCACATACATTTTTCGATAGAAAAATCTATTGGTGCACGGTTTGAACTCGGTACCACGGCATCAAAGCCGACCGTTCTCCCGATTACGCCACGGGGCCCTCAAAAAATTCAGTTAATCTAAAAGGTAACAGGACATTCGTTGTCTGTTAGGTGGTACAAAGTTCGCCGGGCCAGCTAGTTGAAAATAAATGAACTACACAAGACTTGCCACTAGGTAGAAACAAACTCAAGCCATAAGCACACACAAACACACACACACACATATTTATACACAAACACACACATACAGACACACTCACACACACAATGCATGTAACATACTCGTAAATCTGCTACCGTTCATTTTTATCCTTATATGTATTTTATCTAATGTAATCAATTTTGGCCATAGTCTATATGTTATACACCTATTACTTAGTTCTTAAAATCGCTGTATGATTACTGAAATAAATAAATAAAAAAAATAAAAAAACATGTTTTTTTAAGTAGCCTTTGTTTATCCTCATGGTGTAAAGGATCTCCTTGTTAAATTTCAGTAAGATCTTATCGTTTAGGCGTGATTAGGTAACAAACAGACAGACTGAAAGAATTACAAACGTTTCTATAATAGTAAATTGTTAAACACAATCCAAAATTTCATCGTACCGACGGGACTCGAACCCGCACCCCCCGGATTACACGTCCAGGTGCTCTGCCAATTAAGCCACGGTTCGATCCATCGATACGACGAAATTAGTGGATTGCATTTGTTGACCCAAGTATGCATTTACAAAAATATAAAGTGTGTGACACTTCAAAGAAACATAATATTTGATTTACGCATTGCAACATCTCTCGTCGGATTTGAAAACTGTAATGATTTCTTCCGAATGATTAACTTACGTAATAAGTAGTCAAAGATGGCGCCACCAATGCATAATTGGGTCAACAAATGCAATCCACTAATTTCGTCGTATCGATGAATCGAACCGTGGCTTAATTGGCAGAGCACCTGGACGTGTAATCCGGGGGTGCGGGTTCGAGTACCGTCGGTACGATGAAATTATGGATTGTGTTTAACAATTTACAAAAATATAAAGTGTGTGACACTTCAAAGAAACATAATGTTTCTATAATAGTAGTCTAGATATCCGGGGTACAATATTGTTAGCCCCATTAAGTTTATCATTGAATTGCAGTACAGAGCAGTTGTCGTTGAAATCTTAACATATTAAATAATTGATAGTTTAAAAACTAAAACAACCGACTTCCATGCCCGCGAGTCAATTTCAGTAGCAAGATTGAGATGTTTATCGTCATATCTCTGGAGATACTTATCACATCTCGATGAATTTACAATGGTGGTCCCATTGTAATTTCGGAAATGTACCCTAAAGATTAAAAAAAGAATCATTCGAATCGGTTCACAATTGTAGGAGTAATCGCGTAACATACATACAAAAAAAAACATACAGACGAATTGAGAACCTCCTTCTTTTCAGAAGTCGGTTCAAAATTCCTTACACTAGAATTACGTGTTTTTCGAGAAAACGGTTCACAGGCGTCTACGTACTAACTTTACTAATATGTACTACGTTATGGCGTAACAACACTAAGCTTAGTGCGCCCATTCATAGTTGGAGACTTGTTTTAGTCTTTGAGAGAACCAGAAGATTAGTCCAACGTATGCCTTGATAATAGAATCCCATTCCACTCGCTGGTAGCACATGGTAGGTACTGTGAGTAGTGAGTTAGTGACGTAATTTAGGTGCATACACGTGTCATCAGCCAATCACACGCTGGCGGCTAAGATCAAAGGCCTACTAATAGCTTGCCTTTGTAGGCCCCAATGTTACCGGGTATAGGGTTGCGTAGACGGTGTCTGTTATTAATAGAAGATTCCAACTGCAAGTCGGTAATGCTGAGAATGCTGAGATTGTAGAGGCAAATTCGAAGTCGTTACGTACGTTGTAGCATAGTTTTACAATCCATACGTAATACTGTGGTTATGGGTGCGCTTTGTTGTTTAAAAAAACATTGAAATATTGAATTTTTTGTGTATAAATGGGGAAAAAAAATAATTAAGATTGTTTAAAAACTAAAAAAACCGACTTCCATGCCCCACTAGTCAATATCAGTAGCAAGTTTGAGACGTTTATCGTCATATCTCTGGAGATACTTATCAGCTTATCAGATCTCGATGAAATTACAATGGGACCACCTCGGAAACGTACCCTACCGATTACAAAAATAATCATTCAAATCGGTTCACAATTGACGGAGAAATCGCGTGAAATACACACAATAAAACATAACATACAGACGAATTGAGAACCTCCTTTTTGGAAGTCAGTTAAAAAACATTGTAACTGTTCGATTAAAGGGTTATTAAAATATAGTGGATCATCGTTATTATGTACCAGATACACAGAAAAGATATAATAGTCCTTCGGCCAGATATCTAAGAGTGGTAGGTAGGTATGTAGGTAAGTACCCACTTGCTATCTATTTGCATTTTAACCGACTTCAAAAAAGGACGTTTCTCAATTCGACCATAGCTAATATATAAAATTCTCGTGTCACAGTTTTCGTTGCCATACTCCTCCGAAACGGCTTGACCGATTTTGATGAAATTTTTTGTGCTTATCCGGTATCTATGAGAATCGGCCAACATCTATTTTTCATCCCCCTAAATGTTAGGGGTAGTCCACCACAAAATTTTTATTTTTTATTTTTTAGACAAAATTTTTAATTTCTCTTTTTTTATGATACAACATACAAAAATACATACAATCCTTAATTTTCACCCTTCTACGATCAACCCTTATTTTTTAATAGCCATTTATTTATATGGCAAAACAACGTTTGCCGGGTCAGCTAGTATATATATATACCTATATATAATGTTTGTTCGGGGATAACTTCGTCATTTATGAACAGATTTTGATTATTATTTTTTTGTTGGAAAGAAGATATTCCAAGTGAGGTACCATGGAATTTTATCGAGGTTTGATAAGTATCTCCAGAGATATGAAGATAAACATCTCAAATTTGGTACTGAAAATTAGTAGCGCGGCATTGAAGTCGGTTATTTTTAACCGACTTCAAAAAAAGGAGGAGGTTTCTCAATTTGACCGTATATCTTATTTTTTTTTATGTTTGTTCGCGGATAACTTCGTCGTTTATGAACCGATTTTGATTATTATTTTTTTGTTCGAAAGGAGATATCCCAAGTGTGGTACCATGGTAATTTTATTGAGGTCTGATAAGTATCTCCAGAGATATTGAGATAAACATCTCAAAAATGAGTCATATAAAATCAAACCTGGCAATCTCCATTACGTCGAATTGTTAGGGAAATAGAAAAATGATATAAAAAATAGCATGAATGTATTGGAGATTGCCATGTTTGTATTGGAATCATACTTTTAGAAGCTTATTTCTATGGGATATTGCCGACTTTGCTGTGTTATGGTGTTTTCAGTAGAGAGATAAATCACAGATAAAAAATCCTGCATTGACAGTTCAATTTTGACAAAATATGGAGATTGCCAGGTTTGATTTTATATGACTCAATTGGTACTGAAAATAAATAGCGCGGCATTGAAGTCGGTTCTTTTTTAGTTTTTAAACGATATTATTAGTTTTCTAAACGATCTTACTTCATGTGGTGATTGATTAATTTATTTATAATTTATTCCAGCGACTATCAAATTAAATTTACAAATAGTGTTGCTTGTGATTTCTTTTTGTTATATAATACAGGCTAGCGTTTGAACACTCTCTAACCTAATGATAAGTGATAATGCGGTCGAGGATGGTAGCACCTACCTAGCAAATAACCAGCCAAGTTTTATTGAGCTCTTTGGCCCAACTACTGCATTGGGAAACTGCGTTAATTTTTCAAGATACATACTTACTTGTGATATTAGGATTTTGTACCCACAGGTGGTATGAGCATTACATCGATGTTCCGCCTGACTTGCTACCAAAAAGTAGCTTACCACCATCAATTAGAAAATCTGCCGCCATAACCTTACGGTGTTCCGTCAGCATCAGCTCTTGAGAGTCAGAGTATTATAGGCCTAGCGTGTTTACCATCTTCGACCACATCACCGTTTGCCACCAGTTGAGATCATGGTCAAACGCTAACCTATACGATAATTAATAAAAACTAAGTTTACGTGTAAGATCGAACAAACTTTAAACTCCAAATCACAATCCTTCTAGATCGATCTATAACTACGTAGGTAAGCCCAGAATATCATTACTAAGATGGTGTAAGGCTTGTAGGTTTATAGTCGAAGAGGTGTCGATTCATAATTGAGTCGGCACGTCGACGCGATGATTGCTGATTCTGTTAACTCGCTCTCGATGCGATGTAGACTAGGAGGTGACGGTTAGATTGGATAAGGAAGTTGTATTTTATTGTGGAGGAGATATTGGTACAATGTGGTGAAGAAGTACCAATTAATGTAGGTGTTGCAGTACATTTTTAGATTTTTTCTTAGAGTACCTAGATCTACATTAAATGAGTTTTAACCCTTTAACGGGCATAAGGATCCTACAGAATAAAATAACTTTTTGCATTTTAATTATTTACTTTTATTTTTATTAAAAAATGTGTCAAAATCTACCAAAAGAGTTGGTGGTGAAAATATTCCCCATGCACGATAAAGGTTAAGAGAGCCTTAAGGGCCTCAGACTTTTTTTTAAACGTTTAAACGTTCTATGAATTGCCCTTAGTTTTTGATAACTTTTAAGTTATGTTTATATGTTGAGTAACATGTACAGTCAGCCAGAATATGCAATACAATACAATAACTCTTTATTTGCACACCAAGAACATATAACAGATAGAAACAGACACAAATTATAACAATGAGTACAAATGGCGGTCTTATCGCTAAAAGCGATTTCTTCCAGACAACCGGGTATGGAGAGGAATAGAAAATAGATTTTCATAGGTAGGTGGTGTTGCAAAAATTTGAAATTAAAATTAAGCTATTATATAAGTTATACATATACATACACATATAATATACATATATACTCACATACACCCAAATATATACACAGATACACAATATATATATATATATATCATACGATAATTATATCTTATATATGTACATACATACGAATATGATATATCTATTCAATATTTTTAACTGAAACCTGGTACAGCTGCGAAATGTAATAATTGTACAGTTTAGTTTTGAAGCTCAATAGTGACTGTGCTCCTCTGATTGAGCTGGGTAACCCATTCTATAAGCGAATAGACTGCACTATAAAAGACCTATCAAAGAAAATACTGCTGTGTGTTGGTACACTCAGCAATAATCCTTCAGTAGATCTAAGAGAGTAAGAACTCGAGTTACCGAGAAATTCAAAGCGTTCTTTAAGATAAAATGGTGTGGATGGGATAAAAAGGACGGAGTAAAGAAGGGAGAGGATATGTGTATTCCGGCGAAAACGTATAGGAAGCCACTTGAACTTAGCGCGAAATTGAGAGACATGGTCATATTTACGTAACCCAAATATGAACCTTAGACAGACGTTTTGAAGGCGCTCAAGTTTGTTAAGCTGGTCCTCCGTGAGATCGAGATAACAGGCGTCGGCATAGTCTAGGATAGGAAGCAAGAGAGATTGAGCAAGAGCAACTTTGGTAGCGGTAGGTAAAAAGTTACGTAATCTTCTCAGTGATGCTGCAGATGCAAAAAATTTCCTACTAATAGAGTTAATTTGTGGTTTCCATGTCATACACTCGTCAAAAATATGAGATTTTTTATTCTGAAAATACCACACAAAATTTGATCAAAACTATCATATCCTAGCATAATCCCCAAAATTAAAGCAAACATTTTGAAAACAAAAACCAAACTCGTTGATTCGTTTCCATGAAGAGTGCCGAACAAATGTGTGTTCATGTTTGTTTCTTTCCTGTTCTTCTTTAAGAACTTTTACCCACTTAATTCGCTGCAACACAGCTTTAATTTTCTATTATTACAGGGGGAAAATAAAATGTATATAAACATGAGAGTTGTTCTCTAAACCAGTAATTAATCCACGACCTCTAGCTCCTAGACTGTAATCGTCTTAACCCAATTAAGCGACCCAACGAGCGTTAACTAGACGCTCACATGTTTGACCAAACATTTGTCGAATCACTCCCTGCCAATTAGACGGAATTACAGAATTACACCCGCTCCATTATCTGCTCACAGTTACTGAACTTGATTTAATGGGATTTTTCATTTTGCTATGTTTTATATTTTTTATTAGAATAACTTTAGATCGATTTTAAAAGTAAAAGAACCGACTTCAAATGCCGCGCTAGTCATTTTTAGTATTATAGTTGAGGTGTTTATCTCCATATCTCTGTAATACTCGAAGTGGTCGAAGATGGTGAACACGCTAGGCCTGGAATACTCTGACTCTCGAGGGCTGAGTGCGGAATTTTTTCTCCATGAACTATCTCTCTATATATATATATATATATATATATCTATAACTATCTGAGTCTATTTACCGACCGGATAAGTATGGAGTCTGACTGGGACTCTTTAAGTCGTGTTAAATAGGTATATTCTAGGCAAGTATCATCATCATCAGCCTATCGCTATCTACTGCTGGACATAGGCCACACCTATGGCACGACCTTCAGCTCTTTGTTTCCAGCCGTTGCCAGCCAGCTTGCGTATATCACTGCTGGACATCAGTCTATTATGTTGATGATGACGAGTGAAAATAAACTGGCCAAGTGCAAGTCGGACTCGCACTAGTAGGGTTCCGTACCACACTACAGTATTTTATAAGATCGAGCAAAAAATACCACTATCATTTTTCGCCAGCAAAAATAATAATTAATAAACATTTTATTTCTTATAACTCCATCTAACGTCTAACAAAGGTGTTAGGGATCGACATTTCAATATAACGCCATCCATGGGACGTTTACCGAACTAAGCATTCATAGATGGCGTGAAATGGCGAAAAAACACGTTTCTTGTATGAGGACCCTCTATTATTTTTAACTTTATTCTGTTTTTAGTATTTGTTGTTATAGCGGCAACAGAAATACATCATCTGTGAAAATTTCATCTGTCTAACTATCACGGTTCATGAGATACAGCCTGGTGACAGACGGACAGACAGACAGACAGACAGACAGACAGACAGACAGACAGCGGAATCTTAGTAAAAGGGTTTCGTTTTACCCTTTGGGTACGGAACCCTAAAAATCACGCTGCTGCTGAAACTTAAGTGGTGCATTATGCTGAGCATGTGTCCTCTTCGTAGCTAGCCAGTTAAATATTCCTTGAAGATATTGTTTTAATATGAGTGTAGTCGTTGTGGCTACGAAAGTTAGTACCAACTTACATCGCATTAAAAACTGCAAGATTGCCAGAACTTTCAAGTAGTTACAGTGAAATTACGGCGTCAGTGGTAACTTCAGTAACTGCTCGCGGTGAAGTGTCCACAATTTACTCAAACATTTGATCACCGCGTAATGTAGGCCGTAATTATCTCCCTGGAATAATTGAGTTTGCCCTGTGATTGCCGACTTGATTTACAAACTTTGTACTAGTTGGGCTTCATTGCGGAATGACGCTTTCACCAGAAATCTAATACTATAAGAATCTTTGTCCTGACATACTGACTGACTCACTGACTCACTGACAGACAACGCACAGCCTAAACCGCTGGTCGTAGAGACTTGAAATTTGGAGGGTATATTTGTCTTAGTACGTAGGGGTGTACTAAGAAAGGATTTTCCAAAATTCACCCCTTAAGGGGATGAAATGGGGGTTCAAAGTTTGTATGGAGAAACAAGATTAGATCGTCTTTTCTATCCGAAACTTCACATAAGTGCTTCAGTAAAAAAATAAGTAAAGACGTGTTTCAGGTTTTTTTGGAATTCCACCCCTAAGAGGGTGAAATGGGGTAATAAAGTGTAAAATCAATATTGTTTCGGATTGCGCTGAAATTTGGCATGCAAATAGTTATTACGACGTTAGTTCCCACTGAGAAAGGATTTTCCAAAATTAACCCTCGAAGGGGATGAAACGGGGGTTCAAAGTTTGTATGGAGAAACAAGATTAGATAGTCTTTTCTATCTGAAACTCCACACAAGTGCTTCAGTAAAAAAATAAGTAAACACGTGTTTCAGGTTTTTTTTTTAATTCCACCCCTAAGAGGGTGAAATTGGGTAATAAAGTGTGAAAATCAATATTGTTTCGGATTGCGCTGAAATTTGGCATGCAGATAGTTATTACGACGTTAGTTCCCTCTGAGAAAGGATTTTCCAAAATTAACCCTCGAAGGGGATGAAACGGGGGTTCAAAGTTTGTATGGAGAAACAAGATTAGATAGTCTTCTCTATCTGAAACTTCACACAAGTGCTTCAGTAAAAAATTAGGTAAACACGTGTTTCAGGTTTTTTTGAAATTCCACACCTGAGAGGGTGAAATGGGGTAATAAAGTGTGAAAATCTATATTATTTCGGATTGCGCTGAAATTTGGCACGCAGATAGTTATTAAGACGTTAGTTCCCTCTGAGAAAGGATTTTCCAAATTAACCCTCGCAGGGGATGAAACGGGGGTTCAAAGTTTGTATGGAGAAACAAGATTAGATAGTCTTTTCTATCCGCAACTCCACACAAGTGCTTCAGTAAAAAAATAAGTAAATACGTGTTTCAGGTTTTTTTGAAATTCCACCCTTAAGAGGGTGAAATAGGGTAATAAAGTGTAAAATCAATATTGTTTCGGATTACGCTGAAATTTGGCATGCAGATAGTTATTACGACGTTAATTACCTCTAAGAAAGGATTTTCCAAAATTAACCCTCTAAAGGGATGAAACGGGGGTTCAAAGTTTATATGGAGAAACAAGATTAGATAGTCTTTTCTATCCGAAACTTCACACAAGTGCTTCAGTAAAAAAATAAGTAAATACGTGTTTCAGGTTTTTTTGAAATTCCACCCCTAAGAGGGTGAAATGGGGTAATAAAGTGTGAAAATCAATATTGTTTCGGATTGCGCTGAAATTTGGCATGCAGATAGTTATTACGACGTTAGTTCCCACTGAGAAAGGATTTTCCAAAATTAATCCTCAAAGGGGATGAAACGGGGGTTCAAAGTTTGTATGGAGAAACAAGATAAGATAGTCTTTTCTATCCGAAACTTCACACAAGTGCTTCAGTACAAAAATAAGTAAACACGTGTTTCAGGTTTTTTTGTAATTCCACCCCTAAGAGGGTGAAATGGGGTAATAAAGTGTAAAAATCAATATTGTTTCAGATTGCGCTGAAATTTGGCATGCAGATAGTTATTAATTACGACGTTAGTTCCCTCTGAGAAAGGTTTTCCAAAATTCATCCCTGAAGAGGATGAAACGAGGGTTCAAAGTTTGTATGGAGAAACAAGAATTGATTGTCTCTTATATTCGAAACTTTACACAAGTAGTTTAGTAAATAAATGAGTAAATACGTGTTTCAGGCTTTTTGAAATTCTATTCCTAAAAGGGTGAAGTGGAGTAACAATGTCTGAAATCAATATTGTTTCGGATTGCGCTGATATTTTGCATCCAGATAGAAATTTTGACGTAGGTATCCGCTGAGAAAGGATTTTTCAAAATTCACTCTTCAAGGGATGAAGCGGGGGTTCAAATTTTGGATAGTTATTTTATTCGACATTTCACACAAGTACTTCTGTAAATAAATAAGTAAATACGAGTTTCAGACTTTTTCAAAATGCCACCCTAAAAGAGTGAACTGGGGTAAAAAAGTCTGAAAATCAATATAGTTTCGGATTGCGCTTTATTGGGTTTTTCGGGTTTTAAAAATATGAATCCTGATTTGTCTTAGTCACGCGATAACATGAAAACAGGTGAACCAATTTGGCTAATTTTTATTTGATGTCTTTAATGATAGAATCGTTTTTACAAAAGAAAAGTTTTAAGTAAATAAAAGGAGTTTTTAACGCGGGCGTAGCCGCGGGGGACTTCTAGTTCTAAAATGTTAGGAGAGTTTTTGAAGTTTTGCTGAAAGGTAGTAGAGAAGTCGTTATAAATCAGTGAATTGTTGAATTGTTGCAAGCAGTGAAAGATTTTAACACAGAATCACCCGTCTTCAGACTTTTGACGACAAATTTGGAGTATTCCAAAAGAGAGGAGACAAAATCATTACCCCAGCCCAGTAACTCCTTAATATAATCCCACGTAACAAAGTAACATTTTAACAGAAGTAAAACAGAAGGCAGTCAGTCAACACCGAGTTGGACTATTCAAAATATTTGCCCGAATCTTTTGAGATACAATTTTACTTATTGCGTCTTTGTGGGCAAAGATGGGGGGGTATAGATGAGACTTTAAATAAGTACCTACGAGATTTGTGAACTAATTTTAACTAGAATAGAAACCTAACCAAATGAAGGCATCTGAACTGTTCCGACATGATGTTCCTTGCCTGCCAGTATTTATATAGGATATAGCACTCTGTGGATTAAGTCAGTTATCGTCCATTGTTCATCATCCGCATTTGATCCCGCTGCTGGGTAAGTCCTCTCTCAAGTTATACCAAAAAGGAAGAATATATAATACAAGAAAGAAAAAATATCGTAAACTTTTGTTTACTTTTGTTTATTATTTATATTTTTATAAATAATAATAAAGTGGTAGACTGTAAATAGCACGTGCTCAGCATATTGCGCTACTGCACTTAGGTACTGCAGCAGTGAGCTGATTTTCAGCAGTAGGTATCCCCTTTTTTTCATGGCAAGTAGTTCCATATTTTCCCATATTTCAGCAACAACTACCTTGTGTTAAAAATCTATTTTTTAGTTTCTATTTTAATTTTTCTTTTTTTGTTTATGTAACGCTATCTATTTTTGTTTTATATTGTTTTTGACTGTATAGTTAGTTTAGCTGAATAAATGAATTTTCTTTCTTTCTTTCTTTCCATATAAAATACTTAACTAAATCGGTAACATTGAATAGCAAAATAAAAATACATCTTTAACTAGATAGTATAAAACGAAATCGCCTACCGCCGTCACTCTATCTATCAATAGATAGAGTGAATCAACACAAAGGTTTATATAACCAGCACAAAGCCGCGATGCGCAGCTAGTTTACTATAGATAAGAAATAATATTGCTTCTGTACATTGTTATATTATAACACCTACAATCGATGTTTTTATTACAATAAAATACCATTAGTTACGGTATGATCCTGTGCCTCTCTGACCCAATTGACCCGCAAACCTGACTGTATCGTCGACCTACCTCGCCGCAGGTCCGTAACACTGCCTTTGATCGTTGCATTACTTTTGTCCATTTCCAGAAAAGCACGATACCTACCATCTCTCTGCATCCTTAAGTGCTCGTCTGTCTTTTTTTTTCTTTTACGTTTTAATTCACAAACAAGCAAGCTGGGCCGCTTGCTCCTGATCGAAAGTGGTCACCGCCGCCAATAAACACCTGCAACACAATCTGGTATTGCCAGTGCTTTGTCTACCTTTTGCATAGAGGACACTTTATGTTGTACCGTAGCCACTACTCACACTACTTGTACAATTCATTATTCTGTGCCGTAGCGGAAAATCTTAGGTGGGAGATCGTTATATTATATTATATCGGAGCTCACTATCTCTCGTGTAAGCTTTGACACGTTCTTTGAATGTAGTAATGGTCTGGCAACGTCATGCTTCAATAGGAAGTGCAATCCAGTCTTACAGCTCGTACTGCGAACTATTTGCTATAGAGCTATTATGACTACAAGACTACAAAAGGAAGGTTTATAACCAGGATTAATCGCAGGCAAAGCCGCGGGGTGCAGCTAGTGTACGATAAATGTGAGGCCAGAAAACGATGATGGTTTCGCAATAGCTTCAACCAGAATGATGATAATATATAGTCGAGCAGTAGAGCAGCAAACGGAATTTATTTACATGAACTTAAGTTGTAAACTTTATACTTTATGCGATTTGAACACATAGGCAGTTAGCATTAAAATACGGGACTTATAGAAACGTCGAAGTAAATAAAAACTTGTTTTAAGCGCGATAAGTCCCGTATTTTAAAGTTCATAACCATGAACTTAAGTTATTATTGTTATATACCGGCTGTAATTCACGTACCTTTAGTCGAATTTTCTCGACCTAGGTTTCGAGCGAGTCAGTCGCTCTTCCTCGGGAGTGAGGTCATACTTCTGGCGATAGGAGTAGCAGCGATGAAGAACCGACGATGACATCATTCGGGCTATCTCAGGCATCCTCGGTACCGAAAAGGAACAGCCGTTCCCGATCGCCGCCGAGTCCGCCCCCACCCCGGCTATCAAGCCGAGCGCAGCGAGCGGCGGCCCGCAGTGAACAACGCGATCTCACCGCGTGACCTCACTCCCGAGGAAGAGCGACTGACTCGCTCGAAACCTAGGTCGAGAAAATTCGACTAAAGGTACGTGAATTACAGCCGGTATATAACAATAATAATGTTACAAATTCACGATAATTTTAAAATTAAAATGAACTTAAGTGTTTCGTTACCAGTGAAACTAGTGAAGCAAGCGGCTATTAACTTTTTGTTGTTACCATTCCAGTAGACATTAGAGTAAACCTTCTAAGTCCTCACTACTCTTTGCGCCTAACGAAGGGTCCAACTCGAAAAGGGTTATTTACTCAAGATTTGGTTGATTTTAAGGAAAAACAATGTTTACACTACCTTCCTTTATTTTTCTCGTTTCCTTGCGACAGCTGGCTCGAATTGTCGGATCTGAACTCGAAGGATATGAAGGGTCTTTACAAATTGACAAGTATTTTGTTTTGTTAACATTTTATTTTTATGTTGTTTTTCTTACCTTTGCACGGGTTCGAGAAATATGTACTCCATTCGTATAGTAGGTATAATCTATACCTTTATGTTATTCAGTTTATTTATTCATCATCATTAGGTCTTCGAGCATTTACCATTGGAGATGTTAACGCAAGGCGTACCCCTCTGCTGGCCATATGGCCATATGAGCGTGCGTAACTACGCTGCATTTTTAATACTGTGTGCGTGTTTCAAGTTAGTGTGCGGGATCGTTAAAGTGAGTGATTTGTGTGTGTGCAATGCGTGTTTACCTACCTACCTCTCTTCCTCCGTAAGTATCGACAGAAAAAAATGTTTGCGGATTACAACGTTAACATCTCCATTGGTAAATGCTCGAAGTCATTAGGTACCTACATAAGGTTGTTTCCAAATGTTTGGAGGCGTTTTGTTTTTCTGATTGTCTCCGCCTTGAAACAAGATATTGTTATTTCGTTCATCTCATTTTGTTTTTTAACCGACTTCTATCAAAAGGAGGTTACTCAATTCGACCGTATATTTATATTTATGTTTGTTCGCGGATAACTTCGTCGTTTATGAACCTTTTTTTTGTTAGAAAGAAGATATTTCAGGGGTGCTACCATAGTAATTTCATCAAGATCTGATTGGTATCCCCAGAGATATGGAAATAAACACCTCAAACTTGCAACTGAAAATTAATAGCGCGGCATTTTAAGTCGGTTATTTTAGTTTTTTTAAACGATCTTATCAAAGTCATATAGGTACGCTTGTATTCCAGCCCCCTGATTCAACTCAATCATTCGAAAGCAAATTCGGATTCGGAAACTGCCTCTTTTTGTGACTCAGATCTTTCCAATTCATATTGCTCTAATCCATAACTGTCGATACTATATGATTCCAGTCGAAAAGGTTACCGCGACTAAATAGCTCACGGAATAATAATTATTCGAAATTCAAAATTACTTTTCCGAATTTGAATGTATCCGTTTGAAATTAGAATCAGGAGCAGTACCCCGAGCACGAAAAACTTGCGAAAAAGTATTCGTATCGTCATCGACTTGAAAATGTATGAAATTTGTACAGCGCCCCTATCGTGCGTAAAAGTAACTAAATTCGGCACGAACGATTTTGATTTGATTCGTATCACAAACGTATCGTTACGTAAACGATACTTGAGATTTTATTAACAAAATGCGAGCATGAACTTAATTTTGACGTACGGTAATGTTAATTTCGAATGCTGGCTATCGAGCATAGTCGAATATTTTTTCACTTAGGATTTTCCGGCGAGAAAAGTTTCGAAACTTTTTTTAACTGCATAAAACATATTTTTTGCGTGTATTAAATGCAAATACCGCCCGCTTTACCAACATCGTTCTCTTTATTATCTTCTTGCTGCAAGTTTACTTGAAATTAAGGGAAAATAAAAACATAAAAACAACATAAAAAATCTTTCCTCATAGTTAATCCTCCTTCGAGTTAATAAAACCTTCGTTCCAAGTTGACAAGTTTCATCGTTGTCAGCGACCATATTTGATTATCAAACTTCAAATTCGACACTGTCACTATGTCATCCATCCATGTAAATAAATAAAATATACCAAGTGTGAGTCGGGTTTCCACTATGGGTTCCGCACAACACAATGTAATAATAAATATATGAAACTCTTAATTCACCACAACACTCTTCATTATATGGACACTATGGCTCAATGCATATTGAATAGGCAGCGACGCGACGCGCCAAGACGATCAGAAATGACAAGACATTATAAACCTTATGAACAATGTTACAAGACAAAGAAACGCTTGATAGAATGAACGAGGTGTGGGTTCGTAGTATTATTAAGTATTCTGTGATGTGGGGAAGCCTCGAGCCGTCGTTTTCCTTTCGAAATACGGAACCCAAACTCCAAAGAATCAAGTCATTGGTGACGCTATATCTTTCGTTCATAAACTGATATATATATTTTTAAGGGTATTAAATATTATTCTCTTTTTCAAATAAAATTCATTTTAATATCACTCATACCGTATTTGAAGATGTTTATTCTGTTAAAGTACTTTTTTAAATATAATTTCCGATAAATAGAAAGCTATGCCAGAAGTAATAAAACGTTCACTGTTCAATTTAATTTTTGAACGAATAATTCATTCAATAAGACGTTCATTTCATTCACAACGGCTCGTCCCTACTTACATTAGGATGACGCTACTAACATAATCGTATCGAGCTCTCGATAGCTGTCAGAGTGTGCTTCGTGCTGCCGCCTATCGTAACACCACGTTATTGTATCGTCGACTCGATACCTTTACGATACGAATTCGATGATTTTTCGTGCTCGGGGTACTGATCTCTCTCCGAAACCGACACCTACAAATAACTTGGTAAGTAAAACACATAATAGACCACAGACCAGTACCCCGAGCACGAAAAATCATCGAATTCGTATCGTAAAGGTATCGAGTCGACGATACAATAACGTGGTGTTACGATAGGCGGCAGCACGAAGCACACTCTGACAGCTATCGAGAGCTCGATACGATTATGTTAGTAGCGTCATCCTAATGTAAGTAGGGACGAGCCGTTGTGAATGAAATGAACGTCTTATTGAATGAATTATTCGTTCAAAAATTTAATTGAACAGTGAACTTTTTATTACTTCTGGCTTAGCTTTCTATTTATCGGAAATTATATTTAAAAAAGAACTTTAACAGAATAAACATCTTCAAATACGGTATGAGAGATATTAAAACGCATATTATTGAAAAATAGAATAATTATGAATACCTTTGAAAATAAATATATCAGTTTATAAACGAAAGATATAGCGTCACCAAAGACTTGATTCTTTGGAGTTTGGGTTCCGTATTTCGAAAGGAAAACGACGGCTCGAGGCTTCCCTACATCACAGAATACTTAATAATACTACGAACCCACACCTCGTTCATTCTATCAAGCGTTTCTTTGTCTTGTAACATTGTTCATAAGGTTTATAATGTCTTGTCATTTCTGATCGTCTTGGCGCGTTGCGTCGCTGCCTATTCAATATGCATTGAGCCATAGTGTTCATATAATTGAAGAGTGTTGTGGTGAATTAAGAGTTTCATATATTTATTATTACATTGTGTTGTGCGGAACCCATAGTGGAAACCCGACTCACACTTGGTATATTTTATTTATTTACATGGATGGATGACATAGTGACAGTGTCGAATTTGAAGTTTGATAATCAAATATGGTCGCTGACAACGATGAAACTTGTCAACTTGGAACGAAGGTTTTATTAACTCGAAGGAGGATTAACTATGAGGAAAGATTTTTTATGTTGTTTTTATGTTTTTATTTTCCCTTAATTTCAAGTAAACTTGCAGCAAGAAGATAATAAAGAGAACGACGTTGGTAAAGCGGGCGGTATTTGCATTCAATACACGCAAAAAATATGTTTTATGCAGTTAAAATAAGTTTCGAAACTTTTCTCACCGGAAAATCCTAAGTGAAAAAATATTCGACTATGCTCGATAGCCAGCCTTCGAAATTAACATTACCGTACGTCAAAATTAAGTTCATGCTCGCATTTTGTTAATAAAATCTTAAGTATCGTTTACGTAACGATACGTTTGCGATACGAATCAAATCAAAATCGTTCGTGCTGCCGAATTTAGTTACTTTTACGCACGATAGAGGCGCTGTACAAATTTCATATATTTTCAAGTCGATGACGATACGAATACTTTTTCGCAAGTTTTTCGTGCTCGGGGTACTGAAATAACACTAAACCACCAACATTCGTAGACGGAAAATGAAATAGACAAGACATTTAGCGTATGCGATGAAATAGAGATAGAGATAGAGATGTAACCCGACTAAAATGATACATATTCCAGCTATAAGATAAAATGAACAACGTAATTTGGTCGAGTCATACATGACAGCGGGTGAAAGCCAATGGGCGCCGCTAGAGCTGGAACCAAACAATAAGAGCGAACGCGGGGTGATCCAGTTGAACTTCTCAGTTGTACTTCTGATGCACAGCGTCTATACCATAGATTTAGGTCATAGACGAAGTAAAATAGACCTGGCATAAAATAACAATAATAATATGAGAAGGATAAAACTATACAATCACTAGTATGAGATAGCGAGACGGACAACAATTTTTTATCCTTCTCTGCGTATGCGATTTTATGAGGAAACGCGGGGTGCACTTTTCCATATAAATGTATTCCGCCGTTTCCTCCCTGGAAAATGCTTCTAGAGCAAAGTTTGTTTCTACAAAAAATCAAGGTCTGCTTTAGCTATGCCCTATCATTTGCTTTTTTTAACCAACTAATTGCAAAAAGAAATATAAGCATTCTAAGTCTCTTTAAGATTTTTGAAGGGTCATATTTCTATTTGCAATTGGTTGGTCAAAAAAAGAAAATGATAGGGGCGTCTACAGCCGACCTTCACCGGGTCTTCAAATCGCGAGTGAACAGGTATTTACTAGGTAAGCGTGCTACATCGTCGACCGCATCGTCACTTAGCATCAGGTGAGATAGTGGTCAAACGATTGCCTATGCAGCATAAAAAAAGGCCTTGATTTTTTGTAGAAACAAATGTTTCTCTAGAAGCATTTTCCAGGGAGTCCAGTTCCAGTCCACTAGCGATACCCCTGGAAAAAGTTAATGTTTCTATTTTGATGACAGTTCAGAGCCGCTTGTTTTAATTGTAAAGTATATTTTGTAATGTTCTTCTGATGCGTTCTAAATATACTTTAATTTAAACAATTTAAAAAAGCGGCCATTATTGTTTGATTCACCATCATCAGCCTATCTCTGTCCACTGCTGGACATAATGCCTCACCTATGGCACTTTTATTTTTGATTACTGTCATCAAATTAAAATATTAAAATTTGTTTAATTTTGAATTAAAATGTAATGAAATAATCAAATTTGTTTAATTTTAGAGTTCCTTTTAAAAAAATACAATTTAAAATATTTATGAGTATACATATTTGTTTTACTTCACAATTATAGAAATTGACCCTAAATAGATCTGTACGTCTGTCTTAGAACCTCGGAACAATGACTAGCATGGAAGCCGGGCTAAAATAAGAAATGAAATACGTATGTTTACTTTTTTTTACTTACGATGTTAATAGTGCGTAGGAAAGAGACGTATAATGCCGTTCTGTTTCGTTATCATGCAGGTTGTCACAAGTTAATTTTTGGCTAGTGATGGGCTTATCATCGAAATTATCGTGTCGATGTCAGTCATCAAAGCAAATATGTATTTAATTTTATTAAAAAATCCAAATACAAGACTGTTCATTATATGAGTTGTGTATGTCGTAGGTATTATTGATAAACGTTTTTTGCAAAAAATAGTAGGATTTTGGGAACACACGAAAAATTAGACAATGGCTATGATATCAATTAATCAATCTTAATGAAAAAAGTTAGTTCCGATTAGGTTTTTAAATTATAAAAAACCTAATTATTTAGCGAAAATTTAGTTTATGTCCTTTAAAATCTTCTCTTCTTCACTCAGTATAATTCGCACTACCCATGGAAAAATGGCGTAACATGAAAACACCAACTTTTCAGGAGCGTCAAAAAACTGATTTGTGAAGAACTGAGAAGTCCTAGACAATTAGTGTCTTCAGCAACATAGTAGCAAACATTTTCATACAGATACCTATATACTTCATTTTTTTAAATAAACTCTGAATTTTGCAAAAATCTAAAATTAGGTGGTTACTCCATCCACTCCATCCATATGGAATAATAATATGAAATTGAGAAACATCTAAAGGTTATCCAGGTCTACGCACCGACCTCGACACACTTGGATGATGAGGTGGAGAGCATGTATGAAGATATCTCCAGAGCTTTACACACCACCTCCAAGGCTCACTACAACGTTGTCATGGGAGACTTTAACGCCAAAGTGGGAGTACAAACTTGCGGCGAATCGTCTATAGGACCACACGGATTTGGGAGTAGGAATCACAGGGACAAATGCTCGTCAATTTCCTCGAAAGAGAGGGGCTTTTCTTGATGAACTCGTTCTTCAAGAAACAGCCCCAAAGGAAATGGACGTGGCAAAGCCCCGACTTTGTGACTAAAAACGAGATTGACTTCATCATTACGGACAAACGGCGCATATTCAGAGACGTCTCAGTGATCACTAGGTTTAATACTGGAAGTGATCACCGACTGGTACGAGGCACTCTGGATATCGACTTTAAAGCCGAGAGATTCCGATTGATGAAGTCTACGCTCCTTCCGAACCTACTCCAAACCGTTGTTGGGTCCGAAACATTCCAATTAAAATTGGAAAATCGATTCGCTGCCTTGGAAACCACAGATGACATAGACCAGAAACTCGAAGAAGTGGTGGAAATCCTCAGGGATGAAGGGACAAAGTTTTGCGAGAGCAAGCGTACGGGCAAAAAGTCCAAACTCTCGGCAGAAACACTTCGGCTAATGGAAGAGAGACGAACAGACCCTTTGTCAGCTTTGTCAACTAACCTGGTGCGCAACAAATCCATAAAGAAGCTGGTACGACGCAACCTCCGATCCTCTAACACGCTCTTGATTAAAGAATCAATTGAGCAGAATCGGGGGTCGAAAGTGTTCGTCCAGCCTCTGGGTAGAAGCCACCTCACAAAGCTGACAACGTCAACGGGGAACGTCGTCGCATCCAAGCCGGAGATTCTGTCGGAAGTTGAAGACTTCTACGGCAAGCTCTACGCATCGCATGCTTCAAGGCCCGAACCCGATACTGAGGATTCTAGAGCCACCTTAACCCGCCACTTCACAGAAGATCTGCCCGAAATTAGCCGAGACGAAATCGTGATGGCCCTTAAACAACTCAAAAATGGAAAAGCCCCAGGAGAAGACGGAATCACAACGGAGCGTTTAAAAGCCGGAGGAGCTCCAGCAGTTCAACAGCTTCAGCAGCTATTTAATTCCGTTCTTTTTACTGGGAGAACTCCACAGGCATGGAACAGAAGCATGGTGGTTTTGTTTTTCAAAAAAGGAGACAAAACCCTATTGAAAAACTATCGCCCGATTTCGCTTCTGAGCCATGTCTACAAGCTGTTCTCAAGGGTCATCACGAACCGTCTTGCGCGAAATCTCGACGAGTTCCAACCTCCGGAACAGGCCGGGTTTCGAAGCGGTTACGGCACCATAGACCACATCCACACGGTGCGGCAGATTGTACAGAAGACCGAAGAGTACAATCGGCCCCTGTGCTTAGCATTTGTCGACTATGAGAAGGCCTTTGACTCAATCGAAACCTGGTCTGTTCTCGAGTCCTTGCAGCGTTGCCAAGTCGACTGGCGATATATCGAAGTGATGAGATGTCTATATAATGCCGCAACGATGACTGTACAAGTACAGAACCAGCGAACTAAACATGTCCACCTGCGTCGAGGAGTGAGACAGGGGGACGTCATATCCCCGAAACTGTTCACTAACGCCTTGGAGGATATGTTTAAGACGCTGGACTGGAAAGATCGTGGCATTAACATCAACGGCAGGTACATCTCTCACTTACGATTCGCAGATGACATCGTCATTATGGCAGAGACGCTGCAGGACCTACAAAGGATGTTGAATGGCCTAGTGACCAGGTGGAGCGACGACATACGCAAAGCGGTGGGCAGTGACTGGAAGAGAAGAGCCGAAGATCGGGCTCAGTGGCGCATCTTGGGAGAGGCCTATGTCCAGCAGTGGACTGATACAGGCTGATGATGATGATCTAAAGTTACCGCTTTGTTTAAGTGGGATAAAAATAACAAAAAAAGTTGTATCACTTATTAATTACTTATTCTGTGGCTAAAACTTTACTTTGAAAGACGTATGTGGTAAATACGTAAAAAAAACCTGTGTATATTAAATAACATAACTGAAGATACCCTATATGCTTCCACTTGTGTGGGTATAAAATAATATCGTTTAAAAACTAAAAAACAACCGACTTCAATGCCGCGCTATTCATTTTCAGTACCAATTTTGAGATGTTTATCTCAATATCTCTGGAGATACTTATCATACCTTGATAAAATTACCATGGTACCACACTTGGGATATCTCCTTTCGAACAAAAAAAGAATGATCGAAATCGGTTCAAAAACGACGAAGTTATCCGCGAACAAACATAAAAAAATTTATATATATATATATATACGGTCGAATTGAGAAACCTCCTCCTTTTTTTGAAGTCGGTTAAAAAGTCTGTGTGCAGTTTGTGTTAATTAAATAGTTAGCCAGGGTGGCTATCTCTATTCCAATTTCATTCAAATTCGTTATTTCTTATGCATAATACGTTTATGATAAACACACCAAACAGTTTGCAAATTAACGTTTGCGTGTACATGATGGGTATCTGCTGTCAACGTCTCCAAAACCATAAAGACTCTCGCAATCTATGCTTCAAATACTGATAGATACAGGCTTAGAAAAACTTCTCTACGCCTATGTCTTTTCGCCGCACAATGGGGATCAGGAGACGGCCATAGCCAATTGCTTGGACCTTCTGCTGGCAACTGATCCAAACCGCTACCCAGTTTCAGTATCGTCACCGCTACCCAGTTCCTACCACTATCGGATGAAGTCTACTCTCCGCCCAACCTTAGCTTAAGCGGTACTTGACGTGAGGCAATAACAGGCAGCAGATTGGGATGAGTAGCGGTCGTTCCTTGAATTTAACCTTAAGCGGCTCGTATGATTTTCTTTCGATGACATTATGGTTTGTGTGGACCCTGTGACAAATTTGCTGCTTCAGGGAATAGAAAACTATATTTCATTTTCATTTGTGATATAAAGCAAAGCAGTTGTGATATAAAGCAAAGCTAAGCTTTGGTTCGGGGTTAAGTGTGGCTGTACTGCAGCGCCGCAGCATGCAGTTAACTTGGACTGGATTGACACTCCAAACCGCAAAGCCAAAAATGTGTCAGCAAGGAATAAATCCTTTAACAATGCTGCTACCTAATTCTGCAAGAATGCTTTACTGATGGCTCGATTTGACCACATAGCTTTGATTTATAAGTTGACTCAATCTTTAGTCGGCCCTCACTTCTTCCACTGCTGACACTCGATGGGGCGCTGGCTCATACCACCAAAGAGAAAGCGAATTTGATTGCTTCTCTGTTCACGGAGTCTTTACTTCTTGACACTGCCCGTGAGACACTTCCTTGTCTCCTTGGACGCGTGAAACAAATGTCTGATATACCTATCCGTCAGGCTAAGGTTGAAAAACCACTGCAAATAATTGTAGACGTGAACAAAGCCAGTAGCCCGGATGGTATTCCATCCAAAATCCTGAGGACCTGTATGCCTGATCTCGCTTTTGTATTAATATGTTTCTTTCGCCTTTCTATGACTAGTGTCAAAAACTTAGAAGCTTGCCAAAGTGCAACCTGTGCCCAAAAAGGCAGTCTTGCTTGACCCTGCCCATTTTTAGACACGTTAATACTCTGCAAGGCTATAAAAAACTTTTAGTGACCAACTGGCTCCTTGCATACATAGAACTTTGTCAGTGACCGAAAATTTGGGTTTCAACGAAAGTGGGGGGATCCTATAAGCAAGTCCATCGATCCATCCTACGGACTGCCACTTCTTTGTGTGTCTGAGTTTTGTATTTTCTTTTGAGTGACCTGTCGTTCAGAGTAATCATTGATGGCTGCTCTTCTGACCAATTGGTGTCTTTCAGGGATCATTGCTTTCTGCCACTCTTATCCTGCTGCATATTAACGACTTGCTAATGCTTGGTATGATTAGAAATGCAGACGATAGCACCGTTGTAGAGAGCTATACGTCCAGTGCACAGTCTAGTGTGGCACAAATTCAATTTTATATAGTCAAGCGCATAAACTTGTCCTTACAGGCTGTCTTCGATTGGGGCGATGCCAATCTGGTCAAGTTCAATGCAACTAAGTTACTAGTTACTACTACTAAGTAACTAGTTCTAGGTTCTAGTTCAATTTTCTGCCAAGCTAAAAAACTATTCGAAATGTTTCCGTACAGATGGCAGACCACCTGAGCTTTTACTGACGCCATCTCTCAACTTTGGCTCTTACATGACAGGTGGTAGGAGCATATTATATCGATGTTCCGATTGACTTGCTATCAAAAGTGGCTTACCAACATCAAAGAGAAAATTCGCCGCCATAACCTTACAGTGTTCCGACAACACACAGCCCTTTAGAGTAGTTAAGAGTCTTCTAGGCGTAGCGTGTGCACCATCTTTTCTTCAGTGATCAAACTTGCCTTGATTTGCCTGATCTTGCTTGCCTATATGATGAAAAAATAAAACTGGCCAAGTGCGAGTCAGCATCGCGTCTCTTATCGCACACTTAGGGAGGGTTCCGTACAATACGAAACATAACAGAGTTTCAAGCTCATATATTTGATTATTTGTTATTACCAAGAATATTTGGTTTGGTCGCGATCTAGAAAGACGGGGCTCGTTTACTAGCGCCATCTATGTCATTTTGCCGAAACTAATTAGATAGATGGCGTTTAAAAACACGTTCTTTGTATGGGGACCTCCTTTAATTTTTAACTTTATTTTGGTTTTAGTATTTGTTGTTCTAGCGGCAACAGAAATACACCATCTGTAAAAATTTCAACTGTCTAACTATTACGGTTAATGAGCTATAGCCTGGTGACAGACGGACAGACAGACAGACAGACAGACAGACAGACAGACAGACAGACAGACGGACAGCGGAGTCTTAGTAAT
The DNA here is from genome assembly GCA_954871355.1 of Cabera pusaria. NCBI lineage: Eukaryota > Metazoa > Arthropoda > Insecta > Lepidoptera > Geometridae > Cabera > Cabera pusaria. Next base: position 1,070,355 of record OX940911.1, read on the forward strand.
AGGGTTCCGTTTTAACCTTTGGGTGCGGAACCCTAGAAACGAGTCCACACAGTCCAATTACCGTAGAAAGAGCTTAGTTTTATGGCCAAGCTGAGGCAGTAGTTTTAAGGGCCCGGTGGCGTTTTTGGGAGAACGGTCGGTTTTGATGCCAGAGGTACCAAGTTCGATCCGCGCCGTGCACCAGCAGATTTTTCTATGGAAAAATGTATGTGCGCTTTTCACAGTGGCCTTCTGGTGAAGGAAAAACATGGTTAACAAACCAACAACCCCCCATGGTAGAACTTGTAGCATACAGCATGGTGCGCTTGATTTAAAATAAAACAAAATTAAAACAATAAGAGGTTCCATGTTTCCTATCGGGTGCATTTCGGAGCGTACCTACGCCATCCGATTACGCAAAGTAATACCACCCTGCCTCTTCTTCGACCAGACCGGACTAGATGTGCGCCACCGCTATGTGGTCCATCTCCTTGCACCAAGCGTTATGCTTCATCTTTTATCATAGGTACTACCAATAAATGCAATTCTTTGCCAGTGTCTGTGTTTCCCGATAAGTATAATCTAGGAGTCTTCAAGTCGTGAATAGTACTTGCCGCAAAGCCAATGCGTTACGTAGTCACGTGTACGAGTATGTCCCGCTCTCGTGTGTGGAAGAGTGTGTTCGGAGAATAGAACAGCTCTCGCTGTTCTAGTCTCCGAACACTTACTATGCTATGGATCATGGTTATGATATGGATACATATAAATGACTTATATTGACAAAGTTATCGGAAGGGAAATGAAATATTTTGCATCACATATATTTTATACTGCTAACCAAGCATAGAAAAAGTAAGTATATTATGTTACTTGCAAAAAATGTTATATTTTTATCACACTTAATCATAGTTATGCTAAAAAAAAATCCTGTGCTTGCCTGGAAGAAATCAGTTATTTCATTTACGAATAAAAGACAAGAAAATACTGCAAAGAATAACTGCTTAATCATGCTTACTGATACTTTTCTTCTAAAAGTACCGTGAAAAAAAGGCGTAACTATATATACGCACATAAAGCTGTAAAATATCACGTGGAATAAGTATGTAAGATCATTTATGCAACAAAAGTTTTTTAGGAAGACGTATAATAATAACGTAAGATTAATTAAGCTAATACTACAAGGAAACTCTGCAAATGTGATAAGAGTAACAAATCTTACATAATTTTACTAGGGAATTTATTAAAAAAATAGTTTCGTATTAATTTTTTAAATTCAAATTGCTCCGTAATTTAATGAAATATACATTTGAAAAAAATTGAGTATATGTGTTAGTCTTTCCTCTATCCAATGGTGAAATAAAAAATATTTGACGCAAGTGTGTTTGCACCATTCTTCCATGTGTAGTGCGAATTATAAAAAAGCGTTGCAATCGTAATGTAGAAATAGTATGATAATGGTGCGTAAATCCGTAATACACCCTTCAACAACACAAGCCATCTTGTCCAAAGCACTGTACACCTCACGTAAGTATATACTTTTACTTTCTGGTCACGTTCTCAGACAGAAATTAATAATTATATCGCTTTTTTCACTCAGTGAATTCGTCAAACCCGCGACACGTATCGACAAAACATAAAACTGCAAAACTAAGTTGATAGCTGACATATAGTATTTTGACGTCTTGGATAGAACTTTTGTATTTGTTAGCATTATAAGATGACCAAAGGTGACCATTTGACATTTCCCATTTAAGCTTTGTGACATGTTGAAAAATATTAAAAACAAACAGCCATGTTCTGTTTCTTTCACACCTTATGACATGCTAATTGACATATATGAATAAAATATAGCTTACTCGATTTTTATTTTAGCCCGGCTTCCATGTTTTAGTCATTGTTCCGAGCTTAGAACAAAACAATTTTATTTTTTGACAAGCCAAATGGACGTATAACACTGTGGTATAATCTTCGAAAATGGTAGAAATAGTGGATTTAATTATATACAAATTTTAATATGTATGATTTATTTACAGGAGTACTTAATTTTTAATTCTAAACAAGATTCAACACAAATTAAAAACTAAAATATTAACTATGACTAATAATTAAAATAAAAACTACAAATAATAAATGGAATTTAGGGCGCTGTCTGCTGGAAGAGTACCCAAAAAGCTGGCGACATTACCTCTTTGAATCGCGAAACTAATGAGTTGCCCGAGGTAAACGCCAGCTCTTTGGTCGTGGGAGACATCGATTAGGCGTCTAGACAGCTCCTTAACAAAACCGCGTGCTTGATGACCCCACGGGGTCAAGGTTTTGACCTCAAACGGAAGAAAAGCATAGTTGTCACCGATGCTTATATATTTCCTCCGTTTGAGAGCCTCTGCTGCGTCTGCAGCTGCTCCTGCCGCCCGTGAGGTATTATGGAGATGGGAAACTGCCAATGTATCGACGCACGTCGCATGACGCATCTCACACTAGCGGCTTCCCACGACACCAAGGAACCAACGTCATGCCGTCAGGCCTCTTACCATCGTCACGTGTGATACCGTTCGGCTCTAAAATAGCCGGCACGTTGACGGTGGCAAGAGCCCGACGGATGACGTCGTTCAGTGAGGCGTGTATAAAAATTAGTTTAACATAAAATTTCACGATACTAGTACTAAGTTCATATATTATTATTAGTATTGCGTTAAATACAAAAGTTTTGAATTATAAGTCTATTCACTCCAAGCATTTTCTGAGAAAAAATACCATACGGTTTGTCTTATATTGTCGAGCCAAATAGAAGTAAGTGCATTATTGCGGACTCTATAATAATTACAAAAAAAAATTTAGCATTTCACACAAATGTCGAAAACTTTTGTGGACACATTAAATTTTTTAATTATGTAGGTACTATCGAGGGACAATAGTCCAGTAGCACCTCAATGTTCATAGTAGCCTGCACGATATTTCTGTCGAATGTTCCAACGCAAACAATAACACGTGAGTATGGCATAGATGACATGCTTACCCAGACCACAGATGAATAAAAAGGTGAAACGTAGCGTCAGATACATTTGGTAAACATCAAACAAAGATAACAATATTCCACTGAATTCTCGTTTTCTTTTTGTTGAATTAACATAACGCAGAGTAAGCCACGCAACAAGTAACGGATGCTTAAATTCGAATGAGACTGTATGAGCATCTTGGTGTAATGATTAGATAGATTGCTTTAGGAGCGGCAGGCCCGAGTTCGAATCTCTTTCACCTGAATTCTTTTTGTTTATCAATTATTAATAGCTTGTATTATTTTATTTCTGTTTATACAAACGTAGCTAATAAAGGTAAATTTACGATCTATGTTATATGTGAAATAAAAAAATAACACGGTGATGTTATCTTAATAGTTTTTGAGGAAATATTTATTTGTATAATAAGAATGCAGAGCAAACATATTTTTAAATAAACTGATTTACAATAAATCGAAATATCTTATTATTATACTACTATTTTTATTTCCTAATACTTATATTAAATTGAAATCGCCTATATTGACAATTTTCTACTTGACAAAATAACACTGTTTTGGTTGCATCTAAGAACTGCTCTTACCTACCTATTGATTATTTGAGGTTATAAGCTTAATTATTTATTTACTCTAGGAAAAGACGATTGAAGCTTAATCCTTTATAATCGTAACTTACATAATTACTTATTACAAATTATCACAGCCGGCACATCGCCTAGTTTTTAGATACTTTTAAATTAATATTTCGTGTGACTTCTATTGTTTTCGATGCAGCAAAGAAGCCACAATATTCGCACATATTATGTCGGTGCCACGTTAATTTCCCAAACTGCATCCAGAAAGACTACAGCTGCTTAGCTGTTCAGGACATCTCTCGTGTCGTACTTCTCACCTTTGCATTATTAAACCCCATAGTGTGCGGCGAACTTTCCGTAATGATGTATCAAATTCTTCTGAAAAACGCCAAATCTAATTAACACACTTTATTAACAATTTACTTTCACAACTACGATTTCTCATTACTTAATATCACTCAGCAATAACTTACACTTATGCCGCTTTCAGTATACATTTGAGATAATATAATTTATTTAGTCCATTTCTATGCAATGCCTCAATATTTGCCCTCTCTAATAATTATATTTGCTCGCATTTTGATTTTTTAAGTTATTTATTAACCAAACTTCAACCAGTACCGAAGTTCACCAACCGACAATGTTTGTTCATTCATTTATGCCATCAATACATTTTGTTTCAAATCTACCCTTATTATTTGTATAACTGATAAAAGAAGTAAATCTGGTCTAGCTATTCTACTAATTGATACATGCGCTCTTTCTAATTGGTTCATAATGATAAGAGTGCGATATATGGGTGTATATCATTCTCTTTCATTATGTTACGTTCGAAACGTCTTATAGAAGGTCGTATGTGCATATTTTGCTGTCATGCTATTGCTTTTTGAGACTGCTACTCCAATTATGAACGATACTGTACATTGAAAGAAGTTTTTACCTTTTTTTTCAAAGTTAAAAGTCCAGTAGCGTACGACAAGTCAAAAAAGCCTGTAAAAATAATGTTTTAATTCGAAAAATCTGTGATTCTAATCGGAAAGGATTGTGGCATATATTGAACCGTCTCATTCATGTTTGTCATCATGCATACTCTTTATACACATACAGACGAACAGACGGACATGAAAGTGATCTTATAATCGTCGATCGCTAGACGTCAACGAGTGCGGTAGCCCCGTAGCCCTCAGTAAAAGCTTTAGGTAGGAGGTTACGGAATGCGGTAGCCCCGCAGCCCATTCCAGGAAATGTAAATCTACCTACGTACCCGTACATAAATATCGTATGGTTGTACATAGGTAGTTCTAAGTTTGCTGAAATAAAGCTTAACTACTGTCAAAATCAGTGGTTTTATTCATCTGGCTTCACTATATACAGTAAAAGAATGTTGAGGTTTACTTTTATTAAGAGGTTAGAGAAAAACAAATATACAAAAAGCATTTTATTTCTAAACAATATAAACGTTTTGATCTTACAACTAACAGACATGTACTTTGTCTCACAATACTATTTTACAAGTTAATTAAAGCTATAGTCAGTAGCATAAACTTAAAGAAGACATAGGAACCTAAGTAAATAAACAGTTACTTGTATCTCATTTTTAAAACATGGAATATTTTGATCTATAAAACATTTTTATTATATTTAATATTGTATAGATAAGAGATCGTAATAAAAATAACGATATAAAACACAAGTTGCAAAAGAAATGCGTAAGTATTCCTATTTTTTGTTGTAATAAAATAGGTACTAACTTCATAATTATAGTGTGTAGAAATCATAAAGTCGATAGATCACAGTGAACTTATATATGTGTGTGTGAGTGTGTGTGTGAGTGTGTGTGTGTGTGTGTGTGTGTGTGTGTGTGTGTGTGTGTGTGTGTGTGCGTGCGCGCGTGTGTGTGTGCGCGCGCGTGTGTGTGTGTGTGTGTGTGCGCGCGCGTGTGTGTGTGTGTAAGTGTACGTATGTAGAGAGAAGAATATATTGGTATCTTGCTACTGACTAAAATACAAGTGACTTCACAATGCAAACAATCAAAAAGTGCGTCGTGTAATTCAATAACATCATTACAAAATACATAAGTCTCTTACTAGTTATTACAATTTTGATCACAGATTAATTTTACACCTTATTGGACTAATTTTGTTACATAAGATAACGTTTACACCAAGATATTCTACAGTGTCATATATTTAAGATATATGCTCCCAAATTTTGTTCTGTATGTTGTAAGCTGTGTATCACGCATTATATATACATTATTAACTGACTACTACGAGTTCTGTAGACATTTGTGAATATTAAGTAACTGTCATGACAGTAACTAGTTGAGTTGCGGCAATTTGGAACTGATGCTATTACACCAACAATATTATAATCGATCTCCGCAGTTAGTTGAAATCGTCATAAACAACTATGTAGTTGCGAATTTCCTGTTGCCGCAACTCAAGAGATAAAAATTGCATCGTTTATTAAATATCCAAAATAAAGCGAATTTTTCATAAATCGCTTCATTTTGGATAATATTGATTTGGATAATAGCATCAGTTCCAAATTTCCGCAACTCAACTATAGTTACTGTCATGACAGTTACCTAGTATTCTACTAATGCATCGTCTACAGAAATCTTAGTAATGAGTAAATAATGTATGTATGCGTGATACACAGCTTACGTTAAGTTAACATACAGAACCAAATTTAGGAGGATATATCTTGAATATATGTCACTGTAGTGTAGAAGTACTTCAGTTATTGGTTATTCACTTGGTGTAAACGTAATACATAACTAATGTGATGATAATACATACATCTGATATGGGTAAAGCTTAATTCACACTGAAGCACAGCATTAACGATGCAGCTGCGAATTAACCTTGGCTAATACAGTGACAGATCGAGTTCTATGTACTTTGGTAACAATAAGTTGAAGTTGGTTTTATAGATTGTGCTAGGATTTATAGCAGATAGTTTAAAAACTAAAACAACCGACTTCCATGCTCCGCGAGTCAGTTTCAGTAGCAAGTTTGAGACGTTGATCGTCATATCTTGGAGATACTACTATAAACGTCTCAAACATGCTACTGAAACTGACTCGCGGAGCATGTTTTTAAACTATCTTAATTATTGTAATTTTAGATTTTTGGTGTTGATTTTTAATAATTTAAGAATTTAAAGCGGCTAAAGAATTTAACTTAAATTTAAGTGCAATCTGACATTAGTTCCTTTCTTAAGCTCAAAGTACTGTCTTTTATAAGTTTGAGGATATATAAATAAGTCGCAGTCGCGGTAACAGTCTTTCGTTCTCTCTCTATCTCGCTTTCAACTTCATCGATTCCACATTTCTTTTATATCTGTGTTTTAGTGTGAATTAAGCTTAAATAAATTACATAGGAAGACATGTTTCCTTATAAATTATACAAAATATACAATTCGCATAGAAAAATCCATTCTTGCAAGACAAGGATTTTTAACGGCGAACTCCCGATTCCAAGGCAAGATGTCTATTCTTTATACATTGCTACACACAATACAAAATGTCATCGTATCGACGGGATTTGAACTCGCGCCTCCTAGGAAACATGTCCAGGCGCTCTAACCAACTAAGCCACAGTACAATCCTATGAAGACGACGAAACAACAATGTACAATAATATAAAGTGTGTAAAACATAATTTTATCTATTCTTTATGCCAACGGGCCGTTGAAAGATTATTTTATTTGTGAAATAATCAGATAATTTTTGATACGAATATTGTTCGTGATTTTACTTACTTAATTTTATTTACAAGAAGTTATTTTGTATATCTTTCTTTTACATATAAATTACGTCTTATTGACAAAGTGCTCCATTTATAATCACTATTCACAGTCATATCAAAGGAATTACAAGGAGGTTTATAATATATTTTCCTTAGTTTCTTCTTTATTTAATTAATAATCGAATAAGTTCTCAGTTTATCCTGAACTAGAATGCACAACAAATTATCGACTTTATAAACTAGACAGTAAGCCTGATAATAGGTTGATCTAATATATCATTAGATATCACATTATCTCAAAACAAATTCACACAGGTGTGTTCGGATACGCATATCGATTTAATTTGGCACATAGAGCCAAATTTGGGAATCGTATACAATGTAAAATATGATGTTCTTGCAATAGGAGATATGCACGTTTTTTTATATATGTCTTTATTTCTCTCATTACATAGATAAAACATAATAAAAAAATTAAAATACTGCTGAAATTGGTCTAGTTATTTTATAAATAAATACTTAAATAATAAATAAATACTGAAATAAATTTGAGCATTTTAATGTGAACGTCCGGCTTGTGTTCGCGTGTATTTACTTCGGATATGTATATATACTCGTACATATCAATTTGAGCAGTTTAAACGCCGTAATTTCCCGGGCTCTTTGGTAGTGTGTTGTGACGTCACGCACTTACGACATATACATTCATTTTCATGTCCCCGCTAAAATTCCACTCAATGTTTCTATCACGTGACGTAGTGTCTTATGACGTCAATTTTCGATTCGACCAATGGTGATCTGTTTTACAAACTTAGATTTCCCTCGCTTAAATTGCATTTTTCATTTATTATTTTAAGCAAATAAAATGGAATCAAATTAAAAAAGTTTTTTCTTATAATTCCAGGACAAACAAAGATTCAAAACAACATTATTTCCAATAAATCAGAGCTACATGCATATTCCCTATTTGCTTTTCAGTATTGAATCGACTGTAATTCCTACAGTGTAGAATGGAACTACTTTTGTATTGTAAAAAGGAACTCATTAATTTGAAAACATTTTGATTTAAATAAAGGGTATTCAACTGCACTCAAAATGCTGATGACAGCTTCGGAACGAAGCTGAAACAAACAGCCGATGACTATATCGATATCGAGTGAGTCAGCAAGTCAAGCATTCTCATTTCTAAAATCGAAATCTTTAAAACTGCTTCATTCATTTTGTTAATTTCATATCAGCAACTTCATTTGTATAGTATTTGCTATGTTTGGAATATAAATTATATGATAGAAATTGGCTAATTGAATTAAGTATTTTATAGTATTTTTATGCGCATTGCCTGTTGAATTTATATCCAGACTAACGTTAAAGTAATATCAAACAGAGATTGTAAAATAAGGGAGTAGACTGGCCAAAAGCCAGAAAATCTCGACATGTTTTCAATAATAAAGCGTTTTAACAAAAATCTTAGAATTTACTTAGATCCAATAGATGGCGCACGTAAGTTTCTCAAATATTTCTGACGCTTTTAACGCTATTTAGGCAGATTTCTCTTGACTTTAATGATTTTATATAATGTATAATGATTATTATTAGGTTTACGTACATTTTTATGTTTAACAGCGACAAATCAACATTTGTCGCTGTTAAACATTTATTTCTCAATTAGATATGCGGCCATCTAGTTGAGTTAAGTCGAACTATTTTTATTACAAAAACGGCTTTTCAAATTCTTTAAACTCTGCTTACATTTCATACCCATGGAAGTCATCTTCGTCGGAGCTATCTTCGTTCGTATTGTACTTGAGATAAGACACATTATCGTTTGCAGCGGTGTATTCTATGATTCTCTGTAGTTGTTGATGCACGTCGCCTAGAAGTGGCCTTTGTTCCGGGTCTGCGTGCCAACATGACTCCATGAGGGACCAGCATTCGTCTGTGAATTGAGGCAGACGCTCCGGGCGAAGGCCTGGAAAATAGGCGTTATCTTTACATAGTATAAAACAAAGCCGCTTCCGTCTGTACGCTTAGATCTTGCAAATTACGCAAATAACTTGTGACATTGCAAACTCTATTACTAATACCATTTCAAAATATACTTAGAGCCACACTAGGACGGCAAATACGTTTTCAAGTTGTATAAATAGTGAAAGCACACTATCAAGCAACTGTATCTAAAATTTGTTACCTTTTTTAACTTTACTCCACAGCTGTTCCTTATTGTTGAACTGTTCAAAAGCGACCGGCAATCTGACGTCACCCGCACACAAGTACCTGTCACAAATAATAGTATAATTATTATTCATATAAAATTAAAATATATAATTCATTATCGAAAGGATTTTACTTATAATAATAACATCGCAATGCTTTGGTAAACTTGACGCATAATTGATAAGTCATCTAAATATTATTTACATACATTAAATGGAACTTAAAAATAAGAAAAATGTTTTCTTTGAATGAGATAGATTCTAAAATATACACTGACCTTGAGGTGACTATGAAATTATAACCGAAATTAATATACAAGTTCTAAGTAATTCAACAAAACTTTTGCTAGAATCTGACAAAACCCTTACAGTTATGCAAGAAAAGTGAACTAATTCACTCTGCCCATATTTTCATATACCAAGAGCTATTCGCTATTGGATAGACCATTAAACGTATGAATGAATAAATGAACATTTCAACAACACAGAACATTTAAAATTACGACTTATATTTAAAATACGCTATAGTAAAATTGGAAACATAGTAAGTGAAAAAAAAAATGGTAACTACTTTTTGGAAGCAAGTTAGGCGGAACATTGACATAATATGCTCCTTTACCGTCACAATACCACCTTTGGGATGAGAGAAAAAGAAGAAGTATCAAATATAATGTTATGTTAATTTCAATGTCAATGAACATATTATATACCTCACCATAAATGACAATTTACATTTAGCAAACCTTGTTCTGCTTTAAGCAGTATATGCACCTGCCCCTACACGTGTTTGAGCTTTCAGGCATGTTCTTTCCAAAAAAATATATATACAAAAAGATCGTATAAATGGTCTGTGGAGTATCAAGTTTAATTCCAATCGAAATAGAAAGAAACTAACTCTTATGAAATAATCATAGAATCAAATATTATGTTTATTTAAGTGTATTATATTATTGTACATTGTTACACACAATCCAAAATTAAATCGTACCGATGGCACTCGAACCCACGCCTCCTGCCCGAGAAACATGTCCAGGCGCTGTAACCTACTCAGCTACAGTACGATCCTATCAATACGACCGAACTAATTGATTGAATTTTAACCAATTAGACATATCATTATTAATTTTTCTTGGTTGTAAAGTGGTTGTTTGTTCTTTAGCGTCTAGAAGGAGGTTCTTTAGAAACAAGGAGCTTACTTACCAGAACAGTATCCCAAACGCGTACACATCGACAGCTCCGCCGTAGTCGCCGGCCAACAACTCAGGCGCCATATGTACGGGCGTGCCAACCACAGAGCCGGACATGAGCGCGCCGGCCGCGCAGAAACCTAGGTCGGAGAGTGCTGCTCGGTTGTTAGGGTCTAGTAGGACGTTCTTTAGTTTTATGTCGCGGTGGATGAGCCCCAGGGAGTGTAGGTAGCGGATGCCTGGAAGACAAACATATTTATGAGTTTTTGAAGTTATACTTCTTAGGCGCAATGGGGTAAACGGAAGTGACGTAGTGTCACGGTCCGAATGCAACGGATGTAACGTACGCGTCATGTTGTATTTGTAGAACGGCGCAACTACGAACACGTACATTGTTAAACACAATCAAAAATTGTATCGTACCGACGGGACTTAAACCTGCAACTGCCTGGATAACATGTCGAAGTGCTCTGTCAATTAAGCCACGGTTCGATCTATCGATACGACGAAATTATTGGATTATGATGGATGGATTATGGATGACATTTTTAGCCCAATTATGCATTGGTGGCGCCATCTATAACGACTTATTTCGAAGCACCTGGACATGTTATCCAGGGGGTTGCGGGTTCAAGTCCCGTCGGTACGATGACATTTAGGATTGTGTTTAAAAATTTACAAAAATATAAAGTGTGCAACACTTAAAAGAAACATAATATCGCTAAAGTTCAACAGATGGAGTTGTACAAAAATAGTGATGTTGAGAAATAAATTGAATGAATTTGAAAGTTTGACTTCAAACGCGTAGCTTTCCAGGCATCCTTTTTTATTATTATTTGACTTTCTAGGCGCACGGCAAGGCAATGCACAAGTCAAGCAAACAAAGGCACAGCTGTACTATTATTTTCTAAAAAGCCAGCCAGGATCAGGACATTTTCGACCTCTTGTAACTTCGTTGTGGATAAATCTGGAAGCCTGTTTTCAGTGACTAACAAGGTATAATTTATGCAGGTCTATCCCTAAATTATTTAGGCTCATTATAGTCAAGCGTTTGACCACTATCTCACCTGACGTGAAGTGACGATGTGGTCGACGATGTAGCACGCTAGGCTAGAAGATACCTGTTCACTCGCGACTTGAAGACCCCCAGATGGTACCTTTTCGGAAACACAGACTCAGGCAAAGAGTTCCAATCCCTGGCGGTACGTATGATGAATGTGGAAGCAAATAGCTTCGTTCGGATTGATGGAATATCCACCATGTAGCGGTGGCGCGTATCAGTACGTCTGGTTGTCCGATTGAAAAAAGGTGATGGGGGAATAAGTTCGTGCAGTTGGGAGGCACACTATATATAATATCTAAGAATCATCTCACCATCAACGATATCGGCCGCTATGTTCATGCGGCACGTGTGTGTAAGGCCGGCGCGCACTGCGGCGTGCAGGTCGCGCACGAACCGCTGCGACACGAGCAGCACGCCGCGCCCGCTCGCGCTGCGGTGAACCACCGACCCGTACACGCGGACTATACGCGGGTGCGGGGGGATACTCCTGCATTACAAACATATATTGGATAGTTTATATAAATGAATCGCTGAATGTGTTGCTAAGCGCAAATCTCGAGAGCAGCTGAACCGATTTTGCTAATTCTTTTTTTAGAATATTCCTTGAACTACGAGGATGGTTCTTAGGGAGAGAAAATATTAAAACATGCCTTAAAAGGTCTAAAAGTCAATTTGAACTTTAATACCATACCATAAAGTTTAAGTGTTAGTAGAGAGGTTCCGGGAAGGCAAAACAATTGAGTGACGTTAGTGTCGTATTAATAACAATGTCAATATTTATCTTACTAGCTGACCCGGCGTCCCCAATAGCAAAATAAGTATAAAAAATAAATAATAAAAATTGAATAATCGACCGTTAGGCGTTCAAATCGCGAGTGAATAGGTATTTACTAAGTAAGCGTGCTACAACGTCGACCGCATCGTCACTTAACATCAGGTGAGATAGACGCTTGCCTATACAGCATAAAAAAAAAACGAAGTTCGCCGGGTCAGCTGGTATATTAATAAATTATTATTATTTATTTCTCATCACAAAGGTACACATGAAATAACGTAGTAAAGTAAAAGTTTATTTATTAGTCGAGTCTGTGCAAAAAGAGAACCGTCGTGGCGTTACAATGAACTATATTCAAAGGTAAGGAAGGTACATGCCTACCTGGTAGCACACGACAACGATAAGAGTAGGTACCTACCAAGTATCAAACATTTTTAGTCGTACTGGTGATGACAGCAGTTTTGTCAATGTTGGACATAAAAATATGCAACTGTGTGGCAACACACTAGACTGTCTGTGATCTGTGGTATTCTGATCATTTATCTGTTCTGTGCAACACTCCCTATTTTTCGTCGGTTTGGTTTTTCCCTAAAATTCACACTGTAATTTAATCATAATTAATCTAATAATAATATATCACAAAATGGACACTTGAATATCGATTATTAAAGGAGTGCATTTTATTTTATTTATTTTTTTTAGAATAGAAAGTTCGTTATTCAGAATAGCTTATGTGACACGAGTTTACTTGAAATGAAATGAAATGAAATTATTTATTTGCTAGAAATATGGTAAAAACAAATGAAATTTAAATAACGTGCAGCATATTTCGTCAAAACACTGACATGCAAATATTTAGAGTGTTATCAATTACAGTAATCTCAGCACATTCAGAGATGATACAATTACTAAAATTACGTTGTGCTTTACTTTACTTTGCTGACGCTTACGCTTCACTGTGCAGCTCTACCACAGGGAACTATCGCCTCTGCTGCACAGTCAATGCAACAAAAACAGCAAATTAAAACCAGCGACGACCGACGCGACCTCAATTTCTATGACGGTTCTCTTTTTGCAAAATCAACATCCTCATCATGATCAGCTCATATCAATCCACTGCTGGACATAGGCCTCTCGCAATGCATGCTACTGAGCTCTGTCTTCAGTATATTTCCTCCAGTCATTGCCAGCTACCCTGCGTATATCGTCGCTCCATTTTGTCACATTGACAATGGCATCTTTCAAATCTAAATAAAAACTTAATATAGAGATAACGTTTGTAAGTTTAGATGTTACGCCTAATCTCCAAAACTATCTGAATTTAATCCGATCCAATAAAATATCCAATTTTAGATATTCTTTGATATCTAATTTTATTAAAATAAATTAAATTTGCAAGTTTTTTTTAACGCGATAACGTGTAGCGCTTGACCGCTATCTCTCCTGATGTTAAGTGATGATGTGGTCGCTGATGTACCGATGTACTTATTTTTATAACAACGCTTTTTTTTCGTCCATCTATAGCATGTCGCGACTTGCATGATACGAATATAACAATGCTGATTGGTGGATAAGATGAATGACGTTTCGGTCTAGCTGTGATTGGAGGACGCTTCCGCTGTGTCATATCAACTGCTGTCATAATAGCTAGCTACAAAAGCAACACATAAACAAAAGTTTCACTTGCATCATCATCATCATCATCATAATCAGCCAATATCAGTCCACTGCTGGACATAGGCCTCTCCCAAACAGCACTTGCATCGTGGTTTCATAAATAAACCACACTTTTCTTTTCTATTTTAGCCATTATACTGTCCCACTACTGGGCAAATTATTTTAAAATAATAATATTTAAACAACCGGCCAAGTGCGTGTAGTGCCACGCGAAGTGTAGGGTTCCGTAGTAGCCTGTTATTCAATGCAAGTCTTTACCCGTTATAAACAAGCAACTAGGTACTTCGTCTTGGTCAAGAATGTTTTATTTGGTACAAAATTATCCAACACCCAAGTTCAACGACTATTACTGCTAAACTAATAAAGTTATCGTAACCGCTATAGTTTCCTTTAAAGTTCATGAAGTGCACTATTACCACGAATTTTTCCAGATTTTTCAAGACAGCAGTTTGGAACAAAAATGTGCACTTTAATATTTCATAATGGAGCATTCATTCGAAAAAAAAATTGTATTAGCAACCCTTAAGTCATTTTAAAAGACCTTTTTATTCAACAATAACCCACACGATGGGGTAGACGGCGAAAAAAAAATTCATCCCCACTTCTCATTATTGCAGGGGAGCTACGCTAAAAAAATATTTTTCAAAATTTTATTTAACCACATTGTCGGCGTAATTTATATACATACCCCTACAAAATTACAGCTTTATAGTATTAACGGTGTCTTAGCAAAACCTCGGACAGACAGACAGACAGACGGACATGACGATACTATAAGGGTTCCTTGTTAGGACTACAGAACCCTAAAAAGGCAGTGTCACCTGGTATAAAAGAACTCCATAGCCAGTTCCTGATAGTGTCTCTCATCGGCCGGCAGCACGGACTTGACCGCGACGGGCGAGTGACCTCCCCAGCCGCCGCGTACGCTGTACACCACGCCGTATTGACCGCGACCTGACAAACAGATAATATTATTTTATCATATCGTTACATTTTTCCATTTCAATAAAAATTGTATGGCTTGACAGCTGTCATCAGGACCATTTTACTCATTGGCGCCACCTGGTGAACCAGAAACGATTGTGCAAATTTTTTTTTTTTTTTTATATAAAAGCTTACTAGCTATGTCGGTTGCACATTACTAATAGTCTTATTAACCCTGCAACTAAACTAAATATGCTTGTGTCTAGAGTGGGTTCACGTCAATAGTGCAATGGGTGGGGATCGAACTCACGACCTCTCGATCGCCAGGCCGACGCCTTCGCCATTGGACTAACTAAATCGTCACTTTATTTAGCGTATTATCTAGAAAAAATTCAATGTTGAGAACTTGAGACTCAGATACACTGTAATTTCAGTGATTTTTTTTCCTTTAAGTTTAAATACATTTTAATCCGTATCGTAACTATCCACCAAGTGAATTTGTGGTCAAGCGTCGTCATCATACTTATCAGCCAGTTTCCGTCCACAGCTGGACAGTGGACATAGACCTCTCCTATATAAAGTAATCGTATAAAGTCAAATATTTTACAAAATGATTACTTACCAATTTCCCTCCCCAGTTCCGGTGTTCCGTACATAAGCAGATCACACATGGAGGTGCTTTCGAGACAGAGTCGCGCAAACGATGGTGCGTATCTGTGGAAATTAAACTTAAACATTCATAAAAATATAAATACAGATAAAATAGCAAATGACAGGTGAAAATATACTGACCTGTCATTTGCTATTTCATTGCTACCATCCTCGACCGCAGCATCACTTGCCGACAGGTGAGATTAGTGGTCAAACGCTAGTATATGATAAAATTAACTGGCCAAGTGCAAGTCCGACTCGCACTCGTAGGGTTCCGTACAACACTATAGTATTTTATACAGGATCGAGCAAAAAATGCCACTATTATTTTTCGCCAGCAAAAAATAATAATTAATAAACTTTTTATCAAAACAGAGTTGTGAGCCACGTGCTTATTTCTTATAACGCCATCTAACGTCTAACTAACAAAGGTGTTAGGGATCGGCATTTCAATATAACGCCATCTATGGACGTTTACCTAAGCGTTCATAGATAACGTTATATTGAAATACCGAAAAAAAACACGTTTCTTCTATGGGCAACCCCTATAATTTTTAACTTTATTCTGTTGTAGTATTTGTTGTTATAGCGGCAACAGAAATAGATCATGTGTGAAAAATTCAACCGTCTAACTATCACGGTTCATGAGATACAGCCTGGAGACAGACAGACAGACAGACAGACGGACAGCGGAGTCTTAGTAATAGGGTTCCGTTTTACCCTTTGGGTACGGAACCCTAAAAACTGACCTTTTCCTGATAGCCAGCTTAGTGTCCTCGGTGTGATGAAGCCGGCTCGCCAGCGCGGACTCGAGCGCCGCCAGCGCTGACTGGTACCTCTCGTGTGCTACCGTCAGTCGTTCTATTATCTGGGGACAACACACATCTTGAGATAATATCTGTACCCTGGATAGGAATATTGATTTTGATTTTTAACCCCCTCCTCCCCCCTGTTTTAGACTACCCCTCACCCATCCCTCTATCACATTTATTCTAGTCGGTACAAAGTATATTGAAATTTTTAGAATATTATCTTGGTTTAGGTATTGTGTGTTAAACGAAAAATAAATACACGTAATATATCATTATCCCCCCCCCCCCCCCCCACTCCTCGACGATCCCTAACGATCCCTTTAATACTAAACTAGCATGAACAGACATTGTAACTACAAGGCTCAGAAAGAAGCCATAAACTAAAAAGAAGAAGAACATTTATGCTATAATGTAATAGGGAATATGCATGAAGCTCAGATTTATTGGAAATATATTTTTTTCGATTCTTTGTTGTCCTGGAATTATATGTAAAACCTTTTTTTTATTTAATTCCATTTTATTTACTTAAAATAATACATTAAAAATGCAATTTAAGCGAGGGAAGTTGAAGTTTGTAAAACAGATCACCATTGGTCGAATCGAAAGTTGACGTCATTATGCACTACTCCACGTGATAGAAACATTGAGCGCGGGAACATAAAAATATATGTACGGTGTGGTCTTATTGTACTTATTTCCAAATATTGTGTTTGCCGCGTATTATTGTGCAAAAATGTATGTTACTAACCATTTAATATAGATAAAAATGAGTACGAGATTAGAGAAACTGTATAATTTAATAAAAACATGCCATTGGCTAAATACAATAATCGCGCGGAGTCTTAGTTAAAGAAAAAAATAGCTAGTTTGCTTCAAGCGGCGTGTGTCTGATGTAGGTGCGTGACGTCACAATGCATTACCAAAGAGCCCGGGAAATGATGGCGTTTAAAGTGCTCGAATTTATGTGTATATTTAAATGTTTATTTAAAAAATAATTAGACTAATTCCAGCAGTATTTAATTTTTTTATTATGTTATATGGATGTAATGAGTGAAATAAAAATATTAAAAAAAACATGCATATTCCCTATTGAACGAGCTGATCATGTTTGTACCACGCCTGAGCAAAATTGGCAACCCGGTGCAGACCAAACGTAGTACAGCGATGATAAGGCAGACCAAGAAGGAGATGGCGGACAACATGACGACATCAACATACCTGGGCAGATATAACCCTGGCAAGTCTGGACACGCTCAACGAGTGCGTGCTCTGCATGGCCACGCGACGTCTCCACACCGGACTTAGCACGCAGCACGCTTCTGATTCGGAACCACCTACTATCCTGAGTCTGGAACAAATCGACATTATTAATCTATACTAATATTATAAAGAGAGAACATTTGTATTTTTGTATGTTTGTAATGATTTGACTCAAAAACTACTGAACCGATTTAAAAAATTCTTTCACTAATACATGGAATGGATTTTCGGAATTAAAATAGGCTATATATTATCCCGTTTAAATCAAAGGTACATTCATGGAGACCTAATTTGCAAACTAAGTCGGCAAAAAAACGGTCGAAAAAACACGTTTCTTACGAACGCTGCTTAATTGAAAACAGATGGAAGAATATTTTCTATTCGAGAGTTTTACAACTTAATAAGACCTACAAAAAAGTCCGCGACAGCATATGTCTATCTCTTAAGGTTGACTCACAGTAACCATTTTAATCTTAAAATTTTTGTTTAAAAATATTACATAACTTCCAAGGCTATTTTCAAGTATATAGTATTAATCCTTATCCAAATAATTACGTTTATTAGCTTGGCCACATATTATAGATTAAAATTGTCCTTTACAGTATATAATTAAAATGAAAACTCTAGAAGATATCACGAATTTCACATACACGCATCACAAAATTAATAAAATATTTCCAGTGAAACCACAGATTAGGTCATAGTTACTACGAAAATATTATTGTAAGCTTACCTATGCTGTAGATCCCCACCGATCACAATCAATTTGAAGTCAATATAATAATATGATCTATTGTGTAAAATAATATTCATCTATATATATAATAATATATTATTTTAAAACACCCCGACTGATCTATGTATACCTAATCTTTTCATAAAAAGCATTCGAATGACTCTAAACACGACATTTAAAATCTGAGCTCTAAGTTGGTGAGGATTTGAGTATTCTGTAGAGTCCAGGAGATGTCCCAGCATCAGGTCAATGCTTACATGTTCTTACAATATCGTTGAAGAAGAAGATTTTCAAATTGATCAGACCTATGAAAGTTGATTTCATAGCGCAATTAACTAGAAAAAAGCTCATAGTTTTATAACGATTGAACGAATTTTCATGAATCAAAGCTAAGAAAACTCTCGATGAAGACATCTATCAAACAAAAAAAACTATCAATAATAAAAACAAAATCGGTTCATCCGATTAGGTTCTAAGATGCTACAGACAGACACACAGATACACACGTTAAACGTATATTACCCCTACATTTTGCGTCGCGGAACGCCGTAAGGTTACGGCGGCAGATGTTCTCCTTGGTTTTAAGCTACTTTTTGGTAGATTTAATGATCCCACTACCACTGTACGAAAACTCATGATTCATGAATGCACAAAAAACTTTCATTGGTAGTATATAGCTAGGGTTAAAACCAACGACCGTCGGGTCAGAATCAAGGTAACTATCCTTTACGCCAAAGGGCCGTCCAATATCACTACGTAAGTATTATAAAACAAAGTCCATCACTGCGTCTGTCTGTCTGTTCGCAATAATCTCAATAGCTACAGAACGGATTATCCTGCGGTTTTCACCAATAGCCAGAGTGTTTATGAGGAAGGTTAAGGTGCATAATTCGTTAAGGTTTTGTGTAAATTGGATGAAATTTGACGATGATTGTTAAATATGTTCATATTTTATATTCGATGCAATAAACTGATGCAAAGTTTTTAGGCATACATGTTCTACCCGTGTGAAGCCGGGGCGGGCTGCTAGTACTTTATACTTTTGAAGCAAACTTCTTTAGACGCACTGCGGTAAAATTTGCCGGCAGTGACGTAGCGTCACGGTCCGAAAGCAGCGGAAGTGACGTAAGCGTCATGATTTATTTTATATTTATAAACGTCCTCTATTGTAGAACGGCGTAACTACGAAGACGTATTCGCTAAAGTTCAACAGATGGAGTTGTACAAGAAAATAATGGGTGATTTTAAGAAATAAATTTAATGAATTTAGGAGTTTGACTCAGTTCTAACGCTTAGCTTTCTACGTATCCTCTTTTTTACTGCGCACAGACGTGCACTTGATAACTATCTCACCTGGTGTTAAGTGGCGATAAGGTTTTATAATGTTATGCACAGTGGTAGAGCAATACCCTGTGTCCACCTGGCTATCTAGAGGGTGGTCAAGTTGTAAAATCTGTCGCCAAAAATCTAATAAGATGTACTGAAAGCTGTCCATATGAGCCAGTACCCATTCTAGGCCGAGCGTGCTGCCATCCTCGACCGCAGAGTCACTTATCAACAGATGATATCTAGGCCGAGCGTGCTGCCATCCTCGACCGCAGAGTCACTTATCAACAGATGATATCTAGGCCGAGCGTGCTGCCATCCTCGACCGCAGAGTCACTTATCAACAGATGATATCTAGGCCGAGCGTGCTGCCATCCTCGACCGCAGAGTCACTTATCAACAGATGATATCTAGGCCGAGCGTGCTGCCATCCTCGACCGCAGAGTCACTTATCAACAGATGAGATATGTGGTTCATTAATTGATGGTCAAGTCAGGATAAAGTTGATTTAAAGTTAATTCAATCACCGAGAGCGACGATTTACGCAAAGCGTTGGGTAGTCACTGGAAAAAAAGAGCCGAAGATCGGGCTCGATGGCGTATCTTGGGAGAGGCTTACGTCGAGCAGCAGACTGAACCCGGCTGATTATGTTGATGATTCAATCACTGTATCGCTGATAGATTCGACTAAATCTTATGTCAAGGTATTAAGATAAATTTTCCCACTGACTTATTGAACAATCTCCTCAAGCTATCCAGCAAGGTCCTCATGAGCGAGAAGGCTGCACACGGCTGCAGCTCCACTTGTCTGCCCACAGACAACAGTTGTCTCATGGCTTCGCTCGCCGGCTTGCCTCCCAGCTCTTGTCGACACGACGACTCTAGGGATTCTAGACATCTGTGGATGGAAAGAGGATATTAGTTTCATAGTCAAGATGGCGGACATCCATATCTAATATGAGATTTGCTTTCGCAGTGATCAGACGTAGAGCTATAGGGGAGGCCTGTGTTCAGCAGTGGACAAATATAGGCTGATGATGACAACACCGACGGATTTTTCTATCGAAAATTGTATGTGCGCTTCTCACAGTGGCCCTCCGGTGAAGGAAAACATCGTTAAGAAACCAACAACCCCCGCATTGTGGTAGGACATTATCTATAGTGTCCGCCTGGCCAGCTACCACCCTCAAATTAGAAATTCTGTCGCCATAACATCTAATGTGTTCCGGCAGCTATCCTTGAGAGCCAGTTCCCATTCTAGGCCTAGCGTGCTGCCATCCTCGACCGCATAATCACTTACCAACAGGTGAGATAGAGGTCAAACGCTAGCCTAGATATAAAAAAATAAACCTATCGCTATTAAATAGATTAATGATTCCCAAATATATCAACCCGTTTTTCGAATTAGTCGGCACCAAAAACATCATGGGCTAACTCTTTTGTCAATGACATTTGTCTTCTTGAAGTGAAAACTTCTTGAGCGGCGTTGTGAACTTTTTTGGGATGGGTAAATAATGTTAAACTCGCGTCAGGACATGAGGACACGTGACCTGATCGAAGATTCGTAAGACGGAGGGAGAGTAGACCAAATGCACAACGTTTATGTTCAAGTTTTCACTTCTGACGGCACTCCCGGAGTGCAACCCGTTTTTTACTAGTAGTTCGAGTCTGACCTACCAGTGACTGTGGTCGTCCAACTAGATAAGTTCTAAGTTCTGACCGCGAGTGGATAACACTGAAAAGTCACAAATGAAAAGGTAACTTAATGTAAGTTTAGGCTACATTTTGACACTGAATAGTCACTTAACATCAAGTGACAAAGTGATGAAATGTATGCAGGGTATGTAGCATGCTTTCCAGAAGAAGCTAAATGCTTTATGAGTCGATACACATGTGACATGTAGACTTCTAGAACTTTCGGGGAACCTAGACCCAAGCAAGGAATTTACGCCTCCCTACATCTAAACTAATAGTATAAGTAATAAGGAAATATTTGATTTTTTGTTCATTTGTTACGATTTAACTCAAAAACTAATGGACCAATTTCAAAAATTCTTTCATGAATGGAAAGCTACATTATCAGCGAGTAACACAGGCTATATTTTATTCCCGTATCCTCACGGGTACGGAAACTACGCGGGTGAATCCGCGAGGCGCTGCTAACACTCTATAAATGTAAATATTACGGGTATCAGGGAGTACTGGGTTTTAACCCTTAATAACCTAGAGTTTCAATTTTGATACCAATCTTTTAAACCGAATGTTCACATTACTATTAGTTTTTTTTATAGGTTGGCTGTACGTATTTTACTGTTGTATAATATTCTTTCCAACGAAATTAAAAAAAAAAAGAAAAAAAATGTGAAATTAAAAATAAAATGAAATTAAATTTTAAAATGAAATTTAATTTTTTATTTTTTATTATTATTTTTCCCTTCATCTAGACCCTCAAGCAAACACAGTAATATTAAAAATAAATCACTTTCGTAAATCAGGCTATTAAGGGTTAAAAACATATATTAAACTTACCTTTGTAAAGTGCCAAAATATGATTCTTTGAGGCAATCGAAGAACTTTACTAGTTTCAGACTTATTTTGCGGCTGAGGCGGGTCAACACTGAAACAAAGTGTATGGTTACAAATACGTCACACATTTACGTCACTTTTACTTATATACACGTAAAGCTAGTCCATTAAAAGAACAGC
The DNA here is from genome assembly GCA_954871355.1 of Cabera pusaria. Classification (NCBI taxonomy): domain Eukaryota; kingdom Metazoa; phylum Arthropoda; class Insecta; order Lepidoptera; family Geometridae; genus Cabera; species Cabera pusaria. Next base: position 1,093,009 of record OX940911.1, read on the forward strand.
CCATTTGATGGGAAGTGGTAATAGTTGCTTAAAGACAATTGCAAACAAGAATACGCTTTTTAAGACTAGTTTAAGATCATTTAAAAAACGATTTCAAATGCTGCGCTATAGACCGGCAACCTCGTGCGCGACCGTCCCGCGGGGTGACAGACGGTGGCGGGGACGAGGTAGCGGTCATACTAGCACACGGCTACGTAGTAACTATTATATAATCTGTGACATGGCTACACACGCTTCCCTTCCCCGCTACCCGCTGACATCTTGGGTACCTCGTCCCCGCCACCGTCTGACACCCCGCGGGACGGTCGCGCACGAGATTGCCGGACTATAGACATTTTCAGTACTATGTTTAAGGTGCTTATTACAATGGCACCGTCTTGGAAATGTACCCTACCGATTCATAATTTATGATCGTACAAAATGAAAAATCCGACTTCACATGCCGCGATAGTCAAAGTAATGGCTAGTTATAATCATGTCATCTAAGTATACAAATTTGCTTATATTGTTTATCTCCATATCTCTGGAGATAATTGTCATATCTCGATAAAATTGAATGGGACTAAACGGGAGGCATAATTTCTCACAACAAAAAAGATTTTTTATAATCGGTTAAGGTTTGACAGAGTTCTGAGGTCTGTAACTTTTTTTTTTTAATTATCGAATTGACAACCTCCTCCTTTTTTGTGAAATCGGTAAAAGAGAAGAGAAGATTCTAAAAGAATGTTACCAGTTTGTTGCACATCCATAGTGGCATGTTTGACAGAGACAGCATTACTGCAACACGTGGCGTCGCTCCTCATGCTCCAGACACTGCGTGTGGCGGTCGAGAGGGAGAACATCTCTGTCTCGTTCTCTACGCGGATGTCGGTTATTGGGGGCGGGCTCTCATCTGATGTTCGAGACTGGAAATTAAGAGGTAGTTTTGAAAATAAAGGAGTGTGTTTGGACCACAGACCTGCTACATATTAAACTTGATCGCGTACACCGGCCCCCATGAGACCGAACTTGAACGGAGTTTGTCCCTTTCTTTTGTATGGACAACTTATATATATACCATACATATAGTATAGAACATATATAGCACTAGCAGGTTGTTAGACAAGTACACACTCCCACCCGGTGTCTCTCAATTGGGCCGTTTTGTTCTACAAAGCAATAACAACCTTATAGTTAAGGTATACGTATTAAATTGAATTTGTCAAATCATCTGCAGTGCACCATCCTTTTATATTACGTCTATGGTTTGGACTTATATTTACATTTTAGTCATATTTTATACACAAGTTTACAATTGATTTTGCAATAGAAAATAATTAAGATAGTTTAAAAAAAAAACAACCGACTTTAATGCCCCACGAGTCAAGTTCAGTAGGAAGTTTGAGACGTTTATCGTCATATCTCTGGAGATACTTATCAGATCTCGATGAAATTACAATAGGACCACCTCAAAAACGTATCCTGTACGTATACGTAATCGGTTCACAATTGACTGACGGAGTAATCGCGTAACATACACACACAAAAAAAAACATACAGGCGAATTTAGAACCTCCTTCTTTTTGGAAGTCGGTTGAATATGTATATACGCATTTCACACGGTGAATGAAAAACATCGTTAAGAAACCCTCCAACCCCAGCATGGCGGTAGTCACTACACTAGATAGCTTAGACCCTGGAATAACAAATACCGATATTCCCACGGGAACGATGCAGTCTACGCGGGTAAAACCGCGGAGCACAACTAGTACAGAATAAATGCTTTGAGCTTTGAATACAACACCAAAAAAATTGCATTGTCTGTGAAGTCGGTTTACTGACGATAATTTTTCGTGATGACGTCCATACTATCGTGGCTTTCTATCACTTGATCCGGGCTCTCGCTTGCACGCGGAACGTGACACTTTTTCGTGCGTGCAGCCGGCGTTCAGCGATTTATAAGACGTTAAAAATTAAACTCAATTATAACAGTCAAATGCACTTACCATAGTATTAAAACAGTCACTATAACTCTCCTCATTTGTTCCAATAATATCATACTCTTCGAGATTATAGCTATCATATGAGGCTGCTTCCTCTCCGTCAGAGGGTAGTTCATGTGAGGGTTCTAACAGAGGGGGGAGGGAGGTGAGGGGGAGGGGGAGGGACGCGTACGCACTGCTCTGGGTAGAACAGTAGAACGTGGAGTTAGACATTGCGTGACGATGGTCTTGGTGGCAGGGGAGATCTGCAAATTAAAATTGAGTTACAATTTTAAATTAAATTCAAATAAACTGGCCAAGTGCGAGACGAGTTCTGATTGAACAACATTTGTCGGAAAAATAAGTTTTTTGTATGGTCCCATAATTTTTAACTTGAATAATTATATATCCCCTTTAATTTCTTAACTTAATTTAGTTTTTAGGGTTCCGTACTTCAAAAGGTAAAAAAAGGAACCCTTATAAGATCACTTTCTTGTCCGTCTGTCTGTCCGTGTGTCACCACTGATTTTCTCAGGAACGGGTGGACCTAGCAAGTTGAAATGTATACCTGATACTGAGGTCTATAGTCCCGATTGGGTGTATAAAAATCAAGGTCTTGAGTCAACACAATAAAAAGATATGGGCAAATTTAGATTTTCGCAAAAACTTGTTATTTCCAATAAAACTGGCCAAGTGCGAGTCAGGCTTTTGTCCCGCACACGGAGGGTTCCGAATTTCCGAAGTCCAAACGTCACGAACTTCTATAACACCAGTCACCAACTAAGTAAATATTAACACAAGGGTAATTAAAATAATTATTAATTAGCTCTTAAAGTACTAAAAGTGAAGATATATTATTCAATGCTGTACACTACATTTATTTTTTTATTTTAGCAAATAAACCTTAACTTAGTAAACAAATCGACCGAGTCCGACGCCCACAAATTTAACAAATGAAACGCTTGCGCGTGCTAATTTTTCCTGTGCTGCCATCTAGCTGCGTCAATGTGAATTAATTTCGTATCGTATCGTAAAAACACGTTTTTTGTTTTAAACCCTTTAATTTTTAACTTTGTTCTGTTCTTAGTATTTGTTGTTATAGCAGCAACAGAAATACATCATTTGTGAAAATTTCAACCATCTATCACGGTTTATGAGATACAGCCTGGTGACAGACGGACAGACGGATAGACAGACAGACAGACAGACAGACAGACGGACAGCGGAGTCTCAGTAATAGGGTTCCGTTGGTACCCTTTGGGTTCGGAACCCTAAAAAGTACCTTAATTTTCAACTTTTTTTATTTTTCGGAATTTTTCCTTTATTTGTGCTCTAAGACCTTACTTATAACCAAAATTGACAATTCTAGGTAACCCGGAAGTACCCTTTAGGTTTTGGGTTGAAAACCTATAGGGTACTTCTCGTTGACCTAGAATCATGAAATTTGGCAAGAAGCAAGGTACAGCACAAATAAAGGAAAAATGTCAATAAATAAAAAAAAGGTTGAAAATTAGAACTTGACGGCAAGCGACAATTTAAAAGTGAACGGTAGTGGATACATCCCTATGTGACAATGGCTTGTCATCTATTACCACTCCACATTATATGACAACTTTTTTATCGATATCTAACAAATTAATACACATCACTATGTTATGTATAAAAATTGAAGTATCTATAGACAACAGTGTACGTTTTGATAACTAGGGTTGCTCCATCTTTGCTTTAATTAATAATCTAAGGCTATAACAAACCCAAAAAAACCAAAGGACCCTCCCATACCCCTTACAAGAAACGTGTTTTTTCAGGCGTTTCATGCTCGATCTTATAAACCGTAATAGATAGAAACTTGAAATTTGCATATAGCGTGTATTACAATGGTGTGTTGCTATAACATCAAATAATAATTAAACCGGCTAAGTCGAGTTGAACTCGCCCACCAAGGCTTCCGTACGAACCAATTAAGCTTGACCTCTAAATTGTATCAGCGCTCATAACTTAGAGGTCTACTTTAATTGGCACAAACTATGTATGTATGGGGACACCTTTTAATTTCCAACCTTTTTTTTTATTTATTGACATTTTTCCTTTATTTGTGCTGTACCTTGCTTCTTGCCAAATTTCATGATTCTAGGTCAACGAGAAGTACCCTATAGGTTTTCGACCCAAAACCTAAAGGGTACTTCCAGGTTACCTAGAATTGTCAATTTTGGTTATTCTTAGAGCACAAATAAAGGAAAAATTCCGAAAAATAAAAAAAGTTGAAAATTAAGGTACTTTTTAGGGTTCCGAACCCAAAGGGTACCAACGGAAACCTATAGGGTACTTCTCGTTGACCTAGAATCATGAAATTTGATGTAAGGTTTATGTTAATGTTCTACTGATCCGATTTAAATGGAATTTGGTACACAGATAGTCTAGAGCCTGAGAAAGGACATATAGTTTTTAATGCGATAATGAGGGTTGTAAGGGGTTGAAAGGGGGGAGGAAATGTTGTAAGGAAGTATCGTCATTTTTAGAGCTGGAAGATTGAAACTTATTATTTAGGCTGTTGATTCGATATAAATAAATATGACATTCAAAGTTTGTGAGGGGGAAGGGGGAGTGGAGAGGGAGTGTAGGGGAGGGGAGGGGGATGGTAGGGGAGTGGAGGGTAGTGGGAGTGGTGGGGGAGGAGAGGTGAGCTAGAGGGGAGGGGATGGGGATGTGGAAGTGAGGGGAAGGGGGAGGGGAGGGGAAGGGGTGGTGAAGGGGGAAGGGGAGGCGAGGGCAGGGGAGCGGAAGGGGACGGGAAGTGGAGGGGCAGGGGAGGGGAGGAGAGGGGAATTGAGGGGAGGGGAGGGAAGGGTAAGTGAGGGGAGGGGGAAGGGGGATTAGCGTGGCGTAGTGCGGTGCGGTATATTTGGGATACGTATATGTTTTATTAGTTAATGCTACCCATAGACACTATTCCACGCGGACGAAGTCGCAAGTACAGCTAGTGGTTCATAAGTTCAAGCAATAAAAACGCCGGAATTACACGTTTCTTGTGTAGTGTGTGGTCTACTACTGGGGGACCAGGGTAAGAGAAACAACGTATATATACTCTTTACATAATACTATATATTAACTTGACTTGAATATACTTGACATTTGCTCATAGTACGTATTACAATAGTTAGAATAGAATAGAAAAATTATTTATTGTACACCAACTTAAAATGAAACAAACCGAAATTAAGCTACTTAAGTTACTAGAGGCAATACAATGGGCGGTCTTATCGCTTGAAGCGATCTCTGCCAGAAAACCTTTGGATGGACAGAATTGTTAAAAGAAGTTGACGGTAGTACAATGCGTAACATGGTACTAAAGTGCGAAAATATAATCAAAATAAAAAACAAACAATCAGTAATGCATAAGCATCATATACATGTATTTGCTTACCAATACAAAACAAAATATACATACACGTACATATCAGAATACTTATATAAACATATATTAGAGTTACTTTAACATCAAATGATAAAAACTACATTAAATTAAAAATTATAGGGTAGGTAACTAATTATAGGTCCCCATACAATTATTTTTCTGGCTTTTATTCAATCGGAACCCTACAAGTGCGAGTCCGCCTCGAACGTAGCCAGTATTTTTTTTTTTTCGAAATTATTTGTGAACGGACTTACGGAGTACATTTACTTTACTTTATTTTTGCAACTTTGCATGTTTCACTACTTGCTTTACTTACTCGAGTACGCTTTGAAGCGCCGCGCCAGGCAGCCACTCGGGGACGAGTGAGAATCACCATATAATATTACTGCAATAACAATTTGACTACCTGAACTTATTACTAACTGTACGGTCTTAACTGGGATCGTCATCATCATCATAATCAGCCGGTATCAGTCCACTGCTGGACATAGGCCTCTCCCAAGTCATGCCACTGAGCCCGATCTTCGGCTCTTTGTTTCCAGTCACTGCCCACCGCTTTGCGAATGTCTTCGCTCCACCTGGTAACAGGGCGTCCTACGCTACGTTTACCGATTCGCGGTCTCCACTCTAGAACCAGTCTACCCCAACGGTTATCGGTCCTACGGCAGATATGACCAGCCCACTGCCACTTCAGCTTGCTAATCCGATGAGCTATGTCGATCACTTTAGTTCTCTGGCGAATTACTTCGTTCCGGATTCGATCCCGCAGAGAAATACCGAGCATAGCTCTTTCCATAGCTCGCTGAGCGACTTTAAATTGGTAGACCAGTCGAACCGTGAGTGTCCACGTCTCGGCTCCGTATGTCAAGACGGGTAGGACGCACTGATTAAAGACTTTTGTCTTTAGGCACTGTGGTATATGCGACGAAGAAGACTCGACGGAGTTTTCCAAATGCTGCTCAGCCCAGCTGAATTCTTCTCTGGATTTCCTATTCGAAGTTATGTTTGCCTAGTTGGAGCGTCTGCCCTAGGTAAACATACTTAGTGACAACTTCGAGTGGGATTCCATCTACGGCAATCGGTTCCGGAACAACGTGCTCGTTGTACATGACTTTGGTACACTACAACGTTGTCATGGGAGACTTTAACGCCAAAGTGGGAGTACAGACCTGCAGTGAATCGACAATAGGACCACACGGATTTGGCAGTAGGAACCACAGGGGGCAAATGCTTGTCAACTTTCTCGAAAAAGAGGGGCTTTTCTTGATGAACTCGTTCTTCAAGAAACAGCCCCAAAGGATGTGGACGTGGCAAAGCCCCGACACTGTGACTAAAAATGAGATTGACTTCATCATTACGGACAAACGGCGCATATTCAGAGACGTCTCAGTGATCAGTAGGTTCAATACTGGAAGTGATCACCGACTTGTACGAGGCACTCTGGATATCGACTTCAAAGCCGAGAGATTCCGATTGATGAAGTCCACACTCCGACCAAACCTACTCGAAACCGTTGTTGGGTCTGAAACATTCCAATTAAAATTGGAAAATCGATTCGCTGCCTTGGAAACCACAGATGACGTAGACCAGAAACTCGAAGAAGTGGTGGAAATCCTCAGGGATGAAGGGACGAAGTTTTGCGAGAGCAAGCGTACGGGCAAAAAGTCCAAACTTTCGGCAGAAACACTTCGACTAATGGAAGAGAGACGAACAGACCCTTTGTCAGCTTTGTCAATTAATCAGGTGCGCAACAAAACCATTAAGAAGCTGGTACGACAAGATCTCCGATCCCCTAACACGCTCTTGATTAACGAATCAATTGAGCAGAATTGGGGGTCGAAATTGGGGGTTCGCCCAGCCTCTGGGTAGAAGCCACCTCACAAAGCTGACAACGTCAACGGGGAACGTCGTCGCATCCAAGTCGGAGATTCTGTCAGAAGTTGAAGACTTCTACGGCAAGCTCTACGCATCGCATGCTTCAAGGCTCGTACCCTATACTGAGGATTGTAGAGCCACCTTGACCCGCCACTTCACAGAAGACCTGCCCGAAGTCAGCCGAGATGAGATCGTGATGCTTAAACAGCTCAAAAATGAAAAGGCCCCAGGTGAAGACGGAATCACAACGGAGCTTCTAAAAGCTGGAGGAGCCCCAGCTGTAAGCCAGCTGCAACAGCTCTTCAATTCTGTTCTCTTCACTGGGAGAACTCCACAGGCATGGAACAGGGCATGGTGGTTTTGTTTTTCAAAAAAGGAGACAAAACCCTCTTGAAAAACTACCGCCCGATTTCGCTTCTGAGCCATGTCTACAAACTGTTTTCAAGGGTCATCACGAACCGTCTTGCGCGAAGACTCGACGAGTTCCAACCTCCGGAACAGGCCGGATTTCGAAGCGGTTACAGCACCATGGACCACATCCACACAGTGCGGCAGATTGTACAGAAGACCGAAGAGTACAATCGGCCCCTGTGCTTAGCGTTTGTGGACTATGAGAAGGCCTTCGACTCAATCGAAACCTGGTCTGTTCTGGAGTCCTTGCAGCGTTGCCAAGTCGACTGGCGATATATCGAAGTGATGAGATGTCTGTATAATGCCGCAACGATGAGTGTACAAGTACAGAACCAGCGTACTAATCATATCCACCTGCGTCGAGGAGTGAGACAGGGGGACGTCATATCCCCGAAACTGTTCACTAACGCCTTGGAGGATATGTTTAAAACGCTGGACTGGAAAAATTGTGGCATCAACATCAACGGCAAGTACATCTCTCACTTACGATTCGCAGATGACATCGTCATTATGGCAGAGACGCTGCAGGACCTACAGAGGATGTTGAATGGCCTAGCTGATTCTTCTCGTCGCATCGGTCTCCGGATGAATTTGGATAAAACCAAAGTCAACTGGGATCGTACAATTTGTTTATTATAATATAGAATAGGATATTTTACTCCATATGAGAAAACGTCTAAAAATATATTATTGAGATAGCTTAGGCAAAAAGCAGTCGGAAAACCTTAGTTTTACTTCATAAAATAGCAAACGAAATTTTGAAATTCAATTCAAAGGTTTTACCATTTTTAGGGTTCCGTACCTAAAGGGTAAAACGGGACCCTATTACTAAGACTCCGCTGTCCGTCTGGCTGTCTGTCTGTCTGTCCGTCTGTCACCAGGCTGTATCTAATGAACAGTGATGGTTAGACAGTTGAAATTTTCACATATAATGTATTTCTGTTGCCGCTATAACAACAAATACTAAAAACAGAATAAAGTTAAAAATAATAGAGGGTCCCCATACAAGAAACGTGTTTTTTTCGGCATTTCACGCCATCTATGAACGCTTAGTTAGGTAAACGTCCCATAGATGGTGTTATATTGAAATGTCGATCCCTAACACCTTTGTTGGACGTTAGATGGCGTTATAAGAAATAAAATGTTTATTAATTATTACTTTTTGCTGGCGAAAAATGATAGTGGTATTTTTTGCTCGATCTTATAAAATACTGTAGTATGGTACGGAACCCTACTAGTGCGAGTCCGACTTGCACTTGGCCAGTTTATTAATCTCTATGTTTCTCCAATTTTTAGTTACCATGTTACTACGTCATACGGCTATGTAAACTTAAAAGTGTCAACTGTCAACTATCATATCACTGCATTTGTTTACACAGCCAACTGAGGTCATGATCACAGAGCAATATGGCGTCCACTGCGTCCTGCGTTTTCGTCAAATTAATCGCGAATTTTGAAAATACAAAACTGAAATGCATTTTCATGGCACTTAACGATTGAATTAAAAAAAAGTGAAATTTTAGTGGTTCATTGGCACTCATATTATAAATGCGAAAGTCAGTTTGTATATTTGTTTCTTTGTTTGGGACGTCTTCACGGTCAAACGGTTGGACCGATTTAGCTGAAATTTTGCATATTTATAGCCAGTATTATGGACTATGGACACTTTTTATTGCGGGCGAAGCCGCAGGACACAGCTAGCGAGTAGAATCTAATCGAGACACTTTAAAAAAATCCGTGTTTAACAACCGTAGCTAAAAAACGTACATACCATCGACACTCCAGTCCATGTTGTTGATTTCAGTCTTCATCTCTTCTAGCACCTCCTGCATCATCTGCAGGAGCTCCTGCTTCTTCTCACCTTCGGAGAACTTCTCGTGGATTGTCTGTGGAATAGGGTATTTCACTCTATATGAGAAAAAATCTAAAGATATATTATTGATGTAACTCAGGCAAAAATCAGTCGGAAAACGTCAGTTTTAGTTCATAATATAGCAAACTACATTTTAAAATTCAATTCAAAGGTTTCAGCTTTTTTAATCTGTTTCATAACACAAATTAATAGTAGTCGCCATGTTATTACGTCATACGGCTATGTAAACTTAGAACAACTGTCAAAAAAAAGTAATTGTTTTTTAACAAACTGATGCGAGTTTTTTTTATAGGTTGGGATAGGTTTGGCTTGATAAGCAAGCCTTATGGAAAACAAAAACGAACGATTTTGCTTTTTTAATTGTATATTTCTAAAATTTTAAAACGGAAGAAATTTTTAAAAAATTGTTTCTAACTACGCTATTAAAAAAGTTATTAAAACATAAAAGCGGGTGCGTAGAAAACTACCTCTAACGCGAAGTGAATCATCCTTCACAGAGTGGGAATTCTTATGTACAACTCCATCTGTTGAACTTAGCGGGACGAATGCCCGAGTGATAGCGAATACGTCTTTTTAGTTCTACAACAGAGGGCGTTTATAAATGTAAAATATAAAATCACGCGTACGTCACTTCCGTTAGATTCGGAATGAGTCAGCCCGCATACGTCACTTCTATTGCATTCATCCGTGACGCTAAATTAAGTTTTACCGCAGTGTGCCCAAAGAAGTTTCACTACAACAAAAATAAAATGGCCAAGTGCAAGTCGGACTCGCACTCGTGGGGTTCCGTAACACAGTAGAGTATTTTATAACTATGATTTTTCGCCACCAAAAAATGTACATTGTTTTTCAGTGTTTGTATGACAAAACAAAGTTATATTTGCGGTTGCTATATCTCAAAAACTGCTGACTATATGTCGTCCAAGCTAATTTTCGTAGAAAGTGTTTATTGAGATCTACAGCATATATTTTAACACTTTTATTAGTCTTTTACTTTAAAAGTTAGAGGAGTTAAGGGACAAATTTTACCACTTTAGATGAGTCTATCTTTCAAATGTTCGACTTTAAGAAAAAATGGTTTTAAGGAACCTCAATGTCATTTTTTAAAGGACCTATATATAAACACCACTCACGTATAGGTTTGATGAAAAATTATTTCTTATATTCTGTTCCATGTATGGGGAGCCTCCCCTTAATCTTTTATCGTAAAGCGTTTCACAAAATACATTTACCTACCATGTTGCAACTGTGTAGTCCTAATAGTTTCGGAATAAAGTGGTTGTGACAGACAGACAGACAAGCAGACATGACGAATCTATAAGTGTTCCGTTTTTTCCATTTGGAACGGAACCCTAAAAACGATATATTAGTAGTATTACCTCAAACAAGTTCTGTTCGTGTATAGCGACATATTGTATCTTTTTGGGCACGACTTGTAGCTCGCGCGCCATGTCGAACGACGCCAGGATAAACTGCTGTAACAGCTTTATGTGGATCTGGAACAACATCATCATTATCAGACAATTTCCGTCCACTGCTGGACATAGTTCTTATGAACTATCGTAATAGATGCATTTCGTTAGATGTATTAAGCTAAGCTATAGTTTTTAATATTTTTACTTATCTTGGAATAGTATTACTACAATGTCAAATACAGTTATGTAGTAGATTGAAGTAGGTCTTCCCGATACAGGCTTGCCTAGTGTGAATATCACAAATAATTGTCCCGTTGTTCAAATAAATCAGCTTTAGAGATCTCAGACGAAATTAGAAGTCAAGACCGAGGCCCGCCGAACAACGCCCTGACGCCGGTAAAATTACGCCTCGCCGTGTACATTCACAGTAATACACATGTGTGTGTATATAACGAAATTACGCCTTACCTTGTCAGTCGATCTATTCCGGCGCGCGGAGTGTCACGTTATAACAATTCATTTTTTTTATGGAAAACAATGCCGAATTGTTTTGTGAAAGGGTGTAAAAACCAATCTTCGAAAAATAAAAAGCAGGATGGAATCACATTTCATACGTAAGTAAACATAAAAATCCATATTTTTAATAAATCAATTTTAGTAATTACTATAACAGCTTGGAAAAAAAACCCCACAAGTGTTGCCACTAGTGATAGTCCCCGTTTATTGAGTAAGTTATTTTGTTCTATATTTTCATTACGGTTCCACACGATTAGAAGTATTTAGCCAGTGGCAATACTGGCTAAATACACTAATTGTGAATCGTGAAAAAATCTTCAAGTTTTTGAGAATTCAATTCATAACAAGGGGTCAATATCATTTGAGGAAGTCATAGTCTTAATTTAAGTTTAGTTTAATTGTAATTTCAAATACTATATATGGATTACGACGGGTTTCAAACCCGCGCCTACCGCCTACTGAGAAACATGCCCTGGCGCTCTAACCTGATATAAATAACTGTTATTGTTCAAGTGAGGGTGATTAAATATAATATGACATTTGCTATGACAATTCTTGACATACCTTGACATTTCATGTCATAAAAAGTCTCTCATGTCATGAAATGTCACAAAATGTCATAAACTGTTACGAAATATAATGAAACGTCGTGAAATTCTTTTAAAGTCACCAAATGTCACGATATGTCATGAAATATCAGAAACATTGAAATGTCTAAAATGTCATGAAATGTTACGAAATATCATGAGACGTCATGCAATTTTATGAAATGTCACCAAATGCCATGAAATGTTACGAAATGTCATGAAATTTTATGAAATGTTACGAATTGTCACGAAATGACATGAAATGTCATAAAATGTCATGTTATTTTATGTAGTCAGGAAATGTCACGGAGTTTCATTGAACCACCTAAGACAGGGCACTATAAAAGAACATTCATAAGCCAAAAAATATATTATCTCCGACCGAATCATCACTTTCCAACAGGTGAGATAGTGGTCAAACGCTAGCCTATAAGATATATATAATTTACATATATATATATATATATATATATATATATTTATACCGAACTGGGTAGCACTTGATCACTATCTCACCTGATGTTAAGTGATGATGCCATCGATGATGGAGCGTGCTTACCCAGAAGATACCTCACTCGCGATTTGAAGACCCCCACATTGTACTTAACCGGAAACACAGACTTAGGCAGGGTATTCCATTCCTTGGCGGTTCGTATGATAAACGAAGAAGCAAATCGCTTCGTTCGGGTAGATGGTATTATACATAGACAATAATATATTAAGGTAAAAGTTTATACTGCATGGCAACACTCACTAAGAGCACACATGTTTATGAAACAGGCCTCAGTGCGTTGTTCGGCGGCTGGGGTCTAGACTTCTTATACCGTCTGAGCCTTAGATCTTAATTATTGTAGTACCTAAATCCCGAGTTAATGTTACTATTAATTATGTGCGCTTCTCACAGTGGCCCTCCGGTGAAGGAAAACATCGTTAAGAAACCAACAACCCCGCATGGTGGTAGGACACTATCTAGTGTCCGCCTGGCCAGCTACCACCCTCAAGTTAGAAAATCTGTCGCCAAAACATCTAATGTATTCCGGCAGCTATCCTTGAGAGCCAGTTCCCAGTCTAGGCCTAGCGTGCTTACCATCTTCACTTACCAACAGGTGAGATAGTGGTCAAACGCTAGCCTATAAGATAGAAAAAAAAAAAATGTTCTATTGCTGTAAATAAAGTATTTTGCATAGGTCTGTTGTATGGCACTCCACTGGGCTCGATCTTCAGCTGTATAACAAGCTATTTAATAAGGTCAATATTATTTGGAGGTCGCTGTCATCTATGAAAAGGTTATATTTAGCCTAATGCGTCAGCGGGCTGTTCTCAGAGGGGGCTACCGCTTTTTCGCTCAACATGTGAAACCACTGAGTAATACTGACCTGATGACAGCTGTCAAGCTATGTTATGTCAGCGTCAGTTTAGGATAAATCCACGGATAAAGACAGAAGGATAGGAAACTGACGTCTTGAAAAGTTTTGAAAATCAGTCGCAGAGTAGTGCTCAGGTCCGCTGTTTCAATGCCTGTGTCGCTAGTGTAATATATCCACGGCAGAAAGCGGAAATGTCGTATCTCAAAATTTGCCTGAATGAATTTTTACTATATTGTTGTACAGAAAAAAAAAGCCGCGTCGAATAGTCTATGTCTAGTCTTTATGATGAAAACATTTAATGATACAGTATTGATTTGTTTCTAGGTTGTCTACTGTTCACTCAAAAATTGTTTTTTCAAATTTCAAATTTTCAGATACGACATCTGCCATCGATATACGTCACTAGCGACACAGGCATCGAACCGGCGGACCTGAGTACTACTCTGCGACAGATTTTCAGAACTTTTTTAGACAAGCTTTGTTAGAAAGATCGCTCTCCTTGAACCTAGAGTCCATTCTCCACGGATAAATCCTTCAGTGAAAATTACTTTGAGTTTTGGCGGGCACGTGAAAAAGGTAGTGTGTTATCATCGTATTTTTTCCTAAAACTTGTGTTTCTTCACGAGTAAAAGTGTAATCAATGTGGATTATTAACCATAAAGTGCCGGTGAATGTGTGCGAGTGTAGGGAAACAGCACAATGTTGAAAAATATGCTGTTTGCGTTCTCACCAAAATTCCACTAGAATCTTCTGTGTAGTCCACATCTGCACTGAGGGTTGGTTATGACTTCAACTAGACTATGACTTTACCTTGACCTGAAGTGTGACTTTGACTCTCAAGTTCATGACTTGAATTAACAAAGACTTGAATAATTTGAATACTTGATACTGGCTAAATACACTTATCGTGTGGAGCCATAATAAAACAAAAAAAAATACTTTGACAATTCACGGAAAAAATTGAATAAATTTAAACTGCTGCAGCGCACTAGCTTGTCGTCCCGACGCGGCCTGTCTACTGCCTTCATACCTCTGTGAGCCTGGTACACAAGTGCAGCATACAGCTGTGCTGCGTGTCTGTTGCAAACTTGACAGCGGCACTGAGCAGCACGCTGCGGCTGCGCACTAGCTTGTCGTCCCGACGCGGCCTGCTCTCCGCGGCGGTGTAGGCGGGCGCGAGCTTCGTGTCCACTGTGCGCAGGAGTTCACAGTCGTCCACTATGGACCACTGGCTTTTGAGGTAGTGCTTCTGGGGTCGACTGGCTGGAAGAGACAGATGATTATATTTTAAACACGGCTTTAACACACAACTAAATATAATGTTTATAATCTGAAGAAATCTCTTAGGATTAGAATGTATAAAGGATAAGAATTAGGATTACAATTGTGATTATAATTAGGTTTAGAGAATCAGAAGAAAATTAATTCCAATAACGCAAAGGAAAAATTTAATTTTTTTAAATTCTTACTTTAAATGAATTTAAACACTTTATTCAACAACTTACACATTAAAGTACATAATAGTTTTAGATAAGTATTTTTGACAAAACATTTTGAATGAACCTAGAAAAATAATAATATAAAAAATGCTAAAAAATGTAATAGATCAAGGTATTATGTTAGACAAGTAACGACGTAAAATGTAGACTTTTTGAAGTTATTATTTCCGGTTAAGCTCAATATGGGGGTCTTCAAATCGCGATTGAATAGGTATCTTCTGGGTAAGCACGCTCCATCATCGATCGCATCATCACTTAACATCAGGTGATATAGTGGTCAAGGCTACTCAGTTCGGTGTTAAAAATATGTAAAAAGGTGCAGTAGACTCACACATCAACTCCCACTGATCGATGAGTTCGTTCATGAATGCTATCTGTTCTTGTAGCAATGTTTGTGTGTCACCTTCACAGCTCTGTTTTGGCTCCGGGGATTCCGACGAGTTTCTGAAACTGAACATATGCTGTCAATCAATATCTTATCGTTAAGCATTATTCATTTTATATTAAAACTAAAATCTGAGCCACAGGTAAGAGAAATATTATAGTGCAAAATATAACCACAAACACAAAGTTAAAAGTTAAAAAGGCGGCAATAGCCTAATGGCACTGAATAATGAATATTACAAGTACAGAAATTGCACTCCCTGAGAGCAAAAAGGCGAGATTAAACCTAGTTACAACGTCGGTAACGTTCAAAATGCGCTTCACGCCTCGAGTGCGACCTTGAATTTGCGTCACAGTATCAACTAATAGTAACTATGAACCGCGTGTTGTGCACAGTGAAATGCACCGTAAGTCCGCACAGCGAGAGTCTGAATAACTCGGTCAGCTCGCGGCCTCTCCTATAGGGTTGAATGTTATAAGATAACTTATTGAAGCCTTTAATTGGTAGCAGAATACTTTAAGGTAGAACAATGTAATGAGTATATTTAAAGTGCTACATTAATGTTTAATGTCGAGGTAGGATAAATCTACTACAGTTATACTTTAATTAAGATAGTTTATGTGATAGTTTAATTAAGATAGTTAAAACTGAAACAACCGACTTCCATGCCGCGCGAGTCAGTTTCGGTTGCAAGTTTGAGACGTTTATCGTCATATCTCTGGAGACCCTCATCAGATCTCGACGAAATTACAATGGTACCACTTCGGCAACGAACTCTACCGATAAAAAAAAATCATTCAAATCGGTTCACAATTGACGGAGTAATCGCGTAACATACACACAAAGACGAATTAAGAACCTCCTTCTGTTTGGAAAGTCGGTAGAAAATAATGTTCTACGTTCAATTGAAAATGAGTATGTAAAAACGTATAAGTATGTATAAACGTATGCTACGCAATGCTTTGTAGCCCTTCGTTTAGACCCGAGAGGGTGCGCGGAAGTACTTATAGTTTCATAGCTACAGCGCGGAGTGCGACAGGCCTGCTAATGGATAGGGTGTCGGACTGGCGATCGAGAGGTCGTGAGTTCGATCCTGACCCATTGCACTATTGACGTGAACCCACTCCAGACACAAGCATATTTAGCTTAGTTTGAGGGTTAACAAGACTACTAGTAATGAGCAACCCACATTGCGAGTAATCATTTAAAAAAAAGTTTTGGAGAATGCGTATTTTTATATTGTACCTATATGGTTTGGACATCTAGAGAGGATGGATGAAGAAAGATTGACGAAACAAATTTATGAGACGAGTGTGAATGGGGCAGCCGGTAGAGGCCGACCTAGGCGAACGTATCACGACCAGATCAGAGACGTTTTAAAGAAAGGCCAAGTTAAAAGTACCTATAACCGGCGAGCATGTATGAAGGCGCTCATGAAAGTGGAAGAAGCGAAAGAGGTATGCCAGGATCGTAGCAAGTGGAAAGTAGTCTCAGCCCCAACGGGAAAAAGGCGTGATTGTATGCATGTATGCATGTATGTATGTATGTATGTATGTATAGACTAGCTAGCGTTAGACCACAATCTCAACTGTTGGTAAGTGATGACGCAGTCGAGGAGTGCAGCACGCTAGGCCTAGAAAGGGACTAAATCTCAGTGGAGTATAACTTACCTAATCCTCTTCATATCCTTATCAGCTTCGGTAAGTTCCTCCGGACCGTCGCGGGCAGACTCAGTAGCCTCACAGTCCACGCCCACTGTTGGGCCCAGCAACTCTGTGCACGAGTGGAACAGGAAGAAGAGAGGCTGCGCGTGAGGGTTGAGGTCTTTAATTTGATGGAGGTCCAGGCAGTTCTGGAAAGAAAGTACGTGAATTTGAATCACTATAATTAAGATTTAGTTTAAAAACTAAAACAACCGACTTCAATGGCCCGCGAGTCAATTTCAGTAGCAATTTTCTATTCTATAATCTCTGAAGATACACACCGATTACAAAAATAATAATTCGAATCGGTTCAGAATTAACGGAGTAATCGCGTAACATACACAAAAAAAAACTTACAGATGAATTGAGAACCGCCTCCTATTTTGTGAAGTCGGTGAAAAAGGCGCCGCCGATTTATGGTGGAAATACCATTTACCCGAACGAAGCGATTTGCATCTTCGTTCATCATACGATCCTCCAGGGAATGGAATGCCCTACCTTACCTCCTTAACCGGAAACACAGACATGTGTTTCCGGTTAAATACAATCCGCAATCAGCGGGGGTCTGCAAATCGCGAGTGAATAGGTATCTTTTTAGCCCGCTCCATCATCGACCGCATCATCACTTAACATGAGGTGAGATAGTGATCAAGTGTTACCCAGTTCGATGTAAAAAAAACAGAAATATTTATCTAAGGCACATCTTTAGATAGTATAAAACAAACTCGCTCCCGTGTCTGTACGCTTAGATGTTTTAAACTACGCAGCGGATTTTAATACATTTTCAGCAATAGATAGTTTTTTAGGGTTTCGTACCCAAAGGGTAAAACGGGACCCTATTACTAAGACTCCGCTGCCCGTATGTCTGTCTGTCTGTCCGTGTCACCAGGCTGTATCTCATGAACCGTGATAGTTAGACGGTTGAAATTTTCACCGATGATGTATTTCTGTTGCCGTTATAACAACAAATACTAAAACAGGACAAAGTTAAAAATTAAAGGGGGTCCCCATACAAAAAACGTGTTTTTACTTTAGCGCCATCTATGTGAACTTTTGTTTAACTTATTAATAAATAATATTAATTAACTACCTTTGTGTTAACGTTCACTTAGTTGGTGTTAGAAGTTCGTTAAATATTCGCTAGATGGCGTTGTAGTTAAAAAGCATGTTTGGTATTGACACGGTAATATAATATAATATTATACTTATATATTATTATACTGCGGTTCGGAACCCTCCGTGTGCGAGACAAAAGTCTGACTCGCATTTGGCCAGTTTTTTTACATCATACAGGCTAGCGTTTGACCACTACTCCACCTGTTGGTATGTGATGATGCGCTAGAAGATGGTAATCACGCCAGGCCTAGAATGGGAATGAATATAAAATGAAATAGAATGAGTGATTCAAGAGGAAGTTCATAACTAGGATTAAACGCGGGCAAAGCGGGGTGCAGTTAGTATAAGATAATAAGGATTTGTATTTCATTATTATCATCATAATCAGCCGGTGTCAGCCCACTGCTGGACGTAGGTCTCTCCCAAGATGCGCCATATTTTATAATATGATCAAATTTCAGCATTACTCTACTATAGATTATCTTTTGTTGATACCAAACTTCTATCAAAAAATGTCTTATTTGTGATAGAAGTTAATAATTATTAAAGTTATCGTGAAAGTTACACATATTAAAGTTTGTAACGGCTATTATCACGTATATATTTTATTTACCGGAAAATTAACTCCGACCAGTTTCGAACATTCTTGAAGTTCTTCATCTGTGAGTGAGTTAATTTTCCGGTAAATAAAATATATACGTGATAATAGCCGTTACAAACTTTAATAGAAGTTAGGAAGTCTGTAATAATTACAGAGTCCAGATTCATCTTGACTTATCACAGCCTGGCTTATTGGCCAATTATTGGTCAGTAAGCCAGGCTGTGACTGATACTGCCTGTTATCAAAAGCCTAAGTTCTTCGTGTCAGTTGGATATTTAAATATAATTATCATTATCATTACCACCCGGTACTGGTCCACCGTTGGACATAGGCCTCTCATGTGAAATATAAAATTAGTTAGTAATTACAGAGCTGAATTTTAGATTTTTTATTATAACCAGAAAGGAATATTTATCTATAAATTAATATTGCGTGAATTAGATACACGAGGTGTAACCACGCCTGAACTTCGACAGATGGGACCAAGAACATAACAGGACAAGCACGACGCTCACCTGATGGTAAGCGATGACGTCTACCTATAATAAATACAGCGGCATGCAAAATTATGAACTGCCAGAATTTTTTATGTCACTTCACTGCGCCTGTTACCTTGAGACATAGATGTTGAGTCTCACATGCCCTGTAATTTCACTGGACACCTTGCTATTTCGACCGAAAAACATTCCTATTTCACGGCTGAAAATTATTTGGCAAAGTGGTGGTACCGCCCCAGGCGGACTAGCAGAAGTCCTACCACTACAACTACAACTTACCTCAGAAGAAAACACAGCGGGTTCCCCATCTTCCCCACCGGTCCACACCACTCTCCCATCATCGACATCTCCACTTTTCACATCACCATCACTTTTCACCACACTACTGTACAAATTGAAAGTACTCCAAAAATCCTCCTCACTCCGCGAAACACTTAAATTACCACAAATATTATCACTGAAAATATTCTTGCCCATTTTATCTATGGCATATAAATAAACACAGTTAAAGTTTTTCAATATGCTACTTCTCTTGCTGTAGAAGTCGGAATGTAAAGTTTTTAGTTGGAGGTGGTTGGAATTCCCAGGGTCTGATGGTATGTCAGGTGGAATGATGATTCGAAGACCGTCTTTCAGGAACTGGTTGTTGATCTCCACCTCGAGAATTGTAGTTAGGTCTGTGGCGTCTTTTCTTATTAGATCCTGGAATCGGAGAGGTAGTGTAAGTTCCAGTAGACTTGATTTGTCTAGATCAGTGTTTTTCAACCTTAAGTTTGAAAAAAAAAATTCGCGACCCCCTTCCTGCACAGTTTATAATCTGTATTTTATTATACTACTAGCTTCTGCCCGCGGATTCGCTTGCGTGGCCTATAGGAAACAAATTACATATTTTTCTTCAGAAACAAATATTATATGCGCTCTCACTCCGTCTCCATTACAACACCTACAAATTCTCTTTAGTTAACATTTTCCTAATAAACGTATATTTTACATTTTTTTTCTTTTACTGAGGCTTCACGACCCCCTTATAGAGGAATTGCGACCCCCCCCCCGGGGGGTCGCGACCCACACGTTGAACAACACTGGTAGATAACTAGATATTTGAAGTGAAATCTTCTTTCGGCACGATGGATTTAGGGAGGGGGAAAAACAATGAACTCGCGTGGCCCTTACGCTCAGATGTATAATTTTTTTAAAGTGAAACTTCCTTAGGCGCATTGGGGTAAAATTTAGTGGAAGTGACGTAGCGTCGAATCAACGGAAGTGACGTAAGCGTCATGTTATATTTTATATTTATAAACGCCCTCTACTGTAGAACGGCGTAACTACGAATAAGTATTCGCTATCATTCGGGCATTCGTTCCGCTAAGTTCAACAGATGGAGTTGTACAAAAGAATCTAAATCTGTGAAGGAAATTTCACTTCTGACACGTAACTTTCTACGCACTATCTTTATTTCTATAGTAGATAAGCAAGCAATACAATATGGGGGTCTTAAAATCGCGAGTGGATAGGTATCTTTTGGGTAAGCGCGCTCCATCATCGACTGCATCATCACTTAACATCAGGTGAGATAGTGCCATGGTCAAGAGCTACCCAGCCTAGTTACCTATGTAAAAAAAAAATACGCGTTTAACCACTATCTCAGCTGATGTCAAGTTTTGTTTACAAGTTTATGAAGCTAAGAAGTTTTCACTTCTGATGTGCAGTCCAACGAATGACACAGTTTTATATATTTTTAAATATCTGATAGACTAGCGTTTAACCACTATCTCGCCTGGTGGTAAGCGATAATGTGGTTGAGGATGATGAACACGCTAGTTACCACTAGAATGGATTGTCTCTCAAGAGCTGTGCTGCCGGAACACCCGTAAGGTTATAGCGGAAGGTTTTCTCCTTGATGGTGGTAAGGTACTTTTTAGGGTTCCGTACCCAAAGGGTAAAACGGGACCCTATTACTAAGACTCCGCTGTCCGTCTGTCTGTCTGTCTGTCTGTCTGTCCGTCTGTCCGTCTGTCACCAGGCTGTATCTCATGAACCGTGATAGTCAGACAGTTGACATTTTCACAGATGATGTATTTCTGTTGCCGCTATAACAACAAATACTAAAAACAGTATAAAGTTAAAAATAATAGCGGGTCCCCATACAAGAAACGTGTTTTCTTCGGCATTTCACGCCATCTATGAACGCTTAGTTAGGTAAACGTCCCATAGATGGCGTTATATTGAAATGTCTATCCCTACCTCCTTTGTTAGACGTTAGATGGCGTTATAAAAAATAAAATGTTTATAAATAATTATTTTTTGCTGGCGAAAAATGATATTGGTATTTATTGCTCGATCTTATGAAATACTGTAGTGTGGTACGGAACCCTACTAGTGCGAGTCCGACTTGCACTTGGCCACTTTATTAATAGTAGGTTAGACGTAACATCTATATAACGCTCTGTGTGTTTTATATTGGACAAGCACTTTCTGATGTTAAGTGGTGATGCTGTGTGAGATGGTATCGCGGCTGCCTGGAAGTGGAAGACAGCAGTGTGTCGAGGCAATAGACAACTGATATAAGTCAGATCTACATAATCCACTTATGCCACCCTTTTATAAGCTGGCAGTCACCGATACATCACGCTAGAACTGATTATACATAGATCAGTAGAGGTGGTTTTAAACTTTGAATATAGGTAGGTATTATAAAATCACCATTATCAGCCGATTTCCGTCCACTGCTGGACATATAGGCCTCTCCTATAGCACGCCACTGAGCTCGATCTACAGCTCTATTTTCAACCGCTGCAACCGAGCTTGCGTATATCATCGCTGCACATAGCTGGAGGGCGTCCTACACTACGTTTTCCGTGTAAGTATGAATGAAATAAGTCCCTAAAATAAAGACAGGTTAAATAATACATTATATTAAAACGGAATGGTTGTAAAAATACCTCTAACGGTAAGACGTCCCAGGCACATTTGTTGCTCTCCAACTCTTCCACCAGCTCGAACTCCGAGTTACCGAGCGACAAGTGGACCTGTGTACTGCTGCCGAACTGGATCTTCACCTGGGAAGACGAGGAACCATTACCACCTCCAGGAAGAAACCATTATAGACAAACTAGCTGTGCCCCACGGTTTTACCCGCGTAGACATCGCTGCCGTAGGAATATCGAGATAAAAAGTACTCTGTGTTATGCCAAGGTCTAGGCTATCTACATACCAAATTTCAACGCAATCGGTTGAGAAGTTTGAGCGTGAAGAAGCAACAAACATACTTGCATACTCACAAACTTTCGCCTTCATAATATTAGTAGGATAGGATTACAGGGCACGTCGTAAGACTGAACGTCTTAGGGTCAGCTCACACCGAAACGCGACGCGACGCTGCGCGGACTTTTTTAGATAGTGAAACAAAATAGAACTTTATTTACTACACAAAAAGATATAATTTCATTGATATAATTCGGCAGCGTCGCATGTCTCGCTGCACCGCACTTATAAACCGACTTCACAAAAAAGGGGGAGGTTCTCAATTCGTCGGAATCTTTTTTTTTAATGTATGATTACTCGAACACTCTCGACGACATACTACTAACTACTGGCATAGATTATATAATAGTTACTACGTCTGCTGGCTACTTTGACTAGCGCGAAGTTTGAAGTCGGTTCTTTTAGTTTTTTAAACGATCTTAAGTTATGTTTTTTTATTTGTGTATCTGTATATCTGTTAGCCCAGCGTTTGACCACTATCTCGTCTGGTGGTAAGTCGGTATAGAATTAAAACCGGCGACCTCTCGCTTCGAAGTCAAGTTTTTTGACAATTATGTAATTAGAGAAAGCCAATGTGCCTAATACGATATATTTACTGCCTCTAAATGTTCAAGTAACTAATCACTCACCCATCGAACTCCCCTCGGCATATCCTCTGGTAACAGCTGTCTTCCCAGCAAGCTGTGAAGCAGTCGAGCCTTGGCTTTAGGCGACGTGCCCATCACTACCAGAGCTGTGGTCCGTAACGCTTGGGTGCCTATCTCCTGGACCATTGTGCTTACTTCTGGATCTGAGAACATGATCATACTTAAGTTACGCTTACCTTGGACAACGTATATTACGAGGTGACGTCGCTAGCTTTTTGGGAACATTACCTAGTGAACTTGGTTCTATATTTTATTTATAGTCTAGGTATCATATATTGCGGTTTTTAGATATTTTTGGTATTGTTATGAGGTGATAATTTTTAAATTGTATTATAAATAATGTACTATTATAAATATTAATTAAAATAGATTATTTAAATTAAATTAAAACTATAACTACAATTTAACTTACCACTAAAATTACCTAGCTGGAGGGCATCCTACGCTTCGTTTACCGAGGTGTCTCCACTCTAGAACTCGTCTAGCCCAACGGTTATCGATTCTGCGACAGATGTGACCAGCCTACTGCCACTTCAGCTTGCTAATCCTTTGAGCTATGTCGATAACATTGGTTCTCTGACAGATAACTTCATTTCGAATTCGATCTAAGTTCAGAGATACTCCGAGCATAGCCTTTTCCATAGCTCGCTGAGCGACTTTGAATTTGTGGGTCAGTCGCACCGTCAGTGTCCACGTCTTGGCTCCGTATGTCATTACAGGTAGGAAGCACTAATTAAAACTATATACAAACTATAATCTACATTATTTTGTTACCTATATGAATAATATCGACGACGTCATGCAGCGCACGTTGCGTGTCCAACACGAGGCCCCGCAGCGTGCGCACGCGCGCGCCTACGCGCCGCGACCACGCGTATCCACCCGCCATTTTACCTGAAACAATATCTTCCATTAGTCATGTGAAACGAGGAGAAGACCAATAAGGCTCGCTTTCCACGGCGCTTAATATTGCGGACAGACAGACACAGACCAGCTCAACTGCGCACCGTGAGAAAAGTGACAGTACTTGAAAGTGCGGGCAAATTCGTAGCGGGTAAAGAAAGAACTTCGGACTGCCTACAACTCATCATCATCATCAGCAGCCTGTGTTAGTCCACTGCTGGACATAGGCCCAATGCTCGCCATTGCCCCAATCTTCGGCTCTGCGGATCCCATAACTGCCAGCTACCTTGCGCAGATCGTCGTTCCATCTCGCTGAAAAACGTCCTAAACCACGCTTTCCCAAACGTGTTCTCTACTCCAAAACTTGTTGACACCATCGGTTATCGGTTCTGCGACTAATTTGGCCGGCCCGCTGTCACTTCAGCGTGCTTATCCTGCGAGCTATGTCGGTTACTTTTGTTTTCTGCCGGATCACCTCGTTACGAATGAGATCCCTTAGAGAAACACCGAGCATAGCATGTTCCATAGCCCGCTGAGCGACTTTCAGCTTGTGGGCCAGGCTCACTGTCAGTGTCCACGTTTCGACTCCGTACGTCATTACGGCACAGAATATTTAATAGTACATTACGAATAGGCGCACTGCTCAAAAACTTTCGTTTTCAGACATGAGGCCTATGATCACATCTGGACATTGCTGGCCAGGAACTAGTCGGCACTTCTGAACACGTCTAGACTAACAGCTATTGGTCCTGTGACAAATGATCTCATAAATGAGCTCACTCACTGTTACTTAAACTTGCTTACTTTTTTATGAAAACTGTTCTAATTGATAAAGCTTACTAGCAATATCAGTTGCTCTTTACTAGTAGTTTTGTTTACCCCTCCCAATAAGCTAAATATAATGCTTGTGTCTGGAGTTCACGTCAATAGTGCAATGGGTGGGGATCGAACTCACAACCTGTCGATCGCCAGGCCGACGTCTTATCCATTGGGCTCTTGCCGCTTTAAATTTTATTACTTTGGTTTACCTTTTTTTTCCCGCAAGAGCTATGCCGCTGTATGAGGAGTGAAAAACTTGAATTTTAACGTCGCTACACTTTAAACGAGAGTGAGAGAGAAAGCAGTTCCAAAATTAACGAGAAGAAAACGTATTCACGTACATACCCAAAACAAAGTACAATTTATGTTAGCGTTCACGATAAACGCAATATCAAATGTATGGGAATTATATTTATTTTCAACCGACTTTAAAAAAGAAAGATGTTTTCAATTTGTCTGTATGTTGTTTTATTTTTATATATATGTTATACTCCGTCAGTTGTGAACCGATTCGAATGATTCTTTTTTTTAATCGGTACATTCCATACATTTCCACGATGGTCCCATTGTAATTTCACCGAGGTCTGATAAGTATCTCTAGAGATATGACGATGAACGTCTCAATTTTGCTATTGAAATTGACTCGCGGGGCATTGAAGTCGACTGTTTTAGTTTTTAAACTGACTTAATTATTTCACAGCAAATCTCACTGTCAATGTCAATCCCATAAATTTTTTACACGATTTTGTACACGGAGATTTTGTAGTTGCGTTTGGCGTGAAAGCACAGAACATATAACACAGGTGAAAGCTAACAGATATTGAAGTTAGCTAGATTGAATACACTTTGTTGCACTTGAAAACTTAGATAATTTATGATCGTACAAAACGAAAAAACCGACTTTACATGCCGCTATAGTCAAAATAGCCAGTTGCCATAATCATGACATCAACGTATACAAATTTGTTTAAGTATATTGTTTATCTCCATATCTCTAGAGATGATTATCAGATCTCGATAAAATTTGGGAGGCATAAACAAAAATTCATTCTCAAAAATTCATTCATCTCTCAAACAAAAAAATAATTTTTTAAATCGGTTAAGATTTAACGGAGTTCTGAGGTAACAAAAAAAACAGTCGAATTGAGAACCTCGTCCTTTTTGTGAAGTCAATTAAAACGGAGACAATTATAGTAATTATATAGGACAATACAATCAGCAGTCAGCGATTTAGCGCGAACTGTAGCGAGATAGGTAGTAGGTAAATTTTCTTTTCATGCCAAAGAGTACAAACATAATAATTCAGATAGTTTAAAAACTAAAACAACCTACTTCTATGCCCGCGCTTGTCAATTTCAGTAGCAAGTTTGAGACGTTTATCGTCACATCTCTAGAGATAGTTAGCAGATCTCGATGAAATTACAATGAAACCACCTCGGAAATGTACCATACCGATTACAAAAATTATCATTTGAATCGGTTAACAATTGACGGAGTAATCGCGTAACATATAAAAAAAACATACAGACGAATTGAGAACCTCTTTCTTTTTGGAAGTCGGTTGAAAATGTGTTAAACCTGCGGCAGGCCTGACATATCAGACCTAACAATGGTTCTGTTTGATATACTATCAACATCCTGGAAAGGAATCCGGGGTTTCCCAAACTAGTAGCTTCTCTGACGCCACTTACTTATATATGTAACAACAAAGCAAGAGATTTCGAACTCATCATCATTGTACGTGTTTTAACAGACTACAATAATAACAAATGAATTAAGATAAGAAAACTAAAACAACCGACTTCCATGCCGCGCGAGTCAGTTTCATTAGCAAGTTTGAGACTTTTATCGTCATATCTCTGGAGATACTCATCAGATCTCGATAAAACTACAATGGGACCACCTCGGAAACGAACCCACCGATTAAAAAAAAAAAACATTCAAATCGGTTTACAATTGACGGAGTAATCGCGTAACATACACACACAAAAAAACATACAAACGAATTGAGAACCTCCTTCTTTTTGGGAAGTCGGTTGAAAAAGGTGCTCAATTCACTTTTTTTTTGTACCTTAGAATTCGCATCATCTCTTACCAACAGATAAGATAGTGGTCAAACGCTAGCCTATATGATATAAAAAAACCCGTCATTATAATGACGGATTTTTTTTTTCGGTTTATAAACCGATTTCGAAAATTATCTTTTGTGCGAGAGAGTATTCGAACCGTTTGGTCCTATTGTAATTTTATAGATCTGATAAATATATTCAGCGAGAAATATGGAGATAAACACCTCAAACTTAGTACTGGAAATAACTAGCACGGCATTTGAAGTCAGTTTTATTCATTACTAGCTGACTCGGCAAACGTTGTTTTGCCATATAAATAATTTCGTAGTAATTTCTAGTGTAGACAAAAAATAGCTTACTTTTTGTAAGTATGTATGGAGGAAAAATGATTAAATTACTAAAATGGCTATTAAAAAATAAGGGTTGATCGTAGAAGGGTGAAAATTGAGGATTGTATGTATTTTTGTATGTTGTATCATAAAAAAATCGAAATTAAAAATTTTGTCTAAAAAATAAAAAATAAAAATTTAGGGGTGGACTACCCCTAACATTTAGGGGGATGAAAAATAGATGTTGGCTGATTCTCATAGATACCGGATAAGCACAAAAAATTTCATCAAAATCGGTCAAGCCGTTTCGGAGGAGTATGGCAACGAAAACTGTGACACGAGAATTTTATATATTAGATGTAAACGATCTTAAATTATTTATGTCATAAGTACGAACAAGCAGATAACCCAACTGATGGGAAGATCATTCTTAGACCGCATCATCACTTGACATCGTTTAAGATACTAGTCAAGGGCTTGTCGGGTAATAATATCAAACACGAGTGACAGGCCATTTCATATCGCGTTTAATTATAAAATAATAATGAAAATATATTTTTATCACCGTCCGAGCAAGTAATTTATAATCTAGAAATTTGTATGACTGACACCATTTCATTAGGTTTCGTCATACGTGAAGCTGGAAATGACTCATTAACTCATACATACAAATACATTGGTTCCATACAACTAATAAAATAGCTTACAGTAGGCGGCAGGTAATCGCGCACAGTTTGCTAAAAGATACGTACGTATGGAACAGTACCTTAACTTCTTACATACATACATAAAATCACGATCCTGACATACCTCTTGCTTCTTCCACTTTCATGAGCGTCTTCATACATGCTCACCGGTTATAGGTATTTTGACTTGGCCTTTCTTTAAAACGTCTCCGATCTGGTCGTGATACGGTCGCCTAGGTCGGCTTCTACCGGCTGGCCCATTCACATTCACACTTGTCTCATAAATCTGTTTCGTTAATCTTCCTTCATCCATTCTCTCTAAATCTCCAAATCATCTAAGCATTTTTTCTCTACCTTTGTCACTACAATCTTCTACCACACCACAAATTTCCCTCATACACGCTGTTCTTCACCTTATCCATCAGAGTCACTCCAATCATACTTTTCAAACTTCTCATTTCCACAGCAAACTTCTTATATAATACTTTAAATGATAACATCGTTTAAAAAACTAAAAAAGAACCGACTTCAATGCCGCGCTATTAATTTTCAGTACAAATTTTGAGGTTTTTATCTCCATATCTCTGGAGATACTTATCAGACCTCGAAAAATCTACCATGGTACCACACTTGGGATATCTCCTTTCCAACAAAAAAAGAATAATCAAAATCGGTTCATAAACGACGAAGTTATCCGAGAACAAAAAAAAAATTCATAAACGACCTTTTTGGTTCACTCCGTTGCCCTTGTCTACTCTACGCAGATGATTTAAAAATGTATTATAATGTAAATAACTCATCAGACACACAAATGCTTCAAACCGATTTAAAACCGTTGAAACGTAGTGCTCTGAGAACAAAATGAATCTAAATGTAAAAACATGTTTTGTTATCTCTTTTACAAATAAAGTAAAAATAATGTTCAACTATCAACTACAAAATCAAAATTTAGAAAGAAAATCAGTCGCCGTAGACCTTGGTGTTTATTTCGATGACAAACTAACGTTTAGAGATCATTATGATAGCGTCATCAACAGAAGCAATCTGCTTTTAGGTTTCTTGTCAAGAACCACAAAACATTTTTAAAATCCAATCAGTTTCTTGTAGCTTTATTTTACCCTTATTCGCCCTATCTTGGAGTATGACTATGATTAACTCGTCTGTATGGTTCTATGCAGTTCATTCTGACCGCATAGAAAGAATACAGAAAAAGTGTCTAAACATGTTGTGCTATAGCTATGGTTTGAAACGCAGACTGCCATCTTACGCTGATAACCTGCAGAAATTTAACTTGTTACCCGTTGCCACTAGACGCAAATACTTTGATTTCACAATTCTTTTTACGATTATTCATTATATTATAGACTCACCAGCTTTACTTTTTTCTCTTAATTTCAACATTACACCTAGACGACGTCAACCCCATTTAAAAATATTCATATTGGAAGTTTGTACAAATAACACGTCATTCTTCAACCCATTTGTCCATATGTGTCGCCAATACAACGATCTTTTGAGCACTCATAACGATCAAATCGACGTATTTAATCATAACTTTTATATATTTAGAAAAGCATTACTTTTCATCCTCTCGGGAGAGAGGATATCTAATGAAACATCCTGATATTTTTATGATATCTAGGATGAAATTAATTTTAATTTATTTTTATGTTTTATATGCAAGAGTAATTGTTTATAATATTTATTAATCATGTTGTGTACACATATTTAGGAATGCTTTACTGTTCGTAACCAAAATATTATTTTATTCTGTGCATTGTAATAAAATAATTCTGTTTTGTGTGCCAAATAAATAAATAGATACTGTTCAAATGTTACATAACGTCAAGCTAATGGAATGCATCCAGCTGCAAAGAATGCCGAATAGAAGTAAGATCCCGGTTTGTTTGAGGAAAAAGATGCTGAGGACTGTGCTATTTTAAGAACGTTACATACGTCATAAATGTTCACTAACGTACCTATTAGTAGTTAAAATTTAACCATAGAATTAAAAATCAAATGTCAATAGATAAAATACATATTTAATTAAACTTATCTGCCTACTCGTATTTTAATGAACGAAGCATCGATTAATTCATTGATAGAACATAGTTGTTATTTGTTAAACACATCGATTGGTGTCAGAGTTCACTATATTTGACTAGTATTTTAGTAGTGCCGTGTATACGAGTAAACTGGCCTTATTTACAGACTCGATCACTTTAGTTCTCTGGCAAATTATCTCGTTCCTTATTCGATCCCGCAGAGATAGCTCTCTCCATAGCTCGCTGAGCGACTTTAAATTGATGGGCTAGTCGAACCGTGACGCACTGATTAAAGACTTTTGTCTTTAGGCTTTAGGCTTAGGCTAAACTCTAAAGTTTAGACGCAGCGGAGTTTCCCAAATGCCCAGCTGAGTTCTTCTTTGAATTTCCTTCTCGAAGTTATGATGGCCTAGCTGGAACATCTGCCCTAGTTAAACATTATGCGTAACAACTTCGAGAGGGATTCCATCTACGTAAATCGGTTCCGGAACAACGTGCTCGTTATACATGTCGTTGGTTTTATCCAAATTCATCCGGAAACCGATGCGACAAGAAGAATCAGCTAGGCCATTCAACATTTGCTGTAGATCCTGCAGCGTCTCGGCCATAATGACGATGTCACCTGCGAATCGTAAGTGAGAGATGTACTTGCGGCTAATGTTGATACCAGAATCTTTTCAGTCTTAAACATATCTTCTAAGGCGTTAGTGAACAGTTTAGGGGATATAACGTCCCCCGTGTCCCATTACTCGACGCAGGTACTTAAACTATTCATTATTCTGTGACGCAGGTGGATATGTTAATTACGCTGGTTCTGGACTTGTACAGTCATCGTTGCGGCATTATACAGACATCTCATCATTTCGATATATCGCCAGTCGACTTGACAACGCTGCAAGGACTCCAGAACGGACCAGGTTTGATTGAGTCGAAGGCCTTCTCGTAGTCCATAAACGCTAAGCACAGGGGGCGATTGTACTCTTCGGTCTTCTGTACAATCTGCCGCATGTGGTCTATTTTAATGTACAATGTAGTAAATATAGTAGTAGTAACCTACATAAAAAAAATATATACACATAAAAAGAGCCATAATTGCGCCAAAAGCAAGATTCACCTCGGCTCGCACTTGGCAGTTTATTTATCAACATGTCAGCAAAAAGGTTAATTTAGGTCAAAGAAATTACGGCCATACGAACTGATAATACAAAACTGTGACTCGTATGTCTGTTGACCAATGACCACAATGTTATTGACTTGGAGGGACTGCTCATAGCGATAAGTGAGCTTTTTACGACTTAAAGGGTTAGTTAAGGGTTTCTTGCGAAAATGTCATCGACATAATCAGCCGGCATCAGTCCACAGCTGGACGTAGGCCTCTCCCAAGACACGTCACTGAGCCCGATCTTCAGCCCTTATTTTCCAGTCACTGCCCACCGCTTTGTAAAAGTCGTCGCTCCACCTAGTCACATGTGGTTGTCATGGTTGTCATATGTGTGGAACTCCGCTGGATCAAATATTTAGTACAACAGCGTAAGTACTCTAATTTAAATCGGATAAATTCGTATTGGAAAGCATACTTTAATGTTTTAATTAATCCGTACGCGACGTTAGAATAGAATAGAGTAAAATAACTCTTTATTGAACACGATAAAGAACTTATTATCTAAAATAACAACTACATAATTCGGTGATACAATCGATCTCTTCCAGACAACCTATTTGTAGACTGGTTAAAATACACAGGGTGTTTGACGATGGCGTAGAATCGATGATTTTGAAATGGTTATCGTAGTCCAGGGAAGGTTTAAACGGTTAGAACATAATATGGAAAAATTTCGAGGAAGATATTAAAAACAACAATTTCATTTTCCCATATAAACTGTTCTACCTAAGTACTTTCCTGTCAAACATTTGACGTTCGTCCTTTCGGTACGGTAGGGTAGACTCTGTTCCACTCTCGATTTGAAATTTGAGGCACGTTAAATTAAGGGTTTTGAATCGACAACATGATATATCCACATTACTCGGATATATTTTGAATTTTGATGGTTCTCCCAGGTTTTTATTGTTGGTCCGTTTAGAAATTTTTGTCATTGTATTGACATATTTTGATAGTTGTCATTATAGCGCTTACATGGGTATTCGCTATTTGTGTATAAAAACCAATACAAAACAAAATAAAATAATAAAGGACGTACAAGAAACGTGTTTTACTAGAGGCTTTTTATGCTCGATCTTACAAACCTTAATAAATAAAGACTTGAAATTTACTCATGGTGCGAACGGCAATGGCTGCAAGATCAAATAATAAAAACTAAATTAAATTAAAAATTAAAGGGGCTCTCCATAGAAGAAACGTATTTTTCCGGCAAATATTGTTCAATCGGAACCCTGCGTGTGCGGGTCTGACTTGCACTTGGACAGTTTATTTATATTCGCGGTACGTAGTTCGCCGGGCCAGGTAGTAATTATTATTTTTTTACTTGGTTTTAAAAACAAAAATCACTGATTTATCCACAATTGTATTCAGTATCTAATTGTAATTTCAAAAGTTACCCCGATTAGAGAATTCCAGTCGTCTATAAAAGCGGAACCACAGAATAAATAATAGTAAAAGCGGAGCGGAAATTTCCGCTTCTTTCCTCACCTCTCCAGTGGACAGTCAGCCTAAGTACCTACAACTGCATAGAGCGGTGCTATTCTTGCCAACAGCACAGAACAGATTATAATACTACGTACCAACAGCAAACCTTGCAGCAAAAATCGTAAATAGCGTAAACAATACATTAATAGATATTAATAAAACTGGCCAAGTGCGAGTCAGCATCGCGTCTCTTATCGCACACTTAGGGAGGGTTCCGTACAATACGAAACATAACAGAGTTTCAACCTCATATATTTGATTAATTGATATTACCAAGAATATTTGGTTTGGTCGCGATCTAGAAAGACGGGGCTCGTTTACTAGCGCCATCTATGTCATTTTGCCGAAACTAATTAGATAGATGGCGTTTAAAAACACGTTTTTTGTATGGGGACCCCCTTTAATTTTTAACTTTATTTTGTTTTTAGTATTTGTTGTTCTAGCGGCAACAGAAATACTTAACTACTAACACCATCTGTGAAAATTTCAACTGTCTAACTATCACGGTTAATGAGCTATAGCCTGGTGACAGACGGACAGACAGACAGACAGACAGACAGACGGACAGCGGAGTCTTAGTAATAGGGTCCCGTTTTACCCTTTGGGTACGGAACCCTAAAAAGTGCTAAAACTAAAATAATAAAATTCCTATTAAAAATTTAAGGTGTTGTTATATGCAAAAATTCACATACATACTTAGGTAAGGTCTAGGCTAGATACTGTTGAGCGTGGTCAAGAACAAATCAAGATGAATCGGGTTATTTACGGATGTGGAGTTTCTATCATGTCCCCTCTAGACAGGATACCAGTATGATAGGTCATTTCAGATAGTGGTTATTATTTACATACAAAATACATTGTAAGTAGTTTGCTTATTAACAGTATGGGTTTCTTTTGAATCAACATAATATCGTTTAAAAACTAAAACAGAACCGACTTCAATGCCGCGCTATTCATTTTCAGTACCAATTTTGAGATGTTTATCTCAATATCTCTGGAGATACTTATCAGACCTCGATAAAATTACCATGGTACCACACTTGAGATATCTCCTTTCGAACAAAAAAAGAATAATCAAAATCGGTTCATAAACAACGAAGTTATCCGCGAACAAACATTAAAAAAAAAAATATACGGTCGAATTGAGAAACATCCTCCTTTTTTTGAAGTCGGTTAAAAATATAACCTGCCGGAAAAGATATTACATAGATATATTTAATTTACGAAATTTAAATTAATATAAATAGGATTTATATCTATAGGATATATATATATAAAGGATCGTGGCATGTGGAAAGAAGCAGTCTCCGCCTACCCCAATGGGAAGAAGGCGTGATTTTACATATGTATTTTAAATGTATAGGGTTCTTCTGAACCCAAAGGATGCCAACAGAAGGATGTTGTCCGTCTGTCAGAGAGCTGTATTTTCTAAACCATAGTTGGTATTTACCATAATAGACACTTGAAACGATCACAAAATTTTCACTCTGTGCACTTTAACAACAAACACTGAAATAAGAATAAAGTAAGAAAATAAAATAGGGTCCCCAAATAATATTACATTCACTAATTATTTTGGATTTTCAAGTAAAAATCCATCAGCTTTTTAACCGACTTCACAAAAATGGAGGTTCTCAATTTGACTTTTTTTTTGTTTGTTACTTAAGTTAAGTTTGTTTTAACATTAATATACTAACCACTTCATAATTAAAATATTTGTTTTATTAACCAACTTTACTAATAAGGAGGAGGTTCTCAATTTGACTATATTTTTATTTTGAGTGTGTTTTTACCTCAGAACTCCGTCAAATATTAACCGATTAGAATTTTTTTTCGTTTGAGAGATTATGCCTCCCGTTTGGTCCCATTCAAATTTTGTCGAGATATGACAATTATCTCCAGAGATATGGAGGTAAACAATATAAGCAAATTTGTATACTTAGATTACATGAATATAACTAGCCAGTACTTTGAGTATCGCGGCATGTGAAGTCGGTTTTTTCGTTTTATACGATCATACATTATTAGGCAACAGAGCATGACAAAAAAAAATATATACACGTACATTCATACACTCAAAAACCATTACCATTGGAGCAGTCGGGTAAAAGGACTTTTTCTACATAGTATGTTTGTACGGAAAAAAGTTTTGATATATATTTATATTATTTATTAAAATGTCCATACTAGTAACATGTTCCATGCATGGAAACAAACCAAGGGTGGCACAGAAAGCTGTGATAACCTTAAGGGACAACTACCTTGGTCAGGATGAAAACAAATGACGTTATTAACAACACACAATAATATTTCTGTATTTTCTTATAGGCTGCCATTTGACAGTCGTCAAGATATAGTGGTAAGATAGTGATCTCGCCTGGTGGTAAGTGATGATGTGGTCAAAGATAAAGTGGTCCAAGATGATAAACATGCTAGCGTGTTGTATTATAATATAGCGCTAGTATTTTAGGCCTAGGCCCATCTTCGACCGCATCATCGTTTACCACCAAGCGAGACAATGGTCAGCCGCTATCCTTTAACATATAATTTATGATTGTACAAAACGAAAAACCGACTTCACATGCCGCGATAGTCAACGTACAGGCTAGTTATAATCGTGTCATCTAAGTATACAAATTTGCTTATATTGTTTATCTCCATATCTCCGGAGATAATTGTCATACGTCGTTTAAATTTGAATGGGACGAAACGGGAGGCATAAGCTCTCAAACAAAAAAATAATTTTTCAAATCTATCAAGATTTGACAGAGTTCTGAGGTAACAAACACACAAAATAAAAATATAGTCAAATTGAGAACCTCCTCTTATTAGTGAAGTCGGTTAATAATAATATCGTTTAAAAACTAAAAAACAACCGACTTCAATGCCGCGCTATTCATTTTCAGTACCAATTTTGAGATGTTTATCTCAATATCTCTGGAGATACTTATCATACCTCGATAAAATTACCATGGTACCACACTTGGGATATCTCCTTTCGAACAAAAAAAGAATAATCGAAATCGGTTCATAAATAACGAAGTTATCCGCGAACAAACATAAAAAAAATATTCATTTTCAGTACCAATTTTGAGATGTTTATCTCAATATCTCTGGAGATACTTATCATACCTCGATAAAATTACCATGGTACCACACTTGGGATATCTCCTTTCGAACAAAAAAAGAATAATCGAAATCGGTTCATAAACGACGAAGTTATCCGCGAACAAACATAAAAAAAAAAAAAAAAAAAAAAAAAAAAAAAAAAACGGTCGAATTGAGAAACCTCCTCCTTTTTTTGAAGTCGGTTAAAAAAAACATTTTAATTATGAAGTGGTTAGTATATTTATGTTAAAACAAACTTTAGTATTAATAATATTGGTGTTGGCAAATTGTTTATCAATCGGAGTGCCTAGTGGCAGTTACTTAAGATTTGTTAACTTTCTCTATCACATTGAAATTAAGCACAGATTTGTATGGAACAAAGAATAATAGTCACACAGATGGCGCTCTTAACCTTCCATACAAATCTGCGCCACTCTGGTGTGTGTCTTGCTTAGTCGTGTTCATATTGGCTCTAAACGCAGAATGGGTTGTAACGAAATGCGCAGCAAAAAGCACAAGCAATTTTTTAGGGTTCCGAACCCAAAGGGTACCAACAGAACCCTATTACTAAGACTCCGCTGTCCGTCTGTCTGTCTGTCTGTCTGTCTGTCCATCTGTCACCAGGCTGTATCTCATGAACCGTGGTAGTTAGACGGTTGAAATTTCCACAGATGATCTATTTCTGTTGCCGCTATAACAACAAATACTAAAAACAGAACAAAGTTAAAAATTAAAGGGGGTCCCCATACAAAAAACGTGTTTTTACTATAGAGCCATCTATGTGAACTATTGTTTAACTTATTAATAAATAATATTAATTACCTAACTTTGTTGTTTTAAAGTTCACTTAGTTGGTGTTAGAAGTTCGTTAAATATTTGTTAGATGGCGTTGTAGTTAATAAGCATGTTTGGTATTGACACGGTAATATAATTTAATATTATACTTATATATTATTATACTAAGGCAGTTACGTACTAACTATTATATAATCTGTAACTAGGGTTCTGAACCCTCCGTGTGACGAGGCGAGACAAAAGTCTGACTCGCACTTGGCCAGTTTTATTATGCTATATATAGCATGCTGTTTCGTTTTAAATCGCAATTGTGTTCGGCGCTACGGCGTTTTGAAACGCTCAATTTTATATTAGTGTGCAATGTCGTTGTTTTGTTGAACACGTCGAGAGATTAACATAAACTAGTGCGTTTTACAATTTACTATATTTTACTTACCTAAAAATTAACAGTATGAATGTATGTAAGAACGTAATATTAATTACGCATATTTTTTATTGATAAACACATTATCAAAGTGTACAGTCAGTGAAAGCGAGTTAGTTATATACTATGTAATAAAGATGGGCTCGTGTTTGAGCACCATCTCGTCCGGTGGTAAGAGTTTAAGCAGTTGAAGATGGTGAACAGGTTAGGCCTAGAATACTCTTGACTCTCAAGGGCTGTATACTGTCATATATGATTTTCATATAAGTTACGAGATACGGCTGCAGGTCTTATCACCAACATCACTGATAATAACTAGAATATGTTAACAGATTGACTGGAATTAAGCCTATGCGTTTAAAAGCAACCTAAATAATATTATTGTTGATTATGGTACGGTAATAAATTTGTCCTTTAATATTATGACAATGACCCTTTTTAGGGTTCCGTACCCAAAGGGTAAAGCGGTAATGGGTTGTAACGAAATGCGCAGCAAAAAGCACAAGCTATTTTTTAGGGTTCCGAACCCAAAGGGTACCAACAGAACCCTATCACTAAGACTCCGCTGTCCGTCTGTCTGTCTGTCTGTCCATCTGTCACCAGGCTATAGATCATTAACCGTGATAGTTAGACAGTCGAAATTTTCACAGATGGTGTATTTCTATTGCCGCTAGAACAACAAATACAAAAAATAAAATAAAGTTAAAAATTAAAGGGGGTCCCCATACAAAAAACGTGTTTTTAAACGCCATCTATCTAATTAGTTCGGCAAAATTACATAGATGGCGCTAGTAAACGAGCCCCGTCTTTCTAGATCGCAACCAAACCAAATATTCTTGGTAATATCAATTAATCAAATATATGACGTTGAAACTCTGTTATGTTTCGTATTTGTACGGAACCCTCCCTAAGTGTGCGATAAGAGACGCGATGCTGACTCGCACTTGGCCAGTTTTATTTATTTAAAGTAAATAGCTGATAAGTAAGTAAATAGAATTGAAAGTAACTAATAGATATAATACCTACGCTGTCAGTGTAAACAATAGGTACATAACTTTCTTGTTTCAGGCAATTTAGGCGACATCTTATCTTTAGACTGGTAGTAAATAGAATATGCTTCAAATGAGCACCTGTAGCATATTATTTGTTTATTTTAATGAATTAATGAGTTTAGGCAATAAAATAGCTTGTTTAACAATTGAAAACACATTCAATTAACCTTGTGTTGTACTTTGAAGAACAGAACCACCGTTTTTGCGTCGGTATTCTCAATTTATGAATATATAATGAAGGTATGAAGTAAATAAATAAACACGGTAGAACCATATTGAAGAACGATTTACCGCCAAAACTTGGTAGTGCGGCAACGATATCCGTTAATTACGGTAATAAAGGATTGTTGTACTACAATTACGACATAAATTCACTTACCTTGTCTATACGCGCGATGTGAAAACTTTAATCAAATAACGGGTGCAGAATTCCTCACTTCGCTCCACTTTGACTACACTTGTGTCGTCACTGTCGTCCGAGAGGGAATCAAAATAACACAATGGAGTTCAACATCGTAGAAAACATTAAGCTTATAGTTATAGTAACGCAATACACCGTTTAAAATATAGAGAAAGTGAATCAAACTATGAAATACTTACACAAACAAAAATGCACTTCGCAACTTTACAATCGTGTCATGTAGCGAAGAGAAAACACATCTGACAATGACAGAATTTTGACATTTGCACATCTGTTAAAAAATGTTGCCAAGTTAAGACCCCGAATTTCCTGTAAAGTTACCCTCATCATCGTTGTTGAAAAATGAGTTGAAGAAATTTGGCAGACAGATGGTTTGTAAATTAAATCCTACTATAATATTATAAATGCGAAAGTAAGTGTGTGTGTGTGAATGTTTGTTACCACGTATCTCGATAACGACTAAACCAATTTTAATGAAATTTAAAACGTAGATAGTGTAGGTTCTAACTTAAGACATAGGCTAATCTTACTTTTGAAAAAGGGGGAAAATAGGGTTAAATAGGGTGATAAAGTTTCTGTGGAATATGTTATTCCTTGGGCCGATTTACTCAAAACTCGGTACAAATGAACCTTAACACAAATAATGATACATGTGTATTTCATTTTTTCAAAACTACCTTTAGGAGGCTTTATAAAAGAATTTTCTTTGTAAAAATTATAAAAAAATCAGTAATATTTGTTTTCACGTATTCCTTTGTCCGATTCACTCAAAACTCGGTACAAACAAACCTTAAAACAAATAATGAGACACGTGTTTTTTATTTTTCATATCTACCCCTAGGGGGTGTGTAAAATGATTTTGTTTGGAAAAATAAAAAAAAAACCAATCATGTTTGCTTCGACGTATCTGCATAACTTATTTACCGATTTCAATGAAATTTGAAACGTAAATAGTGTAAGTTTAGAAATAACACGTACGTTGATTTGATTTTCAAAATTCAACACCTGAAGAGGTTACATAGGATGATAAAGTTTCTCTATGAAAAATGTTATTCTTTTCACTAAAAACAAAAGGTACAAATAAAACTTTAAAGAAATAATGAAACATGTATTTTTTATTTCTTTCAAATATGGGTATATTCAAATATATTCAAATGTGCCTAGGGCCCCTAACTGCCTGATGATATTGGAAATGTAGAATGTGAAGGTCCTGAAATAGACAATAATAAGGTACTTTAATTTTTTTAAATCATCCCCTAAAATGGTTAAACAGGGTGATAAAGTTTCTATGGTAAATTTTATTACATACTTGGTTTGATTCACTCAACATTCGTGTGCAAAATGAAATTTGTAAGTATAGAAAACATGTATTCCCTGGTTCCATTCACTATGTAGGGAAATACAGTTTAACGTAAATAATGAAATCTGTATATATAATCGGCAAACGTTAACGACTGACTGAACACACTGACTGATCTATCAACATACATCTCAAACCAAATATGGCATGCAGATAGTTCTTATGAGTTATGGCGTAGGTATCCGCTAAGAAAGGATTTTGCAAAATTCACCCCTTATAGGGATGAAACGGGAGTTCAAAGTTTCTATACAGAAACAACATAAGATAGCCTACTTTATTGGAAACTTCACACACATACTTCTGTAAATACGTAATTAAATATGTGTTTCAGGCTTTTTCCACTTTTAAGAGAGTTAAATGGGGTACAAACAAACAAAACAATATTTGAAAATCAATATGATTTTTAGGGTTTTATAAAAATGAGTCCATATGTCCTTTGATCACGCCATAATATGAAAACGGGTAGACCGATATGGCTTATTCAGTTTTTCATGTGTTTTTAAGAAACAAAATTAAATAAATGAATAATAAATAAGTTGTTAACGCGGGCGAAGCCGCGGGCACTGCTAGTTAAGACATAAAATCCATGTGATAAGCTGACAAGCACTTTTTAACGTGACTGAAGCCATTTGGAACTGCTAGTATAAAAATAAGAGTCCCGCTACTATGTTCATATTGTCTTTATTGAGCATTGTGACATTACAAATGTTGCACTATTAACTTACATTAATTTTGAAACACAAAATTCTACCTCAAAGTTTAAATTAAGCTATGATTTTTTATGATACATTAGCAAACAAGCAAACTGCCCACCTGCAAAGTGGTCACTGTCGCCTTGCATGTAATATGTCATTTAGTTTTAACTAGCTAACAGCCGAGCTTTGTGAGGGCTCACGTAGTTTTTCTGCCTAAATGGCAGAAACCTGCCACAAATGGTCACACTGATACCAGACGTCATTTGGAGGACAGATGTAAATTCTTTAGATTTCCAACAGATGGCGTTGGTAATCAAACATTATGTTCGCAGCGAAGTTAATACTATGATCTAATGGATGGCGTTAGTAGTACAATAATATTCTATCCTAGAAACAAAATTGTTAATCTTTATTTTTTTTAATGGTAATAATTTTTTTTTATTCTGATAACATACCTGCATGTGAATATAAATTACTATGTTCAAGCACAAATACACAGGCGTGATAGTTTTGCAGCAAAGTGTACCACAAAAGTGCTCCGGTTGTGGGATAGTGTTAGGGCTCGCTTCGCTCGCCCTGATAATAATAATTATAATCGTGGGCACTCACGGTGGGGCTGGACCACAAATTCAAAGTCGCTCAGCGAGCTATGGAAAGGGTTATGTTCGGAGTTTCTCTGAAGGATCGGATCAGAACCAAAGTCATTGACATAGCTCACCGGATTAGCAAACTGAAGTGGCAGTGGGCTGGACATATTATCAGCCGAAGAACCGACAACCATTGGGGTAAACGAGTTCTTGAGTGGAAACCGAGTATCGGCAAGCGTACCGTAAGACGTCCTCAGACTAGGTGGAGCGATAATCTTCGCAAGGTGGCTGGCAAGAGCTGGATGAGAGTTGCCGAAGATCGTCCTCAGTGGCGTGCAGTTGGAAAGGCCTATGTCCAGCTGTGGACTATTACATTGTGTTAGGAGAAAACTGGCTTATATAACTATATTAATATTTATTTAATAACAATTATTTTAATCATAATAATTTTGCCATTTATTTACAATTGACATGCTTAGAGCTCTAAGCATGTCAATTGTAATTGTAATAAATGGTATTTAGGTGTCAGCTATCAAAATATCATCTCAATCATGAAGCATAAATAACTAATAATACATACTAAAAGAAAACGTCTCAGCTCATTGCATTACCACTCCCTAAAATTAATTCAGCAGGGAAACTTTCAAGCCTGGCAACATGTTTTGTAAAACGTTTTGTTACTGCTGTTTGTATTGGTTTCGTAGAGTAGAATACATTTCGACAAGTGGAAAAATATTGTCTTATTTTGTAATGTAAATTTAGTACCATTATAATTTAAGAAAAATACTTTTTCCCTTAATCATATCAATACTCTGAGCTTAAGAATCAGACAAAGAACCAGTAATCAGGTCACGTCAACTGATGGCTGACTGACGTGACCTGACCTAGGGCCACATCTAACTAGGTGCAATTACCTACCCAGCCGTTGTTGCCGTTGCTTAGGTACCTATCTGAACCGGAATTTCAATTAGGTATACACTGAAAACTCATGAAACCATCAATCGCACGATGACGCCACCTACTGATAACAAATAGCGAATATAACTAAGATAAGAACCATCGCATGAAACCGCTAAGTGTCAACCAGTTGACCTACTTCCCTCGCCCAGTAAAAATAGCGGTCGACTATAGCTCAAACACTATTTTTAGTGCGTATCACAATAATCTGAAATCACACAGTCTTATCTCGTTTGTTTTTTTATCACTGTCAGTCTATTCTGTCAGTGAGACCGCGTAAAGCGCGCAAGGCAAAAGACCCCTACATAGTAGAGGCTACAGTGAAAAAATCGATATCAGTCTCCGGGCCACAGTTGTTTTCACGTTCGGGCAGTGTGCGCTTAGTTCTCGCTAGAAATTTAAGTTTAGTAAACAAGGGAACATGTTATATTAGGAAAGCGCCGTTTATAAAAATGGAGAGTGGTGTGAAGAGGTACATAAGAAGTGAATCGGCTAGCTGTGCACACATGGTCGAGGAAAACTCCGCGAACAATCGGAAGAGCACGGACCCTCATGAGAAGCTGAAGGCGTTGTTGAACTCTCCCGATGATGACACGGACGACAGCCTCCCGCCCTCAGACGCGCCTAAGTTCGGGACTGTCATTCATAATAGAATTTTTGTTGGTGGCTTTTCGTTGACGACCACCGATGAAGACCTGTGGAAATTTTTCTCGACGTTCGCGACGGTGACCGCGGCCAGGGTGATATACGACCGAGCTGGGGTTTCCAAATGCTACGGGTTCGTCACGTTTGCAAGTCCGAGGGTCGCGAGACTCATCGTCAAACAGGTGAGTCCTTTGTTCCTCTCTGTGATCAATACGTGGAACGTTTGGTAGAATATTCTGAACGGTCTGTGCCAAAATTGGGCGCTATTAAAAAATCACGATGACGTTTCTTTGTGCGTGTTCGACTACCCTACGTTTGCAAAAATAGGTTATTTGACAGAAAAAGGTCAAAAGCCATGCGAGGGTGGGAGTAAAGTGCTTTGTTTAAGCTCTCCGTACTTGCCTAGTTGGTTTTAAAAGGTTAAACAGCTTCGCGTAGGCATTGTTTTGAGGAAATAATGTGTCTGAACTAAGTTTAGTAGTGAGTACTGAGTAGGTTAGCATATTGACACTCCACCCATTTTCGTGTGACTGAACACATGTTACTTGAAGTTATGTTAAGAAGTGTAAAGTACCTATATTTCTTTTACGTTTTCTTTCTAATTTACCTATCTCTAGGTATTTAACAAGTACCTAGTTAATAGATATATGTTATGACAAATGAACGATAAGTCGTTGAATAGATTAATCTTAATTCGATATTAGGTATCCTAGTAAGTACCTACCTAGTTTTTTTTATACTTCTGGGTATGTTACGAAATACCTAACTAATGCTTTAATCTACTTTTAGGTAACTACTTAGGTAGGTATTTTATTCTATAGTTTTCTATTTCTTATCAACATGTATTTGGTTCTTTATAACTTAATATGTTTTTGGTATTTAGTTACCACACTTAAATTACATATTACAGACTTACTGTGTTACCAATAAAATTTCGAAAACACTTTTCTGCTGCATTTCTATAAAAAAAGAGTACCTACTTATGCCTAGTAATAAACAAGCTTATAAAAAATACAGACAAATAAGTCGTAGAGACGAAGTAGTATTCCACGCGTTATCGTGTCGACAAGATTTATAGGTATTACGGAATTTAATGACGCTTACACGTTTTGTTCGGATGTTGTAGGGCCTGAACCATCATTAATGCTCGACGAGTTACGGTTGGACTAGAGTCGGAATAGAGTCAGTTGTTCAGCCTAGTCTCCCTGCCTGCTACATACTTCCAGACAAGCACGATTCTATCTTAAAAGTACCTTACCATTCATTACCTTTACCTGAAAAAGTGTTTTATATCGATGTCCCGTTTGACTAGCTACCAAAAAGTAGCTTACCACCATCAAGGAGAATATCTGCCGCCATAACCTTACTTTCAGAACTGGAAACTGTGAGCGTAAAATGGCGTAGATCTAGAATAGGTACGAGTTTGAGAACAACATTTAAAAGTATAAAGGTATAAGTAGGTAAAACTTGTGTTAGTCCCTGAATTATTTAACCTATGTAAGTACATAATTATTTTGTACGCTTGAGTTACATGTTAAATAAAATGAATAATGTCTTACTTACAAACTTGTAAACACGAAGACTATCATAGAACCGAACGTCCACCGCAGTGTATAGCTACATCGTAGCTGCTGCTAACGTAAATAATCGCGAAATAAATGCACGTGTAGCCAGTTTAAATCCTTTGCCACGTAACATTTCTATAAATCCAGGAGGCAAAGTTTAACATAAAATCAATTGCA
Source organism: Cabera pusaria (assembly GCA_954871355.1). Taxonomy (NCBI): domain Eukaryota; kingdom Metazoa; phylum Arthropoda; class Insecta; order Lepidoptera; family Geometridae; genus Cabera; species Cabera pusaria. Next base: position 1,137,422 of record OX940911.1, read on the forward strand.
ACGCGTGGATGAAACCACTCGTTGCATCAAGGTAATACGTCTGACATAAAATTTAAAGACGCAATTTTTTTACATAAGCTATATTTTCTAATTTAGTCACATATTATTTCAAATACCTCCATTTTATTTAAAATATTCTCGAACTATAGTAATATAAATCTATGTATCGCGGGAGACATAGCAAACATACAAACCACTGAGGGCCAGGTGGCGTAATCGGGAGAACGGTCGGCTTTGATGCCGTGGTACCGAGTTCAAACCCCGCCGTGCACCAATGGATTTTTCTATCGAAAAATGTATGTGCGCTTCTCATAGTGGCCCTCCGGTGAAGGAAAAACATCAACAACGTTAAGAAACCAACAACCCCCGCATGGTGGTAGGACACTATTTAGTGTCCGCCTGGCCAGCTACCACCCTCAAGTTAGAAAAATCTAATAAAAACATCTAATGTGTTCCGGCGGCTATCCTTGAGAGCCAGTTCCCATTCTAGGCCTAGCGTGCTTACCATCTTCGACCGCATTATCACTTACCAACAGGTAAGATAGTGGTCAAACGCTAGCCTATAAGATTTAAAAAAACCCACTAAAACAATAAGGCGTTTTATAGGAAAAAAGCCGGTTAGATTGCTATCCAGTGGTCTGAGATTATAAGTGTTAGAAATATCACTTTCTAGCATCTGTAATTTCCGACATACTACTACTACTTCCGATAAAAAATAAACAAACATAGACACCAAAGTAGGTTTGCATCAAAATCCATCTAGCATGTGTATTAAAACTATATTTGTTAATGAAAACAGCTCATTTCAACAGTCTAGGTGTACTAGACTCAACAGTAGGGCGCTTTCCAGCTAGATGGAGTGATTCCAGCTACTGCTAGCCTGCTTGCGTATATCACGCAAACAAGAGGTTGGAAATAAGGAGCTGAAGATCAAGTTCAGCTGCGTGCCATAGATGTGGCCTATGTCCAGCTGTGGACAGAGATAAGCTGATGATGATGGTATTCAACAGAATCGTCTCTGGATCACACAAAACAATAATGATTCAATGAAACATTAAAGTTCTCGGTGGAAAATAATTTCCTAATAATTACTTTCTAATAACACTTCGAGACGACGCTCTATAAAGCCCTTACTAGCCGATTATATCATTCCTTAGCAAATAATGCAATGACTTCGAAGACGTCACCAATTGCATTCAAGGGCGTCGCCAGCTTATGACTAAGGGGCCCCCCAATGGGGCAATATTATAGAGGACAATAAATATGAACGCCGAGAGCATGAAGCGTTACACTTTGGAAGTCTGCCTTCTGAATTTATTTACGTTTTGTCATGCGATGCGGAATTTATTAATAGGTAAGGAAGTCAATTGCTCGCACTTTGGTCGCTTTGCGGCTAACTACATTTGATCTCTAGGGGGAGGCAACTGCCCCCCCCCCCCTCCTGCCCCTCCTTGGCGACGCTCTTGATTGCATTAATTACCGCCGTGTACCTCCTACCATATTTTGTAACCTATATGGTATGAGACATCCCATAGCGACCGTTCCAGTGGACTGTCGCCTTAAATCCGACAATGAACTTGATAAACTTTACTACTGCAAGTATATTTGTTATCACAGCCCGTGCTATCAGCATATCGCGACAGTAAATGATTACCACCGTTGACAAGCAGTTGATCTATCGCACGAGGTCTCTTATCATTCCGTTTTAGTTTGCTTAGAATATCGTGAAAATGTACCTATACGTCAGCTGGTATAAAACTCACCTAGAATATCTTCAACGATTGGCTGTAGAAAAATACCTACAGGTTGGCAAAAACGTCTTTTACAGAATACATCTACCTACCAAGTTTCAATTCTGTAGTCCTAACAGTTTCGGAATAAAATGGCTGTGACATACGGACGGACAGACAGACAGACAGACAGACAGACAGACAGACAGACATGACGAATCTATAAGGGTCCCGTTTTTTTCCATTCGGCTACGGAACCCTAAAAATGATGAGAGTGAATTTTTACGATGCGCGCGCACACCGACACCTAAATTTAACACCGTGAAGTTAGTTCTAGGTGGTACGATGCGCGCGCACACCGACACCTAAATTCTACACCGTGAAGTTAGTTCTAGGTGGCATGACTATGTTCAAGTTGTATATGTCATTTCGTAAGAACGTCATATTTAACGTCATATTTTTACGTTAATAAAACCTTTTTTATTGAAATAAAATCTTTCTGATTAATTTTAATATTTATCGTTAATCACTACTGCATTTTAGTTATTTTTTTTCCATACGCCACAGAAGTATAACTTCTAACGCGTGTACATGAGTACACACACGTTTTTTTTTGTGCAACTTAATAGTAGTATTTTAATATTTTCCGTAACCTACGCGACTTAAAGATGTTTTAACATGAATAAGGCTATCCGTAGTTCCACTAAAGAAGTAATTTTAAAGTTTACCGCTACTTTCTCTGCTATCGGGGTTACTAGTATATAGCAATAGTGGCGCCCCTATTTATTTCTACTCTATTTTGCCAACCTGTACTTGCACAAAGTATAGTGGAGTCTTGTACAATGTTTTTTTGAAGTGAAAACTTCTTTAGCGGCGATGTGGATTTTTTTTAGGTTAGGTAAAAAATGTTAAACTCGCCTCAGGACAAGTGGACCTGATCGAACATTCGTAAGACGGAGGAGAGTAGAAATTTTTTTTGGGATGGGTAAAACATGTTAAACACCCGTCAGGACACGTGACCTGATCGAAAACTCGTAAGACGGAGGGAGGGTAGACCAAATGCACAACGTTAATGTTCAAGTTTGCATTTTTGCCGGCACTCCCGGAGTGCAACCCGTTGTTTTTTTTATATCATAGCTAGCGTTTGACCATTATCTCACGTGCTGGTGTGATGATGCTCAAGTGATGATGCGGTCGAAGATAGGCGCATGAATGGGAACTATCTCTCAATGACAGCTGCCGGAACACATTAAATGTTTGGTGACAGATTTTCTAACTTGAGGGTGGTAGCTGGCCATGCGAACACTAGATAGTGTCAACCTATATGCGGGGGTTGGGGGTTTCTTAACGAAGGTTTTCCTTCATCAGAGGATGTGTTTCTTTCATCGAAAGACCACTGTAAAAAACGCACATACATTTTAGATAAACAAAATGGAAACCCCGTTTTTTTTCTGTAGAAAATGTATGTTTTATGTTTTTAGTTCCGAGTGTTTAGGTAACAAACATAAATAAAATATAGTAAAATTAAGAACTCCCCTCCTTTTTTTAAAGTCGGTTGAAAAACCTCACTCATATCAGCCCACCTACCAATTTAAATAATGTTATTCATGACATACGAGTACATAAAATTACGCCTTTTCCCCTTTGGGGTAGGCAAAGACTACTTCTTTCCACATCCTAATATTAATTATATCTTTTGATAATAATTAAGCATCTAACGTTAACCGATAAGCAGATAATTTAATTGAAAACACTTTAATTAATCCATGGTTGTAACGAACAAGCCAATTCAAAGGAATCCATTAATTGGGCTTATGATGATAAACGTTTCTTTGAATCCATTAATTGGGCTTATGATGATAAACGTTTCTTTGAATCCATTAATTGGGCTTATGATGATAAACGTTTCTTTGAATCCATTAATTGGGCTTATGATGATAAACGTTTCTTTGAATCCATTAATTGGGCTTATGATGATAAACGTTTCTTTGAATCCATTAATTGGGCTTATGATGATAAACGTTTCTTTGAATCCATTAATTGGGCTTATGATGATAAACGTTTCTTTGAATCCATTAATTGGGCTTATGATGATAAACGTTTCTTTGAATCCATTAATTGGGCTTATGATGATAAACGTTTCTTTGAATCCATTAATTGGGCTTATGATGATAAACGTTTCTTTGAATCCATTAATTGGGCTTATGATGATAAACGTTTCTTTGAATCCATTAATTGGGCTTATGATGATAAACGTTTCTTTGAATCCATTAATTGGGCTTATGATGATAAACGTTTCTTTGATTCAAAGTGACAGTGGAAGCGGAGGCTTACTGGATTTTCATTCTGTGCGGGCCTGCTACAAGGACCTCATATTATGTACCTGTGTACATAAGGTTTTTTTTAAAGATTACTCGCAATATGGGTTGCACATTACTAATATTCTTGTTAACCCCTCCAACTAAACTAAATATGCTTGTGTCTGGAGTGGGTTCACGTCAATAGTGCAATGGGTGTGATAGGGATCGAATTAAGTTAAATTGTACCTTTATTAGAAGTAAGTATTATTGTAACCTTTTAAATAAATAAATAAAAATAAATAAATTCACGACCTCTCGATCGCCAGTCCCTATCAATTGAGCTATTGCCGCCTAGTAGGCACACTAAAAGTTTTGCACTTCTAACTAATCAGAACTATTTGTATTTCAAATGTTATATTTTTTTAAACGTTGCAACCTTCTTAGTAAAAAAAAACAATTATTTCGCTCGATCAGGGTTAGAAACCGGTTTATTGATAACTGGTTTAAATACGGCATAAACCGGTTTTTAACCGACTTCAAAAAAAGGAGGATGTTTCTCAATTCGACCGTATATATATATTTTTTTATGTTTGTTCGCGGATAACTTCGTCGTTTATGAACCGATTTTAATTATTCTTGTTTTGTTGGAAAGGAGATATCCCAAGTGTGGTACCATGGTAATTTTATTGAGGTCTGATAAGTATCTCCAGAGATATGTAGATAAACGCCTCAAAATTGGCACTGAAAATGAATAGCGGCATTGAAGTCGGTTCTTTTTAGTTTTTAAACGATATTATTTTATTATTTCGTTCGAAAACCTCTAAAAATCTCTCTAAACCGGTTTATTCCGCGAGAGGCTCACGCGTACTTACTTGCATTTGGCACGAGCGAAAAAAAAACGAAGTTTGCTTGCCATATATGTATAATTTTTATGACCGACCGCTGTTTTCAATATGTGACTTACAATTACTAAATCGTTGTTTGCTTGCTGCCAGTGCACACATAGCTGCAAATTGAAAAGTGTCGCTGACCATAGCTAAAACCGTTCTAAACCAGTTTATTCAACGAAACATTCACTCAAAAGGTTTTTGCTCAATATCGTTCAATAGCGGTTTATAGAACGAACGAAAACTCATTTATCCCAGTGTTTTCAGCATGTAACCATTTATGTTAGCATTCTTTTGCGTCATACTAAAAAACTATCTAGCTCGATGCAGTGCACACAAGTGAAGCTTTAAGCAAGCTTATTAGTATGATTGTCTTAGTAATATTTCATACGTTTATTTCAAGACAATATTTTAAAACAGTTTTAGTAATTTTATCCTCCCGTGGGTCCCAGCTCACAAGCGTAGCACTGGGATTATGCCGAGCTCCTGTATGTATAATTACAGGCCTGTGACATGTTTCTGCAGGATTCACTAGTTATCCCCAGTTTTGTTAAACAGAGATTTTTTTCTTATTCTTTTTAAAACACTTACTAGCAACGTGGGTTGCACATTACTAGGTAGTAGTCTTGATAACCTCAATAACTAAGCTAAATATGGAAATAAGCCCAAATCACTTCCCTCCCCAAACAAACTAATCCTTCATCACTTTCTGACTACCGTCCTATATTTATCCTTCCCTTCCTTTCCAAAGTTCTTGAGCGTCTAGTACATCAACAACTTACCTCTTTTCTTATCCGCAATAACCTTCTAAACTCCTTTCAGTCCGGTTTCCGCCCAGGGCACAGTACAGTAACAGCGCTAGTAAAAATTACTGACGACATTCGGCGTGGTATGGAGGACGGACAGGTTACAGTGCTTTCGTACTAGATTTTAGTAGCGCTTTTAATAACGTAGATTTTGATATTCTTCTTGGCCTTCTACGCTGTCTTAACATATCTCCAACAGTAATTGAGTGGTTTCGTTCTTACCTGTTTGGTCGCCGGTAGCGCGTGCGCATCGATGAGACTTTCTCATCATGGTGTAACACGACTGCGTACCACTGGGCGGCGTTCTCTCTCCTCTTCTCTTCTCAACTTTTGTCAACTCAATTTCTCAACAATTATCTTCGTCTTACTACCTATATGCAGATGATTTACAAATCTACACCCGTGCAACTGTTCAAATTTACCTGCAGCTATAGAAGATACCAATAGAGATCTTAATCGAATATCTGACTGGAGCTGTTCGTATGGTCTCCAAATCAATCAAACAAAAACGCAAATCATAGTCAATGGCAGCTCAAGGATGATCTCAAAAATAGATTGGTTTCTCCTACCCCAGGTAATATTTGACGGTAATACTATTGAAATCAGTAACACAGTAAACAAATTAGGACTACTTATCGACAAACACTTATCATGGGTACCTCAAATAGCTGAGGTAAGTCGCAAGATATTTGCCTCTGCCTCTTCGCTGCGAAGATTGCGGAACTTTCTACCCACTACCACTAAAATTGCGCTTGCACAAACTCTTCTCCTTCCAATACTAGACTATGCTGATGCCTCATATCTAGACTTAACCGAAGAACAGCTTAATAAGCTTGAACGCTTACAAAATGTATGCATACGGTTCATATTTGGTTCGAGGAAATATGACCATGTTTCTGAATTCAGACAAAAGTTAAAATGGTTACCCATCCGACTCCTCCGGAATGCTCATATACTTGCTCTCTTATACACTATCCTTTTTATTCCTTCCACGCCTTTATACCTCAAAGAGCGATTTACCTTCCAGTATCTTACTCATTCCCTTTCTTTGCGCTCATCTGAAACTCTTGAACTTCAAATACCTATTCACTCCAACCAGTATTTTGACAATTCTTTCACTGTTCAAGCTATCCGTTTATGGAACGCTCTGCCACTGGAAATCAGACGTGCTAAATCTTTGCCAATATTTAAAAATATGGTAAAGAATCATTACCTGTCCCCTATACATTAAACGCTACCAAGATTTTTATTAACTTTATTTTATTATTTGAATATTTATTACTTATGTATATATATTAGTATATTTTATATATATTTTTATATATGTATTAGAATTGGTATATATTTGGTACCTTGATATTATTTATTTTTATTGAGAACCACCGTCCATTCTTTGTAATACTCCTGTCCATCCTAAGGTTGTCTGGTCGAGATCGCTTTAAGCGATAAGACCGCCGATTGTATTACCTAAATATTTTTAAATTAAGAACTTAAAGTGTTGTATATTCATGGTGTTAAGGTTTCAGCTAAGATTAATGGAAAATTTGAAATGGATGGAAGGGTACTCACTGCGATCTCGTTTGATACACGCACATTAGTAAATGTCCTGTTATGATTTAATGTTTTTTGGATAGTTAAGATGATAACACAGCACTTGACGGGGAATTCTCACTGCGGAAACTTTTATGCACACAAAATTATGGTTTTTACATTTTCTTTGGCTGACTTGACTGGCGGCGATTGTAGGATGCCCGGCCAATCAGTGCGCAGGAGCATTTTGCCGCGAGTTTTAAATGCGGAGTTGGATAATGGTAGTGGAGGGACGTTGGCGGGAATAAGGAAAGTGGACTGTAAACTCAAGCCTGAACACATGGTAATCAATAAAGAGTTATTGTATTGTATTGTATTGTAAATATGCTTGTTATGTAATAGACTAGAGATGATTTGTTTTACTTTTTTTTATGATATAGGTAACCAAACAGGCAAACGGCCCACCTATGAACACTTGCAACACTAAGGGTGTCCAACCGTTGCCAACCTGTCAAGATCCTAAAACATAATGTCATAATTTCTTAAAATTCCATAATTCAGCTTGAATATCAGTATTACACGATTAAATATTTTTTATAGTACAGTGTGACCTAAATCCGCACTTTGCGCACGCTTTTCCGTGACTTTAATAGTCGATTATTGCACGACGTGTAGCACCAAATAATATACTAATAATACCAAATTGATTGAATAAAATTATCATTAAAAGTTAATCTGCGTTGTCTATTGTAATGTAGGCCAAACCGTCAGCTAAATCTGTACTCTCATGATCGCTAATTATCTCTTATATTGAGATTAATAAAAATAAATGAAAATCTTTTTTATTAATTCAGTATTTTATGTAGATATTCATACATCTTCAAAATTAACCCTATCCCGTAGCTCCCAGTCTATACACCAGGTTCTATGCTTAAGAGATCCAGTATACATATAATACCGACGCTAATCACCGCTCTGTCGTACAGCTTACACGTTCGTTCGTGTAGACTATTCATTATTTTTGTTTTATATTTTCTAGCAGGTTTTTTTTGTTTTTCATTTTCTTTTATTCTTTTTTTAATAACCGGCCAAGTGCGTGTCGGGCCACGCGCAGTGTAGGGTTCCGTAGTAGCTTGTTTGCATTGAACAAGTCTTTACCCGTTATATACAAGCAACTCTGTACTCCGTCTTTGTCACTTTAAAGGATTTATTCTAAGGATTTTGTATTTAATACAAAATTATCCAACACCCAAGTTCAACGACTATTACTGCTAAAGTAATAAAGTTATCTTAACCGCTATAATTTTTCTTTAAAGTTCGTGAAATGCGCTATTATCACGAATTTTTCCAGATTTTTCAAGCCAGCAGTTTAGCTTTTAGAGGGGGGGGGGGGGGGGTACGCCCTACTGGAACAAAAATTTGCACTTTAAAGTTTGATATTTCGTTAATGGAGCATTCAATCGAAAAATGGTATTAGCAACCCTTAAGTCATTTTAAAAGACCTATTCAACGATAACCCACACAATGGGGTAGACGATGAAAAAAAAATCATCCCCACTTCTCATATAGGGGAGCTACCCTAAAAAATAATATTTTTCAAAATTTTATTTCAGCACTTTGTCGGCGTTATTTATTTACATACCTCCACAAAATAACAGCTTTCTAGTATTAAAGGTCTCTTAGCAAAACCTCGGACAGACAGACAGACGGACATGACGAAACTATAAGGGTTCCTTGTCAGGACTACGGAACTCTAAAAAGCCTACTAGTAGTGTGGGTTGCACAGTACTAGTAGTCTTGTTAACCCCTCCAACTATGCTTGTGTCTGGAGTAGGTTCACGTCAATAGCACAGAACAGATAATAATACTACGTATCAATTGTACAATATACAAGTTTACACGGTTTTTACAAGTTTTATGTGGTGATGTTTTTATATATTTTATTTACTATTAATGGTATTGCTTAGCTATAAAATTGTAGAAAAATGTCAGAAAACCCATAAAAATAACAAAAAAATATTTTACAAACATATTTTAGAAATATGTTTATGTAAAAATCGAAGGTCTATTCGATAAAACTTCATCTCCTCCAAAAAAAATCTGTTAATCGGCAACTGGAATAAAAATATTAAAATATTTAACTATACCTCGATATGATATAATATAATGTACTCTATTCAGTAAATGATACGTTCTGTATTATCGTGAAATGTCGAAAAAAAAATTATCGTAAAGAATTTATTGACGTACGGGGAGAACTTTCCCTTTCAGTAAGTTTCCACTCCCGTAGCTCCCAGTCTTCAACTCTAGGATTAAGAAAAGCTCCCGTATGCATATAATTACTATACTAATGACCGCTCGCTCTGTCGTACAGCTTGCATGTTTGTATAGAGGATTCATTCATTATCTGTAGTCTTGTGCTATGTTATAACATAAGATAGATAGATAGATAAATGAATAGATAGATTCATAGATAAACTCTTTATTGCCACACCAAAGATACAGTCACATAAAACTATATACAGCTTAAATTTAAAGTGTTGCAATAGGTGGCGCAAAATCTCTAATAGCGATCTCTTCGAACGAATGTGATAAGTTTTCGGTGAGATATTACCGACAGAATCGGTCGCTCAAGCAGTAGAGACTACCAAATTTCGTTAGAATAAGATCGGTAAAATATTTTTATTTTTTGGCTCCATACGTAGTGTATTCAGCTAGTTTTTACTATTTAAATACTTATAATTTTTAGAGTTTTGCCTTAAGATGAAATCAAAGTTTAGTCACAGACTAGTTCAAGCCATAATATAGTCAAAATCATACAGTAAAGGTATGCGGATGCTTTACTGACGGCTTTTGCTTGAGTTTCGGATATAACATAAAATGCCATGTTTATCGAAATTGTGCGGTTTCCTCGCTCTTGTACCAACTCGACGACACTTAATGATAAATAAATCTACATTTTATTTCACATCATTTTGCCAAATAAAATAAATTTTAGGCAAAAAATACCGTGGTCAAAGATATTGAGCTTTCTACTAAATAGATCCCGTTTGAACATTAAAAAATTAAAAAAGCATATAATCGTAATTGTTTGATTTTACTAAACAGCATTGTAAACTAAAATCTATTAAAAACTTGAAAATCTTGTTCCTTAAAATGGCTAAATAGGCCAAATGTGTGGAGCTATCACAAAAATAATCCGAAGCGATTTCAATACAGAGTAGATCGGTTCAACTGAAGAGACTACCATTTAACGGAAAAATGTTAGTGATTCGATTTTTCGGCCGAAATTGATAGCTAAGGCGTCGCTAGGCATGTAGAGACTTCCACCCCAGACCACCTTTGTATGCCTTTGTATTTCCAAAAGCGAAGCGACGTTATTACCAGGCTTAGGAGGGCAAAACATAAATATGCTCTATCAACCTCCATGTTAAAAATTTATTTATAAAAATAAAATATTTCACATGTGTATTTATACTTATTCCTAATGATTCCTAATGAACTAAAATTAAATTATTAAATAATAAAATAATAGTTAAATTATTGGACGGAATTAACTTTAAACGAAAATTGTGTGACTGGTTATTATGTAATTGTTTTTATAGCATTAAAGAATTTGAAATGACATGTAAAATTACTAATTTTTAATATTTGCACGTCTGCATGCAGGCTAAATACAACTACTTACCTTCATTTTAAGACCAATATTGTAAAACGTATTCTTGCAAATAAATGTATTTGATTGATTGATATGGAGATTATAGAAATTATGGCTTACAGCATGGTGCACGTACTTTACAATAATAAAAAACAATAATAATAGCCCTTGGCGCTAATACAACAGTTCGCCTTTATGGGGAACCCATTCAGATGGATGGCAAGTCACCACTCACCTAAATATTTTGCAATGAGTCATAATTGGCGGGTGCCGTACCTCATCTCATAGTCCAGCTCACTGACCATTAAGAATTCATAATAATAGCCCATATTTTGTACGATCTTTAAATAGTTCGTCATATCCTCCCATCCATAGGCATATAATATTTAATATAGTTATGAATTGTAAAGGGCCTCTTGACGTTGGTTTCGGCTCCGTCAATGCCTTCGAAAGGACCAACCGTATTGCGACCCGAGACATTTTACTAAATAAATATAAATTAAGATCGTTTAAAAAACTAAAAGAACCGACTTCAAACGTCGCGCTAGTCAAAATAGCCAGTAGCCGTAGTAACTATTAAATGATCTGTGCCAGTAGTTAGTAGTATGTCGTTGAGATAAGTAAATGCATCGTAATACAAATGTTGATATATTAAAAACGGCTCTGCTGATTTCGTTGAAATTTAAATGGAACCCTTCAGTGGCGTAGCGTGGGATTGTGCCGCCCGGGGCTGAGGCAAATTTTGCCGCCCCCTTATCTAATACTATAAGGATTTTTGTCTTGACATACTGACTGACAGACAACGCACAGCCTAAACCACTGGTCGTAGAGACTTGAAATTTGGAGGGTATATTTGTCTTAGTACGTAAAAAAAGACAGGATTTTTTTTAAATTCACCCCTTAAGGGAATAATATGGGGGTTCAAAGTTTGTATGGAGAAACAAGATTAGATAGTCTTTTTAACCGACTTTCAAAAAAGAAATCAAAAAGGTATCCGCTAAAAAAGAAATTTTCAAAATTCACTCTTTAAGGGCATCAAAGTTTGGATAGTCTTTTTATTCGAAACTTCACACAAGTGCTTCTGTAAATAAATAAGAAAAACGAGTTTCAGGCTCCTTTAAAATGCCACCCCTAAGAAAGTGAAGTGGGTTAACAAATTCTGCAAATCAATATTGTTTCGGATTGCGCTGAAATTTAGAATGCAGTTAGTTATTATGACGTAGGTATCCGCTAAGAAAGGATTTTCTAAATTCGGAGAGAAAAAGAGACGGAACGGAGATTCAAAGTATGTACGGCGAAACAAGATGAGATAGTCTGTTTTATTCGAAACTTTACGTAAGTATTTCTGTAAATAAATAAGTAAATACGTGTTGCAAGAATGCAAAATGGGGCAGGTAACAAAGTCTGAAATACAATGTGGTTTTTCGGGCTTTATAAATATGAATCCCTATTTCCCTTAGTCATGCGATAAAATGGAATCGGGTGAACATAGCTAATTCTTTTTTGATATCTTTAATGATAGAATAGTTCTTACAAAAGAAAAGTTTTAAGTAAATAAAATATTTTTTTAACGCGGGCGAAGCCGCGGGGCACTTTTAGTCTAATACCATAAGAATATTTCTCTTGACATACTGACTGACTTAGAGACAACGCACAGCCTAAACTACTGGTCATAGAGACTTGCAATTTCGAGGATATTTTGTCTTAGTACGTAAGGATGTACTAAGAAAGAATTTTTCAAAATTAACCCCTTAGGGGGGTGAAACGGGGGTTCAAAGTGAATATGGAGTAACAAGATTATATAGTCTGTTTTAGTCGAAACTTTATATAAGTATTACTGTAAATAAAAAAGAAAATAAGTGTTTCAGGCTTTTTCGAAATCCCACCCCTAAAAGGTTAAAATGGGGTAACAAAGTCTGAAAATCAATATTGTTAGGGATTGCGCTGAAATTGGGCATGCAGATAGTTATTATGACGCATGTATCCGGCTAACAAAGGATTTTCCAAAATCACCCCCTAAGGGGTTGAAACGGGGGTTCAAAGTTTGTACGGAGAAACGAGATTAGATTGTCTTTTTTATTCTAAACTTCACTTCTAAACAAGAGTTCACACAAGTAAATACGTGTTTTAGGCTTTTTCCAATTTGTACCACTTAGAGGGCTAAGTGGTGTAGCAAAGTCTGAAAATCAATATTGTTTTGGATTGCGCTGGCATGCAGATAGTTATATCGACGTAAGTATCCGCTAACAAAGGATTTTCTGAAATTATTTTTTTGGGGGATGAAACAGGGGTTAAAGGTCTGTATGGAGAAACAAGATTAAATAGTCATAGTTAATAGTAGTAGTTGTTCTGTAAATAAATGAGTGATACCATGTTGCAGGATTTTTCGAAATTCCATCCCTAAGAGGGTGAAATGAGGTAACAAAGTCTGAAAATGGTTTTTCGAGTTTTATAAAAATAAATCTTTTTTTCTCTTATACGCAATAACTTGAAAACGAGTAGACCGATTTGGATTATTATTTTATTATGTGATTTTATGATAGTAAGGTTTTTACGAAAGAAAAGTGTTAAGTAAATGAAAGAAGTTTGTAACGCGAACGAAGCCGCGGGACACTTCTTGTTCAGGTATAAACATTTAAAAGCTTACATAAACTTTGCAACTAACTTCAATTTGTTGCAGTTAAAAGTAATAAACATGCTATGTAAACATATGTATAATATATGGTAACGATTTCCCGTAAATCAACTTAAGTCAGTAACAGATGATAAGGTAAGGTGAATTCAGTTTGCGAGCGTAGCGAGTACGAATTTTTCACTTAAAGCACCAAAAGTAATACATTTTTACGCTATGCATTACTTCACAGCGCATATGACCGAAAATAGTAGTACGCGAGCGAAGCGAGCTCGAAATTTTTCATAATTAAGCTGAAACGAAAGTCAAGCGTGATTAAGGGTATGAAAACAACTGAATCTGTACACTGAAAACGTCGCCGCCGCCAAAACGCCTGCGCGTTCCGGCTTGTGTCACCGCGAAGTGCGATTTAGAGTTTGAGATTTTTTTTTTACGTTTTGTAACATATCAACATATATCACGGCTTGCTGCCGCCCCTTTACATGTGCCGACCGGGGCCATGGCCCCCCCGGCCCCCCCACGCTACGCCACTGGGACCCTTTAAAACAAAAAAGAATGTTTCAAATCGGTTCATCTTCGAGTAATCAGTGAACATATATAAAAAATAAAAATTTAGAAAATAATTCCAACAAATTGAGAACCTTCTCCTTTTTTGTAAAGTCGATTAAAAACCGGCCAAGTCGAGTTGGACTCGCCCACCGAGGCTTCCGTAGCAATCTCAAACTAGATTTAAAACAAACTTCACTTTGCAGTTTGATCCATAGAAAATGTACTGAACCAACAGCAAATAATATGTTTGTAATATTAATTAACATAATTTTTAAACTACATTTTTACAGTTTACATATTTATTCCTTTTATAGGAATAAATCTGTGGTTTAATACCTTGCTTCTTGCCAAATTTCATGATTCTAGGTCAACGGGAAGTATCCTATAGATTTTGATTCCCTTGTTCGATCGCAAAATATAAGAAAATATGCGACATAAACGGTCATATCTTTAGATCGCTTTGACTTACAAGTCTGATTTTTTCACAGCCGAAAGATACCGTAGATCCAAGTATTTAGTACAAGTCAACTTGATACCTTCACGCGTTTCGGAGATAAAGGGTACATATACATGACATACGGACAGACGGACAGACGGACAGACGGACAGACGGACAGACGGACAGACGGACAGACGGACAGACGGACAGACGGACAGACGGACAGACGGACAGACGGACAGACGGACAGACGGACAGACGGACAGACGGACAGACGGACAGACGGACAGACGGACAGACGGACAGACGGACAGACGGACAGACGGACAGACGGACAGACGGACAGACGGACAGACGGACAGACGGACAGACGGACAGACGGACAGACGGACAGACGGACAGACGGACAGACGGACAGACGGACAGACGGACAGACGGACAGACGGACAGACGGACAGACGGACAGACGGACAGACGGACAGACGGACAGACGGACAGACGGACAGACGGGCAGACGGACGGACGGACAGCAAAGTTATTCTATAAGGGTTCCTTTTTTTCCTTTAAAGGTACGGAACCCGAATAACAATAACATGTTTAGGTACCTAAACTCACATAGCGTGACTCTGTGACCTGTGAGGATTCTGTTTCGGAATTCCGAATCGAAATATCTAATCGGGATTACGTTACCGGCCAGATACGTGCCGAATTCCGTTCGGAACAGAAAACTTCGAACCTAAAACCTAAACTTAGTAACTAAAAGTTTTGCAACGTGTTTGACATCTTTTGAAATATCTGATAGATTTTTTTATGTTATCGCACTGGCAGCAAAACGCCAAGCAGCGTTTAAAAGCCATAACAAGAAGATGAAGAAGAAGAAGAAGAATAACCCCCATATCTCCACCTTAAAAAAATCCAAAGCTTAATCGATAAAAAAACGTGTATGTGTGTACTTATGTACGCACGTAAGAAGTTATACTTCTTTGTCGTAACAAAACAAAAATAGCTAAAGTTTCCATCCCGTATGTCACAACTCTTTGTTTGTAAAAGGAATTAAACATTGAGAGACAGTTAAGAGGAAACGCGGGGTGCACTTTTCCATACAAATGTATTCCCCCGTTTCCTCCCTGGAAAATGCTTATAAAGCGAAATTTGTTTCTACAAAAAATCAAGGTCTGCTGTTGCTATGCCCCTATTATTTGCTTTTTTTGACTAACCAGGAGTAACTAGGAACTACTAAACAGGACGTCCATAAATGACGGAGTTATGCCTGAACAAAAATAAATAATTGTTCCTACCGAATTGAGGAACTCCTACTTTTTTGAAGTCTGTTAAAAATATAAAGTGTCTGTGAAGATTTCACAGGTATGGGAAGAGAGTTCCAGAGCCGAACAGCCTGGAATTTTATACTATTTACGGTCATAATTTCCAGTACAATGTTCTTGTTACAATCATCCGAACAAGGAAAGTCGGGCTAAATGGAAATGTTATTTCCCCGCCCTTTTTAATACTCTTTGGATATCCCATTATCTTGACAAACAACTCCGCTTCGTCTTCGTATCTCAATATTCGCAGATACTCCGCTCGATGTAAGCATTAGTGACTTCAAACGTGAAATGTAACGTATCTTTCTAATATGTCAGAGGGCGATTTTTTTTACATCAAATAAAATTATTTCCATCCACTTTTTTATATCTTACTAGCTATGCCTTGCGGCTTTGCCCTCGTTTAATTCTGGTTAAATAAACCTTCATCTTGAATCTCTCTTTCTATTGCTGAAAATTGCATTGAAATCCGTTGCGTAGTTTTAATAAGTTTACAGACAGCGGGAGTGAATGTGTTTCTTTACCTTAGTAGAGGTTAGGTATGCTAAACAATCTAAAATTTGTATTGGGTTTGGATTGCATTTAAATAACTAACTTAAGGTACGGACACGCCGCAGTGTCCTATCCAGAAAAATATTATGTTTCTTTGAAGTGTCTCACACTTTATATTTTTGTAAATTGTTAAACACAATCCAAAATTTCATCGTACCGACGGGACTCGAACCCGCACCCCCCTTATTATTGATATTGGCGCCACCAATGCATAATTGGGTTAACAAATGCAATCCACTAATTTCGTCGTACTATGTATCGAACCGTGGCTTAATTGGCAGAGCACCTGGACGTGTAATCCAGGGGGTGGGGGTTCGAGTCCCGTCGGTACGATGAAATTTTGGATTGTGTTTAACAATTTACAAAAATATAAAGTGTGAGACACTTCAAAGAAACATAATATTTGATTTACGCAGTGCAACATCTCTCGTCAGATTTGAAAACTCTAGTGATTTCTTCCGAATGATTAACTTACGTAATAAGTAGTCATAGATGGCGCCACCAATGCATAATTGGGTTAGCAAATGCAATCCACTAATTTCGTCGTATCGATGTATCGAATCGTGGCTTAATTGGCAGAGCACCTGGACGTGTAATCCGGGGGGTGCGGGTTCGATTTCCGTCGGTACGATGAAATTTAGGATTGTGTTTAACAATTTAATAAAGAAAAGCTTCTATAAAAACATAAGACATTATAAAAAACCTAAACCTAGGGTGCCGCCGGCAATAGAGCAGGGCCCAAGATACCGGTGGTTAGGACTGCAGAGAGAGGAACCTCCTGACGATGCGTGCCGTGTCAAGAAGTACCGCCTTCTGTATCCAGCCGTCTAGCGAGAGTCTCTTCAGATGTTGGTCGAGACCCTTCGCTATTAGGCCGTTTGCCGAGACAACTATCGGGACAATGATAGTCGAGTCAACATCCCACATGGTGGTAACCTCGTAAGACAAGTCAAGGTACTTGCTAAGCTTGTCCTTTTCGGCCTTTACGAGGTTCTCGTCATGCGGGATGGTGATGTCGACTAACACTGCCCGCCGCTGGGATCAGTCGACTATCACGATATCAGGCTTATTGGCGATAATAGTCCTGTCCGTGATAATAGATCGGTCCCAATAGAGCAAAGCACGACCATTTTCAAGAACTGGCGCAGGTGCGTAGTAACCCTCGGTTTCCCCAAAGAGGTCCCCGAATCGTAACCAGTTCACCGACGCGAGCAGATCCACGTCGGGCCCGGTTAAGGCACGATAGAACCTGCCGTGCAGCTCCTTGCTCTTCCATACGTCCTTGCGGTCTTCGGTGCTCTGCACCTGAGGCTTGCGCCAGTTCTCTTTGCCTAAGGAGAGAGGCGTGAAAGTCTTATCAACTGTCACCATATCACATGCATCCCACACTCGTTGCTTAGGAAATATTCCCGGAGACTGCACACCTAA
This sequence comes from Cabera pusaria, assembly GCA_954871355.1. NCBI lineage: Eukaryota > Metazoa > Arthropoda > Insecta > Lepidoptera > Geometridae > Cabera > Cabera pusaria. The sequence goes on from OX940911.1 coordinate 1,155,258, forward strand.
CGGTTATGGAGTGTCTTGGCATTTAAAAGGCCTCAACCACCCCATTTCCGTGGGATATACAGTCTCATAACAGACGAGCGTGGGTGAAGCATGCGATGTGATGTCAATTGCTGTCGAACTTTTCTATCCGGGGCGTCTAGTTCGGTCTGAGTCCGCCTTAGTATGCCAAAGGTGTATATAAGTAGGGGCATAACCCAGCCGTTGAAGGCGCGCACCTTGTTGCCTCCTGACAAAAGACTATTAAGTACCTTTGTCAGGCGACCGAAGAAGCGTTCCTTCACTGACTGTTTTATCCCCCCACTCTCGATACCCAATGCCTCTGACATACCAAGGTATTTATAGGTGTCAGCTTCTGAGAGAGATCTGAAAGTCATTGTCTCTGAAAGTTGTAAATTAGTTGAATTTACAACTTTTCCCCTGCTGTACGTGCATGACCGCGCACTTGTCCACACCAAAGTCCATGCTAATGGCGCTGCTGAAAGTCTCAGTGAATTTCAGCAGCTCCACTAATTCATTATGCTTCGGTGCAAAAAGTTTGAGGTCATCCATATACAGCAAGTGCGAAATGACTTCACCCCCTCTCCTAAGCCGATAACCCAGCCCTGAATCCTCTAGCAATGTGCTAAGAGGATTCAGGGCTAGGCAAAACCACAACGGGCTCAGACTATCACCCTGGAAAATGCCTCGCTCAATCCTTATGAAATCCTGCGGACCAGAGAGGCTGTCTCCACCACCCGGTTGACGAAGTGGTCCACTGCCTCATACAAGAACCTAGAAAAGATCTAAGAGTTATATCAATTTTATACAACTCTAAGATCCTCTCCAGCCAGGTATGACGCACTGAATCATAGGCCTTCTTGTAGTCAATCCAGGCGGTGGACAGAGCCCCTTAGTTCCGCCGGACTTGTTGGCAAATGGCCGTGTCAATGAGGAGGAGCTCCTTAGTACCACGGGACCCAACCTTACATCCATTCTGAGAGAAGGCCAAAATGTTGTGCGCAATAATGTGCGAGTGAATTTTAAATCTCAGAATAGATGTAAGTAGCTTGTAAAGCGTCGGCAAGCATGTGATGGGTCTATAGTTCTTCGGTTCCGTGGTACTACCGGACTTGTGGAGCAGGAAGGTGACACCGGTTGTCATAAATGTTGGCAAGGCACCGACCTCGAGGGCATTTTGGAATTGCGTCGCTAAGCAGTCGTGAGAGCACCGAATCCATTTTATCCAGAAGTTGTGTAATCCGTCCGGTCCAGGACTTTTCCAGTTCTGGGCCGTTCGGATCGCACAACTAACGTCTTCGAAACTGATAGTAACAGCCTCCATGGATTCGATAGGCTCACACGCGCACTCAACGACGCTCATCCAATCACCCTCCATGTGTTCGACGGGCACCGACCAGATACTACGCCAGAAGTTATCCATGGTAGTAGCATCCGGACACTGCCCGTCGCTCTCACGTTGGTCGTTGCCTTCCCAACTTCGATACACCTTCCTTTGGTCGCTTTGGAAGAGGCGATTCTGACAATATTGATCCACTCGAGCTCTATAGCGACGGATTCGACTTGCCAACGCACAAACTTTCTGTTTTAGAAAGTCAATGCGTTCCGTGACACAGGCCATGTTGTCCCGGGGTCTAATCCCGGTCCCAGCAAATGCCTGGTTCACGAAACGCATGACTCGGGGGCGATGGTTGCCCCCTTTGAAGGTTATTAACTTCGCAATGAGAGTCCTAAACGAATTGATACGACACTCGATTCTTTCTTGCCACGAGGGGGTAGCGGGGTGTCGCGGTGCTCGGTCAGTATCCGGAAACTTAACGCGAGCGACGCGACACGCCGCCACGGCAGCGCAGTACAGTATCGAGTGTGTATCAATTAATGTTTCGCTAGTCCGCATATATGGGAGTAGCAAAACGTTTAGGGCTCCCATTAACGCTAGATTGCGTTTGTTCGTTGGCAAGCGTGGTAGTCGCGGTCTAGAGTCGGCGGTGCGATATTCCGAAATCGCGTCCTCCAAAGCCCTCCTTAATTGCTCATTTGTCTGGGTGCTTACATTAGTATTCGTACAATCGTCTACGTCTAGCGCGGCATCCGCCGGGGTAGACGTCGAAACTGAGCCTGTCGGCCCCTGCGTCGACGACACACCGGGCGGGTCCCGCGCTAAAGCAGAAGTAGCACGAATAATAGGTAACGCCTCCAGACGCAGCCGATCAAGCGCTGAGTCGTACAACAGTTTGAGCCGCTGGATGGCCCGCACCTGATCTGACAGTCGTTGTGCGGTAACGGCAACAGCTCAAGGGTCTGAAACAAAGGCAGCATCCTATCACGGTACGCGGACAGGTTAGTTCCTCCCTCTGTAGCCCTGTAGTAGGCGCGCATGCAATTCTCGTTTATACATTGAGTCCATCGTATGCGATGCGCTACACCACCGGTAGCGGGGGCCGGGAGCGGAGCAGGATGCCCCGCAGGCCCCAAGCGTGCCGGCAGCGGTGGTCGTCCACGTCGCACAGATGGTAGCGGCGGTCGTGGCGACGGAGGCCCGTCCTCGTCTCTCGACAAGCTGGATCCCTCGGGAGGAGTAGCGAAGTTGTCTCCCGATGACGAGCTCAGAGACGAAGGGACGGACGAGGGTGTTTGTTGCGCGTTTTGTTCCGCTTCTCTCAGTGTCCTTTTCGATCTTGTGATCATTTTCCTTATTTTCTTTTACCTACAATATTTTCTTACCATGGCAGATGTGATGTGATATGTCATAATAGTCAGCTGTATATTTTTCCATAAAATTATTTCTAATTTGTGTATATTGACCATTGTTTCTGTATTTATTTTCTTGTATTATACTCTATTTACACTTTTTACACTGTATAAACGATAATAACTGGAAAATATTGTTAAAAAGAAAAAATAAATCGTCAAAAATTCGACTTGACGTCTCAGCGGTTAATTTTTATATTATTATTATTAATTAAAAAGTACTGAGATTGCGCCAATAGCACATAATAGACCGCAGGACACCGCGGTGTGGCCGTACCTTTAATGCATTTTATATACGTGCTTTAGTCTAGTCAGTTGATTGGTACGAGAAACTGAGCTTTATAATGAGTCAAACTTCTATCTGGGCGCTATCCTCTGACCCTCAGACAAAAAGTCACTCACCAATCGATCGAGGTAGGTACAGGTAAAAGTCCGTTGCATCCACCAGCTAAAAATACCTTATTTTATTACCCTCTACTGCGATAAAAAAACACCTTCCTGAACGAAACACGTTGGAAAACGATATAGTGGGACCGTGTTAATAGGATTTAAAAACTTTATGTTGTTTTAAATCTTAGCTGACGCTGATTTTAATTGAAGAAGGATGAGGTTTTTAACAATTCCTGTAAATTTGGTTTGTGTTTATCGTAATTATTGGCATAGATCAATATTTAAGCGTAATAGTTTGTAAGACGTCTTCCATTTACAGTCAGCTAGGCTATTCTGTAAGCTATCTCGACAGCGGATTCCGCGGTGAGATTTGAATTTTGTATTACGAAATTCAACCGTATTATAAACGTGATACGATTTAATTTCGTAGTACGAAATTCGAATCTCACCTCGGATTCCGCTGTCGAGATAGCTTACAGAATAGCCTAGCAGGTTCAAGTTTAAAACCTTATCGTGACGTAACATCAGCAGAGATCTACTATACATTATTACTAATATAATCGTTGTCTGTATACTTCGCATAGTTCCATTGTGATATCGTTGTTCCCATCCCTGAGGTCAGAGATAAATAATTCTCTGACCTCAGGGATGGCGAAGTCTTTATAATGGTTACCGATGCTTTGTGCCATTTCAATCGTCTGATAGAAAAATAGAGGCATGATTGTACCACCAAGATATAGCTAAACATCTAAATAGCTGAATAGCTGTATCTAATTTTATTCCATACCACGCTTCCATACATGGCTTTGATTTAGTAATATCTATTAATTAATATTTTCCGGACAAGGAATTTAAATTCGAAGATCGAACATCAGCAAGTATTACCAAAAATATAACATTCAAATCTATAAGCCTCATAATCATATCATACATTGCAAATCATTATGCAAATAAATTATCCTCCTATAAAGTTAAGGCAGCATTTTCCATACCTAACGTTTATTAAGAACATTATAATGGCCATACTGTATCGTAAGCGTGCATTCAATAGAAGGGCCCCTAATATCGTCGGAAAATATTAATTTGTAACCTTTGCACGGATCTCAGATTTGTATTTCGATACGCCGACAAGAAATAGGGATGTACCTACACAATTTTTTATCGATAAACAAATTACAAATTTTTTAATTAATTTCCTTATAAAGATCACTTGAAAATTGTTAAGCCGGAAGTATCAACATCCTTTTAAAAAGCGAGAAAACAGAAACGCTTTGAACTAAAAGTTTGACAAAGAATCTTTGTTAGCAACAAACAATAAACTTTCATACTTACCCCTTTCTGGTCTTCGAGCATTTACCAATGGATATGTTAACGCAAGGCGTACCCCTCTGCTGGCCATATAGCCATTTTTGGCCATATAAGCGTGCGTAACTACGCTGTATTTTTAATACTGTGTGCGTGTTTCAAGCTAGTGTGCGGGATCGTTAAAGTGAGTGATCTGTGTGTGTGCAATGCGTGTTTACCTCGTCCCCCGTAAGTATCAGCAGAAAAAAATGTTTGCGGATTACAACGAACATCTCCATTGGTAAATGCTCGAAGCTTTCTGGTACGCTAATCAAGTACATATCAAATCAGCTGACAAGCTTGTCAAACCAACACAGCATTTTAATGTTGAATATTAATATACATTATAAATATTGTATATATGTGATATCTATATATACCTAGTTTTGTATAAGTAGTATATTTTTGCTATTTTATTGTGAGATATCTATACTATAATAAAACAGTAACTAAGCGAAAACTGTACATTAAATATTTTTTTGAAATTTAAATTAGGGAAAGCATTATAAACGCTATAGATGCCGAAAATATAATTTTTAAAATGTTTGTCTGTTCTATACTATAATATAACAAAAACTAAGCGAAAACTGTACATTGAATATTTTTTTGAAATTTAAATTAGGGGAAGCATTATAAACGCTATAGATGCCGAAAATATAATTTTTAAATTTTTTGTCTGTATATATGTTTCAAAAATCATCACGCCGAAACTACTGGACGGATTTTAATGAAACTTAAAGTGAGCATAGCTTATACTATGGAATAACTTTTAGAATATTGGTTATCCTGAAAAACATAAAAGTTTTGGTGGGACACGGGAAAAACAGGATATTTTTATGTAAATGTTATGCAATCTATTAGATAAACACTTCTTAAATGATACTTTGATCAAATGTATATGTATAACAAAGATTTCGTGAAAAAAAAAAAAACAGCATACGGGAATCGTTCCTGCTTCCGTAATTATACGTGCAAATTTAGATTGTTATTCTTAAATTCGCCACACTGCATATGTAAATGATTGGGATCAGGTGGAACAGACCTTGCTTAAAGAAGCAAAGACTGTAGGTTCGAATCTCAACACGTGAGAAATTTTGTCGAAAATGTAATGTTTTTGTAGCTATTTGTTAGTTATTTTGCGCATACTCTCAATCATTCGAAAACATATTCGGATTCGGAAGCAACATTTTTAATTTTATTCTTTTTTTGATCCTTGAGCTGTCTTGCGCGGAAACCTTTCCAATAAATCACTGATTTTTTCTAATTGAAATATCAAAATTAACCGATCGGAGCATTGTGAATTGCAAAGATCCAAGTCGAAGTAAAGGCAGTTTCCGAATTCGAATTTGCTTTCGAATGATTGAGAATAACCCTGCTGATAGGCTTAGCGTTTGACTACTATCTCGCCTGATGCTAAGCGATGATGTCATCGAAGATAGTGAATCCGCTAGGCCTAAAATGATTCTGAATACCAAGGGCTTTATGTTGCTGGACACCGTAAGGATACGCCGGCAGATGTTCTTCTTGATGGTAAAAAGCTATTTTATGTCAACAAGTCAGGCGGAACATCGATATAATGCTCCTACTACGTGTGGCAAAAGGTGGTTTGAGTTGTGACTCGCACGAACCAGCCATTAATCGAATAAAAGCATGTCGCTAATCGATTCGCTCTCAAGAAATAACATTATTAAAGTAATAAATCTTTAAGAAAAATATTCGGATGATGGTGGCATACGCACTCTCTTTTGATATCTTAAGTTTAAGGAGATCAGCTGAGTTCGGCAAACGACACTCGATCGTTCTTCTGCCGATGATGGATTAAACACAGGCCGCCTCATTATTGGAATATAAGCGAAACGAAACTAGCGCCCAACCATCTTTGAGTTACTCAAAGCCAACTATGTATGAGAGCTAAGCGAAGCTAAGTAAGATAACCGAAGTAGGTTTCCATTAGAAACATGAGATGTAGATGACGAATTGCTATGCCAGTCGATGTTTTACTTTACATTACACATTATAAATGCACATATTACAGGATCGTCGGGTTTCCCAGCTTCTGAATTCGTATCGCTGGCGTAGTTCTATTAGGTAGAAATGTTGTGCAGTTTCGTACCATTTTAGATTTGTCATGTCTGTCCGTCTGTCTGTCCGTCCGTCTATCCGTCCGTATGTCACAGCCATTTTATTCCGAAACTTTTAAGACTACTACTACGAATAAAACTTTAACCGAAAATTGGTTTGAAGTCAGTAGTTTTTGAGATATAGCACATTTTCCGAACCGCAAATACAAATTTGTTTTACATAAAAACGCTTATGTTACGGAACCCTACGAGTGCGGGTCCAACTTGCACTTAGCCAGTTAAGACTTTCTATTGTTTAAGTTCACTCTCTTTAGATAAATACCTTTAGATATATTAGATAAACTTAAAACATGCTTTAGACAAAGCAATAAATGTCGGTTAAAATTGATCTAAAAACCACGCTATAGAAAGCATTTTCATCGATATTTTAGCTTCCCTGAAACTTTCCCCTGGATAACTAATTGGAAAGTTTTTGAAATTTAAGTCGTCAGATTACACCTGGAATGACCGACAGACAAACAAGAAAGTAACTTACTATTTCGTGCTAAAAAATCATCATTAAAGTCATCAAGAACACACTCTTTTTTTGTAAATTATTATTAATTTACAAAAAAAGAGTGTGTTAACTTTTATTATGAAGATGGTCAAAAATGTATCTATGAGTACTCTCCGTACTCTAATTTAAATCGGATATATTCAAATTCATTGAAAGTGTCATTTAAAATTATAAACATAATTATATTTCCATTTAGAATCCCTGATTTAACGAATTGAAATGCAAGTATCTCCGTTCCGATAATTGTGAATTGCAAAGATCTAAGTCGAAGGGGAGGTTGTTTGTGAATCAGATTTTTTTTTCGAATGAAATGAAAGGAAATGAAATGCATTTATTCAGCTACACACTAAAAAACGTAGTTATTTAAATAAAAACAAAAACTTAAACCTAGTAGTATATAAAACAAAAAATCATAAATAATAAAACTTAAGCTATTTGTGTGTGTGTTGAACAGGACCATCTCAGCACATATGTTCAGGTTTTAACCGGAACGCTGATTTTCAGATGGACCTAAGCGGATTGGACACGAAAAAAATTACAAAAATAAATAATATTACAGAAACATACATTCAATCAAAATACATTTAAATAAATATATAAATAATTAAAATACATACAATTCGATACAAAAATATACTTTTTCTTAAAAATGAGTGTGAATAGGCTGAAATTGAAAGGTGCCTTTTAGTAAAGGTTATATATGAACGTTTTTAATAAGCCTATCCCCGGTTGTCGAATTTATTGGAGTCGTCGTTGATAAGTTTTTCGATTCTGCTATCAACAGTTTTAAGCATCTACTTAGCTGGATTTTTTTATAACCGTCAACCATCGCTTTGATATAGATTAAACTGCTGCCCCGGGTGAAATATTGTCTAACTTTAGTCAAAACACCAAGTGGCTGACTAAACTTTAAATTCAACTATCGACCCGCCCCAGCTTCGCACATATGCCTGGGTAGAGCATATATCCCTGTATCTGTTTGCATCACTTTGTGGCGTTGAGTATGAATTAATCTTTACATAAAACCTTAACGTATTATACACATAAACCTTCCTCATGAATCACTCTATCTATTGGTGAAAACCGCAAATTCTGAAGTTTATCGCAAACTGACAGACAGACGCGGCAGGGGACTTTGTTTTATATTATGTAGTGATATAAAAGTAAAATTAAGAGTTGATGCTTAATGAGATGCCGAGAATATCAAGGCGGTTAGTTGTCGTTATAGGTATATCTTCAAATGTAGGAGATCAAACGTAGGACGAGCGCTTCACTATGAGGCTGGATTTTTGTGCGGCTTGATACATTATAACGACGTTGTTATCTACATACCAAAGTACAATATTTGCAAAATTTTCGTTAGACAATATATTATGTAATAGTATATGCAATTAAACATTGTGTAAGTATTCTATTTAAAATACATTGTCATTAAAATTGTAACCCTATCTAACAAACTGGGCAATGCAATAGTGCCCATATATTGATGGTTAGTGTGAACTATTTAAATTAAGACATGAATTGTTACATTAAAAAAATATTACAGCGTACGACGAATAAAAAATTAAGTGTAGCCACACTAACGTTAAGGTTTTGTTAAGTTTTTGTTGGAATCGCGAACGAAGTCGCGGGTACAGCTAGTATAATATAAACTTTATTTTAAGGTTTTATTTAAAATTGTTAGTTGCAGTTTCTAGGAAATAATTATACACAATCATCAAACACCCAGTGTAAGTGTATTTTAACCAGTTCACACATAGGCTGTCTAGAAGAGATTGCTTTATGCAATGAGACCGCCAATTGTATCACAGAATTAGGTAGTTATTATTTTAGATAATAAGTTCTTTTAGTACACAATAAATAGTTATTTCATCCCATCCCATCCAATCAACCCATACCATCCCATCCCATCTCATCCCATTCCATCCCATTATATTAAAGTCTATTCCATTACATTAAATTCCCTTCCATTCCATCCTATTCCATCCAACGATAAACCGAACAATATTATAATGAAATAAGTAATAAATCCGCAGACCACAGACGAATACATTACATCCAGACGAAAACAATAAAACCCCTTCCGAGCTTAAAGGTCACAAAAGGCTGTATATACCATCCCTTTTTCCTTTTCCCCTTCACCCTTATAATTTATTTATAGTTATCCCCTGTAAGGGCTAAATAGGTGACACTAACCTACCCAATTGTCTACTATGCTACTGGCCACTCTTATAATTTTTTATATATAAGACCGACCTCACATGTACACGAAACAAAACAAACAGACGTCGAAACTATTAGTAATAATTAAGATAGTTTAAAAACTAAAACAACCGACTTCCATGCCCCGCGAGTTAGTTTCAGTAGCAAGTTTGAGATGTTTATCGTCATATCTCTGGAGATACTTATTAGATCCCGATGAAATTACAATGGGACCATTTCGAAAACGTACCCTACCGATTACAAAAAGAATCATTCGAATCGGTTCTCAATTGACCGAGTAATCGCGTAACATACAAACAAAAAATAAATAAAAACTGGCCAAGTGCGAGTCAGACTTTTGTCCCGCACACGGAGGGTTCCGAACGCCATCTATCGAATTTCTAACGAACTTCTAACACCAACTAAGTAAACGTTAACACAAAGGTAGAATAGTATTATATAGTAGTAATAGTAGAAATAAAGATAGGATAAAGATAAAGATATTTTATTTGCGTAAAACATGCGTATAACAAAAAGTTGTGACAAAATATTCAAACGATCGTCATGTTTTGCCTTAACAGGCGTGCAAACTTTGCAGATGGCGCTGCTTTACTCACTACATATAATCCAAATTTAAATACATATTACACTGGTCATACTTATAAAATAAATTGAATTATAAAATTAAAAGGATACAGCACAATGTCATGAAAATAATGATAATGATTATAATTTGTCACTTAAAAATTTGTCAATACCATAATAACATTTCTGAATTAAAAATTGTTTTAGCCTATTTTTAAACATAATATTGTCCAAGTCCTTTAAAGATTTAGGAATTTTATTGAAGACTGTTGGCGCCATACCAATTACACTTTTGAATAGTAATTGTTGTAATTAATATGATTAAATATCTGGTTGACCGAGCTTTGCTCGGTATTTTTTGCCACTTATACAGAAAAATATGACTCTTCCCGACATCTATTGACGAATAATAATACTATTTTTTTTAATTGAGAGCAACTAACTGCTTTACTGAAACAGTACTTCTACTCGCCAATAGACGTCGGGAAGAGTCATATTTTAAGTTCATTATCAATAAAGTTGATTATTAAAAACAAGAATAAAACAACATTTTCTGAAAATGACTCCTAGCTAGATCGATTTATCGCCCCCGAAATCCCCTGTAGGTATACTAAATTTTATGTAATCGTTGGAGCCGCTTCCGATATTCAGATTAAGGTAAAGACGATAGCGCGCCATCTTTGATGCTAGATAGGTGGCGCTGCGCTATCGTAAAAAACTTTTTTAAAACTTTTCTTTAATTTTTAACTTTGTTCTGTTCTTAGTATTTGTTGTTATAGCGGCAATAGAAATACATCATCTGTGAAAATTTCAACCGTCTAACTATCACGGTTCATGAGATACAGCCTGGTGACAGACGGACAAACAGACAGACAGACAGACAGACAGACAGACAGACAGACAGACAGACAGTCAGACAGACAGACAGACAGACAGACAGACAGACAGACAGACGGACAGCGGAGTCTCAGTAATAGGGTTCCGTTGGTACCCTTTGGGTTCGGAACCCTAAAAAGAAGAAAAAAGGCAGACGAATTGAGAACCTCCTCCTTTCTGGAAGTCAGTTGAAAATAGATTCGAGTAATAAAGCAATATTTAAAAAAGTTAAAGGCAGACAATAAATTGATCCTATAAGGGTCTTTAAAACAGAACCCTAAAAACCACATACTTACAAATTGAGTAAGTTTTTGACAACTTTTTTAAAAAGAAGGAGGTTTTTTTGTTGGTATATAATATATTTGTATATAATATATTTGTTGGTATATAATATAGTATATTTTATGGTTGGTATTTTTTATGTATGTTCTCAGATTTTTCTGTAAATTTTAAACCGATTTTAAAATTATTTTTTTATTTCAAAGAATGTAGGTTGACTCTAGAGGTTATCCCACTGAAAATTCATCGATATCTGATGAGTACCTTTAGAGATATGGAGGCAAACATCTAAAACTTGCTACAGATAAGATCGTTTCCTAAAAGAAGTTTTACTAAAAGAACCGACTTCAAATGCCGCGCTTTTAATTTTCAGTACCAAGTTTGAGGTTTATCTCCATATCTCTGGAGATACTTATCACAATTCTCGATTAAATTACAATAGTACTAGCCTTGGGATATACTTTCGAACAAAAAAAGAATCATCACAATCGGTTCATAAATGACGAAATTATCCGCGAACATACATAATATACATATATATATAAATATATATGGTCGAATTAAGAAACCTTCTCCTTTTTTGAAGTCGATTAAAAATGACTGGCATTTGAAGTCGGTTGTTTTGTTTTTTTAAAAATCTTAAATTAGGTAAGTCAGTTTAAAAACCAAATGAGCCTTGACAAGCCGACTTTATAGTTAGGCTGCATAAATGGACCTAATCCTTGAAGAATAGCCTTTTCCCCTTAAAGTAAAACTTTAATAAACTAGCCAAGTGCTAGTCACACACAGCACACACGTAGGGCTCGGTACAACACAACAGTATTTTATAAGATCGAGCAAGAAATACCACAATTCCCTAGCAAAAAATAAAAAACATTTTATCAAAACAGAGTGAGCCGCGTACTTATTACCTGTAACGTTCCACGCCAAGTTAACACAAAGGTGTTAGGGGTCGCGAACGCTTAGGTAAACTATCTATACTAACTATCACGGTTCATGAGATACAGTCTGGTGACAGACGGACAGACAGACAGACAGACAGCGGAGTCTTAGTAATAGGGTCCCGTTTTACCTTTTGGGTACGGAACCCTAAAAACAATATTCACCCAAATTAAATGTTTTGCGAACTCAGAACTTAGTTAAAATCGAGTCAACCTCCCCGATTGTTTATTACGCTATTGGCCGCCCGCCCTAAAAAGGTGTAAAAATGGTAATATTAAATTTGTAAAAGTGTGAATTCATCCACACACGGCCAGCCCTTTATCGTCCCTTGGCTGACCTAATTAGAATATCGATCCATCCCTTTGTGCTGAGTATTAAAAATAGCACGAGTTTTCGATACATTTTGGCCGTGTCGGGTTAACTTTGAACCTGCTATGATGTTCGTATCCATTTATTACTGTTCAGGAATGAGACTTGTTTTTTTTACGATGCTTTTTATGGCTGTTATGCTTTATATGGCTTCGGATGTTGCTGACGATTTTTTTGTGCTGCACTGGACTTATAAGCACTATTTCTTCTGATGTTAAATAATGATGTACTTTTAGATGGAATTGTGCTTACCTAGAAATAGAGGAGGCAGTGAGTCGAGGTGCTGAACAAATGTTAGTGTAATCCTCCCAGAGCTACTGTAACAAAACGTAAAATTCAATGAACTGATTGCCAGCAAGGATTTCCTGGTTGGTGGGAAAGTCAAAATCAAAGCATTTATTTTGTAAATCGGTATCAGAACATAACATAATAAGCACTAATACACGTCAACAGTATGTAAATATTCGCATACGGCATTGGTGGTGGTGGCATTGGTATCCAAAATATGTTAGGCAACATATTTTGGATACCAATAATAAAATTCAAATAAAACATTGAAATTAAAATTAAAAAAAAAAACAATAGAACATTTGTTTATTTTTAACCGACTTCTAAAAAAGGAGGAGGTTTCTCAATTCGACCGTATATATATATATTTTTTTTTATGTTTGTTCGCGGATAACTTCGTCATTTATGAACCGAATTTGATTATTCTTTTTTAGTTCAAAAGGAGATATTGCAAATGTGGTACCATGGTAATTTTATCGAGGTTTGATAAGTATCTCCAGAGATATTGAGATAAACAGCTCAAAATAGGTACTGAAAATGAATAGCGCGGCATTGAAGTCGGTTCTTTTTTAGTTTTTAAACGATATTATATTCCCAACAGCCTATCGACATCAGACAATGAATGATAAAGAAGTGAAAATACAATGTATAAGAATAAATAAGCTAAACCGATTGACGCATGTTTGAGTTTCCATGCACATTTTTGGCAATCTACAAAGCCGCATTTTATTTTGATATTTTATTTGTCTTCTTTTCAATTATTTCGTACTAGCTACGCGTCCCGCGGCTTTGCCCCTGATTAGTAGTCTATGTTCTATACTTGCTGGCTATTACGTCTGCCGTCACGCGTCTGCCTGTGGCCGGGTTGCAAACTTTGTGATGAATCTACTACTATTTTGGTGGCGGCTACTGAACCACCCGCTGGTGGTGCACCGTGGTGTCATTTTGGGAAAGGGTGCTGTCTTATTCTTCCAGAAAAGCACCATTCCTCCATAAACCGCACCGTTACTACGTCAGATGAAATGGTCGTCGTCAGAATAACAAAAACAGAAGAATCATGAATTTCGAAATCGGGCTTCGCTGTTGGGTCATTAAATGCCATTGTTCGCATACTGCCATTGTTTTTATTCATATAGGCTAGCTATGACCACTATCTCACCTGGTGGTAAGTGATGGTGCTGTCGAAGATAGTAGCACGCTAGGCTTAGAATGGGAACTGGCTCTCAAGGATAACTGCCCGAACACATTAGATGCTTGGAGACAGATTTTCTAACTTAAGAAGGCCAGGCGGACACTAGATAGTGTCCTACCACCATGCGGGTGTGGGATGTGTTTCTTAACGATGTTTTCCTTCACCGAAGGGTCACTGTGAGAAGCGCACATACATTTTTCTATGGAAAAGTTCATTGATGCACAGCAGGCATTATATTCGGTATACCTCTTGTCAAAGCGATTGTTCTCGCACTAAACCATTGGGCCCTCGAAGCCCAGCCATTTGTATCCTTAGGTTTCCTAAAACCTGAGCTATTCATTTGTCGAGAAGAACCATCTTGTACTATCTCCAATACTTGTCCCTTCTATTCCAAACACCGTAAACAACTCTAGGGTCCCCTATTATTAGAATATAATATGGAAACTGTAACGTACCCGCAGACATATTTGTGGTTTAGGAATAAGAGGGTGTGCTCATCATAGGCGGCTTTGGTTGATAATCTAAAAATAGTTCAAACCTTACTGAGGTGACTTAGAGAAATTATAAGCCTTTTTAGCAAGTAGAGACTTTAACAATTTTTTTTTAAATATCTGATAGTTTGAATCACTATCTCACCTGGTGGTAAGCGATGATGTGGTCATGATGCGATGATGATATGGTGTAATACGTTAACTCTCAAGTGCTGTGTGCTGCCGGAACACCGTAAGGTTAAGGAGGTTATGTAATTTAACTGATGATAAGTGATGATGAAATCTAAGATGGAATGGTATTTGTTTAGAACTGGAATACTGTAGTAAGACTAGTAATCAACTACCAATTTCGAACTAGCTGTCATTGAACATTATACTGTCTCTTAACGATCAATGATCAAAACAAGGTGCAAACAAGGAAAAAAGAAACTGTGAATTTTTTTTAACATTCAATAGCAATCACTTTCCATTAAATGACAATTTAGTTAAATACATGTCTCAAACACGACACAAAAATATTACCCTACCCAGCACCTTAAATCTTACAACAAAATAAAAGTGCAATCCACTTCTTTCGATAAAAAAATATCGACTACTCAACCTAAACGCTCCATCCATCGATGTTTTACCCCATCACTAAACTGGGTACCGTGGGCAACAAATGAAATCCATTTGTTACCGGTAGCGTGCTCGGCAGTAATACCGTCGGTGGGAGGGTTCTCGCTACACGCCGAGATTTGGGAAAATAATGAGATGGTCATCGTTGGAATTTATTTACCGGAGCTTTATTGTTTTGGAATATCGTACCTGATATAAATCAGTAAGCTGTTCGGGTATTCTGTTCTTCTTTTATATGCTGTCGGTGGTATTCACGCAATTGCGTAATAATAAAAGCAATATCTTTAGTATGTGTGTTTAATACTTATATTTTTAATTGAAATCAACATCCGACTGATCTATACATAATCTGTTCTTTGAGACCTTTTTTTTGATCTCGTCTGGTTCAATCGTTGATTTTGTCGAAGATGGTGAACCCGTTAAGGTCTAGAATGAACTTACTTGCCAGCTTCACGGTGAAAATCTGCCGCCATACCCTTAAGGTGTTCCGGCAGCATGTATCCTTTGAGAGTCAAAGTGTTTACCATCGTCAACCACATCACCTTTCACCGGGAGAAATAGTGGTCAAAAGCTCCAAATAAACTTCTCAATGTTCTGAAAAATATTAGTGAATATAAACTCCAGTTTTTTCCAGAATCGTTATCTCCAGAATTAAATACAGTGTTTGCCCGCTTTCTACAAAGTATTAACAACATTATTATATGCTATTAAAAGTGTAAGAAAACTCTATCTTCTCTTCACTATTTTAACCGACATCACAAAAAAGAAGGAGGTTCTCAATTTGACGACTTTTTATATTGTTTTCCGATTACTTGAAAACGCGTAAACCTTCGGAAAATTCTTTTTTAAATTTCATCGAGATATATTCACTATCTTCATAGATATGGAGATAAACACCTCCAACTTGGTACTGAACATTAAAAGCGCGGCATTTGAAGTCGTTCGTTTTGAAATATACTGAATTTTTATTGGGTTATTTTAGTTAGAATATTTTGGATCATGATATGTACTGTGATCGGTATGCGTTTCTCTATGTTGTGTTTCACTATTTCACTTTTTTATTTTTTTTATATAAAATTTGTCTGAAGTACTGAAACACACAGTTACATGTATGGTTGGTTTTAACCTACTTTAATTTTTTTTAAATATTCTGACGTAAACGATTGGATGACAGCTGAATGGTTCATTACTTTTTTTTTCTAATTCAAAGCGTTAAATTCTGCTTTTGCTATGTTTACTTGATAATTGGTTATGATTTATTTTATGATTTATGATTTTGACGTGTATATGTGCGTATATTTATACTGCCTACATACTGAATAAATGCTTTGATTCTTGATTCTTTGATATGTATTTTATTTGAGCTAATTTGACCGGACAACTGTCAAAAACAGGAAGTTCTCGATTTTATCGGTTCAATATTGAAGTTGAACAGTAGTTCCGTTCAAAGCCTTCAATTTAAGAGATATTTGCTCAGAACTGGCCAAGTGCCCAAGGTATGCGTCGGGAAGATAGGGGGTATGATCTAAACGTGTTTTTGACTTCTTTAATTTCTTTTATTATAACCCAGATGTTAAGAAGTGTTTGAAAAACGTGATTAAATTCTTTGAGAATCGTGGAGTTAACTTTAATCTGTATATTAATACGTTAAAAGAAACTTCTATTGTAAAGAAAAAGTGCAGAAAGATAAAATATATGAATAAAATGAGAATCAAACTAAAAATTACAAAATACTGAATTTGGGTCGAACTTTTACATCGCGAATCACAAATAATACAGGAAGTTTAATTTTGAAAATAAATTAAATGATCATAAGAATATTAACATATTCTATAAGTAAATGAAACCGGCCAAGTCGAGTTGCACTCGCCCACCAAGGCTTCCAACGCTGGTTGGTACCAATTAAGCTAGATCTCCATGTTGTATGAGCGCTCATATAACTCAGAGGCCTATCTTAATTGGCGTTAACAATTAATGTATGGGGACACCCTTTAATTTTCAACTTTTCTTATTTTTTGGATTTTTCCTTAATTTGTGCTGTAAGACCTTGCTTCGTGCCAAATTTCAGAGATCAACGGGAAGTACCCTATAGGTTTTCGACCCAAAACCTATAGGGTACTTCCGGTTGACCTAGAATTGTCAATTTTGGTCAAAAGCAAGGTTCCGAAAAATAAAAAAAGTTGAAAATTAAGGTACATTTTGGTACTAAAAAGTTTTCGCGAAAATCTAAATTAGCCCATATCTTTTTATTGTGTTGACTCAAGACTTTGGTTTTTATACACCCAATAGGGACTATAGACTTCAGTATCAGGTATAAATTTCATTTTGCTAGATCCACCCGTTACTGAGAAAATCAGTGGTGACACACGGACAGACGGACAGACAGACAGACGGACAAGAAAGTGATCTTGTATGGGTTCCTTTTTTACCTTTTGAGGTACGGAACCCTAAAAAACAACGGGTTGCAATCCGAAAGTGCCGGCAGAAGTGAAAACTTGAACACGTCAGTTTTGAATGACACCTCGCGCTAGCGCCCTGCGCTCTGTTAGAATGACACTTCGTATTCGACCATTCGTAAGACGGAGGTCTTACGAATTTTCGTCTTACGCGCAGGACACGTGACCCTGACGCGAGTTTCATTTTTTAACCAACCCAATAAAAGTGCACAACGCCGCTAAAGAAGGTTTCACTTCAAAGAGATTAAGAAAAAAAAGATTAATCTAAAACACCCAACCATCCATACCTATAAAGAGACCTACATTTCTCCCACAGTTTATCCTAGAAACAGGTATAAAAATGTGCTCCAGTAATCAAAGCCAACCTGTTATTGAAATGCCGATTCATATTTTTAGCTACGCCGAGGTAAGGTAAATTTATATCAGGACGAGGCACAGAATAATAATGTTGGGACTCAGTAAGCCATCTTGTCGACAGGGATTTTCTGTGTATCTCTCGAGCTTTGCAACTCAACAGGCAGGTTTCTATGTGAAATGGGAACTTAACTAGAAGCGCTCTTTTTTAACGCCCGACACGAAAAGTAGTGTGTTAAAAGTTTGAAACGTGTATCTGTGTTTTTTTTAATGTGAAATTGGGTATCGCTTAACCAGTATCTCACCTGATGTTAAGTGACGATGCGGTCGATGATGTAGCGCGCTTACCCAAAAGATACCTATTCACTCGCGACTTGAAGACCCCTATGTTGTATCTAATCGGAAACACAGACTCGGGCAGGGAATTCCATTCCTTGGCAGTGTGTCTATGTATCTATGTATGTTTATGTCTGTCTGTGGCGTCTTAGTTCCCAAACGGATAAACCGATTTATATTATTTTTAACCGACTTCACAAAAAAGGAGGAGGTTCTCAAGTCAACGGTTTTTTTAATGTTGGCTACCTCAGAACTCCGTCAAATCTTAACCGATTTGTAATATTATTTTTTGTTTGGGAGATTATGCCTCTCTTTTGGTTTCATTCACATTTTATCGAGATCTGATAATAATCTCTGGAGATATGGAGATAAACAATACAAACAAATTTGTATACCTTGATGATATGATTATGGCAACTGGCTATTTTGATTATCACGGCATGTGAAGTCGGTTTTGTACGAACATAGTTTTTTTTTAAATTTGATAGTTGTTTTTTATATTGCTGCTTATTGTATAATGGCAAAACATAGAAAAAAAGTTAAGGCCTAACAAAACATTTACTTGATACATTAACTAAATAGTGCTACATATATTATATACATCTAATATATAAAATTCTCGTGTCACAGTTTTCGTTGCCATACTCCTCCGAAACGGCTTGACCGATTTTGATGAAATGTTTTGTGCTTATCCGGTATCTATGAGAATCGGCCAACATCTATTTTTCATCCCCCTAAATGTTAGGGGTAGTCCACCCCTACATTTTTTATTTATTTTTTAGACAAAATTTTTAATTTCTATTTTTTTATGATACAACATACAAAAATACATACAATCCTCAATTTTCACCCTTCTACGATCAACCCTTATTTTTTAATAGCCATTTATTTATATGGCAAAACAACGTTTGCCGGGTCAGCTAGTATATTATAAAAATGTAATTTGATAGTTGACTTAATTGAGAGTGTTCTTAGCTTCGAATTAAGAAAATCCGTTTAGCCGTTTTTAAGACTATGAGCTCTAGATGATGAGGCTACGATAGCAATTTGAAGATGGTGAATACACTAGACCTAGAATGGTCTGACTCAGGACTGTGCTGCCGAAGAACATAAGGTTATGGCAAGATATTGTCTCCTTGATGGTGGTAGGCTAGTTTTATGTTATATATTATAGGCTAGCGTTTGACCACTATTTCACCTGTTGGTATGTGATGATGCGGTTAAAGATGGTAAGCACGCTAGACCTAGAATGGGAACTGGCTTTCAAGGATAGCTGCCATAACGCATTAGATGTTTGGCGACAAGTTTTCTAACTTGTGGGTGATATCTGGCCAGGCGGACACTAGATAGTGTCCTACCACCATGCGGGGGTTGTTAGTTTCTTAACAATAGCAACAAAGCGCACATAATTTTTTCGATAGAAACATCCATTGGTGCACGGCGGGATTGAACTCGGTACCTCTGGCATCAAACTGGCACCGACCATTCTCCCACTTACACCACCGGACCCTTTTTGGTAGCAAGTCCGGCGAACCATCGATATATGCTTCTTACTACTTCTCTATTCCTAATCTAAGACCAATATATTACGCATCGTATTTCATTTACTTATTAATTGAGTTCTTACCGTTTTCCTAGAGCTTTATTATGTTACAGTATTGCCATCTATAGGACCTTTACTGTGGCAGAAGCTTTTATAGAAATTAATAAATCCGCCTGGTAAGGAGATTGACCGCACCCAAGCGATCGGCTCGTCGTAGATTTATACAGATTTAGCAAACATTATTTTCGTGAAATATACCTGAGTTACAGTATAAGTAATAGTACAACCTTAGTTCTGTTGCTAATGGAACGTAAAATACAGTTTTTAAGATAATTTCTCGCTTTCTGCACTTGTTGTGCAATGACGTGATTGTACCGCCATTTTACTCTTGTGACTTTGCTTGAAAAAATGGTTTGAGCGCAACTTTTAAAGTTTTAAAGAGGTATAATTTGGTTGTCTGGAAGAAATTGCTTTAAGCGATAAGACCGCCTTATGCATTACATAGCTTAAGTATTTTTAATTTGTTTATGTTCAATGTTTATTTTATAAGTGGTGTCCAAATAAAGTGTTATCTATCTATAATAAGAGACATTAGCTTTGTCATTACTTTTTTGCTACAATTGTAAAAAAACAATTGAGTTTCAACAAACCTTACCTTACTTAACCGACCTTACAAAATATAGTGTAATATAAGATTAAGCTTATTCCTCCCAAGAGCTGTGGATCTCAAAGCGTGTAGAGAGTACTCGAATGGTCCTCACAAAGTGTGCCGATACCTCTTGGAGGCTCGAGTGACCCTCAGAGGTCTCAAAGCTTTCTTCTTACAGCTTTGTTGGAAAAGAATTGTTGATTTTGTTTGACAGTGAAATAACCTTGACAAAATTATGACACTTTAATACATAGTACAGTCAATACTAGATATTCCGCTAGTACAACCAAGTAAATGCTATTTAAACTGCCTCCCACTCTATTTAATTAGTTATAGTTTTTATAGGGTTCCGTACCCAAAGGGTAAAACGGGACCCTATTACTAAGACTCCGCTGTCCGTCTGTTTTTCTGTCTGTCTGTCTGTCTGTTCATCTGTTACCAGGCTGTATCTCATGAACCGTGATAGTTAGACGGTTGAAATTTTCACAGATGATGTATTTCTGTTGCCGCTATAACAACAAATACTAATAACAGAGTAAAGTTTAAAATAATATACAAGAAACGTGTTTTTTTCGGCATTTCACGCCATCTATGAACGCTTAGCTAGGAAAACGTCCCATAGATGGCGTTATATTTAAATGTCAATCCCTAACACCTTTGTTAGACGTTAGATGGCGTTATAAGAAATAAATTGTTTTATTTTTTGCTGGCGAAAAATGATAGTGGCATTATTTGCTCGATCTTATAAAATACTGTAGTGTGGTACGGAACCCTACGAGTGCGAGTGCGACTTGCACTTGGCCAGTTTATGTAGTTTAGTTACTTTTAAAGTAACGAGGAAGGTTCAAAAAAACGAGGAGGTTTTCAATTCGTCACCGATTACTCTAAGATTCCTGAACCGATTTGGAAAATTCTTTTTTTGTTTCAAATGATACCTGTATGCGCTGGTAGTTAGTTCCAGTTAATATTTTTTGATTTGTAAGATGATTATTGGCGTCAGCAGAATAGAGATAAGGATAGATAGGTGAACTTACACGTGTACAGCTTCCTTCGAACGTAATGGATCACACCATCGTTCACAAAGTCCATGCAGTGGTTTATATGCAATGTTTTGATAATGCACTTCACTGGCACTGAAGTCTACAGTTAAGGATACATACGTACGAGAAATTTAGATTATTTTAATTAGGTAATTGGTTTTACGTATTTGCGCGTGCGACCTTCCGGGTTCGCATTTGACATCACACTCAATATGTCTTCCTTCCCAATTCACTTCAGGGCTTTTCGAGCCGCCGGACGTGCGAAAGGGATGCGGAGAGGTGACAAGTGGGGAGGAGAAAGGGATGGGAATATGTTGCGACGCCAATTACATAATATATGCGAATAGAAAAAACACTCCGATTTTAACAATTAATGGCGTTAACATCCCCCCCGGCTTGACAGGACGAAAGGCCTTCAAAGTTACAAGGTGCATGCAAATAAAGGTCACTTCAGCGCGCATAAACAACAATGCGCTAAGCAGAAGTACCAGTACAAATAGGTAATCTAATTAAGACAGCCTGATAAATATTTTAATTTATAATGTGTTACAATTTACAATTATAAATAAGTTAACATTAAATAAGTTATATGTATTCCTAAACAATATGATTATGCTAATTCTAATAGCTAAGTTAGAGTTGTGGACTGTATAATTTATTGGGTTGGTAATGGATAAACCTTTACCGCAGGACGGCGATAAACACCTGTCCTAGTACGAACATCTAAGACTCTTACAACCGAATCTTTGCCTTCAAACGTGCGCTCGACCACACCAATAGGCCAATCGAGGGGAGCGCTGTTTGCTGACTCAAGCAGCACGACAGTTCCCTTTTCTATGGAAGCAGTAGGCTTTGTCCATTTTTGTCTCATTTGAAGAGTGTGAAGATATTCGATCTTCCATCTTTTCCAAAAAGACTGGACTAGGTGATCAACAACACGTTTTCTTTGCAAAAGATTGACGTTTTGGTCGGTTAAATCTTCCGCGGGCAACGACTTGAGCGGGGTCAAGACCAAGAAATGCGCGGGAGTCAGCGCTAAAGGCTCCGCAGGATCACTGCTCAATACTGACAGTGGGGCGTTAGTCAAACGACCACCAACGCGTAACACTCCATCTTCATCAACAAACGCATTGAGTTTGCGAAAAGCTGGCTGCAACAGTTTACCTGCCTTAAGTTTCGCAATCTCATCCGCAAAATACATGAACTGGAGATTTTTGATTATAGCAAGTTCTGCAATTTCCAAATGGGAAATTTCAAAGGTGTTCGGCAATTTTTTGGTAAACCGAAGGACGTAAATCACGATCCTTAGCAATTTATTCCATGTAGAAACTCGATTCGCGAGTTCGACCAATGGAGGTAGCGGTGGGGGGGACGAGTTCGTCGTCACCAGCGCACTCACCTTTGCTTCAGGAATTTCTTCTTTCGAAATTGATTCTTTATTTAATGGCCATTCCGAGCGAGGCTGATAAGCAAACCTAGGCCCATTGAACCATAATGGATGTACAATCAACTGAGCGGGTGTTAATCCACGACTCAAACAATCTGCGGGGTTATCTTTACCAGCGATGTGGTAAAAGTGACAGGGGTCAAGGTTCCCTTGAATCTGTGAGACTCTATTTGCAACAAATGTTTGCCAGCGACTGGGCTCAGAGTCGATCCATGCGAGCGCAACTTTACTATCGGTAAACGCGTACACCGAACACGAAGGTAATGCGTAGGTATCTATAACCACTCGCATGAGTTTGCTCAAATTAAGACTAGCACAAAGTTCCATCCTAGCGATTGTCACGACAGATTTGGATGGTGCAACCCTTGATTTGGTGCATATGAGGTTAACCACGGTATAGTCCATTTTCGGGAAATACACGTGCACATATAAAACGCCTCCCATCGCAAGCTCAGAGGCATCTGCAAACCCCAAGAGGGAAATGACACAATCATCGGTGACGCCTATGTGACGCGGCAATTTAATGTTTTGAAGCAACGGCAATTCAGATTCAAAATTCTACCATAATTTGACTATGTGTGGGGGAGGGCTCTCGTCCCAATCTACGCCAACATCCCACAGCGACTTCACCACCAATTTCGCCATAAGAGTGACAGGAGCAATAAACCCCATCAAATCCCAAAGACGCGCGATTCGAGATAATATGTACCTCTTCGTACACGGGCGCGGCTCGAGGTTGACACTAAACGTAAATACGTCATCAGCCGGCAACCAATGCAATCCCAATATTTTTAATTGGTCATCAGGAGTAAACTCCACGGTTTCTGAAACACGGTGATCGGCAGGAATTTTTGCCATTACCTCAGGGGAGTTACTCGAGAACTTGACCAGCTCAAATCCTCCAGCAGCGAACATTTTTATCAACTGATCGGAAAGATCGATACCGTCATCGATAGACAAGCAACTAGTAGCCAAATCGTCCATAAAAATCTCACGTTGAGCGACGCGACTGGCCTTCGGATAACGATTGGACTCGTCTTTCGCCAATTGACGAACCGATCGTACGGCTAAGAACGGACTGCAACATAAGCCGAATGGAACCCGCGTCATCTCAAAAACTTGAATCGGTTCATTAGGATCGAATCGATATAACAATCGTTGAAAACACCAGTCGTCTTCATTCATCAATATTCGCAAGTACATCTGACGTATGTCTGCACTTATCGCGATAGGCAGTAATCGAAACCGCAATAATATTTGGAATAAATCATTTTGAAGATTAGGTCCAATATGTAAGATGTCATTTAAAGACATTCCGCTCGTCGTTCTACAACTAGCGTCTAATACCACTCGGAGACGGGAAGTACTTTTATCACTCCGCAATACAGCGTGGTGAGGAATTACATAATGCGGCTTATTAAAGTCCGCGATGCTACTATCAATCGCTCGTAAATAGCCTTTGTCCAAATATTCCTTGAATACATTGTCGTATTCCATTTTAATTGAAGGATCCGCCAAAAGTTTTCGCTCGAGTGACAAGAACCTACGAGTCACGGCAGTCATCGAATCACCTAAACAAGTTTTATTATTTTCTTTAAACGGCAGCGAAACGACAAAACGGCCTGAGTCATCGCGTCGTGTCGTATTCAAATAAAACTCCTCACAGATCCGTTCATCAGGTGACAACAAATTATCGGTGTTGCTAGGTACTTCTTCTAATTCAAAAAACCGACTTACGCTGTCATTGAGCGACTCGTTTATGGTGCAAAACGAACGAACGATATTGCAAACGGGATTAGCAACCGGTGCTTGGCCTACGACAAGGTAACCTAATAAGGTTTCAATCGCGACAGGCTCACCGGGGTCCCGTGAGACGGTGCGCGGGCGCAAAATGCGCGCGAAAAGGTCCGAACCTAAAATGAGGTCAACACCTGACGGCGAGCTAAAGCGACAATCCGCCAACGGTAAATCATGCAAGTAATCCAGTTTAGCGGTATCAATAGTTGAAACCGGAAGTGCATCCGTAATCCTATTAACCACTAACGGTTGAATAGTAAATTTCACGTCATCGTTATGACGAGATCGAATTGTCAGGCAAGTAATACCTTCGATAGGGTTGGTGACGTCACCAACGCCTGAGACATATTTATTAGCGGTCGGGTAGACCGACAGGTTTAAACGGCGACAACACTCAGTAGTGATAAAATCGCGCTGCGACGCGCTATCAATGATGGAACGAACTATAAACACATTACCCATTTCGTCAACTACGTGACATTGCGCGGTGCCTAATAAGACAGAAGTCGCGGGTTTAATGTCAGTCGAACCGACAGCGGCGCATTTCACACCCACAGCACACAACGTAACAGGACGGTCGGCACTACATTGTCCGTTAAGACTATCCCCGTGTGAACTTTCAGAACGCGCGTTTTTTATACGCTCGTCTGCAGGCACTGTTTGTTTATCTGCGTTAGAGATAACAGCGGGACTCCGACTTACTGGGGAGGTACCCTTATTATTCGACGCGGTTGCATTCCTATAGGAGGTAGCATCTACGTTATCGAAATGGAGGAGATTGTGATGTCTGCGCGAACATTTAGAACATCGGGACGTATTTTTGCAATCAGGTAACGCGTGTTTATTAAAACAATTCACGCATAAATTGTTACGTTTGATTATCGCAAACCGACTATGAGAAGACGATGACAGGAATGCGGGGCAGTGAACCAACTTAGTGTGGTCCGACTGGCCACAGCAAACACAATTAGAGTGTTCCTGCACGTTTACAAATGTCTTAACGTTACTAGATCTTAACCCGGAAGATTTATTCGACGATTGAGTTGTATTTGAGGCGACGTTTTTGCGAGGTTGAATTGATTTTACGTTTGTAGTTGTTGCATTATGTGCCCGTTGTAATAAATGGGCTTGTTTACGTACAAATTCGACAAACTCGGAACAAGTAGGCATTTTGTTAGACACGTCATTAGTAAGCGACATTTCAAAGGCCTTTACTGTTTCGAGGTTAATCTTTTTGTAACCGATGTGAATAAATAATAGATCTTCCAAGCTTGTTATTTTTAATTGATGCAGAGCAGAAATTATCGAGGAGAAATTATCGATAAAATCTCCTAAACCAGTAGGCGTGTTATCAGCATCTGGAAGATTCATTAATTTATCCAAGTAAGTCGCAGCTAACAAACGTTTATCATTGTACCTATTTAGTAAGGTATTCCAAATGACCTTGTAATTTTCAGCTGATGGCAAAATTCCCTGACAGACTATTTGTGCCTTCCCTGTCAGTTTACCAATTAGGTATTGTACCTTTTCGCCGTCAGATAACTCAGGATTCTCATGAATAGCAGTACGAAAAGTTTCATAGAAAATGGGCCAGCTTTCTGGTTCCCCCGAAAAAGAACACAACTCTAACTTAGGTAGTCGAATGTTCATTAATTTATTCTGTCTCTTTCCTACCGAATTTTTTGAGCTTTCCTTATTCGTTGTTAATTGTTTAATTTTAAATTTAATCTGCGAGTAAATTTGCTCAAACGCCATCAACGTCTGATATGAGTTCGTAGGTTTTTTAGAAGAATCGTCTAATGAAACTTCATAATTGCATTTAAGATCGAGCGTTTCTACGTATTTATCGCGAATACTGTCAATAGTAAAGCTAGATGCGAGAAATGACTCAATCTCTGCAGCAGACTTTGTGCAATCTAACGATAACATAGAATCGTATATAGATTGAATGTGCTCGAAATAAGCTGATAGTTTATTCTGAAGCCTATCAATTTCTTTGTCTATTTTAGGACCCATATTGAACAAGATAATTAATTACAAACTGCAATACTAACTTATTCAAAGCTATATGTACTGACAGTAAATTAAATTACCTATTTGTACAAAATGGCGCACACTGCTTGCGACTAACCGATACAAATATTACAATATAACTGGGTTGTTAATCCAGGCCGAAGTGACCAAAATATATGTATGCGCTGGTAGTTAGTTCCAGTTAATATTTTTTGATTTGTAAGATGATTATTGGCGTCAGCAGAATAGAGATAAGGATAGATAGGTGAACTTACACGTGTACAGCTTCCTTCGAACGTAATGGATCACACCATCGTTCACAAAGTCCATGCAGTGGTTTATATGCAATGTTTTGATAATGCACTTCACTGGCACTGAAGTCTACAGTTAAGGATACGTACGTACGAGAAATTTAGATTATTTTAATTAGGTAATTGGTTTTACGTATTTGCGCGTGCGACCTTCCGGGTTCGCATTTGACATCACACTCAATATGTCTTCCTTCCCAATTCACTTCAGGGCTTTTCGAGCCGCCGGACGTGCGAAAGGGATGCGGAGAGGTGACAAGTGGGGAGGAGAAAGGGATGGGAATATGTTGCGACGCCAATTACATAATATATGCGAATAGAAAAAACACTCCGATTTTAACAATTAATGGCGTTAACAATACCCTTTCCAGGTGGTCCCATTTAAATTTTAACAAAATCGGTCGAGCGGTTTTAATATATCAAAATTTGTATTACGATGCATTTATATACCTCGATGACATGCTATAATACTGCTAGCTACTTTGACTAGCGCGACGTTTGAAGTCGGTTCTTTTAGATTTTTAAACGATCTTTAATTATTTTTAAATTTTAAATGCGTAAATTTGTGTGTATTTATGGATTAATGAATGTTTGTTACTCTTTCACAAAAAAAAAAACTTTTGAGGCGATTTGAATGAAATATAACACACATAGATTTTAGATACCTGAGATTATATGACAAATATATAATCTAAGCGTAAAACCTGAATTAGCATACTTTTTCACGCAGGTAAAGCTGCGGGCGCGCCTAGTCTATACTAATATTATAACTAGAGAACATTTGTATTTTTGTGTTTTTGTATTTTTGTGTTTTTGTATTTTTGTATTTTTGTATGTTTGTAATGATTTGGCTCAAAAACTACTTTCATTGGAAGGTATATAGCTAGGATTAGAACCAACGGCCGTCGGGTCAGAATCAGGGTAACTATCCTTTACGCCAAAGGGCCGTCCAATATCACTACGTAAGTATTATTAAACAAAGTCTATCACTGCGTCTGTCTGTCTGTTCGCAATAATCTCCAATAGCTCCTGAACGGATTATCATGCAGTCAGTATTCACCAATAGCCAGAAAGTTTATGAGGAAGGTTTAGGTGCATAATTCGTTAAGGTTTTGTGTAAATTTGTTGAAATATGACGATAATTGTTAAATATGTTAATATTTTACATTCGATGCAACAAACTGATGAAAATTTTGTAGGCATATATGTTCTACCCGTGCGAAGCCGGGGTGGGCTGCTAGTCCTTAATAAATTACTTTCCTAGTATGCTTTCTGGTTTTTTTGTTGTCTCTACGAAGAACCTTTAGAGGTTCTTCTTCTTAGGAAGATACCGTAAAAAATCAGCGTGGTGGTTTGTATATTGTTATATTTATCTGATTGTAACGTATCATATAAAATGAGAAAAAATGTTATGTACGCTTGCTCTGACCCCTCATAAAGATCACGTTGATAATATTATACCGAAAGCCTCTACTCGTTGCAGTACTTTGTCGATATAACTATAATGCTTAGATTTCAAGTAATGGGAGGGTCGACGCGGCCTATAATGGCTCCGCGTAAACTTTTTTTTTTTTTTTTGGTTGGTGAGTTGCCATTTTGGTTTACGAACTTGTCTGATAAACTGCCATGTGTCCTAGTTTAGATTATAAATGAATGAATGAATGATAACACTTTATTGCACATAAAAATTACAATAGTACTTAAATTAATGTTAAACATAAAGTACAAACGGCGGTCTTGTCGCTAAATAGTGAACTCTTCTAGACAACAGTTTATTGCTAGGAAATATTTTATAACTATATGGTAGAATGCAAGAATAACATCTTCGTTAACTCTAATAAAAAGAAAATAGAGAAGCGAAATTGGAAAAATATTAAACATTAAATAAATAACAATATCTTTACAATCCAATCATAGTCCAATACATATATATAAATATATACGAGTATACAAAATACATATACATATATCTATACTACACCATGTGCATATACGAGTATGTATATATACATACATATATATATAATATGTACGAAAGTAACAGGTTATTAAATTTTTATTACTAAATGTTATCAGGTTGATACAAATCTGCCGCTGTTCATGTAGATTGCAGAATTGGCGTCTTGCAAAGCTGGGTGGGTGATGCATAACAATAGAATGCTACGAATTCTGACAAACAAAGTTACGAACGTAGCATCGTAGTCGTGAGCGTAGCGTGCGCAGCGGCGATAGCTTGTATCGATTAGAGGTTCGTTTTTAGGGTTCCGTACCCAAAAGGTAAAACGGGACCCTATTACTAAGACTCCGCTGTCCGTTTGTCTGTCTGTCTGTCTGTCTGTCTGTCCGTCTGTCACCAGGCTGTATCTCATGAACCGTGATAGTTAGACAGTTGAAATTTTCACAGATGATGTATTTTTGTTGCCGCTATAACAATAAATACTAAAAACAGAATAAAGTTAAAAATAATAGAGGGTTCCCATACATTTCACGCCATCTACGAACGCTTAGTTAGGTAAACGTCCCATTGGTGGCGTTATATTGAAATGTCGATCCCTAACTCCTTTGTTAGACGTTAGATGGCGTTATAAGAAATAAAATGTTTATTAATTATTATTTTTTGCTGGCGAAAAATGATAGTGGTATTATTTGCTCGATCTTATAAAATACTGTACTGTGGTACGGAACTCTACTAGTGCGAGTCCGACTTGCACTTGGCCGGTTTATTTATAAGCTAGCGTTTTAACACTACCTCGCCTGGTGCTGAGCGATGATGTTGAAGGTGGTGAACACGCTAGATTACTCTGATTCTAAATAGCTATGTGCTGCTGGGTTATGGCGGTAGATTTACACTTTGATGGTGGTAAGCTACTTCGTAGTAGCAAGTCAGGCGGATTATCTATATAACATGCTCCTATCACATGTGTAATTAATATTTCTGTGTGTGCAAATTAGTTTTTGAAAAACTTTTTAAATCAATGATTAATTTTTACAGTTTTTTAAAACACCACCTTGTTTGTAGAATATGATAAAATAATTTAAGATCGTTTAAAAACTAAAAAAACCGACTTCAAACGTCGCGCTAGCCAAAGTAGCCAGTAGACGCAGTAACTATTACATAATCTGTGCCAGTAGTTAGTAGTAAGTCGTCGATATAAGTGAATGCGTCGTAATACAAATGTTGATATAATTAGAAAACGGCTTGGTAGATTTCGTTAAAATTTAAATGGGGTCCACCTCGGAAGGGTGCACTTTAAAACAAAAAAATAATTTTCCAAATCGGTTCAGGCATGTTCGAGTAATCGGTGAACATAAATAAAATAAAATAAAAAACTTCCGACGAATTGAGAACCTCCTCCTTTTTTGTGAAGTCGGTTATATATAACCAATTTATCTCTCTAATTCTCCAAAAAACCAAAAAAATCAAATTTTGGAATAAACTACTGAATATTAAGGCTGTAATTTGTTATTTAGTTCAAAAACACCTAAATTCATAATTTCACTTTACGAACTGTATTATCTCTACAGATGCAGATTGACTCATTCGTTAGTTATATTATCTCTACAGATGCAGATTGACTCATTCGTTAGTTATATTATCTCTACAGATGCAGATTGACTCATTCGTTAGTTATATTCACATTACCCCTACTGAACATGGATATGAAGTATCTAAATTCACTATGAGTAGTTATATTCCATTGAGTATCCAGGTTTATTTATCTGAGCTATATTCACACAAGCCCATCTGTGATAGGAATCCAGGATCATATGAAAAACTGTCATCAAAACACAGTCCCTGCTTACAATCTTAGCTAAGGCCAGTTTTGTACAAGTTTGATGCTATATATAGGCTTACATGTATGCTATTTATACATACAATACAATACAATACAATACAATACAATACAATACAATACAATACAATACAATACAATACAATACAATACAATACAATACAATACAATACAATACAATACAATACAATACAATACAATACAATACAATACAATACAATACAATACAATACAATACAATACAATACAATACAATACAATACAATACAATACAATACAATACAATACAATACAATACAATACAATACAATACAATACAATACAATACAATACAATACAATACAATACAATACAATACAATACAATACAATACAATACAATACAATACAATACAATACAATACAATACAATACAATACAATACAATACAATACAATACAATACAATACAATACAATACAATACAATACAATACAATACAATACAATACAATACAATACAATACAATACAATACAATACAATACAATACAATACAATACAATACAATACAATACAATACAATACAATACAATACAATACAATACAATACAATACAATACAATACAATACAATACAATACAATACAATAACTCTTTATTGATTACCATGAATATACAACACTTAAGTTTTTAATTTAGAAATATTTAAGTAATACAATAGGCGGTCTTATCGCTTAAAGTGATCTCTACCAGACAACCTTAGGATGGATAACCTTTGTGAATACGGGAGTCAACTCAAACTACATCTTCCAATAATATTTCCCTAAAGTTTATCTAATAACGTCATAAAATTTAGTACATAACAATATAAGCCAAGCGAAATGGTAACTTAATTTCAACACATAAAGGCACAATAATTCTAGTTTCCAGTCACGCGTCAAATTTCCGTCTACTCTCATCTGTGAACAGTATCTTCAAACCGGGAGTAACAAGAGGCCGATACCTCTCGAAATACCTCGAGAGGCACTCTCGACTGAAAGCATTCCCCTTCTTTGAGACCAAGAATACTCCTGTCTCTCAGGGGAGTCTTTAAGATATTTTAAGGGATTTCATAAATATTCTGTTATATTTCAGTTTCAAATTTGTTTACTTGTTTTTGTTGTAACGTCGTACGAGGATAATGTCACCATCGATTTTTGCTGTAAGTTTGAAAGCTTGATTGTTAGCGTATTGTATTCTTTTCAACCGGCCTCCAAAAAGGAGGTTCACAATTCGTCTGTATGTTTTTTTTGTGTGTATGTTACGCGATTACTTCGTCAATTGTGAACCGATTCGAATGGTTCTGTAATCGGTAGGGTACGTTTTCGAGGTGTTCCCATTGTAATTTCATCGAGATGTAATAAGTATCTCCAGAGATATGACAATAAACGTCTCAAACTTGCTACTGAAATTGACTTGCGGGGCATGGAAGTCGGTTGTTTTAGTTAATAAACTTCTTAATCTTAATTATTATTATTTTCTTATTTAACTGACGTCAAAACATTTTTTGATCATATAATTATTAAAAACGGATTTACACTCACGTGTTTATATATCAAAATTAGTCTGACACGTTTCGGACATTTTTGATGTGATTTTTCACAGGAATCCCTACCACCTACCACACCTACCACAGCCCTACCACGCGTCCCTCGCGTGACGGCAAATTTTTTGTCGGTCACAAAACGAGAAAAACCGACTTCAAAGGCTTAAGGTCGGAACCACAAACCCAAAACATCATCCATGTTATGTTATCACCACAGACCTTAGGAATCACTACGTTGCTAGGTGTGAGGTTAACGCATATTTTAGTTTATGTATATTTTACAAGCTTTTATTTAACTTGCAATGTTTTAAAACCGCTGAACCGATTTTGATAAAATTTTAATGTGACCATCTAGGAAGTATAATAATACGAACTGAGAACCTTCATACTTATTTGAACTCAGTTAAAAGAAATCGAAAGGAGGTTCTCAATTCGTCGGAATCATTTTTTTATGTATGTTCACCGATTACTCGAAGACGCCTGAACCGATTTAGAAAATTTTTCATATCTTTAAATTACATTTCATCGAGGCATGTTCAGTATCTCCAGAGATATGCAGATAAACACCTCAAACTAAGTACTGAAAATGACTGAGCATATGACAAGTGAAGTCGATTCGTTCTTTTAGTTTTTTATGCGATCTTAAATTATTAAAAGTATTTCTACCGTGTAACAGATTTGGCACTTTAAATAATACATCGAAATTTGATCTCTCAGTCCGAGTATTACAGTAGAGTCTGTGCAAAAAGAGAACCGTCGTGGAAATTGAGAGCGCGTGTGTTGATGGTTCTAATTTACTGTTTTTGTTGCGTTGACAACATTGCTCTGTCATTGCCAATACGACTGAGAATGTTTGATACCTTGGAAGGTACTCGTACCTACTCTTATCATTATCAGGTGGTACGAGGTATGTATATACCTTCCTTCCTTACCTTTGAATGTTAGTTCATCGTAAAGCCACGAAGGTTCTTTTTTTGTACAGACTCTAAGTTCACACACACACTTGCAGTTTGGCAAGCAGCCACAAATGTATTGATAGAATGATAGAATAGAACTATCACACTAAGAACTATGATCATTCTATCTTATAGAGAAGGCCCTTTGACCTTTTTATGAGAAATCAATATCTATAAAGATGTTGACCACTTCCGAATAGTGTTGGCGTCTATACCAAGCATTTATTTTTTTCTGAAACTTTTAAAGCACTTTTTTATGATATGGAGTAATAGGATAGGTAAGCAAAACGCTCGCCCGATGGTTAGCGATAACATCTGCGTTTTATAAGATGCAATTGATAGGCTGGCACATGTAGATGTTGTCTTACACATTCGGTGTTCGTCCACAGGTCGTAGCAGCATATTATATCGATGTTCCGCCTGACTTGCTACCAAAAAGTAGCTTACCACAATCAAGGAGAAAATTTGCCGCCATAATCTTAACTTATGACCACACCGCGGCGTCCTGCGTCCGCAGTAAGCTAGCGTTTGTCTATAAACTATGTGGTCGTTGATGGTGAACACGCTAGGCCAAGAATACTCTGACTCTCAAGGGCTGTGTGCTGCCAAAATACCGTAAAGGTACAGCCACACCGCAGTGTCCTGCGTGCGCAATCTAGAGAGCGATCAGATAGCGTAGTAGTATTTGTACCGACCGGGTCACACCAAACGCGATGTACGGCAATCAGAAAACGATTCAAAATAGGATCGCGAACATCATCTGTGAAAATGTCAACTGTCTAACTATCACGGTTCATGAGATACAGCCTGGTGACAGATGGACAGACAGACAGATAGACAGACAGACAGACGGACAGCGGAGTCTTAGTAATAGGGTCCCGTATTACCCTTTGGGTACGGAACCCAAAAAAATAATGTTTTAAGCGTAATAAGTCCCGTATTTTAATAATTTTTTTTTAACATACATAATAAAAAAAAAGGTTCCGACGAATGATAACCTCCTCCTTTTTTCTGAAGTTGGTTAAAAACACATCAAGTAACATAAAAATGACATGTTACCAATCGATTTGTCTAGTTTCAGCATGTTGGTTGGTGGTTTCATTTGCAGACAATCACAATTCGTCACATCATCGACACTTAACATCAGATGAGATGAGAGTGGTCAAGTGGTTGTCTGCCCACCATAACAAACCATACTACACTCACTTAGAACCACACAGACCTTGGATTAGAAATCTGTATTTAAAAACACAGAACTTAACACTGTTCTGATTTATAATGCTCTAAGCATTCAATACATTAGCAAAAGTTTAAAAGCATATAAAATAAAACTGGCCAAGTGCGAGTCAGCATCGCGTCTCTTATCGCACACTTAGGGAGGGTTCCGTACAATACGAAACATAACAGAGTTTCAACCTCATATATTTGATTAATTGATCTAGAAAGACGGGGCTCGTTTACTAGCGCCATCTATGCATGTCTCTATGCGGCATCATTTTGCCGAAACTAATTAGATAGATGGCGTTTAAAAACACGTTTTTTGTATGGGGACCCCCTTTAATTTTTAACTTTATTTCGTTTTTAGTATTTGTTGTTCTAGCGGCAACAGAAATACACCATCTGTGAAAATTTCAACTGTCTAACTATCACGGTTAATGAGCTATAGCCTGGTGACAGACGGACAGACAGACAGACAGACAGACAGACGGACAGCGGAATCTTAGTAATAGGGTCCCGTTTTACCCTTTGGGTACGGAACCCTAAAAAGCAACGTTACTTTGCGAAAATATAATATTTCCTCGAGACAGCCTCACGCTGACCTTTTTTGTTTCGCCATATACTCATTGTAGTTGAAGAGGCTTCCGTCATAATTTGTACAATGTGACCAAGCCGCAAATAACTAATTCCTCATTGTATGTACTCTCAACCGACTAAAAAGAACAAAAATGAAGGTGCAGCTCTCAATGAGTCTGTCTTTTTTTGTTTATTACACAATCAATCCGTCAATTTAGTACCGATTCGATTTATGTTTTTCATGTAAAGAAAGCAACGTTACTTTGCGAAAATATAATATTTCCTCGAGACAGCCACACGCTGACCTTTTTTGTTTCGCCACATACTCATTGTAGTTGAAGAGGCTTCCGTCATAATTTGTGCAATGTGACCAAGCCGTAAATCATTAATGCCTCATTGTATGTACTCTCAACCGACTAAAAAGAACAAAAATGAAGTTGCAGCTCTCAATGAGTCTGTCTTTTTTGTTTATTACACATTCAATCCGTCAATTTAGTACCGATTCGATTTATGTTTTTCAAGTAAAGGGTTTATTTTCACGGTGGTCCCGTCAAACAATTAAAGTTTGTTAAGTTTGATGAGTATCTCCAGAAATATGAAGATAAACAGCTCGAACTTGCTACTGAAAATGACTCGCGCAGCTTGCGAAGTCCGTTTTTATACATTTAAAAGAGGTTCTCTATTCATCTGTATGTTTTTTTATGTATGTTACGTGAATTTTATTCGAATGATGCTTTTTTTTAATCGGTAGAGTACATTTTGGATGTGATCGTGGGATCACATGCAATTTCATCTAGATTTCATAAGTATCTCCAGAGATATGACGATAAACCTCTCAAACTTGCTGCTAAAACTGACTCGCGGGGCATAGAAGTCGGTTGTTTTAGTTTTTAAACTATCTTAATGATATCATCTACAATAATAATGTTACTTTGGATAATATACAACTTATTTTTAAAAGTTTCTATAGGTTTCTGCTATACCTGTGTCTGTGGGTATTAGGTAATCAAATCTCACAATTTTAGGATTATCTGTCCGGTATTCCAATATTGTTATATTTACCTGCCTTTTATTGTTCAATAAATGATTATGAAATAAATTATTATGATTCAATCTATATATATGAAAAAAAGTCGTTAGTTTTTTTTTTTTTTTTATTTATTGGACCAACAAACAATGTTACACTGGAATCTTAAGTAGGAATAACTTAGGTATACATATTTCTAAGTACAACATCAACTCCGTTAGCCACAGCTTACTACTTACATTAAGTTACTTTTGTTGAGAGATATATTATGTATAAGTAATTTATTGTATTAAGTATGTATATAACTTGTGTTTCCAATTTAATTATGTAAATTAACTAACTGTTAGAAGCATCATTGGCAGCCCTTACTAGGGTTTATGAATGTTATTAAGTGATGTGACGTGTGAAAGTACATATTTTTTATTATTTGCCTATATACTGAACTGACATGCTTTGACTTAACTTGACTGTGTACAGATCTGATAAGGTAATATTTGCATTCAAATTGCTAGTGTTACAGCATTATTTGCTAATAATATCTTTACTTAATAAAGCTCCTAAGAAATAAATTTGTCTATTACTTATATTTCAATGGTAGGTATATGCTGGTTTTACAATAAACACCTGAAGTCGTAAAGAGTACATAATTATCTGTAATATAATGTTTTATAACAATAAGAAATGAATATACGATTATAATATAATTTATTAAAAATATTTTGTACTAATGTTAAATGTACAGTACTCGTATACAATGAAAAATAAAAATATTCATCCAATTATTATTTTATGATCTAATTTTAAATTACATAATACAGGTTTAGTTTAATTAATAATAAAATAAGTTTAATTGAATCTAAAATTAATTCTTAACTAGGTACTATATGTTCAGTATTGTCATATTGACAATTAAAAAAAATACAATTTAATAATAATGCGTAAGCAATTAAAAATAAATCCAGTATACTTACTAGTAATTATTATGCAATAATTTATCAACAGAGTTTCTAAAACTACTAATGCTTTCGTAAAAAATATCTACACTATTAAAGTTGTCATTGTAAGACTTCATCATACGTTGTTAGTTACTACACTTATAACTCAAGAACGGCTGGACCAATTTTTATGATGTTTGTATTTTTAGAATTGTCTTTGTTAGGAATAGGATAATAAGTATTAAACAATGAATAATTGACCTAAAAAAATATATATAAGAATAAATATTCTGCCAAAATGTTCCTGGGTTTAAAAACTGCCGATTATTTGATGTTCAATTGTCTATCCCGCCGTATTTTTTTTTTAATAATTATTGCTCCACACGATTAGTGTATTTAGCCAGTGTCAAGTATAAAAATTCTTACCATGTTTGGATAGCATTACAATATTCGGATTATCGCGTATTTTTTTTGGTAAAATTATGGCTCCACTCGATTAGTGTATTTAGCCCGTATCAAGTAGTAAGTCGAGTAATAATTCTTCAAGTTTTTGTGAATTCAAGTCACGTAGATTTTAAAAATGTCAAATATTGTCAGTAATGATAATTGTTTGACATATTTATTGATTGTCAAATATG
Source organism: Cabera pusaria (assembly GCA_954871355.1). Classification (NCBI taxonomy): domain Eukaryota; kingdom Metazoa; phylum Arthropoda; class Insecta; order Lepidoptera; family Geometridae; genus Cabera; species Cabera pusaria. The sequence goes on from OX940911.1 coordinate 1,192,868, forward strand.
CGTGCGTTCACAAATGTATGCTTACAAGCAACTTAAAAAAGTTTATATTTCCAAAAACCATTTTTACCAATTTTTATTGTATATCTGGATTGTCATAATACATTAATAAACGTAATATCTCTTTTGTATTCATTTATTACGTTCATAAAAGCCTAAAACAAGTTCATCTAAAAGGTAACACGACATTCATTGTCTGTTAGGTGGTACGAAGTTCGCCGGGCCATCTAGTTACTTATATATGAAATTTTGCATACACATATACGTATAATCTAATTACAATGCAATAATGGTCTGACAATGGTGAAAGAAATCGGCCATAGAAGCTCCTCAATTGAACATGATAAACCGATCATATTTGGGATGAAAGCTTTATTTTTTTTAGTATATAACATCTTAGGTAAAATAACACTCAGCTCCTAAACTATAGTGCCAGCTCTTGTTAGCACAGCAAACAAAAAGATTGATTAAAAATAAGTTTCGTTTGCATTCCATGTTTCAATATTGTACAGGTTAATTAAAAACGGCTTCAAAGCTCTCTTCGCTTTACTTTGACCTTTAAACTGAAATAAAATGCTCTTTCGTAACATTTTTATTTTTAGTGTGTTGTGTCCGATCACAGCTATTCCATATTGGTGACCTCTGATGGTATGGTATGGTTCAAACAACCTACCGAATAATAAACAAACTGTTTTGTACTAAAGAATCTTCTCGAAAATAAATTTGTCTTGTGAATAAACTCGTTAAAATCCTAAATATTTAAACATCTTTGCGGGTGGGCTGTTGTGTTGTTGCATTTTATCATTCTACCAATTATCTACATCTTCACCGGGACACGAGATGGAACTATGTAAAGTACTATGTAATAATTTAACACCTAGCTGTTTGCTACAACAATTAATCTTTACAACAGGTAGTAAAGTATAAATCAAAACTAAAAGTAAAAAAAAAATAAACGAAATCTTCTAATATATAAAATTCTCGTGTCACAGTTTTCGTTGCCATACTCCTCCGAAACGGCTTGACCGATTTTGATGAAATTTTTTGTGCTTATCCGGTATCTATGAGAATCGGCCAACATCTATTTTTCATCCCCCTAAATGTTAGGGGTAGTCCACCCCTACATTTTATTTTTTATTTTTTAGACAAAATTTTTAATTTCTATTTTTTTATGATACAATATACAAAAATACATACAATCCTCAATTTTCACCCTTCTGCGATCAACCCTTATTTTTTAATAGCCATTTTAGTAATTTAATCATTTTTCCTCTCCGGTCGAAAACTGATAATTATTTATATGGCAAAACAACGTTTGCCGGGTCAGCTAGTGAACTTATAAAATCTCTCCATGCCATAAAAGAAAGGATGAAATTAAATTAAAAAATGTGAAAGAGTAACCGCTTATGATAAATATAACAAATAACAATTTCATTCAAAGATATACCTTCTGGAAATATTTTTCTTTTCTAAATGTCAATAAATCGGTCCGCTGGTTAGGTTCATGTTGCGATACCGTCCAGAGACATAATTATGTTGCCTTTTATATACATAACACCTGTATAATGAGACGTACATCTGAAAGCAATATATTATTGAGTACGAGCAGTGCCCCTCGGTTTTACCCACGTAGTTTCCGTTCCCGAAGAATACGGGGATAAAAAATAGCATGTGTTATATATTGTGTTATATACGTATGCATTATCTTTTAAATGAATAGGGAATATGCATGTGGTATAAATTTACTTGAAATCATTTATTTTCGAATCATTATTGTCCTGGTGTTGTATGTTAAACATTATTTTATAAATAAAATAATCTTACATGTGTTAAAATATTATATGAAAAATGCAAAAAAAGCGTGGGAAATTTAAATTTGCTAAACACATCACCACTTGTCAATTAGAAAGTGACGTCACAGTGTACTGCACGGTCTCCACAGATTAAATCTTTTTCATAGAAATAGTATGCACTGTAGTACGAATACGTAGTATTTCTATTAAAAATATTTAATCTGTGAAGACCGTGTCGTACACTGTGACGTCACAAAGGCGCGCGAAAATTTGGCAGCGTTTTAAATACCTCATAGTTTTTCAATGCTAATATATATATATATATATATATATATTTATATATTTATATAGCTTTTTTTATTATATACATATATACATATTTATACATATTTAGAAGCTTAATTTGAACACTTTCAGTATTTTTGTAAATTGTTAAACACAGTTCGATCCATCGATACGGCGAAATTAGTGGATTGCATTTGTTAACCCAATTATGCATTGAATTAAAAAATATATAAAGTGTGTGACACTTCAAAGAAACATAATATTTGATTTACGCAGTGCAACATCTCCCGTTGGATTTGAAAACTGTAATGATTTCTTCCGAATGATTAACTTACGTAATAAGTAGTCATAGATGGCGCCACCAATGCATAATCGCCGTCCCAGACAACTACAGTAGGGTACGCCGACGTAAGTTGTTCGCCAGCTCACGCTGCAGGACTAAGTTAGGCAGTTATGCGCCTTTACCACGAGCTGTGCAACTACTCAATGCTGTGCTGTACCGAGACCAAGAACTAGATTTATTTAACAGTTCAATGAGTAACCTTCGAAAGTCAATATTAATTTTTATGTCGGTAGTCGGATTGCCCAAATAGTTTTATTATTATTAGTATTTTTTTTGTGTTGTTTCTGTTTTTGTTGAAATGTATTGTTTTTTCTAGTTAATGTAGCTGTGTAATGTGTTTTTATCTTTAACAGGTAACTGGAAAGGCGATTTAGTGAAATACTGTAATGCCTCTCTAGTATAATATTTAAATAAATAAATAATAAATAAAATAAATAAATAATTGGGTTAACAAATGCAATCCACTAATTTTGTGGTATCGATGGATCGAACCGTGGCTTAATTGGCAGAGCACCTGGACGTGTAATCCGGGGGGTGCGGCTTCGAGTCCCGTCGATACGATGAAATTTTGGATTGTGGTTGATTTACAAAAATATAAAGTGTGTGACACTTCAAAGAAACATAACTTTCAGTATTATTTAAATTTTTTACTGCGTTAAATGGATGTATTCAGTAAAATAAACATATTTAAAAAAAATGATGCATATTCCCTATTGACTGTTCGTAAATATACGTAACGGATAATTTATCGTTTGGCAAGTGAAAAATATCTGGGTAATACTGGGTAATACCCAATACTGCTGTATCGATAATTGTTCTTTTTTATTCTAGTATGATCCTAAATCAAGCAGAGAAAATATTTTTTGTACTCTCTCCACACTCAAATCCGGTTTCTACTATCTACTTCAACATCCTTCCAACTCAATGACACTTCTTTATCTGTTGAGTTCATAAGTCGAATCGGAATCTTTCCGTTTCTTGGTCTAGATATTACACTCGCAACAAAAACTCCCTCTTTTAATTCTTTCGGGTAAATAACACAATCATAATTAACGCGTGTCGGCAAATATTTTATTACTTCGCATCGCGGTTCAATGGTAAACACATGATGGTCGTATTTCATCGGAATTATAGCCTTACCTTGACTCGTCATCAGAGATAACATATCTATATATATCTATGACACCTTTATATTTCCTTATAAAATCTTGACCTAAGATACCTATAACCTTACAAGGTAAATTTTGAAACACGTAAAACTAATGATTAAAATAAAAACCATCTCGGTGAATCGGTAAATAAACAAAGCCTTCCGCTTTTAACATTCCACCGATACCATTTATCGTCAAGTCGCATTCATTTAAAATTAAACTAGTTAAATCTAATAATCATACTTAATCGCTGACAAGAATGCACCCGTGTCTATTAAAAATTCTATATCTAAATTATTTAACTTAAAATTAATCCAGTTTATACTATCAAGCGAGCGAAAATCTGATTAGGGACGAAAAAAATCGCCCAAATTCCTTGTCTCATCGTCTTTACCATCATTTTTATCATTCTTGTTTTCTGTGAAATGGTTTAAATTTTTATAATTGGAACAATAACGATTTCCACGAACATACCTAGTGCTAGGTGTAGCTCGGTTTGCTGCATCAGCACCTCGTGAGGGCGCCGTTCCGCCGCGGTCGCCGCGCGAGCTTCGACCGCTCCACGTGCCACGGGCCACGTGTCGGCTCCGTTGCGACATCGTCGGCTGGTAACAACTATTACCTGAATATCGACCACGATATCCACGAGAACTGTAACTAACATTATTAGTACGCATTCCCCTATGCCTGTACGAAAATACCTGTGGGATTGATACCGAACCCGACTCGTCCTCTGCTACTCTGATAGCATCTTTTAAATTCTTTATATTACGAGCCACAATAATGGTTCCCAACCTTTGGCTATTTAAACCATTCGCAAAACACTTCACATCATTTCTCTCATTGAGAGGTTGGAGTATTTTATAAGCTGCCTGATTTCCATTAGCCTGGGAGGTTGTCAAGTCTACCAAAAGTTGTTCTATTTCTTGACCAAACTCCTGAACTGATCTGTCTTCCTGTCTAACTTAAAAATTTAATTGAGATTGCAGTGCGGTGTCAGATTTTATTGACAGTAAATGTTGCCGCATATCCTTCAGAAGCAAATCAACACTATTGTAAGAATCAGCTAAACGCATTTTCACGCTCTTGCTTAAACGACTTTTTAGTACAAACTAATAGCGAGTTATCACCATCACAAAGCATTGAATTGTACAAATCTATTGCATCTATGAGTATGCGTAACATTTTCGTCACCTGTCATTTTTGGCAAAAAGCTCACGGCCGATTTTAAGCAAAACTTTTCTCCAGGCATCGTAACTATCTCTGATTTACTACTAGTACTATAATCCCTATCAATAAATTCCTTATCTTCCTCAAATGATATCATCTTAAATTAGCATTCTTCTATCGTTGTACATAAAATAATTATTTCGTTGGATGTGTTGGCAATTCATTTAAAACTTCTTTAAACTTTTTATACAAAGTCTTCGCCTCTAAATTTTTTTACTTCCTAATCCTCTTTAAGGACTAGCTTAACAATGTAATCCTTGACATATTTTAATTTATCTAATATATCTCTTAGCAAAATTTCTATTGACATTATATTTTACAGTCCATTAAAAAATTTTAACACTTATTTTTCACTACAGAAATAAGGTTTTGTTATGACGAGGGACATTTGATTAATTAATATTGTTCAATAACATACCCTTAAAACCGTTGTACTTTTCACTAATTTTCACTTTCACTTAACATATTTTACGCACTAAATAAAACTGGAACGATAAAAAAAAAATTCTTGTCTAATTGCTCTTCTTCATTTGACCGTCCGCGGATCGAAAACCGGATCCTATTGATGTATGATTATATGCATCCCCATTGAATCATGGATCCACCTCTGGTGACAGTTTCTCTAAGCGCGGAACACGAAATACGCAATCTCCAGGAATATCAACGCAAAAAGTGAGTATATAATAATGCTCAGCTGGCCAATGCGGTTTCCGATGTCAGACATCGCTGCTGAATTTCTTCCTGCCGCATTCTGGTTCAGAATCACCTCTTTCTTTTCTATAGTAGAACGGCACATTTTTGATAGTCACACAGCCTTCAAAATTCCAAATTTGTAGCACGCCTATACGTCTCGGGTCTCGTCAATTTTCATCATAGGTTCAAAAGTGGCAGGGTCGCCATGTAAGGTGGCCGGTTGGCCGAGGGAAGACGGGAGACATCAGCTAGCGGGAGTTCAATCAAACCACACAACTTTACATGATGATGTCCGTTTATTGACTACTCAAGTAATAATACATATTATAAGAAATAGTTATGTAAAATGCAGCGCAGGCAAATGTAGGTAAAATGCAATATTAACAATATACCTAATACCTACCTAAGTATACACACTACAGTAGCTTTCTATTAGTGAAAGAATTTTTTAAATCAGTCTAGCAGTTTTTCAGTTAAATTGCAACAAACAAACAATAAACCAAATCTTTTCTCTTAATAATATTACCTAAATAATTTAGATTGAGACGGCCAGCCGTGATGGTTGGCGATGCTGCGGTCTAAGATGTAACATACTTTAAAATAAACCTATTCACTCTTGACTTGAAGACCAGAAGTTTAACTTATCATGCAACACAGACCGGCAAGGAATTCCATTTCCTGACAGCATGTATGATGAATGAGGAACTAAATTGCTCCGTGCGGGGAGACCGAATTAATATCCACCATAAAGTTACGACGTTTGTACCTCTGGTAATTTGGTCGTTGAATTTGGGTGACTGAGTCAACTTCTGTAGGTCTATGGTACACTCTTAAAAATATCTGTAATATATCTGAGTAGGTACAAAGAAACACGAAGACTTTTTGTTGACAATATTGCCTAATAGCACCTAACAATTTAACATAAAACGCATCACACCATGGTATTAAAAAATCCATTTCTATTACAGTTTTTTGATATGTCAGTTTAATTCTGCTTTATGATAGAAAATTTATTAATTAAATGAAAGTGATGCACATTGCATTTCCCAGTTATATTATTATCCCCTCAACGGTCTCGGTGCGAACGATATACATGAAAATATACAACGTAGAGCACTGCTCCGCAATGTCTTTAATACGTAGAGTTATATACCATCACACTTAGCATTTTTTCACTTAGCATTACTAAGAAAACAATTAATTACTGGCTTTAAAGACACACAGCTACGAGTACCGTAGCAGCGTAGACCACGCGTGTAGCGCCTCTATCAGGCGTAGCAGTAGCTACGCCTCTACAATTTGCGTAGCGTATTCTCACCGCCCATGATAAATGTTGAACCGAACCCTAAGCTGCTTATGTCATGTTGTTCATAAATCACTTAAGTAGGTCTGCGGAAGCCTCTTACAGAAACTCCTTTGTAAATCTGTTTTTGTGATTTTTTTGGAACAGCATGATTTGATGCGTTTTGTGTTTTGCTGAAATTGGAACTTGTTGGTCGAGTAAGGGCTGATTTATGACTAGCTTTGTAAGATTATTTAGATGCTGATATAAAAACATTATTTAAGGAATATTACGTAGAAATCTGAACAATAGTATCGAAAAACTTGTCCGTTTGGTCTTATAACCTAGGGGGTACTTACCGTTGACCTGCGAGTTAAATGATGAAGTTTGTCCAGTAAGAATGTTAATATTTTGTTTTTATATAAAATTTTTTGCGAAAAAAAGCTTTTTTCTAATGTATCTGATAGGTTAGCTATTGATCACTATCTCGCCTCATGGTAAGCGATGATGTGATTAAAGATGGCGCTAGGCCTAGAATGGTTTGATTCTCAAGGGCTGCGTGATGCCGGAACACTGTAAGGTTATGGTGACAGATTTTCTTCTTGCCACATTAAATTTGCAGTTAGAAAATTATTATGCTATATTGATGTTATAAACGTGAGTTTTTTTTTAATTATTATGCTGCTTTGTAAGCATGAGTACTCTATTCTATTTCTAACACAGCTAAGACTTAGAAGTGTATCCGTAATACATAAAACAAATATCTAATGTGTTCAGGCAGCTATCCTTGAGAGACAGTTCCCATTATAGGCCTAGCGTGCTTACCATCTTCGACCGCATCATCACTTACCAACAGGTGAGATAGTGGTCAAACGCCTTTAAGAATATTAAAAAAAACGTTTGCGAAACCACAAGAAAAACGAACAATTGTTTTTTTGGTTATATAATAAAACGTATTACATCAATGTAATTCAGCCTTCATCTTAATAATATATAAAACCAACCACGTTGAATTAGTTCACACTTCGAGTGCAGTCAAAGTGTGTGAATTGGTGCAAACCATTCGACGATTAAACTTCCTATCACGATGTCATTTGAGCAAGTTTGGAAATAGGACGAAGTTCAGGAAGCCTTCACAGGTGCTTGGTCAACTTTGCAGTGCCCACGTTTGCATTTAAAGGACTTGTGGGTTAGTTATTTTGACTGGCGTTACTAAGAGAGAAGCTTAATTTATGCGTAACATACACTTGCATTTGTTTGTAGGTAGTAGTAGTTATGCACGCAGTGTAGTGAAGTAATTATAGTAATTATTATATGTGACGGATGCGCTTAATCCTGGCGACGATATTTCGGTATCATATTGAGGGTCCGGTGGCGTAATCGGGAGAACGGTCGGCTTTGATGCCGTCGTACCGAGTGCAAACCCCGCCGTGCACCAATGGATTTTTCTATAGAAAAATTTATGTGCGCTTCTCACATACACAACAACCCCCGCATGGTAGTAGGACACTATCTAGTGTCCGCCTGGCCAACTACCACCCTCAAGTTAGAAAATCTGTCGCCAAACATCTAATGTGTTCCGGTAGCTATCATTGAGAGCCAGTTCCCATTCTAGGCCTAGCGTGCTTACCATCTTCGACCGCATCATCACTTACCAACAGGTGAAATAGTGGTCAAACGCTAGCCTATAAAATAAAATAAAAAATCAAGTCCTTAAATCTAAGATAATTTCTCCCGATATCAATGTATTCATACATCACCACAAGCCAATGATGGTATTTATCTGTTTCGGTCGACTTTCTTCTGTCGATACGATTACGACAATGATATTATCTTATTTAAAACGTTATTAGATATCAATGATTCAAAAAAAAAATATATAACACTAACTTCGACAACATTATCACAAATTTTATCTTCATCGTAATAAAAATATAAATCAAATAACGGACTGTCATTTTAGAATTCAAAAGACATTTTCATTCAACTTTTCAATATTTTCAATATCTTCAGGTAACAAAAGTCTTCACTTTGTTGAACCTCTCGACTACCCTCAAATAGGTCAATATTGAAGTCAGCAGGTACTGGGTACCTGTTCAAATGAAAACGTAGAGATGCATTTGACGCATCACTTCGGAAAATAATTCTTTTTCAGAAAAAGTTTCTAAGAATATTTCCCTTCTTATATCTGAAAGTTTTATAGATGAGTTGGCAATTGGCATGAAGATATGCCATAGCAGTATGGGTATTACGATTTTTTGTATGATAAATGCTAAAAAATATTATTTTAATATTGAGTTAATGTATTTACAAATTTAAAATTGTAGTAAATGCCACTTCTTAATTTATCTAACAATTTACATTTTGTGCAATGGATATTGCAAGATAATGTTCTGATATCTCTAGACATTGTCCAAGAAATCTTGATAAATGTAAGTATATGAAACCCTGCGACTACACTATACATATCAAACAAAAAAAAATCAAAGCAAGCCACGATTATTTTGAGGTGTTTAACTCGAGATTTTCCTTGGACTATGTAAATCCTCCTATATGTATCCATCAACATTTGTGTTTTAGGTCAAACATTAAACAATTAAGAATTTTAAATGCAATTTTTGAGTTATTTTTTTTATAATAATCATAATAATTTAAAAATATTAATCAATAAATTGTCTTCAATGGCTTCATACGTATAGTGCATTGTTCTGTGTTCGATGTATTGTAGTTCTATGATTATTTTTATATCTATTGTAATTTTTTACGTATTTTTTGGATTTTTTTAACGTTCTTAAGTGTACAATGTACCCATATGAAGGAATAAATTAATATATATGAATATGTCTTTCGAGTAATTTTTGTTCACAATATTTACGCAACTCTTCTACTGCTGTAAATCTATACGTTGCAAGGCCAAGTGTTAGGAGCTGAAACTTTTTATTACAAAAAACCTTTCTTTAAGAGGTCATCGTGTTCCATATTTTCTGCCATTTTGAGAAATATTTTTTTGTAATTAGGTACGGAAACGATCTTGAAGTTTTAAACATTGTGGGTTAAATGTTTGTATTTAAGATATAGGATTGTTGACGAAAGGATTTTGAGTGACCCTTATGAGATTTTTGGGAACCGAAAAGTATTACCGGACTTTTTAGGGTTTAGTAGTCCTGACAAAGAACCCTTATTTTATATAGCTCAATCTTACAGAGGCGTGGTGTTTTATTGTAAAGCTTTTATAGCCAAAGCGGTTCGAAAAAAATCTAAAACTCTTATTTAAGTTTCCATTCAGTATACTTAATTACTTATTTACCTTTTTTAAACTGTAGGAACAGAAATACTTTTCGGTTCCCAAAAATCTCATAAGGGTCACTCAAAATCCTTTCGTCAACAATCCTATATCTTAAATACAAACATTTAACCCACAATGTTTAAAACTTCAAGATCGTTTCCGTACCTAATTACAAAAAAATATTTCTCAAAATGGCAGAAAATATGGAACACGATGACCTCTTAAAGAAAGGTTTTTTGTAATAAAAAGTTTCAGCTCCTAACACTTGGCCTTGCAACGTATAGATTTACAGCAGTAGAAGAGTTGCGTAAATATTGTGAACAAAAATTACTCGAAAGACATATTCATATATATTAATTTATTCCTTCATATGGGTACATTGTACACTTAAGAACGTTAAAAAAATCCAAAAAATACGTAAAAAATTACAATAGACATAAAAATAATCATAGAACTACAATACATCGAACACAGAACAATGCACTATACGTATGAAGCCATTGAAGACAATTTATTGATTAATATTTTTAAATTATTATGATTATTATAAAAAAAATAACTCAAAAATTGCATTTAAAATTCTTAATTGTTTAATGTTTGACCTAAAACACAAATGTTGATGGATACATATAGGAGGATTTACATAGTCCAAGGAAAATCTCGAGTTAAACACCTCAAAATAATCGTGGCTTGCTTTGATTTTTTTTTGTTTGATATGTATAGTGTAGTCGCAGGGTTTCATATACTTACATTTATCAAGATTTCTTGGACAATGTCTAGAGATATCAGAACATTATCTTGCAATATCCATTGCACAAAATGTAAATTGTTAGATAAATTAAGAAGTGGCATTTACTACAATTTTAAATTTGTAAATACATTAACTCAATATTAAAATAATATTTTTTAGCATTTATCATACAAAAAATCGTAATACCCATACTGCTATGGCATATCTTCATGCCAATTGCCAACTCATCCATAAAACTTTCAGATATAAGAAGGGAAATATTCTTAGAAACTTTTTCTGAAAAAGAATTATTTTCCGAAGTGATGCGTCAAATGCATCTCTACGTTTTCATTTGAACAGGTACCCAGTACCTGCTGACTTCAATATTGACCTATTTGAGGGTAGTCGAGAGGTTCAACAAAGTGAAGACTTTTGTTACCTGAAGATATTGAAAATATTGAAAAGTTGAATGAAAATGTCTTTTGAATTCTAAAATGACAGTCCGTTATTTGATTTATATTTTTATTACGATGAAGATAAAATTTGTGATAATGTTGTCGAAGTTAGTGTTATATATTTTTTTTTGAATCATTGATATCTAATAACGTTTTAAATAAGATAATATCATTGTCGTAATCGTATCGACAGAAGAAAGTCGACCGAAACAGATAAATACCATCATTGGCTTGTGGTGATGTATGAATACATTGATATCGGGAGAAATTATCTTAGATTTAAGGACTTGATTTTTTATTTTATTTTATAGGCTAGCGTTTGACCACTATTTCACCTGTTGGTAAGTGATGATGCGGTCGAAGATGGTAAGCACGCTAGGCCTAGAATGGGAACTGGCTCTCAATGATAGCTACCGGAACACATTAGATGTTTGGCGACAGATTTTCTAACTTGAGGGTGGTAGCTGGCCAGGCGGACACTAGATAGTGTCCTACTACCATGCGGGGGTTGTTGTGTATGTGAGAAGCGCACATAAATTTTTCTATAGAAAAATCCATTGGTGCACGGCGGGGTTTGCACTCGGTACGACGGCATCAAAGCCGACCGTTCTCCCGATTACGCCACCGGACCCTCAATATGATACCGAAATATCGTCGCCAGGATTAAGCGCATCCGTCACATATAATAATTACTATAATTACTTCACTACACTGCGTGCATAACTACTACTACCTACAAACAAATGCAAGTGTATGTTACGCATAAATTAAGCTTCTCTCTTAGTAACGTCAGTCAAAATAACTAACCCACAAGTCCTTTAAATGCAAACGTGGGCACTGCAAAGTTGACCAAGCACCTGTGAAGGCTTCCTGAACTTCGTCCTATTTCCAAACTTGCTCAAATGACATCGTGATAGGAAGTTTAATCGTCGAATGGTTTGCACCAATTCACACACTTTGACTGCACTCGAAGTGTGAACTAATTCAACGTGGTTGGTTTTATATATTATTAAGATGAAGGCTGAATTACATTGATGTAATACGTTTTATTATATAACCAAAAAAACAATTGTTCGTTTTTCTTGTGGTTTCGCAAACGTTTTTTTTAATATTCTTAAAGGCGTTTGACCACTATCTCACCTGTTGGTAAGTGATGATGCGGTCGAAGATGGTAAGCACGCTAGGCCTATAATGGGAACTGTCTCTCAAGGATAGCTGCCTGAACACATTAGATATTTGTTTTATGTATTACGGATACACTTCTAAGTCTTAGCTGTGTTAGAAATAGAATAGAGTACTCATGCTTACAAAGCAGCATAATAATTTAAAAAAAACTCACGTTTATAACAACAATATAGACCTTGGTCAATTTTCTAACTGCAAATTTAATGTGGCAAGAAGAAAATCTGTCACCATAACCTTACAGTGTTCCGGCATCACGCAGCCCTTGAGAATCAAACCATTCTAGGCCTAGCGCCATCTTTAATCACATCATCGCTTACCATGAGGCGAGATAGTGATCAATAGCTAACCTATCAGATACATTAGAAAAAAGCTTTTTTCGCAAAAAAAAATTATATAAAAACAAAATATTAACATTCTTACTGCACAAACTTCATCATTTAACTCGCAGGTCAACGGTAAGTACCCCCTAGGTTATAAGACCAAACGGACAAGTTTTTCGATACTATTGTTCAGATTTCTACGTAATATTCCTTAAATAATGTTTTTATATCAGCATCTAAATAATCTTACAAAGCTAGTCATAAATCACCCCTTACTCGACCAACAAGTTCCAATTTCAGCAAAACACAAAACGCATCAAATCATGCTGTTCCAAAAAATTCTTTGGGAACCGAAAAGTATTACCGGACTTTTTAGGGTTTAGTAGTCCTGACAAAGAACCCTTATTTTATATAGCTCAATCTTACAGAGGCGTGGTGTTTTATTGTAAAGCTTTTATAGCCAAAGCGGTTCGAAAAAAATCTAAAACTCTTATTTAAGTTTCCATTCAGTATACTTAATTACTTATTTACCTTTTTTAAACTGTTCCTACAGTTTAAAAAAGGTAAATATTACATTCAATAGGACATTACTTATGACTTTTTTTAATCTATGTTACCAAAAAATCTTCTGCTATTCTATTAGCTACCCAATTTTAATCTTCAAATGGCAGCATTTAAAGTTAGTTTTTTAGATTTTTATCAAAACGACAAAATATTGTTTGATATTATTGATTTAAAACTAGCCCCTTATTATAATTATAAGTTCAGATAAAAATATCAGCCTAAGTTAATTTAGTGTCAGAGAATATTCTAGCTAGTAAGTACATAAATGCCGGTTCACATCTGTTCAGATTCGGCAACATTGAATTATTTAGCGGATTACCGAACCTATTCCGGCTTAGGCTATTGTCCGCGAAATAGAACCTGATTGACCTAATATTGTAGATTTTCAAGCTGATTTTTTTAAAAACAGTTGTAGAGTAGTTATTTGATTAGATTTTTGTGATATTAGGTAACAGATGAAGCAAGATGTTTGCCTTTTTGAGGGCCCGGTGGCGTAATCGGGAGAACGGTCGGCTTTGATGCCGTGGTACCGAGTTCAAACCGCCGTGCACCAATGGATTTTTCTATCGAAAAATTTATGTGCGCTTCTCACAGTGGCCCTCCGGTGAAGGAAAACATCGTTAAGAAACCAACAACCCCCGCATGGTGGTAGGACACTATCTAGTATCCGCCTGGCCAGCTACCACCCTCAAGTTAGAGAATCTGTCACCAAACATCTAATGTGTTCCGGCAGCTATCCTTGGTAGCCAGTTCCCATTCTAGGCCTAGCGTGCTTACCATCTTCGACCACATCATCACTTACCAACAGGTGAGATAGTGGTCAAACGTTAGCCTATAAAGTATAAAAAAAAAAAAAATGCCTCTGCCTTTAGAAGACGTGGCACGCAAAATTGTGTGTTTATGCACTATCATAGGGTATCATAGGGTATCATAGGGTCATTATCCAGAAGTGTTGAGTCTAATGCTAGGGCCACACACATCGCGAAAGATTTATTGCGATAAAACTTCGTCTTTGGCCTACGGCGATGTGCTTGGCCACATTGCAAACAAAGAAATGACGCAATAGTTTATCGCGGAAAAAAGGACGAAGCTGTCGCTTTTTATTTTATGGCTGAACAATTAATATTTGCATTTGTGCAATCAGAAATAAATAAAGATAAGGCGGCAGTGGATGATTACTTTTCAAATTCTTTTTTACTCAAAAATCTAGTAAATCAATACCAGTTCGCTACGCACGACGCCTGTCAGCCGACTGAAGTGTAGCCACGCAAGCGAACTTCATCGCAATAAAACCTTTTGATGTGCGCGACTTTACCGACAGTGGGGCGAAGTGTCAGCGGCTTCGCCCCAAGCCGAAGTATTCGCAAATATTCGGCTACACACATCGCGATGAAGCGAATATTCGCGTTATCGCGATGTGTGTGGCAATGGTATAACTGACATATGGCTTGTCATTTAATTTGACATTTAGACGTTTAGACTGCTATTTTATATTTTACGGGTGAATGACAGATAAAGTTATAGATTAAAATAATTGTAAATTAAATGGTAAAACCTCGGAACAATGACTAAAGCATTGTTCCGAGGGTAAAACACATCGATTTAAAAAGGTAGATGCGGTCTTATATACCACGTAAACATAATAGAACTAGAAACAACTACATGAAAACACGAATTTCTAATGTCGAGCTTTATGTACACGAAGAACAGAAGAAGTCATTGTTGCTAATTATTTAAATGGATCTGCGATAATTGCACATTTCATTCTGTACGTGCTACACAAACGCCAGTTCGATTATGACTAATGTGAAATTAGGTTCACTAACCTAATGATTACGGTTCACATTGAGGAGCGAGGTCCCTTATCTCCCTTTTTTATACATATCGATGGTAAAACATGTTTAAACACAAGTTTTAACTTTTGTAAAGACTTGAAAAGTTATCATGTGTAAGGAAAAAATCTAATGATAACAATACATATTACCCATATTTGACTGTCCTACATGGTCGTTTTCAAAATGCTACGCTACTTATTTTAACTACCAAGTTTGAGGATGTTTCTCTCCATATCTCTGGAGATACTAATGAGAACTTGTACATTGTTATACACAATCCAAAAATTTATCGTACCGACGGGACTCGAACCCGCACCCCTGATAACATGCCCAGGTGCTCTGACCAATTAAGCCACAGTCCGATACTACCGATATTACGAAATTAGTGAATTGCATTTTGAACCCAATTATGTATTGGTTGCGCCATCTATGATAACTTATTAGAAGTAAATCATGCGTAAGACATCATTACAGTATTCAATTCCAATGAGAGATATCGCACTGCTTAAATTAAATATTGTATCTTGAAGTGTTACACACTTTATATTCTTGAAAATTGTTATACAAAATCTAAAATATTAAGTGTGTAACAATTTAAAAAATATAACATTTAATCAGATCTTGATGAAATGTAAATGGGATCACCTTGGAAGAATACCCTTCTATTAAAAAATAATTTACCAATCAGTCTAGGGGTCTTTGAGTAATCGGAGAACATGCATAAAAAACTCGCTCTTTTTTTGAAGTCGGTTTAATGTTAATGGTTATAGGTAACATGAATGTGAATGGACTATACTATAAACCTACTAAATAAGCCGCACTGAAATATTCCCTATATTAAATCTATTAATATACCTAGTTATCTTATTACAATTTGCCTTTCCTCAAAATGCGTAAATATATTTTTCCCGTGAATAATCCTATGTACCTATACTTCAACCCTTCGGCACCTGAACTCAATAGCACAAAGTTATTGAATACCAAAATCACCCCATAAATGATTTCAGTGTGCACAAAAGAAATCACAGCTCCACTTTAATATCCATAACAATACCTTACCTGGCCAAAATCGATACTCCAATTTATTCACACAAAGGCGTAAAGTGGTTTCGCCTGTTAGCTATTTGGAACCTTGTCGCATTAAACCTTGACCGGAAAGTCCGTTGAAAAGCCTCTGTTGGTAGTTGGAAATGAGGGCTCGGGGTAATATTTTGGTCGAAATTGCGACCTTTAGAAACGGGTAATTATTATTATGGTTTGTGCTTCTTTTAGTGAAGGTCTTTTTTTACTTTGAATACATTATTGTGCGGTGAATGACTATTCAGTTTTGAGAAGTGTATAGCATGGCACACACGTTACGAGAAATTGTTACGATTGCACTGTACCGTTTAAACTGCACCGATAATCGAAACGTGTGAGTGTGATATAAAATCAACTTCTCTTTTCATTAGCCAGACTTTGCACCAGGTCTCACGATTTTTCCGCTTCCTGGTTTTTTTATGTCTCTAAAAAACAACGGGTTGTACTCCGAGAGTGTCGGCAGAAGTGAAAACTTGAAGACGTCATTTTTTCATATTTTGGAATGACACCTTGCACAAACGCCCTGCGCTCCGTCTTACGAATTTTCGTCTTACGATCGGGACACGTGACTCTGACGCGAGTTTAACATTTTTTACCTATCCCTAGAAAAATGTACAACGCCGCTAAAGAAGTTTACAATTCAATGAAACATTCGAAACGCTTACAATTTAATTTAGATGAGGTGTGGAAGTAAAATCTATGAGAAAATTGCGCACCAACCTTTTCCCATATCCGAACTTATTCCTAGACTCTAACATACGAAAATTGAGTAGGGTTGTCAAAGGAGGTCTAAATAGAATTAAACTAACCCTGCCCAGTATGTATGTTACTCTTTGGCTAACCTGGCCCTAGCTGAGCCAGCGTTAACTAGTTTTGACAGCTACGTGACGAGCCGCCAGCAGTCACGCATGCAAGACACGCACAACATAATCAGCCGGTATCAGTCCACTGCTGGACATAGACCTCTTACAAGTCACGCCACTGAGCCCGATCTTCGGCTCCTTGTTTCCAGTCACTGCCCACCACTTTGCGAATGTCGTCGCTCCACCTGGTCACAGGGCGTCCTACGCTACGTTTACCGATTCGCGGTCTCCACTCTAGAACCAGTCTACCCCAACGGTTATCGGTCCTACGGCAGATATGACCAGCCCACTGCCTGTTGATCACTTTAGTTCTCTGGCGAATTACTTCGTTCCGGATTCGATCCCGCAGAGAAACACCGAGCATAACTCTCTCCATCTCTCTGGCTGAGCGACTTTAAATTGGTGGACCAGTCTAAATGTGAGTGTCCACATCTCAGCTCCGTATGTCATCACAGGTACGACGCACTGGTTAAAGACTTTTGTCTTTAGACACTGCGGTATAGGCGACGAGAAGACTCGACGGAGTTCTCCGAATGCTGCCCAGCCCAGCTGAATTCTTCTCTGAATTTCCTTCTCTAAGTTGTGTTTGCCTAATTGGAGTGTTTGCCCTAGGTAGACATACTTAGTGAGAACTTCGAGTGGGATTCCAAATACGGCAATCGGTTCCGGAACAACGTGCTCGTTGTACATGACTTTGGTTTTATCCAAATTCATCCGGAGACCGATGCGACGAGAAGAATCAGCTAGGCCATTCAACATTCTTTGTAGGTCCTGCAAGACACGCACGCTTATAATTATAGTGAATCTGTCTATCTTATTTTATCTCTGTACGAGATAATCTAAAAAAAATTAATGGTTTTATAATCTAAAAAGGAATATTTTAAGATGCATCCTGACATGGACAGCTTCACGATGCACCTTAAAGCTGTCGTTAGTTTGATAGACTATACTACTACTATACCTATTGTTAATCTCTTTCGTATATACATAATAAGACTTTCGTATATACATAATAAGACTTTTGTATATACATAATAAGACTTTCGTATATACATAATAAGACTTTCGTATAGACATAATGAATATATTATAGAAACAATTTTATTATTCTTAGTTAACGTAATTGGTCCAGATTTGCAAAGGAGCATGAAATTATTTACAAGAGAATTTGAATGAAAAGAAAATGTACAAGCATTATTCACTCACAAAACATAACTCAAGTAGTAAAAAGCACCTAATTCTCCAAACCTAGAACCTCTCATTGTTCACTTTAATTTGATGCAAATAAAATAGTAACAAAAAGCTACAATCTACATAATATTCCCATAGCATTATACAGTTAATTAACTTTTGTTATAATTAATTAAAATGATATTTTTTATCGTTACAGAGTGGAGGCGTGATGTTCTCCCCGCTCGGGCGACTGCGGGTGGCGCAGGCCGTCAGAAAACAGGTATGCCTCTACTTTAATGTTTTTTAACCGACTTCACAAAAAAGGAGGAGGTTTTCAATTTGCCTGCATGTTTTTTTTTAAGTGAAACTTCTTTAGGCGCACCGGCGTAAAATTTGAAGGAAGTGACGCGTCACGGCCGTCACGGCGTCATTTGGATCAACAGAAGTCACGGTAGCGTCATGTTATATTTCTCTATTGTAGAACGACGAAGACTTATTCGCTATCATTCGGGCATTCGTCCCGCTAAGTTCAACAGACGAAGTTGTTCAAAAATAATAAGTTATGTTGAAAAATAAATTGAATGAACTTAGAAGTTGGGCTTTGAAATAATCAAACATGTAAATCAACACGATCAAAAGATGTTTATGTCGCCCATTTTCGAATATTTTGCGATTTCACAAGTGAATCGAAACCTATAGGGTACTTCCCGCAGATCTGGAATTATGGCAATACATTTGGCTATAAGTAAAGTATTGACACATGAGTAAAATTGATACACTTAGTAAACATCTGAAAACCATAATTATGTAGTTTTACGATAAAAAAACGAATTTACGATTGCAAATGTATTATTTGCAGTTGGTGCATGAACAGTGTCTAGGACTCGAACTGTAAAGCTAAGTTTGTCCTTTAACCTAGTTTGAGAAGTTGGTACGACAGCCTCGTTGGGCAAGTTCAACTCTACATGGCCGGTTTTTCTGTAGAAAAATCCATTGGTGCACGGCAGGGATTGAACTCGGTACCTCTGGCCTCAAAGGCGATCACTCTCCCACTACACCACTAGGCACTCGATTTTTTTTCCATTCGTTTTCTTGTTTCTCTGTCAATCTCCCATGATATACAAGGAATATTTCCTTTTAAAGACGTATCTAAGATCAATAAATGTTCTTGGGTACTTCTTATATGGTACGAAACCCCAAAAATATTGTAAAGATTTTAAGTACCAAGTATTGCCACTGATTTCAGTATAACTGTTTAATAAATTGTTAAACACAATCCAAAATTTCATCGTACCTATGGGAATCGAACCCGCACCCCCCGGATTACACGTCCAGGTGCTCTGCCAATTAAGCCACGGTTCGATCCATCGATACGACGAAACGAGTGGATTACATTTTTTAACCCAATTAAGCATTGGTGGCGCCATCTATGACTACTTACTTCGAAAGTTAATCATTCAGAAGAAATCATTGCAGTTTTCAAATACGACGAGAGATGTTTGCACAATTCTACAAAAATATAAAGTGTAAAACACTTCGAGAAACATAATAAATGTTTTATACATATACTGTTACTACCAGTTACAATATCAACATACACATATATATTTCCTGTCAACGAAACCTGCCTTAAATATCGTATTTATGCGCGAGGACGGGATCCTGAATCCAATAAATACATTGTTTGCTTGTCGAACGTTGTTTTGTGAGATAATGGCTGATCGAGGCCGTTTATAATGCCCATTCATTAACATTAATGTGTGTTATTGAATACGGACCAGTAGGTTGTTTACAGAGATTGCTCAGATAATAACGTATAGCCTGACAGTAAGGTCACTTTGTCGTTATTATCTAAAGACTTAGGCTTTTATCATATCGCTTTATTTAGCCACCTTCAAGTTGGAATAAAAAAACCGGTTGACGTCAGCTACTGATAATTTTTACTGCGAAGTTAATGCATGTATAATGTCTGAGTACTTTCCGTGGTAGTTTTGATTTTAATAATATATTACATACCTTTTCTGATAGCTTAATAAACATGAAAGTGTTATTAGTGATTTCCACGCTTAATGTCATAGTGTTTTTTTTAAGAAAAATACATTGTTTAGCACTAATCGTAATAGTCATCAAAAAATTAAAAATGTTATAAGTCATAGTTACTACCACATTCACAACTTAAACGTAGTGAAATCGTAGATATGTGGTTACTACATTCTAAGTATTTTTGGACATTTTATTACTTCTTCAGCTTTATCACTAAGTCTCCTACGAATAAAAAAATATTTAACATTATTTAATTAGCCAATTCTTTTCTATTTTGTTACACACCTCCAAAATTTCCCAAAAATCTCTATAATAAAAATAACTATTTATAGAGATATTTTTTAAATAAAATACTTATTTCTTAACTACGTCAATCGATAGGCTTATGATGATGACAGCTGTTCTAATCGTACATGAAACGTTCTCTACGTAAACCTTAAGCCGTTAAACTTCCAGATGAGCCAACTGCCAGTGATAGGCACAGAAGCCGCCCCACTACCTGCGCCCCTGTGCTATCAGCTACTCTGCGCCCCACCGATGCCAGCTTGCGCCCCGTGCGAGCTGCCGCCGCCATATGCAGTCTACCCTTTCCCTATTGACAGTAAGTTATATTTTTGTGAATAAAATAGACATGTGTTACTTTATTATACTTTTAAATTGAACTCAAAGCTTATGCGGTTAATTTTGTTTCCGGCAATGGTAGGCAAACAAGCAGATAGCCCGTCTGATGGTAAGCGGTCACCGTTATTTATAAACAACTGCAACACCACGAGTGCTGATGGTGCGTTGCTAAAGTTTGTGGAATTTGTGGATAACCTTTTTAAATCTGATCCCATCCAGTAGTTCAATGGGAAAAATGCAGCGGGCATGTCATTCCACATCTTAAAGGCACGTGGTAGAAATCCTTGGTTAAAACGGATAGTGCGAGACGTCCGAGTCTGTTATATGTAAGGGTGAGCTTTTTGACAGTACCGAGCAGTACGATGAAAGAATAGCGATGGTGGAGTCAGGTCAAAAAGCTCTTCAGAGCATTCGCCATTACAGTGACGATAAAAGATGGACAGCGCACCGACGTCTCTACAGAGGCTGAGTGGCTCCAATTTTTCATAAAGAGCGGGATTGTTGAAATTTCTAATGACTCTTTGTTGTATGGAGTCAAGAGGCTGAAGCTTCAGCTATAAGCTCGCTGCGCCGTTCCAGAGGTGCAAGCAATATATTTTGTGTACGCACTTGTGCTTTATAAAGCACAAGACGTTGACGTTGTGTGATATATCGTTTCGCTTTGCTGAGGATACCGAGCTTACTGGATGCAATTTTTTCGCTTTTAAATTTTTTAAATTTTAAATAGGACCTCAATAGAAATGTTTACGCCTAGGATCTCAAGACTGTTGGATATTGTAAAGGGGACGCCCTAAAATCGAGGAGCTACAGAGAAGGGAGTATTTTCTCTCTAGGTCAAAATATGTAGTATTAAATATACTTTAATACCTTACTCCAGTAAGATAAGATGGATTTGCAGCTCTGGAGAGCTAGAGAGCAAGCCATCTTTTTTTACCTAATAGACTAATGTTTGACCACTGTCTCGCGTGGTGGTAAGCGATGATGTGGTCGAAGATGGTGAAAACGCTAAGTCTAGAATAAACCAACTCTCAAGGGACGTCCGCTGCCGGAAAACCACCTTTATATCAATACAATAACCAGCCAAGTGCGTGTCGAGCCACGCGCAGTGTAGGGTTCTGTAGTAGCCCGTTATTCAATGCAAGTCTTTACCCGTTATAAACAAGCAACTAGGTACGAGTACTTCGTCTTTGTCACTTTAAAGGAGTTATTCTAAGGATTTTGTATTTGGTACAAAATTACCCAAAACCCAAGTTCAACGACTATTACTGCTAAACTATTAAAGTTATCGGATCTTAACCGCTATAGTTTTCCTTTAAAGTTCATGAAATGCACTATTATTACGATTTTTTCAGATTTTTCAAGACAGCAGTTTAGCTTTTAGAGAGGGGGGGGGGGGACGACATGACGAAACTATAAGGGTTCCTTGTCACGACTACGGAAACCTAAAAAGGATGCACATATTCGTACTCAATCTCTTTTTGTTCCAGCAACCCCGGCACTATACGCGCCGCCCGCCCAATACACGTTGGTCCCGGCGCCCTACACCGCGTGCTGTGAGCCCGCTTGCTGCACGCCCCTCGACAAGCAGCCCCGCGCCCCACCCCCGCCGCTACACCCTGCTTTCATCTACTAGCCTCTTGGAACTGATAGAACACTTCATTATTAGTAGACCTCTTTTAACTGATAGAACTCAAACAATTGGTAGAACTATAAACTCTTAATTGGATAATTGGTAGAACCCCGATTTTGATGATTGATAGAACTCTTTTAAAACTGGTAGAACTTTAAATTCTTACTTGGACGGTTGGCAGAACTCTGATTTAGCTAATTGGTAGAACAATTGAACTGGTAGAACTCAAACAACAGAAAGAACTCTGGTTTAGAACTTGGATAATTGGCAGAACACTAGGTGAATTGGATTTGGTTAAATCCTTATAACTGAAACTGGTAAAATTGGCTCTTAACTTACCTTTCTATCCACTATCATCAATATGTATTCTGGCAACTAGCCACTTATAGGAAACTCACGGATTTTATTAAAATTATGATAAAATATGTTCTTTTTAGAATTTAATTATTTTGTCATACTCGTTACTTAACTCTTAAAATAATACCGCACGTTTATAATTAATTTCATTTAATGTTTAAGAATATGTTGAAATAAACATTTTTTTTTAAATATGATTTAAAGCTCAGAATGAAACGTAAAAAGACAATTTTGTTATTAAGTGATTATTATGATTTATTTTCAATTATAAAAGCGTTTAATATAATTAAAAATCGTAATTATTGGATTAATTATCTATCTGCTTGTAATTGTTTATTAAATTGCTCAAGTCTTCCAGTCACTGCATGCTCAAAGCCAACTTACAAATCATAAAATTTAGGTTTTTAAAAAATGAAACGAACAATTTCATTTTGTTACTAACTTAGACATTTAAATGCGGCGTGCATTTAAGAGTTTAATTATGCAAAACATATTATCAATGTTATGAGAAGTCTAAAAGTAATAATTTTACTGGGTAACAAAATAAAATTGTTATCTCGCGAAAACATATTGTCTGTGACTACGAAATGGACATTAATAAATTAAAAAAAAGATTATTAAGAAACAAGTGTTCACTGATTCTGGGGTGTGTTTAGATTTTGTCTGTATGTCCGCTTTTATTTATATATAGATTGTAAGACGTATTTAGCTTCCAGACCATTTTGTGAGGTGAACCGTGGATATGTGTGCTATCAATAATAATTATTATTATTATAGTATGTAATTATTATTGTTGAATCAAATTACACAATATAAATATTTATACGTGTTTATTAAGACCACATTTAAATACGATTTTGAAGTTGAGTGTTTGTCGTGGAAAGAATTTGCTAGAAAATGTTTAAATGGAATATGTGCAATTTGATTAAACAATAAATGTATCATTGTTAGTTGTAATTAATGTGCGTTATAATGCACAAAGAATTATAGCACATGTTAGCTGCTAGATAATAGATACCTCTATAAAAGACAAAATATCGCTTGTTATCCTTCAAAAGGACTTTTGTTTAGTGTAAGATTGTTTTCTAATTCCCTATTGAACAGAGAAATCATATTTTTTAAATTATTAAGTTTTTACATTGTTGCTGTTGAATAATCTGGGGTCCAAGATATGATAAACGTCAGTTTAAATTTGAAATTATTATTTGTAATAAATGATAAATTCAAATTTGAACTGTTTCCATTGTTGTGGTTTTGGGGATTTTCATACAATGTTTCTAATTATTATTATTATATTTATAAATGTTAAATAATAAAAGACATGTTATGAATTATGCTTTGCGATACTGAGTCTATATTTTTAAATAAATTTGATTTTGATCCACTGAGTATATTTTGATCCAGCGAGTAAATTTGTTTTATTAAATGTTGCTATGGTTAAACTTTTCATATTTAAATCGTCAAAAATGTGATAAAACATGATAGTAGCAATAGACAGTAGTTTCTATTCTTAGATTCCTTTTCCACTCATTCAAATTTTAAAATAGGACCAAAAATGTTATCCGAAAAAAAGAAGTCATGCAATAAATTAATATAATGTATCTGTATAGTTTTAGAATCACAAATCGCTAATACGTAACATATTAAATCGTTATAAGTGGATGTTATTCATAAATAGTTTAATATATATCACTTTGGATGGCTGCTATCACTTTCTAGCTCAGATGCAGGAATGAGTAACAAACGTAATAATTTAAACATGTTTATCATATTTTTTGATTGAGTAATACCTACTTCCGAAAATGTTTTAATCGGCTTGTTGTTTTTAAACATATTATATCTATAATTAATGCCTTTTTATACGTCACTCATGACCAAAAAGCTGGAGCTTACTTCAGCCAACAAATTACCCCAGCAATTGAACACGGTCATGTCACCAGCTTTTTGGGAACGTCACCGGCAGACAGCAACCTATGTTCTGTTTTTTATTTATAGCATAAAGGACAATTTATATTCTCATTATTAAATTCATAAATAATAATATAGAAATGATTAAATATTATTACTAATTATAAATATATCTTGTGTCTCATTCCTGCACCTAGGTATCTTCAATGTGGTCTCCTGCCTTTAGACTTTAAGGCTTTGTATCAATTACTATAATTATATACTTCAACTACGACTAGAAATACTGAAAATACTGTCAATTTGTCGTCTTGAACTTTTATATCTATTAACTTTTAGATAAGTATTAGTGTCTGTAATCTCGTGTTGCTTTCACGCTCAAAATACTATTGATTCTTTGAGCTGGTCTTCTGAGCAACTAAATATTGACTCTGTTGATTCAAAAGTCTCTCAAGTTTGGATGTTGTTTCACTAGTCAAACTTTTTTCTACAAATTATTGACGTGGTTTTATACATCTATCAAATTTGATACCAATAAAATAAATATTGGTAACTCACCTTCCATCAAATTAATAAAGAATAATATTAATATCGTTATAAATCGTCAATTTTGTTTTTTATTTATTTGAGAGGTTTACACAAATAGCTGCAAATATAATATTATAGACAAGTGATACAATAAATTTAATAAAACCTTGAATTTTTTTTAATCAGTAGCATTACCACTCTTTACATACTACCAAAGACCAATCCAGGGTCACTTACCACCAGGTGAGACAATGGTCAAACGCTTCACTATAACGAATAAAAAATGGCGGCAACCAGCTGAAATTGACGATGATGATAAAGTGACGTTGAAACTACCAAGTCAGTATTGTAACTCGAAAGACCACCTACTCGTATGTGGGCTTGTAACATTAGTTCCTTCCGTTCATTTACCTCATAATTGAGAAATCTATCAATGTTGTATATCGATGTACTCTGTGAACTCTATGTCGTATGTCAAACTTATTTAATGTACAAGGGATATAATATCTTAGCTTCTAAGATAAAGTAAGCTATTCGTATGTCTAGCATGCAGGGAGAAGTGCTCACTCATTTTGCAATGGAGTCAGTAGAGTGGGTTGGCAGCTCTCTCTTTTTATCACTGCTTCTCAATTGCATACATAAATATGTGTTCTGCAAATGATTTTCAAAAATATCTGTAAATTTGTCAGGGCATTAAAATTGAAGTTAATACTGACAAAATATATGAGTTATATTGAATGACAAAATAAAAAAATGTTGTGATTTCTTACAGTGTTATTAAATTAATTAATTATTTCTTACAGTGTTATTAAATTAATTAATTATTTCTTACAGTGTTATTAAAAGTGAATAAGTATGTAAAATTTGCAAACACATATCTATGCAATGAAATTGTCTCCACCAATATTAAGTGGCCTAGTGTGTCTTCTGCCTAACATATCGGATATAAAATCTATGCTAGTAGTAAATAACTAAAATATTATTTTAATAATTATTCTTGTATATTAATCTCTCGCTAGAATGTCTTAGTGTATGTGAAAAAAAACGATGTAATATTAGACAATATTATTGTAAACGTTTTGGTAAATAGATGCGTAATTTTAAATTCTATAAAATAATTAATATATTATTATTCTATTTTCTAAGGTAAGTGTCACAATTTATAGGCTTAGTGTATTAAATATATATTATATACTCACTTTTCAGGATATCTCGCCATGATTGTTGTGAATTATAAATAAATAACTCTATTAGAAGTTACTGTCGTCACATTGTTCTATTATGAATGTTCTGATATCTTTATGCAATTAATTATTTACTATTATTTGAAGTCACATTATAAATAGTACTAATAGTATATACATCGCAAAATACCTACCGCGTGTATTTATATGAGGTGTAAGCTTACGCAAAATTATTATTTCGTCCAATAAATATTTCTTTTATATTTCTCATCATAATATACATTAATAATGGATCGTACTGCATAAAGACGCCTTTAAACAAATATAGTATATTTTGTGACGTTCTGGTATACGCTGAAACGGAAAAGATCGTAAAATCCGTAATTTTTGGGATAAAATGTACAGGGAGAAAGACAATACACTGGCAAATTAAGGTAGTCGACACAATGTCTGTCAGGAACGGAAGTTAAAAATGGCGTCCATTATACAGTTTAAAGTTTTAATAATAATACACTACAAAATGCCATTGCTGAAAATTCAAATTACAGGGCTTGTAAAATTATCTACTTACTTTTTTTTGGCTAGCGTTTAACCACTATCTCTTCTGGTAGTAAGCGATGATGTGTTCGAAGATGAACACGTCTAGGTATGAAATACTCTTACTTTCAAGAGCTGCGTGCTGCCGGGACACTGTTAGGTTATGGTGGCAGATTTACTCCTTGATGGTGGTAAGCTTCTTTTTGGTAGCATGTCAAGCGGAACATAATCTGCTCCTGCCACCTGCTCAACTTTACTAACTATGACCAAAGCAGGGCAATAAGCGCTTAAAAATATTAATAACTCAATCACTTAGTTTTTTTGTGCATAAGGCAACTGGCTTATCGTGTCTTTCAATACTTTATGTCGTCTTTATAGACATTTTTGTCCAATCAATCAAAAAAGTTTAAAATGTACTATGATTGTTTGGTCTACAATAGGTCTACAAATTGAAATTATGTAGACAACAAATATCTTAGTTGAAAGTCCATATAAAAGCCATATGTTACACAACAGTTATTTGTCCAGTTTTCGAATGATATTCACTGGTTTCATTTTAGGGAATCAACAACACTATTTTAGCAATTAATACAATGTAATAATAATACTATTTTCGGCAACATACATGTAAAACATCCCACTTAGTTATTTATTATAATAATTTTAATGCAAATCAACTAAGTTCTTCTAAAATGAAACCATTTTTGATAAAACCTTTACAAATTTGTAGTGAAACGTTTTTGTTATAATAGTTTTATCCCTTTTAGATATTATACGTGTATAATAATGCGATACAAAGAAATATTTGTTGAATTATAGAAAATATTTCATAGTAATATTTGAATTGTTGACTACTTTTAAGGAGCCCTATTATTATAGAACGCTATGCAATACAGATCAGCTTTTTATAATCGACCAGTATTTTAGTGTTACTCTAATTATTAAATTTTATAACTTAGGTGTTCTTAATTAGTAACGCAGATAACATTTAACTGTACGTATTATCATAATTATAAAATGAAACGATGGAATAATAGTTTATGGTTATAAAAAATAATAAAAAAATATTTAACGTAAATGAAATTTTACCATATTAGATAATTGATGAAAAAAAATGAGCTAATTTTGCGTTACTAAGTGATTGCGCTCTAACCTAAGTTGCACTTAACTTAAATACAAATAAATATTTAAAAAATATAAAAATATTAGTGTATTAGATAAGCCATAAATCATGCTGTCTTAATAAATGTAGCAAAACTGTAATATTATCTATATTCTATGATAAAACTATTTGTGTGTTAGTATGTGACTCTATATTCGTAAATTGCTAAATTTATTATAAATAATAATAAATCAATCAGAACATATAAAAAATAATTTATTTATAACTTTAATAATATACGCAAGCTGTCGTGATCATATTCTGTCATTACGCACATATATACTAAAATATATACGAATTAAAGTAAGAAAGTAATTACACCATTGTATCATCGAATATAATAATTGTTGTTTGTTATTTATTATAATAATGATTATTGTCTAGTTATGTATGTGATATTGTTATTGAAATAGAAATAATAAAGGCTAATAATAATATTTCTATTATTATTATTCTTCTTGTGGACTTGTGGATGAGTGTGTTTGTATGTAAGATATACTCAATGTGGCTAATTCAAATTAATTCAGAAATAAAATTTGACGTTTGACGACCATTCCCACATCTAAAGTAAAAAACTTGGTTCAAATTATATTAAATTAAATTTCTTGATAGACAGCAATAGTCAATAGTGACTTGGAAAAAATAATAATATTATTTTATTTATTTAATTACTGTATTAAATAGCGTTTTCACCACAAGCATCAGACTAATTAAATAATAATTATTATAAACTTAAAACTACCAAATTTTCGAATATCACTATCACAAAACGTAGTTTTTATTGATACAACGTAATATTATGAAACATTAAGAAATAATTTGATTTTGAAACGAAATTATCAATAATATTTACTTCAAATAATATTAATGAACATTCTTATTTTAATCAATACTATTAAAACATCAAAAATGTATTTGTGTCATGGTAAAACTAGTAGAACAATTTTCCGTTCTGATTTATATTTAATACATTTTAGTACCTTGTGTAAATTAAAAAGTATAATATTTTCCTTGTTTCGTTAAATCAATACGTCTTATTGTTATTATGATAAGGTGAAGTGTTATGTAGTTGATCATAAGGTTGAGAGTTTACTACCATTTTGTGATGTCGTTTTGCTCCCTTCCCGTTAATCTTACATATTATTGGCCTAAGCCAATTGATGGAGACAGTTTTATTTATCAGTGTATATTTTTACGCACGATGGAGCGGAGTAGGTACGAGTATGTGCGTTTAGGGTGTGAGGTTGTTTGTACAAAATATACCAAAATATATATGTGTCTCTAAAATTAGCAATTCATTTTAAATACGGTTTTTTGAACGCGTTTTAATTAAATCGGCGATGAATGCGTTATGATGTTAATTAGCCAGACGGTGTCATGAGTCTTTTTCGAAATGTTAATTTTGTTACTTGTAATTTACTGCAATTATTTTTGTTGGGGCTATGAGAGAATGAAATCCAGAATCAACATTCTTTAAATGATCGATAGCGATAAATTACATAAAATATTTTGTATTTATTTATTACACCGCTATGCAATATTATTGCAAAAAAAAATATTTTGTAAGAATCGACTCAATAATTAGTTTTGTGTTTGACAGTCTCACCAGATATTAAGTGATATTTGGTCAAGACTGTGGTAACACGAATCACTGTATGACTTATTTTTTAACCGACTTCACAAAAAGGAGGAGGTTCTCAACTCGACTGTTTTTTTTATGTTTGTTACCTCAGGACTCCGTCAAATCTTAACCGATTTGAAAAAACCTTTTTTTGTTTGAGGGATTATGCCTCCCATTTGGTTCCATTCAATTTTTTTAGAGATATGACAATTATCTCCGCTGCTATGGAGATAAACATTATAAACAAATTTGATACCTCGATGACATGATTATGGCTAGTGCATATTTTCACTATCGTGGCATGTGAAGTCTTTTTCGTTTGGAACGATCATAAATTATTTATAATATCTGATAAGTTAGCTTTAGATCACTATCTCAGAGCGAGATAGTAATCAAACGTCAGCAACGACGGTCGCAGATGGTAACATGCTAGACCTCAAAATTGTCTGACTCTGCACCTACCACTTATGGTACGAAGTTAGTCCAATCAACATAGCGCCCAATTATTAAAAATAATGTTCATAACTGGGTAGCGGACATACTCGTTTTTATTTTAGAGACAGTACTTTATTCTAGTGAACTCTCGGCCTAAATATATATAAATTATTATATTATGTATATCATAAAACACAAAATATCTGCATCGAAGTTTGTTACACTAAGTACAATAAATACTATGAAGCAATAACGAGTACACTTAGTATAAGATACATGTAATAAATATAATTAATGATATTTAATTTGTTTTATTTATACTTCTCCTTTATAAATTAATTACATTTTGCTCTCTGGAAACTTTTCTATACTAGCTGTGTCCCAGCTTCAGCTTCGCCCACGTTAATAGGTATCCTTTAGCCTAATCCACAGTACTGGCTATCCCTGTGCAAAATTTCAGCTAAATCGGTTGAGCCGTTTAACCGTGAAGAAGTCGCATTTACAATATTGGTATTGATTTTGTAATTATAAAGATCTCTCCGCACGTCTGGTTCAAACAACACGGGACCTAAATGCTGGCATATATTTAGCTCAGAGACTTACGGCCAGTTTCACCGGTTCATGTTAGCGCTAATATAAAGAAATCTGACAGATTTTTGACAGCTTTAATATGGCGTCATGTGTCAGATAAAGTTATCTGAGGCATTATCAGGAAGTGGTGAAAATAGCCCTAAGCCATTCTACCTTAATTAGCCGTTCAATTAACAGCCTAGTCTCTTAACTAAACAGCGCCGTTCAACTAGATTCCTGATAATATCCAGCCATTTGATCAAACAGCTAGGCAAATTACTTGGATCGATGTTTCAATTGATGTTCAAGTCCAGAGATCAAACACCTGAAGCAACTTGAACATGTAATTCGAATCAATTATATTATGAAAAACTTACATTTAAGGTTGTATAAAATAAATCAATAAATTGTTTGTCCCGTCGATACAGTAAACCGCAAATTAATAAGGGTCATCGCCCCTCCATACATTGTTATTTGCTATTCGTGATTGCCTATTGACAATATTTATAAATATTGTTTGTCTTCTTTTATGCACCTTAAAACCCGACAGACGTGCGGTAATGCATGTTCGTTATTGCTATATATGCCAAATACGCAAATAGGCGAACAATTCGCGAATATATCCTCCACACATGTAATTTTCTGTCACACATAGCAAATACAAATACCCATGTGTAGGTAGCATTTACAATATTCGGATTACCGCGTATTTTTTTTGTGTAATTATGGCTCCACACGATCAGTGTATTTAGCCAGTGTCAAGTGTAAAAATTCTTCCCATGTGCGGATAGCAATACAATATTCGGATTATCGCGTTTTTTTTTGTATAATTATGGCTCTACACGATTTGTGTATTTAGCCAGTGTCAAGTATAAGAATTCTTCAAGTTTTTGTGAATTCAAGTTAT
Source organism: Cabera pusaria (assembly GCA_954871355.1). Classification (NCBI taxonomy): domain Eukaryota; kingdom Metazoa; phylum Arthropoda; class Insecta; order Lepidoptera; family Geometridae; genus Cabera; species Cabera pusaria. The sequence goes on from OX940911.1 coordinate 1,224,633, forward strand.
GTAGAGTTTAAAAATACCTAATACTGTCAGTAATGACAATTGTTTGACATATTTATTGACTGTCAAATATGAGTGCGTTCAAAAATGTATGTAGTAGTATGTATGCTTACAAGCAACTTAAAAAGGTTTATATTTCCAAAAACAATTTCTAAGATTCATCACGAAGGTTAAAAAATGCAGTTTTTTGTGCGAGTGTTATTATTAACTAGCCGAGCTCCGCAGCTTCGCTCGCGTGGACGTTGATGCGTAGACAGTTGAGAACAATATCAGATTCACAAACACTTACTTTCGCATTTTTTACATACATTTCCAGTTTAATTCAAATCGATTTTGTAGTCACGGAAATACGTGGTAAAAAATAATTTTCTATGATTTTTTCAAGCTAAATTCATTTTACACACCCCTTAGGTATAGTTTTTATAAATTAAATATGTATGTCCATTATTTGTTTTAAAGTTTATTTTTACCAAGTTTTGAGTGAGTGAGACCAAGAAATATGTTCCAGAAACTTAATCATCCTATTCAACCCCATTAAGGGATAATTTTTTGAAAATAAGATTTAGAATATGTCTTACACTAGAGCCTACACTATCTATGTTTAAAATGTCATTAAATTTGTTAAATGAATATGGAGATACGTGGTAACAAACATTCACACACAAACACACACACACACATTTACTTTACTGAATGTATAATATTAGTAAGACGTAGGATAGGTTAATCTTGCTCCGTCTATGTTTCGTCTAATACGTGTCGCCCTTATCCTAGCCGCTCCTAGACGGTAGCCTACGTGTTTGAGTGTTTGACCAAAACCTTTGAATAAAGATAATTAACCCGAGTGCATCCCATAATCAATAATAATCAATGCCTAATCATTTTTATTTGTCTGAATGTAGGTAAATACAGAGATATGCAAGAATGTCATAGCCAATTTATGAGTGCTTTATATTAGTCAAGTTCATAACTTAACCATAACAAAAATAACAGTTTAATCCAATTGTCCTTGCTGACACGCGGTTGAAGTACTTGATTATTGTATTTTTATTATACAGGGTGATTCAGTACCGATGGATCAAACGAAGCAACCCTGCTTCGTTTGATCAATTGGTAGAGGATTCACTGCGCATCTATTGAACCCCCATGTATGTTCTACCAATTTAGATAGTTTATGAGATATGACATTTTTTTTGTTGATTTTACCTTTCGCCGGTTTGTTTCATAATTTTTTCTGCTCAACCCTTTACGCTAGGGCAATAATTTTTCTTTGTAATCGTAGGTAAATAATAAACCTAACAAATAGTATTATTATTATTTTACTCAAAAAGTAAATACTTTCATAATAAAAGAAAAAGTTTTTTTTAATTTTTGACAGATAAGCATTTGACTGCTGCTCACCTTATGCTAAGTGAAGGTGCGGTCAAAATATGGATTTGTGTTTGTCCGGAATTGAATAACGTACTGAGATTGTCTTTATACTGGCTATTAACATCATGCCGGAACTTAGCGAACCCTACCTTACTTATGGTCACCTATTTAGCACCACCCAGGGATCACGTGAATGGTAGTTTTAGGTCTAAGCTAAGCTTACGGACGCAGAAAGGCAACAATAACCTTTCCGTAGGTAACAAAAATCATCGAAATCTACATATTTTCAAAACTAATACATGTAAAAGAACCGTAAAAAGTAATAGTAGCGATATGCAGTCTCATTTTATATCAAATCTATTTTTTTGCCTGCTGCATATAGCGATGCAACTTATACCTACGAAAGAATAGGCAAATTTGAAAAAATAATGTGAACTAATTTTGACTTCATCGCACCTTTTAATATGAACCGCAAATTTTAGGTAAATACAATTTGCAGAGAGTGTAGCTAGATAAATACTGAAGTTTTTTAAAAATAGGTATGAAAAAAAATACGTGATTTTTTTTTGTATTGGCCTCGCAAACTTTATGCAGTAGCATTAGTCAATGAGATTTTTGTAACTTTTTCTATTATTATGAAAGTATTTACTTTGAGTAAAATAATAATAATACTATTTGTTAGGTTTATTTTTATATTTACATATGATAAAAAAAAATATTGCCCTAGCGTAAAGGGTTGAGCAGAAAAAAATTTTTTTATTAATCAAACCGGCGAAAGGTAAAATCAACAAAAAAAATATCTCATAAACTATGCAAAATGGTAGAACATACATGGGGGTTCAATGGATGCGCAGTGAGGTCATCTACCACCCTGCTTCGTTTGATCCATCGGTACTGAATCACCCTGTATATTTGTATAGCCATAATACATTACAAAACTTTATATCTTTTTTGTATTTATTGTATTACGTTCATAAAAGCCTAAATTAAGTTATCTAAAAGGTAACACGACATTCATTGTCTGTTAGGTGGTAAAAAGTTCGCCGGGCCAGCTAGTAATTTTATATATTTATTTGCCAACTTTAACACAAATAAATTATAAGTATATATTTTTTTAAAACAAGCTTTTATCTGGTATAATGAACTAAAATGTTAAAAATAAATTCTAGTAAGTATTTGGCGTGTAGGTACTTACCTATATTCTTAAAAGCTTGAAGCACTACCCGTTTTACAGGCTAGGTAATTACCTACACGCCAAATACTTACTTGAATTTATTTTTTACATTTTAGTTCATTATCCCAGATAAAAGCTTGTTTTAAAAAATATTTTTTACTTATAATTTATTTCTAACTTTTTAGTAGGTAGTTAATATTTACCGACTACCTACCTACTACCTAAGTATTTAAGAGAAGGCATGATGTTTTAAAATATTCCACCAATATTTGATGTGATTATGGGTAAAGTGCTCTTCAAGGAAAAATTAATCGACTCGGTGGGGCTATGTTGCTTTATAACAGAAATGCCATGGCCACTTTACAGCTTTATCATCAGATCCTGGCTATCATTTAAGTGTAAAGTGCTCCTCAAGGCCAATCATTTGAGCCCAAATTCAGTGGGGTTACGTTATTATATCACAGAGATGCCGTGGCCACCTTCCAGCTTCATCACCAGTCGCTAAATATCATCTAGGTGTAAAGTACTCTTCAAGACGAATCAATCGAGCCCAAACTCGGTAATGTTTTGTTTTTTTTTATCACAGATATTCTATGGTGGCCTTCCAGCTTCATCATCATACCCTGGATATTATCTAGGTGTTAAGTTCTCTTTAAGACGTATCAATCGAGCCCAAACTCGGTAGGGTTACGTTGATTTATCACAGAGATGCCGTGGCCACCTTCCAGATTCATCATCAGACCCTGGATATCATCTAGGTGAAAAGTTCTCTTCAAGACAAATCAATCGAGCCCAAACTCGGTAGGGTTATGTTGATTTATCACAGAGACGCCGTGGCCACCTTACAGCTTCATCATCAGACCCTGGATATCATCTTGGCGTAAAGTTATCTTCAAGACAAATCAATCGAGCCATAACTCGGTGGGGCTATATTGTTTTATCACAGAGATGCCGTGGCCACCTTCCGTCTCCATCATCAGACTAGCTCCATGGTATCATATCATTGTATTGTCACCGAAGATACATAAGTACACCAAATTTGAGTCCAATCGGATATCGGGAAGTAGGTCTAATTTAGTTTCCAAGATTCCACCCGAACATACATAGTGACATACATACATACATACATTGCAAGTTAAATAAAAGCTTGTTAAAACTATTACCACACAATCGAGTAGTAATTTGAAAAGATATGCAGGTAGGTGACATGTGACAGTGGCGAGGCAATAAAAATAGGTGGTCTTATCGCTGGAAATTTCTTTTAGTCAACCTCGGCATGAAAAAGTATCATATCATTTATTTATCATTTAGTACTTAGTAATGTTATAAAAATATAACAAGTATACAATACTATACTATAGTAATAGAATAGTATACAAATTAGAACTGTTTTATTTTATTTAGCTGGTTTTTATTTTATCACTATTTTAACACCATCTTGAATTTAAATTATACTTAAAATAAAACGTCATTGAAATAAATTGATAGAATTGTGACAATCAGGGCCTCAGGGAGGTACTCAATTCGACTGTATTTTTACCCGACTGCGCGACGCAAAGGAGAGGTAATGTGTTTATCAGTCTATATATGTATGTATGTATGTATGTATGTATGTATGTATGTATGTTTGTTTGTTCCTTTGTGGCACACTAGAGACCAAACGCGTGGGCCGATTTTGATAATTGGCACGTCAATAGATTTGCCATGCTGGCGCGAGTGTCAACAAAAACATAAAAAATAGAAAAATTCAAAATGGCGGATTTCAGACGCCAAAATTTGGGGTTAAAAAAATTTTTTTTTTCAAAACCTATCGAGTGGGATATCGAATTAAAGGTCTTAAAAGGGAGATTCAAAATATATTTATAACAAATAATTTATGATCGTACAAATCGAAAACAAAAACGATTTTACATGCCGCGTTAGTCACTTTCAGTAACAAGTTTGCGGTGCTTATCTCTGAAGTTACTTATCAGATCTCAATAAAATTACAATGAGACCAAACGAAAATCATATCAACTCAAACAAAAAAAGAATTTTCCAAATCGGTTAAGAATTGATGGAGTTCTGAGGTAACAAACAACCTCTTCCTTTTGGTATAGTCGTTTAATAGTACAACTGTAAAGTAAGTAAGCTTAAAAAGGGAAAATGTAACCGTTGATATTATGTTGGGGTGTAACTGTCCATGAATTACAAGGACTACCTTGGACAAAGCTGTGGTTGACTTAAGTTCACGCATTTTTGCGAAAGGTCAAGCCTATGTAGCATTGAGCCGGGTTAGATCTTTAGATGGACTAGTAATAAGTAGTTTAGGTCCCCGGAAACTACTCAATAATCCACATGACATCAACTCTCTAAATGAAATGAGAAGAGAACGGAATTTGCCGTCATTTACTTAACTAAAAAGTGTAAAATAAAACATTAAATTAAAAAATCAAAAAACCCGACTGCGCAAAAAGTGAAATGTTAAAAAACGAACTGAAAAAAAAAAACAAGTAAGTCTAGTAGTTTAGACTTCTGTTGAGGGATATCAAAAAACTATACCATTTAAATTCTTTCTCATTCGATACACTCATAAAATAAATTATACATTGTTATATGGAATATAGAGACTTTAACAGTCGGGACACATTAATCCCCATTCGTTAAGCCATTAATGTGTCCCGACTGTTAAAGTCTCTACATTCCATTTAACAATGTATAATTTATTTTATGAGTGTATCGACCGAGAAAGAATTTAAATGGTATAGTTTTTTGATATCCCTAAACAGAAGTCTAAACTACTAGACTTACTTGTTTTTTTCTTTTCAGTTCGTTTTTTAACACTTCACTTTTTGCGCAGTCGGGTTTTTTGATTTTTTAATTTAATGTTTTATTTTAAATGTTTGATACCTCAGAACTCCGTCAAATCTTAACCTGTTTGAAAACATCTTTTAGTAACTTTTAAAGATCTTCAAATGTCAGAAAACTAAAATCACATATTTTACAAGCTTTTATTTAACTTGCAATGTATGTATGTATGTCACTATGTATGTTCGGGAAGAAACTTGGAAGCTAAATTAGACCCACTTTCCGATGTCCGATTAGACTCAAATTTGGTGCACTTATGTATCTTCGGTGACAATACAATGACATGGTACCATGGAGCTGGTCTGATGATGTAGACGGAAGGTGGCCATGGCATCTCTGTGATAAATCAACATAACCCTACCGAGTTTCGGCTCGATTGATTCGTCTTGAAGAGAACTTTGCACCTAGATTATATCCAGGGTCTGATAATAATTTAGCTGGAAGGCAGCCACGGAATATCTGTGATAAAAAAACAAAACACTACCGAGTTTGGGCTTGATGTTGATTTGTCTTGAAGAGAACTTTACACCTAGATAATATTTAGCGACTGGTGATGAAGCTGGAAGGTGGCCACGGCATCTCTGTGATAAAATAACGTAACCCCAGTGAATTGGCTCAAATGATTCGCCTTGAGGAGCACTTTACACTTAAATGATTGCCAGGATCTGATGATGAAGCTGTAAGGTGGCCATGGCATTTTTGTTATAAAGCAACATAGCCCCACCGAGTCGATAGATTTTCCTTGAAGAGCACTTTACCCATAATCACATCAAATATCCGTGGAATATTTTAAAAAATCATGCCTTCTCTTAAATACTTAGGTAGTAGTTAGGTAGTCGGTATCTATACCTATCTACAAAAAGGTTAAAAACAAATTATAAGTAAAAAATATTTTTAAAAACAAGCTTTTATCTGGAACAATTAACTTAAATGTTAAAAATAAATTCTAGTAAGTATTTGGTGTGTAAGTACTTACCTATATTTTTAAAAGCTTGAGGCACTGAAGTATAGTAATTACCTAGCCTGAAAAACGGGTAGTGCTTTACAATTATCATCATTTGAAAAAAATAATTATCACAGTGGCTTCCTTTCGCCAACTACACGGTCTTGACGCAAGTCTCTGTCTACCGATCTTGTTCTCCATGGATAGAATAAGTAACTTTTTGGACAGGTCTCAAGAAAGTTCGGTGGCAGGTGATACAGGTTTGAGATAAACTCTTACTCTCGACAAAGTTTAGATTACCTAGACACGAGACTGACGTAAACAGAAGGTATGAACGCCATGTTTCACGTCAAGTTTACCTTCGTGTCTCGTTCTATATGATTAATTTATTATTATATTAGAATTTATTTACCAATAATTCGTGCTCTGCGGCTTTTTTAACCGACTTCAAAAAAAGGAGGAGTTTCTCAATTCGACCGTTTTTAGGGTTCCGTAGCCGAATGGCAAAAAACGGAACCCTTATAGATTCGTCATGTCTGTCTGTCTGTCTGTCCGTCCGTATGTCACAGCCATTTTATTCCGAAACTGTTAGGACTACAGTATTGAAACTTGATAGGTAGATGTATTCTGTGAACCGCTTTCCGATTTATATACAAAAATAAAAAATATAAAAGTTTAAGGGGGCATCCCAAACATGGAAATGAAACAAAAAAAAATTTTCTTCAAACCTATACGTGTCTATGGATATTCAAAATATGTTTATAATAAGGAGGTCTTCAAAAATGACATTAAAGTTCCTAATATCATTTTTTCTCAAAGTCAGTCATTTGAAAGATAGGCGCGTCTAAAGTGGTAAAATGTGTGTCCCCTCCCCCCTCTAACTTTGTAAGTATGGGAGTGAAAAATCTCAAAAAAATATATGCTGTAGATCTCAATAAAAACTAATAGGGAAAATTGGTTTGAACGAGATACAATCAGCAGTTTTAGAGATATGGCGACCGCAAAGATAACTTTGTTTTTCATACAAACACTATCAAAAACAAAGTTAATTTTGTAGTTGCGAAAAATCATATTTATGGATTACTTAACTATGTTACGGAACCCTACGAGTGCGAGTCTGACTTGCACTTGGCCAGTTTATTTTTTTATGTTTGTTCGCGGATTTCTTCGTCGTTTATGAACCGATTTTGATTATTCCTTTTTTTGTTGGAAAGGAGATACCCCAAGTGTGGTACCATGGTAATTTTATTGAGGTCTGAGTTATCAGACCTCAATAAATCTCCATATCTATAACTATCTCCAGAGATATGGAGATTTATTGAGATATAAACACCTCTAAATTGGTACTCAAAATTAATAGCGCGGCATTGAAGTTGGTTCTTTTTAGTTTTTTAAACGATCTTGTTTATATACAATAGGCCATAATTTGACCATTACTTCGCATGGTGGTAAGCGATGATGAGGTCGAAAATAAACACGATGAGGTGAACACGCTAGGCCTAGGATAGTGCTCATCGGTGCATGAAAATATTCTTATCATCTCCTCACGTATTGACCTAGTTTTTTTGAGTATTTATTGACTGACACACCTATCAAGATTGTATAGGTTGGCTTGAGTGTGCAGGTACGTACTGTATAACTACAACCAAGCACTACAGCATACGACTTGTGTAAATGAATATACCACTAATTCTTGTATATACTAGGCCAAAAAAAAAGTATCATTTAATGTAATAAGCGATGTTAAATCTATCCAGGAGCAAATGTTGTAAAGCTACAAAAAACGACGTAATAAAATAAATCACAAGTTTAAACCCAGTTTTTCCTTGGCACAACAAAGACATTCTGTAACCCAACCCTTAGTTCCTAAATATTTCACTACCCCCTTACAATGTAGACTTCCCTTACTCCTCCCCCGTGATTTCGGACTGAGTTAAAATCTGCCAAGCTTACATGTGTTAACCCTCGTAAAATAAATATTAATTGCATTACATGGTAGTTCGACTTAGCTCGTTTGATACTTTGGCTTAAAAGTAGGGGTCGGCAACCTTTTGGCAAATGCAGGTCACCTAAGGACTTAATGTAGGAACGATGAGCCGCATTATTCTTTTTTGTATAATCAAGGTGCCAACTTTCTGGCTGACAGAATATTTGTGTAGGTTTTATTTCCCTGGAATCCGTTTTTTTTTAAGTTTTTAGATTAAATTTATAATAAAGTTATCTACACCCCTTCTTAACACACATTGTAATACACCATATGAAGTTAAAACGCTTATAACAACCTTTTCGAATAAAATAGAAGGCTCGAGAATATTAGTTTATAAAAGCCACCCTAAGCGGCTACAGAAAGTTAAAGTTATTCAAGGTTAGAAACATTGAAATAATATCAATAAAGCGAGTAAAGCAAGTGCGAAAATGTTTAAAGTTAGAATTGACCCCTGAGTCCTACTCCCTTTGCTGAAAGTATTAAAACAATAAAATGCAAACGAAGCGAGCGCAACATTTTTCTTGTCATAGACGTCCTGTATGGCACTATACATCATAACCCATGTCTGTTCTTTGGTACGTATACCAAGCATCTCTAGTATTCTTCTCTAATTGAAAATGGGACGAAATGGGGAGCCCACAGACCTGGAATTTCACTGTGGGACAGCCTGACTCCACTTTTATAGCAGCTAATACTTTAGTAATAAAGTATAAGAACTGTCTTCTTTAAAATAAAAAAGACACACACACAATACTTAATACTAACTAAATACACGACGAATGGTCGTAACCTTTATTCAAATAATAAATCTGAACATGCGTTCCAGCGACTAAAGAAAAAGGACGGAAACTAGTTAAACTTCTTCGCTACATTCAAAGTCGGTTATAAGTACAATCACAGTGCGTGACTGTACCGCACATGGCAACCGTACAAACAACCAATATTCTGGTATATTACCCGCATGCATGTTAGCCAAGGACCCGCGAGGCGTAATTCAGTAACAACAATAAATTAAAAATAATATTTTCGAAGATTTACATTTTTGTAATTTGAACACTCGTTCCATCTGCCCCTCCAATGCCCAAAATTTGGATGCGGTAGTTTGGTCAATGTGGGCCGTTTGCCATAAAATGAAGAATTAGTCCCTAAAATGATTTGTTTGGGTTTATTTGGCTATAAAGGCTGCATTTTTTTACATTATTAATGGGTACGTTAGGCATGGATGCAATAGCAATGTTTTTTTTATGTACTTATTAATAAAAAAATATATTAAAAAATTACTCAAGGGTTATGTAGAATACTGCTTCCCAGAAAATAAAGCTGGTCAAGAGCGAATCAGACTTGTGTAGCTTTGAAATAAATGTTATAATAGACAAAGTTACTTACCAACTGGTGAAATAGTTATCAAAAGCTAGCAAACGTTTGAAAAAGTTCAAAAATACACAAAAAAAATTGCTGCGGGTTTAGATTCAAACCTCTTTTGACCCTCCTTTGAAACCATGCACAGTACATAGTAAGTAAAATTGATTAGCCGCATCAAAGTAAGGCCAAAGATTAAAAACGTATCGTTTTGTTAGGGATTTCTTCAATTACCTGTGGGTATTAAAGAATTTAAGACATTTTCTTAGCTATTCTAAGGTAACTTTGGAGTATAATCCTACGTATACTCCCAAATGTTAAGGAGTTGGAATAAAAAGTTGTAAAAAGTTGCAAGAAAGGAACACTTACTACATAACCTTATTATACATAACTTATTTACTATTTCCCTTGTCGTGAAACTATTAAGTACAAACATAATAAGATTTCTGAATTTAATTCATCGAATTTCGAAACCTTAAGAGTGATGCCACATCCACCAAAATGCTACACCCCGACCAATCTGGCCGTCAGCCAATGAATAGTCAAACAGTGGTACCACATCTAACTTACCGAACAAGTACAGAAAGTCCGTTTTGTAAAAACTATTTGTGTTAGTGAGTAACTAGCACAGATATTGTTTTAGGCGAGACGGCGTTATCTAAGACTTGAGAAGAATACTAATTCCAATGTTTATATATGTATATTTTTCAGTGTTGCTGAGTGTTTCTGCCGGACGCTTATGTACTATTCAGACTGCGCTATGACTTATCCAAACTATCCTACAAATAATATATATACGTTTAATATTATAATAATATAAAAACTCTGTTTTTTACCTAATAGGGAATATGCATGTGGTAAATATTTACCTGAAATCATTTATTTTCGAATCATTATTGTTCTGGTATTGTTTGTTAAACATTTTTTATAAATAAAATACTCTTAAATTGGTTAAAATATTATATGAACAATGCAAAACAAGCGTGCGAAATTTTAATTTCCGAAACACATCACCACTTGTCAATTAAAAAGTGACGCCACCACATACACTGCTGTCACCACAGACTAAATCTTTGTCATATAAATATTATGCACTGTTGTACGAATATATTTCTATTTCAAAGTGTTAATCTGTGGGGACAGTGTGGTGAGCTATGACGTCACAACGGCGCGCAAAAATTTTTCGGCGTTTTAGACACCTCATATTATATCTGTTAAATGGATATAATCAGTGAAATAAAAATGTAAAAACAAATCATACATATTCCCTATTATGCCTAAACGGACGATTTACCTTACTGAAATTTATCAAGAAGATCTTTAGAGCATGAAGATGAACATAGATAAGCTTTTTGTGAAAATAAAATCATGAATTTTACCCATAAATAACTGAGATCACAATGTTGATTGACAGAGCTTTACATTGTGTACTTTACTTTATTACATTGATGCTTGAACGTAGTAAAATACGTCCACCATCGCCATTCTTTTATCGTCCTGCTCGGCACCGTCAAAAAGCTCACCCTCACATCTTACAGACCTGGACATCTCGCACTACCCGTTTTAACCGAGGATTCTTACCGCGTACCTGTAAGATGTGAAATGATCTACCCGCCGCGATCTTTCCATCTAGCTATAAGATGGAGTCTTTTAAAAAGGGTATCCACAAGGTCCTCAAATGTCGGCAACGCATCAACAGCACTCATGGTGTGGCAGTTGTCCATAGGCGACGGTAACCGCTTACGATCAGGCGGGCTGTCTGCTTGTTTGCCAACCATAACATAAAAAAAATACGTGAACGAAGTCGCGGTTATCAATTAGTAATATACGAGTATGTGCGTTTTAGGTATACTGGTAATGCATACAACTAATATTTGTAACAAGATTTTGTTGTTTAGTATGTATGTATCTCAAATGTTGGAAGTCAAAAGTCAAAAAGTCAAAGCATTTATTCAGTATATGGGCAAATTAAAATGTGCACTTACACAGGTCAAATTACATTAAATAGATCATATTCAATAAAAAATATTATAGATATAACAGAAACATAAGTTATTGCTTTGAATTTACATTTACAAGCTAAAATAGAACCACTCTATGACGTTATGTATCTCAAATGTTGGAAGTCAAAAGTCAAAAAGTCAAAGCATTTATTCAGTATATGGGGAAATTAAAAATTTGCACTTACACAGGTCAAATTACATTAAATAGATAATATTCAATAAAAAATATTATAGATATAACAGAAACATAAGTTATTGCTTTGAATTTACATTTACAAGCTAAAATAGAACCACTCTATGACGTTATGTATCTCAAATGTTCGAAGTCAAAAGTCAAAAAGTCAAAGCATTTATTCAGTATATGGGCAAATTAAAAATTTGCACTTACACAGGTCAAATTACATTAAATAGATCATATTCAATAAAAAATATTATAGATATAACAGAAACATAAGTTATTGCTTTGAATTTACATTTAGAAGCTAAAATAGAACCACTCTATGACGTTCGAATGGCCTCAAATTTGGTATCTTTGTTGACAATGTTATAATATGGTACCATCAAGGTGACCTGACAATGAACTCATCTGTAGGGACTGGAACTATGTAATGGCAAATAGCAGGACAGTCAAATTTGGGATTAGTATGCAATATTTTTTTTTATTATAATGTCTTTACAAATATCTTATGAGGAAAAAAGGGATTTTTCCTTTTCATTTATTATTCATCAACACCGATATTATAAATGCGAATGTTAGTTTGTCTGTTTGTTTGTTTGTTTGTTTGTTTGGGACTTCTTCACAGTCAAACGGCTGGACTGAATTAGTTGACATTTTATATAGGGATAGCCAGTGGCAATAGCCCAGGCTGAAGTGTCGGACTTGCGATCGAGAGGTCGTGAGTTCGATCTCCTCCCATTACACTATTGACGAGAACCCACTCCAGATAAAAGCATATTTAGTTTAGTTGTAGGGGTTAACAAGATTATTAGTAATGTGAAACCCACATTGCTAGAAAGGTTTAAAAAACAAAGTACTATCGATTAGGCTATAGAATACTACTACTTCTTAACTCGAGCGAAGCCGCGGGGCACAGCTAGTTTATTGTATGATAATAAAACTGGCCAAATGCGAGTCAGCATCGCGTCTCTTATCGCACACTTAGGGAGGGTTCCGTACAATACGAAACATAACAGAGTTTCAACCTCATATATTTGATTAATTGATATTACCCAGAATATTTGGTTTGGTCGCGATCTAGAAAGACGGGGCTTGTTTACTAGCGCCGTCTAAGTCATTTTGCTGAAACTAATTAGATAGATGGCGTTTAAAAACACGTTTTTTGTATGGGGACCCCCTTTAATTTTTTTTTCATTTTGTTATTAGTATTTGTTACATAAATATATATTATACATAATTTAGTGGCACGCAAAATTCAGAACGCCCAAACATATTGAGAGCCTGTTGCCGTTAAGGTTATTAAGCTTGAATTCTAAGATAAGGTCGCCGGTTCTACTCCTAGCACGGCTAGGAGTAGAACTTTGTTTACAGGTGGTAGAAACATTTTTTTTTTAATATTAGATAATATTAGATTTGACCACTATCTCACCTGATGCTAAGTGACGATGCGATCGACGATGTTCCGACTATGTTTAATACACGTCTCGGGCTTACATTCGTCTACTCGTTTGTAAAAACAAATTTACCGCACTTGTATCAGAAATAACTATTATTACAACCAGTCTTTGAGACAGCTGTCTGTTAAAAAGTATAATCAGAAAGGTCACATCACCATCCATCCCAAATGAAATAATGCTCGAACAAAGCCTCTAGACTTAAACCAGGGGGGGGTTTAAGTCTCTCTCCTTAATTTCCTGCCTAATTTGCTACTAAAAAACCTGCCGCTATAATCTATCAGTGTTCCGGCAGCACTCAGCCCTCGAGAGTCAGAGCAGGCCTAGCATTTTCACCATCTTTAACCATATCATCTGTTACCACCAGGTGAGATAGTGGTCAAACGCTAGCCTATAAGATACTAGCGGATGCCCGGCGTATGCTACAATGCTAAAAAAATAAATGAAACAAAATATAATGAATACATTCTGGTTTTAAAAACATTACCGCTACATTATATTACATATTACATAAATTACCATTATTATACAGTACATTATAATTCAGTACAACACGAGCTATATTTGGACGCACGGAGAGTAATTGACTCATTGAATTCTAGAATACAAGTTATTAGCTACGAGCTACGACGCTACGAGTTACGACGCTACAAATGCTACGAGTGTTTGCGAACGACTGTAAGGCTGACAACCCACCAAAACTGAGCCAGGATAATATTGTTTAATAATATCGTTTAAAAACTAAAAAACAACCGACTTCAATGCCGCGCTATACATTTTCAGTACCAATTTTGAGATGTTTATCTCAATATCTCTGGAGATACTAACAAACATAAAAAAAAATAAAAAAATATACGGTCGAATTGAGAAACCTCCTCCTTTTTTTGAAGTCGGTTAAAAATAAGCGAACAATCAGCCAATAGTATCACTTCATGATTTTTTGACGTGATCCTATTGGTTGTTCCTCGCCAGCCGCTTAATTTACCTAGCACGCTACTTTTGTTTTATGTGCTATGCAGCTGAGAATGTGAAAGCGAAGCTATGAAACTATGTGCTGTTTCCACTAATGCTAAGCTATGTAGTGGGGGGCGATTAAGATGTGCCATGAAGATGCGCTGCCGCGAGGTAGCTGTCTAAGGGCGACGCGCAGCACGAGCTATGCGACGCATTGACAGTAGGATATCCATAGCACGCATCTACAGCACGCATTCTTAATATATATATATACATAAAAAAAAGTGTTGTGTGGTTTAATGAATAAACGATGCAAGTGAAACTTTTTGTTTATGTGTAGCTATGGTAGCTAGCTACTATGACAGCAGTTGACATGACACATGTATACAAATATGGCTTGCGGAAACGTCCGCCAATACACAGGCGAGATATAAATGTCATAAATCATAACTACCAATCAGCACCGGCTGTAATACAACATGCATGTCAACGACTTAAGGTGGTTTAATAAAAGTTTCACTGTAATAATTAAGATAGATTAAAAACCAAAACAACCAACCGACTTCAATTCCCCGCGAGTCAATTTCAGTAGCAAGTTTGAGACGTTTATCGTAATATCTCTGGAGATATTTATCAGATCTCGATGAAATTACAATGGAACTACCTCAGAAACGTACCCTACCGATTACAATAATAAGAATTATTTGAATCGGTTCAGAATTGACGGAGTAATCGCGTAACATACACACGAAAAAATGACTGATGAATGTTGACTTAATGAATATGATTGGTGACTATCAAACGCATCCATAGCAATGTACTGAGCATAGCACGTCTCTGGTGAAAAAGCACCCTTAGTAGTATAGTAAATACGAGAATGCGTATTCTATATGTGGAGCATTTCGATACAATACAATCGTAATTGTACACCCGTTAGAATAAGCTTTTGACGCAGTAATTATAAGAACTGCAGTAGGTGTATTGGGCAGACTTAACGCTTAAAGCAATATCTTACAGTCTACCTTTGAATGTTTACGAATATCATACAGTCAGCATACTATTAGCTACACATACAATATTTTTGTATGAATCTCAACCATGACTATATTTTCATAATAATAAGTTATATTATATGAAACTTCAGAATAGTATTTGTACATGAGTACGAATACTATTCTGAAGTTTCATTGCTCTAAATCTCTAAAGATTATCTATTAAAAAAAAAAATCAAATCTTCTATAAATGCTAGAGTTCTGAGGCATATTTAAAAACAAGATAACATTTAGGGCGATGAAATGGCTTAGCGACAATGGCCAAAATAAATTAAATACAGGCTTTTAGCCCTGGCACAACAAGAGTACTGTGTATAAATTGGGAGTTTCTATACCATCCCAACCATCTTTACACCAGCTCGATGGTACCATAACTTTGTTTTTCATCCGATTGCCATAAGGCAAATTGTAAATAACATATATATGCTTTCTCAATAACGTGATCACGCATCTCTTACTTTTATGATGTTGAAAGGTATCAATCATACAACCTCACCGTCGACCACATCGTCACATAACATCAGGTGAGATAATGGTCAAACGCAACCTATCTAGTATAAAAAAAACTTCCATCATTTTGTAAGTCGGTCAAAACCCCTTGTGAAGTCCGCTGCGGTCCAGCCTATTCTCTTATCCGGGCAGTACACAACGATATCGTTCCGTTAGATGGTAGATAAATTTTAAAATTTGGGCATTCTCCAAACGCCCTAACACTTTAACCGAGTTCTGCGGGCACTAAGGGTTGCACACATGGCCAACTTTTTGAGGAAGTTGTGATTGTTTGCAGTTGTAGCGATTATTAGTAGTACGAACCATTTACTAAGTAAATCAACAATGGATATTCTACTTTGAGATAGTAGCCAAAAGTTACTTTAAAAAATCGGGAAAAAATCATACATAGAGCCATTAAATATCGCCCTAATTGATAATTCAATATCGATTAGGGCGATAGTTTAGAGACGAAGATACTCAGTCTACGTTCTTAATAAAAGTTTATTACATCTTTCAGGTTATATACCGACTGTCATTTACGTAATATCTTTCACTCTTCAAAGGAAGCTAAACGTTTTAGAGATTGTAACGTTCACTTATGCAAAAGAGCAGTTTGAAATAAAAATCATTTGTATATAATTTTTGAAGTTTACATTTTCTATCGTAGCATATATGTTGAGTGTGGACACGCCACAGTTTGGAATGGGCAGACAAAATAACAGCTTCTAGCGGCCAATGGCCCCGTGACGTATCCGAGGATAATTGGTCGCCACGATGCTGCGACTTGACGAATTGTTCACCGCATTATTTTGTTTCGAGAACGCTTTTTAGTTTTAATTGGGTTATAAAAATTAATACAACCATGTAACTAGTAAAATGATTAACAAGCTGAAGTGTCAGTAGACTGCTCACATCCGTTAGGATAGACGTGTTCTATAGGTGGGCGCGGGACCCCCCGCTCTGTAAGCTTAGTGTAGGACGCAGTCCAGCTAGGCGTAAGCGGTCTGGCAGCTATTGGAAAGCTGTAGATCGACTAAAATAGGGTCCCGTTTTTTACCTTTTGGGAACGGAACCCTAAAAAGCTCATAGTTTTAAAACATCTGAACGTTCCGGTTGCGTTTGGATGCTACGATGCCATAGACAGACACAGATATGTCGAGACGAGTAGATACACACGTAAAACTTATAACACCCCTATTTTCACGTCGAGGGTTAAACATAATAATGGGGTCGAGGATGGTGAACACGCTAGGCCTAGAATAAAATAGTCTGACTCTCGAGAGCTGAGCTATCGGAACACCGTAAGGTTACAATTAGTCCAGTACAACCAACGACCTTCGGGTCAGGATCCTTTACGCCAAAAGGCCGTCAAATATCACAAAATATTATAAACATAGTCCTTCACCGCTCTGTCTGTCTGTCAGTCTGTTCGCAATAAATTCAAAACAGATTTTAATGCGATTCTCACCAATAGCCAGAGTGTTATGAGGTTTAGGTGTATAATTCGTTAAGGTTTTGTGTAAATTGGTTGAAAACTTGCAATTTGACGATGATTGTTGAAAATGTTAATTCTTACTCGACGCAACAAACTGATGCAAAATATGTAGGCATATATGTGCTACCCGTGCGAAGCCGGGCGGGCTGTTAGTAAAGAATATAAAAGTAAATTGGGTTATATAAAGAATATATAAATTATTTTTCAAGAAAATAAAACCGTCAACATGACCACAAACAGGCACTTAGAAGCGAAAAATAAATTACTTAATATAATTATTATAATACTAGCTATTAGCCGCGGCTTCGACCGCGTTATTTGAGTCTTTATGACCTTTGAGGTCAAGATCGATGATCTCTTAGGCTTTAAGTCAGCATAGATGACCCTAGAGTCGAACTCAATATCCTCTTTTGTTAAAGTCATTAATCATTTTGGTTAGGTATACGAAGTTGTGCTGTTTAAATGTTTGACTCAACACAAAAGTTCCTGAAACATTTCTTACAAAGACTATAAGGTGAATAGCTGCGCAAGCGCAGCGAGTGCTATCATTGCGCGAGCGAACATTTTTTATGACCCTGACAGTTTTACGACCTAATAATCAACTCACTATAGATGACTCTTAGGTCGAACTGGATATCGTCTATTGTTAAAGTTACTAATAATTACTTGGTAAACCTAACCAAGGTTTACCAAGTTTTGCTGTTTAAGTATTTCAGTCAGTCTAATGTATGAGGCTGTTGAAACACGCTATTATACGCTATATAGCGTTATTACTGCGCGAGCAAAGCGAGCGCGAAAAATTTTGACGACTTTTTATGACCCTGACAGTTTTTATGACCCACTAAGTCAACACCAATGACACTCAGATTAAACTTGATATCCACTTATTTTAAAGTTGATCATTATTATGATTATTGAAAGTTGTAATGTTTCAATTTATGACTCGTTTTGATGCATGTGGTTATTTATATACAAAAGTTGCTGAAATCTTACATACAAAGTAAATAAAACAAATGTTTGGGCGAGCGCAGCGAGGGCTATCACTGTGCGAGCGAAGCGAGCGCGAAAAGTTTTACGACTTTTTATGACCCTGACAGTTTTTATGACCTACTAAGTCAACACCGATTACCCTAAGGTTAAATGTGGCTGTTAAAACGCGAAAGTTTCTGAAATACTTTTCCCACAAAGCAGATAAACACGTTGGGCAAGCAAAGCCAGCGCGTAAATTTTAACTACTAATGACCCTGACAGTTTTATGGCCTAATTAAGTTTTATGGCCTAATTAAGACACTAATTAAGTCATTATAGACGAACCTTAGGTCAATTTTTTATGATTATGTTAATTCTATATAAGTTTACAAAAAATATAGGCACCTACACTTAACTGTCGAAAGAAGTATTCTTTGCCCTTTTATGCCCTATTAAATGTCTTTGTACAAAATGTCATGTGAATCGGTCAAGCCTTTTGGCCGAAAAGAGGCCACACATTTATAAAATTCAATAATATAAAACTGACAACTGGACTCGATTGTAAAAAAAGTAACCTATGTGCTCGGATAATAGATTCTACTCTTGGTCTATGTCTTATTGACTGTCGCTGTACAATTTTTGCTCAATCGGTCAACTCGTTTAACCGAGAAGAGGGTCACACGTTTAAAAAATTGAATAAAAAGTGTTACCCAGACTCAACCGCTAAAAAAAATATCATTTGTCGTTCTATGCCCTATTAACTGTATTTGTACAAAATTTGAGCTGAATAGGTCAAAACGATTGCCGCTAAGAGGCCACACATTATTCCATAATAAAAATCTGGACACCCAAAATTGCCAGCCAAAAAAAAGTATTCTATGTCTTATTGACTGTCTGTGTACAAAATTTCAGCTGAAATGGTTGACCCGTTTGACTGAAAGGAGGCCACACATTTACAAAGTTCAATAAAAAAAATCTGGACACTTGGACTCAACTGCCAGAAAAAAAGTATCCATGTGCTTCTATGCCATATGAGCTGTATATGTAGAAAATTTCAGCCGTATCCGTCAAGCCGTTTTGCTGATAAGAAGCCACACATGCACAAAATTCAATAAAAAAAATCTGGTTACCCAGACTCGATAGCCAAAAAAAAGTATCCTATATCTTATTCTGCCCTATGAAGTGTCTTTATACAACATGTCAGGAAAATCGGTCAAGCCGTTTATTCGAGAAGAGGTCCTATATTTACAAAATTCAATTAAAAATATCTGGACCCCCTGACTCGATAGCCAAAAAAAAAGTATCTTATATCCTATTCTGCCCTATGTACTATCTTTGTACAAAATTTCAGCCAAATCGGTCAAGCCGTTTGACTGTGAAGAAGTCCCAAACAAACAAACAAATAAACAAACTGACTTTCGCATTTATAATATTGGTGTTGATTTCATTATTTACGTTAAACTGTATTTCCCTACATAGTGAATGGAACCAGGAAATACATGTTTTCTATACTTACAAATTTCATTTTGCACACGAATGTTGACTGAATCAAACCAAGTTTGTAATAAAATTTACCATAGAAACTTTATCACCCTGTTTAACCATTTTAGGGATTATTTTTGAAAATTAAAGTACCTTATTATGTTTTATTTCAGGACCTATACTATCTACATTTCCAATATCATCAAAATCGATTTAGTAGTTATATAGATACGTGGAAACAAACATTAATGTATTTTCTATGATTTCTCCAGATAACATTACATATTCACTCCCCCTAGGGGTAAATTTTAAAGAAATAAAAAATACATGTTTCATTATTTGTTTTAAGTTTTATTTGTACCTTTTTTGTATTGTACAGTTTTGAGTGAACCAGACCAAGGAATAACATTTTTATAGAAACTTTATCAACCTATGTTAGGTTGAATTTTTAAAAACAAATTACTCTATATGTTATTTTAAAACTTACACTATCTACGTGTCAAATTTCATTGAAATCGGTTTATAGATAGATACGTCAAAACAAACATGACTGGATTTTATATATGATTTTTCCAAGGGTAGATTCCCTAGGGGTAGATTGGGAAAATAAAAAAATACGTGTCTCGCTATTTGTTTTATAGATTATATGTACCGAGTTTTGAGTGAATCGGACCAAGGAATACGTGGAAACAAACATTACTGAATTTTTTATGACTTTTCCAAACAAAATTAAAAACAATTTTACACCACCCTTAGGGGTAGATTTGAAATAATATCGTTTAAAAACTAAAAAAGAACCGACTTCAATGCCCTGCTATTCATTTTCAGTACCAATTTTGAGGTGTTTATCTCAATATCTCTGGAGATATTATACACTTGGGATATCTCCTTTCCAACAAAAAAAGAATAATCAAAATCGGTTCATAAACGACGAGGTAATCCGTGAACAAACATTTAAAAAAAAAAAAAAATATATATATATATATATATATATATATATATATATATATACTATATATATATATATATATACGGTCGAATTGAGAAACGTCCTCCTTTTTTGAAGTCGGTTAAAAATAAAAACTCTCATTATTTGTTTTAAGGTTTGTTTGTGCCGAGTTTTGAGTGAATAGGACAAAGGAATACGTGAAAACAAATATTACCGATTTTTTATAATTTTTACAAAGAACAATCATTTTTCAAGCCCCCTAAGGGGTAATTTTGAAAAAATGAAACACACGTGTATCATTATTTGTTAGATAGATTATATCTACCGAGTGTTAAGTGAATCGGGCCAAGGAATACGTGAAAACAAACATTACTGAATTTTCTATCTATTCCAAACAAAATAATTTTACACCCCTAAGGGGTAGTTTTGAAAAAATGAAATACACGTGTCTCATTATTTGTTGGATAGATTATATGTACCGAGTTTTGAGTGAATCGGGCCAAGGAATACGTGGAATCAAACATTACTGAATTTTCTACGACTTTTTCAAACAAAATCATTTTACACCCCACTTAGGGGTAGATTTGAAAAAATAAAAACACATGTCTCATTATTTGTTTTAAGGTTTGTTTGTACCGAGTTTTGAGTGAATCGGACAAAGGAATATGTGAGAACAAATATTACTGATTTTTTTATAATTTTGCAAAGAAAATTAATTTTTCAAGCTTCCTAGGGGTGGTTTTGAAAAAATGAAAAACACGTGTCTCATTATTTATTTTAAGGTTTATTTGTACCGAGTTTTGAGTAAATCGGCCCAAGGAATATTTTTTTCCATAGAAACTTTATCACCCTATTTAACCCCTTTAGGGGATGATTTTCAAAAATAATATTAGCCTATGTCTTAAGATAGAATCTACACTATCTACGTTTTAAATTTCATCAAAATTGGTTAAGTGGTTATCGAGATACGTGGTAACAAACATTCACACACACACTTACTTTCGCATTTATAATATTAGTAGGATCTATTTGAAGTCGGTGCCAGCCAAGTCTATTGGATAGTAGATAGATACTATGTATGTAGTAGTAGTAAGTAGGTAGTATCTATGTACTACCTATCAGACTTGGCTGGCACCGACTTCAAATAGATAAGTGGGTAGCGCTTATAATAATTATATTATAATAATTTATTTTTCGCTTTTGAGAGCCTGTTTGTGGTTATGAAGTCGGTTTTATTTATTTTTGTAATATTTTTTTTATCCTTAGTAGTGCAAAACAAGTTTTAATTAAAGACAATTAATTGTCTATTTTATTACAATATTTCCAAATACTTTTATAACTCGGACTAGTTGTATTCCAAAATGAATATTAAAAAGTATTTGCGATTATTGACATTAATCGCCGCCATATGGCCGCCATCTTCGCCAAACGTCATGTCATGTCAAATAATATTAGGTTTGCTCAAAAACGTTGCACCCTAACGAGACTTTGCCCGGTAGAACATTCCTGTGAAGACAAATTAATTCTCCCCACCATTGTTTCTATCTCACTCACAGATACCGTAAGAATATCTGTCAAAAACCAAAATCAACGAGAAGAAAGATGTAAAAACATTATTCAAGGTCATATTTTTTAGTCTTCAAAAGTATATGCAATAGCAACTTAGATTTAAATACTGCATTCGCAACATTTCACGAAGAATTTGCTCTATTATATAAATTATGTTTTCCAAATATCAGGATCAGAGTAAGTAATAAAAATAAAAGGCTAAAATGGATTACTAAAGGAATAAAAAAGTCATGCACTACAAAAAGAAAATTAAGATATGAATACTACAAGAATAAGAACAAAATTGCAAAAAACAATTATAGAAAATATGCAAAGCTTCTAAAAACATCTATGCATCTATCTCAAAAAAAGCACAATCAATACATATTATCATCTGCTAAAAGTAAATGTAAAGCAACGTGGAATATAATAAAAAATAATAATCATTCGTTAAGATACAACATAGATAGAATAAAACTTGCTGGGCGAATAATTAAAAATCCCATTGAACTTGCTAATTCATTCAACGATAATTTTATAAATTCAATCGAAAATAATAGTATAAAC
Organism: Cabera pusaria; assembly: GCA_954871355.1. Taxonomy (NCBI): domain Eukaryota; kingdom Metazoa; phylum Arthropoda; class Insecta; order Lepidoptera; family Geometridae; genus Cabera; species Cabera pusaria. The sequence goes on from OX940911.1 coordinate 1,247,454, forward strand.
CAGGACCTCTCTTTGAATATATGCAGCAAAATTAATAGCAACTCTACGAGTATATTTCTAAAACCAACAAACAAAGAAGAGATAAGACAAGTAATTAAATCACTCAATAACACAAAATCAGTAGGTTATGATGAAATCAGCACATATATTATAAAATGTTGTAATGAAGAGATTGCTGACGTTTTAACTTACCTTATTAATATGTCCCTGATACAAGGTGTTTTTCCTGAGGCTCTAAAATTGTCAATAGTTAGACCCTTGCACAAAAAAGATGACAAGTTAAATATGAATAATTACAGACCAATCATTTTGATACCCATATTGTCAAAGATTTTTGAGAAGATAATTTATCAAAGATTTATAAACTTTATCACAAAAGCAATATCTTGAGAAGTGAACAAAACGGGTTTCAAAAAAATAAATCTACAACTTTAGCAAGTTTTCTTTTAGTTAAACACATTACCGAAAGTATCAACTCAAACACACCACTTTCAGTAATATATTTTGATATGAGTAAAGCTTTTGACCATGTATGCCACGAAATCTTATTCCAAAAGCTAGAAAAATACGGAATCCGGGGAAACGCACTCAAATTGATTCAGAGCTACCTAGAAAACAGACGTCAATTAGTAGAAATTAAAAATATCAATGAACAAAATAATTTAATAACAAGTTTTAAATCAAACGTAATACATAATAAATCAGGAGTCCCACAAGGTAGCGTGCTGGGACCTCTATTATTTCTTCTGTATATCAATGATCTACCTAACATAACTACTCACAAATGTGTTCTATTTGCAGACGATATATCAATAATAATACAAAAGAATAAAGATAAAGACTACGAAGAAGAAATCAATAAAACGATCGATAACGTTATCAATTGGCTTAATAAAAACAATCTTAAAGTTAATATACAAAAAACTAACTTAATGCAATTTCATAACATTAAGACGAAGCTTGCAAATCTGCATATAAAATACAATAATGACCAAATTCATGAAACTACGACAGGAAAGTTTCTTGGTATTACTATAGACCACCATTGTGATTGGAAGTCTCATGTTGATATAGTATGCTCGAAACTTAGTAGTTTTGTCTTCGCGCTTCATAGGCTCTCGCTGGTAGCATCCAAGCAAACATCTTTAATTGCCTACCACGGATATGTAGCCTCAATACTAAGGTACGGACTTGTGATCTGGGGAAACTATGTAGACATGATTCGGGCTTTTATAGCACAGAAACGTTGCATTCGTGCAATATGCTCCGCCTGCCCTACAGATTCATGCATACCTCTTTTTAAAGAACTAAAGATACTTACGCTTCCATCAATGTATATTTTTTAATTATGTAATTTTGTAACAAAACACCCAGAACATTTTATAAAGATAAAAGATTACAGTAATTATAACACTAGGTACCCCAATAAGCTTATACTACCACAATGTAACAATGAATTGTTTCACAGAAATTGTTATATAATGGCTATAAATGTTTACAACCACATTCCCGAATCTCTCAAAACACTTACATTTGTACAGTTCAAAAAAAAATTATGTAAGTGGCTACTAGAGCACAATTTTTATTCCGTAAAAGAGTTCATGGAATATAAACATTAGAGTACCTACAAACGTAAATAAAAATATCGTATACATACAAAAAAAATATTAGTTTTAGAACTTTGTACATAATTTTATTTTAATCTTATATAAATTTAGATTTAAACTACTTGGTCTCTTTTAGATTCTACTTGTACTATTCATTATTCTGTGATTTTACCTAAGTTATTATAATTAAAAAAAATGTAAGTACCTATGTGGTTCTGATTTGTGCTTACAACATAAGTTTTACTTATTGTACCTGCGTGTACAAATATGATTCACATGCCAATAGGCTAGATATGCTGGAACAATGCCTTTTTTAACATCTATGTATTACCATATCTGAAGTGAATAAATATTTTTAAATTTTGAATTTTGAATTTTTGAATTGTCTATAAACGTCGCGCTAATCAAAGTAGCCAGTAGTAACTTCTGCATAGTTGATGTGTTGGGTGCAGATTAGCACTACAGAGCTGTTCATCAGTTGTTTTGGGCGGACATTATGAACCCTTTCAATATAACTAGGGAAACAAGTGACTGATGTGTCAATGAGGCTTTGAAACTACAACGCTTTTTAGTATTTTCAACCGAATTCCAAAAACAAGGAGGTTCCAATTCGTCTGTATGTTTTTAGGGTTCCGTACCGAAAGGGTTAAACGGGACCCTATTACTAAGACTTCGCTGTCCGTCTGTATTTAAAAATGACATTGAGGTTTCTAAAATATTTTTTCTCAAAGTCAATCATTTGAAAGATCTAAGCGTCTAGTGGTAAAATGTGTGTCCCCTCCCCCCTCTAACTTTTAAAGTATGGGAGTGAAAAATATAAAAGAAATATATGCTTTAGATCTCAATAAAAACTAACAAAGAAAATTGGTTTGAACGAGATACAGTCAGCAGTTTTTTAAAATATAGCGACCGCAAAAATAACTTTGTTTTTCATACAAACACTATGAAAAACAAAGTTATTTTTGTAGTTGCGAAAAATCGATAGTCATAGAATACTCTACCGATCGAGGATGTAAGATATTTCAGAGAGGGAGAACAACCATCCCAAGGCGGCATCGGGTTCTTGGTCCATAAGGTTCTTTCTAATAACGTTATAGAAATCTCCAGTGTGTCGAACAGGGTAGCGTACCTTGTGATCAGACTTACCGAGAGGTATAGCCTCAAGGTTATCCAAGTGTACGCTCCGACTGCGACACATTCGGATGATGAAGTGGAGGAAATGTACGAGGACATTTCCAAGGCCTTGCACACCACTCAAAAGTCCCACTTCAACGTTGTCATGGGAGATCTAAACGCCAAAGTGGGAGTACAAACAAGCGGTGAATCGGTAGTAGGACCACACGGAATTGGAAACAGAAACCATAGGGGGCAAATGCTCCTCAACTTTCTGGAGAAGGAAGGGCTGTACTTAATGAATTATTTCTTTAAGAAACAGCTCGAGCGAAAGTGGACGTGGCAAAGCCCCGATTCTATGACTAAAAACGAGATAGACTTCATTATGACGGACAAGAAGCGCATATTTAGAGATATCTCTGTGATCACTAGGTTCAAAACCGGAAATGATCACCGACTTGTCCGAGGCACTCTAGATATTGACTATAGGCCTATAGGTCTTTACAGAGGTGCCAGGTTGATTGGCGATATATCCAGGTGTTGAGAACTCTTTATGAGGCCGCGACTATGACCGTCCATGTACAGAACCGGAAGACTGAACCCATCCCACTGCATCGAGGAGAGAGACAAGGGGACGTTATATCCCCGAAGCTGTTCACGAATGCATTAGAGGATGTTTTCAATGCTCTGGACTGGAAAGGACGAGGCATAAACATAAATGGCGAGTACATCTCACACCTGAGATTTGCGGACGATATCGTAATCATGGCTGAAACCACTCAAGACTTACAACAGATGCTGCAATGCTTAGCTGATTCCTCCGGACGAATTGGACTCCGAATGAACATGAGCAAAACGAAGGTCATGTTCAATGAACATACTAAACCGGAGCCAATTTCTCTAAATGGAGACCTCGAAGCTGTTCGCGAGTATGTCTACCTTGGGCAAACTATCCAATTAGGCAGAAATAACTTCGAGAAAGAAGCTCGGCGGAGAATACAGCTGGGCTGGGCAGCATTTGGGAAACTACGTCGGGTCTTTTCGTCACCTATACCGCAAAGCTTGAAGACGAAGGTCTTCAATCAAGAATCAAGAATCAAGAATCAAAGCATTTATTCAGTATGTAGGCAGTATAAATATACGCACATATACACGTCAAAATCATAAATCATAAAATAAATCATAACCAATTATCAAGTAAACATAGCAAAAGCAGAATTTAACGCTTTGAATTAGAAAAAAAAAAGTAATGAACCATTCAGCTGTCATCCAATCGTTTACGTCAGAATATTTAAAAAAAAATAAAGTAGGTTAAAACCAACCATACATGTAAGTGTGTGTTTCAGTACTTCAGACAATTTTTATATAAAAAAAATAAAAAAGTGAAATAGTGAAACACAACATAGAGAAACGCATACCGATCACAGTACATATCATGATCCAAATGGAACTGATAGTCCGTCTGTCAGCTGCATAATATTGTTTAAATAAAAATAAAAATGGCAAGCCTAGAAACAAAATCTGCGGACAAAAGGGGAAAACTGAATGGCTGTTGAATCTACCGGTGTTTCAGAAATACTCCCATCAGAGAAGAAATACCAAGAAACTCTACGGGGCTTGTCTTGTCATTTTATCTTTTTTTTTTTAAATTAATTGTACATGTCAGCTTTAATATTTTAACAATATATTATTAATTATAATACAATTTATATTTGTTCTTGGAACTTGGGGCATTCAGGCCATGCATTTTTGTCATCCATATAGTCACCTATTGTATAGTATGATTTTTTCATCAAATTGGATTTTACATAGATTTTAAATTTGCTCATAGGCAATTGGTCAATATCTTTAGGTAGCTTATTGTAAAAGCGTACACAGTTCCCCATGAATGAACCACTAACTTTCTGCAGTCTGAAATTATGTACATCAGACCTTTTCTTATAATCATTTATATTCTTGCGTATGAACAAAATATTTTCATAAATGTATTGACATGCCACTGTTAGAATTTTAATTTCCTTAAATTTTTCACGAAGTGAATCTCGCTACCTCATACAATATATAGAGCGAATAGCTCGTTTCTGCAAAACAAATATTGATTGGATTTCAGCGGCTTTCCCCCACAATAAAATGCCATAAGACATTATACTGTGGAAGTAGCTGAAATAGACCAATCTTGCAGTGGCTTCGTCCGTTAAAAATCTAATTTTACGTACTGCGTATGCAGCGGAGCTTAACCTACCTGCTAGAACCGATATTTGAGAACCCCATTGAAGCTTTGAATCCAGGGTGATGCCCAAGAATGTTGTGGATTCAACAAGTTCTAATGGTTCATCATTTATTAATATACTTCTATTTAGGATACCCTTTTTTACATTTGGTAGAGAGAAATTAATACATTAATTTTTTTTTTGCGTTTAACAATAAGTTATTGGTTGTAAACCAATTCAGAACCTGTGTTATTGATTTGTTTACATCGTCAAAGTTAGGTGTAGTCCTATCTATTTTGAATATCAAGGAAGTATCATCTGCGAACAAAACAATATCACATAGGTTCTGTACGAATGACGGTAAATCATTGATATAAACTAGAAATAAAAAAGGTCCTAGGATCGATCTCTGCGGGACTCCCATTTTTATGAGGGATCCAGATGACCTGACGCCATTGACTTCAACCATCTGTGTTCTGTTACAGAGGTATGATGATACCAGATCAAGTGCCTTACCTTCAACACCGTAGTATTTTAATTTGTAAATTAGTGTTTCATGACAGACACAATCAAATGCTTTTGATAGGTCACAGAACACGCCAATAGCATCTTGTGCTTTCTCCCATGCATCAAATATATGTTTAAGAAGACCTATTCCTGCATCAGTAGTAGAACGCCCTTTAGTAAATCCAAATTGTTTGCTATTTAAAAGATCATTCATGTTAAAATGTGTTAAAAGCTGGTCTAATATTACTTTTTCAAAAATTTTACTCAATGCCGGTAGTATAGAGATTGGTCTATAGTTAGATGGATCATTTTTGTTTACTGATTTGAATAAAGGAATCAATTTACTTTTTTTCATCAAATCCGGGAAGACACCTTGATCAACGCATCTGTTAAAAATAAAAGCTAAGTATGGGCTAATAACAGTAATAATGTAACTGAGAACTGTGGTTGACATTCCCCACAGGTCCTCGGTTTTCTTTTGTTTGAGCATTTTAAATGTTTTCACAATTGAGTCTGCAGTTACGTGTTTGAACTGGAACAAGGTATCACATTTATTTACACACTTTGATAATATAGAATAAGCATCAGCGGGACTAGAATTTATGGACTGAGTGGTAGTAATGGGTACTTGAGTGAAGAACTCATCAAATGTATTGGCAACCTCATTACTATCCATGATTAATTTATTGTTAATTTTTAAGATGATCTTACTGTCTCTTTGTTTTATTTTTCCAGTTTCAGTATTGATGATTTTCCATGTTGTTTTTATTTTATCATCAGCATGCTAAATTTTTCTACTAAAATGCAAAGATTTTGCTGTCTGACAAACCACTTTAAAAGTTTTGGAATATAGTTTTAAGTGATTTATGAATTTAGTATTGTGTAAATTAATTTGTTTTTGTGAGTATAAGTTGTACAAATTATTTCTACTTTTGTAAATACTAGAAGTAGCCCAGTCATCGAACCGAATTTTCCCAGCTCTTGCAATAGTTTTAAATTTAAAAATATTATTGAACTCTGCACTCAATATTTGAAATAAAGTGCTGCATAGGTCATCGGGATCCTCAGAAAATATTAGGTTCATTAGTTGCTTGTCAATGATATCCACAAACTGTTCAACCCGATTGGTTGTAATGGGCTTGTATGTGTATTCTTGACCTTTGGTGGATGTTTTACATGAAAATGTGGCACTCTGTCCCAGATGGTCGGAGCCAAGTTTATCAAAGATTGCAATTTTCTCAGGTTCACAGTTGCAAAACACATTGTCCAAGCAGGTTGCTGATGAGCTAGTGATTCTAGTCGGCTGGTTAAAAAGATGCTTTAAATTGAAGCTAAGAAATAATTTTTTTAACTTATCACTGAGCGGTGACTGCTCAATTAAATTAACATTAAAGTCACCGCAAACTATCAAAGATTTCGGGGTGTTGAAGACTTTCATCATGACTTCTTCCATAATTGTCTCAAACATTTTATAATCAGCCGATGAAGGTCTGTATACACAGATGACTATATGTTGCCCCAGCTCTATACAAGATAATTCAATACATCGTTCAACAGACAAAGCTACAATGTCTTTACGCTCCTTAAAATGACAATTTTCAGATACATATATAAGTGAGCTACCGCGAATTGCCTTCTGTCTAATAAATGTGCTTGCAATTGTATAATTTCTGATTATTGGTAACAAAGTACCTTTCACAAACCAGTGTTCAGTAATACACATTATATCAACTTTATAAAAGTCGAGAAATAATTCTAATTCTAAGGCTTTGCTGGAGAGGCCTTGTATATTTTGATGGAAAATGTTGATTAAGTCTGGCCTCCCCATTGTCCTAAGCGTTAGTTTAAACTAACTTTGTCAACTACACTACAATTACCCCGCATAGTAACACCACTACATTGGAGCTTGTCTGTGTGATCCGCTACAACATGTAAAACTGGATCATATATATTGAATGCTAATAACTTAGCAATGGTCGAGATGTCAGTCTTTTTGAGATACAAAGTATCCTTTGTCAATAAAAGCTTACTCATAAATGTATTACATTCGAAATACAAAAAGTCGCTCAGGCGACATGTCTGATTATATAATCGCCAATGAGTTCGTTCTCCCTGTTATGACATACGGAGCCGAGACGTGGAAGCTCACGGTTAGACTGGCCCACCAATTGAAAGTGGCGCAGCGAGCTATGGAGAGAGCTATGCTCGGAGTTTCTCTAAAGGATAGAATTCGAAATGAAGTCATCCGACAGAGAACTAGGGTAACCGACATAGCTCAGAGGATTAGCAAGCTTAAGTGGCAGTGGGTGGGACACATATGCCGCAGAACCGATAACCGTTGGAGTAAGCGTGTTCTAGAGTGGAGACCACGACTCGGCAAACGCAGTGTAGGACGCCCTCCAGCTAGGTGGAGTGACGATATTCGCAGGGAAGCTGGTAGCGGTTGGAAAAGGACAGCTGAAGATCGAGGTCAGTGGCGTGCCATAGGAGAGGATAGGCCTCTCGTCGTCCATTAAGCCACGGTTCGATTCATCGATACGACGAAATTAGTGGATTGCATTTGTTAACCCAATTATGCATTGGTGGCGCCATCTATAACCGTGGCTTAATTGGCAGAGCACCTGGACGTGTAATCCGGGGGGTGCGGGTTCGAGTCCCGTCGGTACGATGAAATTTTGGATTGTGTTTAACATTTTACGATCATAATATAGTTGCTTATTAGACCAGATAAAGCAACCACCGAAATTATAAAAAAAATTGTCCGGATGCAACTAAAATGGCATACTTACGTTATTTGCGAGAAAATGAAGCGATTTGGCAAATGTCCGTCCTAACTGCGCACTAGCACGTTACTAGCGTGAAACAAAATGGGGTGAGGGGACGCTGTAGGACTCGTATATGTACAGTTAGGGCCAAATTACTTATGGTCACCAAAATGAGAACATTTGCAGGACAAGTGTGTTTGTGCCTCTCAGCAAAAATAATCGTTAGTTATTGAATAAAATTTGCTGTTTAATAGTATTAAAACTAATATTCCATAAAATGGAATAGGTTGTAAACATAATTTACTTATATTTATTCACCTATAAGCTTTTTTGTCTCAAAAAAAAGTTGGGGGACAGCACCGACATGAGAAAATTTAGAGTTTATGATTTTTTTTCTACCTTTATATATAGCTTTGGTCGAATGATATTTTTGCCACAACCCAATATGTACCTATTATATACTAAAAAAAAATAATTCAGTACAAAATTATTGTTTTAAAATACGAGTACTAATTTCACCAAAGACAAAAAAAAAGTCTTATGGGAAATTCACCCACCTATCCTATATCTATCTATCTTCCTAGATGGAAGCAGTGATGTTGCTTTTGAAATGCATTGAAATGCATTTCCTGATTCTGCTTTATTTTACCTACAAACGCGTGATAGTTGTAAGCCATTTGAGCACATAATTCTAAAACTACCTTCATTGTTTATTTTGGACAGAGCAGTTTTTGTGAAGAAACGTTTAAATCGTATCCCTGCTATCTGAAACAGTAAAATAAAAAGGACAGATGGACACCCAGATATTAAGTTCAAGCTAAATAAATCTACTCAGAAGAAGGGTAATAGTTATGGCTCTAAAAATGTTCGATAAGAATCCTACACCCATAAAAGACTGGGATAAATTATATTAGATTAAATCAATTTTAAATAAAAATATCGAGTTAAAATTCATTATATTTTTACTGTGAATGCCGCAAATATCATTTTCAGTTGCAAGCTTGTGATTTTTCATTTCATACTAGCTGTGCCCCGCGGCTTTGCCTGCGTTGAAAAGTATCTTATAGCCTAATTCATAGTACTGGCTATGCCTGTACAAAATTTCAGCTAAATCGGTCTAGCCGTTTGACCTTAAAAATTTTCCAAACAAATAAACAAACTGACTTTCACATTTTAAAGGTGTTGATACGAGTAACATATAAAACTTATTACTTATAAATCTTAATATGTAATAATAATATGTAATAGAGCTATCGTGTAGAGATCAAAAGAAAAAAATATCCAAATTGATAAGCAGATACCAATGTTTAAAGTAAGCAAATAGAAAAATTCTACCTACCTCTTTTTGTTATATTGGTCCAAAAATAAATAGAATTAAGATCGTAACCATATCCAAGTTAGGGAATAATTAACAAACAGTGTCATCGGCAAACGATTGAATTAATACCCCACTCTGTGCCCAAACCCCCTATCAATCAGTGCTGTAGCGCGAATGTAAAAAAAACTAAAAAATGTCACGAAACCGATTCAGAAAAGGATGGAAGATAAGCATCTGGTAAGAGAGACAGAGAGGGAGGAGGATAGTCTAAATTATTGTATTACACATAATAATATTCGGACGGTTTGATGTATACGCAAAATTATTAGACTTATCTAATCAAACTTGTAGTTTATTTTTCTTAATTTTTTTTATTGTATTGTCTATGTATGTTTGTATGTATGGTATATATGTATGTAGATTCTATATGTATATGTATTTATGTAGTATAATGTAATGTCGTATGTACGTATATGCTTATATCATATTGATGTTTATTTGTGTGTATATTGTAATATATCGCATCCATATTATTTCAAAATTATTGGTCTTTGATTGTTGTAATTTATTTATCTGAACTATAGTTGTATGCTATGCATTGTACCACCGTGTTCTTCTGCTTTCAATTCTGTCCACCCAAAGGTTGTCTGGAAGAGATTTTTTTTGAGATTTTCTTGTTTGGCTCCGACACAAAATTACTTAGGTATACATACTTACATTAGTTTAATAACTTAGTTATTATGTTTAGATAAAACTCAAAACAATTACCAAAATATATACTTATGTATACTAACAGTAGTTTAAGAACTTCGTTATTAAGGTTAGGTTAAATAAAAAAGTTTAATTATTTTTTGCTTTTCAGTTTTTTCGGCGGTTTAATGTTTTTTTATATTTTTTTAAAAGTTTTATATAATAAATTTTTGTGGCCATGATATACTATGTTAAAAGCAGGCGTCATTGCTAACCCTGAACTAGACAAACGTTATATAGAACATATCGACCCCTCTAGGATTAAACGTCGTAAATGCCATTTTGACCAAAACCTGTTTTCAGCGGTTTCTTAGTCAGAATCGCGCGCTCTATCGATCTGTATATTTAAAATGTTCAAATTCGCAAAAAAATGTCTTTTACAACACGCTACGAATCCCTCTCTAAACCCGGATTTCTTGTTTTAAAATGTCGTAATGAGCAACTTTTAAAGAAAATTTTCAAATTTCTGAAGTAAGAGACATATTTTTTAGTTTCATGGTTAATACGACATAATATAATACAATGTAAGAAAATAATACTTTTTAACTTTTTGTAATAAAAGACACAAGATTATCAAATATGGCTTTTACGTCAATTTTTGAAGTAAAAAATTAGAAATAAACGATGTCAATTGACGTCGTAAAATCCACGACTTTTAAAAATATGGCTTGTACGACCATTTTATTACTAAGAGACTATTGAAAAGTAATGCTAACTTTGGTCTTAAAGAGCATGACGCATTTTTATTTGGCTTATTACGGCTTATACACATTTTTCTCAGGTCATCTATACAAATATTTAATCTGCATGAAAGTGTAAAAGACATTATATCGACCCCCTCAGGACTAAACGTAGAAACAAAAGGCCATTTTCAGTACGGCTGAAAAACAAAAATGGTAAAGTTTATTTCTTGTATATTTTTTGATTTACTTAATCTAGAATGTTTATTATAGATTAACACTATATTATCTCATTAAGCTAAGGTTTTTAAGTTGTTTACTAAATAGAAACCCAAAATAACCTACATTCATTAGTTCCAGGGATTGCATGGCTTTTACTACAAAAAAAAAGTTGTAAATGGCTTCTACATCTTTTTTCTTCAGCTTGGTAACTTGGTAACTGTAACCTTTTTTTTATTAAGTTGCATAAGACTTAATAATTGGTTTTATCAAAGGGATTATCGAATTAAAAGACAATAGTAATAGAAGGAAAGTGTAATTTAGTGTTGTAAATGAGGAACACATTAATGACCAAAATCATATTATTTTAATATTTTTCATTAAATATATGTAATATTGTACTTTTTCTGACAAACAGTAATAAAATTATCAAAATAAAATCAACACAACCTCTAAACTATGCCAAATAGGCAGTAAATTGAACCTAATAATGAAAATCTTCTAATCTTCTGCTTTATTAAAGTACGAGATAAAACTGCGCATTGTGCACACACGAAAACAGGTAAGTATTTAACAATAACATAGCTTAAAACAAATCAATGTCTTAATACAATCATCAGTACCATCATCAGCCTATCTCTGTCTGCTGCTGGACATAGGTCTCACCTATGGTACGCAACTGAGTTTGTTCTTTGTTTCCAGCCGCTGCCAAGCCTTGCAAGCTGTGGATGAGTTTGTGTGCAGTGGCAGTGCTAAGGCAGATAGCGATGATGATGATAGTAATAGTGATACTGTTTATACTTATCGTTAAGGTTGCCGCGGCTGGTATTCTTCATCTGTGTCTCGGTCGTATAACTTGGCTGTGGTTCTTATCTCATCCAAGACCGGGCACTGTGAGATCCCATGTGTCACGGTCTCATTTTCAAGCATGCAGCCTTGACACAGAGGACGACTATCTGTGGCGCCAATTGTGGAGAGGATAATTTAGATTACAGTATTCCGTGATGAGGCCTAATATGTAGTATACGAATATCACGTCTTTGTAATATTAGCAGTCTGTTTGTAACTTTGCCGTCTAAATTCGGAAAATCTGCTTTTGTATATTTACAGCTTGTCATGTCCACACTGTCCCACAACTTTTGCTGCTCATTTTCGGGATGACAACGTAATAGGTATCTGACTTCCATTGCTAGCGGTCTACGAAGGTTCATCACATCGTCGCTTACCTGTTGTGTCATTCTTTCTGTAGCGAGTATGTCAGCCGTGATATTGCTAGCACATGATGCATGGCTTTACGTCCATCTTGCCTTAACGTTATACTCGGTTGCCAGTGTTTGCAGAGTATCGTGGCATTTCGCCACTACTTTTGATCTTGTTGTAGGTCTCCTGAGTATGTATAAAGTGGCTGTACTATCAGTGACAAATTCTATACTGACTTTATCTTGATCATTTTCGAATAAGACTGATGTATGGACACTGCTTGCGCAGACAGTAACAGTCCGTTTGTTTCGGCTTGTAAGACGGTTATAGTCTTGGTTAGCGCTATCGATGCCAAAAGTCTTATACTCACGTATTAGTTCATACTTTTTACTATCTAGATGAGTACTGTCTATCTTGTCCATGCCTTAAATGGCTTCCGAAATGATCATTATCGCTTTTTACAGTATTTTGCAGTGGTTTGTGGTCGGAGGATATGTTCAAGACGCTGAATTGGAAAGGATGGGGCATACATATAAACGGCGAGCACCTCTCACACTTGATGGTTGCGGACGATATCGTCATCATGTCTGGAACCGCGCAGGACTCGTAATACATGCTGATCACTCTAGCTGATTCTTCTCCACGCATCGGTCTCCGTATGAACTTGGATAAAACCAAGATCATGTTCAACGAACATGTTATTCCGGACCCGACTGCTTTAAATGGAGTTCTTCTCGAAGTTGTTCACGGATACGTCTATCTACCTTAGCCAAATCTTGCAATTGGGTAGAAATAACTTCGAGAAGGAAGCTCGCAGAATGATACAGCTGAGATGGGCAGCATTTGGACAACTTCGTCGAGTCTTTTCGTCGCCCATACCACAAACTCTAAAGACGAAAGTCTTTAACAAGTGCGTCCACCTGTTGTTACTTACGGGGCCGAGACGTGAACTCTGACAGTGCAACTGTTTCACCAATTTCAAGTCGCTCAGTGAGCTATGGAGGAGGCTATGCTCGGAGTTTTGTTGAAGGATCGAATTCAAAATGAAGTCATCCATTAGAGAACCCAAGTTATCGACATAGCTCAATGGATTAACAAGCTAAAGTGGCAGTGGGCTGGTCACATCTGTCGTAGAACTAATAACCGTTGGGTTCCCGTAGAACTAATAACCCCAACAGTTATTGGTTCTAGACTGGAGACCGCGTCTTGCCAAATGTAGTGTAGGGCGCCCTCTAGCTAGATGGAGTGATGATATACGCAAGCTGGCTGGCAGCAGCTGGAAACAATAAGCTGAAGATCGAGCTCAGTGGCGTGCCATAGGTGAGACCTATGTCCAGCAGTAGATAGGGATAGGCTGATGATGATGATTACCTTACGATATCAATTTGTTTAAAGCTATGTTTTTGTTGAATACTTACCTGTTTTCGTGTATGCACAGTGCGCAGTTGTATCTCGTAGTTTAATAAAACAGAAAATTAGAATATTTTTATTACAAGGTTCGATTTACTGCCTATTTTGCATAGTTTAGAGGTTATATTGATTTTAGTTTGAAAATTTTATTAGTGTTTGTCAGAAAAAGTACAATATTACTTTTTTGTAATGAAAAGCATTTAAATTATATGATTTTGGTCATAAATGTGTTCTGCATTTACACTAAACTTACACTAAATTACATTTTCTCCTTGTTACAATTGTCTTTTAATTCGATAATCTCTTTGATTAAACAAATTGTGACATCTTATACCACTTAATAAAAAAAAGGTTACAGTCGCCAAGTAGAAGAAAAATGTCGTAGAAGCCATTTACAACTTTTATTTTTGTAGTAAAAGCCATGCCATCTCTGGAACTAATGAATGTCCGTTATTTTGAGTTTCTATTTAGCAAACAACTCGAAAACCTAAGCTTAATGAGCTATAGTGGTTTATTACAGATTAAATAAATCAAAAGATATACCAGAAATAAACTTTACCATTTTTGTTTTTCGGCCGTACTGAAAAATGGCCATTTGGCTTTTACTACGTTTCATCCCAGAGGGGTCGATATATGCTAAAATAATTTAAGATCACATAAAAACCTAAAAAAACCGACTTTCAACGTCACGCTAGTCAATTTCAATACTAAGTTTGAGGTGTTTATCTTCATATCTCTGGAGATACTGAACATATCTCGATGAAATTTGAAATGGTACACCTGTAAAATATCATCATCATAATCAGCCGGTATCAGTCCACTGCTGGACATATGCCTCTCTCAAGACACGCAACTGAGCCCGATTTTCCGCTCTTTGTTTTTTCCAGTGTTAGTTGAAATACATTGATGATATGATAAAATCATCAAAATAATGATACATTTATGCATTATTTTTGTTGATTTATTCATAACGGCTCGACCGATTTCGTTAAAATTTAAAAGGGACCCACTTGGGGGTATACCCTTTTCAATAAAAAAAGAATAATCGGAATCAGACTACTCTGTAATAAAACATTAAATAATAAAATAAAAAAACCCGACTGCGCAAAAAGTGAAGTGTTAAAAAACGAACTGAAAAGAAAAAAACAAGTAAGTCCAGTAGTTTAGACTTCTGTTTAGGGATATCAAATAACTATACCATTTAAATTCTTTCTCGGTCGATACACTCATAAAATAAATTATACATTGTTATATGGAATATAGAGACTTTCACAGTCGGGACACATTAATGGCTTAACGAATGGGGATTAATGTGTCCCGACTGTTAAAGTCTCTATATTCCATTCAATTTAAATGGTATAGTTTTTTGATATCCCTAAACAGAAGTCTAAACTACTAGACTTACTTGTTTTTTTCTTTTCAGTTAGTTTTTTAAAACTTCACTTTTTGCGCAGTCGGGTTTTTTGATTTTTTAATTTAATGTTTTATTTTACACTTTTTAGTTAAGTAAAGGACGGCAAATTCCGTAATCTTATCATTTCATTTAGAGAGTTGATGTCATGTGGATTATTGAGTAGTTTCCGGGGATCTAAACTACTTATTACTAGTCCATCTAAAGATCTAACCCGGCTCAATGCTACATAGGCTTGACCATCCGCAAAAATTCGTGAACTTAAGTCGACCACAGCTTTGTCCAAGGTACGAGTAGTACCTTGTAATTTATGGACAGTTACACCCCAACATTTACCTCAGAACTCCATCAATTCTTAACCGATTTGGAAAATTCTTTTTTTGTTTGAGTTAATATGATTTTCGTTTGGTCTCATTGTAATTTTATTGAGATCTGATAAGTAACTTCAGAGATAAGCACCGCAAACTTGTTACTGAAAGTGACTAACGCGGCATGTAAAATCGTTTTTTTTTCGATTTTTACGATCATAAATTATTTGTTATAAATATATTTTGAATCTCCATTTTAAGACCTTTAATTCCATACCCCACTCGATAGGTTTTGAAAAACAAAATTTTTTTGAACCCCAAATTTTGGCGTCTGAAATCCGCCATTTTGAATTTTTCAATTTTTTATGTTTTTGTTGACACTCGCGCTAGCATGGCGAATCTCAATAGATTCGTCAATACGTGCCAATTATCAAAATCGGCCCACGCGTTTGGTCTCTAGTGTGCCACAAAGGAACAATCATACATACATACATACATACATACATACATACATATATAGACTGATAAACACATTACCTCTCCTTTGCGTCGCGCAGTCGGGTAAAAAGTTATGCGTGGTCATACATAAAAAAAATATATATACGCGTCGACTTGATAACCTCCTCTGTTTTTTTTTTCGTCGGTTAAAAATATAATATACCGGAATTGATGAATAGAAGTGATTGTCCGGTTTGAAAGGCGAAGTAATTAATGAAATAACAGTGCCTCCATTACATCTAGATGTCTAGCGTTTTACCACTATATCGCCTGGTGGTAAGCGATGATGTGGTTGAATATGGTGAACGCTAGGGCTAGAACTCTGACTCTCAAGGTCTGTTGTGCTGCCGAAACACCGTGAGGTTATGATGGCAGATTTTTTTCCTGACGGTAGTAAGCTACTTTTTGGTAGCAGGTCACGTGGAACACCGATATAATTTGCTCCTACGACCTGTTACGTACCTGCTTAAACGCTAGTGATTCTTTACCAGTTTCTGCATACTCGTAGCTAATCTCTACCTAAATCTACCTTCGCAAACTTTATTTATTTTTATTTATTATTTATTTTATTTTTATTTATTATTATTTTTTATTTTTTTTTTAATTTTATTTTATATTTTTAACTTACAACTGTACTGTGTGTCTCTGCATCTTGTTATTTTTTTTTTATTGTAAGGCGAGGTGTTTGATCACTTTCAGACCTAATGATAAGTGATGATGCGGTCAAGGATAGCAGCAAGCTAGCATTTGATATATAACGAAAATTGGTCGCATAGCCTTCTCTATCCTTTTTTATTGCCATGTGCAGGATACAACTGTACACCGTACAATTTGTACTACCTGTACAACGTTTATTAAGGTTATTTGACCTAAGCTGTATTCGCAATTTAATAAATAAATAAATGATAAATAAAATATCTATGTAGATAATGTCGGGGTCGATAAGATACATTTCACTGTAGTAAGATATTCTAAGACTGAAATAATTGATTCATCGACAAATTTCACATATACTGCAGTACTATAATCGTATTGTCTCCATTTTCTTAGAGGACGCTCCGAACGAGCCCACAACACACCCCTGCTACGTTGCAAGAATATCTTAAAAACCAACCAAAACTACTTGTAATACCGACTGCTTTTGCTTGGCAATTTTTGTAATGTAAGACTTTTTGTGTCGGAGGATTGAAGAGACGCGACGGCGCGGTCTTCGGAGGAAGTTCTACCACTTAGTTTAGGGTTAAAATATACTTCACCCGATTTTTGAGGGTGCAGAAACTCAAGGTCAAACGGTCGAGTTGGTGGGCAATTGGACCCTAATTGTGTAGCGTGTTGTGATAGAGGGTTAGGATGATTCATAGGTTTTCTAAAGGTCATTGCGCTAGGAACTTCGTTATTTTGTATGAGAGGTTTAAAATATTGAAACTGTTTAAAGCTAAAAAACTCGTCTCTGTAAAACTGGATAGAGTGATGAGACAGCAAATATCACGTCAAAAAAATGCATAAGAAGTTCCAACTAAATTTAGTCGTTCTCCAAAAAATGTATAAAATATACAATTAAAATTGTGTCACTAGAAACATTTATTTTAATAAAAAAAACTAGAAGTATACATAACGTATTTGATTGATGGATCTTTTCCGATGACTAAAATTGTATATTGATTTAATGATAAAAGTTAATATTATATTTGTGAAAATAATCCAAGTTCTTACCAAAAGTACGATCTGACCACAATCCTCTGTACCAAGCTTTTGCACTTGAAAGTTTGACCTTGTATTGTTTTATCTAAATAAATTAATTAATATATTAAATAATGTAGTATATTGGGCCCGTGGGGTCAACAAGCACGCGGTTTTGCAAAGGAGTTGTCCAGACGTCTGATAGATGTATCCCACGATGTATTGTTTTATCTAAATAAATTAATTAATATATTAAATAATGTGGTATATTGGGCCCGTGGGGTCAACAAGCACGCGGTTTTGCAAAGGAGTTGTCCAGACGTCTGATAGATGTATCCCACGACCAAAGAGCTGGCGCTTACCTTGGGCATCGAATTAGTCTTGCCATTCAAAGAGGTAATGTCGCCAGCTTTTAAGGTACCCTACCAGCGGACATTTATTTGTAGATTTTATAAAGTCTGTATTAAAGTTTTAGTAGTAGTTTATATTGTTTATATAGTTTTAAATTAATTGTAATTTGTTAAACACAATCCAAAATTTCATCGTACCGACGGGACTCGAACCCGCACCCACCGGATTACGCGTCCAGGTGCTCTGCCAATTAAGCCACGGTTCGATACATCGATACGACGAAATTAGTGGATTGTATTTGTTAACCCAATTATGCATTGGTGGCGCCATCTATGACTACTTATTACGTAAGTTAATCATTCGGAAGAAATCATTACAGTTTTCAAATCCGACGAGAGATGTCGCACAAGTGTGAGACACTTCAAAGAAACATAATATTTGATTTACGCAGTGTACGTGCATCATTATTCGCCAGAAAAAAAATAACTTTGTTGTACATACAAAATAGTGTTTGTATGAAAAACAAAGTTATTTTTGCGGTTGCTGGATGGATCGAACCGTGGCTTAATTGGCAGAGTACCTGGACGTGTAATCCGGGGGGTGCGGGTTCGAGTCCCGTCGGTACGATGAAATTTTGGATTGTGTTTAACAATTTATTTCTCCATTACTGTATTAATAATTATCTAATTAATTAAGCGATAAGACCGCCCATTCGGCCTATTAGTTTTATTTATCTAGTTCCTAAGTATTTTTCTGTTTCGTAAGTGGTGTTTCAATAAAGTGTATATCTATCTATCTATCTATCTATCTAAGTTAGTAACGTTAGCTACTAATTAAAGACTAGCTTTTCCCGCTACTTCGTCTGCGTAAAGTAAGGTAATAAACTGATTCCGTTGTTTCATATATGTTTCTAAGGTTGTTTCTGTGTTTAATTCTAATCATATGATCTACTATACTATGTCAGTCGTTAATGAAGACAGACTATAGGTATAAATAAAATAATAATGCAAAGGTAATAATGATTACATAAAAAAAGGCGTGCGTCAGCATGCACGACTGAAGTTTACTCTCTCTTAGAAGATTTGTGAGATCGAGAATGCTAAACACCTAAAACACGTTTCTTGTACGGAGAGTCCCTTTAATTTTTACTTGTATCTGTTTTTTAGTATTTGTTGTTATAGCGGCCATAGTAACACATACTTCGTGAACGTTTACAGTGTGCTAGCTAGACATTTACGATTTTCACAAGAAATATAAACTTGACAATATGGTACCCTTAAAATATTTTTTTTGTACCTATTTTACCACTATCTCACCTGGGGCCTTATTCAGTATGACCAATGAGATAACGCGCCACGTCACGTTATTGAAAAATTGTATTCTGTATGCCACACGATAGGTTAAATATATAAAACGTGCGCGTTACACGTCCTCATATGTCACGATATTTTGACAGCTCAAAACGCGCTCATAACCTTACCCTACCGCGTTTTAAATGGCATAGAGAATACCATAACGAGGAGATAACGTAACACGGCACGGTAAGACTTTAAAATGGTCATACTGAATAAGGCCCCTGATGTTAAGTGACGATGCGGTCGACGATGTAGCACGCTTACCTAGTAAATACCTGTTCACTCGCGATTTGAAGACCCCCGAGTTGTAGCTATCGGGAAACACAGACACCGGCAAGGAGTTCCATTCTTTGGCGGATCGTATTATGTAGGACGAAGCAAAACGCTTCGTGCGTGTAGGTGGAACGTCCACCATGAAGCGGTGGCGCACATCGGTACGTCTGGTATATTATTATTATCTATACTAATATTATAAAGAGAGAACTTTGTAATGATTTGGCTCAAAAACTACTGAACCGATTTAAAAAATTCTTTCACTAATACATAGAATGGACTTTCGGAATGAAAATAGGCTATATATAATCCCGTTTAAATCAAAGGTACATTCGTGGAGACCTTCAGCATCTTCATACATCTCATTGAAGGCTCTGGATACAATTCCGTTTTAGCGATTTCATCGTAAAAGAGAATTTATCGTAGAAGATTTTCTACCATAACCATTGGAAGCGTATATATAAAGTACTCTGTGATTAGAAGACCCATCAATTTCATTTTCTCTTGCTGCTTACAGAATCTTGTTTTCTACTTTTTTCATCATTATTCGTACATTTTTTTCGTCCAGACCCAAAATCGAATCCCCTAGACTGACTTCTCCCTCTAATCCGTCATAGTTTTCCTTTTTCAAATTTGAAAACGTTCCGTAATATGAAAAATAAATTCTTTTAATACAAAAGAGTATATGTATGATATGAACATGAAATAGGTTGTTTACGAAATGCGCACCTAAGGTTCCGTACATCACGATATATTAAATAATACACTTTTATCACCACAATATTCGGATTATATGATCACTATCACTTCACTAAATATATAATATCAAAATTAAAAATAAATACTAGTTTTATTCCGTACATTTTTTTAAAATGTTTTTCATAAATTTATTTATTTATTTATTATGACTTTATTTACCAATTTACTTCACTTTAAATTGTATAATCACTTTTCTAAAGTAATCATAAAAATTAAATTTCAAAATAAAAAAAATTTTGCCGTTACTTTTTAAAAATATGGAACCCTAAAAAAATTTTTTTGTTAAATATGAAATATTAGCATATTAAACATTGTGATTCCTAGTGAACTATGAAGATGACATTCTAGCATACGTGTGGAAGATGTACAAAGGTTTTGACTAACCAATTTCCATAATTGTCCAACATTCCAATATGCAGTTTCCATATTATAATATTACTTGTTGTCTTTGTTTACTTTCCTCTGAAAACCGAAAATACATATTAGTTATATCCAAAATAATATAGGTACATAAAAAAACGATTTGAATCAAATATATTCCAAATGAGATGTGACGACCGTGGTCTTTTGGAATTTAGAAAAGGGCGTGGGTTCAGCACAGTTGGCGCCAAATGTAACGTAATGTAACGGAGCCCTGATGCGAAACCAACTCGCACTTGAATATAGTTGCTTATTTCAATCGAGTATAGTGATGAATAAGTGTATTATTTAATATATCGTGATGTACGGAACCTTAGTTGCAAAACCGACTCGCACTTCGTTCTTCTTCTTCTTTTCTTCTTCTTCTTATTCAAGCATCAAAGATGAAGTTATGAAATATGTATGCTGTCAAATATGAAAATGACAAAATGCAATGATAATAGTAAGGTTAATGTACACTGAACACAAAGAATTGTTATTTAAGAAATAAAGAGATTATTTTGAATATGTCTTTTATTGAAATAAAGGTATATCAATGGAGTTGTATTGTTTTAATGAACCAGTCTTCGTGAATTTGGTAAGTGTTCATTATTTTTTCATGTATGAACCATTTCATGCAAGTAGTTTGTATACTTTTGCGTGAGGATTATTTGTGGGTAATTATTAAGGTTGGTGAAAATTTTCTTTTTAACTTAATAGGATGACGATGAGTATAATTGATGTTAATGATAATGAATATTAAAGTTGAATAATAATGATATTTTATGAGTTTATAAGTAAAGTTTATTGTCAATTTAATTATAATAAAGTTGTATAGATTGATTTTCACCAACTTTTCTCAACATTATATTATTATCTAGTATTGCGTGGAAGATTGTGCAAGGGGTCGGACTACCATAATTGCATTAATGACCATGATTACATTGATATGATGTTCTTGTTAATCATTTAATTTAATTGACCATTTTGTTTAAAAAAATATAATTAATGAATGATTATAAATATGTTAGGCTGTCTGTCTGTTTACTTTCCTACATAATTTTCAAAATTTATTTTTCAAAATTCTTGAGATGGAACCTAGACTACATTTTGTTTTAAAAAGACTTGTTTTTATATTAAATTTTGTTTTGATAATTTTGATTTTTTAAATTTAACTTTGATTATTTTTGTTAAACTTTTGTTATTATCATTTTATGTTATGATTGTTTTGGTTTTATATCTATATTGTCACTCGCCTCATTTCATCCCATTAAAACATTAACTTTGGTTTCTTTTGGCTTTATTAGTTTAAACATTGATTTCGATTTTATTCTTTTTATTTTTTTTAAATTTGCTAGGATGGAGCAGTGGACCGACTCCTTAAACAAGCTCAAAGGTCAATAGTATAGTAAGGATTATTAATTTTTTTTATATGTATGTTAATTGAGACATAACGTTATATGTCTGGTTATGTCTCCAGAGATAAAGATACTTAATGTCTTCTAATTAGAAGGCATAATGGAGCAGTGGACCGACTCCTAAAATAAGCTTATAAGGTCACACACACATATAGGTTTTCATTTCGTGGTGCAGCTGATCGACACCCTAAAAATAAGCTGTCAGATCACCAGGAACATTACTTCTTGAGTCTGGGCCATTGGATCTTTTTAAAGTCGTGAGCCCAAACCCAAACTTTTGAATGTTGTATGAATGGGGGGTTTGAATGTTGTGCTTGGTGGTGTGAATGGTGAAGTATATGTTCCATAACCTCAAAATTTTTCTCTGTGTTCAAAATTTTTTCTTGGTTAGGGGGATAATGTGGCATTTTGTAAACCACCTATTTCATGTTCATATCATACATATACTCTTTTGCATTAAAAGAATTTATTTTTAATATTACGGAACGTTTTCAAATTTGAAAAACGAAAACTATGACGGATTAGAGGGAGAAGTCAGTCTAGGGGATTCGATTTTGGGTCTGGACGAAAAAAATGTACGGAATAAAACTAGTATTTATTTTTAATTTTGATATTATATATTTAGTGAAGTGATAGTGATCATATAATCCGAATATTGTGGTGATAAAAGTGTATTATTTAATATATCGTGATGTACGGAACCTTAGGTGCGCATTTCGTAAACAACCTATTTCATGTTCATATCATACATATACTCTTTTGTATTAAAAGAATTTATTTTTCATATTACGGAACGTTTTCAAATTTGAAAAAGGAAAACTATGACGGATTAGAGGGAGAAGTCAGTCTAGGGGATTCGATTTTGGGTCTGGACGAAAAAAATGTACGAATAATGATGAAAAAAGTAGAAAACAAGATTCTGTAAGCAGCAAGAGAAAATGAAATTGATGGGTCTTCTAATCACAGAGTACTTTATATATACGCTTCCAATGGTTATGGTAGAAAATCTTCTACGATGAATTATCTCTTTTACGATGAAATCGCTAAAACGGAATTGTATCCAGAGCCTTCAATGAGATGTATGAAGATGCTGAACCGAGTGTCTCTGACGCTAGAGCGGAGGCATGCACATGCTCTGAAGAACGTCAAAGCTCAGCTGCCAAGACGGGAGTCAGAACGCAGATACCACCAGTTATCACGACACTGTGATATCCTGACTTCCATTGAGAACAGGATATCCATGCTCAACATGACTTACTCCAAGTTTATTGACCAAGGACTTTGCTGACTCATACCAGGAAAGGATAATGGAGTAATGGACCCGAAGTGTGGTGATAGTTTTCCTTTTTCAAATTTGAAAACGTTCCGTAATATGAAAAATAAATTCTTTTAATACAAAAGAGTGTATGTATGATATGAACATGAAATAGGTGGTTTACGAAATGCCACACGCTACTTAATTTAAAATAGATAGAAGAATATTTTCTTTGCAAGAATTGTACAACTTAATAAGATCTACAAAAAAGTCCGCGACAGCATATGTCTATCTCTTAAGGTGACTCACAATAACCATTTAATCCAAAATTTTTTGTTAAAAAATATAACATAACTTCCAAGGCTATTTTCAAGTATATAGTATTAATCCTTATCAAAATAATTACGTTAATTAGCTTGGCCACATATTATAGATTAAAATTGTCCTTTACAATACAATTCAAATGAAAACTCTAGAAGATATCACGAATTTCACATACACGCATCGCAAAATTAATAAAATATTTGTAGTGAAACCACAGATTAGGTCATAGTTACTGCGAAAATATTATTATAAGCTTAGCTATGCTGTAGAACCCCACCGATCACAATCAATTTGAAGTCAATATAGTATAGTAATATGATCTATTGTATAAAATAATATTCATCTATATATATAATAATATAATATTTTAAACCACCCCGACTGATCTATGTATAATCTTTTCATTAAAAGCATTCCAATGACTCTAAACACGACATTTAAAATCTGAGCTGTAAGTTGGTGAGAAATTGAGTATTCTGTAGAGTCCAGGAGATGTCCCAGTATCAGGTCAATGCTTCCATGTTCTTACAATATCGTTGAAGAAAAAGATTTTCGAATTGATCAGACCTATGAAAGTTGATTTCATAGCGCAATTAACTAGAAAAAAGCTCATAGTTTTATAACGATTGAACGAATTTTCATGAATCAAAGCTAAGAACACTCTCGATGAAGACATCTATGAAACAAAAAAAAACTATCAATAATAAAATAAAATCGGTTCATCCGGTTAGGTGCTAAGATGCTACAGACAGACACACAGACAGATACACACGTTAAACGTATATTACCCCTACATTTTGCGTCGGGGAACGCCGTAAGGTTACGGCGGCAGATGTTCTCCTTGGTGGTAAGCTACTTTTTGGTAGATTTAATGATCCCACTACCACAGTACAAAAACTCATGATTCATGAATGCACATAAAACTTTCATCGGTAGGTATATAGCTAGGATTAGAACCAATGACCGTCGGGTCAGAATCAGGGTAACTATCCTTTACGCTAAAAGGGCCGTCCAATATCACTACGTAAGTAAGTATAAAACAAAGTCCATCACTGCGTCTGTCTGTCTATTCACAATAATCTCAATAGCTACTGAACGGATTATCATGCGGTTTTCACCAATAGCCAGAGTGTTTATGAGGAAGGTTTAGGTGCATAATTCGTTAAGGTTTTGTGTAAATTGGATGAAATATGACGATGATTGTTAAATATGTTCATATTTTATATTCGATGCAACAAACTGATGCAAATTTTGTAGGCATATATGTTCTACCCGTGCGAAGCCGGGGCAGGCTGCTAGTATTATATATTCGTGCACGGCTAGGATTATAACCAGCTACCTTCGTGCTACAAGTCAATGTATCTATCTATCTACCCTTTACGGCAACGGGCTGACGTGCGTGTGGTGCCAGGCTTATTTGCTAGTTTAATTACAATTATCAAAACTTAAAAATGAGGTATATATATTTTTAACGTGTTTTTATGTCATTGATAAAATTGATTGATGAAATGAAATGATGAATGCAAAGAGTATATTTGCGCAGCAGTGGTACAAAATATCTAAAATAAATAAAGTTATGAGTCTTAGTGTATTAAACTATTTTGCCAAAGAAATATTGATATGGTTTTTATCAAAGAAACATTATGTCCATGGTAAAAAAATACAAATACCCGCTTATAAAAAGCAATAACTATCACTAGCTAGTATCTAAAGTGCCTACAGCAAAAATACTGCATAGCGCTCAAAATAACCAACAAAAACCAAGAAAATCTACATAATAATACACTATGCAGTTACTTTTTATTTATGAG
The DNA here is from genome assembly GCA_954871355.1 of Cabera pusaria. Taxonomy (NCBI): domain Eukaryota; kingdom Metazoa; phylum Arthropoda; class Insecta; order Lepidoptera; family Geometridae; genus Cabera; species Cabera pusaria. Next base: position 1,273,075 of record OX940911.1, read on the forward strand.
GGTAGATTTTAAAGCCGTTAAAATGTTGGTACGTCACAGCTTCCAGAAATTATTACCATAACAGAGATCGTAGACGCTCTACGACGTAGCCTCACTACATCGCAGCATGGCGTAGACCCTATGTCCACGATGACTAGCTACGATATTAGGTCATTTTGTATTGTACTCAATTTCTGCTATTGTATTTAATGAATAGAACCTCTTTACTTCCATTGTCGAGAGAAGTACCGTACCCAACAATGTATGCTAATGCCATACATTATGTAGGCATGATTATTGCGATAAATCTCGCAGATATCAGAGTTATAGACGTATAATTATCTTAGGACAAACGTTTGACTTTTTCATCTCGTCTCAACTGGTCATAAGTTAACATAAAAACGTGTCCATCTCAAATGAAACATCTATATTCATGGTGTATAGTCATCTCATATACGAGGATGTTGGCCCATCACGTTTAGCACAGAACCCGAGGAGAGCATCGAGTGGAGCCGAAGTACTCGACGGTGTGACAAACCGGCCAATGAGGGCTGATGCAATTACCGCCTGACTCATGGCCAAAAAAGCGTAGAATGCGGCGTCCCAATTGCAGCTGTGTGTAGTATTTTCTCCCGATTATCAGGGAGCGTTTGAAGGATGCAGCGGGGGGAGGGAGAGGGGGGCGAGGCTCCGAGGCGCCTCAGTCGAGCCGTAGCCGCCGCGCGAGACGCACACGCGATGTCGTGCTGAAACAACCAAATGTGTACGCCGCGGAGCCAGATCTCGCGACCCCTGCTCGCATCCAGAACGCCGGCCCGTTGTTGACTGTGTTTTTCTTTCAGTTCTGAACATTTTTTTATTCTACCTAGGATAAGACTCTCTCGGATTGTACCAGTTTGTGGCTAATGTGAGTTCAAATTTTTGCGGCCGCGTGTTTCTGATCACGTGCCCTATATGGGGTGTCGTCAGGACCGTGTTCTTCGCATTACTTAACAGGCGATGCTTCAATAGATCTAAACGCTTGTAGAATAGAACTCCTGTGCTGCACAACTTTGTACCATCTCGTAAAATGTTAATGTCATCCTGTATTGACCGCATGCGATTTCACAAGGCTACTGCGATTTAGTATGTTTCCTATTTTATATCGATTAATACAATTGCAATACAGACATTATATGTATTTAGCGATCATGCTAAAGCCGGTTTATTTGAAGCTCGTCTTTTCTGAAGTGTCTTTACGTATATTTATGTGGCACGATCGGTTTTGATCAACTCTAGTCTTTATACCGCGGCTATAAAGTTGACAATTCTAGTGAAATATCGGAGTAGAAACATTAAACCGAATGTCTGTAAATTTACCATCTTATTTCTTCATTTTTAGTTAGCTCCTCCGCAGTGCTTTGCTTGTAGTTATATACTTTTATGTTATGTAGCTAGTTATGTTGATATACGAGTGTGTGTCGTGTGAGGTAGTGATGTACGACTACATTGCACGTGGCAAGAGGTAAATAATTGCTCCCACGTGGCTGAGAGGCCAATTAACCTCCTGCCGAGGGTCAGAGTGCACGCTCCCCCTAATGGAAATCCTGTACATATTGTTACGACATTTGTATTACTCAAGTATGATTTACGACTTGTTATTATTATAATCGGCACTGGGTCACTTTTTGTTTCCTTTGATTTTACTATCGTACTTTAAATACTATTTTATTTTTAGGTTTTATTATATCTATTTTAATCAATAATATTACCTTGATAGACTTATGAAAAAACTTTTGTCAAATAGCAAACAATTTACCCTATTCCATAAATCCGTTTTAGAGAATATGAATAAGCAACTTTCGTATTTCAAACGTAATGAATAAATTACAAATAAGATGAAATTGAACAATATTTATACCAAATTTTACTTGAAAAAGAATTTTTGAGTTTTAACCCATTTCAATGACTACCATTATCGATACATAGACGATTTAATATTCTAGTCGGATCATTTGGCAGAACACATTAGACGATCACGCCTGTGTGCGTGGCTATGCGTCTATGCGTGCGGGTGTTTGTGTCTGGGTTTTGGGAGGGGGGGAGGGTGGATAGTTGGGCGGTGGTGGGGGGAGTAGTTGCGGGCCGGCAGCGGGCACATGGCGATCGATGCCGCGTATCATTTGCGTGCGACGCCGCCCCTCGCCCCTGATGCCTTGTAGATGACCTCCTAACGTTGGCTTGCCTACACTCCTACAGACAGCCACTGAAGACTCCAAAGAGTATCATTTCGGCGTATTCTTAATTGTCACGTGACTTTCACGTGTTGTTTCATGCTGGTTTGTTGCCGATATTTGATTACTTAGAGTAGTGACAAGGCTCACGGATTTCGACATATTGAATCATGTCACGCGATGTTCACGTGGTGGTGTGATATCTTGCAATGAAATAGATTGAATTAACATAATGATAATTTATACAAATTATAATACTTCTATTTGAATATTAATTAAATTGAAATCATTTTCAGTAATATGAAATCACGATATTGCAAGTTTTTTCACTTGTTTTAAATACTACAATTGCAGTGCTTATTACGTTCTCCATAGATATAAAGATCCTATCAAATCTTCAAAATATTTAAATTTATCTTATTGAATAAAAAAATATCGGAATTATATCTATTCCTTAAGAGTCGAACCACATTCTAGACCTAGCGTGTTCATCATCTTCGACCACACCATCGCTTCCCACCAGGCGAGATAGTGTGTATTAAGCCTATCATTTACATAAAAAAATATTTGTACATTAAACCTAGCATTCCAATTTCCATTGCATTCAAATTGATAATGATCTTGAGAATACTTCATTCAAATTTTTGTGCGTTAAATAAAATATAAGTAGATCAGATCCGACAGGGCAGTGTAGCTATGGCAGTGTGTAATTCGTGTGTATTCTGTTATACTACCAGTGCCCTGTGGTTTTACCCACGTAGATATCGTTCCCGTGGGAATATCGGTATAAAAAGTATCCTTTGTGTTATTTCACGGTCTAGGCTATCTACATACCAAATTTCATCTCAATCGGTTGAGTAGTTTTAGCGTGAAGAAGTAACAAATATTCTTCTTAAACTCTCACAAACTTTCGCCTTTATTATTATATCTTATAATAAAAAATAAAACAAAAATAATATAACGTTCAAAATAATACATTTAGTTGCCGTCATAATAGGTTTTTTTTCAATGTGATACGAGTGTAAAGCAAGCAGTGACGGCCTACCTTATGTTAAACGGTCACCGTTAGCAATATTAGTTTATAATATAATATTATTTTTTACTATTAATATTATATATAAATAGTACATAATATACAACTTAAACATATAATATACATAATATACCACTTAAATATATAATAAAACTATTTTAACTGAGAATAAACATAATGTTATAAATAAAAAAACAGAACCTAGGTCGCAGCTGTCTGCCGGTAACGTTCCCAAAAAGCTGGCGACGTTACCTCGTTGAATTACTTTTATAATATTATATTATTGATCCCCAAATACTGCAACACCCTTTATTATTCACCACCACTGTCAACAACACATAAATTGTTTTTTAGCAAGAAAAAAAAGTGCAAAGAGCACTTTTTGGGTGAACAAAAATCATGGTACTCGCGTCATTGTCACCGCACGTTTCCCATGAGCTATATGTATACTGCGTATCTCGACGATATAATTCACAAGTTATTTAGTTTTCACTTCTATCGGCAGACTCGCGCCAAAGACTGCCGCGGATATGTTTTTTATGCAAATATGGGTAGCGCTTGACCACTCCCTAGATCCTAGTCCTAGTCCTCTCCCCAGATGTTAAATGATGATGCGGTCGATGATGTAGTGTGCTTACCCAATAGATACCTATTGACTCTCAACTTGAAGACCTCTAAGTTGTATCTGATCGGAAACACAGACTCAGGCAGGGGATTCCATTCCTTGGCAGATGATCCTGGAATGAGCCTGAACGGCGACATTACCAATTTTTCTGATTAGGCTTATTGTGTAACTAATTTGACCGTGAAACTTACTTTGACACAGTCTCATTACACGCGAGGTAGTTAGGAACTTACAACTTTGTGTTTCTAATTGAGGGTAGGAAGCAAAACAGAAACTTGATTGGGTTAATTCACCTTCAAAGTTGAAAGTTCATGCAAGTTTAACAAAGTCTCGTAGGTTCATACTTGAAATAAACATATACGTACTTAAATGTTACTTATGAATTAAGTTTCTCTGTGGATTGGGATGTGTAGATTACGCTTCATATTGATTTAAATTGAGCCCGAGCACAAAAGTTAGGGATTATTAGCTCTCAGCAGCGACATCTGTCAGGGAACTACAACCTGAGGGTCTTCATATCGCGAGTGAACAGTTTTCTTCTAGGTAAGCGTGCTACATCGTCGATTGCATCGTCACATAATATCAGGCGAGATAGTAATTAAACGCTTACTAGATAGGTATTAAAAAAAAGTTCTATGACTAGTGACACTATAATATCGTTTAAAAACTAAAAAAGAACCGACTTCAATGCCGCGCTATTCATTTTCAGTACCAATTTTCAGATGTTTATCTCAATATCTCTGTATATACTTATCAGACCTCGATAAAATTACCGTGGTACACACTTGGGATATCTCCTTTCGAAAAAAAAAGAATAATCAAAATCGGTACATAAACGACAAAGTTATCCGCGAACAAACATATTAAAAAAAAAAACGGTCGAATTGAGTAACCTCCTCCTTTTTTGAAGTCGGTTAAAAAGGATATGTAACGAAATAATAAACATGATGATTTTGAATGAAAACATATTGCGTATGTGAATCAGCAAACCTTAGATTATTCTATATTGATATCCAGTATTATGTGAAACATATTTTCAAACGTTTATTACACTCGATTCTATAAAGATAGTAAAACGACACTTATATTTTTAAAATAAACGTTCTTTCGCACTACATATAAATCCAGTTTAATGAATGTATAAAGGACTTCAACCGACGGACGCACGGCCTCGTCACGTAAAATAATTTTTTTGATGAAAGAAGATTTATTGTCTCGTAAATAAAGTTCAATATATCAAGACTGTCTTGTGTAGAAAGTAAATAAATCAAACACGTGTAGAGTAGGTGTTAATGATGACAAAGTGTACATAAATACGACTACAAGAAACACGTGTAAAAGTTTCAGATCGTTAGGAAAGATATACATAATATGTGATTATCTTTATATAACTACCTATTTAAAGCATATTATCAACCGACTTCCCAAAAAGAAGGAGGTTCTCAATTCGTCTGTTATGTTTAAAAAAATATTTTTTTGTGTGTATGTTACGCGATTACTCCGTCAATTGTAAACCGATTTGAATGATTATTTTTTAATCGGTAGGGTTTGTTTTCGAAGTTGTCCCATTGTAATTTCATTGAGATCTGATGAGTATCTCCAGAGATATGACGATAAACGTCTCAAACTTGCAACCGAAACTGACTCGCGCGGCATTTAAGTTGTTTGTTTTAGTTTTTAAACTATCTGACTTATTTTACATAATTTATTTATTATTTATATATATCAAGCTGTTTTGAGCTAGGCAAATGCCTCCCTACCCTCTTTTTACCGAATTCCTAAAAGGAGGATGTACGCAATTCGGATATTTTTGTTTTTCTTTTTATGTATGTTCGTGCATAACTCCGACATATACAATATAAGCGCATTTACAAAATTATTTTTCATTCGAAAAAGGTTTATTTCGTTAATGTCAAATTTAAATTTTGTTAAGATCTGAAGATGATTTGAACAAATAAATAAAACTAAAAGCATCATTTATTATATAAACATTTTATTTTTTTGTACATTGTTACATACACAACACACAATCCAAAATTTGGTCATGGGCATGTTCTCGGGACAATCTGGGCATGTTTACCAGGTGGTACGGGTTCGAATCCCGTCGGTACGGTGAAATTTTGGATTGTGTGTTTACAAAAAAAATCTTCTATTTTCAATAACTGATGATTATTTAGTAAAAAGAAAACCAGCGCATGGTCACGGCGACTGACGCATGTTCCAGTAGACACAAACACGCGCGCAGCACTTGCCTGGCAATGCGCGTACCTTTTACTGTGGTGAGGCAGCTTGACCACGTCCATACGAAACGCGCTGCTCGCACTGAGGCGCTTTGATCGTAGAGTGTTTGCCAACATACACTGGCTCGCCCTTACATGTGCGTGCGTAGCACATACCTCGCTACGAATTAGAGTTTGAGTCCCGGGACGTCTCGTGTCTTGAAGTCTCGGGGCTTTAGTTTTTTTCGAAATTTTAGTTGTCTCGAGTCCCCGGAACTTACGGGTCAAGACTCGAGACGACACAAGATTGTCGAAATTGTTTTGTGAGTAATCATTTTTATTTTCAAATAATTGAAGGAGCTTAGCGCTACCTTTTAGTTTAATGAATAATTACTTGGTCTTCTACGTAACTACAGGGCTGGGCTCAAGTCCTCTGGAGACGGTTGTTTAGTTGTTTTGCAACTCCCTCGAAGGTCCGGAACGACCGCGGGTGTTTTTAACCCCCGACGCAAAAAGAAGGGGTGTTATAAGTTTGACGTGTGTATCTGTCTGTGGCATCGTAGCGCCCAAACGGATGAACCGATTTTGATTTCGTTTGTTTTGCTTGATAAATGTCTTCGTCGAGAGTGTTCTTAGCTTTGTTTCATGAAAATCCGAGCAGCCGTTTAAATATTATCAGCTCTCTTTTGGTAAAAAAAACTACGATAGCAACTTTTGTAAACTCGTAGTCCTATGACCGCGGACGTCAAAAATATCAAAATGGCGCTTCTGCGCACTACTTACCTGTCACACTGCCGTCTATTTCGCGTAGTTATTAGTCAAATCATATCCGTGTTCTGTCAAACCCACAGAAATATTAATAACGGTAGTCAAATCATATGTATTAATTGAAAATTCAGTGTCGTGTTACTTCAATGATATTGCAAAAATATATCGTGTGCCTCAATGCAAAAATATGGTAAGCTTGACCTAATGCTGAAACATCTCCTTGAATCTGCAGATTGCTCTCAACTCCTCGTCTGAGATGTCGTGTTAGGCTCATTGGAATGGTCGCAATGAACAAAATTATACATATGGACAGGTACAAATCAGTCGTGGGTGGTTTTAAAATTTTTGATTTAAGTATTAATCAATCAAATATTTGTGACTGACATTTTGCGCAGATTCAAATTTCGAGGTTGTGTTCATTTATTTTTCTGTTTCTGATTTTCTTCTTTGATTTCATTTATTTTTTTTCGATTTTGTCTCGACAATACAAATCTCTTCTTCTTCATTAATTTAATTAAAATTTCAGCTTTACCCGCCAAATGTACTGTCACAAACGTCAGAGCGTTTGTTAACCATCAAATCGCAATAAAAAATCTTCAGTAAGGCTTCCGCCTCTTAAAAAAAATAAACAAAAAAAATATTTTTTGGAAGTCTCGAAGTTCCGGAAATTCCCGGGACTTTAGTTGTAGACTGTCTCGTGTCCCGGGACTTTGAAATTGTGTGATGGAAATTCCCAAACCCTACTATGAATATTATGAAGTTAACCAAGGCGAGTTAAAACTTCAGCTTTATCCTTTACCCTTTTTACCATAGATTAATAGCGTAGTGTATTCACAGACGTCTGCTTACACTACGCTAGTGTAATCTAAGGTCTGTTGGATATGACTATGTAGGTACACGAATATAATATGAACGTCGATGTTAAATTACAGCAGTAATTGCTTTAGGTTAACCACGAAGAGGTTGTATTTATAACAATAGAACATTTTAATTATTTGGTTTTGAGCGATAATATATTTGTGTGTAATCCCTCACCCCCCACCAACTTTAAGAAATCACTGGACGCCACAAGCGCTAAAGATCATTCCATACAGTTACATAGGTATTGAAAGCTTACTACACTCTTTAAAATGTAATGCCTCTTTTCTTTAATCTCTTCCTAATGCTAACCACATCGCAAACTGTCGATCCGATGAAATCGAGATCAAATCGTCCCTCTACCAATAAAAAAACAAACAGAACCTCATTACGCTCCCTCATCACATTAAAAGATTTCCCGCCGGCGCGTTTTCCTGTAAAATTACATCAACTGGGGGCAGCCTGACCGAGTTACGACGATCCCGCGTAATCACTAGTTTTGATAAGGAAGTGTCATTTCTTGATTGTGTTGCTTAGTTTATTACACTCTTTTCGGTGTTGATTATGTAACCTTTCCCAGTAAGAGAGGCAGTTATATTTTTAACACAAATTTAATTTATAGATTAAAGAAAACTCAAAGAAACACAGCTACTGAATTTTTAATACTCAATTATTAACGTCTACATCGTGGATCAATTCGTCACTATAATATATATATATATATAAATATATATAAAATTCAATGCCACTTTTCGTTGTTATTTTATAACTCAAGAACGGGCTCACCTATACAAACCAAATGCTTAGGCTTTGTTCGGACTATTTAGTAGATGGTTTATGTGAAGTTTGCACAAAATCGGTCGAGCGGTTCTTCATTTATCACATTTCACGAGGATCCAACGCGGGCAAAGCCGCGGGGCGCAGTTAGTCAAATATAAAAAGAGGGTGCGTAGAAAACTACGCGTTAAAAGTGAAACTTCCAAGTTAATTCAACTTAGTTCCCAATATCACTAATTATTTTTGTACAACTCCATCTATTGAACTTAGCGGGACGAATTCCCGAATAATAGCGAAGTTACGCCGTCCTACAATGGAGGGCGTTTATAAATATAAAATATAGCATTACACTTACGTCACTTCCGCTCTATTCGGACCGTGGCTCTACGTCATGTCCGTCAAATGTTACCCAAGTGTGCCCAAAACAATAAGGCACTTAAATTGTGCCTTAGAGGTCTAAACTTCGAGCATCTACCAATGGAAATGTTAACGTAAGGCGTACCCCTCTGCTGGCCATATAGCCATTATTGGCCATATGAGCGTGCGTAGCTACGCTGTATTTTTAATACTGTGTGCGTGTTTCAAGCTAGTGTGCGGGATCGTTAAAATGAGTGAGTTGTGTGTGTGCAATGCGTGTTTACCACGTCCCCCGTAAGTATCTGCAGAAAAAATGTTTGCGGATTACAACGTTAACATCTCCATTGGTAAATGCTCGAAGGGTCTAAACAATAGGGCACTTGTGCCTTATTATTTAGACTTACATGATCCCACTTTATGTATAAGCCTGTACAGACGTGTCCCAAGCCTACTACCAAGACATCATTACTTCATCTTTTTGACGACTTTGGCTTCGAATCATAACAGTCTTCAGCCGTTTTTAGGACAAGCTAATTCGATGTTTTACTGCCTAGTGTCTGTCGTAATCGAGTCTAGACCGACGATAGGCGGCTCACTGGCTGTTAACGAATTTATTAACCGTTTAATGTATATCAGTAACGATTTTTCTGAACGTGTTTTCTTATTGGTTAAGTGTCTCTCTTCTGGTGTAATGCAGTTCATTTTCAACTGACTTACAAAAAAGAGGAGGTTCGCAATTTGTTTGTATGTTATATGTATGTTAATCGGTAGGGTACATTTTCAAGGTGGTCCCATTGTAATTTCATCGAGATGGACTCGCGGGGCATGGATGTTGGTTGTTTTAGTTGTTAAACTATCTTAATTATATTATGAACTATCAGAATAAAGATACAGATATACACAGGTTGATCTAAGAATTTAGTCTGTAGCCATAGACATAACATATTACTAGTGTATGGACCAGCCCATCTGTGTGGCCACTATGGTACCAATTATTGCTTCTAAAACCGCTTTATATTAGCCAAGTAATGTTTTAAAAAAAATCCGTCTTTAGGTTAAAAAAAATCGTCTTATTCAGCCGTCTAGTCGCAGCCGTTTAAGACTATGAAATTTTTTCTACCTGATTTTTTTTTTTTTTTTTTAAAGATGGAAGATGGATTTTTTATCTGATTACGCTAAAGATTTCATATCTTCATCAGATTGATTTTTTTTAATATATATTATAGGTTATCGTATATTGTTTGAACACTATCTCACCTGTTGGTAAGTGATGATGCGGTTGAAGATGGCAAGCACGTTAGGCCTAGAATAGGAACTGGCTCTCAAGTATAGCTGCCGGAACACATTAGATGTTTGGCGACAGATTTTCTAACTTGAGGGTGGTATCTGGCCAGGCGGACACTAGATAGTATCCTACCACCATGCAACATTTTTATTAATTGAATTCAAAATGTGGTATCCTCTTACTTCAACGATATTGTAAATCATGATAGCATTGACCTGGTGCAGGGACATCTCTTGAAATCTACAGAATACTGAACTCCTCATCATCGTATAGCTGATATGTCGAGTTTCGACTCATGACAATGATCCTTTTAAAAATAGATCTCTCGGGGGTGGTTTTAATTTTTAATTTAATTATTACTATAATTTTAACAGATAGATAATGATTAATTGCTGACAGCTGTCTCTGTCAATTTATTGTTTGATGGCATGCAGATAGCTTCGGCTGGTAGGCATTTTAACTCGAAGTCAAAAGGAAGTAAAGTATTGAAAACGGCTGTTACATAAATAATTTTGTATATAAAATAATTTTTAACGAATATCAAGATCTCAGCCTAACGGCTGATCTAAATGAAAACCTACTTAGCTAGCAAGACACTACGGGTAAGATTTCTTGGCATCACACATTCATTTAACACCATTTCAAATTATAGAGTTAAGTGCATGAAAGTAGAATCTAACTAAAATGTAGATTTAATTATCAGTTTGAAATGTTCCGTGTTTAAAGAAAAATCTAAAGAAAAATTCCCGATACATACACGGGAATTTTTTTTATGAACACATAACTAATAGCTACACGTATAATACTAATTATGTCAATTACAGTTGACATAATTTACTGTCAATATCGACATCGCGTAATTTCATAATAAAAGAAAATCATAAAATGTATCTGGTACCAGCTTTATTTTTAACCGACTTCAAAAAAAGGAGGAGGTTTCTCAATTCGACCGTATATTTTTTTTTTTTTTTTTTTTTTTTATGTTTGTTCGGGGATAACTTCGTCGTTTATGCACCGATTTTGATAATTCTGTTTTTGTTCAAAAGGAGATATCCCAAGTGTAGTACTATGGTAATTTTATCGAGGTCTGATAAGTATCTCCAGAGATATTGAGATAAACATCTCAAAATTGGTACTGAAAATGAACATTGAAGTCGGTTCTTTTTTAGTTTTTAAACGATATTATTATGATATTGGTATTTGATTTAGTAGTTTAATATGATATGATATTGATTATATTGATATTAATATAGACAAAACGATAGCCAGATGGTAAGAAATAACGACCCTAGTCTGCCTGGTAGAGAAGGTCGTTGCAAACCGTAAATAGTTTCAATAACTAGGTGTACGTACAATACCGAAAACATGGTATTGGATGTCACAATAACTGTTTATCGGGCGAAACCAGTTTTCGCAAACTACAAGCGTTGCAGCCGATGCAAGAACCGATTGGATATCGTAGCAACTATTTATTTGCAATACCTAACCTATACAGGTGCTAGGCGTTGCGAGTGACGATCGAAACCAATGAAGTTATTGTTATTAGTGGCGCCCGATTCAATCAAAACTATATAATAACCAATTAATGTTGAATCACAAAATTCTTCTACTTTATTTAGATGATATCAATATTATGTGTATTGCAAATAAATACATGATATGTGAAAATTTGTATTTTTTTTTAATCATATAAAAAATTAGATACATGTTTAGTTATAGCCATCGACACATTTCCGCATATTATATCGATGTTCTGCCTGACTTGCTACCAAAGACTATCTTACTACAATCACGGAAAAAAATCTGCCGCCATAACCTTACGGTTTTCCGATAACAGATTTTATCAAATTTCAAATACCGAACGCAATGCCGCAATAACCAGTTATTGAGAATACCATGTTTCGGAAACCGGAATTGGTGTGAATACCTACAATGGTTATCGGTATTGCAAAATGGCGTACCGACCCACCGCTACTGCCTGGCACAGAAACTGAGATACGCAATGTTTGTCACGTCACTTCAATGAAACACATAATTGCTCTGTAACTTCACTGGCCAGAAAAAGACAATTTTATTTACCCTATTTTCCCCATTGAAATACTGACTAAGTGTCAAGTTGTGTCAAATGTCAAATCAAGTTTATTAATATTAAAAAAAAGTATTAAGGTATATTTTATAGCATTATTTATTTTTATGTTTTTTAAATGTACTATTAAAAATATTTGAACTACTACTACTACGGTACTTATTTGGTTTATGCTGTGTTAGTTCAAATAAATTATGCTACAGGACAACTAGAAATGTCGGAAATGGCAAAATACATTTAGCCAAATGGCAGATTTTCTTTTACTATAATCTGGCATGTCTATTACTTTATTTTATAAAAAAGTTATCACTCAAAATTCTTGATCATATCATAACTTAGCATACATGCCTTTTTCCCGTTGGAGTAGGCAGAGACAAAGGCAGATACTACTTCTTTCCATATGCTACAATCCTGAAATACCTATTTCGCTTTTTCCACTTTCACGAGGGCCTTCTTACTTGCTCGCCGCTTATAGGTACTTTTGAATTGGCCTTTCTTTAAAACGTCTCCGATTTGGTCGTGATACGTTCGCTTAGGCGGCCTCTACCGGCTGGCCCATTCACACTCACCTCGTAAATCTGTTATGTCAATTTTCCTTCATCTATCATCTCTAGATGACCAAACCATTTCAGCATGGTAACTAAACAACAGATAAGATAATGACTGAGCGGTAGCCCAAATGCTATTAAAATAGTAGGCAAAACCGCGGAACGCCTCTAGTGTAGCAAATACAAAGACATGTCTCCCCATTTCAACAAGAAAAAAAACTCTATAAGTTACCTTTAAACAGCTCATCGATCACTTTCACCAAACAAAATAAAAAATAAAAACCTTTGTTTTACTGAAAAGAAAAACTAGTTAATTTAAACTTTCTCGACTTGTCTAACTTTTCCAAAGTCAACAAAAGTATAATTTGATATGGGCCCCTTATTGAATAAATCTAAGTCTGTCTGACTGGTCAATATGGTCGCACGTATTGAAAGGGATCAAGGTTTAGATTAGCTTGATTTTTAAATGTAAATACTGACATAATGTTAAAAATTGGTTGACCGAGGAGCACGAAGCGCGAGTGAAGCATATCCGTTTCAACTTGGACAAATTGTTTTCGTTTGTCCGAATGGCTGTTCTCATCTTCAGGTCGCATTTCTTCTACAAGTCGCATTTCTTAACTGATTCTCATAAAGTTTTGTGAGCAGATTTGATAATTATCGGTTTTTATCTATTTAGCTTAAGAAAATTTTTCAAAATTATGTAGGTACTTACGTGAAAATAAAAAAAAAATTTCTTCTTTGCAAATGGATTTTGCAATAGAAACATTCTGAATTTTTTGATTGAAAAATCTATTTGTGTTTCTTGCGGAATTTGAACCCTCTGAAACCACCTCTGGCCAACCAACCATTCTCAGAGTGTCACTAGGTCCTTGTAACAATACAAATACAAAATAAATGTACAAAAATCTTTATTCTCATACATAATATGTAGTGAGCACAGTAAAGTTTGAATCCATAGGCTCCCAACTAGCGCAGCTGTATCTCAGGACTCAACTGCCATCACTGCCATCATAGAAATTGTGTTACATTAATTCACCTTTTTTTGATAAAAATTGTCTGGAGTACTGATACATAGATTGGATTTGGATTTGGATCATGATATGTACTGTGATCGGTATGCGTTCCTCTATGTTGTGTTTCACTATTTCACTTTTTTTATATAAAAATTGTCTGAAGTACTGAAACACACAGTTACATGTATGGTTGGTTTTAACCTACTTTAATTTTTTTAAATATTCTGACGTAAACGATTGGATGACAGCTGAATGGTTCATTACTTTTTTTTTCTAATTCAAAGCGTTATATTCTGCTTTTGTTATGTTTACTTGATAATTGGTTATGATTTATTTTATTAACCGACTTCACAAAAAAGGAGGAGGTTCTTAATTCGACTGTATGTTTTTTTTTTTTTTTTGTATGTTACGCGATTTCTCCATCAATTGTGAACGGATTCAAATGATTATTTTTTTAATAGGTAGGATACGTTTCCGAGGTGGTCCCATTTTAATTTTATCGAGTTCTGATTAGTATCACCAGAGATATGGAGATAAATACCTCAAACATAGGAGAATGTACTAGTTTTAGTAGAAGAGTCCCAAGAAGATTACACACAATGGAGGTTGCTATTGCATATAAGATATTCTTACGGTAACTGTGAGCGAGATAGAAATAAAGGTGGGGATAATTTTTTTTTATATCTTATAGGCAAGCGTTTGACCACTATCTCACCTGTTGCTAAGTGATGATGCGGTCGAAGATAGAGAAGTGAACTAGAATGGGAACTGGCTCTCAAGGATAGCTGCCGGAACACATTAGATGTTTGTCGACAGATTTTCTTACTTGAGGGTGGTAGCTGGCCAGGCGGACACTAGATAGTTCTACCACCATGCGGGGGTTATTGGTTTCTTAACAATGTTTTCATTCACCGGAGGGCCACTGTGAGAAGCGCACATATATTTTTCGATAGAAAAATTCATTGGTGCACGGCGGTTTGAACTCGGTACCACGGCATCAAAGCCGACCGTTCTCCCTATTACGCCACCGGGCCCTCAATAAATAATTATATATTAATAATTATAATAAATCATTATATATAAATATAAATAATTTGTCTTCACAGGAATGTTCTACCGGGCAAAGTCTTGTTAGGGTGCAAACTTTTTTAAACATACCTAATATTTTTTGACATGACATGACATTTGGCGAAGATGGCGGCCATTTCAGTCCCGCGACACTGCATACATAATTAAATAACTCAGAATTATGAACGTACTTTGTACCAATCAACACAGCAAAAAAAAATTATAAGTATAAAACCGCATATTATATAATAGTTACTACGTAAATAATACTTTCCGTTGTTAGGTTGGCTACACAGTGCTTTCATAATTCGGGTATCCACAATATAGGGAAGTGCCTCTTATAACGTAGTAGAGTGATTCAGTACTCTGTTGGCCATATGGCGGCAATTAATGTTAATAATCGCAAATAATACTTTTTAATATTCATTTTGGAATACAACTAGTCCGTGTTATAAAAGTATTTGGAATTATTGTAATAATATAGACAATTAATTATCGTGTATGTCAGATGCTTTAATTGCACAGGGCCATTTTGGACATTTCGTCCGTCCGTCCGTCCGTGTGTCTATATGAGCGCACTTTACAGATCTGTATCTCCTTAACCGTTATAGGTACATACTTGAAATTTTCATAAAGTATATATTCGTCAGTGTATAACGGCCCAGACACGAAATTTAATAGATGCATGTAATTTCATTAAAACTTTTTTTGCACTAAAAAGGGTAAAATAAGTTATTTTTCAAAAAAAATAAAACCGACTTCATAACCACAAAAAGGCACTCAAAAGCGAAAAATAATTTACTTAAAATTATTATAAGCGTTACCCAATTCTCTATTTGAAGTCGGTGCCAGCCAAATCTATTGGATATTAGATAGATACTATGTATGTAGTAGTAGTAAGGAGGTACATGTAGGTTAGTAAGTAGGTAGATACATGTAGGTATTATCTATCTACTACCTATTAGACTTGGCTGGCACCGACTTCAAATAGAGAATTGGGTAACGCTTATAATAATTTTAAGTAAATTGTTTTTCGCTTTTGAGTGCCTTTTTGTGGTTATGAAGTCGGTTTTATTTTTTTTGAAAAATAACTTATGATTTATGATTTTGACGTGTATATGTGCGTATATTTATACTGCCTACATACTGAATAAATGCTTTGATTCTTGATTCTTCTTGATAGAGGTACGTAATAGCATGGCTGGCAACCCTACTTCAATAAATATCAGCTGAATGGCTCAGTAACGTTGTTTTTTATTTATTTAAATACTAGCTGGCCCGGCGAACTTCGTACCACCTAACAGACAATGAATGTCGTGTTACCTTTTAGATGAACTTAATTTAGGAATAGAATAAAAATACAACAATCAAGTACTTCAACCGCGTGTCAGCAAGACATGATGCAATGAAACAATGTTATTATTATTATTGATAAGTTATTAACTTGAAGTTAGTTCGATTAAGTTTAATTTTAATTGTAAAAATATAATCACCAGTATTTAATTTTAATTCTGAATAAGTATAGGTACTTACTTCATGTATTATCTAACTGTCTTATATTTTTTAGCCTTATAGATAAGACTGTATACAAACGGCATCCATAAATTGGCTATCACATTCTTGCATAAAATTAATAAAATTCTCTGAATTTACCTACATTCTGACGAAATATAAAATTGATTATTATTGTCTTGATTTCTTGTACGTATACTTTTTTTTTTAAGTTTCGTTATGTCTCCACACGATTAGTGTATTTAGCCAGTGTCAAGTATTAAATATCTTCAAGTTTTTATCGTAGAGATGGGTTAAAGTCACATTTCAGCTCAGTTTTCAAGTAAAAGTCTAGTCTAAGTCATACCTTCAGTAAAGATTTGGTGTTTACTGAAGATTTTCAATGGAGTTTTGGTGAGAACGCAAATATCATGTTTTTCAACATTGTACTGTTTCCCTACACTCGCACATATTCACCGGCACTTAATGCTTAATAATCCACATTTATTGCACATTAACACGCGGAAGAACACCAGTTTTAGGAAAAAATAGAATGAGATCACACACACTTTTCCAGTTTCCCGCCAAAAACCCGTAAGCATACATTTCTGAACGCACGCATATTTGACAATCAATAAATATGTCATACAATTTTCATTACTGACAGTATTTCAAATGTATTAACATTTTTAAAATGAACATAACTTAAAATCACAAAACCTTGAAGAATTTTAGTACTTGACGCTGGCTAAATACACTAACTGTGTGGAGCGATGACGCTTATTAATTAGGTAGCGATTTACCGTATCGACGGGATAAACAATTGAACATCAAATGATTGGCAGTTTTTGAACCCAGGGACATTTTGGCAAAATAATTCGTCTTATTTATATTTTTTAGGTCAATTATTCATTGTTTTTAATACTTATTATCCTATTCCTGACAAAGACAATTCCAAAAATACCAAAATCATAAAAATTGGTTCAGCCGTTCTTGAGTTATAAGTGTAGTAACTAACACGACTTTCTTTTATATATATAGAGATTTAAATGATTCTTTTGCTACCTTGATAATGATTGATTATGATTTATTTTATGATTTTAGACGTGTATATGTGCGTTTATTAATACTGCCTACATAATTATCGAATAAATACTTTAGCCTAAAGAAATATCAGAGATGTCAGGCTTATAAAATGATACAAAAGTGTTTACCACTCAGACTATACGAGCTTACTCCCTTACCTATCTTTATACTTTTCAAAATATCCCATTATTGTTAAAGCATACACCTAAAAGTTACTCTTTTAAAGTACACTTTCAAACATCTAATATGTTTCAGCAGCTATCCTTGAGAATCAATTCCCATTCTAGGCCTAGCGTACTACCATCCACCATGCGGGGGTTGTTGGTTTCTTAACGATGTTTTTCCTTCACCGGAGGGCCGCTGTGAAAAGCACACATAAATGTTTCGATCGAAAAATCCATTGGTGCACGGCGGGGATTGAAATCGCTACCTCTGGCATCAAAGCCGACCATTCTCCCACTTAAACCACCAGGCCTTCAACGCTAACCTATATTATATATAAAAAAAGTTAACTTATGTATTCACCGCCCGGTTATACCTACATACACGTGAAAACGTATTTGTTGAAAAAAGCGTAAGACGCGCAAAAGAAACGATAGTCTCAAACCACTCCACGATGTAACATGAATTAGAAACAAATATGAGCAATCACTAAGCAAAGAATTCCGTATTTATAATACAAGTCGATAGTTATAGTGATTATCTGTTATTTGTGTCGACATTATTAAGGCTCATTTTAGTAAAAATTACCATTTTGTGTGCGCGGCACCGTTTGTAACGCGGCAGTAACTCGTAGTTGTTGATATACGTTACGGCTGTCGTAACGTAAAATACAATAAGGTAAACAACGTGACTCGATACAAATAGGTATCTTTATCTTATATTTTGGGTGGTGTTTCTTTACACTACAAAGACTCTTTTGATTGCCAAATGTTTATCAAGAGAATTAAGATCAGATAAACTGTTCACCTTCCTGTCGATGTATTCCCGTAGAGTAGAAGAAATACCGTACAAAACCAAATACTACCAAATAACATTTAACATTAACAACTAAAAAAACCTACACAAGTACGAACAGTATGTGGGTGGGGCTCACAAAATTTGTACCATAACGCACTAGAAAACGTAACACACAAATTAAAATGCAACACACTGGAAATTTTGTAACACGCTGGAACCCTGTAAAGGCAGGATTACATTGTATCAACATTTACTAAAAAATCGTACCACATTTAAGAGTAATAATAAATCGTATAAATCATCAATATTATATTTCCCTAAGTTATACTACCGCGCCTCGAGCGGCGAGAGTAACATACGCTCCTGTATTTTTAATATTTAAAAATAGTTATACAGTGATAAATACTACAAAAGTGTAATAAACCTACTAATGACTATGTAGCTTATAAAATATGATATTTGTGGCCATAAATACCAAAGTGATTCTTCCTGTGCTGTACTTTTTTTCTTAATAATATATAAGTGGCGTAAAAACTTTGTGATAAAACTTACAAAAAAAAGACTTATCTACAACTAATACTGTTCAGGCAAAATTATTGGGCTATACTACTACAACTTACGTATTACATGCAAATGAAAAACAGTAAAATCAAAGTTTCAAACCATTTGTTTATGTGAAAGTGATAAAAATTCAAATTTGTGAAAATTTTCAAACGGTTATCGCGCTTTGTTTATACTTCTCTAACGGATTGATAGTTTTATCGCATAGCCCAGACGGCTTCATAGCCTAACGGCTAAGTGTACCGACTTTAAAGCCTATAGTCCTGAGTTCGATCCTTAAGATTCGCGTGTCTTTTTGAAGTGACTTTTTATATATTGCGGTGTAAATAGTGATTTAAACAGTGTATAAACCTATAAACGTTTTATTTTAAAACTGTACTTTGATTGTTTCGTTGCAAACTTTGACCTCGCAATGTAAATTTATACTTATGCACAAAACGGTTTTCTGATATAAAGACAACTTTCTCAATTAAATTACGACGAAACATCAGAAAGCAAAAATGGCACCTATACCTGATAAGAATACCTTGTTGCTAAATTGCGATGGATGCCTGCAAAATATAACTAATAGGCAATACCTAAAATGCTACCAGTGTAATAGCACATACGATATTATTTGTGCAAATGTCTCATATGCAAGATTTGCGTTGATGGACCCCGATAAGAAAACACATTGGGTTTGTGTAGCCTGTATCAGTAATAAACCAAAAGGCAATAACCAAAATACGCCAGTGGGGAACTATAGCAATTATAATCTACAAAGACCGAACGAAAACGTGACAGTTAGAAGACCAAGATTATTACGGTGTTTGTCATTAGAAAACATTTCAATTCACAGCGACTCAATAGATGACAGTTTTGAAGATGCCGCTAGCCTGCCAATGACTTCTACAAAATCATTGCAGTGTGAACATCTCAGCACCTGCGAATTCAAGGAAGAAAATGAAGAAATAACACAGCATTTAGTAGCGGCAAGAGAGGAAATAAATATTTTACTTAGACAAAATAGTGAATTGCAACTTACAATAGAAAAATTGAGAGCAGATAACAATAAACGTAATAAGAAATGTACAGTGCCACCAAAAGAAATAATATCATGCCAGAATAGTATAGCGTCAACCTCGAAGGAGAAGCAAACGGAACACAAAACTATAGATATACCTACCCCGATGAGAAAAATTGCAATTAATATAGCTAATACAGAAACTAAACACACCACAAAGAAAACCACTCAAGTCAACAACGACGATAAACCAAATAATCAAACGAAGACTATCAACAGTAATCTACTAAAAGCGGTGAATACCAGTTCCATAAAAAACACACCAAAATTACTAATTACACCGAAACAATCATCACCGCAGAAAAAAATCGAACAATTGAACAATATGAAGAAAGCCAACACGACGATTTCTAATGATAAAACTAGTGATCACAAAAGCAACACTACGAGGAAGCCTTCAATCACTATAATTGGAGATGAAACATGTAGAGATCTAGCCCCGCAATTGATTGCTCTGAGAGCTAAGTATGCGAAGGAATATAATATAAAAAATGTCTACTACCCTAACGCACCAGCTGAGCATATCTTGCAAAATTTTAAAATTTCAGAAGATCAGCTACAAGAAGACGACTGGATTATAATCTCAGTAGGATCAAATGACCTAAATCCAACACGTCTAAAAATCGAATTGTCGGCATTCCTTAAAAAAATGCCGAAAGTGAAAATTGTATTGGTCGGTATTACCCACAATAAACATTTAAATGAGGGTAAACTGAATCAAGAACTAAAAACCATCTCAAACAACATTAGCAATTGCCAATATTTGCATATGAAGTCCACTGACAAGTATTTCCAGCCTAATAAGTTGTTTCTCCATAAGATTTTGAACCAACATATCAATATCTACGACTATGAGTCATGTTTCTTGAACGGAAATCATTTAAAAACCACGAAACAAAAATTGATTTTAAATCTAAAACCTGGTACTATACCATATTATTTTAATAAAATGGCAAAAAAAGAAACACCGGTACAAAACTCAACAAACATTTCTTTTACCAATGGAATCAAGGCCCATAAACCCGGCACCATACCGTATTATTTTCAAAATCCTAAGATGACCAAATCTAAAAGTTTCCTAGATACAGCCAATACAGTACTAACCGAAATGCAAATTAATGACACTTCAAATTCATCTGATTTTTTTCGTGCCTAAAGTCAATACTGATTGCCTAAATATCGTTCACCTCAATGTTCAAGGAATAAAGTCAAAACTTGACCAGTTAGACATTTTTACAAATGAAAAAAACATGGATGTTTGCTGCTTTAGCGAAACTTTCTTAAAAAATAATGAAGTCGAGTTAGTAAAACTGGAAGGCTACAAAAAGGCTGCTCATTTTTGTAGAAAAACCTCACGAAGGGGAGGAGTATGTATCTATATTAACCATTCAATTAAATTCATAAAATTAGACTGGGTTGCCAACATGTCTGTTGAACGCCATTTTGAAGCCTGCGGAATAAACATACCAGATTTAAAATATATTATCATTTGTATGTATAGAACTCCCGATAGTAATATCAATTTATTCCTACAAAGTTTAGAAATTCTTCTACACAAATTGACAATAAGAAATAGAAGCATGAAATACAAAGTATTTATATTGGGCGATTTTAACATTAACTTATTAGAAAAAAACAAAAAGAGTGAATTATTTGTCAATACTTTACAAATGTTTAATATGCACCCTACAATAAAAGATGCGACCAGAATTACTACGAAATCTCAAACTTGCATAGATAAAATTCTAACAAACGTCAAACGCTATAAAACAAATATATTAAACCTAGGTATATCTGATCATACGGCTCAAACCATCAGTATTTTTTGCAACCTTAGTTTCCGTGAAAAATACTGGTTCATACAAAAGAGGAATGTAGATCTGAACCTCCATATTTTCTGCAAATACTTATCACAAGATACATTTGCAGAAGTATACAAACATGGTGATTCAAACAATGCGTATAAAGAGTTTATTGATCTATACACTTTAATATATAACTTAAGCATACCCCAAGAAACCATAAGAATAACATATTTAAAAAAAAATAATTGGAAGACGAAAGGGATTAAAATTGCAAGCCAAAATAAGCGAAAAATGTACATAAAATATCAGAAGAGCAACAACAAACAAACAAAAACTACCTACAAACTGTATTGTAAGACATTGAAAAAAGTCATACGTTTATCCCGGAAAATATCTAATGTCAAGTATATAAATAGAAGTACAAATAAAAATAAAGCCACATGGGGATTGATTAAAGAATATACAAATCAAACTAATCAAATTAAAACATCAATCGAAAGCATTTATATAAACGAAACTGAAGTTCATGATCCCGCAAAAATAGCAAAATATCTGAATGAGTATTTTGTTAATAGGAATCAAACTCATTCATATCAAGATTCTCGTGTAGATAAAAATCAAAGAATAATATGTAATACCATATTTATCAATCCAGTCACCGTTAATGAAATAATATCAATTGTTAAAGATTTGAAAAATAAAAAAAGCTCAGGACATGACGGCATTTCAATGCAAGTAATAAAAAATACTATAGAATTTATAGCAGAACCACTAGTATATATTATTAATCTAACAATAGAAACAGGATATTTTCCTGATGATCTCAAAAAAGCTGTTATCAAACCCGTTCACAAAAAGGGATCAAGAGTTGAAATGTCACACTATAGACCCATAGCGTTATTACCGAGTATTTCTAAAATATTTGAAAGAGTCATTTATAATAGGTTAATATAATTTTTAGATTTAAACAATGTTCTCAACTTAAATCAGTATGGCTTTCGCAGAGGTAAGAACACATCTCTTGCCATTTTTAAGATGCTAAAGTAGGTATGGGATGAGGTCAATAACAAAAAAACAGGTGTTGCCCTGTTTCTAGATATGTCTATGGCATTTGATTGTGTCATACATAAAATATTACTGCATAAATTAGAAATGGTTGGCATAAGGGGAACAGCACTAAATTTAATTAAAACGTATCTAAGTAACAGAAGGCAAACGACAGTTATTCAGTCATACAACCACTTAACTAAAACTGTTGAACAAATATATTCTCAATATGAAAGCATTACAATTGGAGTACCTCAAGGCAGTATTCTAGGCCCTCTGTTGTTCTTGATTTACATTAATAATTTGCCTTCTATTACAGAGCACCTATGTGTCATGTTTGCAGATGATGCCACTATTTTCATACCACAAAACAACCTAAACCCCATAGATTTCGAACAAGAAATCAATAATACTTTACACACTGTAGTAAACTGGCTAAAAAACATTAATTTAACAGTAAACTTAAATAAAACGAACTGCATGCAATTTAAAAATCATAAGAGTAGTCCACTTAATATCAATAATAATGGCAATAAAGACTCAGAAATAACAGAAACAACATTTTTAGGTGTAACAATAGATTGTTTTTTAAATTGGAAATCACATACACATAACATAAATAACAAAATTTCACAATATTGCTATATACTATCTCTACTGAGTAGTATAGCTTCCAAATCAGTTGCAATAACTGCATACTATGGTTATGTATACCCTCATTTAAAGTATGGGATTCTGTTTTGGGGAAATTCTGTTAATGTACAATCCACATTCCTTCTACAAAAAAGATGTTTACGTAGTATTTTTAATATGCAAAGTACTGAATCTCTTCGAGACATATTCACTAAATATAACTTTTTAACATTAACTAGTATGTACATATTAGAACTAGCAGTGTTTGTGAAAGAGAATGAACACCTATATTTCAGCCAACAATCAAGTCGCTTGGCAAATATTAGAACCAATTACAGGTACAACATGTGTATTCCCCAAATTAACAACACGAAATACTACAAAAGCTCTTTCGTAAGCGCAATTAAAGTATACAATCATCTACCAACAGAACTAAAATCTTTGCATGGGTTTACATTTAAGAATAAATTGAAACAGTGGTTGCTTTCAAAAGCATATTATAACTTAAACGAGTACTTTGATATTAATTGACAATAAGTATAAAAATATAAATTGTAAAAGTTATATATCGAAAGTAAATATAGTTATAATTATTATTATTTATTAATGTCGAATTGTCATGTTGTAAATTGTATTTTATTTTAGATTTATGATTTTATCTCTAGCTAGAAAGTTATACATATTAATAATTATAATAGATTTAGACTCGCTTAACAAAGTGTGGTAATAATTGTTTATTTTAGGATTCTGTCTTTCTATTTACATAATTTTAAGATTTTGTAACCTATTATTGTATGTTCGAAATGAACAAACTGTTGAGACATATTATGTATTTTAACACCTTTTGTACACAGTTTTCACAATAAATATATTATATTCTATTCTATTCTATATATTCTATAATTACTGGAAATATGACTATTTCATGAAAAAAATATGGTTTCCAGGATAATTTAACTTGAGAAATTATTGATGATTTTTAAGATTATTAATCAGTACGTAAGTAAATACTATCATTATTGTAGCGTATCACATAAAAAAGACAAGACATTTTAAAATTTACTTTTTTATTATTGTCACATTTTTTGCAAAAGCAAATGTATTATCCCCCTTTTGGACTCCGCTGCAGTCGGTTAAAGACAATGTGCACCAAGCTTAATGTTATCCAGTGTGTTACGTAACACATTATGTAACACAACATAACACACCAGAGCGAACACACGAGAAAATTCTAGTGTTTACTTGACTACAGCAGCCGCAAATTCAAAGAAATGAAACCAATTTTTTGGAGGGAAAAAACACTACACCAAATCACTTCACTTTTGTTACAAGACTAAAATGGTTGGCATTTAATTGACACATGACGGCTGTTGGTATACGGTGTTGCCACCCTACAAAATATGTTCTAGTGTGGTTATCACTAAACTACGAAAGCTACCGTGTAACACATTACTTGTAACACACTAGAAGATTTTATGGGACTTTTTTTTTATTTGTTATTTTGTAAGCAATTATAATTTTTTGCGAGATTTACGGACAAAGTTCTTTGAATTAACTCCCATACTAACAATGAAGACAAAAAGAAATGAAATTAACAGCGTAATAAAAAAATAAAAATTAAAACCTTATCGACGGACTGCGCTGGGACATTTATGTTTTGTATGGAGCAAATAATTTATTAAAAGTTTTATGAACTTTGTGTATATTAAAGATTTTGTGTATTTTCTTTGCAAACATCAATTTTGATGTATTTATTTTAATGCAACAAATAACATTCTTTGATAGAAATTACTATAATATACTAAAATTTAGGAGCAAACAGGTGACCGCGATTTTTTTTAAAGGTACATTTTGTTTGAGCCCTACCCATGTATAGTTATATCTACTGTGGGATACACACGCATACTTCGAATCATACAACGCATCACTAAAATTCATGGATACGTATCACCATCACATAAAGCAATCATACGAAACAACCCCGACAAGACCAATGACCTTTATGTCCAAATGTCAAACCACATATTAGACGACAAAATAAAAACAATAAATAAATTATTGAAAGGGGAGAACGAAGGATCCCCTCTATTTGTTTCATTTGGTTTTCTTAAACTCTATTTTCGAAGGTTAAGCCCGATGAGTCAGACTTTAAAAGTAGGAATTGATGAGATTCCGTCTGGACGGACTACGGTTGTGGTAGTAAGAAAATAATTCTTTATTTTGCCTTGACTAGCTTTTAACCGCGGTTTCACTCGCGTGATCAACGACTGAAAGTAATGGGAATAGAATAAACTTAGCTTCTGTTGTTTTATAATGTAAGGCAGATTAAATGTGTTGTGTAGTTGGAATAAATGATCGTAACATACATTACCATTATCTTACATATATCATACATTGTGCCATTAATTTAAGGAATGTTATGTACATTTTCAACCGACTTCCAAGAAGAAGGAGGTTCTCAATTCGTCTGTATGTTTTTTTTTACAATAAAGAGGTATTGTATTTTATTAATATTTTTTTAATAGACGATTTTACTTTCCCTTTTATTTTTTAGAATCGTATTACTGAGACACCGCTGTCCGTCCATGCGTCCGTCCGTCTGTCTGTCACAGGGCTGTATCTTCTAAACCGTAATATACACTTACATTTTTCACAATGTATTAGTTATTACATTATCAGCTACTAGCTGTGTCCCGCGACTTTGCCCGCATTAAAATGTATTCTATAGTCTAACCCATAGTACTGGCTATCCTTGTGCAAAATTTCAGCAACTTCGGTCCTGCCGTTTGGCCGTGAAGAAGTCTCAAGTAAACAAATTAACAAACTGACTATTGCATTTATAATAATGGTTTTGATTACTATATCATATATATATCAGCTAAACAACAAATTTAATACAAAAAACGAACTGAAGTAATAAATTAAAGGTACCACCCTCACAAGGAAAGGATTTTTGCTGGATCTTATGAACCGTAATAGATAAATTAAAATTTGCTTTTAGTGTGTAATTACTATGGCTGCTATGACAACAAATAATAAAAAAGTCAGTTTAATCCAGCGCTTTTGTTTCTTTAAAAAAACTACATATTAAAACAAAGTTCTCCACCGCGTCTGTCTGTCTGTTTGTTCGCGATAAACTCAAAAACCACTGTACGGATTTTCATGTGGTATTCACCAATAGTCGGAGTGATTCATGAAGAAGGTTTGAGGAAGAAACGAGAAGGGTTTGTATATTAAGGTTTTATGTAAATTTGTTAAAATATGAAGATGATTGTTGAAAACGTTAATTCATATTCAACGCAACAAACTGATACAAACAGACGCAGGCATATTCGCTCTACTCGCGCGTGTCCAGGGCAGGTCGCTAGTCTATAAAATTGTATATCAGTAAATGTTTATCTTTCAGTAGAATTAAACAATAAAAGTAAACATTTAATCAGAGGAGCCTAAAAAGGGCTGACTAGGATTCATCGTCAATATGAGATGTGTCTGAGACTGGGACCAAAGTCAAAGGGTCAGCGTAGAGGGCGCGCTGTTGTCAAGTACATGTTACGTAACTTGGGGATGTTCTACAGGGTAAACATTGTACGATAGTAAGGTGGTTAGGTTTCTGATAGCCTGGGGCGGTACCACTATCTTACAATACAACAAAATACAAAAACTCTTTATTGTATACCAACATACAGGAAAAAAAACAATAGGTACAGAAAATAATTACTATTATTAAGGTAGTACAACGGGCGCTCTTATCGCTAACAACGATCTCTTCCAGACAACCTTTTTATGGAAATAATTGCAGGAAGTAAGTAGTAGACGGTAGTGTACAATAAATAGATGTTAAGGTTAAACAGTTGTTTAACCTTACCATTTATTTATTGTACAGAGTAACTACTCTATAAAAATATAATATAATATTCACAAAATATAAATATCAACATGATATAATGATAGATAATAACTAATACATTTTATACACTACTTATTTACACTTACCTTCCCTTGCCATAGTTATTCTGTGAACAGAGTAATTTTTAAGGTAGGTCTAATTTATATTTCAACTTACCTATGTACATTATGTTGTAGCATTTTTGAATAGCTTATTTAATTTCATAGGTTTCTTCAAACGACATCAATATTATAAATGCGAAAATCAGTTTGAATATTCGTTTGTGTGGGACTTTTTTTCGGTCAAACGGCTGGAGCGTTTAAAGGTACGGACACACCGCAGCGTCCTGCGAGCGCGATCTAGTCGGCCATGAGATACCGCAGTAGTACTTGTACCGACTAGTTCACACCAAACGCGATCAGAAAACAATTGAAATCTTAGTAAAGATCGCGCCTGCAGATCGCAGGACGCCGCGGTGTGGCCGTACATTGATCGAAATGTTGCTCGGTGATTCCCAGTATTATGGATTGAGATGGATTTTTTTTACGGACCAAGCCGTGGGATATAGCTATTAGCTATACGAAATTTTACGCCTTTTTGCCTTCGTACAGAAAAGCATTGGACCACCAAGTAACCCGATGATAGGTGGCGATGCGGTCTCAGATTAAATCATTCTTGTCTGGAAATGAAAAACGACAGTGAGGCATAGAAATGTTTTTCAGTTAGAAAACCAAAATGGCCAGACAAATTACAGGGCGTGTGGAACGCTGCATTTAAATTACTTGGTATCAACGGAGTATTTTGACAATTTGTCACGATATATGAGAGATATCGGGAGATATTGTGATTGACTTCAGCCAAATTGTTATTATTTCAACAAGAAACAAACAACCCTAACTTTATATGTTTCGCATTTTTATTTTCAATTTCAAAACATTTGTTGAGAGAGGGTAAACTGTCAAGGCGTCGTCAATGACGTCACCAGCTTATAAATAAGTCAAAATGTATGCACATTTTAGCAGCACTGCCGTTGTTTTACAAGCATTGACGTCATCATGGCATCAAATAATAGAGCGCTTGCAGTCTCAAAAGCGCATATGAGAAAATTGCTATTTATTTTCATCATCATCATAATCAGTCGGTATCAATCCACTGCTAGACATAGGCCTCTCCCAAGACACGCCATTGAGTCCATTTATTTATTTTTATACTCTATACGAATTCTAAAAATGATGGCACATTCTGGGGTTATGTGAATTCCTAAGAGAGGAAGAGGATACCGTAACTCTTATAACTTCTATTGAATGTTATGCATAGACCATCTTATGTACTTCAGAGAGGGAAACCAACCATTCCAAGGTGGCGTCGGGTTCTTGGTACACAAGATCCTTTCTTACAACGCCTTAGAAATCTCCAGTGTGTCAACAAGATTGGTCTATCTTGTAATCAAACTCACCTGGCAAATCTGTCATAGAACCGAAACTATTTTCAACCGACTTCTTAAAAGGAGGAGGTTCTCAATTCGTCTGTATGTTTTTTTAATGTTTTATACGCGATTACTCCGTCGATTGTAAACAGATTCAAATGTTTTTTTATTTGTAAGGTATATTTCTAAGGTTATCTCATTGTAATTTCATCGAGACCTGATAAGAATCTCCAGAGATATGACGATATACATCTAAAAATTGCTACTGAAACTAACTCGCGCGGCATGGAAGCCGGTTGTTTTAGTTTTTAAACTTTCTTAATTATAATTATGTTAATTTCAATCAAATTCAATAATAAGGTCACATGTGGAACTTTTCTAAAACAATATATATATAATTTAACGTGACAAACAAGATGCTCGCCTGACTGTAAGTGATAGATATACTGTTTGCCTTTAAAAATACTATGGCACAAAACTTTGAATGTCTGAATTTCGCGCTTCACTGCGCACTGCACTTTGTTACCCTAAAGCATCTAAATGTTAAGTTTTGCTGACTGGACACTCTATACACTTCAACAATGCACTGAAAAGAATAAAGAACTTGTCCGTATCAGATGAATCAAAAATCACAATTTGTTTCGTAAAAGTTTCTTAGAAAACTCTCAAAGTAGTGTCCAAAAAAAGCCCCAGCGTATAGTTTCTCAACAAACTAAGCTACAAGATTTAACGCAGCAGTTCACTGTGCAATAATACAGTATCACCACGTTTATACAAACTATAAAAATCCCCATTACTAACACAAATAAATCTGGTTATAACTCACTAACAGAACCTTACTGTTATACTGTAAGAGGCTTAATCACCATACAAGTATAAGTTTATAGTATCTACTATATAGTACGTATAGGATGGTATTAGTACTTGCAGTGACAAGTGATATAGTAGGTTTGTCTGGGGGACCATTAAATTCACAATAATGCAATGGATACACGCGTAGGGTTGCCAGCTGCGACTTGACAAAACTTTGGTTTTTTTTTACTTTTTGTGTAAAAAGTGAACACCTGTTGTTAGTTTATTGACTATAATCATATTTGGTTTTTGTAAAAGACAATACTAGTTTACGTAATGGAGAAAATTTGGCAGGCAGAACGATGTGCAAACAGTTTTCTCATTTTTAAAGGACAAAATCCACTTTCCGAAGGAGTTTGAGTTGTTTGAGTTAGCCTAAAATGTACATTACCTTTAAATAGTCAAATCAACATAGCCTATATACAGCCTTTTCAAGGCAAACACGTTAAGTTAACTACACTGTCACTTTCAAGGCTGATTTCAACTTTCAACTGTGTTCAATGAAAGAAAATTGTATAACACGATAACAGTGAGGCCAATTAGAGACGACCTAGTTAATTTATTTTTAATCAGTTACTTCTATCTATCGAGTGCATCTTCTTTTAAATCCAATCAAATCAAATGAAATTTCTGTCAAAAATAACTTTATTTATAATATTGCATTAACAACAAAAATGTAATTCGGCAATACAATCGGCGGTCTTATCGTATAAAGCTATATCTTTCAGTAAATGTAAGTATGGAACGGTTAAAAAATTGGTGAGTGAGCGTTTATTATTCAGTATGCATGACTTTTATTTGCGTAACTTTTAAATTAACGCCAATTTAAAAACAATACCTATCCAAAAAATAATTACAATCAATGTATAGAAAAAAAGAAAAGAAAAAGAGAGAAGTAGAAGAAAAGAAAAGAAACAGTTAGAAAAGTTCGAAAGTCAAAACACCAAAAACAAAACACACTCCAACAACCAAACTCCTCGTATATTACACAACATCATTAAACTCGAAACAATTCAAAAAGCGATCCGATCACCCAAACAAAACTTACACGTGACAACCATAGATCATTGAAACTGGCACAGTGTTCCAATACTTCGACAACCCTATCCATGTGCATGTATGTGTATTGGCTCCTCTGTGTAAGTGTGTGTGTGTGTTGCCTCCTCTTTGGCACGGTCTGAGCTCTGTGTACAGGGTGTGGACGGTTGCATAGAGGGGGGTGCACATTGGGATGTTTTAAGGAATTTTGGCGGGAGGCTAGCACTGTCCACAATGAAACAAGGCCATTGGCGCCGCTGAGACTTTACTAAATATCAGATTATTGTTTTCTTTTGGCGGGCAAAATCTTTACTTCTAGTATCCCACTAAATCTGTTGCCAAGTGTGTTCCGATAGCTGGCCGAGCCAGTTCCCATTCTATGCCTAGCGTGTTGCTATCTTCGACCGCATCGTGTCTTACCAACAGGTGAGAATATGGTCCAATAAGCTTATATTAGTGGTCATTCAGTGGTAGAGAATTGAACAAAATATATAAATAAAACTAGCCAAGTGCGAGTCAGACTTTTGTCCCGCACACGGCGGGTTCCGAACGCCATCTAGAGATTATCTGACGAACTTCTAACACCAACTAAGTAAACATTAGCACAAAGGTGTAAATAATTAATATTATTAAATATCTGGTTGACCGAGCTTTGCTCGGTATTTTTCGCCACTTAAACAGAAAAATATGACTCTTCCCAACATCTAGTGACGAATAAAAATACTATTTTTTTTAATTGAGAGCAACTAACTGCTTGAACGACACAATAAAACACTAAAGCTACTTCTACTCGCCAATAGATGTCGGGAAGAATCATATTTTAAGTTGATTATCGATGAAGTTGATTATTGAAAACACGAATAAAACAACATTTTCTGAAAATGAATCCTAGCTAGATTATTTTAATTTTTCGCCCCCGAAATACTAAATTATATTTAATCGTTGGAGCCGTTTCCGAGATTCAGATTCAGATTCCGAGATTAGGGTAAACACGTTTATTGTTTTAAACCGTTTAATTTTTAACTTTGTTATGTTCATAGTATTTGTTGTTATAGCGGCAACAGAAATACATCATCTGTAAAAATTTCAACCGTCTAACTATCACAGTTCATGAGATACAGCCTGGTGACAGACGGACAGACAGACAGACAGACAGACAGGTAGACAGACAGACAAACAGACAGACAGACGGACAGCGGAGTCTCAGTAATAGGGTTCCGTTGGTACCCTTTGGGTTCGGAACCCTAAAAATAGCTTTAAGCACTTTTTGTCCATATATACTTTATCTGTGTCAAATTTCACGTTGATCTGTTCGCAAAGTTTTCTTTTTAACCGACAAAAAAAAACGGAGGAGGTTATCAAGTTGACGCGTATATTTTTTTTTTAATGTATGACCACGCATAACTTTTTACAGAGTAGTCTGATTTCGATAATTCCTCTTTTTATTGGAAAGGGCTTCCAAGATTGAGAGAGAGAGAGAAGAAGAAGAACCCTCAAAAACCGATTTCGTTAAAATTTAAATTTAATTCCATTTAAATTTTAACGAAATCGGTCGAGCCGTTTTGAATAAATCAACAAAAATAATGGATAAAGGTATCATTATTTTTGATTTGATTTTGATTTTGATTTTATCATATCATCGATGTCTGTCAACAAACACTGGATAAAACAAAGAGCCGAAAATCGGGCTCAGTTGCGTGTGTTGAGAGAGGCATATGTCCAGCAGTGGACTGATACCGGCTGATTATGATGATGATGATATTGTACAGGTGGTATCATTTAAATTTCATCGAGATATGTTCAGCATCTCCAGAGATATGAAGATAAACACCTCAAACTTAGTATTGAAATTGACTAGCGTGACGTTGGAAGTCGGTTTTATTAGTTTTTTATGTGATCTTAAATTATTTTTATTATTATCACAGAGCATAAATGTTCTATACAACGTTTGTCTAGTTCAGAAGTAAGCAATGACGCCTGCTTTTAACATGTAGATTATGGCCACAAAAAATTATAAAATAAAACTTTTTAACAAAAAAATTAATACGCCGAAAAAACTGAAAAAAATAATAATTAAACTTTTTTATTTAACCTTAATTACTTAGTTCTTAAACTACTGTTAGTATACATAAGTATATATGTTTGTAATTGTTTTGAGATTTTAACTAAACATAATAACTAAGTTCTTAAACTAATGTAAGTATGTATACCTAAAAATTTTGAGTCGGCGCCAAATAATCATTAAGCAAAGGTCACTAAATAACCTCTTAAATTTAAAGAAATAATCAAATCAAATTAACAATGCAACGTGAAATCTCCAGCGATGAACATAAACATTCCAAAAAATGCGCTTCCACACGACCCATAGACTAAATAGAGATGCACGACTACTCGCAACGACGTGTGCCCGTCACGGGCCGTCACCACAGATTACTATATGAGGCCGTCACAGATTACTATATGTGGTGCCTGTTCGGGTTGCAGTCTCACTAACAATAACTTCGCCAACACTCGGCATTTTCTGGCGAACTGGCGTGTCGCGCCATGCCTCCGCCGCGCATCACGCTTTACGTAATTAATTAATTTGATTGTTTGGCGCCGACTCAAAATTACTTAGGTATACATACTTACATTAGTTTAAGAACTTAGTTATTATGTTTAGTTAAAAACTCAAAACAATTACAAAAATATATACTTATGTATATTAACAGTAGTTTAAGAACTAAGTTATTAAGGTTAAATAAAAAAGGTTAATTATTTTTTGCTTTTCAGTTTTTTTCGGCGGTTTCATTTTTTTGTTAAAAAGTTTTATTGTAAAACAATGTTTTCGCCTCACGTATTATTATATAGATTCTGTAAATAACAGAGCCACTATTAGTCTATTAATAGACAAATGATTTTGTGCCTCGACATACATTGTGGCTTAAACGTGAAGAATAAAGGTATGGTAACGGACATACCACAGCGTCCTGCGTGCGCGATCTAGGCGGCTATCAGATAGCGCAGTAGTATTTGTACCGACTGGTTCACACCAAACGCGATCAGAACACAATTGAAAAGTACTGAGATCGCGCCCGCAGATCGCAGGACGCCGCAGTAGGACCGTACCTTAATTCGGAAAAAACACGTGTACACTATGTATCATAATATGTATATATCATATCATATGTATCACATATAATTGGCACCTATTTTTGTTTTAGGTTAGAGTAAAAAGAAGCCAGCCTACTTATATAAATACTGTATGCATTCAAATATTGTGCGTAAGATATCATCATCATCATAATCAGCCGGTGCCACTGCTGGACATAGGACTCTCCCAAGATTCGAATTCGACTTCTTCGACTCGTCTTTTCCAGTCACTGTCCACAGCTTTGCGTTTATCGTCGCTTTACCTAGCACCTGTGCGTATTTATCGTGAATAGTAAATAAACCAACACCTGTGTTAAAATGATTTAATCGTAATTATTTCTGTATAACGATTGCATGGCCAAGTTATTTCTACATTGGCGTCGTTATAAACAACTTTCTGGTAATATTTAACTTATAACCGAGTTCGGTGCATATTATTATGAACTGGAATATTCAATTTGCTCTAATAACAACGCTAATTTTGCCCTTTAGCTTAACGAGCATCTATTAGTCACGTGACCTTTCCCCGCCTATCTAGATATTATCATTATCATAATAAACGAATTGAACTTTCTAGTATATATCTATATTACATACACTAGTAGTAAATGACTGGACATTCGGCCGCACTATTTAGATGGATAGCCGACATAAATTAAGTATAATAGGGATTCGTGATTTCTGATTTCGTTTGTAAGATTAATAATCTACGGTTATTTTTGTAGTATAATAAGTATTGAAATAGATGATTGGTACTAGGAAATCAGGCAGTTTGACTAAATGGTAAAGCCGGGCTAGGGAGTTTTCTTGGCCATGTCTTCATTGTTAAAAGTTGGTCGTGTCTATGGAAGTCCTTCGTTGGGAATCGTCCTAGAACAGTTCCCATAAATGCCTTTGCCATTTACCAATTAGGAGTCATTGAAGACAGTCCCGAAAAGAGCATCAATGACGATACACTCGTTAGCAAGGAAAATCCCTCTAACCATTATTTACTTCTAATTTAATTCTAAATAGAAAAAATCAAATCGGTGAATGTAATCTAGGAGTTTTGTTGTAATCGATAAGATCGTACTGTAGCTGACAATGGGACCACCTAGAAATCGTACCTTACCGATTAAAAAAATAATCATTCGAATCGGTTCGCAATTGACGGAGTAATCGCGTAACATAAAAAAACATACCGACGAATTGAGAACCTCCTTCTTTTTGGAAGTTGGTTGAGAAGCACCTTCGTTTTATATATGTTGGATACACCATTATTATTATTATTATTTTTTGAAGATTACTCGCAATGTGGGTTGCACATAACTAGTATTCTTATTAACTCCTCCAACTAAGCTAAATATGTTTGTGTCTGGAGTGGGTTCACGTCAATAGTGCAATGGGTGGGGTGGAGATCGAACTCACGACCTCTCGATCGCCAGTCCGACACCCAATCAACACATTAAAATCTAAGAAAAAAAAAAATGGAAGTTTGGAAAAAAAAAGTGGCCTATCCATTGGGCAATAGCCCAAAAGATTATATCTAAACGAAACGTACGTACGTACGCACTGCAAAGGAATGAACTGAATCTGTACAACTTTTTCCAATAAGTACAACACTATCGTAAATTGACTAGCTTCACTCTAATTATAATATGTATTTGTATAAGTGTGTATTTTATATATGTATATAATATTTATATATTAACATGTTTTTAATGTTATATGTATATATTTGTATGTATAAATGTATTTTAGTTATTGTACTTATATGGATATAATCATCTAGTATTTTGACTATATTTGTATGTAGGTTTATCTAATATATAAAATTCTCGTGTCACAGTTTTCGTTGCCATACTCCTCCGAAACGGCTTGACCGATTTTGATGAAATTTTTTGTGCTTATCCGGTATCTATGAGAATCGGCCAACATCTATTTTTCATCCCCCTAAATGTTAGGGGTAGTCAACCCCTAATTTTTATTTTTATTTTTTAGACAACATTTTTAATTTCTATTTTTTTATGATACAACATACAAAAATACATACAATCCTCAATTTTCACCCTTCTACGATCAACCCTTATTTTTTAATAGCCATTTATTTATATGGCAAAACAACGTTTGCCGGGTCAGCTAGTGTGATATAATATTATTGTATGCCACCGACCGCTTATTATTTAAAACTAGCTTCTGTGCATCCAAAGGTAGTCTGGTACAGATCTCTCTATTATTGATCTCGATAAGACCGGCCATTGTCACACCTAATTAGTTTTTCTTTTTCTTAGATTTTAATGTGTTGATTGGTATGCAATAAAGTATTAATCTATCATCTATCTATCTATCTACAACGTGGGGTATTCAAGTCACAAGATAATTAGTTTTCTTCTAGGCAAGCGTGTCTCGTCTATCGTCGACCGCATCGACACTTAACGCTTGGCTAAAGTATCCATGACGTGTATACAGCGACACTGTGACGTCGCAGCGCCTAACCATGCAGCGCGGGGGCGCGAGGTACATCAGTCAATAAACGCGCTTCATACCGGAACGTTGTTTTGCTTGCAATAACCGACCTATCCATACTTATATATATATACAACAATCCAGCTTAAAAAATAACCAAAACACGAGTATTGTTTCAACTAGTCTACAATGCTCTCGCATTATTTATATTTTACCATTTTCGTGTGACCGATTTGGCTTCTTTTTAAACTGCAGAGTGCACCAAGATTTATTTCAGCTTTAAAATGAATACAAGAAACGTTAAGATGTCTTTTTCGATATGTATATGACCTCTTTTCGAGCTTTTTTTTAGAGTTTTCTTTTATTTAGATTGCTGTGCGAGATTTCAGATATCTTTATTTGAAATTTGATTTTATTTACTGTACCACAATGTTACATAAAAAAAATCTGAAGTATGTTACTTATAAGTTACTCCTAAACATAAATACCTAAGGTAGGTAATAAACATGCAAAACAGATTTAATCTATACTTATATTATAAAAACTTTTGTAACTTTGTCACTCTGTCTGTTTGTTACCTAATCACGCCTAAACGGACGATCCGATCTTACTGAAATATAACAAGGAGATACTTTATAACACAAGGATGAGGAGGATGATGATACAATTATGATTGTTACACATTTGTTACACATAACTTAAATAACTCATATCACGCAAATGTTGATTGACAGAGAATTACATTGATTACATTCTTGGTGTACGTGAACGAATTCGCGAATATCAAAAAGTCAAAAGTCAAAACATTTGTTCAGTATATGGGCAAATTAAAAATCTGCACTTACACACGTCAAATAACATAATAGATCAAATCAATAAAACATTTTCCAAAAATAACAAAAGTAATGAGCCATTCAGCTTTCATTTAGACGTCGTACGTCACACTTAAAACAAATGTGTAAAATTTCACGGATTCCCCTGACTCCCCTGACATCTAGTATTATATAAATTGTAATTTGAATCAAATGGCCCAGCTGCTAGTGGCCGACCTAGGCGAATGTATAATGACCATAGCGTCGGAGATGTTTTAGAGATCGGTGTTTGTATTTGTACGAATGCTTGGGAGCACTAGATCGACCTCATTAGGAAGTATTGTTTTATAAATCTTTTTCTGGTTTTTTGTAAACTAGCGACGTGTCCCGGCTTCGCACGGTGATCTATCATAATTTACACATTACTTGTACTATCCATTATGCTGTGACATTACGCTTGAATCACTCTATCTATTGCTGAAAACTGCGTAGTTTAAAAGATCTAAGCGTACAGACAGCGGAAGGAACTTTGTTTTTTTACTATGTATTATTTGTAATTTATTATCTAGTATTAAACTTAGTACTTTTTTATCTCTTAACAATAATCAACAATTTTTTGGTAAGAAATCTTTACCGCATAAAGCTCTACTGATCTCAATAATGTACATTTTGTGTAATACATACCTAGTGAGATATAATAATGTTCTTAACTATGACATCATAATCACTCTATCTATAAAGCCATCACTGACTGTAAGCAGATATCGTATTTCTACTTTCACGGATCAGTTATAAAATGTCTGTATTTCATCCACAAACTACGTGTTAAAATTAGGGATGAGACATCCGGCAAAAATAAGTATTAACTCATTATGAACTACAGCAATCAAGCATCCGGTCACTCTTTGGATACTATAATATATCGTGGAAAAACTTTAAATAGAACTGATTTTACATACAGCGCGTGTCATTTTCCTTGTCAGTAGTAAGTGTGAGATGTTTATCTCTGTATCTCTGAATATACCTATCAAATATTAATATAATTTATTCAACAGAGTCACAGATTGACAGTCTTAATGAAAAAGATAATTACAAAAATAGATTGTCTGCAGATTGAAAAACGAGCAACTAGCACAAAAAGACGCATTGAAAACTTCCTCGTTTTGAAGTCAATAAAAATTATTATTATTAAAACCATCAATCTATGTGGCATTTTAATAAGCGTCGCAATCGTCTTGGCACATTAAATCACATGCCACATTAATCACATAACGGATAACATCACTTATTTGTTTGAGTACAAAATGTATAAATGAGTACAAGGTACAGAGTTTACAAACAATAAAATACTTAAACAGTATGGCTAGCCACATAGCCAATTCAAGCTTATCTATTTTTATTATGAAATAAGAAACATTGGAATTGTTAGGAACTTACTCGACTATCCGATCGTGCCCGAACAAGCGTTACATAGCCACACCCTGACACTCGACTAAATCTCCATACAAACTCGCGTTTTAACGACCTATTACGCAGACACTACACACATGTCGTTTTTCTACAGGCGCAATTGTGTGCGTGAAGACTAAGGATGTCACCGTAAGAACCTACTTCATTTTGAAGTCGGTTTAAACTTGCTAGCCAGTACTTCGCTGTGGTTTCAAAAGTATATAAGTAGTAAAATTATTCTCATTTACTCTACGCGAGACGCCATAACTAAGACACTTTGTCTCGCTGCGAACGAAGACCGATACGCGTGCGAGTGAAACAGTTGCAAAAGTTTTTGCACACTAAAATCTTCAAAATCTTTGATTACGTTATTTGAATAGTGTAGAGTTGAGGTAGGGACATTTCATATACCTAAGTTACTTGATTTGAAAATGTGACAAAGATAAATAAATTATTGAGACAGTTTTTTTCAATACAAATTTAACAACTAAGGTTTATTTACGCACGAGTATATCGTTATTTCATTTATGAAAATGAATTCTAAAATACGAATATATAGTTTGGTATACAAATATAAGTGTATTAGTATATATATTATATAGAAACTACGTAAATTTGAATCTCTTGTGTCTACCTAGTCCCTCAAAAATATGCCATAATTTATATTTATTAATATTTCTAATTATAATTATTATTAATATTCTGTGTTTTATATTCATACATGTATGAAGTTGATGTTCTTCTCCTTGTGAGGTAGTATTGTTCTATAGTCGTGCGCGTATGGCGTCCTTGCTCACATAGCTCCTCGACAGCTCCAGAATCGGTGGCGAGGTGAGGTAGCCCAGATTGGTGGGGGGAACAGAGTGTCCGTTCTATACGTAGTATTATTATCTTTTCTATGACACAGCAGAGCGTTACGGCTCAGTCTCATAACATCATACCTCCAGACCATACCTCAAAGATAGAATCTATCTTTGAGGTATGATCTGGTGGAGGTGGATAGATCCACAAAATAAAGTGCTAAGCGCGCGAGAAGTATTAACTAAAAAAATCGAACAATATCTAATACCAAGCTTATTACGACGAGTATCAAGCTAGCCGGAAATTGTTGTCCGGATCTGAATCGCATCTCTAAAAGTCGAGTTGAAAGTTGAAAGTAGGTCACAATGAAGGCATCATTAAGGTCGCACCTTTATGTAGGTGAGATACAATCACGATACCGGTTCAAACTTTGTATTTTATACTTGTCAACTGAATATTATCGGGGTTTTGTGGTGTTCTGATCATTTAGACTGGCATTTTGTTATTGGTATTTACATTACACTGTGTATTGGCTCTGTTTTTTAACTATATTAATCTTTAATTATTTCCTGCTAGCCAAAAATAAAATCTCTATTCTGAAGGCTGTTTAAAGGTACGGACACACCGCAGCGTCCTGCGTGCGCGATCTTGGCGGCGATCAGATAGCGTTCTGGTTCTCACAGTAAACGCGATCAGAAAACCATTGAAAAGTACTGAGATCGTGCCCGCAAATCACAAGACGCCGCGGTGTGATCGTACCTTAAATATAATATGCTCATTTATGTAAAACACATATTTGAATCAATTCATATTAATTTCATCATCATCATCATCATCAGCCGGTATCAGTCCACCGCTGGACATAGGCCTCTCCCGAGTCACGCCACTGAGCCCGATCTTCGGCTCTTTGTTTCCAGTCACTGCCCACCGCTTTGCGAATATCGTCGCTCCACCTGGTCACAGGGTGTCCTACGCTACGTTTACCGATTCGCGGTCTCCACTCTAGAACCAGTCTACCCCAACGGTTATCGGTCCTACGGCAGATATGACCAGCCCACTGCCACTTCAGTTTGCTAATCCGTTGAGCTATGTCGATCTCTTTAGTAAGTATTATATCTTTAGTCATATTAATGTAAGTTACATAAATTTAGCAAAAATATTTATCAATTTGAAAAATAATAATATTACTAAAGAACTTACTAATATACATTTACAGTTATTTCGTGCCTCTGTATTTGTGGACATTAAATACTAACCACTTCAAAGTTTCGATATTTATTCATATCTTATCGGCTAGCGTAGGACCACTATTTCACCTGGTGGTAAGCGATCTGCGGGCGAGATCTCAGTACTTTTCAATTGTTTTCTGATCGCGTTTGGTGTGAACCAGGTACATACTACTGTGCTATCTGATCGCCGCCTAGATCGCGCACGCAGGACGCTGCGGTGTCCGTACCTTTAGGTTAGCCCTATAGTAATACTTTAGCAAGGTCAGATGTGCATAGGCTACTGTAAACGCTTTGCATCAAGCGGGCCGTCAGCTTGCCTACTTTTATCGCAAAAGAGACTTACGATCGAACGCGGGGTGCACTTTTCTATTCAAATGTATTCCCCCGTTTCCTCCATGGAAAAGTGCTTCTAAAGCAAAATTTGATTACTAATAATACTAATGTATCGATATTGTCAATGTAAACTGCATAGCTACTCAAATACGAACGATATTGCGCGTAGACGATCTTGTCTTGTAGATGGTCTTCGCAATGTTGACCTTACATTTGTTTCAGTACTTGCCCACCGCTTTGTAAACATCGTCGCTCTGCCTGATCAAAGCGCCTTACGCTATCTTACCCGATTTGCAGTTTTCACTCCAAAACCAGTCCATTTCAGTGGTTATCGGTCCTACCGTAGATATAACAAATGGACTGAATTTGTTCTCGAACAAATTGTTGTAATATTTTCCTTCTGTTCTTGATATCTTGAACTGAACCGGACGTTTAGTTTCATTCAATCATATCGCGTATTATTAGTGCCCTTATCCTGCTTACAAATGTCTCAAAGTACCTTCTTGATAACTGAGAGTATTCATAAGGGAATAAACGATGGCATTTCCTTCCTTTTGGTCATTTTTGTGGTAAGATTTGGTTGGCAAAAGAAATCGCTTGAAGTGATAAGATGATACTGGTTTTGCAATTATTTAAGAGTATTTGTTTTCTTTTATAGGTTTGTTTTTTTATTAGTAACAGTTTAAATTATGAGTTGAAGGTGAATGAAAGATTTTTTTTCTAGTTAAAGTGAAACGTTTGCAGTA
Organism: Cabera pusaria; assembly: GCA_954871355.1. Classification (NCBI taxonomy): domain Eukaryota; kingdom Metazoa; phylum Arthropoda; class Insecta; order Lepidoptera; family Geometridae; genus Cabera; species Cabera pusaria. Next base: position 1,314,702 of record OX940911.1, read on the forward strand.
TTTAAGATCGTTTAAAATAACGTAAACACCAATTTTAAATGTCGTGCTAGTCATTGTCATCAGTAGCATGTCTGGGGCACAGTTTTACAATCATACAGTTTGGAATCGAATGTACTTGCGCAGAGCAACGGCGGGGTACTTGCGGGGAGGCGGGCGGCACGGACCGCGTCCCACAATCTCGCTTAGTTTGTGGGATCGCACGAGGGACGCCGTGAACGTGTAATGCACGAGCGAGTTTTAGTTACGAGTTTTATTGGTGGACACATATTCTGTGTATGTATGTTCCGACAGCAAACTACAACAAGGACTTACGATTTCATTTATAAAATTAATACGATGAATTATATAATATTTCTTTTTTATAAATTAATAATTACCTATACCATACCTAGGTATTTAGTAAAATTTATTTGCGGTTGAAGTATGACATCAAGAAGCTTTTGGAAAAATATTACTATCGGCATCATTTATATTTGGTATGAAGGCAATGATCTATATAAACTAAGGTTTTTAAGTACATGCATCAAGTCGCTATGATCTTGAGTGAACCAGAGTCACAGTTTTACAATCATATAACAAATTAATACCAATTTTTGTCTTTTAATATTATCAGTTTGTAGATTTTTTTGACAACCCTTGCACATTTGCCGCTGATAGCGTAAGTACCACCCACTCGGGCGGCGGTGTCGTCCAACATCAAAGGCGATTCTCAACTGTATGATTGTAAAACTGTGTATGGGGTGTTCATATCTCTGAATATCTTTATGATAGAAGAAAATAAAATAATATTTTTTTTAAATCGGTCCACAACTTTATTAACAGTGATATCGGTGACATGACTCAGTTTAACGGCCACGGTTCAGTGACGCTCAAAATTCTGATAATTTAGAGATTTTTCTTGGTACAGGTTTGCTTGACCACTATCTCACTTGATGTTAAGTGATGATGCGGTCGACGATGTAGCACGCTTACCTAGAAAATACCTGTTCACTCGCGATTTGAAGACACCCGGATTATATTTAATGGGAAACACAGACGAGGGCAACGAATTCCATTCCTTGGCTATACGTATGATAAATGAAGAAGCAAAATGTTTTGTACGGATGGTTATACTACGTATTATTACACTGTGTTCCACAAAATTCGTTATACAAAGACGATCTCCGCAACTATCATTTCTATCAAATCAAATCAAAGCAAAGCATTGTTCAGTATGTAGGCAGTATTTATATACGCACATATACACGTCAAAATCATAAAAAATCATAATAAAATTTCAAGTAAACATAGCAAAAGCTAGCTTTTACTATGTTTACTTTTTGCTATGTTTTAACGCTTTTAATAAAAATCAAAAAAAGTAAGTAATGAGCCATTCAGCTGTCATCCAATCGTTGATGTCAGACTATTAAACAAATTATTCAAAATCAAAATCAAAATATATTTATTGTAAATACTGTGTTACATAAGATGGTATGTTTATATACGTATCAACAGAATGCCCTTTTCGGGCGTACAATAAAGCTCTCTGCTGAGCTAGGTTAGAAAGTAAGAATTACTTAATTACACGTGTAATATGGATAATATCAACAAAGACTTACAATTATAATTACCTTTCTTTAATAGAAGGTATAATCTAATACTATAAGAATCTTTGTCCTGACATACTGACTGACTGACTGACTCACTGACAGACAACGCACAGCCTAAACCGCTAGTCGTAGAGACTTGAAATTTGTAGGGTATATTTATCTTAGTACGTAAGGGTGTAAGGCTTTTCTATCCGAAACTTCACACAAGTGCTTCAGTACAAAAATAAGTAAATACGTGTTTCAGGTTTTTTTTTAAATTCCACCCCTAAGAGGGTGGTTAATGGGGTAACAAAGTGTGAAAATGAATATTGTTTCGGATTGTGCTAAAACTTGGCATGCAGATAATTATTACAACGTTAGTTACCTTTAAAAAGGGATGTTTCCCTGAAGGGGATGAAACGGGGGTTCAAAGTTTGTATGGAGATAAAAGATTAGATAGTCTTTTATATTCGAAACTTAACACAAGTACCTAAGTTAGTAAATACGTGTTTCAGGCTCTTTCGAAATTCCACCCCTAAAAGGGTGAAGTGGGGTAACAAAGTCTGAAATCAATATTGTTTCGGATTGCGCTGAAATTTAGCATGCAGTTAGTTATTTTCACTAAGGTGTCCGCTAAGAAAGAATTTTTCAAAATTCACTCTTTAAGGGGATGAAGCGGGGGTTCAAAGTATGGATAGTCATTTTATTCGACATTCCGCACAACTACTTCTGTAAATAAATAAGTAAATACGAGTTTCAGACTTTTTCAAAATGCCACTCTAAGAGGATAAACTGGGGTAACAAAGTAAAAAAATCTATATTGTTTCGGATTGCGCTGAAATTTAGAATGCAGATAGTTATTATGACGTAGGTGAATATCGCACAGAACACTGGCACACTGTAACACCGATTTTGATACACAGTACTTTATTGTTACTATTAATTACACTGACAAGATTTATTTAATACTTTTCACAATTCACACTTTGAGTAGAAATTTAGAAATATGACCTACCAAATCAAAAATGAATTACTTGTGTGTTTTAGCGTTGTACACCGCCATCTAGTGGTAAAATTGGAACTATGAACTTACTTAACTATGATTTACCTTGATCTACGACAAACTGCAGAATGAACCACTTGCGTGTCTTAACGGTGTACATCGCCATCTATCGGATTTTTGAGGGACTTTACTGTATCTAACATAACCGCCCACCAAGGACTTAGAACACTATGTCCTTCACAAATTATAATAGCAAGTAATTATAACCCAACGAACTTATGAATGAGAATCAACACAACTCAGAATAATTAAAACAACAAAAATAAACTGTTTTTTATACAATAAAAACATTCCTAAAACAGGAAGACTTAATAACTATAGTATGAATGACCAGGCCAAAAAATAACAACATATGACATATTGCCTTCAATGAAAACTAAAGGTCTAACACTAACTTAAACCAAAAAAGCATCTTCTTTACAAAACATTTTAAAATTAAAATTTAGTTCTTACAATGTACCGCCCATCGTGCCAAGAGAGTCTCAACATCTATTTACTTATGTATATAAACTAACAAATCATTTCGTAAGGACACCAATTTTGCTAACTGGCCGCTTTAGTACACCATGTTAGTTTTGATTGATACAACTCTAGTTATATTGTCTTGACCAGGATAGTTTTCTATTATTTTACCTATTATCCATTTGGCCGGTGGGAAGTTATCTTCTCTGATAACAACAATATCATTCACATTAGGCTCATCAAGCTTTTGATTCCATTTATATCTTTGATTCAAATTAACAACATATTCTTTAGACCATCTCTTCCAAAAATTACTAATCATTTTCTGACACAGTCTCCACCTATCTATACCTATGCTCATATTACAATGATCTTCATCTGTTACATTAAGTAAAGGTTCGCCAACCAGAAAATGGCCTGGCGTGAGAGGTAGAGGGTCACTAGGATCATCACTCAAAATTGATATGGGACGAGAATTTAAACAAGCCTCAATTTGGGTCAATACTGTTGATAGCTCCTCAAAGGTCAAAGTACTATCCCCGATGACTTTCTTCAAATGATTTTTAACGCTGCGAACACCAGCCTCCCACAATCCTCTGAAATTCGGAGCGTGTGGGGGATTGAAGTGCCATGTGGTGGACTCAAAGTTAAGAAGTTGCACAATATCATTGGGCCATGATGAGTTTGGCTTCTGGAACATCTCTATCAATAGCTTATTGGACCCAACGAAATTAGTCCCGTTATCACTAAATAAGTCTCTACGATGTCCTCTTCTAGCCGTAAACCGACGGAATGCAGCGATAAAGCCCTTAGAAGTCAATCAGATACTGCTTCTAAGTGAATGGCCCGAGTAACCATGCACACAAAAAGGCATATATACCCTTTGTACGTCTTCGAGCCTCGACCAGGTGAGAATCTGACATTTATTGGTCCTGCAAAATCGGCACCTGTCGATTTGAAAGGCTTACTTGGCTTAAGTCTCAATTCTGGAATTTTCCCCATTAGTTGCGTCCTATTAGCAGGAGAATACCTGCGACACGTCACACAACTCTTGTAATATTTCTTGACTTCAATTCTTGCTCTAATTATGAAATATCTGTGGCGAATGTGGTTTAACATTATTTGTGGTCCACCGTGGAGTGTCTTGATGTGGGCATCCATAATAACTAATTTGGTAAGATGACTCTTATCAGGCAGTATTATTGGGTGTCTTCGATCGTAGCTAAGCTCTGCTCGTTCAATACGACCACTTACTCTAAGAAGTCCATTAGAATCTAATATTGGACAAAGAGTATGCAGAGGGCTTCTTTTCAAGACACATCCACGAGAACTAATTTGGTCAATCTCCTCTTGAAAATACACAGATTGAACCAATCTTACAAGACATAACAATGTGTCGTTCATTTCTGCAATAGTGACAAACTCCAGTATCTCTGGACGTTCGTGCTGTCGCAGTTGAAGTCTCAACCAACGTCTACAATACGAAGCAACTCTCAGCAGCCTTGTTAAAGATGAAAATCTTTGTATAAATTCCTCCTTCTCGACACCTTTTTCATCTTCCTCAGTAGCATTAGTCATTAAACATACTGTATTGCTCGTTTTTTCTTTTAAATTTGTCCGTTTAAAATCACCTTTAGTATACCTAATTTCTTTCTCCTCTAACCAAATTGGACATTTCTTCCACAATCTTAGCTCAATTAACTCTTCTGCTTTTATACCTCTGGAGGCACAATCGGATGGATTGTCCTCAGAGCGAACATGCGACCATTGACTGCTGTCCATTATGGTAAGTATCTCGGAAACTCGATTTCCTACAAATGTTTTCCATTTGCTGGGATGACTGCTAAGCCATGACAGGACAACAGACGAATCTGTCTATGCATGCACGTTTTCCTTTGGAATAGCTAAAGTTTGTGACACGTCTGCCAAAAGTTTTGCAAGCAAAACAGCACCGCACAATTCTAAGCGTGGGATAGATACTTGCTTGACGGGGGCAACCTTGGTTTTGGATCTCAGAAGGTTGACTTTAACCTCTCCGTGCTCATCTATCACGCGAGCATAGCACACAGCTGCGTATGTAAGATTTGATGCGTCACAAAAGCCTTGAAGCTCGAGCACCTTATCGCTCTTGCTACTTCCAATCCATCTAGCAACACTAAAAGCAGAAAGTGAAGGTAAGTCTTTACGATACGCGGTCCATTCTTTTAAAAGTGGCTCTGGTAGGTCCTGATCCCACTCAATGCCAACTAGCCAAAGTTTTTGTATTAGTGCCTAGGCCGTTGTGATAACAGGGGCCACCCTAACGGGTCAAATAACGACGCTATGTCGGACACTACCTTGCGTTTAGTCACAGGTAATTCTAATGGAGGCAATTTGATAACATACTCGAAAGTATCATCAGCTCTATTCCAATGTAGACCCAAGATCTTGACAGTTGCATCTAACTTGATGCTCACAAACTCTTGCTCACTCTGCCAATCTTCATCGATGTACTTCAGTAACTCCGTTGAATTGCTACTCCATTTTTGAAATTGAAAGCCGCTTAATTTCATCATCTTGTTTAGCTCCTCGAATATATGAATCGTTTCTTGATTATTCTCACAACCGGTCATCAAATCATCCATGTATAGATCGCTCTTGGTGATCTTGGATGCAGTAGAGCATTGCCATTTTTCTTCCTCAGCTAATTTATGTAATGCCTTTACAGCCAAGTAAGGTGCGCAAGCTGTTCCGAAAGTTAGCGTTAACAGCTGATAGTGTTGAATAGGCTGATCAACACTTGACCTCCACAGTATTCTCTGAAAGTTGACATCCATTTCGTTAACTCTAACCTGCCGATACATTTTGACGAGATCTGCTATTATACAAATCCTGTGAGTACGCCAGCGCAACAGTAGATACTGTAGATCCTGTTGTAACTTCGGTCCTACCAGAAGGTTGTCGTTGAGTGACACGTTATTCACTCCCTTGCACGATGCATCGAACACCACACGTACCTTTGTCGTATCCTTGTCCTCTCGTACCACTGCGTGATGCGGGAGGTATACGGCTTTAGGATTGTCGATGTCATCTTCGGGTACAAGGCGCATGTGATTGAGAGTTTTATACTCATCTATCACCTTAGCGTATTCCTCGCGAAGATTACTATTTTTAGCTAATCTCCTCTCTAAAAAAAGTAGCCTGCCTTGAGCAATATGTAACGACTCATCCTGCTGGCAGTTATGATCATCGGTTTTAAATGGCAGTCTGACAATGAAGCGTCCATCTTCATCTCTGACTGTTGTAGAATCGAATATCTCCTCACACTTCTTTTCGTCCTCTGTTAACAACTTGGGATTCACATCTGGTTCCTTTTCCAACTCCCAAAATTGTTTGAGTATATCATCTTCTCGGATCTGCGTGTGCAAACTGATCACTCTCTTTGCTGAAATTGATTCCGACGACACCTTTCCTGAAATAATCCAGCCAAGAATTGTATTCTGCGCAATTAAAGTTCTTGACGGATTTTTAATGCCGCTTCTCAAAATATCTCCGTATATCAGACACCAAACCATTGACTGGTTTGCGTTTGAGTCCCAGCAATTCCAGTTTCTTCCGTGACGAAAGAAGCCTGTGACCCTTGATAAATAAGAGCTCTAATTACATGAGAATGTCCCTGTCCTTATTTAGCCCTAACCACTGCGGTTGCTAACAACACTTCACATGGTGAAAAGTCTTTAGAAAAGTTTGATGACACAATAGTAGTCTTCTCCGTGGGTGGCGTGTGTAATTCTGCGTCTTTTGCGGTAGATTCTTGCTCCTTATCTCGTTCAATATGCAGTAGTGAATGATGACGACCTCTACATCGGCGACAGCTCGTTGTCTGCTGGCATTTTCGAACTGGGTGATTTGGTGCAAGACAATTAAAGCAGAGTCCCTTAGTTTTAACTAACTCTGATCTTTCTTTAGGCGTGTACTCAGCAAATTTCATGCACTGATATAGGTAGTGGCCACCACTACACATCACGCAAAAAAACAAATTTCATCGTTGGTTTAGCTCCTTCCAACATTTCGATAGTCCTGAATCTCATTTCCAAAAGTGTCTTTAATTGTTCCCAGGATGGCAAGGCGTCTGTATCAAACTGGCTGACATATAGCTCCCATTGTTTCCTTGACTCTTGATCCAGCTTCGTCACCACCAGGTGATTGATAATCACTTCCCATGAGTCCGTATTTATGTTCAAATTTGACAATGATTTTAAGCAGGCAGACGTCGTATCCAACAGCTGCTTGATAGCATTCGATGATTCCGTGTTTACTACTCTTTAAGCAAAAAGCCGCTTTAGAACTTCGTTTGAGTTAAACCTTTTGTTGTCGTAACGCCTCGAGAGTTGAGACCAGGCTTCGTCATAATTGGTCTCTGTCGTGGAAAGTTTTTTCAACACGTTTTCCGCTTCGCCATGGAGACATCCTTTCAAGTAATGTAGCTTTTGTACCGCGCTCAATTTAGTGTTATTATGAATGAGGGATACAAACATATCATGAAAGGCCTGCCATTCTTCATATCCATTGGAAAATCGTGGTAAGGTGATTTGAGGCAGTCTCACTTCACAGCTGGGTGTCTCCGTTGAATTAGAAGTTTGCGTATTCATTGTGGATGGCAAACAACTTAAGTCCTTCCTTAGTTTTGATTTGTAGTCAATGAATTTTTCTTCAAATTGCTCACAAAGATCTTCGGTAAAATAAGAAAGTTCAGTTTGTTCATCCTTATCCGTAACGCCAACAATTTGTTCATGATTGTTTATGAATTTGTTCCATAAAAATTCTACCGCTTCAAGACGTGTTTCGAGATAAGATGGTGTGATTCTTATTTTCGGCGACTTGTAGTAATTTTTCTCTGCCCTTAGCAGTGCTTTAAACGATTCCTCTTGATTAAGAAAGAGTGCCTTTTTGGCAGCCATCTTGATTGTATCAATAAGATTTAAAGTTAAAGTTCCACAAGCCGATCGCGAAATAATACAAGTCCAGTATGAAAATGTTCTATATTTTTCTAAGTCCCGTATAAAGTAACCACAGCGAAATTATTCTAAGTGTTTGGATTTCGCAAATTCTTTTTTTTTTTGCGCAGGGTTCAAAGTCCACTTGGGTTCACTACGGGCACTTACTGTCACTTCACTTCACATCCCGGGTTTCGGCACCATGAATAACGCACAGAACACTCGCACACTGAAACACCGATTTTGATACACACTACTTTATTGTTACTATTAATTACACTGACAAGGTTTATTTAATACTTTTCACAATTCACACTTAGAGCAGAAATTTAGAAATATGACCTACCAAATCAAAAATGAAACACTTGTGTGTTTTAGCGTTGTACACCGCCATCTAGTCGTAAAATTTGGAACTATGAACTTACTTAACTATGATTTACCTTGATCTACGACAAACTGCAGAATGAACCACTTGCGTGTCTTAACGGTGTACATCGCCATCTATCGGATTTTTGAGGGACTTTACTGTATCTAACAGTAGGTATCCGCTCAGAAAGGATTTTCTGAAAATTCCTCCCGGATACGGAACGGGGATTCAAAGTTGCTATGGCGAACTAAGATGAGATAGTACGTGTTGTAGGATTTTTCGTAATGGGGTAGGTAACAAAGTCTGAAAATTTGGGTTTTTCGGGTTTTATAAATATGAATCCCGAATTGCCTTAGTCACGCGATAACATGAAAACGGGTGAACCGATTTGGCAAATTCTTATTTGATGTCTTTAATGATAGAATCGTTTTTACAAAAGAAACGTTTTAAGCTAATACAAGAAGTTTTTAACGCGGGCAAAGCCGCGGGACACTTCTAGTATATATATATATATATATATATATATATATATATATATATATATATATATATATATATATATTTAAAGAGATTATTAGAGACTTATTCTAATTTTACATATATTATTTACAACAACTTTTAATTTTCAAATTATTATGTTAATGAAAATATTAAATACTAGCAGCCCGCCCCGGCTTCACACGGGTAGAACATATATGCCGACAAAATTTGCATCAGTTGCTACTTTCTACCTACCTACTTAGTCGCAAGGTAAATAAAAAAGCAGTCAGGTTAACAAGGGTATATTGAATTCAGAATAAAGGTAGGTAGATGGAAGAAATGGGTCGTGGAAATCGTTCGTGTAACCGTTCTATCGTTTCACTCTGACGACAACCACTACTGGCCTTGGAATCCGCGGTCCGCGCTGGTGGTTGATGCAGTCTTCCAGGACGTCAGGCAGGGCAGCAAGTTGTGTGCTGACTCGACGGTTAGTACGTCGGTAGGGCAGCGGCGCGTAAGACGTGCAGTATCAGGTCTCGCCTGGTGGGTGGACCCTGGAACCCCGTTCAGGACGCGGTATTAGCCCAGTGCATAGAAGCCTAGTTTGACTGCCATCAACCGGTACGCGATGAGAAGGCGAAGCAGTGATTGCTAAGCGATGAATAAGTGATCAAAGATGAGGCAGTCAAACTATGTACAAAATGGGGTAATAAAAAAAACAGTACCCTCCTTTTCATGAAGTCGGGTAAGGTTTTTCTAGAAATCGGTGACAGATTTACGATTATTTACAAGAATAAAAAAATGGTAGGTGAGTACCTCCTCTTATGGAGTAGGTAAGTGGCAATTTGGACAGTATAGAAAAGGACATTACTAATAGTCGTAGTTATAATGAAAAATAGTTAGCAAAGATAAATAATGTATACAATATGATTTATAAAATCCACCAATGATTTCAATGTATGTATTTACAAAGGAATCAAGACTATATCGCTGCGCTTATTAAGTTAAGCTGCGTCATGCTATTGACTAACTAAAGTGAACTTACACAGTTGGACTCACAAAATAATAACTACTACGATGTAGGCATATTCAAAATATATTAATTAAAACGAGGGAAAGCTAAATTGACATAAAATATAGGGATGAAGTTACAGTTATAAGGTGACCGTTGAGCTATGACGCGTCAATTTTGAATATGCTTGCATCGCCACACAATTAAAATAACTACTTATGTAAAACACTAGAATACTCACCCGATTTGGGGAACAAGGCACTAAGCACGATAATTTAATAATTGTAAACTAGATGCTACTTGAGAGCTTTATGAATTAGTTGTAGTAGAGGTAAACACGCGGGCGTGCACTAGACGGTTCACCGTGGTATGAGAGCCAACGGCTGCCGGCCGTCCCGAGAGCTTCGGGTGGTTAGCCCCGCGCGCCTCTGTCATTCCCCTCAACTGGTTTGACCGCGCTCGGCGCTTGTAATCGCGGCAGACGTTACATACCCCCCTTTTTAGGATAGGATTTTTCCTATAAAAAAAAATCCATCTACAGAAAACTAGGCTAGGTTAGTTTGAAATCTTTGACATGCCACATACCGATGTTGTGACCTGCCATATCCTCCAGTTCATATACGAGTTTGGATTTTTTTCCAATTACGCGACATTTGATAAATTTGGGAGCCAATTTCTTTGAGAGCCTCTTGTCCTTGTCACTCAAGTAGAAGGTTCGCTTCCATACGGTGTCTCCGACATTGAATTCGACATTTTTCCGTCGTAAGTTGTAATTTGTACTGTTTCGAGAGTGTGCCTTTAAAAGAGCGAGTTGCACCTTGTCGAAAATCTTATGGAGCGCACCAACATTTTCAGCGTAACTGTCCCTTGGGGCAAATATGATATCGTCCTTTAAGTCTGCATCGAGGTAATGGGATCCGTCATTAATCAGCTCCCGGCCATACACTAGGAAGGATGGTGTATATCCGGTCACCTCGTTCACTGAGTTGTTTAAAGCAAATTGAATTTTTGGAATATTGACATCCCAAGATCTGTGATCATTATTTACGAATGTAGATACTGCTGTGATGATGGTTTTATTATAGCGTTCAACCATATTAACTTGCGGGGTATATAAAGGTGTGAAGAAAACGTTAGGTACATTATAATTAGCCAAAAGATCGTGCATTAAATTACTAGTAAATTGTTTTCCATTGTCCATCAATACCGTACTTGGTACTCCATGGACGAGAAAAATCTTTTCTTCTAATATATTTGTAATGATTGCTGCTGTAGCACGTCGTATGGGAAATAGCAAGCAATACTTTGAAAAGCAACAAGTTACTACTAGTAGAAAGGTATTCTGCTTCCTAGTGACCGGGAGAATTCCAACTAAGTCAATACTTATCATCTGGAAGGGACGAGAGCAATCTTTAGGTCTTCCCATAGTACCAAGGGTAGCGTGGTTGGGGTATTTATAGGAGAGACAAGTGTCACAACTTGTTACGAAGTCACTTACGTCTTTGAGTAATCCAGGCCAGAAATAATTTAAGGTCAGGTGCTTGTGCGTTTTGAAAATGCCCAAATGCCCAGAAGTAGGTTCACAATGATTTTTAGCAATAATATCGCGTCGGTATTCCGATGGTATAACTTCCTTCCACTCGAACTCCCTTGTTAAAGGGTTGATCGATTTCATGTATCGGAATAGTTTACCATTCGTGACGCGATAATTTAGGAAAGAGGTTGGTGATTTTTGGCATCCCTCGTAGATGTTCAGGTACCAAGGATCACTAGAGTTAGGAGTAGCATTTGGTACATCATCTATGGTGGTTATGCAAACGGAGCGACTAAGGCTGTCCGGAACTACGTTTTCTGAACCCTTGCGATGCTTAATCACAAAATTGTAGACTGATAGACGGACACCCCATCGGGCTAATCGTCCTGTTGGATTATTTAGATTGAGGAACCACTTAAGAGAAGAGTGGTCAGTATAGACCGTAAATGTGAGCCCATTCTCTAAGTAACAACGCCAATGCTCGATGGCAACGAGTACAGCTAGAGCTTCGCGTTCTGTAGCACTGTAATTTCGCTCTTGTTGTGATAGGGATTTGCTCATGTACGCTATGACCTTTTCCTTGCCATCGAGAATCTGCGTAAGCACTGCTCCAATGCCGTAGTCACTCGCATCGGTATGGACCTCGAATGGTTTAGTGTAGTCCGGACACGAAAGGATAGGGGCGGTGACCAGATGTCCTTTTAATTTTTGAAAGGCTTCTTCAGCTTCGTTGGACCAGTTAAAAGGAGGAGCATTTTTGCCTTGAGAAGTCAATTTGTTCAGAGGTGTAGCTAAACTGCTGAAATTAGGGATGAACCGGCGATACCAGGAAGCAGTACCTAAAAATCTTCTTACTTCCTTGCGGTTAGTAGGAGTAGGATAATTTAAAATGGCTTCAACTTTTTCAGGGTCAGCCTGCAATCCGTTAGAATCTACGATATATCCCAAATATTTTAATTGACACCGAAAAAATTGACTTTTCTCAAAATTTATTGTTAGATTAGCCATTTTGAGTTTTTCCAACACGCGCGTCAGTAGCAAAATATGATGGTCATAGTTATTTGATGCGATTATGACGTCATCAACAAAAACAAACACTCTATGTTCGAATTCAGGACCATAGAACAAGGAGTCCACCAATCGCTGCTGTGTAGCAGGAGCGTTAGTGAGCCCGAAGGGCATAGATTTAAATTGGAAGGTTCCGCGTGTTGGAATATAAAATGCAGTCTTCTGTCTGTCCTCTTCACGTATTAAAATCTGCCAGAAGCTTTTGGATAGATCGATACTCGAAAGGTATCTGGATTCGCGGAGGTTGTCTAGAATCTCGGAGATATAGGGTAGACTATATGCGTCCTTTTTAGTAATTGAGTTCAACTTCCTACTATCTAAGCAAAACCGTAACTCTCCATTTTTTTTCGGGGTCAGAAGGACTGGTGACGACCATGGACTCTCGCACGGTTCCACAACATCTTCTTCCAACATTTCATCCAGCTGTTCGACCAGAACACGTTGCTTTTCCGGTGACATTCTGTAGTATCGTTGTCGAATGGGGGCAGCATCCCCAGTATCGATTGAGTGAGTAGTCAAGGAAGTACGACCTAATCCTCGTTTTTCGTACGAAATGTCACGGAACTGTGATATGATCTGATCCGCGGTAGACTTCTGATCCGCGGTAAGATGATCGTAGGAATGAAGAAGTTTGGGACTATCGTCTTCTAAATATGCAGTGGAATTATCACTAGATTCTAATGTAGCGATGCTATCTAGATTTTTTGGAAGTAGCCCAAATAATCGCCAAAAATCCATTCCTAGTATGAGACCATGTCTTATATCAGGAACGACATACGCCTTGAGGATGTGCGTTTGATCTTCGAAAGTTACCGGAATCAGCATCACTCCAATAGAATCGAGCCTGGCACCACCCGCAGCGATGAACTGAGTAGAAGAACCACTTTCCAGCCCAAAACCTGATTTCATTAAGACATCATGACAGCCATTGCCTAAAATAGTCGCACAGGATCCAGTGTCTAAGAGTCCAGTCAACGGCTTGTCATTAATATTGACCGAGACGTAGAGCCGCGACGTTTTTAAATTTTTAGTGTCGTGGATTGAAGAAACAGCGTTAAAAGCAAAGAACTTCGATACAAAACTGAGCCAGTCTTGCCACTCAGTTTTATCAGACTTACTCTTGCTAGACAGTTCATTAACTCTGCCTATCCAATCCCGACACACTAGTTTTTTTGAGTTACGTTTGAATTGCACGCAGGACATTGTGGGAAGATAACATCTTTCTTCCCGCACTTGAAGCATATTGGAAAACGCTCTTGTCTGCAATTCTTCAAGGTATGGCCTTCCATCCTACATCTGACACAAAATAAAGGCTTAGAAGGACTGGCAGACACAGCCGCGACCGCAATACACTTAGTGCTAGGTTTGTCATGACCGGTAGGTTTGTATGCAAATTCAGGTGCAAGAGTATTGTAAGTGATGCTTGGGGGTTCATGAAATTGAGAGCATCGAGCCTGAATACTCTCATAGTGCCTACAGGCAGATTTTAAGGCATCGATGGTCGTAATCCCCGGTAGCGCAGCTAGTGTGTTTGCGTAGCATGGACGAATGTTATGCAGTAGAATATCTAACTTTTCCTCCTCGGAAAATGGTTTACCTAGTCTTGAGAACATTCCATGCATTATAGAAATATATATAACGATGTTCTCTGTTTCGCCTTGAGTTCGTGACCGAATTTCTGCGGCCAGTTTATAGTCATAGTCACTACTACTAAAATCTTCTTTTAATAGACGGGCAAGTTCATCCCATGTCTGAGTCCTATCTTTATTACAACGATACCAATGCAAAGCATCGTCCGTAAACAGCTCGTATGCCAAGGACAAGATTTTCTCGGAAGAAATACCCCTACAAGTAACGAATTCTTCTACTCTTTGTATAAAAGAGCGAACACAAGTTTTTCCAGAATATTTCAATTTTAAAATATCTGTAGACAAATTGCGTTCGCAACTTACCGCAATAGTGGGCGCAGTAAGCTCTGCACCTTGAGAGGTAGAAGCAATAGCAGTCGCTGAAGCATTCGTAACTTGTGGCCCCAAATTTATCAATTCTCGGTACTGGCTATTAAAATTTGTCAAGCAGGTTTTGTACTCGTCCGCAACTTCCGCCGTATTGCTTATACGGTTCAACCTATGGTAAACATGGTTTAAAAGAGTTTCCGTACGTAAAAACAAATTTTTATCAAATTTTTGTCTAAGACTTTTTAAGTTACCGTACGACTTCACCATGGATTCATGTAGCCCCTTTACATCCTCACTGGGTTCAAGGTGAGACTCCAAGATATCGTCGAAGGGTTGCAGCTCAGAAAGTTTGACGATCTGTTTCCTCAGTTCCAGAACTGAGTCACCAGAACCGCCACGAAGTTCTACTTCATATTGAAGTTCGGCTTTTTGTAATGACAAGAATTTTATAATATATGCCATAATTATTATTGAGGTGAGTATTCTAATGGAACAATAACAATCAGACAAACAATAACACAATTGAAAAGAATTTTAGAAAAATTGCCTAGCGTGTAGGTAGGTTTGGAACGAATATGAATCTAATGAAAAATAATGAGTTAAATACCAAAGAACTTCTAGAACAATAATTCAACAAGGCAGTTTACAATTATATTAAAAAAAAAACAATGTAATTGAGAACCTCCTTTTTTTTTCGGTAAAAAAAATGATACCGGCACTATCTACACACTATGCGAATTTAGTCAATGAATCTTAAGGCTAGATAATAGCCTACACCCGTGAAAGCCTATTTCATGCAGTGAGTTAGACGATACAAAACGGTTACGAACGAAACCTGAAGCCGGGCGCCAATGTAACGCTTGCTACTTTCTACCTACCTACTTAGTCGCAAGGTAAATAAAAAAGCAGTCAGGTTAACAAGGGTATATTGAATTCAGAATAAAGGTAGGTAGATGGAAGAAATGGGTCGTGGAAATCGTTCGTGTAACCGTTCTATCGTTTCACTCTGACGACAACCACTACTGGCCTTGGAATCCGCGGTCCGCGCTGGTGGTTGATGCAGTCTTCCAGGACGTCAGGCAGGGCAGCAAGTTGTGTGCTGACTCGACGGTTAGTACGTCGGTAGGGCAGCGGCGCGTAAGACGTGCAGTATCAGGTCTCGCCTGGTGGGTGGACCCTGGAACCCCGTTCAGGACGCGGTATTAGCCCAGTGCATAGAAGCCTAGTTTGACTGCCATCAACCGGTACGCGATGAGAAGGCGAAGCAGTGATTGCTAAGCGATGAATAAGTGATCAAAGATGAGGCAGTCAAACTATGTACAAAATGGGGTAATAAAAAAAACAGTACCCTCCTTTTCATGAAGTCGGGTAAGGTTTTTCTAGAAATCGGTGACAGATTTACGATTATTTACAAGAATAAAAAAATGGTAGGTGAGTACCTCCTCTTATGGAGTAGGTAAGTGGCAATTTGGACAGTATAGAAAAGGACATTACTAATAGTCGTAGTTATAATGAAAAATAGTTAGCAAAGATAAATAATGTATACAATATGATTTATAAAATCCACCAATGATTTCAATGTATGTATTTACAAAGGAATCAAGACTATATCGCTGCGCTTATTAAGTTAAGCTGCGTCATGCTATTGACTAACTAAAGTGAACTTACACAGTTGGACTCACAAAATAATAACTACTACGATGTAGGCATATTCAAAATATATTAATTAAAACGAGGGAAAGCTAAATTGACATAAAATATAGGGATGAAGTTACAGTTATAAGGTGACCGTTGAGCTATGACGCGTCAATTTTGAATATGCTTGCATCGCCACACAATTAAAATAACTACTTATGTAAAACACTAGAATACTCACCCGATTTGGGGAACAAGGCACTAAGCACGATAATTTAATAATTGTAAACTAGATGCTACTTGAGAGCTTTATGAATTAGTTGTAGTAGAGGTAAACACGCGGGCGTGCACTAGACGGTTCACCGTGGTATGAGAGCCAACGGCTGCCGGCCGTCCCGAGAGCTTCGGGTGGTTAGCCCCGCGCG
This sequence comes from Cabera pusaria, assembly GCA_954871355.1. Taxonomy (NCBI): domain Eukaryota; kingdom Metazoa; phylum Arthropoda; class Insecta; order Lepidoptera; family Geometridae; genus Cabera; species Cabera pusaria. The sequence goes on from OX940911.1 coordinate 1,331,250, forward strand.
CCTCTGTCATTCCCCTCAACTGGTTTGACCGCGCTCGGCGCTTGTAATCGCGGCAGACGTTACATGTTGCATCGAATATAAAATATGAACATATTTAACAACCATCGTCATATTTCATCCAATTTACACAAAACCTTAACGAATTATGCACCTAAACCTTCCTCATAAACACTCTGGCTATTGGTGAAAACCGCATGATAATCCGTTCAGTAGCTATTGAGATTATTGCGAACAGACAGACAGACGCAGTGATGAACTTTGTTTTATAATACTTACGTATTGATATTGGACGGCCCTTTGGCGTAAAGGATAGTTACCCTGATTCTGACCCGACAGTCGTTGGTTCTAATCCTAGCTATATACCTACCAATGAAAGTTTTATGTGCATTCATGAATCATGAGTTTTCGTACAGTGGTAGTGGAATCATTAAATCTACCAAAAAGTAGCTTACCACCAAGGAGTACATCTGCCGCCGTAACCTTACGGCGTTCCCCGACGCAAAATGTAGGGGTAATATACGTTTAACGTGTGTATCTGTGTGTCTGTCTGTAGCATCTTAGCACCTAACCGGATGAACCGATTTTGTTTTTATTATTGATTGTTTTTTTTTTGTTTGATAGATGTCTTCATCGAGAGTTTTCTTAGCTTTGATTCATGAAAATTCGTTCAATCGTTATAAAATTATGAGTTTTTTTCTAGTTAATTGCGCTATGAAATCAACTTTCATAGGTCTGATCAATTCGAAAATCTTCTTCTTCAACGATATTGTAAGAACATGGAAGCCTCCTGGACTCTACAGAATACTCAAATCCTCACCAACTTACAGCTCAGATTTTAAATGTCGTGTTTAGAGTCATTGGAAAAAGCTATTATACATAGATCAGTCGGGGTGGTTTAAAATCTAATACATAAAATTCTCGTGTCACAGTTTTCGTTGCCATACTCCTCCGAAACGGCTTGACCGATTTTGATGAAATGTTTTTTGCTTATCCGGTATCTATGAGAATCGGCCAACATCTATTTTTCATCCCCCTGAATGTTAGGGGTAGTCCACCCCTAAATTTTATTTTTTATTTTTTAGAAAAAAATTTTAATCTCTATTTTTTTATGATACAACATACAAAAATACATACAATCCTCAATTTTCACCCTTCGACGATCAACCCTTATTTTTTAATAGCCATATTATTTGTATGGCAAAACAACGTTTGCCGGGTCAGCTAGTATCATATATATATATAGATGAATATTATTTTATACAATAGATCATATTATTATACTATATTGACTTCAAATTGATTGTGATCAGTGGGGATCTACAGCATAGCTAAGCTTATAATAATATTTTCGTAGTAACTATGACCTAATCTGTGGTTTCACTGCAAATATTTTATTAATTTTGCAATGCGTGTTTGTGAAATTCGTGATATCTTCTAGAGTTTTCATTTGAATTATATACTGTAAAGAACAATTTTAATCTTTAATATGTGGCCAAGCTAATTAACTTAATTATTTGGATAAGGATTAATACTATATACTTGAAAATAGCCTTGGAAATTATGTAATATTTTTTAACAAAAATTTTAAGATTAAAATGGTTACTGTGAGTCAACCTTAAGAGATAGACATATGCTGTCGCGGACTTTTTTGTAGGTCTTATTAAGATGTACAAGTCTTGCATAGAAAATATTCTTCTATCTATTTTCAATTAAGCAGCGTTCGTAAGAAACGTGTTTTTTCGACTGTTTATTTGCCGACTTAGGTTGCAAATTAGGTCTCCACGAATGTACCTTTGATTTAAACGGGATAATATAGAGCCTATTTTCATTCCTAAAGTCCATTCTATGTATTAGTGAAAGAATTTTTTAAATCGGTTTAGTAGTTTTTGAGCCTACTCCTTACAAACATACAAAAATACAAAAATACAAATGTTCTCTCTTTATAATATTAGTATAGATAGTATAGATAAATAATACATTATAACTATATAGTAACTGTTACACCTTTTAAAATCCTTAAGTTCTATTGAATTGAAAATACTCATTTAAATTATAAAATCCCTTGCTAATCAACCAAAGCTTTAATTTTTTCTTGAACTGAGGATTTTTATTAATTTATAAATTAACTGGCAAATGGTTATAATTTTTCATTGCCATGAAATATGTACTTTTATGAAATAACGTATTATTTGCTTGGGACATATAAATGTTATGTCTATATTTTTGTCGTAATATATCAGATCTACTAGATTCCGTTTCAAAGAAAAAGTTGTAGTTATCTTTCACAAAAGAACAAATTTGGTATATAAAAATACATGTCAAGGTCAGAAAATTTTGCAGTTTGAAAACATTTCGAAGAGTGTCTGTACTATCTAAACGATAAATGCATCTAAGTATCTTTTTTTGCAATAAAAATGTAGATTCTACTTCTACTGAATTTCCCCAAAACATTATACCATAACTAAGTACAGGAAAAACGTAGCCATAATAAGCATTTATAGCAATTTTTGCGGAAGAAGCTTATCTCAATACTGATAAAGCATATGTATATGAATTAAAGTTAAGTTGCAAACGATACACGTACCTGTATGTTTTAGTACTTCAGACAAATGTCATGTTAAAAAAATGTGAAATAGTGAACGCAACTTAAAAAAAAACGCATGCCGATCACAGTACAAATCATGATCCGAGTGGAACTGATTGTCCGTCTGTCAGCTGCATTTCTCTTGTACAAATATGGCATTATACTAGTTGGAGTTTTGAGATATGGCCGTAAATGACATTACGGTACCTCTTTCGTTGTAGCTACAGGAAAACAAATGACAAAGGTAATATTTACTTCAATATTATGACTTCCAAAAAGAAGGAGGTTTTCAATTCGTATGTATGTTTTTTTTTTTCTTTTTTTTTGCGTGTATGTTACGCGATTTCTCAATTCTGTCAATTCAATTTCAAGTTTGTCAATTCTGAACCGATTCAAATGATTCCTTTTGTGATCGGTAGGATACGTTTCCGAGGTGGTCCTATTGTAATTTTATCGAGATTCGATGAGTATCTCCATAGATATGACGATAAATGTCTCAAACTTGCTACTGAAATTGATTTGCGGGGCATTGAAGTCGGTTGTTTTAGTTTTTAAACTATCTTAATTATTCTAGTTAATTATATGGAAAGCCCGCTTCATTGTCATCATCATATTAATCAGCCAATTTTTGTCCACTGCTGGACATAGGCCTCTCTTATGGCACGCCACTGAGTTCGATCATCCGCTCTTGTTTCTAACAGCTGCCAGCCAGCTTGCATATATCATCGCTCCGTCTAAACTGGAGGGCGTCCTACTTGTTAAGCCCACTTGTATACTTAAAATGTCGGCAAAGATTAGCCCGAACATTAGGTCAAATTGAAAACCAGCGCTGCGTGTGCAAGCAATTGTACATTCAGCAAGCGATGAATTTTGCCTGTTGCCTTTTTCTTTTGGTTAATTAATTAAATAAGAGGAAAAGCTACATACAATAAAAGCCACCATTAAAAAATATTATTATAATACAAGTAAAAATATTTCCTCATAATTTTTTAAAGAAGAAGAAAATTGTCAGTTTAAACAAAATACTTTTTAACCGACTTCACAAAAAAGGAGGGTTCTCAATTCGTCTGTATGTTTTTTTTATTATTTTTTGTTTGTTTGTATGTTAAGTAATTACTCCGTCAATTCTGAACCGATTCGAATGATTCTTTTTGTAATCGGTAGGGTACGTTTTCGAGGTGGTCTCATTGTAATTTCATCAAGATCTGATTACTATCTCCAGAGATATGGAGATAAATACCTCAAACATAGGAGAATATACTGGTTTTAGAAGATGAGTCCCAAGTATCTATCTACTATCCAATAGACTTGGCTGGCACTGACTTCAAATAGATAAGTGGGTAGCGCTTAAAATAATTATATTAAGTAATTTATTTTTCGCTTTTGAGTGCCTGTTTGTGACTATGAAGACGTTTTTTTTTTTGAAAAATAATTTATTTAAACCACAGTTCTTGTACGAATGTAACTCTAAGCCGTTAACGTTATTGAATCGAAGCAGTAAATCTTACCGCGGTACATTCGCTGCTGCACATCAGTTAACTATAATAATTAAAACTGAAATAAAAAAGTCATGACCAAACATAAGCTTTTAACTCGTAAAAATATCTGGGAAGCTCTGGCAAGATCAAACTTTGTTACTCTAGCTAGACAATCAAAAGTTCGAATACAAGACAATTAAAAATCCGTGACGTAAAATTGCAAATTTCATTCACGGCCGAAGACTACCAGAATTTTGTTTTTATATATTTTTTTAAATAATAAAAGTATTTAAAGCGGCAATAGCCCAATGGATAGGGTGTCGGACTGGCGATCGAGAGGTCGTGAGTTCGATCCCCACCACACCCATTGCACTATTGACGTGAACCCACTCCAGACACAAGCATATTTAGCTTAGTTGGAGGGGTTAACAAGAATACTAGTAATGTGCAACCCACATTGCTAGTAATCTTTTATTTAAAAAAAAAAAAAATCTCGTCACAAAGGTACAGCTTACCTATTAACACAGGATAATAAGAGTAACAATAGATAAACAATAGATATTTAAACTTACACTACTTTGTGAGAGCTGGCGCCTGATGTAGCTTTTTGTAAAAAAAACCTGTATTACAGATCGTTAGTTATTGGAATTGAATTGATTCCATCAAGACCTTAAAGTGAATTACGTAATTAGTGTTATTACAAAATATGCCGAAGCTCACGACCGTAGACTTCATCACCATGTGAACGTCGAGGCTATCCAGCTCCTCAACAACACGGACATAGTGAGAAGACTAAAAAGCATCAAACCTTTTGAGTTTTTTATAATTATTTTTTATTGTATTGTAGGTAAGCAAGCGTTTGACCACTACGAGTATCTCACCTGCAGGGCGCATGGCCTTATCCCCAGGGGAAAGACAAAATTATTTCCCTGTTTTTCACCTCTGACAGGAGATCAACACAACAATTTAAACCGCTCGGTGAAGTTTAACCCCAAGTTTTGATTTTGTTTCGTATTAAACAGTTAAAAAAAGAATTGATTAAAGGGCGTTTATAATTGTCGAAAAACTTTACTTATAATTTGCCTTCTCCACCATACAAAACACGGATAGGTGGAGAGACAAAATAGTCCCCTATATCCCAATAAACTTTCACTTTAGATATGAAAGTTGCATGGGTATACCAATAACTAGCAGTACCACCCTAGTCCTAAGATATAACTAGCAGTACCACCCTAGTCCTAAGATATAACTAGCAGTACCACCCTAGTCCTAAGATATAACTAGCAGTACCACCCTAGTCCTAAGATATAACTAGCAGTACCACCCTAGTCCTAAGATATAACTAGCAGTACCACCCTAGTCCTAAGATATAACTAGCAGTACCACCCTAGTCCTAAGATATAACTAGCAGTACCACCCTAGTCCTAAGATATAACTAGCAGTACCACCCTAGTCCTAAGATATAACTAGCAGTACCACCCTAGTCCTAAGATATAACTAGCAGTACCACCCTAGTCCTAAGATATAATCACCATCATCATTGGTAATTAAATAATTATTAAGTCATAGATACTTTAAAAATTCATGCAATAAATAACTAAGTGTAACTAAGTAATGGGCATACATATCCCGCACACTATGTTGACCTAAATAATGATGACCCTGGCATATTGGCTGGATGCAGTGGTGACTGCAAACCTCCACCAGCTAATACAATCCGCCCCCTCCCAATCAATACCGTGAACTGATAACTACTACCATTATTTCTAAGGGACATATAAAAAAATCGTAAAAACGCTCTATCGTAAACTCGATCGTAAATCCCGACATCGGAAAAAAATATACCTAATATGGCGGTGGCCGTATTTTTTGACCATTTTTTGCGACAGTTAGCAAGGAAATCGTCGATAAGCACGGGAAGCTTGGTTTGGCGCCACCTGCTTTTTGATGGTGCTTCGATCAATTTTATTTCATGTCATAATTTGGCATGTTGTGAGTGTCGGTAAAGGTGTCGTAATTTGGACTTATTATACTCGGGATTGCCGCCTTGCAGTAGGTATTACATTTATATAGTGAGAGCAAGTTTGCGCCAGCCAAATTATTGACTAGAAAAATGCGAATTGGATGATAATTTTATTGAGGGTCCGGTGGCGTAATCGGGACAACGGCCGGCTTTGATGCCAGAGGTACCGAGTTCAAACCCCGCCGTGCACCAATGGATTTTTCTATCGAAAAATCGATGTGCACTTTCATAGTGAGCCTCCGGTGAAGGAAATCATCGTTAAGAAACCAACAACCCCAGCATGGTGATAGGGCACTATCTAGTTTCCGCCTGGCCAGCTACCAAGTTAGAAAATCTGTCGCCAAACATCTAATGTGTTCCGGCAGCTATCTTTGAGAGCCAGTTCCCATTCTAGGCCTAGCGTGCTTACCATCTTTGACCGCATCATCACTTACCAACAGGTGAGATAGTGGTCATACGCTAGCCTATAAGATATTAAAAAAAATATATTTAATAATGGTCATAAAAAATGCATATAGAAAATTAGCTTACGCTGTTATTATTTAGTGCTTGAATCAGTCCAGTTGCGTTTATAAGTAATAAAGTCGCGTTCATTCTAAGTGCGGTTTGTCAGCTACTTTACCCTGATTAGTTTTATGGGAGGTAAGCGAGCGTTTGTTGACTATCTTACATAAATGTGTTTAACGATTTAGCACGCTTCCCTAAAAGATACCTGTTTACTCGCGATTTAAACACCGCTGGATTGTACTAAAACACATATTATGACAGTGAATTCCCTTCCTTTTCTGTATATAAAAAGGGATGTTTTTCGTTATGAAAAGCAAACTAAATAAGATTGTAGGAAGCGACTTCAAACGCCGCGCTATTAATTTTCAGTATTAAGTTTGAAGTGTCCATCTCCATATCTCTGTAGATACTTAACAGATCTCGATGAAATAACAATTGTACTACCCTCGGGATATCTCCTTTTCAACAAAAAAATAACCATTAAAATTGGTTCGGAAAGAAACGCCACGGACGTATGATATTAAAAAGCTCTTCAGAACATTCCCCGTGATAGTACCTATCGAAAAGGCTAAGAGAGCCAACGTCGCGACGAAGACTCAAAGGTTCCAATTTATCAGTTAGCTTGGGGTTGTCAACAAGTCTAACGGCTCTAACGGCTCTTCTCTGAAGGGAGTGGTTGCAATTGATATTTCGGTGCACCACTCCACAGATGAGAACAATACTCAATATGTGGCCGAACCTTATATAGCAACAGACGCTGGCTTGGGGTGAAGTACTATTTTACTGTTTTTTTAGCAATACGTTTTGCTTTGCATTCTAAGTAACTCCCAAACTGGACCTCGCTAGAAATGTCGACACCCAATATGCTAATCGATTTTGACAAGGTAAGGGGAATGTTCTGAAAATCGTCCGCACACTATAGATACGTGGGCAATGTGGGCATCACATACCACTCGTTTCACACGATTGCTCTTCCCACGTACCTGTAAGATGTGGAATAACCTCTCATCTGAATCCTTCCCAGAAACATTTTATCTGAGTAGCTTGTGCTCTCTAATGAGGGTAGTCAACACACCGGCAATACCTCTGGTTTTGCAGATGTCAATAGGCGGCGGTGACCAGTGACCACTTACCATCAGATGGGCCGATCGCCTGTTTGCCATTCCATATTATTAAAAAACATTTATGTAATCCTAATGTTTTGAATGAATGATGTAATACGGTAAATAGTGGAGTATATCACATCTTATTAAGTTTTTAATTGATGTGAACATTTATTTATTTTTTATTCAATTATGAGAAAGCGGCCTAACGGATGGAGTGGATACTTTTTACAAGTATGTACTCGTATATTTCAAGCAAAGCCGGAAGGCACTGTTAATTTTTCTATCGGACAACCAGACGTATAAGTAATGTGTGGTGTTCGTCCACAGGTGGTAAAAGAATATTATATCGATGTTCCGCCTGACTTGCTACCAAAAAGTAGCTTACCATCATCGAGGAAATCTACCGCTATAAGTTTGTGGTGTTCCGGCAGCATACAGTCCTTGAGAATTACTCTATCCATTAATTAAAACCGTATTGAAATCCGTAGCGTAGTTTAAAAGATCTAAGTGTACAGAGGAAGGGGCAGACAGCGGCAAGCAATTTTGTTTTTTCTATGTAATGATATGTCACTAAAATACAGTTATACTAGTTCGGTTCAATCATTTCAATGTAGTTTACTAAAGGATGTAATTTTTTTTCCAACGTTCTTCCACCAATTTATAGTAAACATAGTGTGGCGGCATCTTAATGGCTAGCGTAGAAACATTAGATGAAAACACAACTCAAAGTTTTCAATATTCTATCTAATCAAGAGGTAAAAGCCCAAACTAAAAAAAATCTATTCGTCATAAGCTTATGAAAAGCACGGCCTCATAGGGGCAACTAAACAGAAAGTCACACCTATCCTAGCCAAATCCTTTAAGACAACTCGCAAAAGTGTATCTTAACCCGTAACAACCGCCCTTACTGCGCAACATCCCTAGACCAAGATGTCTACCTTCCCCCCACTAGCCTAGACTTGCCGGCGCCGCCCAAGGCTGTCTGCGAAAAAAGGTTAAGGACTACCCGTTTCAACACAGATTGATGGCAAATTATAGGTTTTGACAAGTTTTTTATACTGCCAAGTTCCTGGTACTGATTCAGAGTTTTGACAAGTATGTAAGTGCCTTTTTAGAGGCTTTTTGTTGGGTAAAGTGGTACTGGTATAATGGTATTGTTTTTGGGAAGGTTACGCTAACTTTAGAGGTTACGCTAACTTTAGAGGTGTGAAAGTGATCGGAATTGCTTGATGGTTGCTATGTCAATTTTAATTTATGTGTTGTTTTTTATTGAGTTAATGAAAAATAAAATTTAATTTTACTAATTAATTACGGTTACTTAATTTATTCACTAATAAAATATTAATTTACATTAAAAATATTTGTAAAATTATTTTTTTCAAAAATATTGTATAAAAATTGTGTTTGTAATTAAGTAATACTATTTTCACTGTTAAGTTTTTAATTGATTAATATTATTGTTTTTTAAATGTAAAGTTTTTAAAAAAAAGCATAGTGTTTTAAATAAAAGCAACTTGTTTTCTATACAAGTTGCTTTTATATTATATTATGTATCAAGACATGCCATAAATAGCAAACATGTTATTACTGTGGTAAATAAATAAATTTGAAATCTAAAAATCTAATACTACAAAAAATAATATTTTTAAAAACTCAGTTAAAACATCGTATAAATAATTTAATTGAGCAGAGTTGTTACGACTTTACATTACTAGTAATATAAAGTCGTAACAAGTCTGCTCATTATGTTCTAGTATTGGTACTAAGGTTGTTAAGACTTTACATTTTTAGTATTGGTACTAAGGTTGTTAAGATTTTAAATTTTTAGTATTGGTACTAAGGTTGTTACGACTTTACATTTTTAGTACTATTGGTACTAAGGTTGTTACGATTTTACATTTTTAGTATTGGTACTAAGGTTGTTAAGATTTTACATTTGTAGTATTAGTACTAAGGTTGTTAAGATTTTACATTTTTAGTATTGGTACTAAGGTTGTTACGACTTTACATTTTTAGTATTGGTACTAAGGTTGTTAAGATTTTACATTTTTAGTATTAGTACTAAGGTTGTTACGACTTTACATTTTTAGTATTAGTACTAAGGTTGTTAAGATTTTACATTTTTAGTATTGGTACTAAGGTTGTTACGACTTTACATTTTTAGTATTGGTACTAAGGTTGTTAAGATTTTACATTTTTAGTATTAGTACTAAGGTTGTTACGACTTTACATTTTTAGTATTAGTACTAAGGTTGTTAAGATTTTACATTTTTAGTATTGGTACTAAGGTTGTTACGACTTTACATTTTTAGTATTAGTACTAAGGTTGTTAAGATTTTACATTTTTAGTATTGGTACTAAGGTTGTTACGACTTTACATTTTTAGTATTGGTACTAAGGTTGTTACGACTTTACATTTTTAGTATTGGTACTAAGATTGTTAATTTACGTAGGTAAGCATTAAGAATAACGTGGATTGGACAAGAATCTCCCTGCAGAATTTTATGTTCAAACAAGCTCAAACTTTAGTTTGAAAGATCTCGCAAAAATTATTCATATTGAATGTGAACGAACTAGATTTTCCCACAATTGTGTTTATTTCTACTATACTACTACACTAAGTATTAGGCTCAAACCTGGTCGAAGCACAATCAACACCAATGTTATGTCTTTTAGATTTATAGTTATCATTGAGTTTGAATCATGATTATAAAACACCGACTTATACTCACTACTTTTTTTTGTCGACTGTCTCGACCTCATGTTTCATCTCACTCTCGGTTTCATGCATGGTCGATGTACATCCTCGGGAGTTCACGCAGCGAGATCGCGACGATTAGACACTGCTCGTCTAATGAGCATGAGCATAATAGTCGGTCTTTTATAATCAATATTATGTCAATGCAAAAGTCTAAAATTTGTTGATTTGGACTTCTTCATGGTTAAACGGCTAGACCGATTTAGGTGAAATTTTGCATAGGGATAGCCAGTATTATGGATTAGGCTATATAGAATACTTTTTTAACGCGGGCGAAGCCGCAAGGCACGGATAGTCTGAAATAAATACAACGCGGGAAAATAGACGGTAAGTAGTATAGAGTAGAGTAAAATAGAGTGTTCACATTAAGCTTGTACTTACCTAAGACTTTTCAGGTGCTTGTCTGGCAAAAAAATATTTAGTTCAATGTATAAGGAATTTCTAAAAAATTCAAAAGGACGGAAAAATACATTAAATTCAAAATTAAATTCAAGTTAAAGTATTCCATAAATAGTGAGTTTTTATACGTTAGCAGCCACGTAAATGCAAGTTAAAATTTTCAATGCCAGTACAAGGTGATTACAATGGTTCAATTGTGGGTTGCCTTAATTTACAGCGACGGAATTGGGTTAAACTTACTGCCAAAACTTAATTCTTAACAATTGCATTTTAAACTTTTAAAACTTCTAAACACTTTTAAAAACGGTAAACCTATTAAAAAAAAAACTTAATATTTTTCTCGTGCACAAAATACATAAAATAAGCAAAACAAATTGCACAAAAAATTAATTACTTACACTCGTAATTTTAGTTTTTCAGAATAATCATTTCCTTCAATAATATTTTGTATTTGTATATGCACTTAGTCAATTTTTTTTTTTTTTTAATAAGAGGTTTTTACTATAGCCGTTCCATTTGTTTACCTAGTTAATAGGCTATTTATTTTGACCTAGTAAGGCACAGTTATATTAACGTCTCAATTACGTCTCTGATTACGCCACTACTATATTGCTGATGGTATCATCGACTGCCAATTGTTTGTAGCCTTATTATTATGAAGTGATGTTATGATGTCATTTACCTTGAACGTTCGTTTATATATCTATCAACTTTGAGTTATATTCAAATTGAACATTTAATCCCCGGAGTATACGAAAGTAGGATAGCAAGATACAACTACCAGATAGTAGTTTTGACCCGCGGCAGCACTTGCGTTAGAAAGTATTCTGTCCTAATAAACTATACTGGCTATCCCTGAGCAAAATTTCAGCCAAATCAGTTGAGCCGTTTGACTTTGATTAGGTCCCAAACAAAAAAAATTACAAACTGACTTTCGCATTTATAATATTAGCGTAGATATTATTTGGACCTAATCTCCCATCTATGCTTGCTTTGCCAAGCCAAGAAATAAAAGAACCAAGCAATATTAATTTCTTGGGGCTCCAGATTGATTGCCGATGTAAAAAAGGTAAAAAAAGGTAAATAGATTTATTTATCCCTTAAAAACGCTGTCCAGAAACTTATCCCAAAAGGTTGCTCTCATGGCGTACCATGGTTATGTCGCTTTACGGTATGGTATTATAGTTTGGGGAAATAGTGTGTGGGATAAACAACAAACAACACAAAAAAAATGCGTCAGAGCCGTTTGTGGCGTTGGACCCTTACATTCATGTCGTGAGCTTGCTTGCTTGCACATTGCCTTGTATTTATATTTACGAACTAAGTGTTTTTGTAAAAAGGTATCCACAACTTTTAACAAAATTTAAGGACATATCAAATTTAACTCACGATATCCGGATAAGCTAGTATATCCGAAAATACGAAAGCACTCTACTTCAAAAAGCGCTTAACCGATGGCAATACAAATATTTAATAAATTACCAGAAGATCTTAAGAAACTTCCTCTACGTCAATTTAAGAAAAAGATGTTTGAGTGGTTGCTCAATAAAGCATTTTACTCGGTGAACGATTTCTTGGATTTGATTTGATTATTAATAATTTATTCTTTGACATGTGTCATTATTTTTATTTAGATTAAACTGACAATATATCATGTAGCAGTTTATATATAATATTAAATAACAAATTATTAAGAATTTAGAACAATGGAATTATGACTGCCAAATTGGTATAATGTATAAGATATAATTATTATTGTTTAAATGTTAATTATAATGCCTAACACTTGTACAGAAATCATTGTTTGTAATATAATAACATAATATATGTAAATATTTGCACGCCTGTATGGGCAAAATACGGTATCAAGGACATACATTATTCACCATCATTATAACCTGTGTTTTATGTAAATACACGAATCTGAATCTGAATCTTTGAATTACAGCTTGAGATTTTTTATCTTGTAGGCTAATGTTTGACCACTATCTAGCTTGGTGCCAAGCGATAATGTGGTCGAAAATGGTGAACACACTAGGCCTAAATAAAATACTTTGACTCTAAATTGTGCTACCAGAACACCGTAAGGTTACGGTGGCAGAAGTTCGCCATGAAGGTAGTAAGCAAAGTTTTGGTAGCAAATCAGGTGGAACATTGTTTTAATATGCTTCTACTACGTGTGGGTTTAACATATTCTTACCACCTATGGTATCAAATATGCAACTTTGGACATTTTATTATTTTGTATGACACCACGTACAGCTGTTTAGCATGCTTTCTATCATATTTCCAAATATAAATTATAATATGAAAATATAACATAATAATAATATACTTATACATGATACGGTACTTCTTGACACGGCACGCATCGTCAGGAGGTTCCTCTCTATGCAGCCCTAACCACCGGTAGCTTGGGTCCTGGGTGCCGGCGGCATCCTAGATTTAGGTTTTTAATATTATTTTATATTTTTATAGTTGTTTTCTTTATTATTTTTATATATTATACAAAAACCTAAATTAAAAAAAATGAAATTTATATATGAATATACATATAATGAAAAAAAAAAACTTTATTAATGATTTTAAATACAATTCAAAACGAAATAGAATTTTAATTTATTTGTAATGGAACACATGTTTGCCCAAATATTTTAAAAGTTATCACTTTTTATAACATAATACAAATTGTTGCGTTTACAAATTGCGTGTACAAATATAATTCACAATAGGCTAGATATGCTGGAAAAATGCCCTTTTTAACATCTATGTATTACCATATCTAAAGTAAATAAATATTTTTGATTTTTTTTTAATAACCGACTTGCTTTAACTCCAGCCTGACCCAGTGATCGCGTGTAGGATTAATTATCATTAATAAGCACGTAAAGACTACAAGATTACAATGACCTTCCGTGGTCGACAATACCTCCATATCTCTTCTATCATCCTTCTAATTCTGCACTTTACTCATCACTTAACACTTATGGGTTTTTTTTACTCGTTCCTTATTCATTACAGCACGTTATGAAACAAGACGACAGTAAACAAGCTATCCAGCAAGTTCCACCTAACGGCCTATAAATACAACTAACGTCTTACTAAATCTCTCGCCTTTATGACGACAGCCAAATGACTGGTAGAGCTTCCTGAATATTGAATACTAGCTTTTGTATGTGGTTCTACTCGCGTCACCGTTCAATTGCAGATTTAGAGAGGCAGTAATTGATTTTTCAAGTGCTTGCATGATGTTAAATGTCAGCTAGTTGGGAACACAGGTTGACTTGTGACTGTTGCGCTCATGGTCTTGAGACACAGAATAAATATAGTCTTGAAAAAACGCTACGCTTTGCTACGCTACGTACGATAGCGCTATAAGATAAACATGACAATGATATTACAAAAAAAATTTTAAACACAAACTTTTTGCAAAAGCTTATTGAAACAACGACCTAATTCAACACTTTGTAAAAATTAGTTTTAGTGAGGTGCTAACCCAAAAGATCATGCTCCCTCATCTGGTAAATAAAATACACCTTTTTTGTCTAGGAATACAAAATTGTCGTCTCCTGCCCCGCGCGATGTGTGAAATGAAAAGGACTAATATTAACAATACATACTAGCCCAAATTCGACTGTCTTACCATTTACCATTACAGAGTTCTGGTCCCTACAGCCCGGCTACATTATCAGGTTAGCTCGATGGTACCATATTATTGCTTTATCATTAAAAATATACAACTATATCAAATTTTAATACAATTGAACGTCGTGAAATGGTTCCAGTTAGCTTCCGAGATTTGACCCCATACATATTAATTATAATTCGTAAATTCAAAATTTAAGACCACCTCCGACAGATATATGTATAACCGGTTCATTGAGATCATTCCAATGAGCCTATACTCGACATTTACGCTGTAAGTTGGTGAGGAGTTGAGTATTCTGCAGATTCCAGGAGATGTTCTAGCATCAGGTCAATGCAACCATTTTCTTACAGTATAGTTAAACTAAAGGGATACCGAATTTTAAATTGATCAGATCTATAAAAGTTGATTTTATATCGTGATTAACTAGAAAAATGTTCATAGCTTTAAAACGGCTGCACGGATTTTCATGATTCATTTCAAGGCTTAGAACACTCTCGATTAAGACATCAGCTATCAAACAAAATAAAATGAATCAAAAACGGTGCATCCGTTTGGGCGCTACGATGCCAAATACCACATATCTAGTATTTCACTACGCATAGTGAAATCTTAGATCTGTGGCCAAATAGAGACACACACAAATACACACGTTAAACTTATAACATCCTGTCTTTTTGCACCGAGGGTCAAAAATCCTGTTGATTGATATTAATTGTAATGTGAATTATGAATAAATATATGAATATGATTACTGACTCCTGTCCTGTCTGTTACTTGGATTCAAACACAATATAAGGTGGAAGGATAGTAGTCAGGTGCTTTTTTGTGGGTACTTACCTCCACCCCATTGCAGTAGGCGGCAATAGCCCAATGGATAGGGTGTCGCACTGGCGATCGAGAGGTCGCGAGTTCGATCCCCACCCCATTGCACTATTGACGTGAACCCACTCCAGACACAAGCATATTAATTAGCTTAGTTAGAGAGGTTAACAAGAATACTAGTAATGTGCAACCCACATTGCGAGTAATCTTTATAAAAAAAAACGTAAAACGTACTTAAATGGATTTTTGATAATCAAAACTAAGAACACTTTTGATCTTAAATCAAATTTAGTTTCAATTAAACCAAAACTAGTTAATCCGTTTGGGTGTTTTGATTTTTTTTATTATATTGAGGCCGCTCAACCAGGCAAGTGGCCCACCTGATGGTAAGTGGTCACCGCCGCCTATTGACATGACATTGACGATGCCACTGACAGAGATCAGATACAAATAATAATAAACATACAACAACCCCTTATTTTGCGTCGCGGGTTAATAACCATGCTCAAACTTTTTAGGTTACACGTTGTAAGGCTGTGATGGATGGAATCTAAATATGGGGTCATTTAAATAGACTGATCGAGATTTATTAGCTACCCTCATTTCCAATAATGCCTATAACTTCTGAAGCGCGAGTAACTTTTTATTTACTCCATATAGTTATTTCGTTTTATGTTTGATTAGATTAGGTTTTGATTTCATGACATGGATTTCGAACCAATTCTAATAATTATTTTTTCCCCTGGTGGAGTACACTTTCACAGTGGTCGTCCCAATCTACCATTTTATTAATTTTTCTGTGGGACCCATATTAACACCTCAAACTTTTGAGGACCCAGTGGTGTAGTGAGAGATTGGTCGGCTTTGACGTCAGAGGTACCGAGTTCAATCCCCACCGTGCACCTATGGATTTTTCAATTGAAAAATGTATGTGCGATTTTCACAGTGCGCTTCCGGATAAGGAAAAACATCGTTAAAAAAACCGCCAACCCCCACATGGTGGTAGGTTCCCACCCAGTGTCCGCCTAGACAGCTACAACCCTCAAGTTAGAAAATTCGTCGCCAAACATCTAGTGTGCTCAAGCACGTATCCTTTAGAGCGTGTAGTAGTGTGCTACCGTCCTCGACCGCATCATCACTTACAAACAGGTGAGATAGTGATCAAACTCTAGCCTATATAATATTTAAAAAAAGCTTTTCATTGAAAATGAAGACAGTGGCATGTGAAGTCGGTTTTTAGTAGTATCCTAATAATTATAAGGCAGATGGAGTATATGTTCTTTTTAAATTCAAAAACATGATAACCCAGTCAATGTCTAAACGATATTAATTCGTATCGTGTAGAAACACAAAACATCCAAACCATCTTAGTGATACTAAAATATATTTCCCGGAAGAACAATGACCTCAAAATTATTTGTAACAACTGAACCAGCCTCTACACGTGTAACCTAGTCTAGTGAGAATGGCGAGCTAGAACGGGGTCGTTTCCGAGTTACGAATGTACTTACCCCTCAAGGTTCTTGAGAAGAGGGATAAACTGATACTAATGTCATTCGTTTAACACTTTATTATATCAGTAGCTCTGCCCCGCGGTTTTACCCGCGTAGACATCGTTCCCATGGGAATATCGGGATAAAAAGTACCCTATGTGTTATTTCAGGGTCAAGGCTATCTACATACGACATTTTAGCTCAATCTGTTGAGTAGTTTTAGCGTGAAGAAGTAACATACTTATACACTTACAAATTTTCAACATTATTAGGATTTGTTCAGATAGTATGGTATTATTAGCTGAATAGATTTCCTGTGAGCACAAGCTATTCGTACAATAGACCGGAAGTCTCATTACTGAATGTTACAGACTACATAATGTGAGGAAATGAGATGTATTACTACTTACTTCCTTCTGGTTGTCTAGACTTAGCCTTAGCTAGACTATATACGCTCCATTTACTTTCATAGAATATTTTTCTTAGCATGTTCACTATCCTCGACCCATAGACGTAAAATAAACGGTGCACATCAGATGTTTTGAGAAATTTAATTTAATCGGTATGATTTAAAGATAAGGTTGTAATTTCTTTGTAGAACAAAACGGCCCAACCGAAAGACACCCCGGTGGGAGTGTGTCCTTGTCTAACAACCTGCTAGTGCTTTATATGTTCTAAAACATATGTATAGTATTATACATAAGTCGTCCATACAAAAGACAGGGACGAACTCCGTTCTAAGTCGGTCTCATCAAAGCCGTTTTGCACAGTCAATTTATATCACGTCTATGCCTCGACCACATCATCGCTTACCACCAGGCAAGATAGTAGTCAAACGATAGCCTATAAGATATGTATTAAAAAAATAAAAAAGTACTTACTACATAGAATGATAATGATGAAAACTCAGCACAACTTCAGACATTGTTAGAACTTCAAAAAAGTAACAATGTATTTAGACAATCTTAACAATAACAATTTAAACAATCTATTAACAAAATGTATGAAATTGTTACATAAAAAAACATATCGCCTATATCTATATACAAGTGATTAAGTACCGAAATAACAATTTTGAATTTAACTGAAATATACACTTCAAATTAAGAACTTCCTTCTTTTTTAGAATTCCGTACCCAAAGGGTAATACGGGACCCTATTACTATGACTCCGCTGTCCTTCCGTCTGTCTGTCTGTCTCTCCGTCCGTCACCAGGCTATATCTCATGAACCGTGATAGTTAGACAGTTAAAATTTTCACAGATGATGTATTTCTGTTTCCGCTATGACAACAAATACTATAAAGGACAAATATATATTTTGCTCGTTTTTGCTCGATATTGATAACGGCAACAGGTATCCGCTTGAAATATTCACAGAACATTTAATTTAAAAAAAAAAATGAATGAGGGGTCCCATACAACCAACATGGTTTATTTGCCATTTTAAACCGACTTCCAAAAAGGAAGTTCTCAATTCGTCGGTATGTTTTTTTTAATGTATGTTACGCGATTACTCCGTCAATTGCAAACCGATTTGAATGATTCTTTTTAAATCGGTAGGGCACGTTTTTGAGGTGGTCCCATTGTAATTTCATTAAGATTTGATTAGTATCTCCAAAGATATGACGATAAACGTCTCAAACTTACTACTGAAATAAGAAATTGACTCGCGCTGCATGGAAGTCGGTTGTTTTAGTTTTTAAACTATCTTAATTATTAAAGATAATGGAATGGAACCCTTCGTGCGCGAGTCCATCTCGCACTTGGCTGTTTTTTTTATTTTCGTCTGCTGAATAGACTGCTAGGCAAAAAAAATGCATTTTGTGCACACATATATTTGAGCTATGATCCGTAGCACTTGCTACGGCGTAGTAAACAATTTGTGTGTTTACCAAAAGATAAGCCGGATTTTGCTTTCTTAACAGATACAACACGATCAAACAGTTTTTGAGCTTTCTAAAACTTGGCGTACAATTGTACAAGACAATTACCTTCTTACCACAAAAATATTTTTAAACAACATTTCGACACCTGTTTAGTTAGACACTGTCTAAAAGTTAAATAGTGTTTGAACGGGTGTTTTATTTCTCTTACTACAAAACTACATATAAATTTAAACACAATTTAAATTTAAACATGTGTTTAAGGCATGTTAGACACGGATTTGTAGTACGAAATTTCTGAAACATCTGTTCAACACATGGTTATGCCGTGTCCAATTCTTTTGTGGTAAGACTGTTGTTTTAAGTTTTGTATTGAATGTGACATTTGCGAAAGAATTCTGTTCATTACAAAATTAATATTTTTTTACTATAACCTCTCGTCTGCAGGAAAAATAAAGACTTGTACAAAATTTACTGCTATGCGACTTGTTAAAGCTTTATAACACACTTTTTCAAATTTGTGTCAAAATATAACAAATTTAACTCATGCGGGGCGACCCAGAGGTTTTCACAATAATTGGTGTGAACTTCGAAAAGACAGGGCAGAGTGGAAAAATTTAGAGGAGACCTTTGCTCAGCAGTTAATTAGGTTAAAAAAATATACATTATGTTAAACAACGTGTTACAAAATACCCCGTAAAAAATATAATTAACCATCAAAGCCAAAAATTTTGTCAATCTAAGTAAGCTGTCATGTCAGGGAACCAGATTATTAAACAGAAAAGCCTACGTACCTATTTACCTAATAATTATCTACTTTAATAGTTTTTAACAAATAACACCCTGTATGTATGTTTTATTGTAATACCCATAAAACATTATACATTATAATTATATAGTAAATTGTATGTAAATCATACAGTTTCTTAACTAAAGTACACCCTAAAACAAAAAAAAAGAGAAATCTAGCTCGTATTTTTAAAAATATCTTTTTGTCGAAATAATTTATTCCTAATTTATTCCCCTCTAAAAAGGAGGAGGTACTCGATTCGTCTGTATGTTTTTTTTATTTTTTGTATCTATGTTACGCGATTACTCCGTAAATTGTGAACTGATTTGAAGGATTCTTTTTTAATCGACAGGGGTACATTTTCAAGGTGGTCCCGTTGTAATTTCATCGAGATCTGATAAGTATATCTAGAGATATGACGATAAACTTTCCAAACTTGCTACTGAAATGATTCGCGCGGCATGGAAGTCGGTTGTTTTAGTATTTAAACTAAACTTGTAAATTCTTATCAATCATGTGTTAACTTTTATTGTACGTCCGATATGGACAAACTTTTGTAACAATATTTTAAATACTATGTACACAGTTTTACACAGTAAAAACAATTCAATCCTTTCTATTCTATTCTTTATCAGAAATTGATAGAGATTCGCTGTTGGGCAGCAACAATACCCGGCCGTTGGCTAACAATAACCATTGCCTACAGATGTAACAAAATGAGATATTACACAGACATTACACACCCTGTGTCTGTCTAGACTCACCATTGTCGATCAAATCACCCTGTTTACAATGACAATGGCTGCTTATCCATCGTCTAGTTTATATGAGTTATCGTGACCGGGCGGTTTCTATATTCAATGAAATCGGCTCTTACAACTAGAGTATTATTTTTATTTGCAAGCTTATTATTAACTGATTTCTTAAAAGGAGGAGGTTATATGTTCGACTATATGTGTATGTTCACCGATTACTCGAAGATGCCTGAACCGATTTATAATATTATTTGATTTTTATTTGAAAGAAAAAATTAAATTTTATTAAATAATTTTCTTTTATTCTGTAGCATTATTGTATATGGTTTGACACAAAAACAGTTGTAAATCTTACAGTCTTTAAATCAGTCTCCAACCTTGTTTTTCCTAACAAACTTACAAATCCTGCGCGTTCCTTAGCAACAGTGATCCAAATAGTTCAAGAAGCCTCTCTTAGATAAGTCGAGCTATTCCCCGACTCATTTAGCCGACTTTTCCCGGTACAACCGCTCTGAGCATCCGGAAAAAATCACTGACACTCCTAATACATCCCAAATGAATCAACGTGCACTTTCTCATCCTTCATTTGATCTATGTCTATCTTTCTTGACTCTCTTCCTTAAGTAATAAGGTCCACAATCGCACCTACTCTCCTGCCTTTCGATTTGATATATGTCTTACATCTTCATTACAATTTCGATCTTTCTCCCCGCAAATAAGGTAGATAATTCACCGCAGTTTCGGGGGTAGTTCATCAAACTATTCTATTAGTAGAAGTGGAGCCTTAGTCGTTTGTTACAAGGTTCATAATTCAAGTGAAGTGTCTCCTACCTGGCGGAAGGTGGGCTAGTAAATTGAGCTTTAGAAGTTTGGGATAAGATTCAAAGTTGTTTATGGAGTACAAAATGTTTTTGAAGGTATAAAATGTGGGTGAAATTGAAGTGCATTGTCAAGTGGGGCTATTATGCTGATCTGTTACAAGGTTATATGAAAGTAGGATGAGATTGTCTACCTATAACAAACTAAAACGCATGCTCAGGAGTAAAGTGTGTCTTGTACTCGCGTATCTTCATTTATTTTTGTTGATTCATAAAATAATCATAATTAATTCGATGCTCAGACAAACTATTGTTATAACTTAGTACCGTATGACGGCAATATCATAAAAATTGGCGTTTTTACATAATCATCATCATTATCAGCCGGTGTCCGTCCACTGCTGGACGTTTTCGTTTTCACTCTGGACGATAACTGTAACTACACGATATTCCCGGCTAACGAGGCTTCGAGCTTCCCGGCGCGACTGACTATTTATTTTTGGGTAGTAGTGTACTGGCTCGTTGAATTTTATGATTGATTGGGCGGTTTCACATTGAACAATAACTGTAACTACACGATACCTGCACGATATCGTCGGACTGGTAGTTTGATACAATCACTGCTAAATGCTTTCACACTGTGTCGTCCTGTGTCGTCGACAGATTCGATTCAGATATCGTGCAGGTATCGTGTAGTTACAGTTATTGTTCAATGTGAAAGCGCCCAATCAATCATAAAATTCAACGAACCAGTACACTACTACCCAAAAATAAATAATCAGTCTTGCCGGGAAGCTCGTGCGGCACGCCGCAAGTGACAGCTTTCCTAGCCGTTTCCGGATGAAGACTCTCAAATTTAGTCGAGTCAACTGGTCGGAGTATAATCCGAAAAATTAACGCGAGTGAATGCCGATTAGTATATAAAAACTAAACAAAATAAATTATTTATATTTTCTGCCGTTGTATGTGTGTTGACTTTACTTTCCATGAAACAAATATCTGATTTTACTTTTTCACATCAATCGTATAACGGAAAACTCGATTTTAACGATGATGATCTGTAACAAACTACATTATATCTGTAACAAACTACATTATATCTGTAACAGAACACAGCATTTAAACATAGCCATTAGATAAAACGTTGAAATAACGGTTATTAACGGCATAACGAAAGTTAACGATCAAAAACAAACCCTTTTAGTGGAAAAGTTTAGTAATATTTTGATAAATTAAACTTGATTGTGTTGAATGGTTCGATGAAGCCATTTAAAACTAGAAGGGATCAATTGATACTGGTTTTGTAAACTTTAAATTTGAACTATCCTAAACAGATTGATTAGAAAGTACAGGCTGTTTCACCGGTTTAACATATATATTCTCATTTCACTCGGATACATTATAATTCGTAAGCTTCATTTTGAATTTTGAATATTGCTAAATTCATGACCTATTTTGGTCGCGGTAACCTTTCCGATTAGAATAAAGGTACGGACACACTGCAGCGTCCTGCGTGCGCAATCTAGGCGGCGATCAGATAACGCAGTAGTAATTTGTACCGACTGGTTCACACCAAACGCGATCAGAAAACAATTGAAAGGTAATGAGATCGCACACGCAGGTAATGAGATCACAGGACGCCGCGGTGTAGCCGTACCTTCACAGATTTTTTCGAATTGAAATTTCAAAAGTAGGTAACCGATCGGAGCATTGTGAAATGCAAGTCGAAGGAGAGGCAGTTTCCGAATCCGAATTTGCTTTTTCGAATGGTTGAGAATAAAAATTCTATCTTAGTATCTTAGTATCTAGTAACTTAAGCTATATTTTATTCCCGTATTCTGTCGGGAACGGGAGCTAAGTGGGTGACACCGTTAGGCGCTGCTAGTAGGATATATGTCATATTAAAGATAATATGGCGCCCTCTAGAGAACATAAAGTAATGAACTAAAACAAATATATTTGCTAATTTAGCCGTGTTGGGTATCAAATGAAAGGGCGAGACAGGCAGAGCGGGGGACTGATGGAAGGAAGCGATTTTCTATACTTGTATTATATTTAATTCAAAATTAAGGCGCATTGTGGTGTATGAAGTTGTCAGTAAAAATAATGGGTTGCACATTACTAGTATTCTTGGGAACGCGTGCCTGGAGTGTTGCTGGTTATTAATTGAATGATTAATTCTGTTAAATAAATTAGGTGCAATATACTCCCATTTCTTTTTAAATAGATAAGTTCCTATTTGGTAGGTTATTCATAATTAAGATATTCATTTAATTCTATATTTATAATAAAGATTATTTTTTTTATTTAATTACAGTAACTTATAAGACACGGCTTTGCTAAGTATTATCTAAAAACTTAAATAAGTTTGTCTGGATAATAAGTTCTCGTTTATATTAAACTAAATTATATATAGGTATAAATGAACAGAGTGAAAAAAATTGTAAAGGGAAAAAATAAATGACAAAAATATAAGGGTAAATTGATAACAAACAAGTAAGTTCTGTTCGCCGCGCGCACTAACATACACAACTACCCTCAATTCATTGATTTCTGTATATATTCTTTTTATTCTACTTCGAGGAATATTTTTTTAGTACATAATATACATTTTGTAGATAAATGAATAAAAACATTACTGTTTCTACTACTTTATGATGTTAATAGTTATTATCTTATAAGCCACATTTTGCAGAGGGCTTATAGATGCCTCACATAGTACTTAATAGGTCTTATCCATAATTAGTCCAAAATTAGTCCTATCCATCATCAAACTAATCTAGATTGTGGTCTAGCCTACGCTTGGGCCAATGACCTCGTCACCCAGACACATTATTTCGTGGTTCAATGAATTAAAGAAATATAAAAACTTGATTTGTACCACAGGGAAAGTTAACCATATAAATTATGTTCTTAATGGTGTTTTTGTTATGTGAGTGTTATGTATGAGAGTTTTATAGGAATTCACAAACGATCCCTTGCTGTATAAACGTCATTATTATTCTATCCCTTTCCTTTTTAATTTTTTTATCGAGGTATCATTCAAGACTATTCCTGTTGCAAATGGACTTGGCTTATATTTTTCCGCTATTATTAACCGACTTCACAAAAAAGGAGGAGGTTCTCAATTCGTCCGTATGTTCTTTTTTTAATTCTTATATGTTTCTATCTGTAATTCATAATTCATAATTCATTTATTGCATTGCATAGAATGTAGGTTGATACAAAGATGGTCTTAATTATTATAAGGAGCCGTACAATCTACTCCCTTTCGGAGTGTGCAACAAGCTGTTTGATATTATTTAGTCAATCTATTATTAAAAATTATTACATACATCATCACATTAATTTGAAATAAACAACAATTAAATAATTAAATGAAAAATAAAATGAATTGTCAATGTTTGTCAAATTTAAATTGTAGATATTCGTTGACACTATAAAAACAGTGAGTCAATAGTAATGTTTTTAATTGTGTTTTGAAGTAATTTAAACTTGACAGTTTAATATCTTTCGGCAAATTATTATATATTTTTATCGACATAGCATATATATTCTTTCTATAAATATCTAAACGGCAATCTGGTAAATTCAATCTATTGTAATGTCTACAAGTTCTACCCACAGTTCGGGGTTTTTCTTCATAGAAATCTGGGTGCTGTTTGACGAAAATGCATACTTCCATTATATACATGCATGGCAACGGTAAGATACTGAGGTTTTTAAATATTGGTCGACAACTATCGGTAGACCAGGCACCACAAATTGCTCGGACGCACTTCTTTTGTGCAATGAATACCCTATTAATGTCGACAGAGTTGCCCCACAGTATAAGTCCATATGATAAAACCGATGATACATAGCCGTGGTACGCTGTCAACGCACAATCCTTGGATACGAATAGGCGTAGTTGCCGTATTGCATACACGAAGCGGTCAAGCCTGTCGCATACATTTTGGATGTGACATTTCCAATTACAATGTATGTCTACTGAAATACCCAAAAATTTACAGGTACTGTTATAAATGCTATTTATTTAAACAACTTAAAAATAATTACCTAATGATAATATGAAAATAAATATAATTCCAGCAGCCGTGAGGTTCAAAAAAAATGTTTTATTTTATTTAAAAGTAAATTATAATTCAATATAAAAATTACAAAATTAATTTAAATTAAAATATGAATCTACTAGTCGAAGTATGACTAAAGAATGCAGAGCGTTTCCGTGGCCGGGCCGTCGGTAGAAACCATTGACGTCAATCGTGGTGCGTTTCGCTGACGGTGCGGCTCGTGGCGGCTGGTGCCGTGTGCAATGAATTAGGTCGATGCAACTGCAGCGGTTTCCATAGGGGTGCCGTACATAACACCTGCCCCCGAAGAACAGCGACTATTGAAGACCTTTGTCGTAAATTGAGCTGGGGGTTCATTGGGGTCAACCGGGAGACTGGATCTGGCAGTTGGAGTGGCGTAGATGGCTTGTAGCTGAGGTTGACCATTGTCTGAAGACTTTCTCAACTGCTTCAAGCGATACTTGCGGTAACACAGGGCGATGGCGAGTACGCATGCACTGGATAGTACCGTGTAGACTGGAATTGTAGTATGGTATAAGCTGTTGTCGGCGTCTCTATCCAGTTTCATTGTAGGCTGCAGGGCGATCTTCGTACTTATGGTATGTAGGTTGTCGAGATTTATGGAGTTGAATTTCAAAGCTGGAACAGTGGGTGCGATGGCAGCAGTGTTGTTGTCTAGGTCCAACAACTTCAGCACGTGTCCTTTCAGGCGATCGTGGATGTTAGATATCGTGAAGTCAGGCGTCTCCAGGTAGCATTGATGTGGTATTGTAGTCACATAGCTACCCTGTAGAGTTTTATATAAGTCTTGACCACAGGAAAGATGAACCTGTGTTGGTGCAGGGAAGCTTACAGCGTAGTGTTTTTCGTCTAATTCCTCGAAGGCTGGCTTGTCTAGGGAGACCTGGATTGGCTTGCAAATGGGACTCCTCTGCTGCGTCCTGATAAGCTGTGCGATGCAATCCTCTGACGTTCGGCTCTGCAGAATCCGGTCCTCCTCACATAGATAACCTTTGCTGGTCTTCGGGCATTCAGCCTCTATGTACTTGAATTCTTTCTCAAAGATGGCTAGGAAAGGGCGAGGTGGAGGTAGGATTTCATGGTTTTTATTCGGGACAATAGATAGTTTATACATATTATATATATGAGAAAAGACAATGGGGGTATTTATATACTATAACTATCTGATTACCAATATAATAAGATCCTATCCTAATTATGTCGAAATATTCTCGACTATCTAAATCTACTACTCTCTCACTGCTATATAGTGTGCTCAACTTGCTTATTAAAGCGCGTATTGCAAACAAATCTAAGACCGAATGGTGTACCGTAGAAGTCTAAATAAAAGCTAGGACATTCTGTAAATTATGCAACTCGTGAGAAATAGAGTCTGCATTATCGCTTAATATCATTAAAACTTGAGCTAGGTGTGCATATTTAAGTAGGTCGTAGTCTCTAGTAGCTTCACTAGCATTAATTTTTGTTATTAATTCTGTAATTTTATGCTGATTCTCTACGATGCTATCTATAACCTTTGTATATTGAATGGTCCAATTTTTCGATAAGCTAACGTGGCTGTTAAATTCTGATACTAACTTGTCCTGGTTATTTTGAAGTAATTGCAGCATTTTATTATAGTGTTCTGCGTCCGTATAATCCAAATTTCCCGATATACTTTTTATTACAGACCCTAGGCCATCAATGAGACCTCTTTTAGCACGATTTATTTCGAACGTTTCTAACTGATGTAATACATTAGCAAGCTTATTTCTGAGATAATCTAAATGAGGTTCAAATAAAGATTTAGTTTTATAGTGAAGGCCTGGACTAACACTCTCCAATTGGTCACTAGTCGAAACTATTTTATCTTTAATGTCTTGGAGGTTAATATATTGAAGGAAAGAATGATAATGACTTATCATTCTGGCTGTACCTAATTTAAACGGTAAAATCCCAGGTCCATCGTTAAGACTTTCAAGTTTTATCTCCTGCATTAGAACTGGTTGCAGAAGGAGATTGAAGATCAGGAGCATTCTGTAACAATTGATTAGATTTAGGGACTCTCTTTAATCTACTTTTAGCAATGGGGCCTTTCTTTTTCTTTGTGTAAATGTGTATAGGGAGGTCAGCCATTACTACATCGTGAGTGTAACGGGGAGCTAGCTTTTGACGCGAAGCGAACGGATTTTTGATGAAAATCTGTTGTTCGGGTGAGTATTCAGCTTCCGGCTCCCTGTTCTTGTTCCGGTTATCTATAAGATCCTTTCGCGAAGAATTTGATAGATCATGAATAGTTTTATACGCTATGGCCAGTTTATCTTTATGGTTTACCATATACTGCTGCAAGAGTTGTGACGAAATGTCGATATCAAAAAGATCACGAGGATCATAATGTCCTGTGATCACTTCTATGGGTTTGCATTTCGTAAGGCTGTGGATACTACTATTGTATGCTAATAAGGCATAGGGCATGAGGGTAATGACTGACTCTGATTTTTGGTTGACTTTTAATATGCGTAGATGTTCTAATATCGTTGAATGGAATCTCTCAACTATACCGTTTTCGTTAGGTGTATGCGGTGCAATTCTATGGTGCTGGATTTTATGAATTCTAACAAACTCGGCAATAAGTTGGTTGGTGAATTCGGTTCCGTTATCTGTAAGTATGGTAATGGGAATGGAATGATGCGTGCTAAAATTTAATAAAGCCTGTACTACGCTAACTGCGGTACCATCTCTCAGATGATAAACCTGAGCGTATTTGGAGAATGAGTCTACGATGGTAAGAAATTTTTCACTTTCTATAGTAAGTAAGTCAAGGTGCACTAGTTCAAATGGCCTAGTAGCGGGTGGAACGGTTTTAAATTGCTGTTTAATAGGGTTGCGGTCGTATTTCGCTTGTCCGCATATCGTACACTCATTAATGAATTTAGTAATGTTCTCTTTCATCTTCGGCCAATAGTACCTATGTGAAAGAGCAAGATAGCATTCACTGATGCCGCGGTGATTAGTTTTCCCGTCATGATATTTGTTAATTATATCTTGCTGTCTAAGGTATTCTCTAACATTTTCGATTTCAAATTTAGTTAGTACTAGGTTCATGCAAGAGCTTTTAAAAGTGCGTTGTATGATGGGGATGATGGTGTACCTTGCCGCAGGTGGATATATTAGTAACCCTGTTTTGATTTTTGGGCGTACATATTCTTTAATGGCGTTAATAAGGTCTTCCTCTAGATTAGACTCAGAAATCTGAACCGAGGTACGAGTGTGGGTCTCAAAAGGTTTCGTTACCACTGGTCTACCCTTAATATCACCAACTATGTTCAAAACAAGCTGTTTCGTGAATCGATTTAACGGGTCATCAGAAATCGGGATCTCAAGAATAGGATTCTCGCTTTCAGTGTGAACTGTAGCTGTTCTAGAACCATCATCTGTATCTGCGGCTGTAAGGGTTCTGGAGTTATCCAGAGTACGCGATGAACTAGGAGCATTAACAGCGATGGATAAAAGCTCTTCGTTGTTAACTTCGATGCGCGACAGGGCGTCAGCATTGGTGTTATTTTTACCCTGTTTATAGATAACAGTAAAGTCAAATTCACTGAGCTTTAAACGCCACCTCGTTAGTCGTGAGTTGGGTTCCTTTAGATTCATGACCCATTGTAAAGGTTTATGGTCAGTGACAATCTTAAACTTACGGCCGAACAAATATGGTCTGAAGTATTTGGTAGCCCATACGATCGCTAAAAGCTCTTTTTCGATAGTACTATAATTACACTCACTAGAATTAAGAGTTCTAGAGGCATATGCAATCGGTTTATCCGAACCAACAATGCCCTGAGATAATATAGCACCAATAGCTACATTGGACGCGTCAGTAGTAAGAACGAACTCTTTTGTGAAGTCTGGATACTGTAAGATTGGATCGTTGGTAAGAAGCGTTTTGCAGTGTTCAAAGCATTCAATGTATTTCTGATCTAATGAAATTTTAGAACCCTTTTTAAGACATTGAGTTAGTGGTTTAGTGACGCGTGCGAAGTCAGGAATGAATTTTCTATAATAGCCTAGCAAGCCGAGAAAACGTTTGATTTCAGTAGTGGTTTTTGGTAAAGGGTAGTTTTGAATGGCGTGGATTTTATTAGGGTTAGGTTTTACACCCTCATTGCAAATTACATGCCCAAGAAATTCAGTCTCTAATTTTAAAAATTCTGACTTGTCCATTTGAATTTTGAAATTTGATTCCCGTAGTTTTTTGAAAACTTTTTCCAAATTCAAGATGTGTTCCTGGAGTGACGTGCTAAATATAATTATATCGTCCAAGTAAACTAGGCACACTTCGTTTTGCAGGTCTTTAAGGACGTTATCCATTACCCGTTGAAAAGTTGAGGGTGAGTTTTTCAAACCCATCGGCATACGTAAAAATTCGTAATGCCCATTTTCAACGTTAAATGCGGTCTTATGAATGTCATCTGGATCCATCTCTACCTGATAAAAACCACTTGCTAAATCGAGGATTGTAAAATATTGACACTTGCCAAGTTTGTCAAGTACGTCAGTAATGTTGGGAATGGGGTACTTGTCATCAATCGTTTTCTCATTAACCTTTCTAAAGTCAACGACAAGACGCCATTTAACTTTGCCTGACGCGTCAGCCTTTTTAGGTACGATCCAAATAGGCGAGCTCCATGCAGAATCTGAAGGTCTTATAATATTCTGTTCAAGCATTTTATTAATTTGGTCTCGGACTTCTTGTTGATGAACGTACGGATATCTGTATGTTTTAGTATGTACTGGAATCTCATCGGTTGTTCGGATCTTATGCTTTATTTTATTCGTGAATGTCAAAGCTTCGCCTTCTAGGTAGAACACGTCAGCATAGTTTTCGCAAAGTCGAACTAAATTGACACGCTCTTCCTGGTTTAAATGGTCGGTCCGGAGACGAGAAATAACATTTTTAGCACGGTCCGACAAGATTTCAGTACTTTCACATTCAATGTTAAACAACTCTGCTTCTACTGGCCTATCCATGGAGAATATGACGTCATTAGATGAAGGGTTAGTAACTTCTACCCAACCGCGATTATTCACAACATTTGTTATACAGTCTGATATGAGGCAGTTACAGATAACTTGAGTTTCAACAACTACGTCACCGTCGCGGGTACTTACGGGCAGCCTAATCAACTTTGACGAGTTGGCTGGAATAATGTCTTCGTATAGATTAGCGTTTCGAGAATCATACATATGAATAGGTATTTGTGAATTACGCGTCAGCAATAGTTTATTTCTCAGATCGATATTAGAACCCCATACGTCTAGTAAGTCAAATCCTAGAAGACCGTCGAAGTAGTTGTGAAATTTGTACACGAATAAGGTGACGTCACCTTGTTCACGAAATTCTTTAAAACTAGGCAAGGTTATAGAATAGTTATTTTTACTTGTTGCGTGTACATTGGTCACTTCGAAAGGGTCGTAATTCAGCGGAACATTGCTAAAGTATTTTTCGACAGCCTCAGGGCTATCTATTAGAAATTTTAATGGGGGGTTAGCTATTTGCACATAACCCAGCTGTCGTTGTATGTGAAAGTTTAGTTCTATTTTGGCCTTTCGGACCCCGACTCCTTGTGAAAATTTTCGTTATTTAAAGGGGTTGAAGTCTGGTCTATTTCCTCTACTGTAGCAGTCTCTGTATACGGATATTCCTGATAATCAACAATTTCGGGATATTCATAAGCATAGTAACCCTGATCATACTCAGCATACCCGTCGTAGTTGTAATAATCATCAAGTCCGTGATCAAACTCGTTGAAGTTAAGCTCGCGGGTTTTGAAGTAATTACTTGGAGGTGGGTTCCCGAATTTACTCCAGTCATGTAACGTGCGCGTGGGTGGTAAGGTTTTAGTCACGAAGTGACTGACGCCACTCATAGGACGAGGATGATTATTAGCATTATTAAATGATGACGGTTGCTGATTATGCATAGGCATTCTAAAAGAGTTATGCTGAGGATTATAGTTCTGAGGAGGGGTACGCATTATTTGTTGAGTCCTGGTGGGACCACGTGGCGGTTGCAGGTGAGATGGAAAAGCCGGTCTATAGCCATGGAATGACTGAGGCGGCATTTGCGAACGAAATGGTCCAGCCATATTGAATAAAGGCTGCCTTGTGGGCAATTGAAATTGGACTTGCTTAGGAACAAAATTATTTAATGGCAACATGTGACTATGCTGGGGTGATTGGTGCACCTCTTTTGGTCTAGCACCACCCTCGTTTCGCTGTTGCAAGTAGAGAGTGTTGAGTTCCTCCTGGACGAATTCCAGGGCCGTTTCCATAGTTTCCGGTCGCATACAGCGAACTCTACAACCTAACGGATCCTTTAATCCTCTCAAAAATGCCTGCAGTGTTAATTTTTGATATAAGTCGCGTTTAGCCTGAACAGTGGTAGGCAAATGCTCATGTAAAGAAACGTACGTCATAATCGTACTAAATATGTTTTGACACCGCTCATAGAACTCTTGAGGCGTACTGCTCCCTTGAGTTTGCAGTGACAAATCACTATACAGTGCGGTTTCATCTCGGTGATCAGCGAAGTTATTGATAAGGGCATTTTTAATACCCTGCCACGTGTCTGGGATCCCGTTGGAGTTAATCAATCGAGCCGCGGGGCCCGTTACTTTATTTAAAATACCGTTTATAAGAGCTAAATTGGTAAGCTCACTACCCGGCTCCGTTCGAAAGTGCGTGAGTACTAGTTGATCGCATAAGTTAATAAATCGCGTTAGAATATGTGGATTACCATCAAAATCTGGCAATAATCTAAGCGATTTATAAATTAAGTCAATATCAGATTGCGCCATTTCTACGTTCTCGCTAGAAGTTTCTAATTGTCTACGTTCGTCTATAGCACTAAGCCTACTACTAATACCTAATTTAATATTCCGTGATTCTCTCGGATGGAAAATTTTGGAAACTTAATTTAACACACACATAAAACACAAAAAATATAAAAGTACACACACAATAAATAGACAATTTTAAAATGCACAAAAAAAATTAAAATGCACAAAAAATTAAAATACTCAAAAACCTAAAAGATAAAATACACAGTAATATATAAAATAGGATAAGGAGAGCAAGGACTGAGAAAGATTCAAAGCACTTACAACATTTCCTTCGTCGAATCGA
Organism: Cabera pusaria; assembly: GCA_954871355.1. Classification (NCBI taxonomy): domain Eukaryota; kingdom Metazoa; phylum Arthropoda; class Insecta; order Lepidoptera; family Geometridae; genus Cabera; species Cabera pusaria. The sequence continues at coordinate 1,363,574 of OX940911.1, forward strand.
TTGCCGGATTCCCTCAAGCTGCTGTTCCCGTAAGTTCTTAATAGATCCTGGTCTGTGAGCGATTCACAGTCCTCTTCCAGAACTATCCGTCACCGACTGCGCCAAATATAATTCCAGCAGCCGTGAGGTTCAAAAAAAATGTTTTATTTTATTTAAAAGTAAATTATAATTCAATATAAAAATTACAAAATTAATTTAAATTAAAATATGAATCTACTAGTCGAAGTATGACTAAAGAATGCAGAGCGTTTCCGTGGCCGGGCCGTCGGTAGAAACCATTGACGTCAATCGTGGTGCGTTTCGCTGACGGTGCGGCTCGTGGCGGCTGGTGCCGTGTGCAATGAATTAGGTCGATGCAACTGCAGCGGTTTCCATAGGGGTGCCGTACATAACAAAATTATATAAACTACAATAATAATATCTATACTATAAATAAAAGACAGAACCTAGGTCGCTACTTGCCGGTAATGTTCCCAAAAAGCTGGCGACGTTACCTCGTTGTATAGCTAGGCTAATACGCTGGCCGAGGTAAGCGCCAGCTCTTTGGTCACGGGTGATGTCAATTAGGCGTCTGGACAACTTCTTAACAAAACCTCGGGCATCGACGGGCCCATTGTTTCGACCCCAAACGGAAGAAATATGTATCCATCACCAATGGTAGCATATTTCCTCCGTTTGAGGTTTTCTGCAGCACCCGCTGCCGCGCCCGCTGACCGTGAGGTCCCGCGTATGTGGGACGCCGCTAATGTGTCAGCACATGTGGCCTCCCACACCAATGGTCTTCCTCGACACCATGGCACTAACGTCATACCGTCGGGCCTCTTAAATAAATGAAATGAAATGAAATGATTTTTTTTTATTTCCATGCATCATGCATACAGATTATTCGTGATTATAATAAATTGGTTAGCTTAATTATCTTAATTTATTATAAAATAATTAAATTACAGTGCTTTACTATGAACCACTAATTGTTTTCGGTGGGCTCCCAACTAGGCTAGGCCTGTATCTTGGACGCCCTGCATCTCGGGTTAAATCAAAAAGGTTTCTGCGCTGGCTATGTACATTACAAATCGAGAATATTGTATCGTTTCATAATACATCTAGCAATCTTCATTTGCTGTTTGTTAATTACGCCATAATAAAAATATGTTGTGTATCTGGTTTGTCTGTCACATTTTGTTTGCAGAAAAAATCCAGAAAACTCATATTTGTAGATGCGTTTATATTTGTTATAATTATTATTATGTTGGGTATTATAATTATTAACTATCATTAGTTAGCGTATACGCCTTGTTTTTAGTTAGAATACCTTAAGTTTCTTTATTTCAAATCAGTACTATCAATGTTGTATATAGAATCAGATACTATTTATCGTAATTAAATTAGGTTACTTATAATAGCATTTCAATAAATTATAGATTACTATTTAAAATAATTAGAACAGGAACACTGTACTATAAACATAATATTCTCTATAGATTATAAAATTGTAGAATCAAATTTACAATACTTTAATTATTACCTATACACATGCTGTTGTGTTTAACTAGGTTAGATCCTTATTTCATTAATCTTTAAACTTAATTCCTAAAACTATTTATTGAATTGTTTTAGGTAAATAATTATTAGCAATGAATTTAAAATGAATATTCCAATATAATTATCAGTTAAGTTATTAATGTATAATAACTTTGAATGGATGACTGAATTCCGCGTCTTCTAATAATTATTATTAATCTTCTTTTCCGCTTACATTATAAATATTTAATAAAAAAAACAAATTTATTTTTGAGAGTGAGAGTATTCTAGTCTTAATAGGACACCATCCTCAACAACATCATCGGTTACCACCAAGCGAGATGGTCTTAAAACACAAACAAAATGGAACAAAAGCAGTGTAGGCTGTGCGCAATCAAAAACAATTGAAAGAAAAATAAGAATTCTGACATTTTTTTTATCACTGATTACTTCGTTCATGTTGTAAGCCATATGTTGAGTCTCTCTTAATTTTTTAAATATCTAATAGGCTATCCTTTGACCATTATCTCGCCTGGTGGTAAGCGATGATAAGGTCAAAGATGGTAAACACTAGGCCTAGAATTATCTGACTCTCAAGGGCTGTGTTCTTCCGGAACAACGTAAGGTTATGGTGGCAGATTTTTCCCTTGGCTACTTCTGGGTAGCAAGTCAGGCAGAGCATGAGAACATCGTTATATGATCCTTCCACTTTTGGATGAATAACCGTGCTAGGATTTGAACCCGCGATATCGCTTAGAAGTAAAGTCATCTATCCTTTACGCCACCGGGTCTTTCAGTTAAAATGTATAAATAATACAAATCTTGTGTGAGAGAATGGACTATTGTTTGGTTTTACGGAACAAAATTTACAGCTACTCATTATACTATGGGTAAATGACAAAATATCTGAAAATACATGAAAATAAACTGGCCAAGTGCAAGTCGGACTCGCACTCGTAGGATTCCGTAACACAGCAGAGCTTTTAATAATTTTTCGCCACCTACATTTTCTTTCGCATCTACAAAGTTATATTTGCGGTCGCTATATCTTAATAACTGCTGACTGTATCTCGTTCAAACCAATTTTCGTTGAAAGTTTTTATTGAGATCTACAGAATATATTTTTTCTAGATTTTTCACTCCTTTATTTTAAAATTGAGAGGGGGGGGGGGAACACAGTTAACCATTTTAGATGCGCCTATCTTTTAAATGATTGACTTTGAGAAGAAAAAATGATTTTAGACACCTAATAGTTAATAGACCTAATAGTTTCGGAATAAAATTTCTGTGTCATACGGACGGACAGGCAGACAGACAGACATGACGAATCTATAAGGGTCCCGTTTTTTGCCATTCGGCTACGAAATCCTAAAAATTGTTTTTGAAACCTCAATGTCATTTTTAGGGTTCCGTACCCAAAGGGTACCAACGCAACCCTATTACTGAGACTCCGCTGTCCGTTTGTCTGTCTGTCTGTCCGTCTGTCACCAAGCTGTATCTCATGAACCGTGATAGTTAGACAGTTGAAATTTTCACAGATGATGTGTTTCTGTTGCCGCTATAACAACAAATACTAAAAACAGAATAAAGTTAAGGATAATAGAGGGTCCCCATACAAGAAACGTGTTTTTTTCGGCACTTCACGCCATCTATGAACGCTTAGTTAAGCAAACGTCCCATAGATGGTGTTATATACACCTAACACCTTTGTTAGACGTTAGATGGTGTTATAAGAAATAAAATGTTTATCAATTATTATTTTTTTGCTGGCGAAAAATGGTAGTGGTATTTTTTGCTCGATCTTATAAAATACTATAGTCTGGTACGGAAACCTACTAGTGCGAGTCCGACTTGCACTTGGCCAGTTTATTTTTATTATTTTTGTATGAAAATCGTAAACCGGTTCACAGAACACACCTACCGTCCAAGTTTCAACTGTGTAGACGTAACAGTTCCGGAATAAAGTGGTTGTGACATATGGATGGACGGGCGGACAGACAGACAGACACGAAGAATCTATAAAGGGTTCCGTTTTTCGCCATTCGGTTACGGAACCCTAAAAAATGGTGTATTATCATATTGAATGAAGCAATAAAGATCAATCAATCAATGTGGGGGCGCTGATGTGTTCTTAATAACGAAATCTCTGTTTAATGTCAGATGTGAAGCAGGTTGGATTATTTGGTACATGTCTAGACAAGACCTAGGCGTGTCTAGGCATACATACGTGTCTAGGTCATCAGGACACTTTGAATACTGAATATTGAACACGATTGATAAGGTTATATGGGGGTTTTATATAGATTGTTTACAAAAGGAAATAAGATCGTTTAAAAAACTAAAAAGAACCGACTTCAATGCCGCGCTATTAATTTTTAGTACCAATTTTGAGGTGTTTATCACCATATCTCTGGAGATACTTATCAGACCTCGATAAAATTACCATAGTACCACACTTGGAATATCTCCTTTCCAACAAAAAAAGAATAATCAAAATCAGTTCATAAACGACGAAGTTATACGCGAACAAACATAAAAAAAGCATATATACGGTCGAATTGAGAAACCTCCTTCTTTTTTGAAGTCGGTTAAAAACCGACTTCAATGCCGCGCTAGTCATTGATATTTATTATCAAGTTCGAGGTATTAAACCATCAAACAATATTTTGCAAATGTAAAATATGCATTTAGAAGTGTTAAAGTTTTTTAAGTTTTAAATTTGTATAAAAATTCTACTGTTTATTATACAAATATGTAATAACAGTGAAATGACATTTTCGGATAATTGGTATAACTTTACGATTTTTCTCAAATATGCACATTGTAAATGAGTTCTTTGAAATATGTATAATGATTTTTTTTAAGTCAAATATGGTAATAGTTTTAATGCTTTCGTAATAACCGCGACTACCGTTTTGCATGATTTTACACGATAGAGTTTTAATCTGTGGAGATACTCAGATCTCGATTTTTTTAGCTTTTTTCAAAATAGGCTACTTTATCGCCAAAATTGATCTCTACCAGGTAATGTAATTTAGTTTGGATGAAACAATACATGGATGATTGCGTTTGGACCGTTTAGGATGTGCAATTGTGTATTAGTGCCGTCTGTTAGTCGATGAACAAATTTGCAAATTGATGATAGCTAACATACAAAAACATAATGTTAATAGTTATTTATGATACTAGTGCGGTAAGTTGGTTTTTACAAACGAGTAGACGAATGTAAGCCCGAGACGAAGTCGAGGGCTTACCATAGTCACGAGTTTGTTAAAACCAATATCCGCACGAGTTTCATACAACCTTTTTCAGAAAAATTGCAAGAAAACACTACAATTGGTAATAAAATAAACGTAAATAAATAATCAAAAAGTCGAAACAAACAATCTGTGACGTTTCTAATGTGAAAATGGCGCCATGTGTGTTTAGTTAGAACTACATCTTTCGTCTCATTTACTCATTAGTTAAAAGTGAGACAAAAGTATTAAGCAAAAGCGCTTTCAAGGAGGTGCTATCATTCAGCTTATTTATTCTCGCAATATGAAACTCTTTGATGGAATTCTTATGTAGGTTTTACGAAAATTAAAAATAAACCGTAAAGGATACGCACGGTGCCATACCACAGATTGTATAATAGTTACTGCGTGCCATACACCAGAGCGTGCAGTACTTACCGCACTCGAGCAGTTAGTACTTACCGCACGCTCCGGTGTATAGTGCGTAATTTTTAACTTTCGAACAATGTATACAGGCTTCGTAAATGCATTTTTTGAGCAAATGTGCTGAAAAATTGGTTTATGGCCTAGGGTCTAGGCCTGGATTAGGCCAATGCTACTCTGCTACGTAGAGATCATCTGATAATATCCGAAATTCCTAATCTTTGGTGCAAGAATAGGGATGTATTAAAACCTTAGTTTTTATTATATCTTTATAAATAAGGTTGCCAGGTCGCCAAACCTAATAGCCGGATAGACCAGCCAGTTTGGCCGGAAATTTGGGTGAAAAGGCCGGACACCCTACATTATTGAGGATTTTGTGTTTTTATATTAAAAGGTACGACAAAAAAATGGTATGTAAAATCAATCTTATCTGATTATTACTATAAATCTTGTTATATTCTAATGACATTTTATTTAATACATTTTATTTATATATAATGCTAAATCAGTCTAAGTACTGCGGACAGCGGGAGCGACCGACAGTCGACTGGCCTGCGCAGTACGCTCGCTCATTTGCAAAGTGTAAAAAGCCTAACAAAAGCCGGACAAGCCAGACACCGATTATTTTGGCCTGACAAGCAATCAAAAAGCCTTACTATGTCTGGCTTTATCCGGACGCCAGGGAACCCTATTTTTAATCTAGCGTTTGACCACTATCTCATCTGGTGGCAAGCGATGATGTGGCCGAAGATGGTGAACACGGTAGGCCTAGAATACTCTGACTCTCAAGGGCTGTGTGCTGATGGCACACCGTATGGTTATGGCGGCAGATTTTAGCTTACTTATTTTATAGCTATTAGCTACTTTTTGGTAGCAAGTCAGGCGGAACATCGATACAATATGATCCTACCAGCTGTGGCTAGCATAGGTGTTTGACTGTTCAGTCAAACACCCATGCTAGGAATAGAACTGGTGACCTCTCACTTAGAAGTTGAGCCCTCTATCCTTAACGGAACGTAAATCCTTAACTTAAATAATCCAAGTAACAAGTATCTGAAAATTAATAAATAAATTCCAAACATCCTAACTCCAAAACTGAACCAGTTTGAGTAATTTATGATACAGGAGAAGACGTAACTGTGCTCAGTTAACTCTGAACCGTCGACAGTGCACATTAGTCACTGTACGTAACTTGGGCAATGAGACCGACTCTACGGAGTTACTACACGGTTTACTACACGGAGTAGTTTGGATCGAAGAAGCATTAAATTATGTTTAAGTTGGCAACCCTACATTAATCAGGGGAATTAAACATGTGTTTTAAGTGTGACGTTCGACGTCTAGATGAAAGCTGAATGGCTCAATACCTTTGTTTTTTTTTTGTAAATTCAAAGCAATAAGTTATGTTTCTGTTATATATATAATATTTTTTATTGAATATGATCTGTTTAATGTTATTTGACGTGTGTAAGTGCAAATTTTTAATTTGCCCATATACTGAATAAATGCTTTGACTTTGACTTTGACTTTATGATATTGTTATATTATTACTCGGTCGGCAACGCATAAGTGACACCATACTATACACATACCATAGTGTTGCAAGTGCTCATTGGCGACGCAGGGTGACCGTTTCCCATCAGATAGGCTGTTTGCTACCTATACCATAATAAGATCGTTCAAAAAACTAAAAAGAACCGACTTCAATGCCGCGCTATTAATTTTCAGTGCCAATTTTGAGGTGTTTTCTCCATATCTCTGGAGATACTGATCAGACCTCGATAAAATTACCATGGTACCACACTTTGGATATCTCCTTTCGAACAAAAAAAGAATAATCAAAATCGGTTTATAAACGACGAAGTTATCCGCGAACAGACATAAAAAAAAATAAAAAACATATATATGGTCGAATTGAGAAACCTCCTCCGTTTTTTGAAGTCGGTTAAAAAACATACTGAGGAATTGAGAACCTCCTTCTTTTTGGAAGTCGGTTCTTGAATGTTAAACAACTCAACCAATCAATTTTTATGACAGGTGATAGGGACATTATTATATCGGTCTTGCTCCGATTCTTTATTAAATTATTGATATTGATCGCAATGTATTTTGGACTTTTATTCTATTTTGATATATTTCAGAATTCATAATTGAAATGTATTTCCATAAATAATCCTTTATTTGACAGTATCTTGTATTCTGGTAGTAACATTCCCAGAATAAGGTTTTTGTCAGGAGAACGCCCAGCGACTTGTGTATCCAATTATAAAATACTTTCATCCGGGTTTTAGAGATCCAACCTTCAGAAACAAGAAAACCGAAACCCTTTAGAATATCACCAGAGAACATGCTTATGATTAAATAAACAGGCCATCTCTTTGCCAAAGGGCATTAAGATAGTTTAAAACTAAAAGAACCGAACCGACTTCTATGCCGCACGATTTAGTTTCAGTAGCAAGTTTGAAACGTTTATCGTCATATATCAGGAGATACTTATTAGATCTCGATGAAATTACAATAGGACTACCTTGGAAATGTACCCTACCAAATAAAAAAAAATCATTCGAATCGGTTCACAATTGACGGAGTAATCGCGTAATATACATACAAAAATAGAACCAGCCAAGTGCGTGTTGGACTCGCGCACCGAGGCATACGTACAAAAATGTCAAACTACATTATAGGATAAACTGAACTTTGTAGTTCTATCCATAGAAAATGTAGTATTGCACTAACCACAAATACTAAATTTGTAGTATATATTATAAGTAATAAGATTGTAATAATAAATTCACCTTTTTAGGGTTCCGTACCTAAAGGGTAAAACGGGACCCTATTACAAAGACTCCGCTGTCCGTCTGTCCGTCTGTCCGTCTGTCTGTCTGTCTGTCTGTCTGTCCGTCTGTCACCAGACAGTATCTCATGAACCGTGATAGTTAGACAGTTGAAATTTTCACAGATGATGTATTTCTGTTGCCGCTATAACAACAAATACTAAAAATAGAATAAAGTTAAAGATAATTCCCCATACAACGTGAAACGTGTTTTTTTCGGCATTTCACGCCATCTATGAACGCTTTAGTTCGGTAAACGTCCCATAGATGGCGTTATATTGAAATGTCGATCCCTAACACCTTTGTTAGACGTTAGATGGCGTTATAAGAAACAAAATGTTTATTAATTATTATTTTTTGCCGGCGAAAAATGATAGTGGTATTTTTTGCTCGATCTTAAAAAATACTGTAGTGTGGTACGGAACCCTACGAGTGCGAGTCCGACTTGCACTTGGCCAGTTTATTTGTTATTGAACTACATATTTACGGTTGATTTCTATATAAGTGCTTCAAAACCTTGCTTCTTGCCAAATTTCATGATTCTAGGTCAACGGAAATTGCTCTATAGGTTTTGATTCCCTTGAAAAATCGCAAAATATGCGACATAAACGGTCATATCTTTTGATCGCGTTGACTTACAATTTTGGTTTTTTTCACTGCCAAAAAAAACTAAGTATTTGATATAAGTTTCAACTTGATATCTTTACGCGTTCCTAAGATAAATGGGTCTTCACAGACGGACAGACAGATACTGTAGGCAAAACTCCCAGGCGAAGGACATCATTGTTCTGCCATATAAGTAACCAAAGAAATCGAACGTGTGAAATTTAAGTGATATATACTATACTACCTATTCTCATACTTACCAAAAACAAAGAAAAATAATTAAAATTGGTCGAGCCGTTTTGGAGTAGTGCGGCTACAAAACCGTGACAAGAGATATTTACATTTTACATTATAATATGATATTTTATAACAGTACGAAACCCTTTCCACGCGTACTCAACTCACGCTTAACCCGTTTTCGCTCTTTTCTTTTCCACTTCAGATCTCATTCATACTCGTACGTGTAGGTGGAACTTGGTACCAAAAATATTATATTAATAGGCAATTTATTCTACCATAAAATAAGTTGGAAGTCAAAGACGCGCTACGACAAATCACGGGTTTACACGTAACCACTTTTTTTACTTCTACTATTATATAAATTAGCAACTCTGTGAGCTGTTATACCTCGCAAGATTGTCCTTGCATAGCTTATAACTGAATAACACACCCCGACATCTTGAAGTTTATCGTATGAAAGACAACGTTGTTCAGACAAAAAAAGTTGTGTCCTAAGAAGGGTAACAAAAATGTTTTGTGACATTTTTGAAGTGAAAAATTCTTTAGCGGCGTTGTGCACTTTTCTTGGGATGGGTAAAAATGTTAAACTCGCGTCAGGGTCACGTGTCCTGATCGAAAATTCGTAAGATGGAGCGCAGGGCGCTTCGCGAGGTGTCATTCCAAAATATTTAATAAACTGGCAAAGTGCAAGTACACTGTACACAAGTACTGGCACTCGAAGGGTTCCGTACCACACTACAGTATTTTAGAAGATCGAGCAAAACTACCCCTATCATTTTTCGCCAGCAAAAAATAATAAATCATAAACATTTTATTTCGTATAACATGGACATTTCAATATAACGCCATTTTATGGGAAGTTTACCTAACTAAGCGTTCATAGATGGCGTTACATTGAAATACCGAAAAAAACACGTTTCTTGTAGGCCCCTCTATTATTGTTAACTTTATTATGTTTTTAGTATTTGTTGTTATAGCGGCAACAGAAATACATCATCTGTGATAATTTCAACTGTCTAACTATCACGGTTCATGAGATACAGCCTGGTGACAGACGGACAGACAGACAGACAGACAGACAGACAGACGGACAGCGGAGTCTTAGTAATAGGGTCCCGTTTTGCCCTTTGGGTACGAAACCCTAAAAATTACATGTTCATGTTATCACTTCTACCGGCACTCCTGGAGTGCTACCCCTAGTTTTTTTTTTCGATATGGCTTTAATAAGATGTTTTACGTTTTTAATCCCCATATCTGCGCCATTTTGTAACAATTCCAAAAACTAAATAGGCAAAAAATTGCATAAAATTATCGAACCTACTTACAAAATTTCACCAGAATCAGTTTAGAAAAATGACACCTGTTAGAGGAGAACAGACATCCGGCCGGAGATCCGGATATCAACCGGACATACGAAAGTATTTTTACTTAAGCTGAAACCTTCGCTTCACTATATCAATTGAAAAATGTGGAGCGATGATCGTAAGTGGATGGCCAAAGGCGGATGAGAGTAGTATAAAATGGTGCTTAAGAGCAAACGCGGGGTGCACTTTTCCATACAAATGTATTCCCCATTTTCCTCCCTGGAAAATGCTTCTAGAGCAAAATTTTTTTCTACGAAAAATCAAGGTCTACTGTAGCTATGCCCCTATCATTTGCTTTTTTTCAACATACATTTGCAAAAAGAAATATGACCCTTCAAAAACCTGAAAAAATTACCCATTTACTGCAGTTTTTTGGTGCAGTTCACAGAGAAGCAGAAGTAGCTCTTCAGTTTCTTGTTGCAGTACAGTACAAATCCAATTTTAGCTATCTATTTTTAATAATTGTTATGTACCGGCTGTGATTCACGTACCTTAAGTCGAATTTTCTCGACTTAGATTTCGAGCGAGTCCGTCGTTCTTCCTCGGGAGTGAGGTCACGCGGTGAGATCGCGATGTTCACTATATCTATTATATATCTATTTTTAACCAACTTCAAAAAAGACGCCTGGACCAATTTAGAAAATAGTTTTTTGTTTGTTTGAAAAGTTATACATTTTGTACATTCCAAGCGGACATTCCTTTACATTTTAATATGCTATGTTCAGTATCTCCAGAGATATGAAGATAAACTCCTCAAACTTGTAACTGAAAATGACAAGCGTGGCAATTGAAGTCGGTTATTTTAGTTACTTAAACGATCTTAAATTATGCTGTACCGTTGTTGTCGTTGTTTTATTTTGTTGTGTAATATATCTACATCCCATGCTGTATATTGCAGAAATGGTAAAATTACTTTAACTAAGTTAACTTTAAACTCACTGTATGTAAGGTATACCCACAGTTATACTCTTTTATCTTTAAAGGAAAGGAAACGTATTTCTGAACAGGAAAATACAGGATTGTATAAACAAAGAATTATAAAGAAACGGCTTATGAAAAGACGAGATATAAAAATAGACTCGAATTAGTTAAAATATATAATTAGATTTTAGTAGACTTAGGGCCAGTTTCACCGATTTATGACAAAGTGATAGATAGTTATGTGACAGATGACTTCATACAAAACTGTGTCAGATTAGTTCCTGATGGGTTACTAGGCAATCAGGAACCGGTGAAACCGGCCCTTTAAAAAGGAAATTATGAAGGTTTCTGTTTATTATTACCCTATAATTACCTATACTTATTTATTGATTCCTTGCCGTAGTCGTTATAACGTGTTTTAACCGACTTAAAATTATATAAAAAATATTAAAATTAATTCGACCGTATATAATTTTTTTTTAATTTGTTCTCGGAAGTTTTAGTCGTTTTTGAACCGATTTTGATTATTATTTTTTTGTTGGAAAGGAGATATTCCAAGTGTAGTACCATGGTAATTTCATCGAGATATGATAAGTATCTCCAGAGATATGGAGATAAACACCTCAAAATTGGTACTGAAAACTAATAATAGCGCGGCATTTGAAGTCGGTTGTTTTTGTTTTTTTAAACGATCTTATTAGGGACACTTTAGAGGTAAGATAGTGGTGAAACGTTTTCATATCTACAGAGTATAATTTAAAAAAAAATAGGACACGTGAGGCTCTACTTCTAATATTCTTTTATGTTGAGTCTAATAAGAGAGGTTATCTAAAGGACTTTATATATATTTTAATTATAATATATGACCGTTTATATATCTTTTAAATGTTTTGTTACTCACCTAGCTCAAGATGGCTTCAGACAGTCTGAATGATATTCAAACGTAGTAAATTGAGATCGCCCAAAGCCCTTCAGACGCAGATTACATTTTCTAAATATAGGTCTCACCTGGGTTCTAGATATTTTCTGGAGCCGAATTAATATTAGTCGACCTACATATGTCTACAATTTTAGCGTTTATGAATAAAATATCTACGTCAAATATGACGAGTTTAGACACATAATATTACTTTTTATTCGCTTTTTATTAGCTTCACCTGTATGTATGTATGTATGTAACCGACTTCTTTGGGCGCGATTTTGACCTACTTTAAACGGCCAGATTTCGTTCAAACTTTGTAGATTTATCGAGGACCGATGACAATACACTAATTTGATGAAAAAATATTCCATTTTTCAACTTAAAAGTAGAAAATAAATAATAGTTTAAAAAAAAACTAAAAAAACACGCTTTTTATAGAAAACCGAACAAAAAAATAGAAAATTAATTTTAATAAATTTAAATTAAGAATAGTGTTAAAAATTTCAATAAATATAAATTCATAATAGTGTGAATAAAAAAAAAAATATTTAAAAAAAAGCGTGGGTTGCTTTTAAGATATTATAAAAATGATAATTACTCTACTCATATCTGTCAATAAAATATTTATAACTGTTGACACCATGCACCTCACGCTTTTTTTATAATATTTTTTTTATATATTGAAAACGCAGATTAACAAGGTTATCACATTGGTCAAGTCAAAAGTACCTATAACCGGCGAGCATGTATGAAGGCGCTCATGAAAGTGGAAGAAGCGAAGGAGGTATGTCAGGATGGTAGCATGTAAAAAGAAGTAGTCTCTGCCAACCCCAACGGGAAAAAGGCGTGATTGTATGTATGTATGTATTACATTGTTGTTCGCTTATTTCGCTGTCAATTTTTTGGACGAAGTTGAAGTAATGCTCCAGATAGCAGCATCTAAATAGACTTCTTTCTAATTCAGATGACGTTGAAATCAGGTGCTTATGTTTAAATACTTTTGTATTTAAATATAAAATGTATTATATTAGCTCAAATATCTCTTCATTTAAATAGTACATAATATCATATTTCATTGAATAATAAAACATTTAAAAAAAAATCTAAAATATCACGTCATACATGTCATACACGTCATACACGTCATACACGTCATGATACGGTCGGTAACATAAATTAATATCGGTAATATATAATATCGTAATATTTTAAAAAATAATAAAACGCAAGCTTTTTGTGAAGACCTTAAAATGTGTTATGAAAAGTAGGTAATGACGATAACAATACATACCTTAAGCCCACATTTTACGGCTCTAATGCCGACTTCTAATGCCACGCTATTAATTTTCAGTACCAAGTTTGAGATGTTTATCTCCATACCTCAATGAAATAACCATGTACCACACTTGGGATATCTCCTTTCCAACAAAAAAAGAAAAATCTAAATCGGTTCATAAACAACGAACGCGAACAAACATAAAATATATATATATACGAACAAACTGAAAACCTCCTTTTTTGAAGTCGGTTAAAAATGGCGTAGATTAAAATAGCAGGCTCAACATAAAGGCTTGTAATGAGATCGCCCACGTTCAACGAAGATGTAGAGTCTAAGGAAGTGGCGTTGGATATGATCTTTGTTTTGCAAGGTTGGGGTACAATTATTAAGGTGGCTATTGGCAGTTCTATGAATATGTGACCACAAACAATTTGTTCATAAAACTAATTTGATAATTGCATGGAATGAGTGACTATCTTCAGATTGGTAACTGCTATTTTTCCTTGTACCTGCTAGTCATCTGTGCGGTTACGGTTAAACGGTACCACCACTTTGTCAATTATATTATGAAACTGTGATATACAACATATTTTTCGGATTTTTTGAAGGACAAATTTAAAAAACGTCTAAGCGTCTATGCTGTTCCAATTAGGTAAATCTGTGAATTAACATCGAATGTCTCTGGGTAAAGGGTGATCGGTACAGATTTGTGTGCAACAGTATCTGTAGTAGGTAGACGTCGTTACTTGCCACCATCAATCAGAGAGCGTCTCGTTCGAACTGTTACCTACATTATAAACATAATACCTTATTATTTATATATATATATAAGTCATGAAAGGTATACATATATATGTATACCTTTCATGACTTATAGAAAAGATATAAATGTGTCACCTCCATTGCCTCTATATCTTTGTATTTTAGGAATATGCTTTATTTATAGGCGAAGTATGACGCGTAGGTACAGGCCCCTATATATTTCGACTCCTGAAGGATTTTCTTCAGTTATCGTTGTACACGGGTCGGGAAAGGTATAAGGGTGCAATCGGGGTCAAGATTCGGGCATGAACTGAAAAGGGTTTTACTAATAGGTGATTTGAAGTTGATGAAGTTTATTATCTGTGACATATTAAAGTTTAATAAGTTTTTGAAGATATTGATTATCTGGTCTGAATATTGGTGATTTTAAAATGTGAGTATTTATAATCACACACAAACACACACACACACGAACACGCACGCACACACACACACATACACACACACGACATACGCGCGCCATAAGTTATTGAAAAATTATTGATTATTTAGTCATGTAAAATAATATTCTATAATATAATATAATATAATATTGGTGATCTTAAAATGTGAGTATTTATAATCATTAAGAGAAAATAAAAAGGAAACCTTGCGTAAATGTGCACTTTTGTTTTTAATGGAAAAGCAACAAATCAAAATATAAACTATTATATTGATTTAAGTGTTATCTACGCTTTCTATTTTTTTTACATTATAATTTTTCGAGCAATTTACTTCAGTAACAGTAATTGGAGATGGCACGCGCCACTATGCATAATTTTAAAATTCAGTTCCTGAGTTTCGTCGCTTCAGTGGAAGTCGACCATGGCTAAGTTGGCTTGGTCGTGTTACCCAGGAGGCGCTGATTTGAGCCCCGCTGGAAAACCAAATTTTTGATTTATGTACAATCCAAAATAATAAAATCACCATTGTGAGGGCCCGGTGGCGTAATCGGGAGAACGGTCGGCTTTGACGCCAGAGTACCGAGTTCAAATCCCGCCGTGCACCAATGGATTTTTCTATCGAAACATTTATGTGCGCTTCTCACAGTGGCCCTCCGGTGAAGGAAAAACATCGTTAAGAAACCAACAGCCCCCGCATGGTGGTAGGACACTACCTAGTGTCCGCCTGGCCAGCTACCATGCTCAAGTTAGCCAAACATCAAATGTGTTTTGGGAGCTACCCTTGAGAGCCAGTGTCCATTCTAGGCCTAGCGTGCTTACAATCTTCGACCGTATCATCACTTACCAACAGGTGAGAAAATGGTCAAACGCTTGCCTATATAATATTAAAAAAAATATCACAGTCCTGGACATAAGCCTCTCCCAAGACACGTCACTGAGCCCGATCTTCGGCTCTTCGTTTCCAGTCAATGCCCACCGCTTTGCGAATGTTGTACCTGGGTCGCAGGGCGTCCTACGCTACGTTTGTCGATTCGCGTTCTTCACTCTAAAACCAGTCTATCCCAACGGTTATAGGTCCTACGACTTATTATGTCAGATGTGCAGAAGTCCAACGAACATGCACGAAACCTAAGTGGAGGCAGTCGACAACAAACAGTATTGAAAATAAGGGCTAGCGCTTACATACAACTTTTAGTTGAACAACTATTTTGTTGTGTATCATATGTTTAAAAGAATATATTAAAGCGCCAACATACAGTCAACTCGATAGTTGTTCGACAAAAAAGCCAAAAAGCTATATCGATTTGCTTTTGATTTAAAAGTTGGACAACTATCGATCAAGCGCTCAATTTGTATTGCATTGTATTGATGTGCGCAGACCATCGACTAAACAGTCGATCCGCGACTCTCGAGCGTTGCTGAATAATTTGAGAAGATATAAAATCGATTGTATACGCACTTCCATCAACTAAACTGTTCAGTTGAGTAGAAATCACGAAAAGTACACAACTCGACGAAACAGTTTAGTCGATGTAGAAGTTGTATGTATGCGCCAGGCCTAATAGTCAGTACTGTCAGTAATAGTCCGTATCATAGTTATACCAAAAGTTTTACAATCCATGTAATAATCGAGCCTTGATGACTCTGGGCTAGTTTACGAGCTGATAGTCGGTGAGTAAGCTAGCGAGTGAACGAGTAAGCGAGTGTCGATACAAAAGCTTTCTACTCGCTCAGTAGCGAACTAGCTTGCGTGGAACAACGTGTAAAGACAAAGATGCTCGCAACTAGTTCGCTAGCAGCAATGATGATACACAGCTGGTTAACTAGCTTAACTGGTTAACTAGCTTAACTGGTTAACTAGCCAACACGCCAGCGAATGGCGAGTAAATTAGCCTGGCTTTCTATTTTTCAAACAGCTTTTTACAATCGGTTACTCAAAAGCAGATTGTAAAAAAGCTCAAAGACACAGAGTTTTCAAGCTACTCGCGAACTCGGTGGCTTGTAGCTTGTAAACAAGCCCAGTGTCATCGAGGCTTCAATATCATATGGATTGTAAAAATGTGGTTATACTTTGTTTTAGAAGCCAATTGCGTCGCCCAAATCTACTTGATTAATAAACTGGCCAAGTGCAAGTCGGACTCGCACTCGTAGGGTTCCGTAACACAGTTAAGTATTCCATAACTATGATTTTTGGCAACTACAAAATTAACTTTGTTTTTCATAGTGTTTGTATGAAAAACAAAGTTATCTTTGCGGTCGCCATATCTCAAAAACTGCTGGCTGTATCTCGTTCAAACCAATTTTCGTTGTTAGTTTTTATTGAGATCTACAGCATATAGTTTTTTTAGATTTTTCACTCCCATACTTTAAAAGTTAGAGGGGGGGGGGGGGGGGGGGGACACACATTTTACCACTTTGGACGTGCCTATCTTTCAAATGATTGACTTTGAGAAAAAATGATTTTAGGAACCTCAATGTCATTTTTGAAGACCTATCCATAGATATATATATATCCACACGTATAGGTTTGAAGAAGAAAAAAATTTTTGTTTCAGTTTCATGTATGGGATGCCCCCCCTTAAACTTTTATTTTTTTTATTTTTGTATAAAAATCGGAAAGCGGTTCACAGAATACATCTACCTACCAAGTTTCAATTCTGTAGTCCTAACAGTTTCGGAATAAAATGGCTGTGACATACGGACGGACAGACAGACAGACATGACGAATCTATAAGGGTTCCGTTTTTTGCCATTCGGCTACGGAACCCTAAAAATGAAACTCGAAGAAATAAAAGACGGTCTAAAAATAAATATTATTTATTAGTTAGAATTCCTTCTTTACTCATGTGGTTAGAGCATCATTTTATTGTATGACTTTTGACACAATGTAACAATAATAAAGACAATCCACCAAAAAGTTTGTCCCAAAAAAAAACTAAATAGCTGAACACATGCCGCTCAATACAAAATAGTATTAACCACACAACATGAACATGACCGATAAACTTCTGAAATAAAACAAAGATAGTATTTTACTTTTATCATTTTCCAAAAGTGTAGTAAAAAAAATTGTAATAATTCCCCTAAATGGGGTTAAACTGTGCCGCCGAGTTGGAAGTTGCCGCGGCCGGCACATAAAAATGTCGTATTACTTATTTTTGTGTGGTGTAAGTCATGAGCGGTTAGCTGTAATGAGTTATGAGGATTTTTACATTTACAAGTACCTAGTTCGTAGTTAAGTACCTAGTTAGTTTCATCTGGCACCTAGGTACCCGTAGATGAAACGAACTAGGTATTAAATCGATTACTAGGTGGAAAATACTTTTTATACTGATAAGTATAGTATGTACCTATATTATTATATTAATTTCATCTAAGTTTTGCTATTAATTAGGTAATTGATTATTGTTACTTATTCATAAATGCACTGTAATGTTTAAAACATGCATAATAATTATATAATGATACCAATTTGTTCCTTACCTTACAATTTAATTACAAATGTATTTTCATGCAATAAGCTTTTAAAAAGTATGGCTTGTAAGCGTTGCTATTTGTTATTATGTTATGTCGCTTCTAGGTTTAACTAACTTACACTAGAAATGTACAACTATATAATTATTTTAAATAAATATTTTTTGAAACTGAAACTGAACTGTATGTACTACAACTGACATAAGAATCAAAGAATCAAGAATCAAAGCATTTATTCAGTATGTAGGCAGTATAAATATACGCACATATACACGTCAAAATCATAAATCATAAAATAAATCATAACCAATTATCAAGTAAACATAGCTTAAGCAGAATTTAACGCTTTGAATTAGAAAAAAAAAAGTAATGAACCATTCAGCTGTCATCCAATCGTTTACGTCAGAATATTAAAAAAAAATTAAAGTAGGTTAAAACCAACCATACATGTAACTGTGTGTTTCAGTACTTCAGACAATTTTTATATAAAATAAATAAAAAAAGTGAAATAGTGAAACACAACATAGAGAAACGCATACCGATCACAGTACATATCATGATCCAAATGGAACTGATAGTCCGTCTGTCAGCTGCATAATATTGTTTAAATAAAAATAAAAATGGCAAGCCTAGAAACAAAATCTGCGGACAAAAGGGGAAAACTGAATGGCTGTTGAATCTACCGGTGTTTCGGAAATACTCCCATCAGAGAAGAAACACCAAGAAACTCTATGGGGCTTGTCTTGTCATTTTATCTTTTTTTTTTAAATTAATTGTACATGTCAGCTTTAAAATTTTAACAATATATTAATAATTATAATACAATTTATATTTGTTCTTGGAACTTGGGGCATTCAGGCCATGCATTTTTGTCATCCATATAGTCACCTATTGTATAGTATGATTTTTTCATCAAATTTGATTTTACATAGATTTTAAATTTGCTCATAGGCAATTGATCGATATCTTTAGGTAGCTTATTGTAAAAGCGTACACAGTTCCCCATGAATGAACCACTAACTTTCTGCAGTCTGAAATTAGGTATTAATCTATTTTTATGTCTTGTATTAAAATTATGTACATCACACCTTTTCTTATAATCATTAATATTCTTGCGTATGAACAAAATATTTTCAAAAATGTATTGACATGCCACTGTTAGAATTTTAATTTCCTTAAATTTTTCACGAAGTGAATCTCGCGACCTCATACTATATATAGAGCGAATAGCTCGTTTCTGCAAAACAAATATTGATTGGATTTCAGCGGCTTTCCCCCACAATAAAATGCCATAAGACATTATACTATGGAAGTAGCTGAAATAGACCAATCTTGCAGTGGCTTCGTCCGTTAAAAATCTAATTTCACGTACTGCGTATGCAGCGGAGCTTAACCTACCTGCTAGAACCGATATTTGAGAACCCCATTGAAGCTTTGAATCCAGGGTGATGCCCAAGAATGTTGTGGATTCAACAAGTTCTAATGGTTCATCATTTATTAATATACTTCTATTTAGGATACCCTTTTTTACATTTGGTAGAGAGAAATTAATACATTTAGTTTTTTTTTGCGTTTAACAATAAGTTATTGGTTGTAAACCAATTCAGAACCTGTGTTATTGATTTGTTTACATCGTCAAAGTTAGGTGTAGTCCTATCTATTTTGAATATCAAGGAAGTATCATCTGCGAACAAAACAATATCACATAGGTTCTGTACGAATGACGGTAAATCATTGATATAAACTAGAAATAAAAAAGGTCCTAGGATCGATCTCTGCGGGACTCCCATTTTTATGAGGGATCCAGATGACCTGACGCCATTGACTTCAACCATCTGTGTTCTATTACAGAGTTATGATGATACCAGATCAAGTGCCTTACCTTCAACACCGTAGTATTTTAATTTGTAAATTAGTGTTTCATGACAGACACAATCAAATGCTTTTGATAGGTCACAGAACACGCCAATAGCATCTTGTGCTTTCTCCCATGCATCAAATATATTTTTAAGAAGACCTATTCCTGCATCAGTAGTAGAACGCCATTCAGTAAATCCAAATTGTTTGCTATTTAAAAGATCATTCATGTTAAAATGTGTTAAAAGCTGGTCTAATATTACTTTTTCAAAAATTTTACTCAATGCTGGTAGTATAGAGATTGGTCTATAGTTAAATGGATCATTTTTGTTTACTGATTTGAATAAAGGAATCAATTTACTTTTTTTCATTAAATCCGGGAAGACACCTTGATCAACGCATCTGTTAAAAATAAAAGCTAAGTATGGGCTAATAACAGTATTTATGTAACTGAGAACTGTGGTTGACATTCCCCACAGGTCCTCGGTTTTCTTTTGTTTGAGCATTTTAAATGTTTTCACAATTGAGTCTGCAGTTACGTGTTTGAACTGGAACAAGGTATCACATTTATTTACACACTTTGATAATATAGAATAAGCATCAGCGGGACTAGAATTTATGGACTGAGTGGTAGTAATGGGTACTTGAGAGAAGAACTCATCAAATGTATTGGCAACCTCATTACTATCCATGATTAATTTATTGTTAACTTTTAAGATGATCTTACTGTCTCTTTGTTTTATTTTTCTAGTTTCAGTATTGATGATTTTCCATGTTGTTTTTATTTTATCATCAGCATGCTTAATTTTTCTACTAAAATGCAAAGATTTTGCTGTCTGACAAACCACTTTAAAAGTTTTGGAATATAGTTTAAAGTGATTTATGAATTTAGTATTGTGTAAATTAATTTGTTTTTGTGAGTATAAGTTGTACAAATTATTTCTACTTTTGTAAATACCAGGAGTAGCCCAGTCATCGAACCGAATTTTCCCAGCTCTTGTAATAGTTTTAAATTTAAAAATATTATTGAACTCTGCACCCAACATTTGAGATAAAGTGCTGCATAGGTCATCGAGATCCTCAGAAAATATATGGTTCATTAGTTGCTTGTCAATGATATCCACAAACTGTTCAACCCGATTGGTTGTAATGGGCCTGTATGTGTATTCTTGACCTTTGGTGGATGTTTTACATGAAAATGTGGCACTCTGTCCCAGATGGTCGGAGCCAAGTTTATCAAAGATTGCAATTTTCTCAGGTTCACAGTTGCAAAACACATTGTCCAATCAGGTTGCTGAAGAGCTAGTGATTCTAGTCGGCTGGTTAAAAAGATGCTTTAAATTGAAGCTAAGAAATACATTTATTAACTTATCACTGAGCGGTGACTGCCCAATTAAATTAACATTAAAGTCACCGCAAACTATCAAAGATTTCGGGGTGTTGAAGACTTTCATCATGACTTCTTCCATAATTGTCTCAAACATTTTATAATCAGCCGATGGAGGTCTGTATACACAGATGACTATATGTTGCCCCAGCTCTATACAAGATAATTCAATACATCGTTCAACAGACAAAGCTACAATGTCTTTACGCTCCTTAAAATTACAATTTTCAGATACATATATAAGTGAGCCACCGCGAATTGCCTTCTGTCTAATAAATGTGCTTGCAATTGTATAATTTCTGATTATTGGTAACAAAGTACCTTTCACAAACCAGTGTTCAGTAATACACATTATATCAACTTTATAAAAGTCGAGAAATAATTCTAATTCTAAGGCTTTGCTGGAGAGGCCTTGTATATTTTGATGGAAAATGTTGATTAAGTCTGGCCTCCCCATTGTCCTAAGCGTTAGTTTAAACTAACTTTGTCAACTACACTATAATTACCCCGCATAGTAACACCACTACATTGGAGCTTGTCTGTGTGATCCGCTACAACATGTAAAACTGGATCATATATATTGAATGCTAATAACTTAGCAATGGTCGAGATGTCAGTCTTTTTGAGATACAAAGTATCCTTTGTCAATAAAAGCTTACTCATAAATGTATTACATTCGAAATACAAAAAGTCGCTCAGGCGACATGTCTAATTATATAATGTCAAATTTAATTTATGTATATGATTATTGATATTGACAGTACTACTCCTGTGTTTAAGTATGGAAATGAGCACACTATTATTTTACTGATACCTTTGCTGGCAATGTCTGATAAAAGTTCAATTAGGTTATTAATATCAGTTTTTTTTACATTTGTGCTGTTGCCTAGCTGCACTATAATTGTACAATTTTTATGATACTGGTGGCTGCTAATTTTTGTACATAGATCTTTTATTGTTAAATTAGGACAGCGATTATTATGTACATTTTGGCTTAATCTTGTTCTTAATAAGCTACCCATACCTATGCCAATCTCATCGCTGTACACAATGGTCTCTCTAGCAGGCTCCGGCAGTTGTAAAGGACTGCCCGAGTCCACCACAGAGGCCCCAGTGCACTGCAACGATAACGCTACCTCCTGCCTAACCAAGTCAGTCTGTACATGTAAACTCGCAGTATTTACTGTACTTGGTAGACTGTTATGACCTTGGTAGCATTCACTCAGCAAGTTAGCGATGGGAGCCCCAATTACATCTTTTGAGGTAAGCAGTTCTTGTTTGAGTGAATCAGCCTTCTTCTTAAATTCTAATAGATCACTGTTACACCTTTCAAGCAACTCTAAGCAATTTTGTAATTCATGACTTAAATCTATGTTTTTTTTTACAAGCCTTTAAATTATCCTGTTTAATTTGATTATATTTTTTTAATTTATAAGTAGTTTTCCTAATAATTTTATTATACTTAATATATTTTTTGATCTTGTTAGAACCCTTAATACAGACACTATTAGAACCTGAAGGGATGAGCTCTGTATATAAATCCACAGTGTCAGCTTTATTAGAGTCATTTTGTAACGCATGAGAAGTTTCCATTTCTTCAAGTTTATTCTTAGTACACAAAAGCTCCTGCTCCAGGTCCCGGATATAGGTCAGAGTTTGTTCATAAAGTTCTTGGTTTTGAGTGTGTACATCCACTGTCGCTAGGAGCCTGTCACGCTGGTCTCTCATGTCTTCCATAGCGATATCATACTCGGCTAGTTGATTTTTAAGTTCTGCATTCTTCTTCAACATCTCTGCCATGTCAGATTCGTGATCTTGAAGTTCTTGCAGCAATCCTTTGTTGGAGTTCTTACTTGTTTTCAATTCCAGTAGAGCCACTTTTAATTTAGCCTCAACATCTATTCTTCGAGTAGTCATTGTGGAGGCTGTTACGTCTGGAAACCGGAAAGAAGTACCTTACTTTCAAGCTATGCCAATAAGGTTTATGATGACTAACTGTGAGAGTTGATTGTGATAATGGTTTTGATTTCAAGTTATTAGTGTAAGTCCAGTTTAATAATAAACAGTAACTTCATAAATTAGTTAACAATTTATATATTTATTGAGTCAATTCTTATAAAACAACACAAAGGCCTATGTTATGTATTTAAAGTACCTACTTTCTATTATGAAGTTTTAATTCGTTTGTTATGCATTGATTTGGGGGAACGTAAAAAGATATTTTTTTCTACAATACAACTGCTAATTTAATATTTGTATTGCACGTAACATGAGATTTGAAATTTGGAAGTGATAATAACTGAGACAACCGAAAACATAAAACGAAGAATAAGTAAAAGTTACGTGAATAAGTAAAAAAACCGTACAGTCGGCAGTATCAATCGTCTAATGTTGGTTATTAAAAGAAGGCATATACTAGGAGGGGGGGGGGGCTGTGAGAAAATTTATGAATAGTGGTTACGAATATATATTAAGGTTATAAATCAATACTCCCCAGGTTTTGCGTTCAGAACCATCCAAAATACCAGGATTTCCACTCCACTAAAATGTCTTGATTTTGACAGCTCAAGGTACCCGCGTCGACCGGCGACTATTACCGGTTTTGAATCTCAATAAATACGACACAGTCACAACAAATAACACTAACTGGAGTTATTTATCACTTTCCCACTTACTCGTAATATTAACTAAATTTGTTAAGTTTAAATGAGTATTTTTACAATTATATAGATTTTAACTTGCACAGCTGATTTTTAGATAACATACAGTAATTAGTGGTATTTTACTTAAGTCAGATGCTCTAGTGCCGGGGTGAGGTTAAATGGTATTGGATAAGCTTTCCCAGCAACATTTTTAGGGTTTCGTACCTCAAAAGGTAAAATAAGAAACCCTTATAAGATCACTTTCTTGTCCATCTGACTCTCTGTCTGTCTGTCCGTGTGTCACCACCGATTTTCTCAGGAACGGGTGGACTTAGCAAGTTGAAATTTATACCAGTTACACTATACTACAGAGTCTATAGTCCCTATTGGATGCATAAAAATCAATGTCCTGAGTCAACACGATAAAAAGATATGGGCAAATTAAGATTTTCACGAAAACTTGTAAGTACCAAAATTTACCTTAATTTTCAACTCTTTTTATTTTTCGGAATTTTTCCTTTAGTTGTGCTGTAAGACCTTGCTTTTAACCAAAATTGACAATTCTAGGTCACCCGAAAATATCCTATAGGTTTCTGGGTCGAAAACCTATTAGGTACTTCCCGTTGACCGAGAATCATGAAATTTGGCAAGAAGCAAGGTATTACAGCGCAAATAAAGGAAATAGTCTAAAAATAAAAAAAGTTGAAAATAAAGGGTATCCCCATACAAACATAGTTTACGTCAGTTAAGATAGACCTCTGAGTTATATGAGCGCTCATACAATTTAGAGGTCTAGCTTAATTGGAACTAACCAACGTCGGTAGGGAAGCCTCGGTAGGCGAGTCCAACTCGACTTGGCCGGTTTTTTTTTATTTTGACAGACAAGATAGCGGTAAAAACTGCTATCTCATCTGATGTTAAATGAAGATGCGGTCTAAGATAGTACCGTGCTTGTCTGGAATTGAAAGACCGCACTGAGACGAGGTACTGGACAACTGACTTCAGTCCAACCCATATAGCCTAACTATTCCAACCCGTCTTCCATACTAACCTAACATCGAACATCATACCGGAACTAGTCCAGTGACTAGTTCGAGCCACGGCCAAAACTTACCACCAGTGGTCACCCACTTACCACCACCACCAGGATCACGTGTAGGGAAGATTAATAATATCTCAGGAATCACGTGTAGGTTTCACTAAACTCAGAAAGACCACAATGACCTTCCCGTTGGAGAAAATGGCACATAGAGCGTACTGTCAGCTAAGTCGGCCTAATTCCACAGGAAACAAAAATGGTCAATGCGTGCTAAAATAATGATGATAGCCAATGTTTTCATCACGATGTTAACCTTCAACGTACATTCAAGCTCTAGTGTAAACATTCTATATACACACAATGTTTTCTGTTAGGCTTGGGTCTTAAGTTCAATCTCAAGACCACGGAATTAAGAGTTACTCAATGCACCATAACCTACAGATTTAATAATACGGTCATTTTACAAACAAAACCTAAAATCTATAAAATATGCAAACACAAAAGTATTTCTATTGTTTTGAAACATGCTAATCTGCCAATATCAGTATCAATGAAATCGCTAAGACTTCTTCAAGCAGCGTTCTTAAAGCGTTCATCCATAGGCATACTTTAAACTCTCTTAGTTTATAACTTGCACCCCCGCCGAAGGGCGTCATCCCTCCGTGCCACCCCTGACGTGTCTGATAATAAATCAGCTGGAAACATCGAAACGTGTTTTATATTTTCAACTTTATCGTTAATAAGGTAACAGCTGTTGTTTTATAGCATTTGCTTACAGGTAAAATGTTTGCTATTTTATTTTCAATACGCTTTTGCTTATTATGTTTATGAGTCGTTTTACTTGATTCTGAAAGTGCTTAACCCTTCTCATCGCGCCTGCTGGTAAACAATGATGTGGTCGATTATGGTGAACACGCTAAATCTAGAATACTCTGGCTCTCAAAGGCTGTGTGTTGCCGGAACACCGTAAGGTTATGGCGGCAGACTTTCTGTATTCATTGTTTTTCTATGAGAACAACTTTCTTAAGTCTGATGAATTCGGTATGCTTTTAGTTCAATGATACTGTAAGAACATGTTAGCATTGATCTGATGATAGGCCTCTCTTGAAATCTGCAGAAAACTCAACTCCTCGCCAAAAATGTCGTGACTGGGCTCATGGTCTCAACAAACAGATTATACATAGACCAGTCATGGGTGGATTAGAAATTTGAATTTATTTATTATGAGATGTAATATTCATTATAAGATATAAAAAGTAATAATAATAAATAAATACACTTATAAATTTCAGGAAAATAATGCTGGTTTTACATTGTCCCATATAGAACCTTACAGACGTAGCGTAGGACGTCCTGTGACCAGGTGTAGTATTGTTATGTTTTCTACGACCAGGTGAAGTGACGACATATGCAAAGCGGTGGCCAGTGTCTGGATAAGAAGAGCCGAAGACCGGGCTCAGTGGCGTGCCTTAGATGAGGGCTATGTCCAGCAGTGGACTGATACCGGCTGATCATGATGATAACCTTTCAGACCAACACATATGTAAAGCAGCGATGTATTTACGTTATCACACTGCAGCTAACACCCTATCAAACAACAATAATAATATGGCCAAGTGCAAGTCGGACTCGCGCTCGTAGGGTTCCCTACCACACTACAATATTTTATAAGATCGAGCAAAAAATACCACTATGATTTTTCGTCAGCAAAAAGTTAATTTTGTTTTTCATATATGTCTGTATGAATGACAGAGTTATGTATGTAGAGTTATGTTAGTTAGTATATATGCGGTTTTGAACATACGAGTATGCTGTATCTCAAAAACTGCTGACTAATATTTTGTTCAAACTAATTTTCGTTGAAAGTGTTTATTAAGATCTACAGCATTATTTTTTTTTAGATTTTTCACTCTCTTATTTTAAAAGTTAGAGGGGGGAGGAAGGCACACATTTTACTACTTCAGAAGTGTGTATATTTCAAACCAATAGTTTTCAAACGATTAACTTAGAGAAAAATATTCTTTAGAAACCTCAATGTCATTTTTGATGATTTTTTTAGTTTCATTTCAATATATGGGGAGCCCCACTTAAGCATTTTTTTTAATTTTTGCATCAAAATCGTAACACGGTTTACAGAATACATCTACCTGCCAAGTTTCAACTATGTAGTCTTAATAGTATCGAAATAAAGTGGCTGTGACATACGGACGGACAGACAGAGAGACATGACACCGTAAAAATGATTACCTTTACATTGGCCAATGGATGCATTGTTATTTTAAATATCTATTGTAGCAGCACTACTGCGAACCTTTAAATTATTTTGACAGTGGATTTCGTTTATAACGACGATGAAGACAACTTCAATTCTCAAACTATCATAAAAAAAGCAGACAGATTCGTGCCGAACACCCGAGTGAACGCAAGTTCAGTAATACTAAATGCTTGAAAAATACGCTTCCGCGCTCAGTTTGCTACCAAGCGGCAGCAGGGTCGGACGCTTCCGTGCAGTTTTACTTCGCAGCTTTGCTTTCGTAGTAATCATGCCGGTCTGAGCGCGGAAATTTATTACTTAAGAATTTAGTATTACTGAACTTGCGGTCACTCGGGAATCTGTCTGCTTTTTTATGATAATACTCTGAGCTTCAATTCCGTCGCTCGCTTTACCGGGATGTCACTGTAGGAAACTTGAAACACTTTGCACAGGGGTGGAAGTCTCTACATTGATAGCGATGCGTCTTGTCATCGCAAACGTTTGCTAGAAAGAGATGCAGCTAGACAGTTGTTATCTGCATCTCTTTTCGTATCGACGATTATCGCTCGAAATTCATCGCTATCAATGTAGGGACCACACCACCACAGGTCATCATTGTTTTATTTCTTTATGGAAATTATCGTGATGATAACACATATATATAACTGACACGCGGAACTAGCTTTCACATAATATTATTAATTCATATAATATTATTTATATTCCTGTTTTGATTTATATGATAGGTAATTTATCAATTATATGTTATCAATTTGTTCCCAGTGTCCTTGCCCGCTTTGGCATGACTTAACACATATATAAGTTGTGTTTGTTGAGCTCGTGTATTTTTTACCTTTTTTTTACAGTGGTTATTAATACATTTTTAAAACCTTTCCTATAGGTAAAGGCTTCTCTGTCTAAAATTACTTTGTTTTTTATACTCTTTCAAGTTTTTATCTTTCCTTGACATAAATAAACAAATCATATCACTCGTTAGTTATGCACGCACCTGGCAGAATCATAACAACTGTTTCTTAAGAAACTGCTAACGTGTCATAACACTCCTCGGATCACATTGCGTGGGATGATGCCCGGTAGAGATAAGGTTGTTATGATGTTAATAGCAATAAGTTTGATTCATTCGTTTAGAGCATCCTCTTTTGTTCAGACGTATCTTATAAATGTTTAATTAAATCATTTTAAATTTAAAAAGTGTTTTTAAAAAGTGCTTTTGCGCTCCCCGCAACTTGACTGGCGCAGCCGGTAGGATTGTCACGTTAGCTGCGCCGTCTTTCGCGAAAAAACTTCGTAATAAGTTAT
Organism: Cabera pusaria; assembly: GCA_954871355.1. Classification (NCBI taxonomy): domain Eukaryota; kingdom Metazoa; phylum Arthropoda; class Insecta; order Lepidoptera; family Geometridae; genus Cabera; species Cabera pusaria. The sequence goes on from OX940911.1 coordinate 1,392,098, forward strand.
TAGTTGTGAGCATCGAAAACGCGATTCTAAAAGTGCGTGCTTACAATCCGCGACTGTTCGGCGCGTGTGGCGATCCTCGAACAAAACAAATCTGTCAAGATTAACAAGGAGCATGTTCCAGATTGGCTGGTGAGTGAACTTTTTGCCATCCTCTCTTATCCTTTTTGTGTTATATATTGAATTGAACATCTTCTATTATAACGTGATCTGGTTTACCTCAAATAGGTTTTGTTATTTTTAAGTTAGAATTTATATAAATTGTGCAAAATGGCAACTCCACCTCCAGAGGGAATAACCCTGAAGGTTATTCCAAACGAGATGCTTAAACTTATCCCAATATTTGGTGGGGATAAGCGTCATTTAAATTTATTTTTAAGAAAGTGTGAATATGTTATAAACAGCTACCGCGGGAGTCATGATCAAAATGTATACGTTATGGCCTCCATAACGAGTAGGTTAGTAGATGAGGCAGCAGCTCTAGTTAGTGAAAGAGCTGATATAGAGACATGGACAACATTTAAAGAATTAATGATACAGCATTTTGGTGATCCTAGAAGCGAAGAGTGTATCGCTATACAATTAGAAAGCTTAAAAATGAAGCAAGGGGAAAGTTATATAGACTTGTGCAATCGTATTCAATCCATCAGAGCAGTATTGATATCAAAAGTGAACCAATTGACAGACGAAGATATGAAACAAGCTAAAGTTACAATTTATAATAATACATCACTTAATGTATTCCTATATAATTTACCCGAAAACCTTATTCGAATTGTCAGGCTAAAGTCACCACAAACTTTAGAAAAGGCGTTAGAGTATGTCCTTGAGGAAGTTAACTTTTATGAGCAGTATAATATGAGAAATAAAATAAATAGACAGCAAATTTTAGGAACACCGCAACCATTTAAATTCGGCATTTCTAATGTACAGCCAAGTACGCCCAACATGCCTAACATGGCCAACATGTCTAGCATGGCTAACATGCCTCGCATGCCTATGCAGCCTAGTGGCTTTAAACCAATGTTACCAATGCAAATGCCGCCGCGGTTTAATTTCGGCATCCCTAATAATCAGATGAAATTACCCCAAATTAACCCTCAACCACAATTTGGTTACAAATATAATGCTCCTCAACAACAATTTGGATATAAACCACAATTAGCCCAGCAGTCATCAGGCATGCAACAGAGATTTATGCCACCGGGTCAGTTCAATGCGAGACCCCAGCAACAATTTGGGTATCGCCCACAATTTGGCCAAGGTCAGTTCGGGTACCGACCTCCTCAGCAAAATAACAAAGTCATTGACAGTGACGTGTCTATGCGTACTGCACCACCGTTGAAACCACAGGGACAGCCACAACCTCAAGGGTTTCGACTCAATGAATTAGAATTAGGGGAAACAGGTTTTTATGAAAATGGTGAGAATGCGTACGGGTATGATGGTCAGGAATGCTGGCAACAGGATGAAAGAATGTATTACGTAGATGATTCACAGCAGGAGATGTACATGAATGAGCATGAAAGCGATAGCGTAAATGAGACGGATGAAAGTACACCTGAAAATGTCCAAAATTTTCACATCCAGGCCTCAATGAAAAGCGGGAAATAGTACATTTAAATTGCGATGTAAAACTTAAGCTTCCTTATGTATACATACCGGAAATAGACTCAAAACTTATGATTGACACAGGTAGCACCAGGTCATTCATAAGCTCTCGCAAAGCTCGCGAATATTTCGAGCCTTATACAATTTGTGAACCGTTCACAGTTATTAGCACACATGCATCAAGCACACATGACAAAGTGGTCCAAATTCCACTAATGCCATCTTTTAATAGCTATGAGTGTCACAAATTTTATGTTTATGATGTGGACGAAAAATACGATGGATTAATCGGTAATGACCTTTTAATGCAATTGGAAGCCGTTATAGACCTGAAAAATTCAAAATTAATTACAAAGGCTACAACTCTTCCAATAGTAAATGATGGTAATTTCGAGATAGAATTAGACTCAAGAATGGAACAACGTGTTAAGCTACCAACGGATCAATTTTCCGGAGCAGCTATTATCACCTTTACGAAATTCTGTGAGGGTGTTAGGATGCCATCAGCCATCGTTAACTGTGAGAATGGATATGCGACTACCATTATACAAAATACATTAGAACAACCAATGACTTTGACTATTACAGCACCTTTCAAGGTTACAAAGTATTTAGACAATGCTAAAAGCATAAACTGTACTGATGTAGAGATGAGAGATTTAGAAGTGGACATAATACTTGACGAAAATCTGACTAGACTGAGACTTGATCACATGAATGAGGAGGAGAAAGAAAGTATAAGTAAATTGTGCAAAGAATACAAGGACATATTTTATAGTGACCAATTACCTTTGACATTCACTAACAATGTGAAACACAGTATCAGGACTAAAAACGAGGACCCAATATATGTAAGACCATACAGACAGCCCCCAGTACAAGCCGAAGAAATAAAAAACCAGGTAGAGAAACTTTTAAAAAACAAAGTGATTAGGGAATCCTACTCACCCTGGAATGCACCAGTTCATCTTGTACCTAAGAAGATGGACGCATCAGGTGAGGTCAAATATCGCATGGTCATAGATTACAGACGATTGAACGACATAACTGTAGACGACAAATACCCATTACCAAACATAACAGACTTATTTGACAAATTAGGCAAAAGTAAATACTTTACGACGCTAGATCTCGCTAATGGTTACCACCAAATTGAAATTGAAGAGAGGGACCGACATAAGACAGCATTTAGCGCGAACGGACACTATGAGTTTCTGAGAATGCCATTTGGGCTAAAAACCGCCCCAGCGACATTTCAGAGAACAATGGACAATGTTCTTAGGGGATTACAAGGACACCACTGTCTTGTTTATATGGATGACATAATAATTTACAGCCCCAGCTTACAAGACCACATTCATGACTTACGAGCTGTATTTGACCGACTTAGGGAGACGAACCTTAAAGTACAACTCGATAAGTCCGAGTTTGTGCGAAAAGAGGTACTATACTTGGGACATACGATTACCGATAAAGGACTTAAACCTAATGACGCAAAAATCAAAGCTGTTCTAGACTATCCCCTACCTAAAACAACAACCGAGATAAAAAGCTTTTTAGGACTAATAGGCTACTACCGACGATTTATTAAAGACTTTGCAAAAATTACGCAACCATTGACAGTTTGCTTGAAAAAACGTAATAAAATTGTGATCGACCAAAACTACATAGACGCATTTGAACGCTGCAAGGAACTTCTGACAAATTCACCCCTTCTACAATATCCTGACCAGACTAAACCATATATTTTGACAACTGACGCTTCAAATGTAGCCTTGGGTGCGGTATTATCCCAAGGTACTATAGGCAACGACAAACCAGTCGCTTACGCAAGTAGAACGCTGAGTGACACTGAAATGCGCTACAGTACTATAGAGCGCGAATTACTGGCTATTATATGGGCAGTAAAACATTTTAGACCCTACCTGTATGGAAATACATTCACCATTTTTACAGACCACCGACCATTAGCATGGTTGTATTCTCTCAAAGAGCCTAACAGCAAGTTAACTCGCTGGAGGCTCCGTTTACAGGAATATGACTTCAAAATAGTTTACAAAAATGGGAAGCAAAATACAAATGCAGACGCATTGTCACGCATAAAATTAAACGCCTTAAGTGACACTGACGACATTTCTATGCAGGTAAACTTAGATGAAAACGAGAGAAAGAAATTACAGGACCACTTAAAGGAAATAGACGATAGGATAGAGATTCTAGCAAAACGAAAAGACAGCGAGGAAACTATAACCATATCCGATAGCTCAGAAACTATTACTATCAGTGACGAATCTGAAGTAGACAAACAATATCCCGTTCCATCAATAGGCAGTAGCACTGAAACAGCCCACTCAGCCATAGAACTAGAAAATAAAGGAATCCCGATTCTACACGAGGCGATTGACACTAAACCTAATCAAATTATGGTATTTACGTGGTTCAAAAATAACATGCAGGTTAAAGACATCTCAACAGATAAACAAAAAATACTTGAGGTACATTTGCCCCTAAACAAAGAAGAACTAATTAAAGAATTTTTAAAAAAATATATTAAACCTAAAATTAAATACTTCATATACTTTGAAAACGAAAATCATAGGAAGGAATTTAACCGAGTAATCATTTCACTGTTCAAGGAAGGTATGGTAGAGTTTTATGAATGTACGCTTAGGGTCGTAAATGTAGAGAATGAAGAGGAACAAAAGGCTGTAACAATCAAACATCATGAAGGAAAAACGTGTCATCGGGGAATTAAAGAAACTGTAATGAGAATTAAAAGAAACTATTATTGGCCTAATATGCAAGAGTCAGTATCAGCAATAATAAATGGATGTGAAGCATGTAGGAAATTAAAATATGACAGAAAACCATTAAAGCCAACAGTACAATTAACTCAAACTCAGGATGCTCCCTTCCAGGAAATCTTTATCGATACTTTTAGTATAGAAAGCCGACAATACTTAACCATCGTAGACGCTTTTAGCAAATTGGCACAAGCTATTGAGATAAACAATAAGTCAACTGCGGAAGTGATTCGCGCGTTAATTAAATACTTCTCAATTTATGGTATACCAAAAAAGATCAGTAGCGACCCAGGATCAGAGTTCAATAACGAACTTATGAGGGAAATGGCTTTAATGTACAAAATTGATTTGCACATATGCACTACAAATAATCCCAACTCTACAGGCATTGTAGAGCGTTTTCATTCAACCCTTATTGAAATATATCGTCTAGCTAAATATGACCAAAAATGTACAGACGCGGCCTCAATCATGACTTACAGCATAATGGCGTACAATAATACGATACATACAACAACTGGTCTGACTCCGTTTGAAATCGTTTTTGGGCACACAGATTCCAGTAAAGCATTTGATGGTGAATTTGAAAAAAGTTACACACAACAACTACTTAAAGATCATGCTAAACGCACAAAATATCTTTATAATTACATATCTGATAAGATGCTTGAAGCAAAAGAGAAAATCAGAGAAAAGCAAATAGGTGAGAATGTAGAATTTAGGGAAGGTGACGTAGTATTTACTAAAGATATTAACAAGAGAAGTAGTAAGGACAAAGCTAGGTATAAAAAGGCAACTGTAACAGGAAAGGTAGAGAGAAACGTTTTACCGGTAGAAATAGGAAAACGACAGACAAAAGTAGCAATAAAGAATGTTAAACGTCCTCCACAGGTGGTGCGTGGTCGTAATGGCCCTTCTTCCCCAGAGCCAGGGCCTTCATCTTCAAAAACTTAAACAGAACCCAGGAATGCTACCAGTTAAAGAAGGGCAAGCTTATAGGCAAGAAGATAAATGGATTATTGTTAAAAGATTTGATTTAAATGAGTTAGGAAATGAATTAACTTTAAATACGAATAAATATATGGAATTCATTAAATTAGTCAATTCAAATAAAACATTTATAAACGAGTTTGTTAATATTAAAAATCAAGCAGAGCATTTGAATAATGCAACAATTTCTAAATTCTGGCAATTGGTTCCTTCACGTAGGATGAAACGAGGTCTTATTAACCCTCTTGGTTCACTCATTAAAATAATTTCCGGAAATCTGGATAACGATGATGCTATTCGTTACGACAAAGACATATCTATGCTTAGTAATAAGGATATAGTTCTGCAAAGGAAAATGACTCTTGTAACAAAAGTACTAGATAATTTTGTAAACAGTACAGGAACTTTAAATGACAATATTTTAATAATAGATAAGAGATTAAAGGCAATTGAGAATATTATAAATGAAACGTCAACTAAGGAAAATACTTATTTATATCTGACTCATGTTTTAAACATGTTTAACACTTTTATGAATACATTTAGAACAATTTATGATATATTAAATGAAATCGAAACTGCATTAGCATTCACCAAGGTCTCTGTACTACACCAGACAATTGTTAACTCTACGGAGTTGTTGTATTTACTTAAATCAATAGAACAGACTCACAATTTATTATATGATGTAAATGAAAGTAATCTACTAAAATTTGAGCGTATAATTAAGGTAAAAGCATATGTGAAGGAAAGCCAGATAACGTTTATTCTAGAAGTACCGCTAACTGATAAAATAATTTTTGATTATTATAAATTATACTCATTACCCTTTTATAATGGATCAATCAACAAAACTATTGTTGTTTTTCCCGATTTCCCTTACCTTTTGGCAAAAAGCTCAAAATACTTACCTGTAACAAAGCCATGCGAGAGAATAGACAATGAAAAATTCCTTTGTGCAGAAGACAATGTCGTACAGTTTCAAACACTAACGTGTGCTGAGCAGCTTCTAGAGTACCAGAACCCTACCAAATGTGTACAGTATATCGTCGAAGTAGAAGATGTTAAAGTCCAACGGATAGGTTTGGATAGTTGGATAATTTTTACACGAAAACCAACAGAAATGGCAGAGAAATGTGAAAATGAGAACACCAAAGAGACTCTCCAAGGAACCTACATTATTACCACAAAAGAAAAATGCGTTATATTCATAAAGAATTTAAAGCTGGTACATCAACGAACATTTGCCGAAAATCTGCAGTATAAAATAATGCCAATTATTGCATTACCAGACTTGAAACCCAGAAACCCCAAATCATTAACATCCGTGAATATCAAGAATATGAACCTGGAGGAGATGCGACACTTATCGTATATTTTGAAATTGAAGAAAAGTGATGTGTTTAGTGAAGGGCATTATAGTGAAAGTGGAAAAGTGAAAATTGACACTAAAAGCGTTAGTTTAGCAACTGTTTTATTGTATGTGTTTCTAATTTTTATTTCTATTTTTCTTGTAATGTATTATTTTATATATAAATTTAAGCGAAATCATCGAAACCCGATCCAAATTTCCACGGTTTCAGATAATTTCGCACTTGATGAGGGAGGAGTTATGCACGCACCTGGCAGAATCATAACAACTGTTTCTTAAGAAACTGCTAACGTGTCATAACACTCCTCGGATCACATTGCGTGGGATGATGCCCGGTAGAGATAAGGTTGTTATGATGTTAATAGCAATAAGTTTGATTCATTCGTTTAGAGCATCCTCTTTTGTTCAGACGTATCTTATAAATGTTTAATTAAATCATTTTAAATTTAAAAAGTGTTTTTAAAAAGTGCTTTTGCGCTCCCCGCAACTTGACTCGTTACTGGGCCGTCGTCCGTGCCAGTCAATACATAATATTTTAAAACTACCCCCAAAATAAAATGCCTAAATGCAATTTGTGTGAAAAAATAATAACAAGAAAATGTGGCTAGAATGTTGTGAACGCGGAAAGATTGTGCACGATTCGCCAGCTTGCACCGGACTCACCACCAAGCAGTTGTCAGCGGTCCGCCAAAACGAATGCTTAACCTGGACTTGCGGTGAATGTAAAAGTGCATCACCTTTAAAGAAATCTTTTATTATTCCTGAGGAAGATGAAGAAGGCTCTCAGTGTGATATTAATTCTGCTGATTATAAGAAGCTGCTAACAGATATAACCAGGGAAGTAAGAAAAACTTTTAAAGTTGAAATTGAATCACTGTCCAACTGTTTGTCAGGTTTCGGATTGAAAGTGGACGAATTGTCCAAAACAATGGAGCGATATGATGTTAAAATAGGTGAACTGGAGGATAAAAATATACAATTAATTAAGAAAAATAGTTACCTTGAGGCGAAAATAACAGCTTTAGAAGATAATTTTCGAACTGTGGAACAAAGCTTCTTAGAAAATAAAATAGAAATAGTGGGTATTCCGGTGACGGAAAACGAGAATGACCGAGACATTGTTATGCAGGTCGCTAATACACTAAAAATAGATGAGAAGCAGGTAATCAACGTAAAACGTCTGACCACTAAAAATGAATCTCTGCAAGTGGAGCTAATTAATGCATCTCAAGCAACAGCCTGGATCAAGGCATCTAAAGCTGAGTACATTGTTGTTGGCCAAATACTAGCAAAACCACCACCCGATTCAAGAAAAACTAAAATCATTGTTCGGCATGCTCTGTCTAAAACGAATAAAACCCTCCTATGGTTAGCGAACCAGAAACTGCGTCCTGCTTATAAACATGTCTGGTTCCAATCTGGAAAAATCTTGGCCAGAAAAGGTGATGATGATAAACCTATTGTTGTTAGACATGATGATATAAACAAGATAGAATCCTAGATATAACCTGATTGGACCACCTGATTGGCACAGATACTTATTTTATCTATTATAATATTTATTTTATTAACGTATTTTATCATTAGCGAAAATTGTATAACTGGAAGCTGTGATCGAATTAATTGTATTAAATTATGTACTCGTAAGTAGGTACTTGTGCTATTCATTATTCTGTGAAGTAGGTACATTAATTCCCATGTCTATGGAATAATATTTTGTAAGTGTGGTAAGTTACGTACCTATATTTTATGTGATTTTTGTTAAACATAAATTGAAAGTTACAACTGTGTTATGTAAAATCATAGAAACATAATTGTATTTGCATGTATTGATTTATTTTTATTTAGTTATTTATTTGTTTTACCTTCAAAGTGTTTTTGCCCTTTGGTTAATTCATTATTACTTTATTAACACTCGTATTAACTTTGTATGAATATTATATTATATAAAAGTAGTTATTATAAGAATTAATATTTAAGCGTAAGTTAATTTTAT